>CAWUFW010003157.1:0-1200000 GCA_963921515.1 Calotriton arnoldi
CGGGATCCTTTGAGTAAGCTGTCCATCATAGTAGGGAAAGGGCGGGCATACGTTGCATACCGCTAGTGTATGTGTGGCGGGGCCAAACGAGCGGGGCTTCTAGGCCCGTTCACATGCCTCTTGTTTATAAAGGGTCAGAGCAGGATCGCAGCGGCAGACGAGGAGAAGGAACCTCCTGGTCACAGGAACTACACGAGGATTGCGCTCGAGAAAATCAAGGGTGCAGAGACCTCCATCAAGGATTGTCTCCAGTGACCTGTGTGTCTGTAACTTTGCCACCGCGCCGAAAGCGCCGGGATCCTTTGAGTAAGCTGTCCATCATAGTAGGGAAAGGGCGGGCATACGTTGCATACCGCTAGTGTATGTGTGGCGGGGCCAAACGAGCGGGGCTTCTAGGCCCGTTCACATGCCTCTTGTTTATAAAGGGTCAGAGCAGGATCGCAGCGGCAGACGAGGAGAAGGAACCTCCTGGTCACAGGAACTACACGAGGATTGCGCTCGAGAAAATCAAGGGTGCAGAGACCTCCATCAAGGATTACAGCTAACTTTACAGGGTGGCAATGGAGAGAAGGTACATCTCCACGCTCACGAAGATGCCACCGTTTTGTGCAATACCTCTACTCAACTGGAGTACTTTCTACTGGCTAATCAGTAAGTGCTACCTCGTTGGGTAAATGTATAATGCCTTTCCTACACTACAGCTGCGTAAAGGACCAGAAGAATTGCAGGATCGCAGCGGCAGACGAGGAGAAGGATTGCGCTCAAGAAAATCAAGGGTGCAGAGACCTCCATCAAGGATTACAGCTAACTTTACAGGGTGGCAATGGAGAGAAGGCACATCTCCACGCTCACAATGCCGCCCTCGTAGGCATTCCTGCTGCACGATCACATGATCGTGCAGCAGGAATGCACAAAGAGGCATCGGGGAAAGGAAAACCCTTTCCTTTCCTCGATGTCTCTTTGAATCAAACCCCCTCCCCGAGCCAAAACTCACCTTATTTGCCCGACGCGCTGGAAGCAAATGGCTTCCAGCGCGTCGGGAAGAAAGGGAAACCCTCAATGATGTCAGCGCGCCTCGCGCGCTGACGTCATTGATGGGGGTGGGGGGCGGGGAGGCAGGGGAAGTCCTTCCCCTGCCTCCTAAAAAAACCCGACGATCGGATTCCCACGGGGAGCGCCAGCGCTTCCCCGTGGGTGGTCTTATGACGAGCTGGACTCGTCATGAGCACACGAGCACTGTGTGCCATGACGAGTCCAGCTCGTCATAAGCATGGAAGGGGTTAAAAAGAACAAGCTGTGGCGCGAGATTCTCCTCGCGCTAAGTAGGGGGCGGGGGAAGCCAAAGAAAAAGGCAGCAGATTGATCTCCATACGCTGCTGGAGCGCGCGCCCGCGCACCATGTGGCTTGTAAGGCGGGCGCTGCTGAACAGAAAAAAGAAATTCCCCGTGCGCCCTGCAGAGCCTTGCTGCGGACGAAAACTGTAGTTAGGCACTGCTGCTTCCGGACTACACGGAAGTTAGGTATGGTATTAACAGCCAACAGAAAGCAAGATTACAACAGCAATGCCAGAGTTAAACCAATGGCAAGCGGCATGACAAATTACACTAAGTTTCAGCCAACATACAGATTACTTTATGTCTCGCTGAGACAGCGCATGCAGCGCATGCACTGCCAAGGCAAGACCTAAAAATGGTATAACAATCACGACTTGACTAGACCCAGTGCCTAGTGCACGTAGAATCACTGGGACCCCAAGGAACCACCCAAGGCAGTGACACAGGGCGTCCACGGAGGACGGGTGCAGTGAGGAAACACCACCGCGTGCTCCATGCAACTCTATGGGAAAGTCGCGGTTGGAAAGTTACAAGTTAAGGACACTTCTACGAGGACTTCAAGCAAACCCTTTGGAACATAAGAGGTTCTAGAGCCAGCACACCAGTGAGCACCAAGGTACCCGTGTTACCTATCCCAGAGGAGCCGGGTGCATAGGGGTCAATTGGTGTCGGAAACCTCCGTCGTTTTCAATGGAGAGCTGCGAAGAAGTACTGCTGCCAGGAAGGCGAAGAGTGTCCGGTGGAATCCAAGCCTGGATTCGAGGTGAGAGGAACCTGAAAGCAGAGGGGACAGAGTCTGGGTCACTTCAGGTGACCAGGGGCTTGGTAGTCGAATGCCCACCGATGTCGGGTGCTTCAGGTGAGAAGTAAGGATGCTTGCCTCTGCAGCCACGGGGACCAGGAGACGTCGACGATGACCAAAGTCTGGAGGTGAGCTGTCCCACAAAGGATGTCGAGTGCTGAGGGGTCAGTGTCCGGATTGAACACCAACAAGCTTTGGCAAATGCAACCGACGTGGGCAGAGGAAGCAGGTTACAGTGTGGACCAGCAAGGTCCAGGAGTCTCTCCAAGCAATGGGGAGTCAGGGCACATCTGGAGCAACCAGGGAAGCCCACGAACAAACAAGGTGACCCTTGCCAGGACCCACAGGCCAACGGACCAGGGATCGCGAGGAGACCTCGAGCGAATTCACAAAGCACCATCCCACAGAGCACTCGGTGAGTGGAGGCCGGATATCTTTGGGGCAAATGCTACTCTGGGTCAGGACTACATAGATTCCAAAGCACAAGCTCAGGAATTGCCAACAAGCATATGCTTCTGCAAATGTACACGGTGCACAGGGGTTCAAGTTGCACGGTCCCCACGAGGGATACTGGTCTCAGAATTTCTGAGAGGTCAGATCAACCTCAAGGACCTTCAGGAACCTACCTCCTGTGTTGCTGAAATCTTCAGAGTCCGCAGGAGCTCTGGAGATGCAAGCCGGTCAGATGCGTTTAGGTGCCTGCTGCTGCAGGGGAGTAACTCCTTTACTCCAAGGGAGATTCTTCAGTCGTCCAGCGTCATGCAGACAGTCGAAGTACTTAGTTTCTTCTTAGCAAAATCTTGTCCAGGTAAAATCTAAAGTCCTGTAGCCAGGTATCCCACTTTATACCCACGGGAGAGGGTTAGAAAGATTCTGTGGACCCTCCTAGGGGAGGGGCAAGACAGAGGGGTGGCTACACCCATGTCCTTTGTCCAGTTTAGTGCCAGAGCAGGAGCCAATGGCTCCCAGAACTGGTTTGAGCTGGACTATGCACAGGGACACCAAATGTGCCCCCAGTGCAGACTTTCTGGCACTCTCAGAGTGCACCCACCCAGCCCCAATACACTAAACCCTGTCTGGGAGGTGGTCACACCTCCCTGTGACAGGATGCCTATTGTCAAACCTTCCTCTGCTCGAGCTTGGCTCAGCAGCAGGAGGGCAGAATCGTGTCTGTGGTTGGCAGCATCCATTTTGTGCTGCCCAGGTCGAGAAAGCTGGTACCGGGTAGACCGGTGACCCACAGTAGTGGTTCTAGAAGGGTGGAATCAAACCTCCCACACCAGTTACTGGTGTGGAGGCATGATTCCAAGGTGTTTGACACCAAACACAACATGTTTCTAAGCAGCCGTTTTAAAGTTAGCATTTACCACGAGGTTATAATGCAACTTAACCTATATGTCTGGCTGCATCACTGACAACCCCAGAGAATGGTCTCCGAAGGCTGCAGAGGGGCTCTGCTCATGCAGGGGCACCCTCTCATGTAAAACCCAGCACCCTGCCTTCAGGATTGATAAGGCCTGCCATAGGGGTGACTGATAGGTTTTTAAGTGTAGTGATTTAGATAGATATAGTGAACCTATATCTAAGTAAGTGGTGCAAGCACTCAGCTTACACAGGCTGCTGTAGCAGACCTGTTGTGTCATTTTGAATGGCCTCTCATGGGTGGCATAATACATGCTTCAGCCCATGGGAGGCCTCTGGGGTACCTAAGCCCTGGGTACTTGGTGTACCATATACTCGGGACATATAAGGGTACCCCAGTATCCAATCTGGAGTGTACCTAAAGTACATGCATATCAATTTAAGGGAGAAAGCAGATACACTGGGGTCCTGGATAGCAGGATCCCAGTCAGACTAGTCCAAAAACAGTGATACATCAGCAAAAAGTGGGGGTAACCATAAGAAGCAGATCCTACTTTCCTACAGCGACGCTCTCAGGGTTCAGGGTAGTCTGAGGCCGGTATTGACACAGCGGCGCTCTCAGGGTTCAGGGTAGTTTGAGGCCGGTATTGACATAGCGGGGCTATCAGTGTTCAGGGTAGTCGGAGGCCAGCATTGACACAGCGATGCTCTCAGGGTTCAGTGGAGTTTGAGGTGGGAATTGACACAGCGGCGCTCTCAGGGTTCAGGGTAGTCTGAGGCCGGTATTGACACAGCGGCGCTCTCAGGGTTCAAGGTAATTTGAGGCCGGTTTCGACACAGCTGCACTCTCAGGGTTCAGTGGAGTTTGAGGTAGGTATTGACACAGCGGCGCTCTCAGGGTTCAGGGTAGTCTGAGGCCGGTATTGACACAGCGGCGCTCTCAGGGTTCAAGGTAGTTTGAGGCCGGTTTCGACCCAGCTGCACTCTCAGGGTTCAGGGTAGTTTGAGGCCGGTATTGACACAGCAGCGCTCTCAGGGTTCAGGGTAGTTTGAGGCCGGTTTTGACAATGCAACGCTCTCAGGGTTCATTATAGTTTGAGGCCGGTATTGACACAGCGGCGCTCTCCGGGTTCATTATAGTTTGAGGCCAGTATTGACACAGCGGCACTCTCAGGGTTCAGGGTAGTTTGAGGCCGGTTTTGACACAGCGGTGCTCTCAGGGTTCAGTGTAGTTTGAGGCTGGTATTGACACTACGGCGCTCTCAGGGTTCAGGGCAGTTTGAGGCTGGTATTGACACAGTGATGCTCTCAGGGTTCAAGGTAGTTTGAGGACGGTATTGACACAGCGACGCCTTCAGGGTTCAGGGTAGTTTGAGGCCGGTATTGACACAGCCGTACTCTCAGGGTTCAGGGTAGTTTGACGACGGTATTTACACAGCAGCACTCTTAGGGTAGTCTGAGGCCGGCATTGACACAGTAGCGCTCTCAGGAGGCCGGTATTTACACAGTGGCGCTCTCAGGGTTCAGGGTAGTTTGAGGCCGGTATTGACACAGCGATGCTCTCAGGGTTCAGGGTAGGTTGAGGCCAGTACTGACACAGCAGCGCTCTCAGGGTTCAGAATAGTTTGAGATCGGTATTGACACAGCAGCACTTTCAGGGTTCAGGGTAGTTTGAGGCCAGTATTGACACAGCGATGCTCTCAGGGTTCAGGGTAGTTTGAGGCTGGTATTGACACAGTGGCGCTCTCAGGGTTCAGGGTAGTTTGAGGCCGGTATTGACACAGCAGCGCTCTCAGGGTTCAGGGTAGTTTGAGGCCGGTTTTGACAATGTGACGCTCTCAAGGTTCAGGGTAGTTTGAGGCCGGTATTGGCACAGCCGCACTCTCAGGGTTCAGGGTAGTTTGAGGCCGGTATTGACACAGCGGCGCTCTCAGGGTTCATGGTAGTTTGAGGCCGGTATTGACACAGCAGCGCTCTCAGGGTTCAGGGTAGTTTGAGGCCGGTTTTGACACAGCGGCGCTCTCAGGGTTCAGGGTAGTTTGAGGACGGTATTGACACAGCGGCACTGTCAGGGTTCAGGGTAGTTTGAGGCCGGTATTGACACAGTGGTGCTCTCAGGGTAGTTTGAGGCCAGAATGTACACAGCGGTGCTCTCAGGGTTCATGGTAGTTTGAGGCCGGTATTGACTCAACGGCGCTCTCAGGGTTCAGGGTAGTTTTAGGCTGGTTTTGACTCAGCGGCTCTCTCAGGGTTCAAGGTAGTTTGAGGCCTGTATTTACACAGCAGCACTCTCAGGGTTCAGGGTAGTCTGAGGCCGGTATTGACACAGCAGCGCTCTAAGGGTTCAGGGTAGTTTGAGGCCGGTATTGACACAGCTGTGCTCTCAGGGTTCAGGGTAGTTTGAGGCTGGTATTGACACAGCGGCGCTCTCAGTGTTCAGGGTAGTTTAAGGCCGGTTTTGACAATACGACGCTCTCCGGGTTCAGGGTAGTTTGAGGCCGGTTTTGACAAAGCAGCGCTCTCAGAGTTCAGGGTAGTTTGAGGCTGGTATTGACATAGCGGCACTCTCAGGGTTCAGGGTAGTTTGAGGCCGGTATTGACACAGCGGCGCTCTCAGGGTTCAGGGTAGTTTGAGGCTGGAATTGACACTGCGGCGCTCTCAGGGTTCATGGTAGTTTGAGGCCGGTATTGACACAACGGCGCTCTCAGGGTTCATGGTAGTTTGAGGCCGGTTTTGACACAGCAGCGCTCTCAGGGTTCAGGGTAGTTTGAGGCTGGTGTTGACACAGCAGCGCTCTCAGGGTTCATGGTAGTTTGAGGCCGTATTGACACAGTGGCGCTCTCAGGGTTCAGGGTAGTTTGAGGCCGGTTTTGACACAGCAGCGCTCTCAGGGTTCAGGGTAGTTTGAGGCTGGTATTGACAATACGATGCTCTCTGGGTTCAAGGTAGTTTGAGGCCGGTTTTGACAAAGCAGCGCTCTCAGGGTTCAGGGTAGTTTGAGGCTGGTATTGACACAGCAGCGCTCTCAGGGTTCAGGGTAGTTTGAGGCCGGTATTTACTCAGCCCCAGTCACAAGGATCTGGGTTAAATCCATCATTCTTGTGACTGGGGGTGAATGTTTGCATTGTCCAGCATTCCGTCCATCAATTGTTTCTTTTGCAGGTACTGACACAGCGGCGGTGTCAGGGTTCATGGTAGTTTGAGGCCGGTATTGACACAGCGGCGCTCTCAGGGTTCTGTGTAGTTTGAGGCCGATATTGACACAGCGGCGCTCTCAGGGTTCATGGTAGTTTGAGGCCTTTATTGACACAGCATCGGTCACAGGGTTCATAGTAGTTTGAGGCCGGTATTGACACTGCGGTGCTCTCAGGGTTCAGTGTAGTTTGAGGCCAGTATTGACACAGCAGCGCTCTCAGGGTTCATGGTAGTTTGAGGCCGGTATTGACACAGCGACACTTTCAGGGTTCAGGGTAGTTTGCGGCCTCTATTGACACAGCCATGCTCTCATGGTTCAGGGTAGTTTGAGGCCGGTATTGACACAGCGATGCTCTCAGGGTTCAGGGTAGTTTGAGGACGGCATTGACACAACGGCGCTCTCAGGGTTCAGGGTAGTTTGAGGCCGGTATTTACACAGTGGCGCTTTCAGGGTAGTTTGAGGCCGGTATTGACTCAGCGGCGCTCTCAGGGTTCAGGGTAGTTTGAGGCCGGTATTTACACAGCGGCGCTCTCAGGGTTCAGGGTAGTTTGAGGCCGGTATTTAAACAGCGACAGTCTCAGGGTTCAGGGTGGTGTGAGGCCGGTATTTACTCAGCGGTGCTCTCAGGGTTCAGGGTAGTTTGAGGCCGGTATTGATTCAGCGACGCTCTCAGGGTTCAGGGTAGTTTGAGGCCGGTATTGACTCAGCAGCGCTCTCAGGGTTCAGGTTAGTTTGAGGCCGGTATTGACACAGCGACGCTCTCAGGGTTCAGGGTAGTTTGAGGCCGGTATTTACACAGCGACGCTCTCAGGGTTCAGGGTAGTTTGAGGCCGGTATTGACACAGCTGCAAAAGAATCAATTGATGGACGGAATGCTGGACAATGCAAACATTCACCCCCAGTCACAAGGATCTGGGTTTAATCCATCATTCTTTTGCTCACCACAAGACCCCAGTTTGGACCCAGCCATATGCAAATCAGTCTTGACCCTGTTCCTTGTGGGAACAGTCCAGCCCGAACTGCCAAGCCAGGTCCTCTCTGGACCTGAAACAAGCATCCTGGGACCGGTTTCAGGGCATCACCCTTCTTCAGCCAGGCTAGCTTGAATCCAGTGGTGTAGTGAGCACGGGACCCACGTCTGGGCATACAATGCCCACTTAGGGCGACAAATGCAAAAGAAACAATTGATGGATGGAATGCTGGACAATGCAAACATTCACCCCCAGTCACAAGGATCTGGGTTAAATCCATCATTCTTTTGCTCACCACACCACCCCAGTTTGGACCCAGCCATATGCAAATCAGTCTTGACCCTGTTCCTTGTGGGAACAGTCCAGCCCGAACTGCCAAGCCAGGTCCTCTCTGGACCGGAAACAAGCATCCTGGGGACCGGTTTCAGGGCATCACCCTTCTTCAGCCAGGCTAGCTTGAATCCAGTGGTGTAGTGAGCACGGGACCCACGTCTGGGCATACCCTTCCCACTTAGGGCGACATATGCAAAAGAAACAATTGATGGACGGAATGTTGGACAATGCAAGCATTCACCCCCAGTCACACGGATTTGGGTTAAATCCATCATTCTTGTGACTGGGGGTAAATGTTTGCATTGTCCAGCATTCCGTCCATCAATTGTTTCTTTTGCAGGTATTGACACAGCGGCGCACTCAGGGTTCATGGTAGTTTGATTCCGGTATTGACACAGTGGCGCTCTCAGGGTTCTGTGAGGTTTGAGGCCGATATTGACACAGCGGTGCTCTCAGGGTTCATGGTAGTTTGAGGCCTTTATTGACACAACGGCGCTCACAGGGTTCATGGTAGTTTGAGGCCGGTATTGACACAGCGGTGGTCTCAGGGTTCAGTGTAATTTGAGGCCAGTATTGACACAGCGGCGCTCTCAGGGTTCATGGTAGTTTGAGGCCGGTATTGACACAGCGGCGCTTTCATGGTTCAGGGTAGTTTGCGGCCTCTATTGACACAGCGATGCTCTCAGGGTTCAGGGTAGTTTGAGGCCGTTATTGACACAGCGGTGCTCTCAGGGTTCAGGGTAGTTTGAGGCCGGTATTGACACAGCGGCGCTCTCAGGGTTCAGGGTAGTTTGAGGCCGGTATTTACACAGTGGCGCTCTCAGGGTTCAGGGTAGTTTGAGGCCAGTATTGACTCAGCGGCGCTCTCAGGGTTCAGGGTAGTTTGCGGCCGGTATTTACACAGCGGTGCTCTCAGGGTTCAGGGTAGTTTGAGGCCGGTATTTACACAGCGACTGTCTCAGGGTTCAGGGTAGTGTGAGGCCGGTATTGACACAGCGACGCTCTCAGGGTTCAGGGTAGTTTGAGGCCGGTATTGACACAGCGGCGCACTCAGGGTTCATGGTAGTTTGAGGCCAGTATTGACACAGCGGCGCTCTCAGGGTTCTGTGTAGTTTGAGGCCTTTATTGAAACAGCGGCGGTCACAGGGTTCATGGTAGTTTGAGGCCGATATTGACACAGCGGTGGTCTCAGGGTTCAGTGTAGTTTGAGGCCAGTATTGACACAGCGGCGCTTTCATGGTTCAGGGTAGTTTGCGGCCTCTATTGACACAGCGATGCTCTCAGGGTTCAGGGTAGTTTGAGGCCGTTATTGACACAGCGGCGCTCTCAGGGTTCAGGGTAGTTTGAGGCCGGTATTGACTCAGCTGCGCTCTCAGGGTTCAGGGTAGTTTGAGGCCGGTATTTACACAGCGGTGCTCTCAGGGTTCAGGGTAGTTTGAGGCCGGTATTTACAGAGCGACTGTCTCAGGGTTCAGGGTAGTGTGAGGCCGGTATTGACTCAGCTGCGCTCTCAGGGTTCAGGGTAGTTTGAGGCCGGTATTGACACAGCGACGCTCTCAGGGTTCAGGGTAGTTTGAGGCCGGTATTGACACAGTGGTGCTCTCAGGGTTCAGGGTAGTTTGAGGACGGTATTGACTCAGCGGCGCTCTCAGGGTAGTTTGAGGCCGGTATTGACACTGCGGCGCTCTCAGGGTAGTTTGAGGCCGGTATTGACACTGCGGCGCGTTCAGGGTAGTTTGAGGCTGGTATTGACACTGCTGTGCTCTCAGGGTAGTTTGAGGCCGGTATTGACACTGCGGCGCTCTCAGGGTAGTTTGAGGCCGGTATTGACTCAGCGGCACTCTCAGGGTTCAGGGTAGTTTGAGGCCGGTATTTACACAGCGACAGTCTCATGGTTCAGGTTAATTTGAGCCCGGTATTTACACAGCCGCACCCTCAGGGTTCAGGGTAGTTTGAGGCCGGTATTTACACAGCGACAGTCTCAGGGTCGTTTGAGGACGGTATTGACACAGCAGCGCTCTCAGGGTTCAGGGTAGTTTGAGGCCGGTATTTACACAGCGACGCTCTCAGGGTTCAGGCTAGTTTGAGGACGGCATTGACACAGCGGCGCTCTCAGGGTTCAGGGTAGTTTGAGGCCGGTATTTACCCAGCGACGCTCTCAGGGTTCAGGGTAGTTTGAGGCCGGTATTGACTCAGCGGCGCTCTCAGGGTTCAGGTTAGTTTGAGGCCAGAATTGACACAGCGACACTCTCAGGTTTCAGGGTAGTTTGAGGCTGGTATTGACTCACCGGCACTCTCAGGGTTCAGGGTAGTTTGAGGCCGGTATTGACACAGCGACACTCTCAGAGTTCAAGGTAGTTTGAGGCCGGTATTGACACAGTGGCAGTCTCAGGGTAGTTTGAGGCCGGTATTTACACAGCGACGCTCTCAGGGTTCAGTCTAGTTTGAGGACAGTATTGACACAGCGGCGCTCTCAGGGTTCAGGGTAGTTTGAGGCCGGTATTTACACAGTGACGCGCTCAGGGTTCAGGGTAGTTTGAGGCTGGTATTGACTCAGCGGCGATCTCAGGGTTCAGGGTAGTTTGAGGCTGGTATTGACTCAGCGGCGATCTCAGGGTTCAGGGTAGTTTGAGGCCGGTTTTGACACAGCAACGCTCTCAGGGTTCAGGGTAGTTTGAGGCCGGTATTGACTCAGCAGCGCTCTCAGGGTTCAGGGTAGTTTGAGGCCGGTATTGACACAGCGGCAGTCTCAGGGTTCAGGGTAGTTTGCGGCCGGTATTTACACAGCAACAGTCTCAGGGTTCATGGTAGTTTGAGGCCGGTATTGACTCAGCAGCGCTCTCAGGGTGCAGGATAGTTTGAGGCTGGTATTTACACAGCGACACTCTCAGGGTAGTTTGAGGACGGTATTGACACAGCGGCACTCTCAGGGTTCAGGGTAGTTTGAGGCTGGTATTTACACAGCGACGCTCTCAGGGTTCAGGCTAGTTTGAGGACGGTATTGACACAGCGGCGCTCTCAGGGTTCAGGGTAGTTTGAGGCCGGTATTTACCCAGCGATGCTCTCAGGGTTCAGGGTAGTTTGAGGACTGTATTGACTCAGCGGCGCTCTCAGGGTTCAGGGTAGTTTGAGGCCGGTATTGACTCAGCGGCGCTCTCAGGGTTCAGGGTAGTTTGAGGCCGGTATTGACACAGCGACACTCTCAGGGTTCAGGGTAGTTTGAGGACGGTATTGACACAGCGGCGCTCTCAGAGTTCGGGGTAGTTTGAGGCCGGTATTGACACAGCGACACTCTCAGGGTTCAGGGTAGTTTGAGGACGGTATTGACACAGCGGCGCTCTCAGGGATCAGGGTAGTTTGAGGCCGGTATTGACACAGCGGCGCTCTCAGGGTTCAGGGTAGTTTGAGGCTGGTATTGACTCAGCGGCGCTCTCAGGGTTCAGGGTAGTTTGAGGGCGGTATTGACTCAGCGGTGCTCTCAGGGTGCAGGATAGTTTGCGGCCGGTATTTACACAGCGACACTCTCAGGGTAGTTTGAGGACGGTATTGACACAGCGGCGCTCTCAGGGTTCAGGGTAGTTTGAGGCCGGTATTTACACAGCGACGCTCTCAGGGTTCAGGCTAGTTTGAGGACGGTATTGACACAGCGGCGCTCTCAGGGTTCAGGGTAGTTTGAGGCCGGTATTTACCCAGCGATGCTCTCAGGGTTCAGGGTAGTTTGAGGCCGGTATTGACACAGCGACACTCTCAGGGTTCAGGGTAGTTTGAGGCCAGTATTTACACAGCAACACTCTCAGAGTTCAGGGTAGTTTGAGGATGGTATTGGCACAGCGGCAGTCTCAGGGTTCAGGGTAGTTTGAGGCCGGTATTTACTCAGCAACGCTCTCAGGGATCAGGCTAGTTTGAGGACAGTATTGACACAGCGGCACTCTCAGGGTTCAGGGTAGTTTGAGGCCGGTATTTACCCAGCGACGCTCTCAGGGTTCAGGGTAGTTTGAGGCCGGTATTGACTCAGCGGCGCTCTCAGGGTTCAGGGTAGTTTGAGGCCGGTATTGACACAGCAGCGCTCTCAGGGTTCAGGGTAGTTTGAGGCCGGTATTGACAAAGCGGCGCTCTCAGGGTTCAGGGTAGTTTGAGGCTGGTATTGACTCAGCGGCGCTCTCAGTGTTCAGGGTAGTTTGAGGCCGGTATTGACTCAGCGGCGCTCTCAGGGTTCAGGTTAGTCTGAGGCCGGTATTGACACAGCGACACTCTCAGGGTTCAGGGTAGTTTGAGGACGGTATTGACACAGCGGCACTCTCAGAGTTCAGGGTAGTTTGAGGCCGGTATTGACACAGCGACACACTCAGGGTTCGGGGTAGTTTGAGGACGGTATTGACACAGCGGCGCTCTCAGGGATCAGGGTAGTTTGAGGCCGGTATTGACACAGCGGCGCTCTCAGGGTTCAGGGTAGTTTGAGGCTGGTATTGACTCAGCGGCGCTCTCAGGGTTCAGGGTAGTTTGAGGCTGGTATTGACTCAGCGGTGCTCTCAGGGTTCAGGTTAGTTTGAGGCCGGTATTGACACAGCGACACTCTCAGGGTTCAGGGTAGTTTGAGGACGGTATTGACACAGCGGCGCTCTCAGTGTTCAGGGTAGTTTGAGGCCGGTATTGACAGTGGTGCTCTCAGGGTTCAGGGTAGTTTGAGGCCGGTATTTACACAGCGACACTTTCAGGGTTCATGGTAGTTTGAGGCCGGTATTGACTCAGCGGCGCTCTCAGGGTTCAGGGTAGTTTTAGGACGGTATTGACACAGCGACACTCTCAGGGTTCAGGGTAGTTTTAGGACGGTATTCACACAGCGACACTCTCAGGGTTCAGGGTAGTTTGAGGACGGTATTGACACAGCTGCACTCTCAGGGTTCATGGTTGTTTTAGGCCGGTATTGACTCAGCGGCGCTCTCAGGGTTCAGGGTAGTTTGAGGCCGGTATTTACACAGCGGCGCTCTCAGGGTTCAGGGTAGTTTGAGGCCGGTATTTAAACAGCGACAGTCTCAGGGTTCAGGGTGGTGTGAGGCCGGTATTGACTCAGCGGTGCTCTCAGGGTTCAGGGTAGTTTGAGGCCGGTATTGACACAGCGACGCTCTCAGGGTTCAGGGTAGTTTGAGGCCGGTATTGACTCAGCGGCGCTCTCAGGGTTCAGGTTAGTTTGAGGCCGGTATTGACACAGCGACGCTCTCAGGGTTCAGGGTAGTTTGAGGCCGGTATTTACACAGCGACGCTCTCAGGGTTCAGGGTAGTTTGAGGCCGGTATTGACACAGCTGCAATAGAAACAATTGATGGACGGAATGCTGGACAATGCAAACATTCACCCCCAGTCACAAGCATCTGGGTTAAATCCATCATTCTTTTGCTCACCACACCACCCCAGTTTGGACCCAGCCATATGCAAATCAGTCTTGACCCTGTTCCTTGTGGGAACAGTCCAGCCCGAACTGCCAAGCCAGGTCCTCTCTGGACCGGAAACAAGCATCCTGGGACCGGTTTCAGGGCATCACCCTTCATCAGCCAGGCTAGCTTGAATCCAGTGGTGTAGTGAGCACGGGACCCACGTCTGGGCATACAATGCCCACTTAGGGCGACAAATGCAAAAGAAACAATTGATGGACGGAATGCTGGACAATGCAAACATTCACCCCCAGTCACACGGAGCTGGGTTAAATCCATCATTCTTGTGACTGGGGGTGAATGTTTGCATTGTCCAGCATTCCGTCCATCAATTGTTTCTTTTGCAGGTATTGACACAGCGGCGCACTCAGGGTTCATGGTAGTTTGAGGCCGGTATTGACACAGTGGCGCTCTCAGGGTTCTGTGTAGTTTGAGGCCGATATTGACACAGCGGTGCTCTCAGGGTTCATGGTAGTTTGAGGCCTTTATTGACACAGCGGCGCTCACAGGGTTCATGGTAGTTTGAGGCCGGTATTGACACAGCGGTGGTCTCAGGGTTCAGTGTAGTTTGAGGCCAGTATTGACACAGCGGCGCTCTCAGGGTTCATGGTAGTTTGAGGTCGGTATTGACACAGCGGCGCTTTCATGGTTCAGGGTAGTTTGCGGCCTCTATTGACACAGCGATGCTCTCAGGGTTCAGGGTAGTTTGAGGCAGTTATTGACACAGCGGCGCTCTCAGGGTTCAGGGTAGCTTGAGGCCGGTATTGACACAGTGGCGCTCTCAGGGTTCAGGGTAGTTTGAGGCCAGTATTGACTCAGCGGCGCTCTCAGGGTTCAGGGTAGTTTGAGGCCGGTATTTACACAGCGGTGCTCTCAGGGTTCAGGGTAGTTTGAGGCCGGTATTTACACAGCGACAGTCTCATGGTTCAGGGTAATTTGAGCCCGGTATTTACACAGCGGCACCCTCAGGGTTCAGGGTAGTTTGAGGCCGGTATTTACACAGCGACAGTCTAAGGGTAGTTTGAGGACGGTATTGACACAGCAGCACTCTCAGGGTTCAGGGTAGTTTGAGGCCGGTATTTACACAGCGACGCTCTCAGGGTTCAGGATAGTTTGAGGACGGCATTGACACAGCGGCGCTCTCAGCGTTCAGGGTAGTTTGAAGCCGGTATTTACCCAGCAACACTCTCAGGGTTCAGGGTAGTTTGAGGCCGGTATTGACTCAGCGGCGCTCTCCAGGTTCAGGTTAGTTTGAGGCCAGTATTGACACAGCGACACTCTCAGGGTTCAGGGTAGTTTGAGGCTGGTATTGACTCAGCGGCACTCTCAGGGTTCAGGGTAGTTTGAGGCCGGTATTGACACAGCGACACTCTCAGAGTTCAGGGTAGTTTGAGGCCGGTATTGACACAGTGGCAGTCTCAGGGTTCAGGGTAGTTTGAGACCGGTATTTGCACAGCGACGCTCTCAGGGTTCAGTCAAGTTTGAGGACAGTATTGACACAGCGGCGCTCTCAGGGTTCAGGGTAGTTTGAGGCCGGTATTGACACAGCGACACTCGCAGGGTTCAGGGTAGTTTGAGGCCGGTATTGACTCAGCGGCGCTCTCAGGGTTCAGGGTAGTTTGAGGCCGGTATTGACACAGCGACACTCTCAGGGTTCAGGGTAGTTTGAGGCCAGTATTTACAGAGCAACACTCTCAGAGTTCAGGGTAGTTTGAGGATGGTATTGACACAGCG
This sequence comes from Calotriton arnoldi, assembly GCA_963921515.1. Taxonomy (NCBI): domain Eukaryota; kingdom Metazoa; phylum Chordata; class Amphibia; order Caudata; family Salamandridae; genus Calotriton; species Calotriton arnoldi. The sequence continues at coordinate 15,163 of CAWUFW010003157.1, forward strand.
GCAGTCTCAGGGTTCAGGGTAGTTTGAGGCCGGTATTTACACAGCGACGCTCTCAGGGATCAGGCTAGTTTGAGGACAGTATTGACACAGCGGCGCTCTCAGGGTTCAGGGTAGTTTGAGGCAGGTATTTACCCAGCGACGCTCTCAGGGTTCAGGGTAGTTTGAGGCCGGTATTGACTCAGCGGCGCTCTCAGGGTAGTTTGAGGCCGGTATTGACACAGCAGCGCTCTCAGGGTTCAGGGTAGTTTGAGGCCGGTATTGACACAGCGGTGCTCTCAGGGTTCAGGGTAGTTTGAGGCTGGTATTGACTCAGCGGTGCTCTCAGTGTTCAGGGTAGTTTGAGGCCGGTATTGACTCAGCGGCGCTCTCAGGGTTCAGGTTAGTCTGAGGCCGGTATTGACACAGCGACACTCTCAGGGTTCAGGGTAGTTTGAGGACGGTATTGACACAGCGGCGCTCTCAGAGTTCAGGGTAGTTTGAGGCCGGTATTGACACAGCAACACACTCAGGGTTCGAGGTAGTTTGAGGACGGTATTGACACAGCGGCGCTCTCAGGGATCAGGGTAGTTTGAGGCCGGTATTGACACAGCGGCGCTCTCAGGGTTCAGGGTAGTTTGAGGCTGGTATTGACTCAGCGGCGCTCTCAGGGTTCAGGGTAGTTTGAGGCCGGTATTGACTCAGCGGTGCTCTCAGGGTTCAGGTTAGTTTGAGGCCGGTATTGACACAGCGACACTCTCAGGGTTCAGGGTAGTTTGAGGACGGTATTGACACAGCGGCGCTCTCAGGGTTCAGGGTAGTTTGAGGCCGGTATTGACACAGCAGCGCTCTCAGGGTTCAGGGTAGTTTGAAGCCGTATTGACAGTGGTGCTCTCAGGGTTCAGGGTAGTTTGAGGCCGGTATTTACACAGCGACGCTCTCAGGGTTCAGGGTAGTTTGAGGCCGGTATTTACACAGCGACGCTCTCAGAGTTCAGGGTAGTTTGAGGCCGGTATTGACTCAGCGGCGCTCTCAGGGTTCAGGGTAGTTTGAGGCCAGTATTGACACAGCGGAAGTCTCAGGGTAGTTTGAGGCCGGTATTTACACAGCGACACTTTCAGGGTTCATGGTAGTTTGAGGCCGGTATTGACTCAGCGGCGCTCTCAGGGTTCAGGGTAGTTTTAGGACGGTATTGACACAGCGACACTCTCAGGGTTCAGGGTAGTTTTAGGACGGTATTGACACAGCGACACTCTCAGGGTTCAGGGTAGTTTGAGGACGGTATTGACACAGCTGCACTCTCAGGGTTCAGGGTTGTTTTAGGCCAGTATTGACTCAGCGGCGCTCTCAGGGTTCAGGGTAGTTTGAGGCCGGTATTTACACAGCGGCGCTCTCAGGGTTCAGGGTAGTTTGAGGCCGGTATTTAAACAGCGACAGTCTCAGGGTTCAGGGTGGTGTGAGGCCGGTATTGACTCAGCGGTGCTCTCAGGGTTCAGGGTAGTTTGAGGCCGGTATTGACACAGCGACGCTCTCAGGGTTCAGGGTAGTTTGAGGCCGGTATTGACTCAGCGGCGCTCTCAGGGTTCAGGTTAGTTTGAGGCCGGTATTGACACAGAGACGCTCTCAGGGTTCAGGGTAGTTTGAGGCCGGTATTTACACAGCGACGCTCTCAGGGTTCAGGGTAGTTTGAGGCCGGTATTGACACAGCTGCAAAAGAAACAATTGATGGACGGAATGCTGGACAATGCAAACATTCACCCCCAGTCACAAGCATCTGGGTTAAATCCATCATTCTTTTGCTCACCACACCACCCCAGTTTGGACCCAGCCATATGCAAATCAGTCTTGACCCTGTTCCTTGTGGGAACAGTCCAGCCCGAACTGCCAAGCCAGGTCCTCCCTGGACCGGAAACAAGCATCCTGGGACCGGTTTCAGGGCATCACCCTTCTTCAGCCAGGCTAGCTTGAATCCAGTGGTGTAGTGAGCACGGGACCCACGTCTGGGCATACCCTTCCCACATAGGGCGACATATTCAAAAGAAACAGTTGATGGACGGAATGCTGGACAATGCAAACATTCACCCCCAGTCACAAGGATCTGGGTTTAATCCATCATTCTTTTGCTCACCACACGACCCCAGTTTGGACCCAGCCATATGCAAATCAGTCTTGACCCTGTTCCTTGTGGGAACAGTCCAGCCCGAACTGCCAAGCCAGGTCCTCTCTGGACCTGAAACAAGCATCCTGGGACCGGTTTCAGGGCATCACCCTTCATCAGCCAGGCTAGCTTGAATCCAGTGGTGTAGTGAGCACGGGACCCACGTCTGGGCATACAATGCCCACTTAGGGCGACAAATGCAAAAGAAACAATTGATGGACGGAATGTTGGACAATGCAAACATTCACCCCCAGTCACACAGATCTGGGTTAAATCCATCATTCTTGTGACTGGGGGTGAATGTTTGCATTGTCCAGCATTCCGTCCATCAATTGTTTCTTTTGCAGGTATTGACACAGCGGCGCACTCAGGGTTCATGGTAGTTTGATTCCGGTATTGACACAGTGGCGCTCTCAGGGTTCTGTGAGGTTTGAGGCCGATATTGACACAGTGGTGCTCTCAGGGTTCATGGTAGTTTGAGGCCTTTATTGACACAGCGGCGCTCACAGGGTTCATGGTAGTTTGAGGCCGGTATTGACACAGCGGTGGTCTCAGGGTTCAGTGTAGTTTGAGGCCAGTATTGACACAGCGGCGCTCTCAGGGTTCATGGTAGTTTGAGGCCGGTATTGACACAGCGGCGCTTTCATGGTTCAGGGTAGTTTGCGGCCTCTATTGACACAGCGATGCTCTCAGGGTTCAGGGTAGTTTGAGGCCGTTATTGACACAGCGGTGCTCTCAGGGTTCAGGGTAGTTTGAGGCCGGTATTGACACAGCGGCGTTCTCAGAGTTCAGGGTAGTTAGAGGCCGGTATTGACACAGCGACACACTCAGGGTTCGGGGTAGTTTGAGGACGGTATTGACACAGCGGCGCTCTCAGGGATCAGGGTAGTTTGAGGCCGGTATTGACACAGCGGCGCTCTCAGGGTTCAGGGTAGTTTGAGGCTGGTATTGACTCAGCGGCGCTCTCAGGGTTCAGGGTAGTTTGAGGCCGGTATTGACTCAGCGGTGCTCTCAGGGTTCAGGTTAGTTTGAGGCCGGTATTGACACAGCGACACTCTCAGGGTTCAGGGTAGTTTGAGGACGGTATTGACACAGCGGCGCTCTCAGGGTTCAGGGTAGTTTGAGGCCGGTATTGACACAGCAGCGCTCTCAGGGTTCAGGGTAGTTTGAAGCCGTATTGACAGTGGTGCTCTCAGGGTTCAGGGTAGTTTGAGGCCGGTATTTACACAGCGACGCTCTCAGGGTTCAGGGTAGTTTGAGGCCGGTATTTACACAGCGACGCTCTCAGAGTTCAGGGTAGTTTGAGGCCGGTATTGACTCAGCGGCGCTCTCAGGGTTCAGGGTAGTTTGAGGCCAGTATTGACACAGCGGAAGTCTCAGGGTAGTTTGAGGCCGGTATTTGCACAGCGACACTTTCAGGGTTCATGGTAGTTTGAGGCCGGTATTGACTCAGCGGCGCTCTCAGGGTTCAGGGTAGTTTTAGGACGGTATTGACACAGCGACACTCTCAGGGTTCAGGGTAGTTTGAGGACGGTATTGACACAGCGGCGCTCTCAGGGTTCAGGGTAGTTTGAGGACGGTATTGACACAGCTGCACTCTCAGGGTTCAGTGTTGTTTTAGGCCAGTATTGACTCAGCGGCGCTCTCAGGGTTCAGGGTAGTTTGAGGCCGGTATTTACACAGCGGCGCTCTCAGGGTTCAGGGTAGTTTGAGGCCGGTATTTAAACAGCGACAGTCTCAGGGTTCAGGGTGGTGTGAGGCCGGTATTGACTCAGCGGTGCTCTCAGGGTTCAGGGTAGTTTGAGGCCGGTATTGACACAGCGACGCTCTCAGGGTTCAGGGTAGTTTGAGGCCGGTATTGACTCAGCGGCGCTCTCAGGGTTCAGGTTAGTTTGAGGCCGGTATTGACACAGAGACGCTCTCAGGGTTCAGGGTAGTTTGAGGCCGGTATTTACACAGCGACGCTCTCAGGGTTCAGGGTAGTTTGAGGCAGGTATTGACACAGCTGCAAAAGAAACAATTGATGGACGGAATGCTGGACAATGCAAACATTCACCCCCAGTCACAAGGATCTGTGTTAAATCCATCATTCTTTTGCTCACCACACCACCCCAGTTTGGACCCAGCCATATGCAAATCAGTCTTGACCCTGTTCCTTGTGGGAACAGTCCAGCCCGAACTGCCAAGCCAGGTCCTCTCTGGACCGGAAACAAGCATCCTGGGACCGGTTTCAGGGCATCACCCTTCTTCAGCCAGGCTAGCTTGAATCCAGTGGTGTAGTGAGCACGGGACCCACGTCTGGGCATACCCTTCCCACTTAGGGTGACATATGCAAAAGAAACAATTGATGGACGGAATGTTGGACAATGCAAACATTCACCCCCAGTCACACGGATTTGGGTTAAATCCATCATTCTTGTGACTGGGGGTAAATGTTTGCATTGTCCAGCATTCCGTCCATCAATTGTTTCTTTGCAGGTATTGACACAGCGGCGCACTCAGGGTTCATGGTAGTTTGATTCCGGTATTGACACAGTGGCGCTCTCAGGGTTCTGTGAGGTTTGAGGCCGATATTGACACAGCGGTGCTCTCAGGGTTCATGGTAGTTTGAGGCCTTTATTGACACAACGGCGCTCACAGGGTTCATGGTAGTTTGATGCCGGTATTGACACAGCGGTGGTCTCAGGGTTCAGTGTAATTTGAGGCCAGTATTGACACAGCGGCGCTCTCAGGGTTCATGGTAGTTTGAGGCCGGTATTGACACAGCGGCGCTTTCATGGTTCAGGGTAGTTTGCGGCCTCTATTGACACAGCGATGCTCTCAGGGTTCAGGGTAGTTTGAGGCCGTTATTGACACAGCGGTGCTCTCAGGGTTCAGGGTAGTTTGAGGCCGGTATTGACACAGCGGCGCTCTCAGGGTTCAGGGTAGTTTGAGGCCGGTATTTACACAGTGGCGCTCTCAGGGTTCAGGGTAGTTTGAGGCCAGTATTGACTCAGCGGCGCTCTCAGGGTTCAGGGTAGTTTGCGGCCGGTATTTACACAGCGGTGCTCTCAGGGTTCAGGGTAGTTTGAGGCCGGTATTTACACAGCGACTGTCTCAGGGTTCAGGGTAGTGTGAGGCCGGTATTGACACAGCGACGCTCTCAGGGTTCAGGGTAGTTTGAGGCCGGTATTGACACAGCAACGCTCTCAGGGTTCAGGGTAGTTTGAGGCCGGTATTGACACAGTGGCGCTCTCAGGGTTCAGGGTAGTTTGAGGACGGTATTGACACTGCGGCGCGTTCAGGGTAGTTTGAGGCTGGTATTGACACTGCTGCGCTCTCAGGGTAGTTTGAGGCCGGTATTGACACTGCGGTGCGTTCAGGGTAGTTTGAGGCTGGTATTGACACTGCTGCGCTCTCAGGGTAGTTTGAGGCCGGTATTGACACTGTGGCGCTCTCAGGGTAGTTTGAGGCCGGTATTGACTCAGCGGCGCTCTCAGGGTTCAGGGTAGTTTGAGGCCGGTATTTACACAGCGACAGTCTCATGGTTCAGGGTAATTTGAGCCCTGTATTTACACAGCGGCACCCTCAGGGTTCAGGGTAGTTTGAGGCCGGTATTTACACAGCGACAGTCTAAGGGTAGTTTGAGGACGGTATTGACACAGCAGCGCTCTCAGGGTTCAGGGTAGTTTGAGGCCGGTATTTACACAGCGACGCTCTCAGGGTTAAGGCTAGTTTGAGGACGGCATTGACACAGCGGCGCTCTCAGGGTTCAGGGTAGTTTGAGGCCGGTATTTACCCAGCGACGCTCTCAGGGTTCAGGGTAGTTTGAGGCCGGTATTGACTCAGCGGCGCTCTCAGGGTTCACGTTAGTTTGAGGCCAGTATTGACACAGCGACACTCTCAGGGTTCAGGGTAGTTTGAGGCTGGTATTGACTCAGCGGCGCTCTCAGGGTTCAGGGTAGTTTGAGGCCGGTATTGACACAGCGACACTCTCAGAGTTCAGGGTAGTTTGAGGCCGGTATTGACACAGTGGCAGTCTCAGGGTTCAGGGTAGTTTGAGACCGGTATTTACACAGCGACGCTCTCAGGGTTCAGTCTAGTTTGAGGACAGTACTGACGCAGCGGCGCTCTCAGGGTTCAGGGTAGTTTGAGGCCGGTATTTACCCAGTGACGCGCTCATGGTTCAGGGTAGTTTGAGGCTGGTATTGACTCAGCGGCGCTCTCAGGGTTCAGGGTAGTTTGAGGCCGGTTTTGACACAGCAACGCTCTCAGGGTTCAGGGTAGTTTGAGGCCGGTATTGACTCAGCAGCGCTCTCTGGGTTCAGGGTAGTTTGAGGCCGGTATTGACACAGCGACACTCCCAGGGTTCAGGGTAGTTTGAGGCCGGTATTGACACAGCGGCAGTCTCAGGGTTCAGGGTAGTTTGCGGCCGGTATTTACACAGCAACAGTCTCAGGGTTCATGGTAGTTTGAGGCCGGTATTGACTCAGCAGCGCTCTCAGGGTGCAGGATAGTTTGAGGCTGGTATTTACACAGCGACGCTCTCAGGGTTCAGGGTAGTTTGCGGCCGGTATTTACACAGCGACACTCTCAGGGTAGTTTGAGGACGGTATTGACACAGCGGCGCTCTCAGGGTTCAGGGTAGTTTGGGGCCAGTATTTACACAGCGACGCTCTCAGGGTTCAGGCTAGTTTGAGGACGGTATTGACACAGTGGCGCTCTCAGGGTTCAGGGTAGTTTGAGGCCGGTATTTACCCAGCAATGCTCTCAGGGTTCAGGGTAGTTTGAGGACGGTATTGACTCAGCGGCGCTCTCAGGGTTGAGGGTAGTTTGAGGCCGGTATTGACGCAGCGACACTCTCAGGGTTCAGGGTAGTTTGAGGCCGGTATTGACTCAGTGGCGCTCTCAGGGTTCAGGGTAGTTTGAGGCCGGTATTGACACAGCGACACACTCAGGGTTCAGGGTAGTTTGAGGCCAGTATTTACACAGCGACACTCTCAGAGTTCAGGGTAGTTTGAGGATGGTATTGACACAGCGGCAGTCTCAGGGTTCAGGGTAGTTTGAGGCCGGTATTTACACAGCGACGCTCTCAGGGATCAGGCTAGTTTGAGGACAGTATTGACAAAGCGGCGCTCTCAGGGTTCAGGGTAGTTTGAGGCCGGTATTTACCCAGCGACGCTCTCAGGGTTCAGGGTAGTTTGAGGCCGGTATTGACTCAGCAGCGCTCTCAGGGTTCAGGGTAGTTTGAGGCCGGTATTGACACAGCGACACTCTCAGGGTTCAAGGTAGTTTGAGGACGGTATTGACACAGCGACACTCTCAGGGTTCAGGGTAGTTTGAGGACAGTATTGACACAGCGGCGCTCTCAGGGTTCAGGGTAGTTTGAGGCCGGTATTGACTCCGGGGGCTCTCAGGGTTCAGGGTAGTTTGAGGACGGTATTGACACAGCGACACTCTCAGGGTTCAGGGTAGTTTGAGGACGGTATTGACACACAACACTCTCAGGGTTCAGGGTAGTTTGAGGACGGTATTGACACAGCGACACTCTCAGGGTTCAGGGTAGTTTGAGGACGGTATTGACACAGCGGCGCTCTCAGAGTTCAGGGTAGTTTGAGGCCGGTATTGACACAGCAACACTCTCAGGGTTCAGGGTAGTTTGAGGACGGTATTGACACAGCGGCGCTCTCAGGGATCAGGGTAGTTTGAGGCCGGTATTGACACAGCGGCGCTCTCAGGGTTCAGGGTAGTTTGAGGCTGGTATTGACTCAGCGGCGCTCTCAGGGTTCAGGGTTGTTTGAGGCCGGTATTGACTCAGCGGTGCTCTCAGGGTGCAGGATAGTTTGAGGCTGGTATTTGCACAGCGACACTCTCAGGGTTCAGGGTAGTTTGCGGCCAGTATTTACACAGCGACACTCTCAGGGTAGTTTGAGGACGGTATTGACACAGCGGCGCTCTCAGGGTTCAGGGTAGTTTGAGGCCGGTATTTACCCAGCGATGCTGTCAGGGTTCAGGGTAGTTTGAGGACGGTATTGACTCAGCGGTGCTCGCAGGGTTCAGGGTAGTTTGAGGCCGGTATTGACACAGCGACACTCTCAGGGTTCAGGGTAGTTTGAGGCCGGTATTGACTCAGCGGCGCTCTCAGGGTTCAGGGTAGTTTGAGGCCGATATTGACACAGTGACACTCTCAGGGTTCAGGGTAGTTTGAGGCCAGTATTTACACAGCAACACTCTCAGAGTTCAGGGTAGTTTTTGGCCGGCATTGACACAGCGACACCCTCAGGGTTCAGGGTAGTTTGAGGACGGTATTGACACAGCGACACTCTCAGGGTTCAGGGTAGTTTGAGGACGGTATTGACACAGCGGCGCTCTCAGGGTTCACGGTAGTTTGAGGCCGGTATTGACACAGTGGCGCTCTCAGGGTTCAGGGTAGTTTGAGGCTGGTATTGACTCAGCGGTGCTCTCAGGGTTCAGGGTAGTTTGAGGCCGGTATTGACTCAGCGGCGCTCTCAGGGTTCAGGTTAGTCTGAGGCCGGTATTGACACAGCGACACTCTCAGGGTTCAGGGTAGTTTGAGGACGGTATTGACACAGCGGCGCTCTCAGAGTTCCGGGTAGTTTGAGGCCGGTATTGACACAGCGACACACTCAGGGTTCGGGGTAGTTTGAGGACGGTATTGACACAGCGGCGCTCTCAGGGATCAGGGTAGTTTGAGGCCGGTATTGACACAGCGGCGCTCTCAGGGTTCAGGGTAGTTTGAGGCTGGTATTGACTCAGCGGCGCTCTCAGGGTTCAGGGTAGTTTGAGGCCGGTATTGACTCAGTGGTGCTCTCAGGGTTCAGGTTAGTTTGAGGCCGGTATTGACACAGCGACACTCTCAGGGTTCAGGGTAGTTTGAGGACGGTATTGACACAGCGGCGCTCTCAGGGTTCAGTGTAGTTTGAGGCCGGGTATTGACACAGCGGCGCTCTCACGGTTCAGGGTAGTTTGAAGCCGTATTGACAGTGGTGCTCTCAGGGTTCAGGGTAGTTTGAGGCCGGTATTTAGACAGCGACGCTCTCAGAGTTCAGGGTAGTTTGAGGCCGGTATTGACTCAGCGGCGCTCTCAGGGTTCAGGGTAGTTTGAGGCCGGTATTGACACAGCGGTGGTCTCAGGGTTCAGTGTAGTTTGAGGCCAGTATTGACACAGCGGCGCTCTCAGGGTTCATGGTAGTTTGAGGCCGGTATTGACACAGCGGCGCTTTCATGGTTCAGGGTAGTTTGCGGCCTCTATTGACACAGCGATGCTCTCAGGGTTCAGGGTAGTTTGAGGCCGTTATTGACACAGCGGTGCTCTCAGGGTTCAGGGTAGTTTGAGGCCGGTATTGACACAGCGGCGTTCTCAGAGTTCAGGGTAGTTTGAGGCCGGTATTGACACAGCGACACACTCAGGGTTCGGGGTAGTTTGAGGACGGTATTGACACAGCGGCGCTCTCAGGGATCAGGGTAGTTTGAGGCCGGTATTGACACAGCGGCGCTCTCAGGGTTCAGGGTAGTTTGAGGCTGGTATTGACTCAGCTGCGCTCTCAGGGTTCAGGGTAGTTTGAGGCCGGTATTGACTCAGCGGTGCTCTCAGGGTTCAGGTTAGTTTGAGGCCGGTATTGACACAGCGACACTCTCAGGGTTCAGGGTAGTTTGAGGACGGTATTGACACAGCGGCGCTCTCAGGGTTCAGGGTAGTTTGAGGCCGGTATTGACACAGCAGCGCTCTCAGGGTTCAGGGTAGTTTGAAGCCGTATTGACAGTGGTGCTCTCAGGGTTCAGGGTAGTTTGAGGCCGGTATTTACACAGCGACGCTCTCAGGGTTCAGGGTAGTTTGAGGCCGGTATTTACACAGCGACGCTCTCAGAGTTCAGGGTAGTTTGAGGCCGGTATTGACTCAGCGGCGCTCTCAGGGTTCAGGGTAGTTTGAGGCCAGTATTGACACAGCGGAAGTCTCAGGGTAGTTTGAGGCCGGTATTTACACAGCGACACTTTCAGGGTTCATGGTAGTTTGAGGCCGGTATTGACTCAGCGGCGCTCTCAGGGTTCAGGGTAGTTTTAGGACGGTATTGACACAGCGACACTCTCAGGGTTCAGGGTAGTTTTAGGACGGTATTGACACAGCGACACTCTCAGGGTTCAGGGTAGTTTGAGGACGGTATTGACACAGCTGCACTCTCAGGGTTCAGGGTTGTTTTAGGCCAGTATTGACTCAGCGGCGCTCTCAGGGTTCAGGGTAGTTTGAGGCCGGTATTTACACAGCGGCGCTCTCAGGGTTCAGGGTAGTTTGAGGCCGGTATTTAAACAGCGACAGTCTCAGGGTTCAGGGTGGTGTGAGGCCGGTATTGACTCAGCGGTGCTCTCAGGGTTCAGGGTAGTTTGAGGCCGGTATTGACACAGCGACGCTCTCAGGGTTCAGGGTAGTTTGAGGCCGGTATTGACTCAGCGGCGCTCTCAGGGTTCAGGGTAGTTTGAGGCCGGTATTTACACAGCGACGCTCTCAGGGTTCAGGGTAGTTTGAGGCCGGTATTGACACAGCTGCAAAAGAAACAATTGATGGACGGAATGCTGGACAATGCAAACATTCACCCCCAGTCACAAGGATCTGTGTTAAATCCATCATTCTTTTGCTCACCACACCACCCCAGTTTGGACCCAGCCATATGCAAATCAGTCTTGACCCTGTTCCTTGTGGGAACAGTCCAGCCCGAACTGCCAAGCCAGGTCCTCTCTGGACCGGAAACAAGCATCCTGGGACCGGTTTCAGGGCATCACCCTTCTTCAGCCAGGCTAGCTTGAATCCAGTGGTGTAGTGAGCACGGGACCCACGTCTGGGCATACCCTTCCCACTTAGGGCGACATATGCAAAGAAACATTGATGGACGGAATGTTGGACAATGCAACATTCACCCCAGTCACACGGATTTGGGTTAAATCCATCATTCTTGTGACTGGGGGTAAATGTTTGCATTGTCCAGCATTCCGTCCATCAATTGTTTCTTTTGCAGGTATTGACACAGCGGCGCACTCAGGGTTCATGGTAGTTTGATTCCGGTATTGACACAGTGGCGCTCTCAGGGTTCTGTGAGGTTTGAGGCCGATATTGACACAGCGGTGCTCTCAGGGTTCATGGTAGTTTGAGGCCTTTATTGACACAACGGCGCTCACAGGGTTCATGGTAGTTTGAGGCCGGTATTGACACAGCGGTGGTCTCAGGGTTCAGTGTAATTTGAGGCCAGTATTGACACAGCGGCGCTCTCAGGGTTCATGGTAGTTTGAGGCCGGTATTGACACAGCGGCGCTTTCATGGTTCAGGGTAGTTTGCGGCCTCTATTGACACAGCGATGCTCTCAGGGTTCAGGGTAGTTTGAGGCCGTTATTGACACAGCGGTGCTCTCAGGGTTCAGGGTAGTTTGAGGCCGGTATTGACACAGCGGCGCTCTCAGGGTTCAGGGTAGTTTGAGGCCGGTATTTACACAGTGGCGCTCTCAGGGTTCAGGGTAGTTTGAGGCCAGTATTGACTCAGCGGCGCTCTCAGGGTTCAGGGTAGTTTGCGGTCGGTATTTACACAGCGGTGCTCTCAGGGTTCAGGGTAGTTTGAGGCCGGTATTTACACAGCGACTGTCTCAGGGTTCAGGGTAGTGTGAGGCCGGTATTGACACAGCGACGCTCTCAGGGTTCAGGGTAGTTTGAGGCCGGTATTGACACAGCGACGCTCTCAGGGTTCAGGGTAGTTTGAGGCCGGTATTGACACAGTGGCGCTCTCAGGGTTCAGGGTAGTTTGAGGACGGTATTGACACTGCGGCGCGTTCAGGGTAGTTTGAGGCTGGTATTGACACTGCTGCGCTCTCAGGGTAGTTTGAGGCCGGTATTGACACTGCGGCGCTCTCAGGGTAGTTTGAGGCCGGTATTGACTCAGCGGCGCTCTCAGGGTTCAGGGTAGTTTGAGGACGGTATTTACACAGCGACAGTCTCATGGTTCAGGGTAATTTGAGCCCTGTATTGACACAGCGGCACCCTCAGGGTTCAGGGTAGTTTGAGGCCGGTATTTACACAGCGACAGTCTAAGGGTAGTTTGAGGACGGTATTGACACAGCAGCGCTCTCAGGGTTCAGGGTAGTTTGAGGCCGGTATTGACTCAGTGGTGCTCTCAGGGTTCAGGTTAGTTTGAGGCCGGTATTGACACAGCGACACTCTCAGGGTTCAGGGTAGTTTGAGGACGGTATTGACACAGCGGCGCTCTCAGGGTTCAGGGTAGTTTGAGGCCGGTATTGACACAGCGGCGCTCTCACGGTTCAGGGTAGTTTGAAGCCGTATTGACAGTGGTGCTCTCAGGGTTCAGGGTAGTTTGAGGCCGGTATTTAGACAGCGACGCTCTCAGAGTTCAGGGTAGTTTGAGGCCGGTATTGACTCAGCGGCGCTCTCAGGGTTCAGGGTAGTTTGAGGCCGGTATTGACACAGCGGTGGTCTCAGGGTTCAGTGTAGTTTGAGGCCAGTATTGACACAGCGGCGCTCTCAGGGTTCATGGTAGTTTGAGGCCGGTATTGACACAGCGGCGCTTTCATGGTTCAGGGTAGTTTGCGGCCTCTATTGACACAGCGATGCTCTCAGGGTTCAGGGTAGTTTGAGGCCGTTATTGACACAGCGGTGCTCTCAGGGTTCAGGGTAGTTTGAGGCCGGTATTGACACAGCGGCGTTCTCAGAGTTCAGGGTAGTTTGAGGCCGGTATTGACACAGCGACACACTCAGGGTTCGGGGTAGTTTGAGGACGGTATTGACACAGCGGCGCTCTCAGGGATCAGGGTAGTTTGAGGCCGGTATTGACACAGCGGCGCTCTCAGGGTTCAGGGTAGTTTGAGGCTGGTATTGACTCAGCTGCGCTCTCAGGGTTCAGGGTAGTTTGAGGCCGGTATTGACTCAGCGGTGCTCTCAGGGTTCAGGTTAGTTTGAGGCCGGTATTGACACAGCGACACTCTCAGGGTTCAGGGTAGTTTGAGGACGGTATTGACACAGCGGCGCTCTCAGGGTTCAGGGTAGTTTGAGGCCGGTATTGACACAGCAGCGCTCTCAGGGTTCAGGGTAGTTTGAAGCCGTATTGACAGTGGTGCTCTCAGGGTTCAGGGTAGTTTGAGGCCGGTATTTACACAGCGACGCTCTCAGGGTTCAGGGTAGTTTGAGGCCGGTATTTACACAGCGACGCTCTCAGAGTTCAGGGTAGTTTGAGGCCGGTATTGACTCAGCGGCGCTCTCAGGGTTCAGGGTAGTTTGAGGCCAGTATTGACACAGCGGAAGTCTCAGGGTAGTTTGAGGCCGGTATTTACACAGCGACACTTTCAGGGTTCATGGTAGTTTGAGGCCGGTATTGACTCAGCGGCGCTCTCAGGGTTCAGGGTAGTTTTAGGACGGTATTGACACAGCGACACTCTCAGGGTTCAGGGTAGTTTTAGGACGGTATTGACACAGCGACACTCTCAGGGTTCAGGGTAGTTTGAGGACGGTATTGACACAGCTGCACTCTCAGGGTTCAGGGTTGTTTTAGGCCAGTATTGACTCAGCGGCGCTCTCAGGGTTCAGGGTAGTTTGAGGCCGGTATTTACACAGCGGCGCTCTCAGTGTTCAGGGTAGTTTGAGGCCGGTATTTAAACAGCGACAGTCTCAGGGTTCAGGGTGGTGTGAGGCCGGTATTGACTCAGCGGTGCTCTCAGGGTTCAGGGTAGTTTGAGGCCGGTATTGACACAGCGACGCTCTCAGGGTTCAGGGTAGTTTGAGGCCGGTATTGACTCAGCGGCGCTCTCAGGGTTCAGGTTAGTTTGAGGCCGGTATTGACACAGAGACGCTCTCAGGGTTCAGGGTAGTTTGAGGCCGGTATTTACACAGCGACGCTCTCAGGGTTCAGGGTAGTTTGAGGCCGGTATTGACACAGCTGCAAAAGAAACAATTGATGGACGGAATGCTGGACAATGCAAACATTCACCCCCAGTCACAAGGATCTGTGTTAAATCCATCATTCTTTTGCTCACCACACCACCCCAGTTTGGACCCAGCCATATGCAAATCAGTCTTGACCCTGTTCCTTGTGGGAACAGTCCAGCCCGAACTGCCAAGCCAGGTCCTCTCTGGACCGGAAACAAGCATCCTGGGACCGGTTTCAGGGCATCACCCTTCTTCAGCCAGGCTAGCTTGAATCCAGTGGTGTAGTGAGCACGGGACCCACGTCTGGGCATACCCTTCCCACTTAGGGCGACATATGCAAAAGAAACAATTGATGGACGGAATGTTGGACAATGCAAACATTCACCCCCAGTCACACGGATTTGGGTTAAATCCATCATTCTTGTGACTGGGGGTAAATGTTTGCATTGTCCAGCATTCCGTCCATCAATTGTTTCTTTTGCAGGTATTGACACAGCGGCGCACTCAGGGTTCATGGTAGTTTGATTCCGGTATTGACACAGTGGCACTCTCAGGGTTCTGTGAGGTTTGAGGCCGATATTGACACAGCGGTGCTCTCAGGGTTCATGGTAGTTTGAGGCCTTTATTGACACAACGGCGCTCACAGGGTTCATGGTAGTTTGAGGCCGGTATTGACACAGCGGTGGTCTCAGGGTTCAGTGTAATTTGAGGCCAGTATTGACACAGCGGCGCTCTCAGGGTTCATGGTAGTTTGAGGCCGGTATTGACACAGCGGCGCTTTCATGGTTCAGGGTAGTTTGCGGCCTCTATTGACACAGCGATGCTCTCAGGGTTCAGGGTAGTTTGAGGCCGTTATTGACACAGCGGTGCTCTCAGGGTTCAGGGTAGTTTGAGGCCGGTATTGACACAGCGGCGCTCTCAGGGTTCAGGGTAGTTTGAGGCCGGTATTTACACAGTGGCGCTCTCAGGGTTCAGGGTAGTTTGAGGCCAGTATTGACTCAGCGGCGCTCTCAGGGTTCAGGGTAGTTTGCGGCCGGTATTTACACAGCGGTGCTCTCAGGGTTCAGGGTAGTTTGAGGCCGGTATTTACACAGCGACTGTCTCAGGGTTCAGGGTAGTGTGAGGCCGGTATTGACACAGCGACGCTCTCAGGGTTCAGGGTAGTTTGAGGCCGGTATTGACACAGCGACGCTCTCAGGGTTCAGGGTAGTTTGAGGCCGGTATTGACACAGTGGCGCTCTCAGGGTTCAGGGTAGTTTGAGGACGGTATTGACACTGCGGCGCGTTCAGGGTAGTTTGAGGCTGGTATTGACACTGCTGCGCTCTCAGGGTAGTTTGAGGCCGGTATTGACACTGCGGCGCTCTCAGGGTAGTTTGAGGCCGGTATTGACTCAGCGGCGCTCTCAGGGTTCAGGGTAGTTTGAGGCCGGTATTTACACAGCGACAGTCTCATGGTTCAGGGTAATTTGAGCCCTGTATTTACACAGCGGCACCCTCAGGGTTCAGGGTAGTTTGAGGCCGGTATTTACACAGCGACAGTCTAAGGGTAGTTTGAGGACGGTATTGACACAGCAGCGCTCTCAGGGTTCAGGGTAGTTTGAGGCCGGTATTTACACAGCGACGCTCTCAGGGTTAAGGCTAGTTTGAGGACGGCATTGACACAGCGGCGCTCTCAGGGTTCAGGGTAGTTTGAGGCCGGTATTTACCCAGCGACGCTCTCAGGGTTCAGGGTAGTTTGAGGCCGGTATTGACTCAGCGGCGCTCTCAGGGTTCAGGTTAGTTTGAGGCCAGTATTGACACAGCGACACTTTCAGGGTTCAGGGTAGTTTGAGGCTGGTATTGACTCAGCGGCGCTCTCAGGGTTCAGGGTAGTTTGAGGCCGGTATTGACACAGCGACACTCTCAGAGTTCAGGGTAGTTTGAGGCCGATATTGACACAGTGGTAGTCTCAGGGTTCAGGGTAGTTTGAGACCGGTATTTACACAGCGACGCTCTCAGGGTTCAGTCTAGTTTGAGGACAGTATTGACGCAGCGGCGCTCTCAGGGTTCAGGGTAGTTTGAGGCCGGTATTTACCCAGTGACGCGCTCATGGTTCAGGGTAGTTTGAGGCTGGTATTGACTCAGCGGCGCTCTCAGGGTTCAGGGTAGTTTGAGGCCGGTTTTGACACAGCAACGCTCTCAGGGTTCAGGGTAGTTTGAGGCCGGTATTGACTCAGCAGCGCTCTCTGGGTTCAGGGTAGTTTGAGGCCGGTATTGACACAGCGACACTCCCAGGGTTCAGGGTAGTTTGAGGCCGGTATTGACACAGCGGCAGTCTCAGGGTTCAGGGTAGTTTGCGGCCGGTATTTACACAGCAACAGTCTCAGGGTTCATGGTAGTTTGAGGCCGGTATTGACTCAGCAGCGCTCTCAGGGTGCAGGATAGTTTGAGGCTGGTATTTACACAGCGACGCTCTCAGGGTTCAGGGTAGTTTGCGGCCGGTATTTACACAGCGACACTCTCAGGGTAGTTTGAGGACGGTATTGACACAGCGGCGCTCTCAGGGTTCAGGGTAGTTTGGGGCCAGTATTTACACAGCGACGCTCTCAGGGTTCAGGCTAGTTTGAGGACGGTATTGACACAGTGGCGCTCTCAGGGTTCAGGGTAGTTTGAGGCCGGTATTTACCCAGCGATGCTCTCAGGGTTCAGGGTAGTTTGAGGACGGTATTGACTCAGCGGCGCTCTCAGGGTTCAGGGTAGTTTGAGGCCGGTATTGACGCAGCGACACTCTCAGGGTTCAGGGTAGTTTGAGGCCGGTATTGACTCAGTGGCGCTCTCAGGGTTCAGGGTAGTTTGAGGCCGGTATTGACACAGCGACACTCTCAGGGTTCAGGGTAGTTTGAGGCCAGTATTTACACAGCGACACTCTCAGAGTTCAGGGTAGTTTGAGGATGGTATTGACACAGCGGCAGTCTCAGGGTTCAGGGTAGTTTGAGGCCGGTATTTACACAGCGACGCTCTCAGGGATCAGGCTAGTTTGAGGACAGTATTGACACAGCGGCGCTCTCAGGGTTCAGGGTAGTTTGAGGCCGGTATTTACCCAGCGACGCTCTCAGGGTTCAGGGTAGTTTGAGGCCGGTATTGACTCAGCGGCGCTCTCAGGGTTCAGGGTAGTTTGAGGCCGGTATTGACACAGCGACACTCTCAGGGTTCAGGGTAGTTTGAGGACGGTATTGACACAGCGACACTCTCAGGGTTCAGGGTAGTTTGAGGACAGTATTGACACAGCGGCGCTCTCAGGGTTCAGGGTAGTTTGAGGCCGGTATTGACTCAGCGGCGCTCTCAGGGTTCAGGGTAGTTTGAGGACGGTATTGACACAGCGACACTCTCAGGGTTCAGGGTAGTTTGAGGACGGTATTGACACACGACACTCTCAGGGTTCAGGGTAGTTTGAGGACGGTATTGACACAGCGACACTCTCAGGGTTCAGGGTAGTTTGAGGACGGTATTGACACAGCGGCGCTCTCAGAGTTCAGGGTAGTTTGAGGCCGGTATTGACACAGCAACACTCTCAGGGTTCAGGGTAGTTTGAGGACGGTATTGACACAGCGGCGCTCTCAGGGATCAGGGTAGTTTGAGGCCGGTATTGACACAGCGGCGCTCTCAGGGTTCAGGGTAGTTTGAGGCTGGTATTGACTCAGCGGCGCTCTCAGGGTTCAGGGTTGTTTGAGGCCGGTATTAACTCAGCGGTGCTCTCAGGGTGCAGGATAGTTTGAGGCTGGTATTTGCACAGCGACGCTCTCAGGGTTCAGGTAGTTTGCGTGCCAGTATTTACACAGCGACACTCTCAGGGTAGTTTGAGGACGGTATTGACACAGCGGCGCTCTCAGGGTTCAGGGTAGTTTGAGGCCGGTATTTACCCAGCGATGCTGTCAGGGTTCAGGGTAGTTTGAGGACGGTATTGACTCAGCGGTGCTCGCAGGGTTCAGGGTAGTTTGAGGACGGTATTGACACAGCGGCGCTCTCAGAGTTCAGGGTAGTTTGAGGCCGGTATTGACACAGCAACACTCTCAGGGTTCAGGGTAGTTTGAGGACGGTATTGACACAGCGGCGCTCTCAGGGATCAGGGTAGTTTGAGGCCGGTATTGACACAGCGGCGCTCTCAGGGTTCAGGGTAGTTTGAGGCTGGTATTGACTCAGCGGCGCTCTCAGGGTTCAGGGTTGTTTGAGGCCGGTATTAACTCAGCGGTGCTCTCAGGGTGCAGGATAGTTTGAGGCTGGTATTTGCACAGCGACGCTCTCAGGGTTCAGGGTAGTTTGCGGCCAGTATTTACACAGCGACACTCTCAGGGTAGTTTGAGGACGGTATTGACACAGCGGCGCTCTCAGGGTTCAGGGTAGTTTGAGGCCGGTATTTACCCAGCGATGCTGTCAGGGTTCAGGGTAGTTTGAGGACGGTATTGACTCAGCGGTGCTCGCAGGGTTCAGGGTAGTTTGAGGACGGTATTGACACAGCGGCGCTCTCAGAGTTCAGGGTAGTTTGAGGCCGGTATTGACACAGCGACACTCTCAGGGTTCAGGGTAGTTTGAGGCCGGTATTGACTCAGCGGCGCTCTCAGGGTTCAGGGTAGTTTGAGGCCGATATTGAAACAGTGACACTCTCAGGGTTCAGGGTAGTTTGAGGCCAGTATTTACACAGCAACACTCTCAGAGTTCAGGGTAGTTTGAGGCCGGCATTGACACAGCGACACCCTCAGGGTTCAGGGTAGTTTGAGGACGGTATTTACCCAGCGATGCTGTCAGGGTTCAGGGTAGTTTGAGGACGGTATTGACACAGCGGCGCTCTCAGGGTTCAGGGTAGTTTGAGGCCGGTATTTACCCAGCGATGCTGTCAGGGTTCAGGGTAGTTTGAGGACGGTATTGACTCAGCGGTGCTCTCAGGGTTCAGGGTAGTTTGAGGACGGTATTGACACAGCGGCGCTCTCAGAGTTCAGGGTAGTTTGAGGCCGGTATTGACACAGCGACACTCTCAGGGTTCAGGGTAGTTTGAGGCCGGTATTGACTCAGCGGCGCTCTCAGGGTTCAGGGTAGTTTGAGGCCGATATTGACACAGTGACACTCTCAGGGTTCAGGGTAGTTTGAGGCCAGTATTTACACAGCAACACTCTCAGAGTTCAGGGTAGTTTGAGGCCGGCATTGACACAGCGACACCCTCAGGGTTCAGGGTAGTTTGAGGACGGTATTGACACAGCGACACTCTCAGGGTTCAGGGTAGTTTGAGGACGGTATTGACACAGCGGCGCTCTCAGGGTTCACGGTAGTTTGAGGCCAGTATTGACACAGTGGCGCTCTCAGGGTTCAGGGTAGTTTGAGGCTGGTATTGACTCAGCGGCGCTCTCAGGGTTCAGGGTAGTTTGAGGCCGGTATTGACTCAGCGGCGCTCTCAGGGTTCAGGTTAGTCTGAGGCCGGTATTGACACAGCGACACTCTCAGGGTTCAGGGTAGTTTGAGGACGGTATTGACACAGCGGCGCTCTCAGAGTTCAGGGTAGTTTGAGGCCGGTATTGACACAGCGACACTCTCAGGGTTCAGGGTAGTTTGAGGACGGTATTGACACAGCGGCGCTCTCAGGGATCAGGGTAATTTGAGGCCGGTATTGACACAGCGGCGCTCTCAGGGTTCAGGGTAGTTTGAGGCTGGTATTGACTCAGCGGCGCTCTCAGGGTTCAGGGTAGTTTGAGGCCGGTATTGACTCAGCGGTGCTCTCAGGGTTCAGGTTAGTTTGAGGCCGGTATTGACACAGCGACACTCTCAGGGTTCAGGGTAGTTTGAGGACGGTATTGACACAGCGGCGCTCTCAGGGTTCAGGTAGTTTGAGGCCGGTATTGACACAGCGGCGCTCTCACGGTTCAGGGTAGTTTGAAGCCGTATTGACAGTGGTGCTCTCAGGGTTCAGGGTAGTTTGAGGCCGGTATTTAGACAGCGACGCTCTCAGAGTTCAGGGTAGTTTGAGGCCGGTATTGACTCAGCGGCGCTCTCAGGGTTCAGGGTAGTTTGAGGCCGGTATTGACACAGCGGAAGTCTCAGGATTCAGGGTAGTTTGAGGCTGGTATTTACACAGCGACACTTTCAGGGTTCATGGTAGTTTGAGGACGGTATTGACTCAGCGGCGCTCTCAGGGTTCAGGGTAGTTTTAGGACGGTATTGACACAGCGACACTCTCAGGGTTCAGGTAGTTTGAGGACGGTATTGACACAGCTGCACTCTCAGGGTTCAGGGTAGTTTTAGGCCGGTATTGACTCAGCGGTGCTCTCAGGGTTCAGGGTAGTTTGAGGCCGGTATTAACTCAGCGGCGCTCTCAGGGTTCAGGGTAGTTTGAGGCCGGTATTGACTCAGCGGCGCTCCCAGTGTTCAGGGTAGTTTGAGGCTGGTATTGACTCAGCGGCGCTCTCAGGGTTCAGGGTAGTTTGAGGACAGTATTGACACAGCAGCGCTCTCAGGGTTCAGGGTAGTTTGAGGCCGGTATTGACTCAGCGGTGCTCTCAGGGTTCAGGTTAGTTTGAGGCCGGTATTGACAAAGCGACACTCTCAGGGTTCAGGGTAGTTTGAGGACGGTATTGACACAGCGGCGCTCTCAGGGTTCAGGGTAGTTTGAGGCCGGTATTGACACAGCGGCGCTCTCAGGGTTCAGGGTAGTTTGAGGCTGTATTGACAGTGGCGCTCTCAGGGTTCAGGGTAGTTTGAGGCTGTTATTGGTACAGCTGCGCTCTCAGGGTTCAGGGTAGTTTGAGGCCGTATTGTCAGGGTAGTTTAAGGCCGGTATTGACACAGTGACACTCTCAGGGTTCAGGGTAGTTTGAGGCCGGTATTGACTCAGCGGCGCTCTCAGAATTCAGGGTAGTTTGAGGACGGTATTGACACAGCGACACTCTCAGGGTTCAGGGTAGTTTCAGGACGGTATTGACACATCGGCGCTCTCAGGGTACAGGGTAGTTTGAGGCCGGTATTGACACAGCGGCGCTCTCAGGGTTCAGGGTAGTTTGAGGCCGTATTGTCAGGGTAGTTTGAGGCCGGTATTGACACAGCGACACTCTCAGGGTTCAGGGTAGTTTGAGGCCGGTATTGACTCAGCGGCGCTCTCAGAATTCAGGGTAGTTTGAGGACGGTATTGACACAGCGACACTCTCAGGGTTCAGGGTAGTTTGAGGACGGTATTGACACAGCGACACTCTCAGGGTAGTTTGAGGACGGTATTGACACAGCGGCTCTCTCAGGGTTCAGGGTAGTTTGAGGCCGGTATTGACACAGCGGCGCATTCAGGGTAGTTTGAGGCCGGTATTGACTCAGCGGCGCTCTCAGGACGGAGGGTAGTTTGAGGCCGGTATTGACTCAGCGGCGCTCTCAGGGTTCAGGGTAGTTTGAGGCTGGTATTGACACAGCGACACTCTCAGGGTTCAGGGTAGTTTGAGGACGGTATTGACACAGTGGCGCTCTCAGGGTTCAGGGTAGTTTGAGGCCGGTATTGACACAGCGGCGCTCTCAGGGTTCAGGGTAGTTTGAGGCCGTATTGACTGTGGCGCTCTCAGGGTTCAGGGTAGTTTGAGGCTGGTATTGGCACAGCGGCGCTCTCAGGGTTGAGGGTAGTTTGAGGCCGGTATTGACACAGCGGCGCTCTCAGGGTTCAGGGTAGTTTGAGGCCGTATTGACAGTGGCTCTCTCAGGGTTCAGGGTAGTTTGAGGCTGGTATTGGCACAGCGGCGCTCTCAGGGTTCAGGGTAGTTTGAGGCCGGTATTGACACAGCGGCGCTCTCAGGGTTCAGGTTAGGTTGAGGCCAGTACTGACACAGCAGCGCTCTCAGGGTTCAGAGTAGTTTGAGGCCGGTATTTACACAGCGGCGCTCTCAGGGTTCAGGGTAGTTTGAGGCCGGTATTTGCCCAGCGGCGCTCTCAGGGATTAGGGTAGTTTGAGGCCGGTATTGACACAGCGGCAGTCTCAGGGTTCAGGGTAGTTTGCGGCCGGTATTGACTCAGCGATACTCTCAGGGTTCATGTTAGTTTGAGGCTGGTATTGGCACAGCGGCGCTCTCAGGGTTCAAGGTAGTTTGAGGCTGGTATTGGCACAGCGGCGCTCTCAGGGTTCAGGGTAGTTTGAGGCCGGTATTGACTCAGCGGGGATCTCAGGGTTCAGGGAAGTTTGAGGCCGGTATTGACACAGCGGCAGTCTCAGGGTTCAGGGTAGTTTGCGGCCGGTATTGACTCAGCGGCGCTCTCAGGGGGTAGTGTAGCTCCTATTTCCCTAATAGGCTCTGCGCATTGGAATAATATATCCTACAGGTTTGACATAGGACTAAGGTCAGTATGTCCCTATCGAGTATATTAAACTTAATTACTTGTGCCAGCTAGCTCAGAGGCCACTAGAAACTCCTTGACAACAAGAAGGGAGTCGTTTCTGGCAGCCCCAAAACATGACCACTGTGTTTCCCTTTAGAATCAGAACGTGTCCCAGAGTCGTGGAAACAATAGATAACTATTTCACTCAGCTCAATCGTGCATGCTTAGTTTTCCTCAAAGTTACACAGAAAGAATAGACGGGCGTTTCAATAAAAGGTTTATTGAACAGTCTTGTTTCTGGTGTAAGTAAAATGTGCTGTTACGATCACAAGACAGTATGCGAGATAAATAATGTACAGTGTGAGCAGTAGAAATAAATAATACTGCGATAGCATTATCTTTTAGTACATATGCCTTTACATAAATAACAGACTAAAAATGCGAGTACTCATACGATGCGTTGCTAAGCTAGTTCTACCCCAATGTACCTAACCTAGGTGTAGGACAAGGTATGAAGTAGGTGAAGTATTCCTTACTATGGTATACTAAGAGTATGTTAAGCCTAGTATGCCTAGTATGCCAAGAGTCCCTCTAGGTTCTTATTAGCTCCATACCTGAAGAATGAGAGAGGTAGGAATCTCTTTGCCAGACTCGAACTCCAACACCCCGCAAGGGAAGTCAGATCACTGGAAGCTGGAAGCTGGGCTCTTTGCGTGCAGGGAATGGCAGCGTCTTCTCAGTGCGTCAGGCCGGGAAACGGGCTCCTCTGAAGTCGAGGTCTCCTCTGATTTACAGGGGCTAGGGAAGGTATATTTATACCTGAGAAGCACCTAAGAATGTTAGTATTGACGTGAGTCGGACAGCGGAAGATGTCATGAATGAACCCCTAAGGAATAATGGTTCATGCATAATATATGAGTCCTTGAAGAAATCAATAGTCCTGTGCTAGGGAAATTCCCCAAGCCTAAGGGTCTGTTCTTCAAGAACTCGTTGTGACGTTAGGGTGGACGGATGTCGGAGACCATGCCTGTATTTGGAGTGCACGGTTTAATGCCTAAATAAGGGCTGGGATTTTATGCCTATATAAGGGCAGGGCGAATTGTGCCTATATAAGGACATGATACTGGAAAGCCTGTGTATGGACACCCTAAGAGGAATACAACACCCACTCCACTTTCGTGCGTACGATAATACTAAAATGCTAAACATTTAAAATGCTAAACATTAAATGGAGTACTGCATATTGCTAAAATATTTCATAAAACCATTTAAAAAAGGTATTTAAAAAACCTATTAGAATGCAAAAGGTACTGTACATTTGAAGCATTGCTTTTCATTTCAGGCATAAAGGTCGAAAATAAATGCAATTGGAATGAAATAAGCAGTAATATTTACATGTGACAGAAAATGATCGATAAGTTTCTCAAAAATCAAAGTCATTTCATGTCATGAAAATTAATGAACTGTTTTAGACACACAAGATGACTAAGTGTCCGTGGAAGTACCTTGAAGTCTGTATTATAAGGCTAGTTCTACTTTAAGCAGATTGTAGTGCCATTTTCGTTTCGAAAAAAATGGGAAGAAAAAAAAAGTTCAATTTTGGTAGAGTTCCAAGTTGTTTTGAAAATGAAGGCCAAATTGTTACTGCATCTCTGGAACACTGTGGGCTCAATCAGAGTCAGTTCACGGGTCTGGTGTAAACATGAGATCATCTATTTCTATAGACAAAACATCATCCACTGTAGTTGGTGTCAGTTGGAACACCTCGTGTAGTAGATTAATTGCACAGAGATGTGAAGCACCGCTTTCAGCATAGGTTGCCGCAGCAATGTTCGCGTCCGTTGTTACCTGTGTGCCTGTAGATCTTTCTCGTACCTCAGCAGCAGCCGGAAGCGTCTGTGAGATCTCAATGAATGCTGACATCAGGATTGGTAGCTCTGGGGACAACACAGAGCATGGGCCGTTATCGGGACCAGCAGAGTATCGACATCCGTTGGCGTTGCTGATTGAAATGTTAGACAGGTGTCCAACACGCATTCTTCACCGCATAGCAGGCATCGTAGAACAGGTAAGATGCAATCTTGCCAGATTGGTCTGAACGACAGGAACCACGTGGCATTAAGGTCCCGTAGACGAGTCATGCCCAAAAGCTGTACTATTTGCTCACGGCACTTTCGTACAAGGAGAGCTTTCTCCATTTCGCTCGGAGTGATGTCTGCGAATAGGCTGGCCATAGCGCAATAGCAGGAAGAGAAACAGAATTCCGGCAACAAGTGCTAGAATTAATGGTATGCCACCAAACACCGAATGTGCAAAGTTTGGGATGATTCCGAGTATTGCCTGGAAAGGTGCTAACAGACCGGAGCAGATGCTCTTAAATACATGTACAATTCCGGTTGTATCAGACATATTGAAGATACGTCCTATCATTTCTATGAAATGTATAGGGCAGTTTGTACGTATTAAAGTCTGTATCTCAGCCGAAGTCCTTGCTACTTGTAGATCATAGGTTTCTTTGGCCGAGGTCAAAGGCACTGTTTGCTGTAAAAGCATGGCTTTCATTCTGCTCAAAGTATCAAATCTTATAAAAAGAGACGTTCAGCGAAGGCCATAGAGGCGACTCCCTGACTGTGTCTATTGGGGCAAACAATACTTGCATACAGCAAGTGACCCTGGAGTTGACCGTTACTAGATATGGGATGCCTGGCAGCATGCCACAGCAACTTTGATCATTCAACATGAGGTAACTCCCATTAGAAAGTTGTCCAAACGCTGGATTAATCACAGCAGCTGGTGTACCCTGCTGATGGCAAGACAAATTTGCCACAGAACCATTACAAGCCCCGTGTAAGGAAATGTCCTGACATATAAGTGAACCGCTCAGTGCACGTTTACAGTGTGTACCGCTCAAAAACACTTCACGATCCCCACTCCAACATCTATATGTATACGGTAAATCCCAAGATGTCTTAATGTATTCCTTACCCAAGCTTTCATATTTGCCTGCTTGCATTTGTCTGAGGCAATACTGAAACTGAAAAGTAGTCACAGGTAGTGTGATTTTGCCATGAATAAGCCATTCTGTAGCTGGTTTTTCTGCCACTGTGAATGGTAACTTTTCCAGTTTTTCAATGCTCAGCACTGTATACTTTGCTCCTCTTTGTGCCAGTTCGATCTGTTTATCAGTTAGATTGTATTCTGCAAACAGAGCCGTTGTGTTGATGAAACGCCAAGGCACATAGCCCGCTCGCAATGATTGCAGCGTCCAGCATAATAACATAATAGAACGTAATTGAGACTGGCCTTGCTGTAACATCGCCAAATCTTGTTCTAGTATGTCGATAGCAGAGGATACAATGCCATTCAATGAATATATTCTGGAGGACAAAGTTGTTAACCCATTGTCGACCACAGAGAGTGTTTTCTCTAAATTAATACGATCAAGTTCACGTATTCGTTCTGCAGCCTCCATCTGTGATACTTTCCATGCTTCATTATCGGCAGCATAAATGCCGGCATATATGAAACGTTTTTGACGCGGTTTTCTTGGTCCAAGCAAGAATTCCCTAAGGTCTGCGTCCTTTTTAAGTAAGGTTAAGTGTTGTTTCACATCCTGTAGTGTAGACTTATGCAGCCAATCGAGGCATAATTTTCCTACACTGTATGTTGTTACTACCCCCGGATGCTGTCTTTGGACGTATCTTGGGTCTGGCCTATTAATAGTGAAGCCCTGAGTTTTATTCAGGAATCTTTCCTGACAGTTATTCGTGTCTGTGGGCCAGATCAACCATTTTTTCCAATCAGGATTAGATCTGTTGAGTTGTAGTATATTGTCAACTGTCACCACTGCCTGTGTATTATTATCACCTGCAGGTGTCGGTACAGAAGGTGTGTTCATCTCCTTGATCTTGGCTAATCCAAGACAAGATGTTTGTTGGATGGTTTCATTCAAAAACATTATTTGCTCAGGAATGATACAGGCTCTAAATAAAGCTTCTATCCCCTGCACTTGCCAATCTTTAGTACCCCAGACAGTTTTCGTGTCTATTGTGCCTTTCCAAAAGTCGAAACCCTGTCTAGACAGTTGGGCATTAAATAATGCAGAATAAATCTGTTTTGTGTTTGTTAACATAATTTTCAGTCCTGTCTTGTTTATATTTTTATAGTAAAACATTTCCGGATCAGATGTATTGTAACCTGAAAAATATGGAAACTTATTAGCATATGTTTTTGAAGTACCGTATGGTGGTGTAGGACAATGCTCCCATTGGTTAAACATAAACACATTTCTTGGATATGCAGATTTATGCAAATAATGATGACCATAGTGATTATAACAATACAGTTGTTCATAGTCTGATGAAACCTCTAAATATTCATTTTTAGAAAATGCAACAGATTTTTCTAAGTTAAACATTATGTCATTAACAGTCTCAAAGTCCCAATCATCAGAATAGGTACTGGACGTAATTAGATCACTTAGTGAAATTTTAAACAAATGTGGAATGTTCAATTGTTCCGTCGGGCCGAAGATTTCAAAATCTGTTTTGTCCCACACTATACCATCCTGTATAGGAACAGCTGTGATGTTCACTGATGACAAGTCTCTTGCTTCTCGATGGGAAGATTTATGAGGTTTCAAAAGTACGTTCACGTCCTTTCCTTCAGTGTTCACATGGATGTATCTGCCACTTATAAGCACGCTCACAGTTGTAACCAAAGCTAGCCATAGCAGGAAAACAAAAAGTCCAGATGTAATCCAGAGTTCAATCCATGGAGAAACTAAATAAGTCTTTTTCAGAAAGTGAAGAAAGTCTTGTACTTGCTGCTTGAATTTGAATGATGCTGGCGTCGTTTCAGGTTCACTCGGATCTTCTGAGAACGTATCAATGTTAATGAAATAGCCAGAAGCAGTTCTGTCAATTGTTGGAATTGCATCAGGATTTGTAGAAATCACTGGAACCAGTTCATCACTTGTTACGTTGGTGTAGACAGGTGTATTTGGACGAACTGTTACTTGGTGTTCAAGAGGGATGAGTTCCATAGCGTTGTTGCTTAGTCCTCCATCAGTTACAGCTAAATTCTCGATTGTTATCAGTCTTTCAGTCTGAACCTCTTGGATAGTAGCGAGAGGAGTGTGTCTGCTACTAGGTCGGAGTCCACGAGGCCTACTATTTAGTATTGGCCACATACTGTGGTTTGATGAGGTCGATGGACACAAATCTTTTCTCCTTTCTTCCAGCAAGGGGCGGCAGAAGTACTGTTCTTGTTCCTTGAACTGCTAGGACAGGTACTGGTTGTCTGTAAGAAGGTCCAAATTCCTTCTTGTCCGCAATCTTTTCTCTGACTAGATCCCCAACTTTTGGAATCCAGACAGGCCTTGCTGGGACAGCCGGTTGATCCCCGTGGTGGTTGGCTGTAGGAATACGTTGCTTTGTTTCGTTCTTAACTTGTTAAGTTCCTGTAAAACAGCCAAACGATCTTTGATATCAAATGGTTTATTTTCCACCACTGTGCCTACGTGTTCAAGGTCTGGTACCCACATTCTTGTCCCAAATAGGACCTCATATGGAGTGACCCCCTAGAGAACTTCTTGGCAGATTGTTCAATGAGCGTTGGACCCCATTAAGGTGTTTGACCCACCCATCACCCGAACCTAATACCCTAGCTGTTATAGACTGCTTTATGTCCCGGTTTTTCCTTTCCACAACCGAATTTCCCTCAGGATGGAATGGAGAGGAGTACCGCAATGCAACGCCCAGACTGGCCATGGCTTCTTTGTAAGCCCGAGAGCTAAACGCAGGACCCTGGTCAGAATGTAGCGTGCCTATTGCGTATGTGCCGATAAAGACTCGCAAATCTTTTATAACAGTTCGAGCGTCAGCCGAGCGCTGTGGCCATATCCATAGGAACCTAGATTCAGTATTTGTGGGAATGCCTTTGTCCAGTAGGACGCAGGCGCGTAGATAGTCTAATGCTGTCTAACAATGGTGTCTGTACTGGGTTGCTGCATTCGCAGCATGGTGTCTGGTGGCTCTCTTGCTGTAATTTACAGTCTAAGCAGTTGTTGATGAATATGTGAATTTCTGTATTCACCCCAGGCCACCAGTACATCTCTTTTAACGTCAAAATTGTTTTAGAGATCCCGTGATGTGACAGACCCTCCCCCAAATGTGTTTCATAAATCAAGGCTGCTCTACATTCCATGTTTGGAATTACCCTATCCCCCACTCCAGGGATTCGAGCAAAAGGAACGTTGTTCGCATCAATTACATAAGAGTACTTGAGTGGAAACTTTTTTGGTAACGCTGCACTGCTGCCTTTGCTTGAAGCATTGACAGCCAACATTATCTCACCGTCTATTTTTGTTTTTGAACGAGTGATCGCAGCTATGGAAGCCGTCTGCACAGCCCCTTTGCGGCTTCATCAGCCAATGAATTCCCTGCAACGTGAACGCCATCACGTTGATGACTCAGTGTGTGGATCACGTGAGCCTTTGGTAGTTCGTTTTTCAACTGAACTACTTGTTCCCAAAGCAATTTGTGCTTTATTGTGCCACCTTTCGCATCTTTGAAACCATTTTCAAGCCAGTTTTGTATATATTCATTATACAACTGAACACAGTAAAAGGAATCGCACACTATTAGTGTGGGGAATTCTCGATCCGTACTTTCAAGTGCCAGTTTGAATGCTTGTAGTTCAGCTCGCTGAGCTGTACAATCTCCTAGAGACTGAGTTTTTGTGACCATAGGTCTGAAGATGCCATTTCGCATGCGACCTTTAACGATTGCACACGCTGCACTGTAAGCTTGCTTACCCCCTGTTGCGGGCTGTGCGGATCCGTCAGTGTAAATTATGAATTCGTACTGATCGAGAGGCAGAATTTCACTAGGCAGAGGACATTCATGTTCATATTGCAGGAATGCTTGTGTTTTTAAATCTGGATCAAAAACATATTCAACATCTGTTGCAGCAAGAGAATTAACCCATTGTATCCATCTTGGATGTAATGCTTTAGCATTTGGAATGCTTGCTTTTGTGACTGCTTCTAAAGCCGGTACTGGGGTTACGACAATAATGCGTTTCCCTTGGGCTAAGGCTCTTTCTTTTGCTACAGCGGTTTGAACTGCTGTCAGAATTTTTTCAGTTGAACTGAAGCGCATTTCCGCTTGTGTGTACAAGTGAGATTTGTATGCAATTGGTATTTTCTCACCCTCATTGAAGGTTAAATAGGTGAATCCGTATTGACCCGAAATTATTCTGATCACCAGGTTTCGTTGACTTACGCGTGTTTGTAAGTGATTTGTTGCTAACATGTTAGCCTGTAGTGAACGCAAGATTTCTGTGTGTTCCTGTGTCCAGTTTCTGATTGAAAAATCAGGTTTGATTAATGCGTAGAGAGGTTTAACCCTTTCTGCGTAATTTAAAATGTATGTTCTTCCAAAATTTAGGAAACCCAGGATGGATTGTAAGTTTTTTAGCGTTTTTGGAGGTTGGAGCAGCGCACACTTTTCTAAAACGTTAGCTGCCAAGCTCTTGCCTTCACTTGAAAGCTCATATCCTAGAAATAAGACATTGAGATGGGCAATTCTGGACTTTTTAAAGTTGAACTTGTAGCCCTCAGAGGCGAAACCCAGTATAATGGTGCTCACCCTGTTCAAGTGTTTGTCCAGGTTATCGTCTGTCAGATAAATGTCATCGACATAGGACAATGCCTCATTGTCATAAATTTGTAGTAACTCCGTTACCCTCGCTGAGAATAAACCTGGGCTGTTCTTGAACCCTTGTGGGAGTCGACAAAAGTGACGCTGGGTCCCCATTATGGAGAATGCTGTTAAGTACCTGCTTTCAGGTGCTATGTTTTGACAAAAGAAACCATTTGAGATGTCTAATGTTGTTTTATATTTTTTACGCACAATGTTATTCATTAATGCTGTGCTATGTGCATTTTGCACTGCAAAAGTTTTAGAACAAGTGTTTAAGTGTCTGTAATCCAAAACTAGACGATATGTATTGTCTGGTTTGGAGACAGGAAACAAAGGATTGTTCATTGAGGAGGTGCATGTTTCAATCACCCCTTGATATTCAAGTTGATCTAAGATCTCCCTGACCTGTTTTTTAGCTTCTTGCTTTATTGGGTACTGCCTTTGTGCAGTTGGTTCATGTTTCAGATGTATTTTATGGTGAGGTGAGTCCTCATCCCATCCTACATGATTTTTATATAATGCTGGGGCCTGGGCCACTGCCCATTTCCTGGCATATGTATATTTTAGGTGAATTGGAATATGGTTGGAGAAGGCAGGCATAATAATGTCCTCGCCATGTGGGCACTCCCTGACAAATTGTGGTGGCCAGTCCTTTTCTGCTAGAAGTATGTCATAGCCTCTTGATAGTCTTTCCCAAAAAAGTGCTTTCACCTGTCTATGTTTGTCTCCCTCCATCCGGAGTGTTATTTCATATAACTTTTGTGGAGTACTAACCCTGGTGTCTACAGTCTCAACTGTGATGTACTCATTCAAGTCCACTATCTCCAGAAGTTCCTTCAGGTTCTGGCGAACTATTGTGACTTCTGCTGCACTGTCCAGCATTGTCTGAGCCCATTCTCCGTTCTTGAGTTGTGTTCTCAGTATTCTCGGCATGTCTGATCTTTAGACCTGCTACTTTCTTTTGGAGAATTGAGGTTTTGTTTTGTTTTTTGGAGCGTGTTTATCTTCCTTGGACTTCACGCGTTCTTCTCTATGTTCCGATCGTCCTCTTCTTTCCGAAGTCTGTGATGAGATCTGAAAGGGACGAGAGGAACGTGTATCAGTATCTTGATACCTGTCAGGTTTTCTCAAATTATCCCTATTCCTGAGGTTATACCTCCTTTCAGAGGGCTCCTTTTGAGGAGACCTACCCCGGGATTGAGAACGTTTCTCGTTTGATTTTTGTTTAGTAGACTCCCACTTCTTTTTAGAAGATGTAGGAGTTTGTTTAATTGAGTCCTTCTCAGGACTTTCAGATAGCTTCGGCTTCACTGGTCTTCCACCCAAACTATCTCTGCCTAATTCTGCATAACATTGTTCAATTATTCTGGGTAGCTCAGTTTGATGTTCTGTAACATCGAATTCCCTTAATTTTTGGCGGATCGACACTGCTGCTGCCTCCCCTTTAATATTAGATAATATTATTGTTGAGACCTGTTCGAAATTTTTCAGTAACTTCATACCTAAATTTAGAGCAGGCTCTGCCCCGTATTCGTTTTGAATTTGTTTCAGGACATCAGGTATTACCGCAATTGACGGAATACCATGTGTTTTAGTATAGATGGCAGCAAAGACTGAGCCCCAAGTGGTGCAGTCTTCCAGTTGTGGTGTGAACCCCATTGGTAAACTGATGGTTAGGATCTGTGTTTCTCATACGGGCTAGTATTTGGAAATACTGCTTCGATTTGAGTAATTTTTTTAGCTATCCAGAACGGAATTTGCTCACGTTTTGTGGGCATTTTACCCATGACTGCACATAGAGTCTGTGGTGTAATTTTTAGTGTATTCCCCTGTTGGGGAGTCGGATTTGGAATTGTTAATGGTTGCTGGACTGTGAAAGTCTGCATGACATATTGGACCAATTGTCTGTAGATTTTTATTAACTCTGTGAGTTGAGTAAGTAAATCCTCGTCTGACATCTCTTCAATGTCAGGATAAGGTGTGTAGCCGGCTAGAATCGGCCATGTTGCTCCTGGTCTACCTAGTGGACCGAGCCTGGTAATGTTTTTGTGATGTTTTAGGGCGCCTTTAAACCAGAGCTGATGCTCTTGGTATGTTAATGGGATTTCAATATCCTCGAAAGGAATGTATTCCTTTGGTGGATCATCTTCTTTGTAGAAGTGAAACATGTGTGTTACTGGATTGGATTCAGGAAATATTACCCATGAATAGAATACCTCTGTCTGAAAGGATTCATGTGCCTCTATCACGAAAACTGCTCTACCACCTCTTGGTGGTAGGCCATGTTTTATAAGTTTTTGAGTGATGGCTCTTCTTAAGTTTGGAGCAATGTCTATAACACCCTCCTCGGTTTCATTTAAACCTGTAATGTTAAAAACTGCTGCTTGAGCTGGATCAGCCGCAGCTTCACCGTTTCCGGCTTCAGTCATTTTGTTTTTTGAAAAATGTACAACAAGTTTCAAGGAAACAAAGATAAGGTGCACAATATTTTGGAACACTGTATCCTTCAACGTTGAGCAAACCAAACATGGTGGATACTTAACCCTGCCCACTCCAGACGTCTTTTGGAGTATATGGGTAGGGGTCTCTGAGAGAAAAAGCACGGCTGAGTTACTCAGTATCTAACGTTGAATTACCGCCTTACCAAACGTTGGGCGCCATGTAGTGTAGCTCCTATTTCCCTAATAGGCTCTGTGCATTGGAATAATATATCCTATAGGTTTGACATAGGACTAAGGTCAGTATGTCCCTATCGAGTATATTAAACTTAATTACTTTTGCCAGCTAGCTCAGAGGCCACTAGAAACTCCTTGACAACAAGAAGGGAGTAGTTTCTGGCAGCCGCAAAACATGACCACTGTGTTTCCCTTTAGAATCAGAACGTGTCCCAGAGTCGTGGAAACAATAGATAACTATTTCACTCAGCTCAATCGTGCATGCTTAGTTTTCCTCAAAGTTACACAGAAAGAATAGACGGGCATTTCAATAAAAGGTTTATTGAACAGTCTTGTTTCTGGTGTAAGTAAAATGTGCTGTTACGATCACAAGACAGTATGCGAGATAAATAATGTACAGTGTGAGCAGTAGAAATAAATAATACTGCGATAGCATTATCTTTTAGTATATATGCATTTACATAAATAACACAGACTAAAAAATGCGAGTACTCATACGATGCGTTTCTAATCTAGTTCTACCCCAATGTACCTAACCTAACCTAGGTGTAGGGAGAGTTATGAAGTAGGTGAAGTATTCCTTACTATGGTATACTAAGAGTATGTTAAGTCTAGTATGCCTGGTATGCCAAGAGTTCCTCTAGGTTCTTATCAGCTCCATACCTGAAGAATGAGAGAGGTAGGAATCTCTTTGCCAGACTCGAACTCCAACACCCCGCAAGGGAAGTCAGATCACTGGAAGCTGGACTCTCTGCGTGCAGGGATGACAGCGTCTTCTCAGTGCGTCAGGCCGGGAAACGGGCTCCTCTGAAGTCGAGGTCTCCTCTAGTTTTCAAGGGCTAGGGAAGGTATATTTATACCTGAAAGGTACCTCAGAATGTTAGCATTGACGTGAATTGGACAGCGGAAGACGTCATGAATGAACCCCTAAGGAATAATGGTTCATGCATAATATATGAGTCCTTGAAGAAATCAATAGTCCTGTGCTAGGAAATTCCCGAAGCCTAAGGGTCTGTTCTTCAAGAACTCGTTGTGACGTTAGGGTGGACGGATGTCGGAGACCATGCCTGTATTTGGAGTGCACGGTTTAATGCCTAAATAAGGGCTGGGATTTTATGCCTATATAAGGGCAGGGCGAATTCTGCCTATATAAGGACATGATACTGGAAAGCCCGTGTATGGACACCCTAAGAGGAATACAACAAGGGTTCAGGGTAGCTGGGGCCGGTGTTGACACAGCGATGCTCTCAGGGTTCAGGGTAGTTTGAGGCCGGTACTGACACAGCAGCGCACTCAGGGTTCAGAGTAGTTTGAGGCCGGTATTTACACAGCGGCGCTCTCAGGGTTCAGGGTAGTTTGAGGCCGGTATTTACCCAGCGACGCTCTCAGCGTTCAGGGTAGTTTGAGGCCGGTATTGACTCAACGACGCTCTCAGGGTTCAGGGTAGTTTTAGGCCGGTTTTGACTCAGCGGCCCTCTCAGGGTTCATGGTAGTTTGAGGCCGGTATGGACACAGTGGTGCTCTCAGGGTTCAGGGTAGTTTGAGGCCGGTATTGACACAGCGGCCCTCTCAGGGTTCAGGGTAGTTTGAGGCCGGTATCGACACAGTGGTGCTCTCAGGGTTCAGGGTAGTTTGAGGCTGGTATTGACACAGTGAAGCTCTCAGGGTTCATGGTAGTTTGAGGTCACTATTGACACAGCGACGCTCTCAGGGTTCATGGTAGTTTGAGGCTGGTATTTACACAGCAACACTCTCAGGGTTCAGGGTAGTTTGAGGCCGGTATCGACACAGTGGTGCTATCAGGGTTCAGCATAGTTTGAGGCCGGTATTGACACAGCGGCGCTCTCAGGGTTCAGGGTAGTGTGAGGCCGGTATTGACACCGCAGCGCTCTCAGGCTTCAGGGTAGTTTGAGGCCGGTATTTACACAGCGACAGTCTCAGGGTTCAGGGTAGTTTGAGGACGGTATTTACACAGCGGCACTCTCAGGGTTCAGGGTAGTTTGAGGCCGGTATTTACACAGCTGCGCTGTGAGGGTTCAGGGTAGTTTGAGGCCGGTATTGACTCAGCGGCGCTCTCAGTGTTCAGGGTAGTTTGAGGCCGGTATTGACACAGCGACACTCTCAGGGTTCAGGGTAGTTTGAGGACGGTATTGACACAGTGGCGCTCTCAGGGTTCAGGCAAGTTTGAGGCCGATATTGACACAGCGGCGCTCTCAGGGATCAGGGTAGTTTGAGGCCGTATTGACAGTGGCGCTCTCAGGGTTCAGGGTAGTTTGAGGCTGGTATTGGCACAGCGGCACTCTCAGGGTTCAGGGTAGTTTGAGGCCGGTATTTACCCAGCGATGCTCTCAGGGTTCAGGGTAGTTTGAGGCCGGTATTGACTCAGCGGCGCTCTCAGGGTTCAGGGTAGTTTGAGGCCGGTATTGACACAGCAACACTCTCAGGGTTCAGGGTAGTTTGAGGACGGTATAGACACAGCGACACTCTCAGGGTTCAGGGTAGTTTGAGGACGGTATTGACACAGCGGCGCTCTCAGGGTTCAGGGTAGTTTGAGGCCGGTATTGACAAAGCGGCGCTCTCAGGGTTCAGGGTAGTTTGAGGATGGTATTGACTCAGCGGCGCTCTCAGGGTTCAGGGTAGTTTGAGGCCGGTATTGACTCAGCGGCGCTCTCAGGGTTCAGGTTAGGCTGAGGCCGGTATTGACACAGCGACACTCTCAGGGTTCAGGGTAGTTTGAGGACGGTATTGACACAGCGGCGCTCTCAGGGTTCAGGGTAGTTTGAGGCCGGTATTGACATAGCGACACTCTCAGGGTTCAGGGTAGTTTGAGGACGGTATTGACACAGCGGCGCGTTCAGGGTAGTTTGAGGCCGGTATTGACACAGCGGCGCTCTCAGGGTTCAGGGTAGTTTGAGGCTGGTATTGACTCAGCGGCGCTCTCATGGTTCAGGGTAGTTTGAGGCCGGTATTGACTCAGTGGCGCTCTCAGGGTTCAGGTTAGTTTGAGGCCGGGATTGACACAGCAACACTCTCAGGGTTCAGGGTAGTTTGAGGACGGTATTGACACAGCGGCGCTCTCAGGGTTCAGGGTAGTTTGAGGCCGGTATTGACACAGTGGCGCTCTCAGGGTTCAGGGTAGTTTGAGGCCGTATTGACAGTGGTGCTCTCAGGGTAGTTAGAGGCCGGTATTTACACAGCGACGCTCTCAGAGTTCAAGGTAGTTTGAGGCCGGTATTGACTCAGCGGCGCTCTCAGGGTTCAGGGTAGTTTGAGGCCGGTATTGACACAGCGGCAGTCTCAGGTTTCAGGGTAGTTTGAGGCCGGTATTTACACAGCGACACTTTCAGGGTTCATGGTAGTTTGAGGCCAGTATTGACTCAGCGGCGCTCTCAGGGTTCAGGGTAGTTTTAGGACGGTATTGACACAGCGATGCTCTCAGGGTTCAGGGTAGTTTGAGGACGGTATTGACACAGCGGCGCTCTCAGGGTTCAAGGTAGTTTGAGGCCGGTATTGACTCAGCGGCGCTCTCAGGGTTCAGGGTAGTTTGAGGCCGGTATTGACTCAGCGGCGCTCTCAGGGTTCAGGGTAGTTTGAGGCCGGTATTGACTCAGCAGCGCTCCCAGGGTTCAGGGTAGTTTGAGGCCGGTATTGACTCAGCGGCGCTCTCAGGGTTCAGTGTAGTTTGAGGCCGGTATTGATACAGCGATGCTCTCAGGGTTCAGGGTAGTTTGAGGACGGTATTGACACAGCGGCGCTCTCAGGGTTCAGGGTAGTTTGAGGCAGGTATTGACACAGCGGCGCTCTCAGGGTTCAGGGTAGTTTGAGGCTGTATTGACAGTGGCGCTCTCAGGGTTCAGGGTAGTTTGAGGCTGGTATTGGCACAGCGGCGCTCTCAGGGTAGTTTGAGGCCGGTATTGACTCAGCGGCGCTCTCAGGGTTCAGGGTAGTTTGAGGCCGGCATTGACACAGCGACACTCTCAGGGTTCAGGGTAGTTTCAGGACGGTATTGACACATCGGCGCTCTCAGGGTACAGGGTAGTTTGAGGCCGGTATTGACACAGT
This sequence comes from Calotriton arnoldi, assembly GCA_963921515.1. Classification (NCBI taxonomy): domain Eukaryota; kingdom Metazoa; phylum Chordata; class Amphibia; order Caudata; family Salamandridae; genus Calotriton; species Calotriton arnoldi. Next base: position 51,963 of record CAWUFW010003157.1, read on the forward strand.
GGCGCTCTCAGGGTTCAGGGTAGTTTGAGGCCGTATTGTCAGGGTAGTTTGAGGCCGGTATTGACACAGCGACACTCTCAGGGTTCAGGGTAGTTTGAGGCCGGTATTGACTCAGCGGCGCTCTCAGAATTCAGTGTAGTTTGAGGCCGGTATTGACACAGCGACACTCTCAGGGTTCAGGGTAGTTTGAGGACGGTATTGACACAGCGAGACTCTCAGGGTTCAGGGTAGTTTGAGGACGGTATTGACACAGCGGCGCTCTCAGGGTTCAGGGAAGTTTGAGGCCGGTATTGACATAGCGGCGCTTTCAGGGTTCAGGGTAGTTTGAGGCCGGTATTGACTCAGCGGCGCTCTCAGGATGCAGGGTAGTTTGAGGCCGGTATTGACTCAGCGGCGCTCTCAGGGTTCAGGGTAGTTTGAGGCTGATATTGACACAGCGACACTCTCAGGGTTAAGGGTAGTTTGAGGACGGTATTGACACAGCGGCGCTCTCAGGGTTCAGGGTAGTTTGAGGCCGGTATTGACACAGCGGCGCTCTCAGGGTTCAGGGTAGTTTGAGGCCGTATTGACAGTGGCGCTCTCAGGGTTCAGGGTAGCTTGAGGCTGGTATTGGCACAGCGGCGCTCTCAGGGTTCAGGGTAGTTTGAGGCCGGTATTGACACAGCGGCGCTCTCAGGGTTCAGGGTAGTTTGAGGCCGTATTGACAGTGGCGCTCTCAGGGTTCAGGGTAGTTTGAGGCTGGTATTGGCACAGCGGCGCTCTCAGGGTTCAGGGTAGTTTGAGGCCAGTACTGAAACAGCAGCGCTCTCAGGGTTCAGAGTAGTTTGAGGCCGGTATTTACACAGCGGCGCTCTCAGGGTTCAGGGTAGTTTGAGGCCGGTATTTGCCCAGCGGCACTCTCAGGGTTCAGGGTAGTTTGAGGCCGGTATTGACACAGCGGCAGTCTCAGGGTTCAGGGTAGTTTGCGGCCGGTATTGGCACAGCGGCGCTCTCAGGGTTCAGGGTAGTTTGAGGCCGGTATTGACACAGCGATGCTCTCAGAGTTCAGGGTAGTTTGAGGCCGGTATTGACTCAGTGGGGCTCTCAGGGTTCAGGGTAGTTTGAGGCCGGTATTGACACAGCAGCAGTCTCAGGGTTCAGGGTAGTTTGCGGCCGGTATTGACTCAGCGGCGCTCTCAGGGTTCAGGGTAGTTTGAGGCTGGTATTGACACAGCGGCGCTCTCAGGGTTCATGGTAGTTTGGGGCCGGTGTTGACACAGCGATGCTCTCAGGGTTCAGGGTAGTTTGAGGCCGGTACTGACACAGCAGCGCTCTCAGGGTTCAGAGTAGTTTGAGGCCGGTATTTATACAGCGGCGCTCTCAGGGTTCAGGGTAGTTTGAGGCCGGTATTTACCCAGCGACGCTCTCAGCGTTCAGGGTAGTTTGAGGCCGGTATTGACTCAGCGACGCTCTCAGGGTTCAGGGTAGTTTTAGGCCGGTATTGACACAGCGGCGCTCTCAGGGTTCAGGGTAGTGTGAGGCCGGTATTGACACAGCAGTGCTCTCAGGGTTCAGGGTAGTTTGAGACCGGTATTTACACAGCGGCGCTCTCAGGGTTCAGGGTGGTTTGAGGCCGGTATTTACACAGCGACAGTGTCAGGGTTCAGGGTAGTTTGCGGCCGGTATTGACACAGCGGCGCTCTCAGGGTTCAGGGTAGTGTGAGGCCGGTATTGACACAGCAGTGCTCTCAGGGTTCAGGGTAGTTTGAGACCGGTATTTACACAGCGGCGCTCTCAGGGTTCAGGGTGGTTTGAGGCCGGTATTTACACAGCGGCGCTCTCAGGGTTCAGGGTAGTGTGAGGCCGGTATTGACACAGCGGCGCTCTCAGGGTAGTTTGAGGCCGGTATTTACACAGCGACAGTCTCAGGGTTCAGGGTAGTTTGCGGCCGGTATTGACACAGCGGCGCTCTCAGGGTTCAGGGTAGTGTGAGGCCGGTATTGACACAGCGGCGCTCTCAGGGTTCAGGGTAGTTTGAGGACGGTATTTACACAGCGACAGTGTCAGGGTTCAGGGTAGTTTGCGGCCGGTATTGACACAGCGGCGCTCTCAGGGTTCAGGGTGGTTTGAGGCCGGTATTTACACAGCTGCGCTCTCAGGGTAGTTTGAGGCCGGTATTTACACAGCGACAGTCTCAGGGTTCACTTGCACCCCTCTCCAGGGCCACCCGATTTTGGTTCTCTGAAATGGTGTTTCTTTGTGGACTAATGTTATCATTTTAAACACTGTCCTAACCCAGCAGTAAGAATAAAACCAGGGTTGATCCATTACCTCTTGCTAGTCTGGTTTACTCTACTTGAATATTTGGATATTCCAGGGGGGGCGGCGGCTGTGCCGCTGTCGGAGGCAGCAGTGATGCACAGTAGTTATAGGTAAGGCTGGAGGCAGGCAGGGCCTGTGAGTCAAGAGCAGGCAGGAAGGAAGCAGGCACCAGGGTCCATGTTTACACCTCAGCGCTGAGCTCCCTGGGACCGAGCCCAGCACCCTGCTTGGTGCCCTTGTGGGGTGGGCACAGGAGAGGCCTTGTTCCTGCCTCGCCAGCTGTCAGTGCCCAGCAGAGGTGTGAAATGTGGCCAATGGCTATAAATAAGGAAGTGCAAAGAAGGCAGCCTGGCTCCTACAGGGGGCGTCACGTGCCTTGGCTTAAGTCTCGGTGGTATAGTTTACCCTCCCTGCAGGTGGGTGCCTCGGAAGCTTCTCTTTAGTGTCCCTGCTGTGCCCACAGGCATGACCTCGGCAGAATGAGAGACGGGGGGCTCAGAAGACACCTCTGCCTGTGAAATGGGAGCAGCTGACAAGCCATCCATTAATGTGGGATCCCGGCCTCCAGGCCCACTGAGGGTCTCTAATCTCGTCAATGGACACTGGGCCCCTGAGGGGCACCAAGTCCAGCGGGCACCTAAGGACTAATGAACCGTGAGGGGCACCCCGGTCTAGCAAGGACCCAAGGACAGCGGGCCCGTGAGGGGCCCCCCGGTCTAGCAAGGACCCAAGGACAGCAGGCCCATGAGGGGCACCCCGGTCTAGCAAGGACCCAAGGTCAGCGGGCCTGTGAGGGGCACCCCGGTCTAGCAAGGACAGCAGGCCTGTGAGGGGCACCCCGCTCTAGCAAGGACCCAAGGACAGCGGGCCCGTGAGGGGCACCCCGGTCTAGCAAGGACCCAAGGACAGCGAGCCCGTGAGGGGCACCCCGGTCTAGCAAGGACCCAAGGACAGCAGGCCTGTGAGGGGCACCCCGGTCTAGCAAGGACCCAAGGACAGCGGGCCTGTGAGGGGCACCCCAGTCTAGCAAGGACCCAAGGACAGCGGGCACCTAAGGACTATTGAACCGTGAGGGGTACCCCGCTCTAGCAAGGACCCAAGGACAGCGGGCCTGTGAGGGGCACCCCGCTGTAGCAAGGACCCAAGGACAGCGGGCCTGTGAGGGGCACCCTGGTCTAGCAAAGACCCAAGGACAGCGGGCCTGTGAGGGGCACCCTGGTCTAGCAAGGACCCAAGGACAGCGGGCCTGTGAGGGGCACCCCGGTCTAGCAAGGACCCAAGGACAGCGGGCCTGTGAGGGGCACCCTGCTCTAGCAAGCACCCAAGGACAGTGGGCTTGTGAGGGGCACCCCGCTCTATCAAGGACCCAAGGACAGCGGGCCTGTGAGGGGCACCCCGGTCTAGCATGGACCCAAGGACAGCGGGCCTGTTAGGGGCACCCCAGTCTAGCAAGGACCCAAGGACAGCGGGCACCTAAGGACTAATGAACCGTGAGGGGCACCCCGGTCTAGCAAGGACCCAAGGACAGTGGGCACCTAAGGACTAATGAACCGTGAGGGGCATCCCGGTCTAGCAAGGACCCAAGGACAGCGGGCCTGTGAGGGGCACCCCGCTCTAGCAAGGACCCAAGGACAGCAGGCCTGTGAGGGGCACCCTGGTCTAGCAAGGACCCAAGGACAGCGGGCCTGTGAGGGGCACCCTGGTCTAGCAAGGACCCAAGGACAGTGGGCCTGTGAGGGGCACCCCGGTCTAGCAAGGACCCAAGGACAGCAGGCCTGTGAGGGGCACCCCGGTCTAGCAAGGACCCAAGGACAGCAGGCCTGTGAGGGGCACCCCGGTCTAGCAAGGACCCAAGGACAGCGGGCCTGTGAGGGGCACCCCGCTCTAGCAAGCACCCAAGGACAGCGGGCTTGCGAGGGGCACCCCGCTCTATCAAGGACCCAAGGACAGCGGGCCTGTGAGGGGCACCCCGGTCTAGCAAGGACCCAAGGACAGCGGGCCTGTGAGGGGCACCCCAGTCTAGCAAGGACCCAAGGACAGCGGGCACCTAAGGACTAATGAACCGTGAGGGGCACCCCGGTCTAGCAAGGACCCAAGGACAGCGGGCCTGTGAGGGGCACCCCGCTCTACAAGGACCCAAGGACAGCAAGCCCATGAAGGGCACCCCGGTTTAACAACGACCCAAGGACAGTGGGCCTGTGAGGGGCACCCCGGTCTAGCAAGGACGCAAGGACAGTGGGCCTGTGAGGGGCACCCCGGTCTAGCAAGGACCCAAGGACAGCAGGCACCTAATGACTATTGAACCCTGAGGGGCACCCCGCTCTCTGCAAGGACCCAAGGACAGCGGACCCGTGAGGGGCACCCCGGTCTAGCAAGGACCCAAGGACAGCGGGCACCTAAGGACTAATGAACCGTGAGGGGCACCCCGGTCTAGCAAGGACCCAAGGACAGTGGGTCTGTGAGGGGCACCATGGTCTAGCAAGGACCCAAGGACAGTTGGTCTGTGAGGGGCACCCCGGTCTAGCAAGGACCCAAGGACAGCGGGCCTTTGAGGGGCACCCCGGTCTAGCAAGGACCCAAGGACAGCAGGCCTGTGAGGGGCACCCCGGTCTAGCAAGGACCCAAGGACAGCGGGCCCGTGAGGGGCACCCTGGTCTAGCAAGGACCCAAGGACAGCGGGCACCTAAGGACTAATGAACCGTGAGGGGCACCCCGGTCTAGCAGGGACCCAAGGACAGCGGGCCTGTGAGGGGCACCCCGCTCTAGCAAGGACCCAAGGACAGCAGGCCTGTGAGGGGCACCCTGGTCTAGCAAGGACCCAAGGACATCGGGCCTGTGAGGGGCACCCTGGTCTAGCAAGGACCCAAGGACAGCGGGCCTGTGAGGGGCACCCCGGTCTAGCAAGGACCCAAGGACAGCAGGCCTGTGAGGGGCACCCCGGTCTAGCAAGGACCCAAGGACAGCGGGCCAGTGAGGGGCACCCTGCTCTAGCAAGCACCCAAGGACAGCGGGCTTGTGAGGGGCACCCCGCTCTATCAAGGACCCAAGGACAGCGGGCTGTGAGGGGCACCCCGGTCTAGCAAGGACCCAAGGACAGCGGGCCTGTGAGGGGCACCCCAGTCTAGCAAGGACCCAAGGACAGCGGGCACCTAAGGTCTAATGAACCGTGAGGGGCACCCCGGTCTAGCAAGGACCCAAGGACAGCGGGCACCTAAGGACTAATGAACCGTGAGGGGCACCCCGGTCTAGCAAGGACCCAAGGACAGCGGTTCTGTGAGGGGCACCCCGCTCTACAAGGACCCAAGGACAGCGGGCCCATGAAGGGCACCCCGGTTTAACAACGACCCAAGGACAGTGGGCCTGTGAGGGGCACCCCGGTCTAGCAAGGACGCAAGGACAGTGGGCCTGTGAGGGGCACCCCGGTCTAGCAAGGACCCAAGGACAGCGGACCCGTGAGGGGCACCCCGGTCTAGCAAGGACCCAAGGACAGCGGGCACCTAAGGACTAATGAACCGTGAGGGGCACCCCGGTCTAGCAAGGACCCAAGGACAGTGGGTCTGTGAGGGGCACCCGGTCTAGCAAGGACCCAAGGACAGTGGGTCTGTGAGGGGCACCCCGGTCTAGCAAGGACCCAAGGACAGCGGGCACCTAAGGACTAATGAACCGTGAGGGGCACCCCGGTCTAGCAAGGACCCAAGGACAGCGGGCCTGTGAGGGGCACCTCGCTCTAGCAAGCACCCAAGGACAGTGGGCACCTAAGGACTAATGAACCGTGAGGGGCACCCCGGTTTAGCAACGACCCAAGGACAGTGGGCCTGTGAGGGGCAGCCCAGTCTAGCAAAGTCCCAAGGATAGCGGGCACCTAAGGACTAATGAACCGTGAGGGGCACCCGGTCTAGCAAGGACCCAAGGACAGTGGGTCTGTGAGGGGCACCCTGGTCTAGCAAGGACCCAAGGACAGCGGGCCTGTGAGGGGCACACTGGTCTAGCAAGGACCCAAGGACAGCGGGCACCTAAGGACTAATGAACCGTGAGGGGCACCCCGGTCTAGCAAGGACCCAAGGACAGCGGGCCCGTGAGGGGCACCTTGGTCTAGCAAGGACCCAAGGACAGTGGGCACCTAAGGACTAATGAACCGTGAGTGGCACCCCGGTCTAGCAAGGACCCAAGGACAGCGGGCCCGTGAAGGGCACCCCAGTCTAGCAAGGACCCAAGGACAGCGGGCACCTAAGGACTATTGAACCGTGAGGGGTACCCCGCTCTAGCAAGGACCCAAGGACAGCAGGCCTGTGAGGGGCACCCTGCTGTAGCAAGGACCCAAGGACAGCGGGCCTGTGAGGGGCACCCCGGTCTAGCAAGGACCCAAGGACAGCAGGCCTGTGAGGGGCACCCTGGTCTAGCAAGGACCCAAGGACAGCGGGCCCGTGAAGGGCACCCCGCTCTATCAAGGACCCAAGGACAGCGGGCCTGTGAGGGGCACCCCGCTCTATCAAGGACCCAAGGACAGCGGGCCTCTGAGGGGCACCCCAGTCTAGCAAGGACCCAAGGACAGCGGGCCTGTGAGGGGCACCCCGCTCTAGCAAGGACCCAAGGACAGCGGGCCCGTGAAGGGCACCCCGGTTTAGCAACGACCCAAGGACAGTGGGCCTGTGAGGGGCACCCGGTCTAGCAAGGACCCAAGGACAGTGGGCCTGTGAGGGGCACCCCGGTCTAGCAAGGACCCAAGGACAGCGGGCACCTAAGGACTAATGAACCGTGAGGGGCACCCCGGTCTAGCAAGGACCCAAGGACAGTGGGTCTGTGAGGGGCACCATGATCTAGCAAGGACCCAAGGACAGCGGGCACCTAAGGACTATTGAACTGTGAGGGGCACCCTGCTCTAGCAAGCACCCAAGGACAGCGGGCTTGTGAGGGGCACACCGCTCTATCAAGGACCCAAGGACAGCGGGCCTGTGAAGGGCACCCCGGTCTAGCAAGGACCCAAGGACAGCGGGCCCGTGAAGGGCACCCCGGTTTAGCAACGACCCAAGGACAGTGGGCCTGTGAGGGGCACCCCGGTCTAGCAAGGACCCAAGGACAGTGGGCCTGTGAGGGGCACCCCGGTCTAGCAAGGACCCAAGGACAGCGGGCACCTAAGGACTAATGAACCGTGAGGGGCACCCCGGTCTAGCAAGGACCCAATGACAGTGGGTCTGTGAGGGGCACCATGATCTAGCAAGGACCCAAGGACAGTGGGCACCTAAGGACTATTGAACTGTGAGGGGCACCCTGCTCTAGCAAGCACCCAAGGACAGCGGGCTTGTGAGGGGCACACCGCTCTATCAAGGACCCAAGGACAGCGGGCCTGTGAAGGGCACCCCGGTCTAGCAAGGACCCAAGGACAGCGGGCACCTAAGGACTAATGAACCGTGAGGGGCACCCCGGTCTAGCAAGGACCCAAGGACAGTGGGCCTGTGAGGGGCACCATGGTCTAGCAAGGACCCAAGGACAGCGGGCCCGTGAGGGGCACCCCGGTCTAGCAAGGACCCAAGGACAGCGGACCCGTGAGGGGCACCCCAGTCTAGCAAGGACCCAAGGACAGTGGGCCTGTGAGGGGCACCATGGTCTAGCAAGGACCCAAGGACAGCGGGCCCGTGAGGGGCACCCCGGTCTAGCAAGGACCCAAGGACAGCGGGCACCTAAGGACTAATGAACCGTGAGGGGCACCCCGGTCTAGCAAGGACCCAAGGACAGCGGTTCTGTGAGGGGCACCCCGCTCTACAAGGACCCAAGGACAGCGGGCCCATGAAGGGCACCCCGGTTTAACAACGACCCAAGGACAGTGGGCCTGTGAGGGGCACCCGGTCTAGCAAGGACGCAAGGACAGTGGGCCTGTGAGGGGCACCCCGGTCTAGCAAGGACCCAAGGACAGCGGACCCGTGAGGGGCACCCCGGTCTAGCAAGGACCCAAGGACAGCGGGCACCTAAGGACTAATGAACCGTGAGGGGCCCCGGTCTAGCAAGGACCCAAGGACAGTGGGTCTGTGAGGGGCACCCCGGTCTAGCAAGGACCCAAGGACAGTGGGTCTGTGAGGGGCACCCCGGTCTAGCAAGGACCCAAGGACAGCGGGCACCTAAGGACTAATGAACCGTGAGGGCACCCCGGTCTAGCAAGGACCCAAGGACAGCGGGCCTGTGAGGGGCACCTCGCTCTAGCAAGCACCCAAGGACAGTGGGCACCTAAGGACTAATGAACCGTGAGGGGCACCCCGGTTTAGCAACGACCCAAGGACAGTGGGCCTGTGAGGGGCAGCCCAGTCTAGCAAAGACCCAAGGATAGCGGGCACCTAAGGACTAATGAACCGTGAGGGGCACCCCGGTCTAGCAAGGACCCAAGGACAGTGGGTCTGTGAGGGGCACCCTGGTCTAGCAAGGACCCAAGGACAGAGGGCCTGTGAGGGGCACACTGGTCTAGCAAGGACCCAAGGACAGCGGGCACCTAAGGTCTAATGAACCGTGAGGGGCACCCCGGTCTAGCAAGGACCCAAGGACAGCGGGCACCTAAGGACTAATGAACCGTGAGGGGCACCCCGGTCTAGCAAGGACCCAAGGACAGCGGTTCTGTGAGGGGCACCCCGCTCTACAAGGACCCAAGGACAGCGGGCCCATGAAGGGCACCCCGGTTTAACAACGACCCAAGGACAGTGGGCCTGTGAGGGGCACCCGGTCTAGCAAGGACGCAAGGACAGTGGGCCTGTGAGGGGCACCCCGGTCTAGCAAGGACCCAAGGACAGCGGACCCGTGAGGGGCACCCCGGTCTAGCAAGGACCCAAGGACAGCGGGCACCTAAGGACTAATGAACCGTGAGGGGCACCCCGGTCTAGCAAGGACCCAAGGACAGTGGGTCTGTGAGGGGCACCCCGGTCTAGCAAGGACCCAAGGACAGTGGGTCTGTGAGGGGCACCCCGGTCTAGCAAGGACCCAAGGACAGCGGGCACCTAAGGACTAATGAACCGTGAGGGGCACCCCGGTCTAGCAAGGACCCAAGGACAGCGGGCCTGTGAGGGGCACCTCGCTCTAGCAAGCACCCAAGGACAGTGGGCACCTAAGGACTAATGAACCGTGAGGGGCACCCCGGTTTAGCAACGACCCAAGGACAGTGGGCCTGTGAGGGGCAGCCCAGTCTAGCAAAGACCCAAGGATAGCGGGCACCTAAGGACTAATGAACCGTGAGGGGCACCCCGGTCTAGCAAGGACCCAAGGACAGTGGGTCTGTGAGGGGCACCCTGGTCTAGCAAGGACCCAAGGACAGCGGGCCTGTGAGGGGCACACTGGTCTAGCAAGGACCCAAGGACAGCGGGCACCTAAGGACTAATGAACCGTGAGGGGCACCCCGGTCTAGCAAGGACCCAAGGACAGCGGGCCCGTGAGGGGCACCCTGGTCTAGCAAGGACCCAAGGACAGTGGGCACCTAAGGACTAATGAACCGTGAGTGGCACCCCGGTCTAGCAAGGACCCAAGGACAGCGGGCCCGTGAAGGGCACCCCAGTCTAGCAAGGACCCAAGGACAGCGGGCACCTAAGGACTATTGAACCGTGAGGGGTACCCCGCTCTAGCAAGGACCCAAGGACAGCAGGCCTGTGAGGGGCACCCTGCTGTAGCAAGGACCTAAGGACAGCGGGCCTGTGAGGGGCACCCTGGTCTAGCAAGGACCCAAGGACAGCAGGCCTGTGAGGGGCACCCTGGTCTAGCAAGGACCCAAGGACAGCGGGCCCGTGAAGGGCACCCCGCTCTATCAAGGACCCAAGGACAGCGGGCCTGTGAGGGGCACCCCACTCTATCAAGGACCCAAGGACAGCGGGCCTCTGAGGGGCACCCCAGTCTAGCAAGGACCCAAGGACAGCGGGCCTGTGAGGGGCACCCCGCTCTAGCAAGGACCCAAGGACAGCGGGCCCGTGAAGGGCACCCCGGTTTAGCAACGACCCAAGGACAGTGGGCCTGTGAGGGGCACCCCGGTCTAGCAAGGACCCAAGGACAGTGGGCCTGTGAGGGGCACCCCGGTCTAGCAAGGACCCAAGGACAGCGGGCACCTAAGGACTAATGAACCGTGAGGGGCACCCCGGTCTAGCAAGGACCCAAGGACAGTGGGTCTGTGAGGGGCACCATGATCTAGCAAGGACCCAAGGACAGCGGGCACCTAAGGACTATTGAACTGTGAGGGGCACCCTGCTCTAGCAAGCACCCAAGGACAGCGGGCTTGTGAGGGGCACACCGCTCTATCAAGGACCCAAGGACAGCGGGCCTGCGAAGGGCACCCCGGTCTAGCAAGGACCCAAGGACAGCGGGCCCGTGAAGGGCACCCCGGTTTAGCAATGACCCAAGGACAGTGGGCCTGTGAGGGGCACCCCGGTCTAGCAAGGACCCAAGGACAGTGGGCCTGTGAGGGGCACCCCGGTCTAGCAAGGACCCAAGGACAGCGGGCACCTAAGGACTAATGAACCGTGAGGGGCACCCCGGTCTAGCAAGGACCCAAGGACAGTGGGTCTGTGAGGGGCACCATGATCTAGCAAGGACCCAAGGACAGTGGGCACCTAAGGACTATTGAACTGTGAGGGGCACCCTGCTCTAGCAAGCACCCAAGGACAGCGGGCTTGTGAGGGGCACACCGCTCTATCAAGGACCCAAGGACAGCGGGCCTGTGAAGGGCACCCCGGTCTAGCAAGGACCCAAGGACAGCGGGCACCTAAGGACTAATGAACCGTGAGGGGCACCCGGTCTAGCAAGGACCCAAGGACAGTGGGCCTGTGAGGGGCACCATGGTCTAGCAAGGACCCAAGGACAGCGGGCCCGTGAGGGGCACCCCGGTCTAGCAAGGACCCAAGGACAGCGGACCCGTGAGGGGCACCCTGGTCTAGCAAGGACCCAAGGACAGTGGGCCTGTGAGGGGCACCATGGTCTAGCAAGGACCCAAGGACAGCGGGCCCGTGAGGGGCACCCCGGTCTAGCAAGGACCCAATGACAGGGGGCCCGTGAGGGGCACCGCGGTCTAGCAAGGACCCAAGGACAGCGGGCCCATGAGGGGCACCCCGGTCTAGCAAGGACCCAAGGACAGCGGGCACCCAAGGACAGTGGGCCTGTGAGGGTCACCCCGGTCTAGCAAGGACCCAAGAACAGTGGGCCTGTGAGGGGCACCCCGCTCTAGCAAGGACCCAAGGACAGCGGGCCCGTGAAGGGCACCACGGTTTAGCAACGACCCAAGGACAGTGGGCCTGTGAGGGGCACCCCGGTCTAGCAAGGACCCAAGGACAATGGGCCTGTGAGGGGCACCCCGGTCTAGCAAGGACCCAAGGACAGTGGGTCCATGAAGGGCACCCCGGTCTAGCAAGGACCCAAGGACAGTGGACCCATGAGGGGCACTCCGGTCTAGCAAGGACCCAAGACAGCGGGCCTGTGAGGGGCACCCCCATCTAGCAAGGACAGCGGGCCCGTGAGGGGCACCCCCGTCTAGCAAGGACCCAAGGACAGCAGGCCCATAGCAATGACCAAAAATGTCTTTGTGTTTCAGAAATAATTTTTTTTCCAAACAAAAGGAGTAGCTATGGGGGCCGGTTTTGCACCAGACATAGCAAATCTCTACATGGATAACTATGAGGACAAGTTTATCTGCAGCCCTGACAATCCTTTCATACAAAATATCTCTTTATGGACGAGATATATTGATGATGTCTTGAAGATCTGGACGGCTAGCTCACAGACTCTTTGCTAAACTATTAAGTTGGGAATGCACAGACCTAAGTTGGACTAGGTCTCTGTTAATATTTGATTGACATCGAATCCGCTAGCTGTCTCCGAGCGTGGCACGCCGGAGATCGACTGGGAGCGCATATGCCCCTGAATATTGGAATATCCTTTTGGATACCCTATATGGATACGGCAGATACTTCTGGTACAAATTGATATCCTTCTGAGAGAATTGACCAGATAACCCGCTGTGGTTCTTGATATAATCTTGAAGGGCATACACAACAGTTTTGTCCTGATGAAGACCCCACTGTGATGTTAATGACACGCACATGCCAATAGGGGTCGAAACGTCGACGTTCCAGATCTAGCATTTTGTTGCCCAGCCAGACCCATATAATATAAGAGGTCTTTCTAGGGTGCCGTTGGTTGCTAGTAACTTATCAAAAATACTGATGTTTCATGTTTTTTCGTTCTTTTTGTAAAAACTGTATAGTATCATGATGTGTGTAGTCACAATCTGTCACCTTTTATGTTACTATTGTAAATATCCATGTGTATTTGTTGTGTATGTTGAATAATGTCGTTTGGTTATTGTCTTTAACTCACGAAATAATTTTCAAATACAAAAGTTTTTTTCAAATTCAAATTTCACTTCTGTGTTGTGTGTTTTGAAACATAAGTTGAGAGTCCCACCCATAGGGGGACACATTAGTTTAGTTAATAGGTGGCAGAAACACTTCCTGTATTGTATTTATCCCCAGGTTCTACGCATTACTGGGTTACCCCATTGAGGTTACCAAGAACAGCAGGCCAGTGAGGAGCACCCCGTGTCTAGCAGGCACCAAAGGACAGCGGGCCCATGAGGGGCACCCCGGTCTAGCAAGGACCCAAGGACAGCGGGCCTGTGAGGAGCACCCCGTGTCTAGCAGGCACCAAAGGACAGCGGGCCTGTGAGGGGCACCTCGGTCTAGCAACCACCCAAGGACAGCAGGACCGTGAGGGGCACCTCGGTCTAGCAGGCACCAAAGGACAGCGGGCCCATGAGGGGCACCCCGGTCTAGCAAGGACCCAAGGACAGCGGGCCTGTGAGGGGCACCCCGGTCTAGCAAGGACCCAAGGACAGCGGGCCTGTGAGGGGCACCCCTGTCTAGCAAGGACCCAAGGACAGCAGGCCCGTGAGAGGCACCCCGGTCTAGCAAGGACCCAAGGACAGCAGGCCCGTGAGGGGCACCCCTGTCTAGCAACCACCCAAGGACAGCAGGCCCATGAGGGGCACCCTTGTCTAGCAAGGACCCAAGGACAGCGGGCCCATGAGGGTCACCCCGGTCTAGCAAGCACCCAAGGACAGCAGGCCCATGAGGGGCACCCTTGTCTAGCAAGGACCCAAGGACAGCAGGCCCATGAGGGGCACCCTTGTCTAGCAAGGACCCAAGGACAGCGGGCCCATGAGGGGCACCCCGGTCTAGCAAGCACCCAAGGACAGCGGGCCTGTGAGGGGCACCCCGCTCTATCAAGGACCCAAGGACAGCGGACCTGTGAGGGGCACCCCGCTCTATCAAGGACCCAAGGACAGCGGGCCTCTGAGGGGCACACTGGTCTTGCAAGCACCCAAGGGCACTAGGCCTGTGAGGGGCACCCCGGTCTAGCAAGCACCCAAGGACAGCGGGCCTGTGAGGGGCACCTCGCTCTATCAAGGACCCAAGGACAGCAAGCCTGTGAGGGGCACCCCGGTCTAGCAACCACCCAAGGACAGCAGGCCCATGAGGGGCACCCCGGTCTAGCAAGGACCCAAGGACAGCAGGCCTGTGAGGGGCACCCCGGTCTAGCAAGGACCCAAGGACAGCAGGCCTGTGAGGGGCACCCCGGTCTAGCAACCACCCAAGGACAGCAGGCCCATGAGGGGCACCCTGGTCTAGCAAGGACCCAAGGACAGCGGGCCCATGAGGGGCACCCCGGTCTAGCAAGCACCCAAGGACAGCGGGCCTGTGAGGGGCACCCCGGTCTAGCAACCACCCAAGGACAGCAGGCCCATGAGGGGCACCCCGGTCTAGCAAGGACCCAAGGACAGCAGGCCCGTGAGAGGCACCCCGGTCTAGCAAGGACCCAAGGACAGCGGGCCTGTGAGGGGCACCCCGGTCTAGCAAGGACCCAAGGACAGCGGGCCTGTGAGGGGCACACTGGTCTTGCAAGCACCCAAGGGCACTAGGCCTGTGAGGGGCATCCCGGTCTAACAACCACCCAAGGACAGCAGGCCCATGAGGGGCACCTCGTTCTAGCAAGGACCCAAGGACAGCAGGCCCGTGAGGGGCACCCCGCTCTAGCAAGGACCCAAGGACAGCGGGCCCATGAGGGGCACCCTGCTCTAGCAAGGACTCAAGGACAGCAGGCTTGTGAGGGGCACCCCGGTCTAGCAATGACCCAAGGACAGCAGGCCCGTGAGGGGCACCCCGCTCTAGCAAGGACCTAAGGACAGCAGGCCCGTGAGGGGCACCCCGCTCTAGCAAGGACCCAAGGACAGCGGGCCCATGAGGGGCACCCTGCTCTAGCAAGGATTCAAGGACAGCGGGCTTGTGAGGGGCACCCCGCCCAAGCAAGGACCCAAGGACAGCGGGCCCGTGAGGGGCACCCCGCTCTAGCAAGGACCCAAGGACAGCGGGCCCATGAGGGGCACCCTGCTCTAGCAAGGACTCAAGGACAGCGGGCTTGTGAGGGGCACCCCGTTCTAGCAAGGACCTAAGGACAGCAGGCCCGTGAGGGGCACCCCAGTCTAGCAGCCACCCAAGGACAGCCGGCCAGTGAGGAGCACCCTGGTCAAGCAACCACCCAAGGATAGCAGGCCCGTGAGAGGCACCCCCTTCTAGCAAGGACCCAAGGACAGCAGGCCCTTGAGGGGCACCCTGGTCTAGCATGCACCTAAGGACAACTGGCCCGTGAGGGGCACCCCGCTCTAGCAAGGACCCAAGGACAGCGGGCCCGTGAGGGGCACCCTGCTCTAGCAAGGACCCAAGGACAGCAGGCCTGTGAGGGGCAACCCAGTCTAGCAAGGACCCAAGGACAGCGGGCACCTAAGGACTAATGAACCGTGAGGGGCACCCCGGTCTAGCAAGGACCCAAGGACAGCAGGCCTGTGAGGGGCACCATGGTCTAGCAAGGACCCAAGGACAGCGGGCCCATGAGGGGCACCCCGGTCTAGCAAGCACCCAAGGACAGCGGGCCTGTGAGGGGCACCCCGGTCTAGCAAGGACCCAAGGACAGCGGGCCTGTGAGGGGCACACTGGTCTTGCAAGCACCCAAGGGCACTAGGCCTGTGAGGGGCATCCCGGTCTAACAACCACCCAAGGACAGCAGGCCCGTGAGGGGCACCTCGTTCTAGCAAGGACCCAAGGACAGCAGGCCCGTGAGGGGCACCCCGCTCTAGCAAGGACCCAAGGACAGCGGGCCCATGAGGGGCACCCTGCTCTAGCAAGGACTCAAGGACAGCGGGCTTGTGAGGGGCACCCCGGTCTAGCAAGGACCCAAGGACAGCAGGCCCGTGAGGGGCACCCCGCTCTAGCAAGGACCTAAGGACAGCAGGCCCGTGAGGGGCACCCCGCTCTAGCAAGGACCCAAGGACAGCGGGCCCATGAGGGGCACCCTGCTCTAGCAAGGACTCAAGGACAGCGGGCTTGTGAGGGGCACCCCGCTCTAGCAAGGACCCAAGGACAGCGGGACCGTGAGGGGCACCCCGCTCTAGCAAGGACCCAAGGACAGCGGGCCCATGAGGGGCACCCTGCTCTAGCAAGGACTCAAGGACAGCGGGCTTGTGAGGGGCACCCCGCTCTAGCAAGGACCTAAGGACAGCAGGCCCGTGAGGGGCACCCCAGTCTAGCAGCCACCCAAGGACAGCCGGCCAGTGAGGAGCACCCTGGTCAAGCAACCACCCAAGGATAGCAGGCCCATGAGAGGCACCCCCTTCTAGCAAGGACCCAAGGACAGCAGGCCCTTGAGGGGCACCCTGGTCTAGCATGCACCTAAGGACAACTGGCCCGTGAGGGGCACCCCGCTCTAGCAAGGACCCAAGGACAGCGGGCCCGTGAGGGGCACCCCGCTCTAGCAAGGACCCAAGGACAGCAGGCCTGTGAGGGGCAACCCAGTCTAGCAAGGACCCAAGGACAGCGGGCACCTAAGGACTAATGAACCGTGAGGGGCACCCCGGTCTAGCAAGGACCCAAGGACAGCAGGCCTGTGAGGGGCAACCCAGTCTAGCAAGCACCCACTGTAGGAAACTGGAATTTTGTTCTAGTTGCCCCCCACTTTTTGCCCCCATCAGAACTGCTCGGTGCTGGTTTTCGACTCTGACGGTGCACTGAAGCCTGCTAACCAGACTCCAGTGCCAGTGTTCTTTCCCTAAAACAAAGTATCTGTTCAATTGTACCCCAATTGGCAAAGACTTTAGCAGCCCTGTAAGTCCTTAGTAAATGGTACCCCTGGTACCTAGGGCATGGGTACTAAAGGGGGTCCCTCAGGGCTGCAGCATGTATTGTTCCACCCTATGTGACCCACACCCAAATCCATGCAGAGTGCCACTGCAGGCTGCGTGACATAGTGCAAACCATGTGTGAAAACATGTCATGGCACATTCCTGTGTGTCATGCCAAAGTCACTGCATGTAATATTTGTACAGCATGTCAGGACATATCTACAGAAGCAGATATGCACCTGTGATGTCTAGGTCTATTTGTAGATATTGCAAGTGAGCAGGGAAGCCATCTTAAGGTATATACTTGCCACTGGTCAGTATGAGTTACCCAACTACTTGATGGCTTCACTGAAACCTATGGTGTTTGGTATCCAACACCTTGTCTTAATAAATCCATACTGATTCCAGTATTGGATTGATTATGACAGGCACCCAGAGGGCACCTTAGAGGTGCCCCTTGAACCCTACTAGTCTTCTAGTGTGCTGGCTGACTGGTATCTCCCAAAGTGTCACCAAAGATGAGTTTCTGAGCCCCTGTCGGTGGGAACCAGCGCTCTCTGATGTCAGGAAACAAAGCCTGCTCAGTAGAAGGTGTTATCACCTCCTCCAGGAGGATGGCTAGTGAATCTGCATATCAAGGCCAGAGGCTTCTACGCATATGCCACCTTTGTATGCAACCCCGGCTTCCTCCAGACTTGGAGAATGCCACTCCCTGCCCCGAGGCCCATTTGGCACCAGAACAGGAGGGAAATTAGCTATGCATGTAGGCGTGTTGCACCACCAGGCTAGTCACACTCCTAAGGTGGGCTACCTGATGTGTTGCATGAAAGACGGGTTCCACAATCTTGTTTTTGGTGGAATTAGGAACTCTGGGACACGGTTATGCCCACTCCCCACAGGAAGTGGTCACATAGGGGGTGTAGTGACCCCAGGAATAAGTAGCCCATTGGCTACTACATTCACTTCTCTTAATGCCCCTAAATTTTGTACTTAGGTGGCCATCTGACATCAGGAACTCAGATTTGTCTGCCTGAAATAAGAAGAAGCAGAAAGAAGAGCCGAAGACATGGGAACTGTAGACAAGCACCAAACTTGGTTCAAAATCCTGCCTGGCTCTGCTCTCTCGAAGATTACTGACACCGACTTGTCCAGAAGCAGAACAGCCTCCCCAAACCCTTGAAGGTCTGCCCAGCACTTTATTGACCCAGCAACATCTTACTTGGAATTGAGGGGCCACTTCCCTGCACCAGCAGGCACTGACCGCATCTGCCTGGTACAGCATTCTGTCAACCCCCAGGTCCACCAAGGTAGCAGCGCCCCAGAAGAAAAACTTCAATGCTCCCAGAGGTCAGCCCCAACTCCCCTGTGAGTACTGAGCCGCTAGACCCTCCAGGAGCCCTCCTGCACCAATACCCGGGGTACCAGAGCCAGTTGCAAGCACCAAAGCTTGTTTGTGTTCAGTCAGAACACTACCGCCACGAAAACTTACCTGCACTGCGAAGGACTTCGAGAGAGGCCAGCTCCACACTGAGAGTGACCCTGCTGTGTTTCTTTTCCCTCTTCTGCAAGTACACCAAAAATCATGAGAGCCTCCAACGCACCCACCCGCTGGACAAAACACCACTGCACCCGAGCTCCCCAGCCCGGGCTCAAGTAAACCGATGGTGTCTCTGTGGTCCTGAGACCCTCAAAAGTCAAACCCCCACTTTGGGTTCTGCCGGACTGGTCCCCCAGTCCCCACTTGCAGCCTTTTTCTAATAGGTAAGTTTCCCCATTTACTTTAGTGTGTAGTGTTCGAGGCTACCACCGCGTACAGCACCTCTGCACCTGGACACCTGGTGCAGGTAAACGTGAACTGCTGGTGCTTTCTTAGACCTTGGCCCCTGCTTACCTTAAGTCCAGCAGGACGGTCCTGTAAGTTGTCTGTAAGTGTACCTATGCAGTGAATGTTTCTCCTGTAGGATAATATTACCGGGTTCGAGGCTCATGTCTCAAATCTGACAGCTGTCATTTTCTACTGTTTTACTTTAAAAATTGATAGCTCTAAAGTATTGACCTGATTCTGATGTTCTTGGTGTCTAAAATTATATCAGTGTTATTTTTCTAAATAGGTCTCTAGTTTCTTCTTGAGTGTGTCTCATTATTGCCTCTGTGAGTACAACAAATGTTTAACACTATGCTCTGATAACCGTAAACTGCTCTCCCACACTACAACAAAGAGAGCATTTGGGATTATTAATTTAAGCCCTGTGTGAGAAGTTGGCCTGGTATATGCTGTCCACTAATTAAAGTGGGCACCTTGCACCAGTCCAAACAAGCCTTATGGTGATTTAAGAGGTCAAAGATAACCTTAGAAAGCTATCCAAGTGGTAGCTGTGGAGAGCAGCCTTCAGGCTGAGTCTTGAAGGAATGTTAAGCAGCTTGTTTTACAAGAATGCAACCCTATAGTATTGGTTAAATGAAAGGAGAACCACACAGTAGTTAGAAAAATATGTATTTATTAATATAGCACTATCTAGTACAACACAGTATCTCCTACATGGAGATACTCACAAAGCACACAATACTGTAGCACAGAAACAATAGTAAATAGCACTAATACACAGTGGGCTCCAGGGGGAGACCAGACCATATACTAAAATAGTGGTATAACAGTCACGACTGAGATCAAGACAAGGTCTGGAGCACGTAAAATCGTTGGGACCCCAAGGAACCACCCAAGGTGAGTAAAGTAGGGACCCCACGGAGGACGGGTGCCGTGTGGGAACACGACTGCGTGCTCCGTACAATTCTTTAGGGAAGTCGCGGTTGAAGTTTTAAAGTTTAAGGACCCATCCCAATGGACTTCGAAGAAACCCCATGGAAGTTAGGAGGTTGGAGAGCCACCGCACCCGTGGATACCGTAGTACCAGAGTTACCTATCCCAGGGAAGCCGGGTGCATAGGTCTGAAGTGGCGTTGGAAACCGCCATCGATCTCTATGGAGGACTTCGAAGAAGAGCCACTGCTGGGAAGAAGAAAAGTGTCCGTTGGAACCCAAAGGTGGATTCTTGTTGAAGAGTAGCTGAAAGAAGAGGGGACAGAGTCTGGATCACTCAGGAGTGACCAGGGGCTCGGTAGACGAATGCCCACCGATGTCGGGTGCTTCAGGTGCGTTGAAGGGGTTCTTGACTCTGCAGCCACAGGACAACCAGGAGCCGGATGCGAGCTGTCCCACGAAGGATTTCGAGTGCTGAGGGGTCGGTGTCTGGGGGGAGCACCAACAAGCCTTGGCAACGGCAACCCATGAAGAAGGTCAAGAAAGGTTGTGGTTCGGACCAGCAAGGTTCAGGAGACTCACCAAACACAGGGGAGTCAGGGCAAGCCTGGAGCAACCTGGGGAGCCCAAGAAAAGCAGTGTTTACCCTCAAGAGGACCCACAGGCTGGAGGCACAGGAGTTGCAAGGGGACCTCAAGCAGTTTCACAAAGCAGCAGCCCACGGAGCACTCTGTGCAAGGAGGCCAGAGTTCTTTGTAGGAAATGGTGCCAGAGATTGGGGCTACACGGAGCCCAATGCACTTGTTCAGGAAATGCCAACAAGCATATGCACTTGCAAATGAACGCTGTGCACAGTGGTTCGGGTATTGCAGCCCCCACAAGGGATTCTGACCTCAAACTCAGTGAGAGGGCAGTCCAGACCTCGAGAGACATAGAAACCTACCTCTTGTGTTGCTGAAGCCTTTGGAGACAGTAGGAGCTCAGGAGCAGCAGACCGGTCAATCAAGATGTGGTGCCTGTGATTGCAGGGGAGTGACTTCTTCACTCCAAGGGAGGTGTCTTTGGTTGTCCTTGATGCTCCACACGTCCTGCATGGAGCCTGTATGGTGCACGGGCACAGACGATACTTTGGACGGAGTGGGAGACAAAGTCGGGCCCAAACAAAGTCCAGCAAAGTCCAGAGTGTCCAGATGGTCGAAGTTCAGTGGTTTCTGGTTCAGAATCTTGTCCACGTCGAATCTAGGGTCCTACAGCCAGGTAAGCCCCTCTGTACCCACAGGAGAGGGTTGGACAGATTCAGGGGACCCTCCCAGGGGAGGGTCAGGACAGTGGGGAGGTTACTCCCATGTCCTTTGTCCAGTTTCACGCCAGAGCAGGAGCCAACGGCTCCCAGGACTGGTTTGAACTGGACTATGCACAGGGACACCAAATGTGCCCCTCAAGCAGACTTTCGGTTGCTGGCAAGCACACCCACCCAGGCCTAATACACTAAATCCTGTCTGAGAGGTGGTCACACCTCTCTGTGAAAGGATGCCTATTGTTCCACCTTCCTCTGCTCGAGCTTGGCTCAGCAGCAGGAGGGCAGAAATGTGTCTCTGGTCGGCAGCAACCATTTTGTACTGCCCGGGACTAGAAGGCTGGTACCGGGAATACCAGGGACCCAACGAAGCTCGCTTCTGAGGGCTGGAATCATACCTCCCACACCATTTACCAGTGCGGGGGTATAATTCCACAATGTTTGACACCAAACACGATAGGGTTACTTTCAGCCGTTTTAGAGTTGGTCAGTACGCGGTCACATAATGCCACTCTATATGTCGTAAATGGCTGATACACTGACAACCCGGGAGAATGGACTCCGTAGGCTGTAGGGGTGTTCTGCTCATGCAGTGGCACCCTCTCACTTAGAACCAAGCACCCTGCCTTCAGGATTGTAAAGGTCTGCTAGAGGGGTGACTTATAGGTTTTAAGTAAAGTGACCCTTAGATATAGTAAACCTATATCTAAAGTAAGTGTAAGTAAGTAAGTCCGTTTTTATATAGCGCAGCTACTCACCCTTACGGGTCTCAAGGCGCTGGGGGCCGTCGTGGAAATTAAGTGAGCTATTGCCCAGAGTCACATGGTGCTGAGCTGAGCTGCCGCCGGAGCCGGGGATCGAACCGTGAACCCTGTGCTCCGAAGTCAGCTGCCCTGGCCGCTGCACCACACCAGTGGTGCATGTACCAACTTACACAGGCTGCATGGCAGACCTGTAGTTCCGTTTTGCATGGCCTCTCATGTGTGGCATAAAACATGCTTCAGCCCATGGGAGGCCTCTGGGGTACCTATGCCCTGGGTACATGGGTACCATATACTAGGGACTGACAAGGGTACCCCAGTATCCAATCTGGAGTATACCTAAGTACATGACATAACAGTTTAGGGAGAAAGCAGATAGACTGGGGTCCTGATTAGCAGGATCCCAGTCAGACTAGTCAAAAACAGTATCACATGAAGCAAAAAGTGCGGGTAACCATAAGAAGCAGATCGTACTTTCCTACACCCTGTAAGCCAATAAGGGTTGCATGGACTTTCTACATAGTGTACCTTATTTTGGTACACTACATAAAAAGCCAGCTTCCTACACCCAAGGACACCAGGCCTGTAATGGGCACCCCGTTCTAGCAACCACCCAAGGACACCAGGCCCGTCATGGGCACACCGTTCTAGCAACCACCCAAGGACACCAGGCCCGTAATGGGCACCCCGTTCTAGCAACCACCCAAGGACACCAGGCCCGTCATGGGCATCCCGTTCTAGCAACCACCCAAGGACACCAGGCCCGTAATGGGCACCCCGTTCTAGCAACCACCCAAGGACACCAGGCCTGTCATGGGCACCCCGTTCTAGCAACCGCCCAAGGACACCAGGCCCGTCATGGGCACCCCGTTCTAGCAACCACCCAAGGACACCAGGCCCGTCATGGGCACCCCGTTCTAGCAACCACCCAAGGACACCAGGCCCGTCATGGGCACCCCGTTCTAGCAACCACCCAAGGACACCAGGCCCGTCATGGGCACCCCGTTCTAGCAACCACCCAAGGACACCAGGCCCGTAATGGGCACCCCGTTCTAGCAACCACCCAAGGACACCAGGCCCGTAATGGGCACCCCGTTCTAGCAACCACCCAAGGACACCAGGCCCGTAATGGGCACCCCGTTCTAGCAACCACCCAAGGACACCAGGCCCGTCATGGGCACCCCGTTCTAGCAACCACCCAAGGACACCAGGCCCGTCATGGGCACCCCGTTCTAGCAACCACCCAAGGTCACCAGGCTTGTAATGGGCACCCTGTTCTAGCAACCACCCAAGGACACCAGGCCCGTCATGGGCACCCCGTTCTAGCAACCACCCAAGGACACCAGGCCCGTCATGGGCACCCCGTTCTGGCAACCACTCAAGGACACCAGGCCCGTCATGGGCACCCCGTTCTAGCAACCACCCAAGGACACCAGGCCCGTCATGGGCACCCCGTTCTAGCAACCACCCAAGGACACCAGGCCCGTCATGGGCACCCCGTTCTAGCAACCACCCAAGGACACCAGGCCCGTAATGGGCACCCCGTTCTAGCAACCACCCAAGGACACCAGGCCCGTAATGGGCACCCCGTTCTAGCAACCACCCAAGGACACCAGGCCCGTAATGGGCACCCCATTCTAGCAACCACCCAAGGACACCAGGCCCGTCATGTGCACCCCGTTCTAGCAACCACCCAAGGACACCAGGCCCGTCATGGGCACCCACCCAAGGACACCAGGCCCGTAATGGGCACCCCGTTCTAGCAACCACCCAAGGACACCAGGCCTGTCATGGGCACCCCGTTCTAGCAACCACCCAAGGACACCAGGCCCGTCATGGGCACCCCGTTCTAGCAACCACCCAAGGACACCAGGCCCGTAATGGGCACCCCGTTCTAGCAACCACCCAAGGACACCAGGCCCTTCATGGGCACCCCATTCTAGCAACCACCCAAGGACACCAGGCCCGTAATGGGCACCCCGTTCTAGCAACCACCCAAGGACACCAGGCCCGTAATGGGCACCCCGTTCTAGCAACCACCCAAGGACACCAGGCCCGTAATGGGCACCCCGTTCTGGCAACCACCCAAGGATACCAGGCCCGTCATGGGCACCCCGTTCTGGCAACCACCCAAGGACACCAGGCCCGTCATGGGCACCCCGTTCTGGCAACCACCCAAGGACACCAGGCCCGTCATGGGCACCCCGTTCTAGCAACCCCCAAGGACACCAGGCCCGTCATGGGCACCCCGTTCTAGCAATCACCCAAGGACACCAGGCCCGTCATAGGCACCCCGTTCTAGCAACCACCTAAGGACACCAGGCCCGTAATGGGCACCCCGTTCTAGCAACCACCCAAGGACACCAGGCCCGTCATGGGCACCCCGTTCTAGCAACCACCCAAGGACACCAGGCCCGTCATGGGCACCCCGTTCTAGCAACCACCCAAGGACACCAGGCCCGTCATGGGCACCCCGTTCTAGCAACCACCCAAGGACACCAGGCCCGTCATGGGCACCCCATTCTAGCAACCACCCAAGGACACCAGGCCTGTAATGGGCATCCCGTTCTGGCAACCACCTAAGGACACCAGGCCCGTCATGGGCACCCCGTTCTGGCAACCACCCAAGGACACCAGGCCTGTAATGGGCATCCCGTTCTAGCAACCACCCAAGGACACCAGGCCCGTCATGGGCACCCCGTTCTGGCAACCACCCAAGGACACCAGGCCCGTCATGGGCACCCCGTTCTGGCAACCACCCAAGGACACCAGGCCCGTCATGGGCACCCCGTTCTAGCAACCACCCAAGGACACCAGGCCCGTAATGGGCACCCCGTTCTAGCAACCACCCAAGGACACCAGGCCCGTCATGGGCACCCCGTTCTAGCAACCACCCAAGGACACCAGGCCCGTCATGGGCACCCCGTTCTAGCAACCACCCAAGGACACCAGGCCCGTAATGGGCACCCCGTTCTAGCAACCACCCAAGGACACCAGGCCCGTCATGGGCACCCCGTTCTAGCAACCACCCAAGGACACCAGGCCCGTAATGGGCACCCCGTTCTAGCAACCACCCAAGGACACCAGGCCTGTAATGGGCACCCCGTTCTAGCAACCACCCAAGGACACCAGGCCCGTCATGGGCACCCCGTTCTAGCAACCACCCAAGGACACCAGGCCCGTCATGGGCACCCCGTTCTAGCAACCACCCAAGGACACCAGGCCCGTCATGGGCACCCCGTTCTAGCAACCACCCAAGGACACCAGGCCCGTCATGCGCACCCCGTTCTAGCAACCACCCAAGGACACCAGGCCCGTCATGGGCACCCCGCTCTAGCAACCACCCAAGGACACCAGGCCCGTCATGGGCACCCCGTTCTAGCAACCACCCAAGGACACCAGGCCCGTAATGGGCACCCCGTACTAGCAACCACCCAAGGACACCAGGCCCGTCATGGGCACCCCGTTCTAGCAACCACCCAAGGACACCAGGCCCGTCATGGGCACCCAGTTCTAGCAACCACCCAAGGACACCAGGCCCGTCATGGGCACCCCGTTCTAGCAACCACCCAAGGACACCAGGCCCGTAATGGGCACCCCGTTCTAGCAACCACCCAAGGACACCAGGCCCGTAATGGGCACCCCGTTCTAGCAACCACCCAAGGACACCAGGCCCGTAATGGGCACCCCGTTCTAGCAACCACCCAAGGACAGCACCCCGTTCTAGCAACCACCCAAGGACACCAGGCCCGTCATGGGCACCCCGTTCTAGCAACCACCCAAGGACACCAGGCCCGTAATGGGCACCCCGTTCTAGCAACCACCCAAGGACACCAGGCCCGTCATGGGCACCCCGTTCTAGCAACCCCCAAGGACACCAGGCCCGTCATGGGCACCCCGTTCTAGCAACCACCCAAGTGCACCAGGCCCGTCATGGGCACCCCGTTCTAGCAACCACCCAAGGACACCAGGCCCGTAATGGGCACCCCGTTCTAGCAACCACCCAAGGACACCAGGCCCGTAATGGGCACCCCGTTCTAGCAACCACCCAAGGACACCAGGCCCGTCATGGGCACCCCGATCTAGCAACCACCCAAGTACACCAGGCCCGTCATGGGCACCCCGTTCTGGCAACCACCCAAGGACACCAGGCCCGTCATGGGCACCCCGTTCTGGCAACCACCCAAGGACACCAGGCCCGTCATGGGCACCCCGTTCTAGCAACCACCCAAGGACACCAGGCCCGTCATGGGCACCCCGTTCTAGCAACCACCCAAGGACACCAGGCCCGTCATGGGCACCCCGTTCTAGCAACCACCCAAGGACACCAGGCCCGTAATGGGCACCCCGTTCTAGCAACCACCCAAGGACACCAGGCCCGTCATGGGCACCCCGTTCTAGCAACCACCCAAGGACACCAGGCCCGTCATGGGCACCCCGTTCTAGCAACCACCCAAGGACACCAGGCCCGTCATGGGCACCCCGTTCTAGCAACCACCCAAGGACACCAGGCCTGTAATGGGCATCCCGTTCTAGCAACCACCCAAGGACACCAGGCCCGTCATGGGCACCCCGTTCTGGCAACCACCCAAGGACACCAGGCCTGTAATGGGCATCCCGTTCTAGCAACCACCCAAGGACACCAGGCCCGTCATGGGCACCCCGTTCTGGCAACCACCCAAGGACACCAGGCCCGTCATGGGCACCCCGTTCTAGCAACCACCCAAGGACACCAGGCCTGTAATGTGCACCCCGTTCTAGCAACCACCCAAGGACACCAGTCCCGTCATGGGCACCCCGTTCTAGCAACCACCCAAGGACACCAGGCCCGTCATGGGCACCCCGTTCTAGCAACCACCCAAGGACACCAGGCCCGTAATGGGCACCCCGTTCTAGCAACCACCCAAGGACACCAGGCCCGTCATGGGCACCCCGTTCTAGCAACCACCCAAGGACACCAGGCCCGTAATGGGCACCCCGTTCTAGCAACCACCCAAGGACACCAGGCCTGTAATGGGCACCCCGTTCTAGCAACCACCCAAGGACACCAGGCCCGTCATGGGCACCCCGTTCTAGCAACCACCCAAGGACACCAGGCCCGTCATGGGCACCCCGTTCTAGCAACCACCCAAGGACACCAGGCCCATCATGGGCACCCCGTTCTAGCAACCACCCAAGGACACCAGGCCCTTCATGGGCAACCCGTTCTAGCAACCACCCAAGGACACCAGGCCCGTCATGGGCACCCCGTTCTAGCAACCACCCAAGGACACCAGGCCCGTCATGGGCACCCCGTTCTAGCAACCACCCAAGGACACCAGGCCCGTAATGGGCACCCCGTTCTAGCAACCACCCAAGGACACCAGGCCCGTCATGGGCACCCCGTACTAGCAACCACCCAAGGACACCAGGCCCGTCATGGGCACCCCGTTCTAGCAACCACCCAAGGACACCAGGCCCGTCATGGGCACCCAGTTCTAGCAACCACCCAAGGACACCAGGCCCGTCATGGGCACCCCGTTCTAGCAACCACCCAAGGACACCAGGCCCGTAATGGGCACCCCGTTCTAGCAACCACCCAAGGACACCAGGCCCGTAATGGGCACCCCGTTCTAGCAACCACCCAAGGACACCAGGCCCATAATGGGCACCCCGTTCTAGCAACCACCCAAGGACACCAGGCCCGTCATGGGCACCCCGTTCTAGCAACCACCCAAGGACACCAGGCCCGTCATGGGCACCCCGTTCTAGCAACCACCCAAGGACACCAGGCCCGTAATGGGCACCCCGTTCTAGCAACCACCCAAGGACACCAGGCCCGTCATGGGCACCCCGTTCTAGCAACCCCCCAAGGACACCAGGCCCGTCATGGGCACCCCGTTCTAGCAACCACCCAAGGACACCAGGCCCATCATGGGCACCCCGTTCTAGCAACCACCCAAGGACACCAGGCCCGTAATGGGCTCCCCGTTCTAGCAACCACCCAAGGACACCAGGCCCGTAATGGGCACCCCGTTCTAGCAACCACCCAAGGACACCAGGCCCGTCATGGGCACCCCGTTCTAGCAACCACCCAAGGACACCAGGCCCGTAATGGGCACCCCGTTCTAGCAACCACCCAAGGACACCAGGCCCGTAATGGGCACCCCGTTCTAGCAACCACCCAAGGACACCAGGCCCGTCATGGGCACCCCGTTCTAGCAACCACCCAAGGACACCATGCCCGTCATGGGCACCCCGTTCTAGCAACCACCCACGGACACCAGGCCCGTCATGGGCACCCCGTTCTAGCAACCACCCAAGGACACCAGGCCCTCCATGGGCAACCCGTTCTAGCAACCACCCAAGGACACCAGGCCCGTCATGGGCACCCCGTTCTAGCAACCACCCAAGGACACCAGGCCCGTCATGGGCACCCCGTTCTAGCAACCACCCAAGGACACCAGGCCCGTAATGGGCACCCCGTTCTAGCAACCACCCAAGGACACCAGGCCCGTAATGGGCACCCCGTACTAGCAACCACCCAAGGACACCAGGCCCGTCATGGGCACCCCGTTCTAGCAACCACCCAAGGACACCAGGCCCGTCATGGGCACCCAGTTCTAGCAACCACCCAAGGACACCAGGCCCGTCATGGGCACCCCGTTCTAGCATCCACCCAAGGACACCAGGCCCGTAATGGGCACCCCGTTCTAGCAACCACCCAAGGACACCAGGCCCGTAATGGGCACCCCGTTCTAGCAACCACCCAAGGACACCAGGCCCATAATGGGCACCCCGTTCTAGCAACCACCCAAGGACACCAGGCCCGTCATGGGCACCCCGTTCTAGCAACCACCCAAGGACACCAGGCCCGTCATGGGCACCCCGTTCTAGCAACCACCCAAGGACACCAGGCCCTTAATGGGCACCCCGTTCTAGCAACCACCCAAGGACACCAGGCCCGTCATGGGCACCCCGTTCTAGCAACCCCCAAGGACACCAGGCCCGTCATGGGCACCCCGTTCTAGCAACCACCCAAGGACACCAGGCCCGTCATGGGCACCCCGTTCTAGCAACCACCCAAGGACACCAGGCCCGTCATGGGCTCCCCGTTCTAGCAACCACCCAAGGACACCAGGCCCGTAATGGGCACCCCGTTCTAGCAACCACCCAAGGACACCAGGCCCGTCATGGGCACCCCGTTCTAGCAACCACCCAAGGACACCAGGCCCGTCATGGGCACCCCGTTCTAGCAACCACCCAAGGACACCATGCCCGTCATGGGCACCCCGTTCTAGCAACCACCCAAGGACACCAGGCCCGTAATGGGCACCCCGTTCTAGCAACCACCCAAGGACACCAGGCCCGTCATGGGCACCCCGTTCTAGCAACCCCCCAAGGACACCAGGCCCGTCATGGGCACCCCGTTCTAGCAACCACCCAAGGACACCAGGCCCGTCATGGGCACCCCGTTCTAGCAACCACCCAAGGACACCAGGCCCGTAATGGGCTCCCGTTCTAGCAACCACCCAAGGACACCAGGCCCGTAATGGGCACCCCGTTCTAGCAACCACCCAAGGACACCAGGCCCGTCATGGGCACCCCGTTCTAGCAACCACCCAAGGACACCAGGCCCGTAATGGGCACCCCGTTCTAGCAACCACCCAAGGACACCAGGCCCGTAATGGGCACCCCGTTCTAGCAACCACCCAAGGACACCAGGCCCGTCATGGGCACCCCGTTCTAGCAACCACCCAAGGACACCATGCCCGTCATGGGCACCCCGTTCTAGCAACCACCCAAGGACACCAGGCCCGTCATGGGCACCCCGTTCTAGCAACCACCCAAGGACACCAGGCCCTTCATGGGCAACCCGTTCTAGCAACCACCCAAGGACACCAGGCCCGTCATGGGCACCCCGTTCTAGCAACCACCCAAGGACACCAGGCCCGTCATGGGCACCCCGTTCTAGCAACCACCCAAGGACACCAGGCCCGTAATGGGCACCCCGTTCTAGCAACCACCCAAGGACACCAGGCCCGTAATGGGCACCCCGTACTAGCAACCACCCAAGGACACCAGGCCCGTCATGGGCACCCCGTTCTAGCAACCACCCAAGGACACCAGGCCCGTCATGGGCACCCAGTTCTAGCAACCACCCAAGGACACCAGGCCCGTCATGGGCACCCCGTTCTAGCAACCACCCAAGGACACCAGGCCCGTAATGGGCACCCCGTTCTAGCAACCACCCAAGGACACCAGGCCCATAATGGGCACCCCGTTCTAGCAACCACCCAAGGACACCAGGCCCGTCATGGGCACCCCGTTCTAGCAACCACCCAAGGACACCAGGCCCGTCATGGGCACCCCGTTCTAGCAACCACCCAAGGACACCAGGCCCGTCATGGGCACCCCGTTCTAGCAACCACCCAAGGACACCAGGCCCGTAATGGGCACCCCGTTCTAGCAACCACCCAAGGACACCAGGCCCGTAATGGGCACCCCGTTCTAGCAACCACCCAAGGACACCAGGCCCGTAATGGGCACCCCGTTCTAGCAACCACCCAAGGACACCAGGCCCGTCATGGGCACCCCGTTCTAGCAACCACCCAAGGACACCAGGCCCGTCATGGGCACCCCGTTCTAGCAACCACCCAAGGTCACCAGGCTTGTAATGGGCACCCCGTTCTAGCAACCACCCAAGGACACCAGGCCCGTCATGGGCACCCCGTTCTAGCAACCACCCAAGGACACCAGGCCCGTCATGGGCACCCCGTTCTGGCAACCACTCAAGGACACCAGGCCCGTCATGGGCACCCCGTTCTAGCAACCACCCAAGGACACCAGGCCCGTCATGGGCACCCCGTTCTAGCAACCACCCAAGGACACCAGGCCCGTCATGGGCACCCCGTTCTAGCAACCACCCAAGGACACCAGGCCCGTAATGGGCACCCCGTTCTAGCAACCACCCAAGGACACCAGGCCCGTAATGGGCACCCCGTTCTAGCAACCACCCAAGGACACCAGGCCCGTAATGGGCACCCCATTCTAGCAACCACCCAAGGACACCAGGCCCGTCATGTGCACCCCGTTCTAGCAACCACCCAAGGACACCAGGCCCGTCATGGGCACCCACCCAAGGACACCAGGCCCGTAATGGGCACCCTGTTCTAGCAACCACCCAAGGACACCAGGCCTGTCATGGGCACCCCGTTCTAGCAACCACCCAAGGACACCAGGCCCGTCATGGGCACCCCGTTCTAGCAACCACCCAAGGACACCAGGCCCGTAATGGGCACCCCGTTCTAGCAACCACCCAAGGACACCAGGCCCTTCATGGGCACCCCATTCTAGCAACCACCCAAGGACACCAGGCCCGTAATGGGCACCCCGTTCTAGCAACCACCCAAGGACACCAGGCCCGTAATGGGCACCCTGTTCTAGCAACCACCCAAGGACACCAGGCCCGTAATGGGCACCCCGTTCTGGCAACCACCCAAGGATACCAGGCCCGTCATGGGCACCCCGTTCTGGCAACCACCCAAGGACACCAGGCCCGTCATGGGCACCCCGTTCTGGCAACCACCCAAGGACACCAGGCCCGTCATGGGCACCCCGTTCTAGCAACCCCCAAGGACACCAGGCCCGTCATGGGCACCCCGTTCTAGCAATCACCCAAGGACACCAGGCCCGTCATAGGCACCCCGTTCTAGCAACCACCTAAGGACACCAGGCCCGTAATGGGCACCCCGTTCTAGCAACCACCCAAGGACACCAGGCCCGTCATGGGCACCCCGTTCTAGCAACCACCCAAGGACACCAGGCCCGTCATGGGCACCCCGTTCTAGCAACCACCCAAGGACACCAGGCCCGTCATGGGCACCCCGTTCTAGCAACCACCCAAGGACACCAGGCCCGTCATGGGCACCCCATTCTAGCAACCACCCAAGGACACCAGGCCTGTAATGGGCATCCCGTTCTGGCAACCACCTAAGGACACCAGGCCCGTCATGGGCACCCCGTTCTGGCAACCACCCAAGGACACCAGGCCTGTAATGGGCATCCCGTTCTAGCAACCACCCAAGGACACCAGGCCCGTCATGGGCACCCCGTTCTGGCAACCACCCAAGGACACCAGGCCCGTCATGGGCACCCCGTTCTGGCAACCACCCAAGGACACCAGGCCCGTCATGGGCACCCCGTTCTAGCAACCACCCAAGGACACCAGGCCCGTAATGGGCACCCCGTTCTAGCAACCACCCAAGGACACCAGGCCCGTCATGGGCACCCCGTTCTAGCAACCACCCAAGGACACCAGGCCCGTCATGGGCACCCCGTTCTAGCAACCACCCAAGGACA
The DNA here is from genome assembly GCA_963921515.1 of Calotriton arnoldi. NCBI lineage: Eukaryota > Metazoa > Chordata > Amphibia > Caudata > Salamandridae > Calotriton > Calotriton arnoldi. The sequence continues at coordinate 83,602 of CAWUFW010003157.1, forward strand.
CCAGGCCCGTAATGGGCACCCCGTTCTAGCAACCACCCAAGGACACCAGGCCCGTCATGGGCACCCCGTTCTAGCAACCACCCAAGGACACCAGGCCCGTAATGGGCACCCCGTTCTAGCAACCACCCAAGGACACCAGGCCTGTAATGGGCACCCTGTTCTAGCAACCACCCAAGGACACCAGGCCCGTCATGGGCACCCCGTTCTAGCAACCACCCAAGGACACCAGGCCCGTCATGGGCACCCCGTTCTAGCAACCACCCAAGGACACCAGGCCCGTCATGGGCACCCCGTTCTAGCAACCACCCAAGGACACCAGGCCCGTCATGCGCACCCCGTTCTAGCAACCACCCAAGGACACCAGGCCCGTCATGGGCACCCCGCTCTAGCAACCACCCAAGGACACCAGGCCCGTCATGGGCACCCCGTTCTAGCAACCACCCAAGGACACCAGGCCCGTAATGGGCACCCCGTACTAGCAACCACCCAAGGACACCAGGCCCGTCATGGGCACCCGTTCTAGCAACCACCCAAGGACACCAGGCCCGTCATGGGCACCCAGTTCTAGCAACCACCCAAGGACACCAGGCCCGTCATGGGCACCCCGTTCTAGCAACCACCCAAGGACACCAGGCCCGTAATGGGCACCCCGTTCTAGCAACCACCCAAGGACACCAGGCCCGTAATGGGCACCCCGTTCTAGCAACCACCCAAGGACACCAGGCCCGTAATGGGCACCCCGTTCTAGCAACCACCCAAGGACAGCACCCCGTTCTAGCAACCACCCAAGGACACCAGGCCCGTCATGGGCACCCCGTTCTAGCAACCACCCAAGGACACCAGGCCCGTAATGGGCACCCCGTTCTAGCAACCACCCAAGGACACCAGGCCCGTCATGGGCACCCCGTTCTAGCAACCCCCCAAGGACACCAGGCCCGTCATGGGCACCCCGTTCTAGCAACCACCCAAGTGCACCAGGCCCGTCATGGGCACCCCGTTCTAGCAACCACCCAAGGACACCAGGCCCGTAATGGGCACCCCGTTCTAGCAACCACCCAAGGACACCAGGCCCGTAATGGGCACCCCGTTCTAGCAACCACCCAAGGACACCAGGCCCGTCATGGGCACCCCGATCTAGCAACCACCCAAGTACACCAGGCCCGTCATGGGCACCCCGTTCTGGCAACCACCCAAGGACACCAGGCCCGTCATGGGCACCCCGTTCTGGCAACCACCCAAGGACACCAGGCCCGTCATGGGCACCCCGTTCTAGCAACCACCCAAGGACACCAGGCCCGTCATGGGCACCCCGTTCTAGCAACCACCCAAGGACACCAGGCCCGTCATGGGCACCCCGTTCTAGCAACCACCCAAGGACACCAGGCCCGTAATGGGCACCCCGTTCTAGCAACCACCCAAGGACACCAGGCCCGTCATGGGCACCCCGTTCTAGCAACCACCCAAGGACACCAGGCCCGTCATGGGCACCCCGTTCTAGCAACCACCCAAGGACACCAGGCCCGTCATGGGCACCCCGTTCTAGCAACCACCCAAGGACACCAGGCCTGTAATGGGCATCCCGTTCTAGCAACCACCCAAGGACACCAGGCCCGTCATGGGCACCCCGTTCTGGCAACCACCCAAGGACACCAGGCCTGTAATGGGCATCCCGTTCTAGCAACCACCCAAGGACACCAGGCCCGTCATGGGCACCCCGTTCTGGCAACCACCCAAGGACACCAGGCCCGTCATGGGCACCCCGTTCTAGCAACCACCCAAGGACACCAGGCCTGTAATGTGCACCCCGTTCTAGCAACCACCCAAGGACACCAGTCCCGTCATGGGCACCCCGTTCTAGCAACCACCCAAGGACACCAGGCCCGTCATGGGCACCCCGTTCTAGCAACCACCCAAGGACACCAGGCCCGTAATGGGCACCCCGTTCTAGCAACCACCCAAGGACACCAGGCCCGTCATGGGCACCCCGTTCTAGCAACCACCCAAGGACACCAGGCCCGTAATGGGCACCCCGTTCTAGCAACCACCCAAGGACACCAGGCCTGTAATGGGCACCCCGTTCTAGCAACCACCCAAGGACACCAGGCCCGTCATGGGCACCCCGTTCTAGCAACCACCCAAGGACACCAGGCCCGTCATGGGCACCCCGTTCTAGCAACCACCCAAGGACACCAGGCCCATCATGGGCACCCTGTTCTAGCAACCACCCAAGGACACCAGGCCCTTCATGGGCAACCCGTTCTAGCAACCACCCAAGGACACCAGGCCCGTCATGGGCACCCCGTTCTAGCAACCACCCAAGGACACCAGGCCCGTCATGGGCACCCCGTTCTAGCAACCACCCAAGGACACCAGGCCCGTAATGGGCACCCCGTTCTAGCAACCACCCAAGGACACCAGGCCCGTCATGGGCACCCCGTACTAGCAACCACCCAAGGACACCAGGCCCGTCATGGGCACCCCGTTCTAGCAACCACCCAAGGACACCAGGCCCGTCATGGGCACCCAGTTCTAGCAACCACCCAAGGACACCAGGCCCGTCATGGGCACCCCGTTCTAGCAACCACCCAAGGACACCAGGCCCGTAATGGGCACCCCGTTCTAGCAACCACCCAAGGACACCAGGCCCGTAATGGGCACCCCGTTCTAGCAACCACCCAAGGACACCAGGCCCATAATGGGCACCCCGTTCTAGCAACCACCCAAGGACACCAGGCCCGTCATGGGCACCCCGTTCTAGCAACCACCCAAGGACACCAGGCCCGTCATGGGCACCCCGTTCTAGCAACCACCCAAGGACACCAGGCCCGTAATGGGCACCCCGTTCTAGCAACCACCCAAGGACACCAGGCCCGTCATGGGCACCCCGTTCTAGCAACCCCCAAGGACACCAGGCCCGTCATGGGCACCCCGTTCTAGCAACCACCCAAGGACACCAGGCCCATCATGGGCACCCCGTTCTAGCAACCACCCAAGGACACCAGGCCCGTAATGGGCTCCCCGTTCTAGCAACCACCCAAGGACACCAGGCCCGTAATGGGCACCCCGTTCTAGCAACCACCCAAGGACACCAGGCCCGTCATGGGCACCCCGTTCTAGCAACCACCCAAGGACACCAGGCCCGTAATGGGCACCCCGTTCTAGCAACCACCCAAGGACACCAGGCCCGTAATGGGCACCCCGTTCTAGCAACCACCCAAGGACACCAGGCCCGTCATGGGCACCCCGTTCTAGCAACCACCCAAGGACACCATGCCCGTCATGGGCACCCCGTTCTAGCAACCACCCACGGACACCAGGCCCGTCATGGGCACCCCGTTCTAGCAACCACCCAAGGACACCAGGCCCTCCATGGGCAACCCGTTCTAGCAACCACCCAAGGACACCAGGCCCGTCATGGGCACCCCGTTCTAGCAACCACCCAAGGACACCAGGCCCGTCATGGGCACCCCGTTCTAGCAACCACCCAAGGACACCAGGCCCGTAATGGGCACCCCGTTCTAGCAACCACCCAAGGACACCAGGCCCGTAATGGGCACCCCGTACTAGCAACCACCCAAGGACACCAGGCCCGTCATGGGCACCCCGTTCTAGCAACCACCCAAGGACACCAGGCCCGTCATGGGCACCCAGTTCTAGCAACCACCCAAGGACACCAGGCCCGTCATGGGCACCCCGTTCTAGCATCCACCCAAGGACACCAGGCCCGTAATGGGCACCCCGTTCTAGCAACCACCCAAGGACACCAGGCCCGTAATGGGCACCCCGTTCTAGCAACCACCCAAGGACACCAGGCCCATAATGGGCACCCCGTTCTAGCAACCACCCAAGGACACCAGGCCCGTCATGGGCACCCTGTTCTAGCAACCACCCAAGGACACCAGGCCCGTCATGGGCACCCCGTTCTAGCAACCACCCAAGGACACCAGGCCCGTAATGGGCACCCCGTTCTAGCAACCACCCAAGGACACCAGGCCCGTCATGGGCACCCCGTTCTAGCAACCCCCAAGGACACCAGGCCCGTCATGGGCACCCCGTTCTAGCAACCACCCAAGGACACCAGGCCCGTCATGGGCACCCCGTTCTAGCAACCACCCAAGGACACCAGGCCCGTAATGGGCTCCCCGTTCTAGCAACCACCCAAGGACACCAGGCCCGTAATGGGCACCCCGTTCTAGCAACCACCCAAGGACACCAGGCCCGTCATGGGCACCCCGTTCTAGCAACCACCCAAGGACACCAGGCCCGTCATGGGCACCCCGTTCTAGCAACCACCCAAGGACACCATGCCCGTCATGGGCACCCCGTTCTAGCAACCACCCAAGGACACCAGGCCCGTAATGGGCACCCCGTTCTAGCAACCACCCAAGGACACCAGGCCCGTCATGGGCACCCCGTTCTAGCAACCCCCAAGGACACCAGGCCCGTCATGGGCACCCCGTTCTAGCAACCACCCAAGGACACCAGGCCCGTCATGGGCACCCCGTTCTAGCAACCACCCAAGGACACCAGGCCCGTAATGGGCTCCCTGCTCTAGCAACCACCCAAGGACACCAGGCCCGTAATGGGCACCCCGTTCTAGCAACCACCCAAGGACACCAGGCCCGTCATGGGCACCCCGTTCTAGCAACCACCCAAGGACACCAGGCCCGTAATGGGCACCCCGTTCTAGCAACCACCCAAGGACACCAGGCCCGTAATGGGCACCCCGTTCTAGCAACCACCCAAGGACACCAGGCCCGTCATGGGCACCCCGTTCTAGCAACCACCCAAGGACACCATGCCCGTCATGGGCACCCCGTTCTAGCAACCACCCAAGGACACCAGGCCCGTCATGGGCACCCCGTTCTAGCAACCACCCAAGGACACCAGGCCCTTCATGGGCAACCCGTTCTAGCAACCACCCAAGGACACCAGGCCCGTCATGGGCACCCCGTTCTAGCAACCACCCAAGGACACCAGGCCCGTCATGGGCACCCCGTTCTAGCAACCACCCAAGGACACCAGGCCCGTAATGGGCACCCCGTTCTAGCAACCACCCAAGGACACCAGGCCCGTAATGGGCACCCCGTACTAGCAACCACCCAAGGACACCAGGCCCGTCATGGGCACCCCGTTCTAGCAACCACCCAAGGACACCAGGCCCGTCATGGGCACCCAGTTCTAGCAACCACCCAAGGACACCAGGCCCGTCATGGGCACCCCGTTCTAGCAACCACCCAAGGACACCAGGCCCGTAATGGGCACCCCGTTCTAGCAACCACCCAAGGACACCAGGCCCATAATGGGCACCCTGCTCTAGCAACCACCCAAGGACACCAGGCCCGTCATGGGCACCCCGTTCTAGCAACCACCCAAGGACACCAGGCCCGTCATGGGCACCCCGTTCTAGCAACCACCCAAGGACACCAGGCCCGTCATGGGCACCCCGTTCTAGCAACCACCCAAGGACACCAGGCCCGTCATGGGCACCCCGTTCTAGCAACCCCCAAGGACACCAGGCCCGTCATGGGCACCCCGTTCTAGCAACCACCCAAGGACACCAGGCCCGTCATGGGCACCCCGTTCTAGCAACCACCCAAGGACACCAGGCCCGTAATGGGCTCCCCGTTCTAGCAACCACCCAAGGACACCAGGCCCGTAATGGGCACCCCGTTCTTGCAACCACCCAAGGACACCAGGCCCGTCATGGGCACCCCGTTCTAGCAACCACCCAAGGACACCAGGCCCGTAATGGGCACCCCGTTCTAGCAACCACCCAAGGACACCAGGCCCGTAATGGGCACCCCGTTCTAGCAACCACCCAAGGACACCAGGCCCGTCATGGGCACCCCGTTCTAGCAACCCCCCAAGGACACCAGGCCCGTCATGGGCACCCCGTTCTAGCAACCACCCAAGGACACCAGGCCCGTCATGGGCACCCCGTTCTAGCAACCACCCAAGGACACCAGGCCCGTAATGGGCTCCCCGTTCTAGCAACCACCCAAGGACACCAGGCCCGTAATGGGCACCCCGATCTAGCAACCACCCAAGGACACCAGGCCCGTCATGGGCACCCCGTTCTAGCAACCACCCAAGGACACCAGGCCCGTAATGGGCACCCCGTTCTAGCAACCACCCAAGGACACCAAGCCTGTCATGGGCACCCCGTTCTAGCAACCACCCAAGGACACCAGGCCTGTAATGGGCACCCCGTTCTAGCAACCACCCAAGGACACCAGGCCCGTAATGGGCACCCCGTTCAAGCAACCACCCAAGGACACCAGGCCCGTCATGGGCACCCCGTTCTAGCAACCACCCAAGGACACCAGGCCCGTGGGTCACCAAGTCCAACTGATTATCGCTCTAATGCTCGCCCAGAGCTATTTGGCTTTGTAAATGTTTTTCTTAAAGATGTTGCACAGCGGTGCGGGTTGCTGTGCAACATGGCTCAAAGTAAATAACAGCAAAACTCTATGGTGCAGTTAACACTCGCTTTCTTCGTTTACCATCTCTAATATTGAATCTGTTCTATGGAAGCGCTACCTTGGTGTAAGAAATTATTAGAAATGGGGGTCTCTAGTTGGCAGAGGAAGGTACCTTTGTCCAAATAGGGACCCTTGCTTCTAGTCAGGGTAAGGGGGATACACTTCTAAAATAACCCCTGCTGACCCCCTTGGTAGCTTGGCACGAGCACACAGGCTTATCTCAGAGGCAGTGTGTAAAGCATTTGTGAACACATACAGTAATATAGTGAAAACACTGCAAATGGACACCAGACCAGTTTAGAAAAATAAGTAATCTTTATCTAAACCAAAACAAGACCAAACAATAAAAATCCACAATACAGTACTAAAAATATAATTCTTAAAAGGTAGAAACAGTTCAGTTCCAAGAAAATGTGAGATGCAACACTTTTACACAAAGTACCTTGGATGTGTCGAAAAATGCAAGCAAAAAGGGGTGCAGGGAAGGTGATGCGTCGGTTCCTTACACTAAGGGAAGGTGATGCGTTGGTTCCTTGCTCCGGGGGAGGTAATGCTTGCGAGAAGTTGGCCTGGTATATGCTGTCCACTAATTAAAGTGGGCACCGTGCACCAGTCCAAATGACCCTTATGATGTATGAGGTCAAAGATAACCTTTATGAAAGCTATCCTAGTGGTAGCTATGGAGAGCAGCCTTCAGACTTAATCTTGAAGGAATGTAAAGCAGCTTGTTTTACCAGAACATCACCTCCTGAATGACCAAATGAAAGGAGAACCACACAGGTGTTATGTAAAAATATGTATTTATTACTAAAACACTCTCTACTAACCTCGACACGAGATTAGAACATAAAGCACACAATACTTAATCAATAGAACATACGTAAGTAGCAAAATATACAACGGGCTCCAGGGGGAGACCGAACCATATACTAAAAAAATGGTATAACAACAATGACTTCAATAGACACAGTGCCTAGAGCACGTAGAATCACTGGGACCCCAAGGAACCACCCAGAGGAGTGACACAGGGAGCCCACGGAGGACGGGTGCAGTGTGGGAACACGACCGCGTGTTCCGTGCAACTCTATGGGAAAGTCGCGGTTGGAAAATTACAATTTAAGGACACTTCTAGGAGGACTTCAAGCAAACACTTTGGAACATAAGAGGTTCTAAGGCCAGCACCCTTGTGAGTACCGAGGTACCCGCGTTACCTATCCCAGAGGAACCGGGTGCATAGGGGTCAAGTGGTGTCGAAACCTCCGTCGTTTTCAATGGAGAGCTGCAAGAAAGTACTGCTGCCAGGAAGGCGAAGAGTGTCCGGTGGAATCCAAGCCTGGATTCAAGGTGAGAAGAACCTGAAAGCAGAGGGGACAAAGTCTGGGTCACTTCAGGTGACCAGGGGCTCGGTAGTCGAATGCCCACCGATGTTGGGTGCTTCAGGTGAAGAGAAAGGGTGTTTGTCTCTGCAGCCACGGGGACCAGGAGACGCTGACGACAACCAGGGTCCGGAGGTGAGCTGTCCCACAAAGGATGTCGAGAGCTGAGGGGTCAGTGTCCGGTTGGAGCACCAACAAGCCTTGGCAACGGCAACCTACACAGGCAGAGGAAACCGGTTACGGTGTGGACCAGCAAGGTCCAGGGGACTCTCCAAGCAATGGAGAGTCAGGGCACGTCTGGAGCAACCAGGGAAGCCCAAGAACAATCAAGGTGACCCTTGCCAGGACCCACAAGTCAATGGACCTGGGATCCCGAGGTGACCTCGAGCGAATTTACAAAGTACCAGCCCACAGAGCACTCGTGGAGTGGAGGCCGGGTATCTTCGGTGCAAATGATGCTCGGAGTCGGGACTACACGTAGTCCAAAGCACAGCCTCAGGGATCGCCAAAAAGCATATGCTGCTGCAAATGTACATGGTGCACAGGGGTTCGGGTTGCACGGTTCCCACGAGGGATACTGGTCTCAGAGTTGCTGAGAGGTCAGATCAACCTCAGGGACATTAGGGAACCCAACTCCTGTGTTGCAGAAATCTTCGGAGTCCGCAGGAGCTTGGGAGATGCAAACCGGCCAGATGCGCTTAGGTGCCTGCTGCTGCAGGGGAGTAACTCCTTTACTCCAAGGGTGATTCTTCTGTCGTCCAGCGAAGTGTAGACCGTCAAAGTACTTGGTTTCTTTGCAGAGTCTTGTCCAGGTATAATCTAAAGCCCTGGTATCAGGTATCCTACTTTATACCCATGGGAAGGGGTTGGACTGACTCTGGGGACCCTCCTAGGGGAGGGGCAGGACAGAGGGGTGGCTACACCCATGTCCTTTGTCCAGTTTTGCACCAGAGCAGGAGCCAACGGCTCCCAGAACTAGTTCTATCTGGACTATGCACAGGGACACCAAATGTGCCCCCAGTGCAGACTTTCTGGCACTCTAAGAGTGCACCCACCCAGCCCCAATACACTAAAGCCTGTCTGGGAGGTGGTCACACCTCCCTGTGACAGGAAACCTATTGTCAGGCCTTCCTCTGCTCGAGCTTGGCTCAGCAGCAGGAGGGCAGACTCGTGTCTGTGGCTGGTAGCATCCATTTTGTGCTGCCCAGGTCGAGAAAGCTGGTACCGGCTAGACCGGTGACCCATAGTAGTGGTTCTACAAGGGTGGAATCATACCTCCCACACCAGTTACTGGTGTGGAGGTATGATTCCAAGGTGTTTGACACCAAACACGACATGTTTAAAGTTAGCATTTACCGCAAGGTTATAACGCACTTAAACATATATGTCTGGCTGCATCACAGACAACCTCAGAGAATGGTCTCCGAAGGCTGCAGAGGGGCTCTGCTCATGCAGGGGCACCCTCTCACGTAAAACCCAGCACCCTGCCTTCAGGATTGATAAGGCCTGCCATAGGGGTGACTGATAGGTTTATATTTGTAGTGATTTAGAAGGGATATAGTGAACCTATATCTCCAGTAAGGGGTGCATGCACCACCTTACACAGGCTGCAGTAGCAGACCTGTTGTGTCATTTTGAATGGCCTCTCAGGGGTGGCATAATACATGCTTCAGCCCATGGGAGGCCTCTGGGGTACCTATGCCCTGGGTACATGGTGTACCATATACTAGGGACTTATAAGGTGTTGGACTTGACCCTTTTTGCAGGGTCATCCCTGAACTTTTTGCCTTCCTCCTAGCCTTTTTTCTGACATGGTGTTGGTGGATTTATGACTCTGGGCACTTTTTCACTGCTGATCAGTGCTAAAGTGCATATGCTCTCCCTATTATAAATTGATGTATGGATTAGTGACTCCATGATTGGCTTATTTGGTTTACTTGTCAGACCCTAGTACAGTGCACTGCGTGTGCCCAGGGCTTGTAAATAAAATGCTGCTGGTGGGCTTGCAGCACTGGTTGTGCCACCCACAGGAGCAGCTTGTAAACTGTGTCTCAGGCCTGCCATTGCAGAGTCTGTGTGCAGTCTGGTACTGCCATGTTGACTGGGCAAGTGCACCCACTTGCCAGTCCCTGAACCTTCCCTTTTATACATATTAATCACCCCTAAGGTAGGCCCAAGGGCAGGGTGCATTGTAGGTAAAAGGTAGGACATGCCCTGATGTGTGTGGCATGTCCTAATAGTGAATTACAGCCATTTTCGTTTTTCACTATTGCAAGGCTACCTGTTCCCCATAGGCCAGAATGGGCAGTTAGATTATAACATTTTATAATCCTAACTGACTCAGGGAACTAGGTGGAAATTCGAGTTTAGTATGCCTGAACTCAGAATGATAAAATACATCTTTTAGTGACGTTGGTTTTAACATTCTGTGTTTGAAAATACCACTTTTAGAAAGTAGGTATTTTCTTGCCTAACTATCCAAGCCTGCCTCTGCTAGGTTGTGTATTCCTTGTCTGGAGCTTGAGTGACAGGGGCTGGGGTATTCCAGGAGACAGGGTGAGTCAGCACAGAGCTGAATAGAGAGATCTGCATGCAGATGGGAGGGAGGAGTTCCACCTGGGACCTGAATAGGGCTGTGCCTTTCCTCCACAATGCTGGCTCCACCTCCTGTGGTGTGTCTGATGTCCCTGCCCTGCACTGTCAAAGGAAGAGAAGGAGTCCTGTAAACAAAGTGCTCCAGGACTGACCAGAACTGGTTTGGACTAAGCAAAGGCCTCTCTGCCTTCAGAGAACAAAGAGAAAAGTAGTATAAATATTGGGACCCAGACCCAAGAACTTTAGATCACTTCTGGGAAGCAAGACGAACCTTTGCTGAGGAGAAGAACCAGGAAGCTGAAGGAGGAGGCTACCCCTGTGCTGTGTGTTTGGGGGTTGGCCTGCAGTGGTTGCTTCATTACCAAAGAGAGGAGAAAAGGACTGAGTGTGCTTTCTATCAACTTGAAGAAGAATCTCCAAGGGCTTGAACTAGAGCTTGCCTCCTGCCCGAAGTCTCAGGGATACAAGACTTCACCAACCAGCTCCCCCCTGAATTCCCTTGCTGGGAATTGAAGTGCCTGCTGTTGTACTGGGCCTTCTGAGAGACTGCGTGTCGCTGGGAGCTGGAAGCGCGACGCAATGACGAGAAGAGTGTCGCTGCCGTAGCCGCTGTCATCGCATCGCCGAGGAAGCGAGACGCCGCTGCCATCATCTCATCGCCGAAGCGCGGCGCATCGCCGGAGAAGCGGGACGCTGCCACAGAGGTCATCGTCGCATCACCGGAGAAGCGCGTCGCAGGGCCTGTCGCGGCTCCAAAGATCATCAGGTCGCCGCATGGCCGTCGGGCGTGCACGCATTACACCAACGTTGTCGCATCGCAACCAAGACGCCATTTTGTCGAATCGCACCGGAGAAGAGTATCGCATCGAGGTGCCATCTTGTCGCATCGTACCGGAGAGCAGTAAGAAACCGACGCATCAACTCCCCACACAGTAAAGAAGCGAGCATCATCTCCCCTGCGCAGCAGTAAGGAACCGACGCATCCACTCCCCTGCGTGTAAGGAACCAACGCATCACCTTCCCTGCGACCCTTTTGTTTTCTTTGCGTTACGCATTCAAGGTACATTGAGAGTAAAGTGTCGCATTTACAACATGAGAACTGAGCTATTTTATAACAGTTTAAAGTCTATTTTTTAGTACAGTATTGTGGATTTTTGTCGTTTGGTCTTGTGTTAAGTCTATATAAAAATACTATTTTTATAATACAACCTGTGTGGTGTCCATCTGTAGTGTTGTCACTGTATTACTGTATGTGTTCACAAATGCTTTACACACTGCCTCTGAGATAAGCCTGCCTGCTCGTGCCAAGCTACCAAGGGGGTGAGCAGGGGTTATTTTAGGAGTGTAGCCCCTTACCCTGACTAGACGCAAGGGTCCCTATTTGTCACAGGTACCTACCTATGCCAACTAGAGACCGCCAAATCTAACATTGGTGGTCAGAGGTGAGGATTCTGGACTTGCATTTGTGACTCATGTACAGTAATTGGTGTACACTACTAGTGAGTGCAGACCATAACGCAACCACATACTTTTTGAGAGGATTTTTCCTTGGAACTTCTTTTCTGTTTTTTATTCCTGAGAACTGCCAGTCTTTTTGCTACCATGAGCAAGTCAGCATCCATAGTATCTGTAGACATTGTTTTGGAAGAAGAGAGAATTGATACTTACACTGTGCCTCATCTCAAAGCTTTGTGCAAGAAATTTAAAATCTCTGTGAAAGGCCTCACCAGGAAAGAGGAATACCAGAAGGCGCTGAGGGCCTGGGTAGAACCTAGGAATGCCAGTGAGCATCCTGAGGAGCCAGCAATGGAGGCAGAAGATTTAAATGGGCAGCTTGAGGGGCCAGTGGGCCTAACTGGAGGGAAAGCACCTTCAGGGGCGGGCAGCAGTGTTTCTTCCAAGGGATTGTCCCCAGGAGAGCTGGAGGACAGAGCAAAGGAGAGGATGCACAAGTTGGAGCTAGCTAGGCTCAAAATGGATGGTCAGAAAGACATAGAGAGCAAGAAAATAGAGCTTGGGATGGAATTAGAGATGAAGAAGTTAGCCTTAGAGGAAAAGAGGATGCAAATGGATCATGAGTTATGAATGAGGGAGCTTGATTTAGAGCTCGAGAGGCTGGAGGCCATGAGTGTCTCAGCCAGCAAAAAGAAATATGTGAAGCTCAAGAAGTGAGCTTGGCTGAGTTGGAGGTGAAATCCAGCTCAGATGGTGGCAGCAATATTGAATTTTCTAGTGCTGAGGGAGTAGTACACACACCCAGAGATGTGGCGCCTGACTTGAAGGAGGGGGTTAATATACACCAGGAGGTTCAAGGATATGAGGTAGCTCCAGTGGTGCACAGTGTCCCTGAGGTGGATTGGGGAACTGGCACAGGGGTTCATAGTCCTAGTGGTGGGAGGGACACTCTACTGACTCTAGATGAGAAGTGCAGGGAGAGGGGTTCCCCCATGGTTGAAGTCCTGGTGTGTGAGTGTGAAGACCGCCCAGAAGAGTGTGGGTTGAGTGATAGAGACAGTCAGATACTGTCTTGCCAGTCTCAGGACAGTGGTGTGGGGTACGTGTGCAAGGCACTGGATGGTGAGGTGAAGGATAGTTTGGTGGGTCTGTGTGATCCAATTGAGGGAGAGCATATTGTAAGTCCCTATTTTCCAGAGCTATGCCAACACCTGGTGGAGTGTGAGTTCTCTGACCCCAGGGAGCTCACAATGGTGGCAGACCTTTTGGTGGATTCCAGAGGGTCTGAAGAGGCATTGGGGAGTGACCCTAAGAGGAGTGGCTCAGGTGTCTTCCAACCCAGAGTGGTGGGAGAGGTTCAGTGTAGCCCAGTTAGGTCCCGTAGTAGTGGGAGGGGTGTAGGGGCTCATGTCCTGTCTCTGCGGAGAAGGAGTGAGTGTGGGACTGCGTGTCCCAAGGTGCCCGAACCCCAGTCTCAGGGCCTGGAGAGTTCCTTAAGGGAACACCAGGTTGGGGGCCTAGGCTGTACTAGTAGGCCATTTGAGGAGGATCTCCTAGTGTCTAGAGAACCTGGAGCGTCTGTAAATGGAGCTCCAGTGTTTCTGGTGTCTGGCAGTGCCGCTCCACTTGGGAGGGTGCAGAAGTCCAGAGTGAGGGGTAAGAGGGGGAAAGAGTCCCCAGTGGAAGAACCAGTGGGTCAGGGGCCAGCCACAAGGGCTGAGTCACCGGTGAATGACCATGGTGACACCACTTCTGTCCTGGGGGATCTTCACGCGCTGTCAGATGGACAGGGGGCAGGAGATCTGCACCAGGCAGACTGTCACACAACACATGAGAGATGTGTTACCCTCTGGGGGGGGCATGCGTGCTCCCCAGGAAGTCCTGGTGCGCCAGGCAGATTCTTACACAACTCTAGAGGAGTGTGTTTCCTTTGGGGGGGGTTGGTGTACCCTCCCGGAAGTCCTGGGTTGCCAGGCACAGGTCCAGCCTAAGGGTACAGACCCTGGGTTGGAGGGCCAGGTTCAGGGTGTCCCCCTGACCTGGAGGAAGGGGCAGCTGCTAACAGTGCCCCTACCAGTTTGTCTTCTGGGGGTACCGCTCCTGATGGGAGGGGGCCGTACTCTGGAAGGGGGTGCAGAGGGAGGGAGTCCTCGCCTCTGACCCCGGTTCAACTGGAGGGTTTAGACCCTAGATTGGAGGACCAGGTTAAGGGTGTTCCCCCTGACCTGGATGCCCCTGAACTGGTGGGCGAATTGTGCAGGACACCTGCCACAGGTGCCCTGGCAATTCTGGAAGGGGGTACCACTCCAGGTGGGAGGGTACAGAGCCCCAACAAGGAGGAGGAGGACCGGGTGTGGGAAAGCCCACCCCAGTCTCCTGTCCAGCCACCGGGTATAGGCCCGGGGCTGGTGGGTCAGTGCCAGGATGTCATACCTGACCTGACAGGAGGGAGAGGGGACAAAGGGTGCCAAGCACCTGGGGCTACTGCCCCCCGCTCTCTGATGCCACAGAGGTTTGAGAGCCCTGAGAGGCATAAGGCCTGGGTCTCATCCCTGAAAACTGTCAGTGGCCACTGTGGCTTGCTGTCTGTCTGTTGGGACACACCTGTGAGCAAGTTAAGGTTAGGTGCTGCACAGGTGGTGTCCACAGGTGAGGAGAAGGGTTCCCCATGGATTAGCTTGGTGGGCCCTGAGAGTATGGACAGAGGGATTCCAATAGGTTCAGATTGGCGTAGAACTGGAGTATGCCCCTGCTGTTGTGGGCCAGGGTCCAGGTTCTAGCGCCCAAAGCAGGGAAGCCCATCAAGGTAGTGATTGGTCTACCCTGCGTTTTTGGCTGGAAGGGGGTTGTGTTGGACCTGGCCCTTTTTGCAGGGTCATCCCTGAACTTTTTGCCTTCCTCCTAGCCTTTTTTCTGACATGGTGTTGGTGGATTTATGACTCTGGGCACTTTTTCACTGCTGATCAGTGCTAAAGTGCATATGCTCTCCCTATTATAAATTGATGTATGGATTAGTGACTCCATGATTGGCTTATTTGGTTTACTTGTCAGACCCTAGTACAGTGCACTGCGTGTGCCCAGGGCTTGTAAATCAAATGCTGCTGGTGGGCTTGCAGCACTGGTTGTGCCACCCACAGGAGCAGCTTATAAAGTGTGTCTCTGGCCTGCCATTGCAGAGCCTGTGTGCAGTCTGGTACTGCCATGTTGACTGGGCAAGTGCACCCACTTGCCGGTCCCTGAACCTTCCCTTTTATACATATTAATCACCCCTAAGGTAGGCCCAAGGGCAGGGTGCATTGTAGGTAAAAGGTAGGACATGCCCTGATGTGTGTGGCATGTCCTAATAGTGAATTACAGCCATTTTCGTTTTTCACTATTGCAAGGCTACCTGTTCCCCATAGGCCAGAATGGGCAGTTAGATTATAACATCTTATAATCCTAACTGACTCAGGGAACTAGGTAGAAATTCGAGTTTAGTATGCCTGAACTCCGAATGATAAAATACATCTTTTAGTGACGTTGGTTTTAACATTCTGTGTTTGAAAATACCACTTTTAGAAATTAGGTATTTTCTTGCCTAACTATCCAAGCCTGCCTCTGCTAGGTTGTGTATTCCTTGTCTGGAGTTTGAGTGACAGGGGCTGGGGGATTCCAGGAGACAGGGTGAGTCAGCACAGAGCTGAATAGAGAGATCTGCATGCAGATGGGAGGGAGGAGTTGCACCTGGGACCTGAATAGGGCTGTGCCTTTCCTCCACAATGCTGGCTCCACCTCCTGTGGTGTGTCTGATGTCCCTGGCCTGCACTGTCAAAGGAAGAGAAGGAGTCCTGTAAACAAAGTGCTCCAGGACTGACCAGAACTGGTTTGGACTAAGCAAAGGCCTCTCTGCCTTCAGAGAACAAAGAGAAAAGTAGTATAAATATTGGGACCCAGACCCAAGAACTTTAGATCACTTCTGGGAATCAAGACGAACCTTTGCTGAGGAGAAGATCCAGGAAGCTGAAGGAGGAGACTACCCCTGTGCTGTGTGTTTGGGGGTTGGCCTGCAGTGGTTGCTTCATTACCAAAGAGAGGAGAAAAGGACTGAGTGTGCTTTCTATCAACTTGAAGAAGAAACTCCAAGGGCTTGAACTAGAGTTTGCCTCCTGCCCGAAGTCTCAGGGATACAAGACTTCACCAACCAGCTCCCCCCTGAATTCCCTTGCTGGGAATTGAAGTGCCTGCTGTTGTACTGGGCCTTCTGAGAGACTGCGTGTCGCTGGGAGCTGGAAGCGCGACGCAACGACGAGAAGCGTGTCGCTGCCGCAGCCGCTGTCATCGCATCGCCGAGGAAGCGAGACGCCGCTGTCATCATCTCATCGCCGAAGCGCGGCGCATTGCCGGACAAGCGGGACGCTGCCACAGAGGTCATCGTCGCATCACCGGAGAAGCACGTCGCAGGGCCTGTCGCGGCTCCAAAGATCATCGAGTCGCCGCACGGCCGTCGGGCGTGCACGCATTACACCAACGTTGTTGCATCGCAACCAAGACGCCATTTTGTCGCATCGCACCGGAGAAGAGTATCGCATTGAGGTGCCATCTTGTCGCATTGTACCGGAGAGCAGTAAGAAACCGACGCATCAACTCCCCACACAGTAAGGAAGAGAGCATCAACTCCCCTGCGCAGCAGTAAGGAACCGACGCATCCACTCCCCTGCGTGTAAGGAACCGACGCATCACCTTCCCTGCGACCCTTTTGTTTTCTTTGCATTACGTATTCAAGGTACATTGAGAGTAAAGTGTTGCATTTACAACTTGAGAGAACTGAGCTATTTTATAACAGTTTAAAGTCTATTTTTGAGTACAGTATTGTGGATTTTTGTCGTTTGGTCTTGTGTTAAGTCTATATAAAAATACTATTTTTATAATGCAACCTGTGTGGTGTCCATCTGTAGTGTTGTCACTGTATTACTGTATGTGTTCACAAATGCTTTACACACTGCCTCTGAGATAAGCCTGCCTGCTCGTGCCAAGCTACCAAAGGGGTGAGCAGGGGTTATTTTAGGAGTGTAGCCCATCACCCTGACTAGACGCAAGGGTCCCTATTTGTCACAGGTACCTACCTATGCCAACTAGAGACCCCCAAATCTAACATAAGGGTACCCCAGTATCCAATCTGGAGTGTACCTAAAGTACATGCATTGCAATTTACAGGAGAAAGCAGATAGACTGGGGTCCTGGATAGCAGGATCCCAGTCAGACTAGGCCAAAAACAGTGAGACATCAGCAAAAAGTGGGGGTAACTATAAGAAGCAGATCCTACTCTCCTACACAACCACCCCCAAACGTAAGGACATTAAACTAACCTTGACCAGTTGAGTCTTCATGTTCTAAGTGGAAATATCTTGAGAGTCCATCTGCATTGGCATGGTTACTCCCAGGTCTATGTTCTACTGTATAGTCCATCCCCTGTAGGGAAATGGACCACCTCAAAAGTTTGGGGTTTTCACCCTTCATCTGTTTTAGCCATAAGAGGGGCTTATGGTCTGTCTGAACAATGAAGTGAGTGCCAAACAAGTATGGCCTCAGCTTCTTCAGAGCCCAAACCACAGCAAAGGCTTCCCTCTCAATAGCTGACCAACGTTTCTCTGTGAGGGTCAACCTTCTGCTTATGAAAGCTATTGGCTGATCCTGATCCTCTTCATTCAATTGTGATAACACAGCCCCTACCCCCAATTCAGATGCATCAGTTTGAACAATGAATTGTTTGGAATAATCAGGACTTTGCAGAATGGGAGCAGTGCACATGGCCTGCTTCAGGTCATCAAATGCCTTTTGACAGCTAACTGTCCACTGAACTTTCTTAGGCATTCTTTTGGAAATTAAGTCATTTAAAGGGGTCACTATGGATCCATATCCTTTGACAAACCTCCTGTAGTACCCAGTCAGGCCCAAGAATGCTCTGACCTGAGTCTGGGTAGTTGGAGCAACCCAGTCCATGATGGTCTGGATTTTGCTCTGCGATGGTTGAACCTGGCCTCCACCCACAAGGTGGCCCAGGTACACAACCTTACTGTGCCCTATCTGGCACTTGGTGGCCTTGATAGTGAGGCCTGCTTTTTGCAGGGCCTCTAAAACATTTCTCAGGTGGACCAGGTGATCCTCCCAGGTGGAGCTAAAGACAGCAATATCATCTAGATAAGCTGCACTATAGGCTTCCAGACCTGTACGGACTTTGTTCACCAACCTTTGAAAAGTGGCAGGTGCATTCTTCAAGCCAAAAGGCATCACCACAAATTGGTAATGCCCACTAGGGGTTGAAAATGCTGTTTTTGGTTTTGCTTCATCAGCTAATCTGATTTGCCAGTAACCAGCCGTCAGGTCAAATGTGCTTAAGAACTTGGCTGAGGCCAAAGTATCAATCAGTTCATCTGCCCTTGGAATAGGGTGAGCATCAGTCCTAATGACTGCATTGAGTCCCCTGTAGTCAACACAGAACCTCGTCTCTCTCTTACCACCCTGAGTGTGAGGTTTTGGTACCAAGACTACTGGACTAGCCCAAGGGCTATCTGAGTGCTCAATAACTCCTAATTCCAACATTTTCTGGACTTCAGTCCTGATACAGTCCCTGACATGATCAGGTTGCCTGTAAATCTTATTTTTAACAGGCAGACTGTCACCTGTGTCCACCTCATGGGTGCACCAGGTAGTCTGACTTGGAGTCAGTGAAAACATGTGTCTATACTGATTGAGGACCTTCCTACAATCAGTTTGCTGCTGGTCAGTGAGGCTGCCTGCCAAGGCTACACCATCAACTGAACCATCATCAGGGTTCTGTGAGAGCTGGTCAGGGAGTGGATCACTCTCTTCCTTCTGTCCCTCATCAGTAGCCATGAGCAAGCCCATGTCTGCCCTGTCCACATATGGCTTGAGCCTGTTCACATGGAGCACCCTGTGGGGGCTCTTGGGAGTACCAAGGTACACCAGGTAGGTAACCTCTCCCTTCTGCTCAAGAATAGTATGGGGCCCACTCCACTTGTCCTGGAGAGCTGCTGGGGCCACAGGCTCCAACACCCATACTTTCTGTCCTGGCTGATACACAGTCAAAACAGCCTTTTGGTCATGCCAGGCCTTTTGCAATTCCTGGCTAGCCTCAAGGTTTTTGGATGCCTTCTTCATATACTCAGCCATCCTGGAGCGGAGACCAAGTACATAGTCCACTATGTCCTGTTTAGGTGGTTTGAGAGGTAACTCCCATCCCTCCTTCACTAAACATAAGGGACCCCTAACTGGATGTCCAAACAGAAGTTCAAAATGGCTGTAACCAACCCCCTTCTGTGGAACCTCTCTGTAGGCAAAGAGAAGGCAGGGCAAAAGGATGTCCCATCTACGCCTAAGATTTTCAGGGAGACCTTTTATCATGCCCTTGAGGGTTTTGTTGAATCTCTCAA
Source organism: Calotriton arnoldi (assembly GCA_963921515.1). NCBI lineage: Eukaryota > Metazoa > Chordata > Amphibia > Caudata > Salamandridae > Calotriton > Calotriton arnoldi. The sequence continues at coordinate 102,943 of CAWUFW010003157.1, forward strand.
CTAACCTATTGCATTGTGGGTGATAAGGGGTGGTGAATTTGTAATTCACACCACACTCCTTCCACATTGCAGTCAAGTAATCAGACATAAAGTTTGTACCACGGTCTGATACTACCTCCTTAGGGAAACCCACTCTGGAAAAAATTCCCAGGAGGGCTCTAGCCACAACAGGAGCTGTGGTAGTCCTAAGGGGTATTTCTTCCGAATACCTAGTGGCATGGTCCACCACCACTAGTATAAATCTGTGCCCCGATGCAGTTTGAGGATCCATGGGACCAACAATGTCAATCCCAACCCTCTCAAAGGGAACCCCCACCACAGGTAGTGGTATCAGGGTGGCCTTTGTAGTACCACCTGCCTTACCACTGGCTTGACAGGTGACACAGGAGCGACAAAACCCCTTGGTGTCTTCAGACATGTGAGGCCAATGAAAGTGAGGGACAATTCTGTCCCAGGTCTTGTTTTGGCCTAAGTGTCCTGCTAATGGGATATCATGTTCCAGTGTTAATAGGAAGCCTCTAAACTTCAGAGGTATAACCAACCTCCTGGTAGCACCAGGCTTGGGGTCTCTACCCTCTGAGTATAAAAGTCCATCATCCCAGTAGATCCTATAGGACCCACTGGCACTCCCAGCAGCCTCAGCAGCAGCTTGCTGTCTGAGGGGTTCAAGAGAGGGGCAGTTTAGCTGCTCCTGACTCAGATCTGCCCTGGAAGGGCCCCCTGTCCCCAAGAACTCAACCTGGTCAGGTTCAAGTTCCTTCTTCAGGACTAAGATCAGCTCCCTCAAGAGTCTGATCCTCACTCTGAGGCAGGGGGGAAGACACTGCCTTTCCCCTACTGCTCCTTCTTTTGGAAGGCACCTGGTCCATTATTCCAGGATCCAGGGCCTATTCAGTGGAAGACATTTTTGCCTGTGACCTAGTCATGGCAAACACATCTGCATGGATGCCCAGCATTTCTGCATGTGTCCTGAGTTCCACTTCAGCCCATGCTGAAGTCTCCAAATCATTGCCCAATAAGCATTCTACAGGGAGGTCAGCACGTACCACATCCTTCTTAGGGCCAGTTACCCCTCCCTAGGTGAAATTCACAACTGCCAAGAAATGGTCTGTCCTGACATTGCTTGCATTGGTCACTTGTTACATCTCACCAAGTATGATCTGGTCAGGGCCCACAAGTTCTTTTGTCACCATGGTGACACTTGCTCCTATGTCCCTGTATGCCATGGCCTCCTTACCATTGATCAAAGGCTGTTGTCTGTACTTGCCCAAGTTACTGGGACTTACAAATAAGGAGGCAATATCCATGCCTCCATCACAGACTAACACAGCCTGAGTTGGAGTTCTGACTAGGCCAGAACCCATCTCAGATCCCAAGGTTAACCCTACTAAACCCTTGTTCTGTGTACCACCACTTGGAACTGAGCTAGTGGGAACAGTTGCCTTAGGGGCAGTGGTGGTAGGAGTAGAATCCTTGGCCCTTGGACAATTGGCATCCTTTGTCCAATGGGTCTTCTCTTTACAGATATGACACCAAGGTTTCTTTTTGCCTTTACCCTTGTTTGATTGTGACTCCCCCCCCAGATGTAGGTTTTTGGGGCCCTTGTGAAGACTTCTAGTCTTTACCCTTCTCCCCACCCTTATCTGTGGTCGTAGCATCTTGCTTCTTAGAGTCACCACCTTGGTTCTGAGCTTTCTGCTTCACCCTGGTTCTGACCCATTTGTCTGCCTTCTTTCCCACTTCTTGGGGAGAGGTCAGATCAGAGTCCACCAGGTACTGATGCAACAACTGATTTTGGCAATTATTAAGGATCTGCTCCCTCATAATTAAACTGTACAATCCTTTAAAATCATTCACTTTACTGCCAAGTAACCAGCCTTCCAGAGCCTTAGTAGCACAATCTACAACGTCTACCCAGTCCTGAGTCTGTGTCTTCTGGGTGTCTCTGAACTTAATCCTGTATTGCTCAGTGGTTAAGCCAAACCCATCAATGAGAGCACTCTTCAAGACTGAGTAGTTGTCAGCATCCTCTTCTCTAACAGTGAGGAGCTTATCTCTACCTTTGTCAGCAAAGGAGAGTGTAGGAAAGTGGCTCTGTATATACTGTACCCAAGTAAGGTTCAGGGTGTACAGAGTCCACAGTCCCCAGAGGGTTGACAGAGGCTAAAGTTAGATATAACCTTACTCTCCAAAGTGGTAGCTTGGTCGAGCAGTAAGGCAGTATCAGAGGACAGTGTAAAGCATTTGTTGTACACACTCAGTCAGCAAATGAAGCCACCCACTCAAGAACTGAACTCTAGGCCAATGGGTTGTATATAAAAAAATATATGCTTGTTTTATTTTAGAACCAACAATAGGATCAAAATATACTTTCTCAGTATGAGATGCTTTGGTTATTCAACTTACAGATAGGAAATAGACTTTTTAGATAGTGGTAATCACAGTTGGTGCAAGAGGCAACACAGGGTCAAATACAATGCAACATTGAGCTCAATGGAAAATTATGCTTAATTACAATTGATTACTTTGCAGAGCACTTTTCTAACCACAGGACTGGATCCTGGATTCAGTCCTGGGACACTTCCTGTAAACAGGTAAGAAAAAGCGTTTTGGTTATTGTAGTGATTTTTGAAGAATATTACTGTATTTCAAAAGCTGACACTTAGAAACTTTTCTGGGTAATATTACCAATGTTATCCTATGGAAGGAAATACTGTGTGCAAGTAAAGTATGTTTACGTTACTTTTGTAATCCAGTGCTGGACTCCTAGGTTCAGCACTGGGACATTTACTTAAAACAGGTAAGTAATTACGTTTTTGTAGTTTGTACGATTTTTAAAGAATATTTGTAAAATACAGAAATCGACACTTAGAAGAAATTTCACAGAAAACCAGTCAATGGATCCCTATAGAAGAAAAGTGAGTTAGCGGTAAGTAACGTTGCGATTACTTTTTAGGGCCAGTGTTGGGCACTCGGGTCCAGCACTGAGGCCCCTTCTAATACTAGGTGAGTTTTTTCGTTTTCGTGACTCGGTTGATTTTTGGTGAATATTCTAAAGTTTCAGAACTCCACACTTAGAAGAAATTTCGCAGAAAACCAGTCAATGGAACCCTATGGAAGAAAAGTGAGTTCTCGGATTTCGGGTAAGTACTTGACTGGCAGAGTTAAGGTTCTGGGTATAGACTCAGGGGTCCCCCAGGATCAGGTAAGTACAGTTGTTACACCCTCAGCGGCACAGGGGCGGCCGGGTGCAGAGTGAGTAGGCCCAATGTTATCCTAAGGCAGGCGGGGGCTCCGGGGTTGGTGGCTGCTGGCAAGCAGGCCACGCGATTGTGGGAGCAGGGCTCCTGGTCACTTACTCAGGGCAAGTGGGGAAGTAGGTTAGGATAGAGGTTGCACTTCCAGGGGCACTCGGGCGGCTGGGTGCAGGGTGCTTTTGAGCCGTCGGGCGCTCAATGTTAACCAATGGAGGTTGAGAAAGGTGAAAAAAGGCTGCAGGCTCGGGGACGGTGATTCTTCAGGGACGACCAACACTTCAGGAGGTAAGTTGGGGTCTTGGAGGATAGGTAGACACCCAGGAGTTGGGCACAGGGGGCCGTGGGGCGCCGGGTGCAGGGGTGTCTTTTGAGGTCGGGAAATCTTACCCCCTGCTGGTCGCGGTTGGAGGGGTCCCTTGTCCTGAGGCTGCAGGCGTCGTCTGGGTCGTCGAGGAGGGTCCTTGGCCACTGGATTCCAGGTCAGAATCGCCGGGGGACGTCCTCGAGGTCTTTGGTCACTCAGGCACAGGCTGGACTCGGCGGGTGCAGAGTGTGCAGGTTTCGCGGCTCCGTGCCAGGGCCGGGTCTTTGGTAGGTTTTCTTTTGAGCAGTACCACTGCTCGTGGGAGTCCCTGGGTCGAAGGCTGTAGCACAGAAGTCAGGTCCTCCGGGGTTTGTGAGGTTGCTGAGGCCGGGATTCCGCAGGAGCAGGTTCAGAGGTCGACAGGCCGGTAGGGCTGGGGCCAAGTCAGTTGTTGTCGCCTCCTTCTTAGCAGCTGCACGGCTGGTCTTCTTGCTTAGTCTTCTCTTCTTATTTTCGGATTTGGGAACTGAGGAAGGAAGGTTCAGGGAGCCCCTAAATACTAAATTTAGGGGTGGTTACAGGTAGGTAAGGGCAGGGACCAATGGGTCCCTTCCCTGGGGTGGGTACACCCCCTATTCTGTTCCTCTCCAGTGGGAGGGGGCAGGAGCCTGTCCCTGGTTGGCCAGGTCCCCCCATCCTCAAGATGGCGGGGACTCGAGTTTGTGCTTCGCCTCGCCTCCCCCACCTTAGGGGTGGAGTTGGCAGAGGTGGGCACAACCCATTTCCTGCCTCTGGTTTTCCCGCCGGTTCTCCCGCCAGGAGTGGGGGTAGAACCAGTGGGGACCAGTTTGCTGGAAGCAGCAAATGGTCTGGGAAGCTCCAAAGGCGGCAGGCCTTTGAAGCTCCCCTGCCCATCCTGGGGAGGAGGCTTTGGCACCTCGCCCCAGGATGTGCATTGTTTCAGGCCCCTGAGAGCAGAGGCTCTCGACCCAGGGGTCCAGAAACATGTCTGGTGGTGGCAGCCTGGGCAGCCACTCAGTCCGGACACTGGAGGTCGGGTTGGTTTCAGGGGGCATCTCTAAGATGCCCTCTGGAGTGCGTTTTACATTAAATCCCACACTGGCATCAGTGGGGGTTTAATGTGCTGAGAAGTTTGATACCAAACTTCTTAGTCTTCAGTGGGGCCATTATGGTGCTGTGGAGTTCGTAATGACAGACTCCCAGCACCATATACTCTTAATGGCAGCACTGCACTTACAATGCCCAAAAATGGACTTGGGCACTGTAGGGGCACAGGGCTCATGCCTCTATGCCCTCACCACTGGCATAGTGCACCCAGCTAGAGGGGTGGCTGACCTAGGCCAGGGCAGTGGCTTGTAGGTATGGCACACAGGGATGTGAGCCATGTCGACTCTTCACTTTTGTTCTGCACCAAGGCACGCAGCCTGCAAAGGCAGTGTGTGTGTGTAAAGGTGCAGGGTCCCTAAGAGTGGCACAACAAGTGCTGCAGCCCTTAGGGCCTTCCCTGGTCACAGTGCCCTGGGTACCCATGGTACCATTTCCCAGGGGCTGACCTGTGGCCAGGGATGTCAATTGGGTGTAGGTATCAATGCAATTTTAGGGAAGGAACACAGGCCCTGGGTACCTGGTTGGCAGGAGCCCAGGGCACACTCAGTCAAAGTACATCAGCCATTCAGCAAAAAGTGGGGGCATACCATGTAAGAAAGATGGCACTTTCTCACAGAGAGCCACAAGATACCTGCCCACTGCCCCTGAGGGACCTTCTGTACTTTACAGGCCCTTTCCAGTGCAGTTATCCATTTGTGGATGTCATCCCCACTCTGGTAGGGAGGGATGTGAGAAGTTGGCCTGGCATATGCTGTCCACTAATTATAGTGGGCTCCTTGCACCAGTCCAAACAACCCCTTATTGGAGATAGGTTAAAGACAACCTTATTGAAAGCTATCCTAGTGGTAGCTATGGAGAGCAGCCTTCAGGCTAAGTCTTGAAGGAATGTAAAGCAGCTTGTTTTACCAGTCTATAATCTCTTGAGTGATCAAATGAAAGAGCACCACACCAGGTATATATTCAAAATATATGTATTTATTGCTAAACACACCCCTCTAGTCTCTTTATGAGGCTAGAGTTCGAAGTACATAAGTTATAAGATATTAAATCACTGTAATAGCACAAATACACGTTTGGGCCCTAGGGGCGTACCAAACCATATACCAATAAAGTGGTATGCGAACCACGACTGAACTAGACACTAGGCCTAGAGCCTCTAGAAGTGCTTGGACCACAAGGAACCACCCAAGGTAGTGACACAGGGGACCCACGGGAGACGCGTGCAGTGTAAATACACAACCGCGATACGCCGTTAACTTCTATGGAGAAAGTCGGGATCGGGAAAATAGAGGAAAGGGACACTTAAAAGAGGACTAGGACAAAACCCTTTGAGATCTAGGACTTTGAAGAGTCTCTACCCACGGGAGCACCGGAGTACTCGTGTTACCTCACCCAGGGAAGCCGGGTGCATAGGTGCCTTTCGGGGTCGGGTTTCGTCGTCGATTCGAATGGCGATCTGCTGCAAAGTGCTGCTGGCGGCCAAGAGAAAAGTTCCGGGTGGATCCAAGAGTGGATCGGAGTTCTGGTGAACCTGAAAGCAGAGGGGACAGAGTCTGGGTCACTAGCCAGTGACCAGGAAGGCGATGGACAGATGCCCACCGATGTCGAGTGCTTCAGGTGCGTTGACAGTCGTCTTGACTCTTCAGCCACGAGGTCCGGGAGGCGTTGTCGGCGACCAGGAGCAGGATTCGGGCTGGTACACGATGTCTGTCGAGTGCTGAGGTGTCGGCGACCGGATTGGACCCAACAAGCCTTGGCAACGGCAAGTCTCGATTAAGATGTAGATCGTCGATGGTGCAGACCAGCAAGGTCTGTGAACTCACCCAGCGAGGGTAAGTGAGGGCAGGCCTGGAGCAACCAGGATGCCAAGTAAGAAAAGGATTGGCCTTCGTTAAGGGCTACTAGCCAACGGGCTAGCGACCGCGAAGGAGCCTCGTGACGCCGCACGTGGAGCTGGCTTACAGGACACTCGTGGAGTGGGGGCCAGTGATCTTCGGTGCAGGTGGTGCTGGAGGCTAGGGCTACTCGGAGCCCAAAGCACGACTTCTTGGGAGACCCAGAAGAGGATGCACTTGCAAATGTGCTTGGTGTCCAGGGGTCACGGTCTCAAGTCACCCACGATAGCCACGGGCCTCAGCTTTGCTGGGGACACAGGGTAGCCTCGGGGAAGTCTGAGAATCCACCTCTGGTGATGCGATGACTTCCGCGTCCAACGGGAGCTTCAGAAATGCGAACCGGACAGATGCTTCTTTGGTGCCTGCCAAGCAGGGGAGTCACTCCTTGACCCCAAGGGAGATTCTTCAGTCCTCTAATCTTGTCGTAGAGCGTCGAAGGTCCAGGATTCAGTTTCAGAGTTTCGTCCAGGTATAATCTAAAGTCCTAAGGACTGGGTTCCTACCTTTATTCTAAAAATAGGGGTTGGACTACTCTGTGGCCCCACCTATGGGTGGGTCAGGGCAGAGGGGTGGCTACACCCCTTTCCCTTTGTCCAGTTCGCGCCAAAGCAGGGGCTGCAAGCCCCTGATCCGGTTTGAACTGGGGTATGCACAGGGACACCAAATGTGCCCCCAGTGCAGGACTTCAAAGCACCCGAAAGTGCTCCCGCCCAGCCCCAATACACATTATCCTGTCTGGGGAGGTGGTCACACCTCCCTGGGACAGGAAACCTATTGTCCAGGCCTCCCCTGCCGGAGTTTCGTCCAGCAGCAGGAGGCCAGACTCGTGTCTGTGGCAGCAGCATCCATTTTGTGATGCCAGGGCTCTGGAAAGAAGCTACCGGACTCGTCAGAGTTAACATGTCTTTCCCTCTAGAAGGGTGGAATGCTACCCCCGCCACCAGGATTGGCAGGGGGTAGTATTCCAAGATGTTTGACACCAAACACGACATGTTTAGGTGCAGCCATTCCAAAGTTAGCATTTTACCGCGAGGATATAATGCGCTTAAGAGTATATGGTCAGGCTGCACTACAAACAGCATCAGAGATGGTCTCCGAATGCTGCAGAGGGGCCCTGCTCATGCAGGGGCACCCTCTCACATAGGAACCATGCACTCTGCCTTTAGGATCGATAAGGCCTGCCTTAGGAGTGACTTATAGGTTTATATGTGTGTATGTATTTTGTGATATAGGTAACCTATATCACTGTAAGGGGTGCATGCACCACCTTACCCAGGCTGCAGTAGCAGACCTGTGGTGTCAGTTTGGATGGCCTTCCAGGGGTGGCATAATACATGCTGCAGCCCCTGGCAGGCCTCTGAGGTACCTATGCCCTTGGTACATAGTATACCATATACTAGGGACTTATAAGGGCACTCCAGATTCCAATCAGAGATGTGCCTAAGGCACATGGAAACCATTTTAGAGAGGAAGCAGCTAGGCTGGGGTTCTGATTAGCAGGGCCCCAGCCAGACTAATGTCGAAAAACAGTGAAGCATCAGCAAAAAGTGGGGGTACCCATGTGAAGCAGATCCTACTCTCCTACACAACCCCCCCAAACGTAGGGACATTAAACTAACCTTGCCCAGTTAAGTCTTCATGTTCTAAGTGGAAATACCTAGAGAGTCCATCTGCATTCGCATAGTTACTCCCAGGCCTATGTTCCACTGTAAAGTCCATCCCCTGTAGGGAAATGGACCACCTAAGCAGTTTGGGGTTTTCACCCTTCATTTGTTTTAGCCATAAGAGGGGCTTATGGTCTGTCTGAACCAGGAAGTGTGTACCAAACAAGTATGGCCTCAACTTCTTCAGAGCCCAGACCACAGCAAAGGCCTCCCTCTCTATGGCTGACCAACGTTTCTCTCTAGGGGTCAGCCTTCTGCTAATAAAAGCTACTGGCTGATCCTGACCTTCTTCATTCAATTGTGACAGTACAGCCCCTACCCCCAATTCAGATGCATCAGTTTGAACAATGAACTTCTTGGAGTAATCAGGACTCTGCAGAATTGGAGCAGTGCACATGGCCTGCTTGAGGTCATCAAATGCCTTTTGACAGCTAACTGTCCACTGAACCTTTTTGGGCATTTTCTTAGAAGTTAAGTCATTCAAGGGTGTCACTATTGATCCATACCCCTTGACAAATCTCCTATAGTACCCAGTCAGGCCTAAGAAGGCTCTCACCTGAGTCTGGGTAGTGGGAGCAGTCCAGTCCATGATGGTCTGGATCTTGCTCTGCAAAGGTTGAACCTGGCCTCCACCCACAAGGTGGCCCAGGTACACAACCTGACTCTGCCCTATCTGGCACTTAGTGGCCTTGATAGTCAGGCCTGCCTTTTGCAGGGCCTGTAAAACATTCCTGAGGTGGACCAGGTGATCCTCCCAGGTGGAGCTAAAGACAGCAATATCATCTAGATAAGCTGCACTATAGGCTTCCAGTCCTGTGAGAACTGTATTCACCAACCTCTGGAAAGTGGCAGGTGCATTCTTCAGACCAAAGGGCATTACCACAAATTGATAATGCCCACTAGGGGTTGAAAATGCTGTTTTGGGCTTTGCAGTATCAGCTAGTCTGATCTGCCAGTAGCCAGCTGTTAGGTCAAATGTGCTGAGATATTTGGCAGAGGCCAAAGTATCTATGAGCTCATCTGCCCTGGGTATTGGATGGGCATCAGTCCTAGTGACTGCATTGAGACCCCTGTAGTCTACACAGAACCTCATCTCTCTCTTTCCACCACTGGTGTGAGGTTTCGGTACAAGGACTACTGGACTAGCCCAAGGGCTATCTGAGGGTTCAATTACTCCCAATTCCAACATTTTCTGGACTTCAGTCCTGATACAGTCCCTGACATGGTCAGGTTGCCTATAAATCTTGTTTTTAATAGGCAGACTGTCCCCAGTGTCCACTTCATGAGTGCACCAGGTGGTCTGACTGGGTGTCAGTGAAAACATATGTCTAAACTGATTGAGGACTTGCCTGCAATCAGCTTGTTGCTGGGTAGTGAGGCTGCCTGCCAAGGCTACACCATCAACTGACCCATCGTCAGGGTTCTGTGAGAGCAGGTCAGGGAGTGGGTCACTCTCTTCCTCCTGCCCTTCATCAGTAGCCATGAGCAAGCCCATGTCTGCCCTGTCCACATATGGTTTTAACCTGTTGACATGGAGAACCCTGTGGGGACTCCTGGGTGTTCCTAGGTCCACTAAATAAGTGACCTCACCCTTCTGCTCAACAATAGTGTGGGGTCCACTCCATTTATCTTGGAGAGCTGCTGGGGCCACTGGCTCCAACACCCACACCTTCTGTCCTGGCTGGTAAACAGTCAGAACAGCCTTTTGGTCATGCCAGGCCTTTTGAAGTTCCTGGCTAGCCTCAAGGTTTTTGGTTGCCTTTTTCATGTACTCAGCCATCCTGGAGCGGAGACCAAGTACATAGTCCACTATATCTTGCTTTGGGGGCTTGAGAGGTAACTCCCATCCTTCCTTCACCAAGCACAGTGGACCCCTCACAGGGTGGCCAAACAGAAGTTCAAAAGGGCTGTAACCAACCCCTTCTGAGGCACCTCCCTATATGCGAATAAAAGGCAGGGCAAGAGTATGTCCCATCTACGCCTAAGCTTTTCTGGGAGCCCTTTAATCATGCCCTTCAAGGTTTTGTTGAATCTCTCAACTAAACCATTGCATTGTGGGTGATAGGGTGTGGTGAACTTATAAGTCACTCCACACTCCTTCCACATTGCTTTCAAGTACCCAGACATGAAGTTAGCATCCCTGTCTGATACTACCTCTTTAGGAAAGCCCACTCTTGAGAAGATTCCCAGGAGGGCCCTTGCCACCACAGGTGCTGTAGTGGTCCTGAGGGGAATAGCTTCTGGGTACCTGGTGGCATGATCCACTACCACCAGGATAAACCTGTGCCCAGAGGCTGTTTGGGGATCCATGGGACCAACAATGTCAATCCCTACCCTTTCAAAGGGCACCCCCACCACAGGTAGTGGTATCAGGGGGCCTTTGTAGTGCCACCTGCTTTGCCACTGGCTTGGCAGGTTACACAGGAGCGACAAAACTCCTTACTGTCTTCAGACATGTGGGGCCAGTGAAAGTGAGGGACAATTCTGTCCCAAGTCTTGTTCTGGCCCAGGTGACCTGCTAAGGGAATATCATGGGCTAGGGTCAATAGGAAGCCCCTGAACTTCAAAGGTATTACCAACCTCCTGGTAGCACCAGGCTTGGGGTCTCTACTCTCTGAGTACAGGAGTCCATCATCCCAATACACTGTATGGGGACCACTAGCTTTCCCAGCAGCCTCAGCAGCCGCTTGCTGTCTGAGGGGTTCAAGGGAGGGGCAGCTCTGCTGCTCCTGGCTCAGATCTGCCCTAGAAGGTCCCCCTGTCCCCAAGAACTCAACCTGGTCAGGTTCAAGTTCCTCTGGGACAGTTCCTTCTTCAGGGCTGAGATCATCCCCCTCAAGGGACTGATCTTCCTCCTGAGCCAAGGGGGAAGGCACTGCCTTAACCCTACTACTCCTCCTCCTGGAAGGCACTTGGTCCATTCTTCCAGAATCCAAGGCCTGTTCAGTGCTAGACATTTTGGCTTGTGACCTGGTCACAGCAAACACATCTGCAGGGATCCCCAGCATTTCTGCATGGGTCCTGAGCTCCACTTCTGCCCAAGCAGAAGTCTCTAAGTCATTGCCAAGCAAGCATTCGACTGGTAGGTTTGCACTTACCACAACCTTCTTAAGGCCAGTTACCCCTCCCCAGGAGAAGTTAACAACTGCCAGAGTATGGTCTGTTCTGACATTGCTAGCATTGGTCACTTGGTACATTTCACCAAGCATAACTTGCCCAGGTAGCACAAGGTCTTGTGTCACCATTGTGACACTTGCCCCTGTGTCCCTAAATGCCAAAGCCTCACGTCCATTGATTAAAGGCTGTTGTCTGTACTTGCCCAGATTACTGGGACTCACAGTGGAGGTCACATCCATGCCTCCATCACAGACTAACACAGCCTGAGTCAGTTCTCTGACTAAGTCAGAGCCCAACTCAGTTCCCAGGGTGAACCCTACTAAACCCTTTGCTGGAGCACTTCCACCAACTGTACTAGGGGGAACAGGTGCCTTAGGGGCATTGGTGGGTGCTGGACTGGAGTCTTTGGACTTGGTGCAATCACTGGTCCAGTGGGTCTTTTGCTTACAGACCTTGCACCATGGTTTTCTTTGGCCTTTACCTTTGGTAGACTGGGAATCCCCACCAGAAGAAGATTTTTGGGGGCCTGATGAAGACTTTTGATCTTTACCCTTCTCCCCACCCTTGTCAGAGTTCTTAGCATCTTGCTTCTTGGTTTCCCCACCTTGGTTCTGTACCTTCTGCTTCACCCTGGTTCTGACCCATTTGTCTGCCTTCTTTCCCAATTCTTGGGGATAGGTCAGATCAGAGTCTACCAGGTATTGATGCAACAGCTGATTTTGACAGTTATTAAGAATCTGCTCCCTCATTATCAGATTATACAATCCTGAGAAGTCACACACCTTACTGCCCATCAACCAGCCTTCCAGAGCCTTGGCAGAACAATCCACATAGTCTACCCAGTCTTGAGTCTGTGCTTTTTGGGTGTCTCTGAACTTCAACCTGTACTGTTCAGTGGTTAGGCCAAACCCATCAATAAGAGCACTCTTCAAGACCTTGTAATTGTCAGCATCCTCCTCTCTAACAGTGAGGAGCTTATCTCTACCTTTGTCAGCAAAGGAGAGCCACAAGATTGCTGCCCACTGCTCCTGAGGGACCTTCTGTACTTTACAGGCCCTCTCTAAAGCAGTTATCCATTTGTGGATATCATCCCCACTCTGGTAGGGAGGGACAATCTTGCTCAGGTTCCTATGGTCATAGGACCTTTCCCTGTCTCTAGGGACATGGCTGCCACCATGGGACTCTAGTCCCAACTTTCTTCTCTCTCTAAGGAGATCTAGGGATTCCCTATCTAAAGCCAATTGCTTTTTTCTGATCTCCAGCTGAGTTTCCTCATACTGTACCAGTCTGGTTCTCCTCTCATGAGAGGATTCCCTCCTGTGAGATGAGACAGAGCTCCCTATAGAGGTGCCAGAGTGGTTAGACTCCTGAGAAGGAGATCTAGACTTCCTGTGCACACTCTTAATCCTTCCTGGGGGACAAAGAGGGCATCATCTTGATTATCCTCATCATCATCCACAGGAGGGATTTGGTTTTCCAGGTCAGGGTCATTGTCACCCTCCTGGCCAGTTTCAGAGGGGGACTGGGGGTACTGGTACCCCTGGCCTCGTCCTCTTCGTCTGCCCCACCCTCAGCTCCTACCCCTTCAGTCCCTACAGGCTTACTAAGGTCATAAGCCACCAACAACTCCTTGAGGTGTTGGGTGGTGGGGCTTTGGCCTGTCCTTAATTTTCTCAAGTTACATAAAGCTCTCAATTCCAAGAATGGGAGTGTATCATACTTGGAGGGTGGAAGCTCAATGGCTTCCTGCAAGGATTCTTTGGATCCTGCCCTTAAAGACATTACTAGTGTGGTGTGGTGTATGCACTACCTACTCTAGTGTGGCCTACTAAACTCTCTTGAGTTGTAGAAAGGGTTGTGCTATCCCTTAACACACAACTCTAAGTTCAGTAGAACTTACTGTTATTCTAAGCTTAAATTATATGTACCTTAGGTACCTTTAGTGGTTTTCAGTTGATCAATTCAATTGAGATTATATGGTAAAACAATAGCAAGCTGGAATCCCACACGCTGCACACCAATGTGAGAAGTTGGCCTGGCATATGCTGTCCACTAATTATAGTGGGCACCTTGCACCAGTCCAAACAACCCCTTATTGGAGATAGGTTAAAGACAACCTTATTGAAAGCTATCCTAGTGGTAGCTATGGAGAGCAGCCTTCAGGCTAAGTCTTGAAGGAATGTAAAGCAGCTTGTTTTACCAGTCTATAATCTCTTGAGTGATCAAATGAAAGAGCACCACACCAGGTATATATTCAAAATATATGTATTTATTGCTAAACACACCCCTCTAGTCTCTTTATGAGGCTAGAGTTCGAAGTACATAAGTTATAAGATATTAAATCACAGTAATAGCACAAATACACGTTTGGGCCCTAGGGGCGTACCAAACCATATACCAATAAAGTGGTATGCGAACCACGACTGAACTAGACACTAGGCCTAGAGCCTCTAGAAGTGCTTGGACCACAAGGAACCACCCAAGGTAGTGACACAGGGGACCCACGGGAGACGCGTGCAGTGTAAATACACAACCGCGATACGCCGTTAACTTCTATGGAGAAAGTCGGGATCGGGAAAATAGAGGAAAGGGACACTTAAAAGAGGACTAGGACAAAACCCTTTGAGATCTAGGACTTTGAAGAGTCTCTACCCACGGGAGCACCGGAGTACTCGTGTTACCTCACCCAGGGAAGCCGGGTGCATAGGTGCCTTTCGGGGTCGGGTTTCGTCGTCGATTCGAATGGCGATCTGCTGCAAAGTGCTGCTGGCGGCCAAGAGAAAAGTGTCCGGGTGGATCCAAGAGTGGATCGGAGTTCTGGTGAACCTGAAAGCAGAGGGGACAGAGTCTGGGTCACTAGCCAGTGACCAGGAAGGCGATGGACAGATGCCCACCGATGTCGAGTGCTTCAGGTGCGTTGACGGTCGTCTTGACTCTTCAGCCACGAGGTCCGGGAGGCGTTGTCGGCGACCAGGAGCAGGATTCGGGCTGGTACACGATGTCTGTCGAGTGCTGAGGTGTCGGCGACCGGATTGGACCCAACAAGCCTTGGCAACGGCAAGTCTCGATTAAGATGTAGATCGTCGATGGTGCAGACCAGCAAGGTCTGTGGAACTCACCCAGCGAGGGTAAGTGAGGGCAGGCCTGGAGCAACCAGGATGCCAAGTAAGAAAAGGATTGGCCTTCGTTAAGGGCTACTAGCCAACGGGCTAGCGACCGCGAAGGAGCCTCGTGACGCCGCACGTGGAGCTGGCTTACAGGACACTCGTGGAGTGGGGGCCAGTGATCTTCGGTGCAGGTGGTGCTGGAGGCTAGGGCTACTCGGAGCCCAAAGCACGACTTCTTGGGAGACCCAGAAGAGGATGCACTTGCAAATGTGCTCGGTGTCCAGGGGTCACGGTCTCAAGTCACCCACGATAGCCACGGGCCTCAGCTTTGCTGGGGACTCAGGGTAGCCTCGGGGAAGTCTGAGAATCCACCTCTGGTGATGCGATGACTTCCGGCGTCCAACGGGAGCTTCAGAAATGCGAACCGGACAGATGCTTCTTTGGTGCCTGCCAAGCAGGGGAGTCACTCCTTGACCCCAAGGGAGATTCTTCAGTCCTCTAATCTTGTCGTAGAGCGTCGAAGGTCCAGGATTCAGTTTCAGAGTTTCGTCCAGGTATAATCTAAAGTCCTAAGGACTGGGTTCCTACCTTTATTCTAAAAATAGGGGTTGGACTACTCTGTGGCCCCACCTATGGGTGGGTCAGGGCAGAGGGGTGGCTACACCCCTTTCCCTTTGTCCAGTTCGCGCCAAAGCAGGGGCTGCAAGCCCCTGATCCGGTTTGAACTGGGGTATGCACAGGGACACCAAATGTGCCCCCAGTGCAGGACTTCAAAGCACCCGAAAGTGCTCCCGCCCAGCCCCAATACACATTATCCTGTCTGGGGAGGTGGTCACACCTCCCTGGGACAGGAAACCTATTGTCCAGGCCTCCCCTGCCGGAGTTTCGTCCAGCAGCAGGAGGCCAGACTCGTGTCTGTGGCAGCAGCATCCATTTTGTGATGCCAGGGCTCTGGAAAGAAGTTACCGGACTCGTCAGAGTTAACATGTCTTTCCCTCTAGAAGGGTGGAATGCTACCCCCGCCGCCAGGATTGGCGGGGGGGTAGTATTCCAAGATGTTTGACACCAAACACGACATGTTTAGGTGCAGCCATTCCAAAGTTAGCATTTTACCGCGAGGATATAATGCGCTTAAGAGTATATGGTCAGGCTGCACTACAAACAGCATCAGAGATGGTCTCCGAACGCTGCAGAGGGGCCCTGCTCATGCAGGGGCACCCTCTCACATAGGAACCATGCACTCTGCCTTTAGGATCGATAAGGCCTGCCTTAGGAGTGACTTATAGGTTTATATGTGTGTATGTATTTTGTGATATAGGTAACCTATATCACTGTAAGGAGTGCATGCACCACCTTACCCAGGCTGCAGTAGCAGACCTGTGGTGTCAGTTTGGATGGCCTTCCAGGGGTGGCATAATACATGCTGCAGCCCCTGGCAGGCCTCTGAGGTACCTATGCCCTTGGTACATAGTATACCATATACTAGGGACTTATAAGGGCACTCCAGATTCCAATCAGAGATGTGCCTAAGGCACATGGAAACCATTTTAGAGAGGAAGCAGCTAGGCTGGGGTTCTGATTAGCAGGGCCCCAGCCAGACTAATGTCGAAAAACAGTGAAGCATCAGCAAAAAGTGGGGGTACCCATGTGAAGCAGATCCTACTCTCCTACAAGGGACTATCTTGTTCAGGTTCCTATGTTCATGAGTATACTCCCTACTTCTAGGAACACTGTTGCTGCCACCATGGGACTCTAGTCCCAATCTTTTTGTAGCTCTTTGGAGCTCTAGGGATTCCCTATCTAGGGCCAACTGCTCCTTCTTCAGCCTAAGCTTGATTCTCTCAAGCTCCAGAAGTTGGCACTGTCTATCATAAGAGGATTCCCTCTTATGGGATATGGAAGTCCCTACAGAAGTACCTGAATGATTAGACTCCACAGAGGGAGTTCTGGATCTTCTAGACAAACTCTGTACTCTTCCTGGTGGAGTAAAGAGAGGGCCACTGGGGCCTTCTCCCCCACCTGAAGGAAGAGTTGGATTTTCCAGGTTAGAATCATTTTGATCCTCCTGGCCAGGGTTTGAGTCCAGCTCAAAGAAGTGTTCACTTCCTGGTCTTTCCTCATCTCCTGTCCCATCCATTCTTTCTACTTCATCAGACCCTGAGGTCTTTCTGAGGTCATCTAAAAGCAACATCTCTATAAGACGTTGGGTGCTTGCACTTCTCCCTGTCCTCAGCTTCCTAGATGTACACATATTTCTCAATTCTTGGAATGAGAGATGGTCATACCTAGTTGGCAGAGAGCCATTGGCTTCTCCTCTAGAAGACATACTAGTGTTATGTGGTGTAGGCACCTACCTAACCTAGTGGAGACTAAACTCTCTTGAGTTGGAGAAAGGGTTTGCTAGGCCCTTGACTTACCCAACTCCAAGTTCAGTAGAACTTACTTATTCAATCTTGATGTATTATATGTACCTAATATTTTAGTGGTTTTCAGTTAATCACTCAATGAGATTTTTCTGGTAAAACAATAGCAAGCTTGAATCCCAACCGCTGAACACCAATGCGAGAAGTTGGCCTGGTATATGCTGTCCACTAATTAAAATGGGCACCTTACACCAGTCCAAAACGACCCTTATGATGTATGAGGTCAAAGATAACCTTTATGAAAGCTATCCTAGTGGTAGCTTTGGAGAGCAGCCTTC
Organism: Calotriton arnoldi; assembly: GCA_963921515.1. NCBI lineage: Eukaryota > Metazoa > Chordata > Amphibia > Caudata > Salamandridae > Calotriton > Calotriton arnoldi. The sequence goes on from CAWUFW010003157.1 coordinate 120,116, forward strand.
AGGCTTAATCTTGAAGGAATGTAAAGCAGCTTGTTTTACCAGAATCTCACTTCTTGAATGACCAAATGAAAAGAGAACCACACAAGTGTTATGTAAAAATATGTATTTATTACTAAAACACTAACCTCGACACGAGATTAGAACATAAAGCACACAATACTTAATCAATAGAACATACGTAAGTAGCAAAATATACAACGGGCTCCAGGTGGAGACCTGTCCATATACTAAAAAAATGGTATAACAACAACGACTTCAATAGACACAGTGCCTAGAGCACGTAGAGTCGCTGGGACCCCAAGGAACCACCCAGAGGAGTGACACAGGGAGCCCACGGAGGACGGGTGCAGTGTGGGAACACGACCGCGTGTTCCGTGCAACTCTATGGGAAAGTCGTGGTTGGAAAATTACAATTTAAGGACACTTCTAGGAGGACTTCAAGCAAACCCTTTGGAACATAAGAGGTTCTAAGGCCAGCACCCTTGTGAGTACCAAGGTACCCGCATTACCTATCCCAGAGGAGCCGGGTGCATAGGGGTCAAGTGGTGTCGGAAACCTCCGTCGTTTTCAATGGAGAGCTGCAAGAAAGTACTGCTGCCAGGAAGGCGAAGAGTGTCCGGTGGAATCCAAGCCTGGATTCGAGGTGAGAAGAACCTGAAAGCAGAGGGGACAAAGTCTGGGTCACTTCAGGTGACCAGGGGCTCGGTAGTCGAATGCCCACCGATGTCGGGTGCTTCAGGTGAAGACAAAGGGTGTTTGTCTCTGCAGCCACGGGGACCAGGAGCTGCCGACGATGACCAGGGTCTGGAGGTGAGCTGTCCCAAGAAGGATGTCAAGAGCTGAGGGGTCAGTGTCCGGCTGGAGCACCAACAAGCCTTGGCAACGGCAACCCACGCAGGCAGAGGAAACAGGTTACGGTGTGGACCAGCAAGTTCCAGGGGACTCTCCAAGCAATGGAGAGTCAGGGCACATCTGGAGCAACCAGGGAAGCCCAAGAACAATCAAGGTGACCTTTGTCAGGACCCACAAGTCAACGGACCAGGGATCGCGAGGTGATCTCGAGCGAATTTACAAAGTACCAGCCCACAGAGCACTCGTGGAGTGGAGGCCAGGTATCTTCAGTGGAAATGATGCTCGGAGTCGGGACTACATGTAGTCCAAAGCACAACCTCAGGTATTGCCAAAAAGCATATGCTGCTGCAAATGTACATGGTGCACAGGGGTTCGGGTTGCACGGTCCCCACGAGGGATACTGGTCTCAGAGTTGCTGAGAGGTCAGATCAACCTCAGGGTCGTTAGGGAACCCACCTCCTGTGTTGCAGAAATCTTCAGAGTCCACAGGAGCTTGGGATATGCAAACCGGTGAGATGCGCTTAGGTGCCTGCTGCTGCAGGGGAGTAACTCCTTTACTCCAAGGGAGATTCTTCTGTCGTCCAGCGAAGTGTAGACCGTCGAAGTACTTGGTTTCTTTGCAGAGTCTTGTCCAGGTATAATCTAAAGTCCTGGTATCAGGTATCCCACTTTATACCCATGGGAAGGGGTTGGACTGACTCTGGGGACCCTCCTAGGGGAGGGGCAGGACAGAGGGGTGGCTACACCCATGTCCTTTGTCCAGTTTCGCACCAGAGCAGGAGCCACTGGCTCCCAGAACTGGTTCTAGCTGGACTATGCACAGGGACACCAAATGTGCCCCCAGTGCAGACTTTCTGGCACTCTCAGAGTGCACCCACCCAGCCCCAATACACTAAAGCCTGTCTGGGAGGTGGTCACACCTCCCTGTGACAGGAAACCTATTGTCAGGCCTTCCTCTGCTCGAGCTTGGCTCAGCAGCAGGAGGGCAGACTCGTGTCTGTGGCTGGCAGCATCCATTTTGTGCTGCCCAGGTCGAGAAAGCTGGTACCGGGTAGACCGATGACCCATAGTAGTGGTTCTACAAGGGTGGAATCATACCTCCCACACCAGTTACTGGTGTGGAGGTATGATTCCAAGGTATTTGACACCAAACACGACATGTTTCTAAGCAGCCGTTTTAAAGTTAGCATTTACCGCGAGGTTATAATGCACTTAAACATATATGTCTGGCTGCATCACAGACAACCTCAGAGAATGGTCTCCGAAGGCTGCAGAGGGGCTCTGCTCATGCAGGGGCACCCTCTAACGTAAAACCCAGCACCCTGCCTTCAGGATTGATAAGGCCTGCCATAGGGGTGACTGATAGGTTTATATTTGTAGTGATTTAGAAGGGATATAGTGAACCTATATCTCCAGTAAGGGGTGCATGCACCACCTTACACAGGCTGCAGTAGCAGACCTGTTGTGTCATTTTTAATGGCCTCTCAGGGGTGGCATAATACATGCTTCAGCCCATGGGAGGCCTCTGGGGTACCTATGCCCTGGGTACATGGTGTACCATATACTAGGGACTTATAAGGGTACCCCAGTATCCAATCTGGAGTGTACCTAAAGTGCATGCATTGCAATTTACAGGAGAAAGCAGATAGACTGGGGTCCTGGATAGCAGGATCCCAGTCAGACTAGGCCAAAAACAGTGAGACATCAGCAAAAAGTTGGGTTAACTATAAGAAGCAGATCCTACTCTCCTACAATGCGGTTCCTTACTGCTCGCAGGGGAGGTGATGCGTTGGTTCCTTACCGGAGAGGAGGTGATGCGTCGGTTTCTTACTTTTTGGGTAGGTGATGCGTCGGTTTCTTACTGCGTCCCCCAACGATGCAACAGACTTGGTGCTTCGATGCGATGAGTGACGATCCGGTGCGATGCGTCGATTTTCACAGTTCTTGCAGTTTCCAGTCCCAAAACAACCTCCAGAAGCCCAGAACACTGGCAGGCTCCTCTCAGCAGGTCAGAACTCCCAGCAAAGGAGTTCCAGGGGGACTGGGGGTGAAGTCTTTGTGTCCCTGAGACTTCAGAACAGGAGGCAAGCTCAATTCAAGCCCTTGGAGATCTTCCTCAAGCAGGGGGCACAGTAAACAGCAAAGTCCTTTCTCCTTTACTTGGCAGCAAGTAGCCACTGCAGGCCAACCCCAGACAGCAAACAGCACAGGGGCAGTAATCCTCCTCAGCTTCTCTGGCTCTTCTCCTTGGCAAAGGTTCCTCTTGATTCCCAGAAGTGATCTAAAAGTCTGGGCACCTCTTTGTATATCATAAATCTCTTTGTTCTCTCCTGTACCAGGAAGACATGGCTTGGCAGTTCGGGCTGGACTGTTCCCATGAGGCACAGGGTCAGACTGATTTGCATATGGCCATGTCTGAACTGGGGTGGTGGAGTGAGCTAAAGAATGATGATGGATTAAACCCAGATCAGTTGACTGGGGGTGAGTGTTTGATTGGCTCAAACGTTCCGTCCATCATCCCCTTTTGTATCGCTTTGGTCGCCCTAAGTTGGCGGGGGTATGCCCAGACGTGGGTCCCTTGCTCACTTTGCCACTGGATTCAAGCAAGCCTGGCTGATGACGGCTGAAATGCCAGAAACCGGTCCTAGGATGCTTGTTTCCGGTCCAGGGAAGACATGGCTTGTCAGTTCGGGCTGGACTGTTCCCATGAGGCACAGGGTCAGACTGATTTGCATATGGCCATGTCTGAACTGGGGTGGTGGAGTGAGCTAAAGAATGATGATGGATTAAACCCAGATCAGTTGACTGGGGGTGAGTGTTTGATTGGCTCAAACGTTCCGTCCATCATCCCCTTTTGTATCGCTTTGGTCGCCCTAAGTTGGCGGGGGTATGCCCAGACGTGGGGCCCTTGCTCACTTTGCCACTGGATTCAAGCAAGCCTGGCTGATGACGGCTGAAATGCCAGAAACCGGTCCTAGGATGCTTGTTTCCGGTCCAGGGAAGACATGGCTTGGCAGTTCGGGCTGGACTGTTCCCATGAGGCACAGGGTCAGACTGATTTGCATATGGCCATGTCTGAACTGGGGTGGTGGAGTGAGCTAAAGAATGATGATGGATTAAACCCAGATCAGTTTACTGGGGGTGAGTGTTTGATTGGCTCAAACGTTCCGTCCATCATCCCCTTTTGTATCGCTCAGGGCTCTGAGCCCAGTCCAAACCAGTTCTGGGGGGCACTTTGCAAGTGCACAACAACGTCCATTGTCAGTGTGAGCCCTGGCTCCAGACACACCACAGGGGGGCAGAGCCATCATTGTGGAAGGCAGGCACAGCCCTATTCAGGTGCAGGTGCTACTCCTCCCACCACTCCAAATGCAGCCCAGGCCTATTCATCCTAGCGCTGACTCATCCGGACTCTCTGGAGCCACTGCACATCCCCTGCCCCTGTCACTCCAAAGCCAGACAGTCAATACACATCCTAGCAGAGGCACACTGGATGGCTAAGCAAGAAAATACCTACTTTCTAAAAGTGGTATTTTCAAACACTGAATGTAAAAATCACCCTCACTAAAAGATGCATTTTAACATTCTGAGTTCAGGCATACTAAACTTTATTTTCCTGCCTTGTTCCCAAGGGTAGTTAGGCTTATAAGATGTTATAAGCAAACTCCCCATTCTATCCTATGGGAACAGATAACCTTGCAATAGTGAAAAACGAAATTGGCAGTATTTCACTATCAGGACATGCCACACACACCAGGGCATGTCCTACCTTTCACATACACTGCACCCTGCCCACAGGGGTACCTTGGGCCTTCCTTAGGGGTGACTAACATGTAAGAAAAGGGAAGGTTAGGGCCTGGCAAGAGGGAGCCCTTGCCAAGTCGACATGGCAGTACCAGACTGCACACAGGCTCTGCAATGGCAGGCGTGAGTTACATTTACAGGCTGCTTATGTGGGTGGCAAAATCTGTGCTGCAGGCTCACTAGCAGCATTTGATTTACAGGCCCTGGGCACACACAGTGCACTGTACCAGGAACTGACTAGTAAATCAAATAAGCCAATTATTTAAACACCAACCCATAACAACAATTTACAGGAAGAGCATATTCACTTTAGCACCGATCAGCAGTGGTAAAGTGCCCAGAGTCATAAAACCAACAAAAACAGGTCAGAAACAGAAAGCCACAATGCAAAAAATCTGGGGATAAACCCGCTGTAAAAGCCAGGTCTAACAGAAATGATTTGTCTTGAGCTGGGCTTGATGTGTAATCTCTTTCGTACCGACTGCCATATAATTCTACACCTTTAACCATTATTCAGGAGTCCCAAAAATCCACTGGAAAAAGTAATTTGGTGAGAACTTGCTGGGACAGTGAAAAGACATGCACTTTGGAATTGTATATTCCTATTGCTACAGCAGCTGACCATAAACAATGCTGAGGTGTTGTCCTGCCAATCATGTGGCGCCTTTGAGTGTCACTTGACAAAGCATGCTAAAAATCAAAGCATCCAGCCTGGTCCGCAGCACTGTTTAAAAATAAAAAGATTACAGCTGGGTTGTACGCTTGTACAAAGTGGTGAGATGCAATTCTATCTAAAGGTTAACCTATGTCCTCTTGTGCGAAGATTTTATATGTAATTTAGATTTAATCAGATGTCGTTTGGTGCTAATGTGTGGATAAGAAGGAGGGGGCTTCCTGTCATCCAAGCTGTCAAGATTGTGGAGCTGACAAACAGGATTTGAATCATGCACTTTTTTCTGTCCGGGCCTCTTTTGCTTGTAGAAAAAGCAAATTGTATCCCGTGTTTTCAAGGTATTCTATAGCAACACACGAAGAAGCACTTCACTTTCTTTAACCCCTCCCACCGTGAATATTTCCTTCCGCTTGATGAGGTTTTTTGGGAGCTTTCTTTATATAAATTTATCTTTTTATATTTATTATAATGTATTTTGTTTGTTTTCATGTTGTTTGATATGGTCTTAATCATATGTAATTTAACTTACTGTGTGTATTATTATTAATTGTTGTTGTTTTAAGTGTCATCTGTAGATGCACTTTAAGGATGAAATAAATACACAGTACAGCTAGTTTTAACTTATGTTAAAAAAAACTTCGAAATTCACTAAAAACCAAAGGTTAAAGTTAAGGTATTCGTAGGTCTTCTAATAATAAAAAACTACCAATTTTAAAGCAAAAATCTTACAATTCTACAGTTACACGTAACTGACTTAAGTATAACTTGCATCACTGTGATGCACTGCTTATGACCTCACATATGACATCACTGATGACATTTGTAATCTATAGTGGTGCAATATATATGTGTGTCTGTGTGTATGTATGTATGTGCATATAAGTTGAAAAAGTATGTGTAATTATTAAATATGTTATTTCTATTATATGTTATTATTTTAAAAGTTACTAATAAACTTAACTAAAAATTTTTTTTATTTTTTTTTTATTAAAAACACAAAATAATTTAATTTAAGAAAGCAAATAGTGTTAAACAGAACTAACTCAATATTAAATAAAAATAAAAAGCGATGAGCAATAGATTTAAACAAATGTACTGTGCAAAAATTATCATTCATAATTTAAATTAGTATATTTAAATATTCAATTCATTTAATTAATGTGCTATAATATTTTATTAATTGTAGGTTAAAAATTATATTTGGTGTGAATTCATATTTCACATTAAAATATGTTTCATATTGTTTTAAAGCGTAATAAACTTTAATATTTTTCCTTGTACTTTCCCATGGGAAGGTCTCTGCTACAGAAGTGGACATCTCCACCTATGTGTGCAGAGGTACCAGCAGTAACGTTACACTCATGAATCCTGTTGTAGGAGGCCTTGTCCCTTGATTTAGGGGTGTGGAGGTATGTAATTCTGCATCTAAGTGTAACTATAGCCTTGGAAATGGTGAATAGCAAAATCATGTACACTTACACGTAGGTGCAGCAGGACATATACATGTGTGAAAATGTGCACGCATGTGAGTGGTTTCTTTGTGAAGAGGTCCCTTAGTCATGGAAGGATGGTGTGGCTGGACGTCAGACCAGATGATGCGGGAGGCAGACTGCACCGCACTGCCCGGTGTATACCTCTTGTGGTACCTAGGTGCATAAATGAGCTGAGTGCCCCCCCCCACCCCTCCATATCCAGAGGCAGGGATGAAAACTGGGAGGCAAGAGCAGCACCTCACCTGGATCATCCAATCAGAGGCTGGGACTTGGGAGGAACGTAGGCAGCATCTTTGGGAAGTTGTAAATACCATCAACCAATCATTGCTACGGGTTTATCCCAAGAAAAGGAAGTCCGTGGTCAGTGACGTTAAATAGCTTGGATATCGTATTAGAGAAGGACAAATAACACTGCAAGCGGGCAAGGTTCAAGCAATGCGAGACCTTCTTTCCTCCACTGCAAAGTTTCCCAGATTTGCGCCGCATTTTGCGGCCATTGCAAGCTCTCTGAGTAATTGGTTACGAAAAAGGAGCAGGCCTTGAGTTGGTGCATGGATGACCACTTTCAATCGTCTAAACACCATGTTGTGTGAAGATCTGGTTCTCATTTGTCCTGATTTAAAAAAAAGAGTTTGCCTTATAGGCAGATGCGTCAGGAATTGGGTCGGGAGCTCTGCTATCCAAGCCGATGAAGATGGTAGCGTAAGTCCTGCTGTGTACAACACTCGCAAATTAGTGCCCTAAAGTGGGCAGTCGAAGAGTTGCTATATTCTCTCTCAGTGAGAAAATTTCTGCTATTGACTGATCATGCAACACTAGGATGGTCGTACTATTGACTGACCATGCAACACTTGGATAGTCATACTATTGACTGATCATGCACTAGAATGGTTGTACTATTGACTGATCATGCACTAGGATGGTCGTACTATTGACTGACCATGCAACACTAGGATGGTAGTACTATTGACTGATCATGCAACACTAGGATGGTCGTACTATTGACTGATCATGCAACACTAGGATGGTCGTACTATTGACTGACCATGCAACACTAGGATGGTCGTACTATTGACTGATCATGCACTAGGATGGTCGTACTATTGACTGATCATGCACTAGGATGGTCTTAATATTGACTGATCATGCACTAGGATGGTCGTTCTATTGACTGATCAGGCACTAGGGTGGTCGTCCAGTCATAAAGATACTAGTGCATGCATCCTTTGCTGTTTCCTAGCAGTACAAGCCTTCTTGTTCCAGACAGCACAGGATGTATCTTGTTCTCTGATAGCTCAGGTATCAGGATTGTGGCAACAATGACGACGGTGGAGACAGGTGCCTCCATGATCAATGTCCTCTCATAAAACGCTGCTGCTGATAGGTGGACATTGTTTTTTTTAAATTTTAATATTTGTATTGCTTTTTTCCCGTCCAATTTTTCATATACAATACAATACCAGCAAGTGTACATAAATAACTTACATAAATATCCGTTAAGACAGCCAAGATAAATAACATTCAATAAAGTAGCAGCACTAATTCATAATTCAATCCAATTTGTAAACAGACTCAGCGTATAAAATGATCTAAACTATATTACTTAATAAAACTTATCCAGCCATGTTGTGAGAGCCCCCCAAATCCTCCTCCCTTTCCTTTTAGCCCGCTTGCCTTTACGTGCATACAGTGCCTTTTCAAAATGATATACAGCCACCTTTCCATTGCTGAAAGGTCGGCAGTGAAGGGTCCAGCCATGATGAAGAGATACACAGCCTAAAGACTGTCATTGCTATAAAAATCATTTCTGATCCTGGCCCCACTAGTGTCTCATCCACCCCCAATAGCATAAGTTGCAGTGATGGGATGATATTAAGTTCCAAACCTTCCCCTAAAAAGCCTACGATTTCTAATTCAAGCAATTTTAAACTGGGGCAGCAATAGAATATTTGAACCAGATCCCCCTCCATCGCCTGACATCTAGGGCAACGGGTCCCCGTCACACCACCGCATTTCGCAATCTTTGCTGGAGTTATATACAGGTCAAACAGCTGTCATGAAATATGCTGGGCAGTTGTTCATTCGGAAGCAGGGGCATATATCTGTTATACCTACCCACCCACAATTTCTTTCGGACCACCGCCCAGTTTCAAAATGCGGCAAGTAGAGCCTTGATGTGAGTCCGCTTAAAATAGCTTGGCTCCAAAAACTTCAATAAGCATCCATGAGCTGCGTTGCCGATCAGAAGCTCATAAATGGAAGGTACATAACCGATTGCTCGGCATTCTATTGTCCGGCAGTTAAATAGTATAGTATATTATAGCACTGCATAGCAGCAGCTAAATAATATCTAAAATTGGGGTGCGCCCACCCCCCCCCCCTCTCTCTGGGTAAGCACATAAAAATGTTGGCTCTCCTAGTTTTCCCATACGCCCAAATAAATCTTGCCACTAATCTATCAGTTTTCTTAAACCATTCATTGTTAAAATCCAATGGGACAGTGCAAAAAACATATAGCAATTTAGGAAGAAATATCATTTTGACCAGGTTACATCTCCCCATTATAGAGAGTTTCAAATGATCCCACCGTGTAAAATCCGTCTTGGCTTTCTCAAGGATGGGTGTTAGATTTAGATCAATTATGCGCTCCACCTTAGCAGTGATACAAATTCCTAAATATATGGCTTCATTTGTAATCCTACTGTCGGAGGCAAGGGTATGTCTGTTAATCAATACTTGGGTTTTAGCTCTGTTTAGCAGAAACCCGGATCTGGTCCCGAAGTCTTCTGCAATCTCCTCGACAGCCCGCAGGGCCCTGTCCGGATCACTGGTAATTATGGCCACATCATCAGCATAGGCCAGGGTTTTCGTGTCCCAGCCCTGTAAGCTGACAGGCACAATATCCGGTGAAGATTCCAATCTCCTAAGAAAGGGGTCAATAAATAACGCGGATAACAAAGGGGAGATGGGACAACCCTGTCTCGTACCCTTCTCTATTGTGAAGGACTCTGATTCATGTCCCATTATTTGTAAACGGGCTATAGGTTCGTTATACATTACGCAAATTGCATTAATGAAGTCCCCCCCAGGCTGTTTGCTTCCAGAACCTGCCATAGAAAGGCCCATGACACCCGATCGAAGGCCTTTTCAGCATCCAGTAAGGCCACCCCCATAGGTTTTGCCAGGACTTCAGTTGCATCAAATAGAGAGATGACCCTCTGAACGTGATCCGTAGTCCCTCTGCCGGGAATGAACCCATGCTGCCGTTCTGACACCAATCGGTGCATAACGCCCGATAGTCGACCTTCACATCACTATTAAGTAATGTAATCAGTCTGTATGAGCCCATAGCTGTGGGGTCCTTTCCTTTTTTAAAAAAGATAATTATATTAGCAATGCCCCATGACCCGGGGGGAGGGGCCCCAGTTTTAATGTCGTTAAACAGGTTCAGAAGTTCCTGCTGAATTTCTGTATAGAATACCTTATAAATAGGGCTTCCGGTTTTATGGTATTTATTTTTTGGACATTTCCGTCTGTATTTATACGTATTTATATTTTGCTAATTTTTTCTGTATTTATCCATTTTTATTTTGTGTTTTCTGTATAAATGAAGCTGCAATGGGTATTTTTCCACATTTATTTAACTGATAAATGTATGCTTGCATTTGAATGTCCAAAAGGTTTCAGCAGCAGACAGTGCAATAGTGTTATCTGAAAACACTTGCATTGTAGAATAGCATAAATAACTGTAGATCTGCACTTAATTAAGGTTAATTAGGAAATCTATTGTCTTTTTTAATCTCCCCTACCTCTCGATCTGTACACCTACTGACCTGGCACTCATGATCAACAGTATAAAAAAATCATCCAAACAAGGCCTATTTTCTGTATTTTTCTGTATTTAAAAATAAAGATAGGAAAATAAGTAATTTTCTGTCTGTATTTATCTGTAAAAATCAGTAAAAACGGAAAACTGGGAGCCCTACTTATAAAACTCAAGGGGGGGTGTGATCTGCCCCAACTGCTTTCCCAGATGGTATGGCGAACAGAGCCGCCTGTAATTCCTAAGGTAGTATTACAGCCCCTAGCAGCGATCTCTCCTCATCTGTGATACTGCTCAGCTAATCTACATTGCCAATGTCTAATAGCGTGGGGCCACAGTCGGGGATACCCCTATAAAGATCAGCATTAAAGCCCCGGAAAGCCTCTCTAATTTCACCAGGATCCGTAACTATATTTCCCTGCATATTCTTTACTTAACTAATACAGTGGACCACGCTCTGTTGCCGTGCCCTAACTGCTGGAAACCGCCCAATGCGCTCACTATACTTGTAGTGGTCCTGCTCTTTGGTCAGATACTTCCCAGCTGTTTTCTCGGCAAGATGTTCATTTAGGCGAGCCTTAGTAATAGCCATCAGGTTCAAAACGGGGGCAGAATCCTTCCCGGTTTTTACAACACAGATTAATTCTGCTTCCAGATTACTTAACTTTTGATAAAGTTCCTTGCTACGTCCCAGCTCCCGCTTCTGTTTAGTAATGCTAAAGCTCACGGGGCGTGGCCAGCAACATGGCCGAGTAGTCACAACCGCCAGAGCTCCGGCCGCCCGATCCAAATCCTGCACCTAATCCTGCCTCTAGAGCCGCGATTCACTGCTCCTGTGTAATGCCATATGCACCGCGAGACCCGGACGCCCGCCTGGAGCCGCAATAATAATCTTAGAGGCAGCAAGAAGTCCGCGATCGGGGAAGCCCGGCAACATCGAAGATGAGGCAAGATGGCGCCCTAACTGTGCAAATCTGGCAAGTCCCGGAAAGCTGAGGATCCGTGACTGTCTCCCCGCAAGGCGTATACAGAGAACGCCGGGCTTTGGAAGTTCACGAGGGGCTAACGATAGAAACCACCGAGAGGGCAGCCCTGTCGCTGGTTGAGGTGCGGCTGCCCGGGCCTGGCAGGAGAGCGGAGGGGAACGCCTCCGAGACATCGGGGATAGCCAGACGACGAACCTGCGCCACATGCAAGGCTGCCACTACACGCCCGCGAGAGCCTCACGCAAGAGGGCCCAGCAGAGAGGAAATAGCCGGGGGATTCCCGATGCGGTGAGACGGTACCTCCACAGCAGATGAAGCCGCCAGCGACGGGCCAGAGAGACTGAGGAGGGGCCGATGGGAACAGGCGGATCGGTGCTCCATTCTCGGTATCCTCGTACAACACGCAGACACGAAGGGATACCCTACCGGCCATAAGGCGAGGAGAACACCGGGGCCCAAAACCGTGCGACAGGCGAGACATCAGGAGTAGAACTCATAATCACCCGCGGAGCAAGAAGGGGCTCCCTCCTCTTATGGCGGTGGCCCAATCTGAACCTGAAATTATTTGACTGGAGGGCCCAGAGCCAAGATAATGTACGAACAACGGAAGGTGAGACCGCGCAGCAGTTGACCTATTCGCAGTGTTGCAAGCTGACAGGTGGGGGAACAAAGCTCACTGGGTTGGCATTCTGGTCTGGGAACACTTACGCAACATCCAGACGCCCGGAGGTATGCAGCCGACCTTGTCCCTGAGCAGGGGCAAGGACTCAGTGCCCAGACACTGAGACCAAGACAGAGACTCATATCAGAAGAGGGCCTGAGCCTGGGGGACGAACAGGTTGATGAACTTTGGCTCGTATGTAAACACGAGCGAACCCGGAAGGCCCACACCCCGTTGCCTAATCCCCAATAGGGCTGGAAACCATTGGGAGACGCCAACCTGGTGCCAACCTGGTGGTGGCCCGAGCCGAGACCAGGGCCCTGGATCTGGGGCGCAAAGGAGGAAATCCAGACGACGACAGGCGGGACCCTCGAGCTGGCGAATAGTCTACTGATGCTCCAATAAAACCCAGATCACCTATGGGAAGGAAAGTCTGAATGGGACTTACTGCAAATAGAATAGAATATACTTAACGGTCCAGCGCTGCGGGGGTCTGAGGATCTCATAGAGCTGCAAGTCTAGACCCAGGGCCTGGAAATAGGACGAGATAAATACAGCGGAGACCTACGGAGGGAAAGAACCCGAGCCCAGATGGCTGGCAAACTCCAGACAAGCAAAACCATGTTCCTCCGTAATATAGAAGACAATCCACTGTTGCCAAGCCCTAAAATGGCGAAAGACAAAGAATCCAAAGTCCAGAAACAAGGAAAAATGGACAAATACACAGAAGTTCTCATGCAGCAAACGACACCAGAGGGAGAGCCCTCAGGGTTACCAGATAACGCAGCTCTCCTCCAGGCAATCCACGCCTCTAGGGATGCCATAGAAGGCAAAATGGCGGAGGTACGATCAGAGGTGTCTCTCTTGCGGCAAGATGTGCGCAACATCGCGGAACGGGTAACTCAAACGGAAGCCCGTATTTCAGGAGTGGACGATACGATGCACACACTCCAATCCGATGTCAAAGAACTCAAGGCAAACATGAGAGAGGTGATGTGGAAGGTTGACGATGCGGAAACCAGGGCCCAAAGAAATAATCTTCGCTTTATTGGGATACCGGAGGGACAGGAGGGTACCGACCCCATGTCATTCTTGATGGCATGGCTATGGGAGGTTCTATCAGCAGCGACATTCTCGTCATGTTTCATTATCGAACGAGCCCACAGGATTCCGAGTGTAAGGCCGCCGCCTGGGGCCCCTCCACATCCGATGATTGCTAAATTCTTAAACTATCAAAATCGAGACATAATCCTTAGAGAATCGCGATGAGTCGGTGAACTCAAACTGGCCAACGCCAAGATAATGATCTTCCCTGACTACTCAAGGGAAGTACAGAGGATGAGGGAAACATTTGACTCAGTGAAGGCTAAGTTGAGAACTAAGCAGATCCAATACATGCTCCTCTTCCCGGCTAAACTTAAAGTGATTTTCCAGGGCTCGGCTCAATTTTTCCAAACTCCGGAGGACGCTTGGGCCTGGTTAGAAGAACGTCCTAGATTGCGACAAGAAGAGAGACTTAGTTGGTCATGACGCAAAGACACCACCCCAAGATGGGAGCCTAGACCACAACGAATAAACAAGAGGAGGCTATTGCTCCGAGGACGGGGGGGGGGGGCGAAACAGGCAGAGACCACGCTTTTGGGTACCCCTAATAGACGAAGGAGGATGGCCTCAGAGGAAGAATCGACGCGTGTTCCAGCCGATAACGGAGACTCCAATCGGGGGGACAGTACTCATACGGACCACTTGGATAAAGAATCGTTGGCAGACACGGAAAGCGATCAACCACTTCTCAAAGACATTAATCGTATCGAGGAACCGGGGACAAAGACACAAGAGGCAGGAAATAATTCACAACAACAGCAAGAACAAAGCGGAACAGAGGAATGAAACATGGGCGCAGACCAGGGACAGAGGCGCCACAGAACGGTTGCAGGGGCCTCCCCCAGCCTTCTCAGGAGTAGAACTTCTTTTTCTCGGCAACGTTCATATCCTTTACCTGATGTATTCACAATTAGGGGGCAGGGGAAGGGGAAGGGGAGGGATCTACAGACTTCTCAGATGACACTAACGCCAAGTTGTCATGTTGACAGTTCAGGGGATAGGCGTAGGGAGTAGGAGAAAGTGGGGTGGGGGAGTAGGGCAGGGGGAGGGGTTACTAGTAGTTTAAGGGTTCAACAAGGTTTTCAATCAGCTAATAGCAGGGAACTTGAAACTCACCATCAGGAATGGAAGATAGAGAAACTCAAGTAGGAACACTGGGGCCGGCACGGTCACCACGAACCACACACGACATGGACGAAGATTCATACACAGTCTTGACATGGAATGTCAATGGGCTAGGCAACAAGATTAAGAGAGGGCTGGTCAACAGATATCTTAAGAGACTCAAACCAGATATTGTGCTGCTACAAGAAACCCACCTCCGTGGTACACAATGCACCTTCCTGGGGAGGGGAACATATGTCACCTTGGCACACGCCGGGTTCTCCCCCGGAGCGAGAGGAGTAGCTATATTAATTAGGAAAACCCGCCCCTTTCAGGTCACTAAGACATGGATAGACCCAAACGGGACATACGCAACTGTTCAGGGCACATGGCGGCGACGAGGGGTCACTTTAATTAGTGTCGATGCCCCACCTCAGCTACAAACACAAACATTGAGAGCAGTAGCCAAGATACTATTAGAATCGGATACTTCCAGACACATAGTGAGAGGGGACTTCAACGACGTAATCGACCCAAGCCTCGATCGTTCACACATGGCCACTGGCACTCGAGTTCCCACCCCACTGGCAGAATTCGTAAAGTCTCTGGGATTGACTGATATTTGGCGACAACATCACCCAATGGAGCGCAGTTATTCGTATTTCTCAGGGGCACACAAAGTCTTCTCCAGACTTGACTACCTATTTGCCCCGTCGGGTGAAATCCAGACAGTAAACAAGGTGGACTACCTTGCAAGGGGTATTTCAGACCACTCTCCACTATGGTTAGTGATAGGAAGGAAAGGGTGTAGACAGCGCACGGATTGGAGACTAAATGCATGGGAGCTTCAAGATAAGGCAGTGATGGGCGTAATACTAACAGAGACCAGGCTATTCTTTCAAGAAAACGAAGGCTCGGTGCCCTCAGACGCAACTCTCTGGGAGGCATATAAGGCAGTGATTCGGGGCAGACTACAGGATGTAATTGCACAAAAGCAGAGGGAGGAAACGCGCCAAATAGAAACTTTAGAGGGTAAGCTACTAGAATTAGAGGGAAACATCACCCCAGACTCCGAGGCAGACTCGCTCAGACAACTTGAGATTACAAAAAGGGAACTCCGGGCCCTGGCAGAAGGGGAAGTTAAGAATCAAATTCAAGCCACACAACATACATTATATGAGACGGGAGACAGAACAGGGCGACTTTTAGCTTGGCTGAACCGGAAAGAGAGAGAGGCAAACTGGGTAAACCAAATACAGGAAGCGGGAAATAGCTACTACACAGATTTATACGAGGCGAGAACATCAGTAGACGAGGCCCAAATACAGATATACTTGAGTGACATACAGATGCCCACTCTAAGACAGGAAGACAGCGAAGCTCTAGAGGCAGACCTAACCCTGGCAGAAGTACAGGAGGCCATCACCAAACAGAAGTCTGGGAAAACACCAGGGCCAAATGGCTTACCAGCAGAATTTTTTAAGCGCAACAGTGGCCTACTGGTGCCCCGCTTATTAAACATGTTCAGGGCGGCAAGGGAAGAGGGGAGGCTGCAACCAGACCTCTGCCAAACCACTGTGGTGGTTATACCAAAATCTGGCAAACCTCCAGAGAGGTGTGGATCTTACCGCCCCATCTCTCTATTAAATATTGAAACTAAGATCTTGGCCTCTATTTTAGCGCCTCGACTCTTAACAGTCATTACGTCCCTGATTCACAGGGACCAGTCAGGCTTCATGCCTAAACGGGCCACACGCCTTAATTTACGTAGACTAGCGAACTGGTTAGATACCGCAAAACAAATACCTCTTCCGCTGATGCTGCTGTCCTTGGACGCAGAAAAGGCCTTCGACACAGTCCACTGGCCATTTATGAAGCAACTACTCTCAAAGCTGGGATTCGGGAGGAATTTCCAGACGTAGGTTGATATGTTATACACAAATCCTAGGGCAAGAGTCAGAGTAAACGGGGTAAAGTCCGCAGAGTTCCCCATCCAAAGAGGCACTAGACAGGGCTGCCCATTATCTCCCCTGCTTTTCGCACTAGTCTTAGAACCACTGGCATGCCTAATTAGAACCAACCCAGAAATAAAAGGTTTTCAAGATACTATTGGAGAGATGATAGATGAACGGATTTCCCTCTACGCCGATGACATTTTATTGTACATCTCCAGTTCCGACACAACACTATCCCTTATACTTCATCCAGTCAGGGAGTTTGGTAAACACGCAGGATGTAACATCAACTGGGGGAAGTCAAGCCTCTACCCCATGGGGAACTCCGCGGACATGTATACTATGCCGGAACACCTATGCATCACCAAAGATGGGTTTAGATACCTAGGGTTGCACATCTCCACAAATTAAGCTGATTGCCTTACACACAATATTAAGCGTGTGTTGGCGGACTTTCGAGAAGATGTCACCAGATGGAGACGTCTCCCGCTGACATTGCTAGGAAGGGCGGCCATGTATAAAATGATAACGCTCCCCAGATTACTTTACATACTGCAGAATACATATCATAAAATCCCAGATGCGATCTTTACGGCAATTAACGGCGAAGTCTGCACACTACCATGGGATGGTGGTCACCCTAGAGTAGCCCTCCAAACACTGCAACGCAGCCAGTACAATGGGGGTATTGCCCTCCGAGACATAAGGGCCTACTACAGGGCAGCGCACCTAATAGTGATTAGCGAATGGGGACATGCGCCGGGAGACCACCCTACATACGCCTTAGAACGATTACAGTTCCAGAAACATTCTTACATACATTATATATATGTGGGTTCTGGAACACGAAGCTTACTCCCCGCAACACAGAGGGCGATTGAAGCCTGGAAAGGTGCGGAGAGGCAGATGAAATGGGAGAGGAGGCTAACTAGGTCCACACCATTATGGGAGGGCAAACGGATGCCAGAGTTTACGAAGTTGCAGGGCTTCAAAGGCTGGGACACTATTGGGATTGTGACATTAGGGGATATAATACGGTAGGGAACCTCATTACTTTTGCAGAGCTCCAAACCGAATACAGCTTGTCTGACAAACAACGATATAAATATATACAACTACAACACGCCTGGAGAACCCAGAAACCTGAGATAGCCGATATCCCCGAATACGCACCGCTAGAAGGACGACTGTTACAAGAGGAGATACCTGAAAAAGCAGTATCCTGGACATATAAAACTATAATTAATAATATTCCCGATACATTAACCACACTCAGGAGTAAATGGGAGGAAACGGTTGGTACACTGGACGACATTGACTGGGAAATGGCACCAATACACCCCAGAGAAGTAGCGATTAAGCTTCGGCTACGCCTAATACAGTTTAAAGTCCTACATAGAGTATACTATGACCGAGTGAGACTTCACGCTATGGGCAGAGCAGAGACACCAACATGTCTGCGCTGTAAAGCGGGCATGGGTTCCTATATCCATACGCTATGGGAGTGTCCACTGATACACAGATACTGGTCCCGAATAGTCAAAGAACTAAACAGTATACTAGAAATACAGATCCCAATGGAACCAAAGTACATTCTCCTAGGCATAATTACAGAGGTTGACATTCCCAGGTATAAACTTCTACTAAGTAATCTAGGAATCGTAGTGGCAAAACGGGATATTGCCAAGTACTGGGGAAGACCAGACTTGCCCACTATGACGGAATGGCGGGCCAACATGGATCTGTATATGGGGGCGGAAAAAACGGTATATAATGCAAGAGGGTGCCCCAGGAAGTTTAGGAAGATCTGGCAGCCATGGTTAAGTTATTATGGATTAGAAATGTTGGAGGAGGGTGTGAACATGATACAACTTAGTACACGGGGATCAGCACAGGTTGAGGAACAATACTCTGAGAACACCGAATAAGAGGCATTTACCGAGACATGTCTGGTACCCTGGAAGGGTGATTGGGGGGGAAACATGAAGAAGAATTATCTTATTGTACTGCCTACATTTCTGCCAATACTGTTTAATATTGACAATGTTAAATCTGTAACATGTGAGATATTCCTGCTGATGTTTGGGCTGATTTTCATTAAAAAAAAAAAAAAATACATTTAAAAAAAAAAAGTAATGCTAAAGCTCAGGGTTTCCCCCCCTCACCCCGTCTTTGAATGAGTCCCAAACTATTCCCGCAGAGGGGCTTCCTTTATTCAGCTAAAAAAAAACACAATCCAAGGCTACATATGTTGGACAAAATCAGGATCCAACAGCAATCCCCTCTCAAAAGTCAATTTTCTAGGTACACGACACAGCCCTGCAATAGAAAGCTCAAAAATAATTGGGTTATGGTCGGACACCGCTCTAGGAAATAGTTCAACCTGAGCCCCTCTGGCCAATGTGGGTGATGCAAAAAAATAGTCCAGCCTGGCAAAATTGCCATGGGGAGCCGAATAATAGGTGTATCCTGGGTCAGGGGCCTTCAAAGAAGCACAAACATCAATCAGCCCTAGTTCCTTCTGCAAGCGACCCAGGGTTCTAAAGGATTGCGGCTTGCGCCAAGTATAACTTTCCTCGCTGTTGCAAAGCCCCCCCCCCTTGAGCCATTTAGATTAAAATCCCCACAAACTACAAATGGCCCAGGCCAAGATGGGAGTTCGGCTGCCAAAAAATTAAACAAACTGGGGTCATCTAGTACTGGGGCATAAATTGAACATAGAGTAAAAGACCCACTGCCCAGCTAGCATTCCATTATTGCCCATATTCCCAACTTATCTGCAGCGTTACGCCCAGGAGTAATAGAATTTCCTTTCACTAAGATCGCAACCCCCCTGGTCCTCATTTCTTGTGTCATATGGCAAACCGCCTTCAATCCAAAAGTGTTCAGCAAAGCCCTGTCCTTGCTGGCAATGTGGGTTTCTTGTAGACAATACACATCTGCTCTTAAAAAGCTTAAGCCCTCCTGTACCCGCCTTCTTCTTACTTTATCATTTAACCCACAGATGTTAATGGAGGCAATTCGCAGTCTAGCCATAGCTCATAGAGGCTGTCAAAACCACCCGGAAATACCACCCCAATGAAGCAAATACCATGCTGCTACCCCATCCTATAGTTTGTGCAGGGCCTTCTTCATACTTAACTGCTGCACGCACGCTCTCCTGGCTACATCCATATTCATAGTTCCACTGTTCTTTTGAAAAAGAGAAATGCATAATCACACTTACATCTACTTGCTGTGTATTGATTATCGCACCATCACTCAACCGGCCACCTCCCCCTCCCCAACCGCCACCCCTTACCCCTCCCTGACAAACCCCCAAACCCCCCTAATCCCCCCACCTCCACCCGCTACCCCCCCACACTAGTGGAAGCAGCCAGACCAAATAGGTCTGTGTGATGGAGACCGGAGGTCAACACCACAGGACTCTCCGCCGTCCCCTCTCAGATGCAGCCCCCCTCGCTCCCGGCTCAAAACAGTTCCCAGTGAGAGAAAAAAAGAAAGACCAAAAAGGAAAATCATCACTGATGTTACGGGAATCAGGCCAATTCATAAAGAGGGCCCCAGCGCTTATACATTGCTACTGCCCGCCGAGACCTGACACAAATATTCTTTGGCTTTAATTTCTGATGCAAAGAATTTAACAGAGCCTCTTACAATAGTTTTCAGTCTGGCAGGAGCCAAGAGCTATGCTTCGAAGCCAGCATCTTGAAACGGTTTGATCACCTGCCGCAGACGCCACTGGCGTTCGACAGTTGTATGGCAAAAGTCAGGGCGCACGAAGAATGACGATCCTAGGTATGTCCGTCTTGCATCTGGGCGGGCTTTCTCAAAAATAGCCTGACGAAGCAAAAAGTTGCCAAAAAATACTAAGATAGCCCTTGGTTGTCTTGAGTCCCTGCCAGCCTGGACTGATTTTTCACAGGCCATTGGAAACCGGTGTACTCTTTGAACTTCCGTAGCCTAGTCCCATCCTGACAGTTCGGGGAAGGCGGTCTTTAAAAGATCCAGCATGTAAGAACATATATTATCCCCCTCAAGACCTTCATTAATTCCAAGAAACCGAAGGTTATTCCTGCGCTGTCGGTTTTCTATGTCCTCTAGCTTCCACTGCACATCGGTTAATTGGGACTCATGCTGCTTGGCTTGCTATTTCACCTCTGTGACCTCTACCTCCAAGGCTGTGGTCCTGTCCTGGATGCAGGTAAGGTGCTCCCCAATTTCAGAGCATGCCTTCCCCACCTTCCGAACGGCGCCTTCCAGTATTTTGGTAGCATGTCTTGCCCTTTTACTATCTGCCCGTGTCTCAGCCTGATGCTCCTTAATAGACTCCAAGATTAAGCTTAACTCGGGGTTTGCAGACATTGTCGTTGTCGGCTGTACGGCGGATGAGACTATTTCATTCAGGGCTGTTGCTTCCTCTGGAGTCCCAACCATTTTTGTATGGGAGTAATCCCATTTCAGGCTACTGCCGGTTGGTTTCTTCGCTCTCTTCCTCCTAGATTCTATGCTACCTTTACGGTCCTTTTGGTGCTTTGGACGCTTGAGCGCTGTTTCAGGTGCTTCCAGTGTGCTGGACAAAGACGTTGAAGAGTTAGTGCCGCTAGTTTTGCTGAAATATGAGTTAGGGGCCTCTGAGTCTGAGCCATCTGTCAAAGAGAAGAATTTTCCCGTCCATGGTGAGATCAGTCACTACCGCTGGTCCGCACTGATCTATGTTGTGCCCCGTGCTGTACCCTTCCTTGCTGCACCCTACCTCCTCAAGAGTGACAGGTTGAGGGATATAGTTGGCTCCAGAATCTTCACATAGAGAGACCTGACCTACCACGATGGAGTTACTCAGACAGACACCCAACTCTTCAATCTCTGAGTTCAAAGCTTGTTCAGATGGCTCTGGCAACGCACCGCCTGAGTCGACCGGGTCTGCATCTGGCACTACGGCTTTCTCTGCCCATGCATCAAGAGCCAAGGTGGCACCAAGGTCTGACTCACCCTACTTCTCAATTGAGCCCGGTTGACTTGGCCCTCCTCCAGAACTCTTGATGACAAAAAATTCTGTTATTACAGGCTGTGGCAGGGGCAGAGCATCCTTACCAAGACCCACAGTTCCCTCCTCCGTGCCCAAGCCTGCCCTCGTGCTTTTGGTAGCTACTTGATTTCTCCTTTTTCCTGCCCCCATACTTTCCGACCTGTGCTTCCCCACATGAGAGTCAGTTGTCTTACCTGGCCTTACAGCGGTCTGTTCGAGAGAAGAATCCTGTCTGGGGGCCAACGCACGGGCAGCAAGTCTTGCCGATGACGAGGGCACTTCTCCCCTGTCTTTCTGGAGGTTTGCAGGCTTTGGAGGCATATCGGCACTGGTAGCCACCCAGGCAGTACCAGAGCTGAAGCCAACCACCGAATCGGGAAACTCTCCTGGTGAGTCCTGCCCACCTGCCAAGAATGCCTCGGCACCGGCGTGAAGCGAGCTCCAGCACCGAAGAGCAGCAGCCTGTAAACCTGCCCTCTCCCGGCACCAGGTGTCCGGCCAGCATACCGCGTAGATCACACAAGGAGGAGAGCAACGCGACACGAAGACCGCTGAGAAAGAATCCGCAGGAGTATGGGGGTGAGAGAGGTCCACAGGAGAGCTCCACCGCGATGTGTCTATGCGGCCGCCATCTTGCTTCCCTCCACTCCCATTGATAGGTGGACATTGTGATGGTCTTCAAAGGTGCCTATGCGGCCGCCATCTCGCTTCCCTCCACTCCCATTGACAGGTGGACATTGTGATGGTCTTCAAAGGTGCCTATGCGAGCTGCATCTCGCTTCCCTCCACTCCCATTGATAGGTGGACATTGTGATGGTCTTCAAAGGTGCCTATGCGAGCTGCATCTCGCTTCCCTCCACTCCCATTGACAGGTGGACATTGTGATGGTCTTCAAAGGTGCCTATGCGAGCTGCATCTCGCTTCCCTCCACTCCCATTGATAGGTGGACATTGTGATGGTCTTCAAAGGTGCCTATGCGAGCTGCATCTTGCTTCCCTCCACTCGCATTGATAGGTGGACATTGTGATGTCTTCAAAGGTGCCTATGCGGCCGCCATCTCGCTTCCTTCCACTCCCATTGATAGGTGGACATTGTGATGGTCTTCAAAGGTGCCTATGTGAGCTGCATCTTGCTTCCCGCAACTCCCATTGATAGGTGGACATTGTGATGGTCTTCAAATGTGCCTATGCGAGCTGCATCTCGCTTCCCTCCACTCCCATTGATAGGTGGACATTGTGATGGTCTTCAAAGGTGCCTATGCGAGCTGCATCTCGCTTCCCTCCACTCCCATTGACAGGTGGACATTGTGATGGTCTTCAAATGTGCCTATGTGAGCTGCATCTCGCTTCCCTCCACTCCCATTGATAGGTGGACATTGTAATGGTCTTCAAAGGTGCCTTTGCGGCCGCCATCTCGCTTCCCTCCACTCCCATTGATAGGTGGACATTTTGATGGTCTTCAAAGGTGCCTATGCGAGCTGCATCTCACTTCCCTCTACTCCTATTGACAGGTGGACATTGTGATGGTCTTCAAAGGTGCCTATGCAAGCTGCATCTCGCTTCCCTCCACTCCCATTGATAGGTGGACATTGTGATGGTCTTCAAAGGTGCCTATGCGGCCGCCATCTCGCTTCCTTCCACTCCCATTGATAGGGGGACACTGTGATGGTCTTCAAAGGTGCCTATGCGAGCTGCATCTCGCTTCCCTCCACTCCCATTGATAGGTGGACATTGTGATGGTCTTCAAAGGTGCCTATGCGAGCTGCACTCGCTTCCCTCCACTCCCATTGACAGGTGGACATTGTGATGGTCTTCAAAGGTGCCTATGCGAGCTGCATCTCGCTTCCCTCCACTCCCATTGATAGGTGGACATTGTGATGGTCTTCAAAGGTGCCTATGCGAGCTGCATCTCGCTTCCCTCCACTCGCATTGATAGGTGGAAATTGTGATGGTCTTCAAAGGTGCCTATGCGGCCGCCATCTCGCTTCCTTCCACTCCCATTGATAGGTGGACATTGTGATGGTCTTCAAAGGTGCCTATGCGAGCTGCATCTTGCTTCCCGCAACTCCCATTGATAGGTGGACATTGTGATGGTCTTAAAGGTGCCTATGCGAGCTGCATCTCGCTTCCCTCCACTCCCATTGACAGGTGGACATTGTGATGGTCTTAAAGGTGCCTAAGCGAGCTGCATCTCGCTTCCCTCCACTCCCATTGACAGGTGGACATTGTGATGGTCTTCAAAGGTGCCTATGCGAGCTGCATCTCGCTTCCCTCCACTCCCATTGACAGGTGGACATTGTGATGGTCTTCAAAGGTGCCTATGCGAGCTGCATCTCGCTTCCCTCCACTCCCATTGATAGGTGGACATTGTGATGGTCTTCAAAGGTACCTATGCGAGCTGCATCTCACTTCCCTCCACTCCCATTGACAGGTGGACATTGCGATGGTCTTCAAAGGTGCCTATGCGAGCTGCATCTCGCTTCCCTCCACTCCCATTGATAGGTGCACATTGCGATGCTCTTCAAAGGTGCCTATGCGAGCTGCATCTCGCTTCCCTCCACTCCCATTGACAGGTGCACATTGTGATGGTCTTAAAAGGTGCCTATGCGAGCTGCATCTCGCTTCCCTCCACTCCCATTGACTGGTGGACATTGTGATGGTCTTCAAAGGTGCCTATGCGAGCTGCATCTCGCTTCCCTCCACTCCCATTGACAGGTGGACATTGTGATGGTCTTCAAAGGTTCCTATGCGAGCTGCATCTCGCTTCCCTCCACTCCCATTGACAGGTGGACATTGTGATGGTCTTCAAAGGTGCCTATGCGAGCTGCATCTCCTTATATGAAAGCACCAGGTGCCACATCATAAACACCTTCAGGCCCCATGCGCAGTCCCGGAAGGGGTCCACGCACTGGTTTTGGTGAAACTGTGCTGTTTTAACACATACATTCATTCTGAAAGCCTTTGTGTTTGTGTATGATCTGCACATGGTGCACCCCAAAAACATTTCTCGGCAACCACTGCTCTATGTTTCCTGATAAGTGCTGCAGACAGGGTCGTTTCAGGCACTTCGATCCATTCGGAGCCTGCGCACTGACTAGGATGTGTTCATGACACAGCCCCAAGACCACCTGGTTTAGCTTTCATTCCTCCTCCCTCTGCGCCAAAGAAGGTCACACTTGGCCACATCCCACGGTGACCACTTTTAATGTAAAGTGCACTAGAGCAGCGCACCCTGCACAGAACTTAAAGGTAAACATGTCTTGTGCTGTTGTCGCACCGCTCCTGTAGGAGGTCAGTCCCTGCACTGCTGTGAAATACCAAGGCCCCCTCACATGCATGGTAAAGATGGATGCCTATGGGTCCACACGCTGGCTTTCTAACAGCACAAAACCCCACAGACACAGTCCAACAATCCAAAGTAAACTTCATTCACAGTGTGACCTGCACAAGCAGGTGACCCAAGACATCCTGCAGGCCATGCCGCTTCTTTACTCCCTCAACTGCTCCTTCGTGCAGTCGCACAGGCTGCTCTGACCACAAACCCTGGAGCTGGAAGTATGCACAGACTTCTCCCTATGAGTATGGAGAAGAGGAACAGGTCCAGAGCCGACAGTAAGAATACATCTATGGTGTCTCGACGCAAAGAACAGGACAGTGTGACACTGGCACTGGCCTGCCGGAACCGCGCATAGTGAGCAGAATTAATCCAGGCTCTCCTATGGATCCTGTCCCCCCGCGTATTCGAGCCAGGGGGGCTGAGGTGAGTGGTCCGCTCTACTCGAAACGCTCAACCTCTCTTTGACCTCGGGCATTGTACCAATGGCATGGAAACCTGCGATGGTCAAAGCCCAATCTTGACCCAAGTGTCTCAGCTAACTGCTGTCCAATATCTCTGCTGCCGGGTCTCAGTACAATACTGTTGTACATTCAAATGAGACACAACGATGGTTTCCTTTTGCTTGGAGTTTATTCGTCAGGAGAGGAACCCCACACGACAGCTTTGCCAGACACAGCTGACGCCAACTGTCAACGGTCACCCCCAGCCCATGACATCACCATGGAACCTTCAGTACTTGGTGGAGATGTGCAGTTCCAGCCTGGCCAGAAAAGTAAGCACAATACAACACATCTCCCCATCTTACTCTAATTCAAAGTGAGTACACCAATGAAAGGTAAAAACATAAAAGGAGAAGAAGAAGGAAAAGAAAAAGAAAAAAGGAGAAAAGTAGGAACCGAAAGAAGAAGACATGAACAAATCAAACAACATAATCACCCAAATATGCCGGAGCTCTTCTTTCCCTGGCCTCCCTCAGGCCCCGAGATGAGCCCACCAACTCATCTCCCTCTCTGGCAGACACAAATTCGCCATCGTTCCCAGCACCCTCACCAGATGGCAAACCAACATCAGACTGCCCCCTTGAAAATTCACCATCACTCATCATCAACCACGGTGAACACCCACCAGCTCCACTCTCCTGCTCTAAATTCCTTTCCTGATTACATCCCTGCCTTTCATATAATGCAACCCGCCTCAAATTCCATGTTTGGCCATTTACTATGATGGCACTAATTTAGTACCAGCTGCCCTTCCACGCATCAACTCAAATGGACTCTTTCCTAAATTTACATTGCAGGTCGAGCGATAGGCCCAAAGCATTTCACTAACCGCAGCCTGCACAGACAAACCCGCCCTATGTGCTAATTGCATCGTGCCTTTCACCATTCTGTTGATCCTCTCAACCAATCCATTTCCCTGCGGGTTGTACAATGAGCAACAAGAATGCTTGACTCCCACAGATTCCAAGAAGCATTTCATTTCACCGGAAGTCAATTGAGTACCATTATCGGTAAGGAGTACGGATGGAAGGCCTTCCCTCTTGAACACCTCACGCAAGACACCAATGGTTGCAGCAGTGGTAATATTACTCATGAACGCAACCTCAACCCACTTGGACTTTGCATCAACCAATACAACTGCATACCTCTCTTTTTCTTGCAGAAAAGCAAATGGCCCAATAAAATCCAAACACACCTTCTCCCAAACCTCCTCCGCTAAGGATACGTGCTGTGACTCCTTAGAGGATCCCAGACCAACCCTCAATCGTTTTTCTGATTCTTTACAAGCTTCACACCTCTCTACCCATTCCTTGACTTGTCGATCCATGCAAGGCCACCAATAGTTCTCCCTCAATCTCTTCGTGGTCATGGTCTGCCCCAAATGCCCTTCATGCGCCAAACCAATCAGTCTTGCATGTAAGCCAGAGGGTGGCACAAATCTGTCTTGCCGCATGATCATCCCATCATCAGTTATGGATAGTTCATCCACCACCTTCAAAAACGGTCTGACCCCTTCCGGAAGACTGCTTTCTCTCCTCATACTGCCTTTCATCAATCGCACGACACCAGTCAAAGCTGCATCCGCTTCCATTTCCTTGACCCATGTTTGTCTTGGAATGGCATTGGCAAACCCTTCCATGGCGTCATCAATATTTGCCACCACCTCCTCAGTGGCTAACTCTGACACAACTGCTGCTTTATCCGGAAGCCTTGACAAACAGTCTGCAACCCTGTTCCTCCACCCGGGAACATATTCCGACCTTGCAGTCAAATTCTTGCAATCTGACCGCAAGTCTAGCCAGCCGCCCGAACAGTTTTTTATGCCACCCAGGCCCAGTACCTTCAACAGTGGCTTGTGGTCAGTGCGCAATTTGAATGCACCGCCCCACAAAAACACTCTGAAATGATTTGTAGCCCATGCCGCCGCCAAGGCCTCCCTCTCAATTACGGAGTAGTTACGCTCCGCTTCACTCAAGGAACGTGAAGCGAATGCAACTGTTTTCTCTTGCTGCCCATGCATCTGCGCTAGGACAGCACCAATCCCAACCGCACTGGCATCAACAGTAACTATGGTATTACCCCCTTGTTGAAATGGGGTTAGGACCTCTGCGTGTGCAATATCTTCCTTAATCAAGTTGAAGGCACACTGTTGTGATGCGTCCCACACAAACCTTTTTCCACGTCTCAGTAACACTCTTAAGGGTTCTGTTTTGTGCGCAAAATCATATACAAATTTGGAATAATACTCCACCAGACCCATAAAGGATCTCAGGGTGTCTCTATCGTGTGGCACTTGTGCATTCACAATGGCACTAATTAAGTTGGCTTTAGGTTTAACACCATCTCTTGTGACAAGATGCCCCAAATACTCCACCTCTTGCGTCATGAATTTGCACTTTTCTCTACGCAATGTCAAACCTGCTTTGGCAATGCGAGTCAAAACCTTATCTAACGTTCTATTATGCTCACACACATCCTTTCCGAACACCAGGATGTCGTCTTGAAACACAACAGCCTTATCTACCCCTGATAGAACTGATGACATTAAGCGCTGAAAAACACTTGCAGCAGAACATAACCCGAAAGGAAGTCTGCTGAACTGAAAGGTGCCTTCACCAGTAATAAAAGACGTGAGTTTTTTGATTTTGCACTAAGCTTAACTTGGTGATATGCACTCCTCATATCCAACTTCGTGAAAACTTTTGCACCATCTAACATTAGTACCAGTTCATTTATATTTGGCAAGGGAAATTTGTCCATTATTACATTTCCATTCAAACTTCTCAAGTCCACACAGAACCTGAGAGAGCCATCAGCCTTCTTGGTTATCACGACCGGAGATAACCATTCGCTCGCCTCAACTGGTTCTATCACCTTGTCGTCTAATAGTTGTTGGATGATCTCCTTCACCTTTGCCCTGGCTGCCATGGGGACCCTTCTTGCCACATGCGTTATCGGTATTGAATTTTTTTTAGTTTTATTTCATGCTCATAGTTCTTGAATTCCCCCAGCCTAGTCTCGAACACGCTACGATGCTCCTCAAGCAGTTCCTTCAAATCCAATGTATCTACAACCATGACTGGCACATCAGCCCTGGGATTTACCCTAATATCCAAGTCGTATTGGTGTGTCCAACCTAGAATGGGTGGTCCTTCCTTGGCCACATATACCTTCCCATCTGTGTGTCTTCCTTCAAACGTTATCTTGGCTGCCATACACCCCACTACACTGATGTTGCCTCCTTGATAACCCTTAAGTAGGACGTCTGACTTGGTCAAAATCTCTCCTGGCCAAGTTTTCTCAAACACAGTCAAAGGGATGATTGTGTACAGTGATCCAGTATCAACCATTAGTGAGACTTGTCGACCATTGATCTCAAAGTCTGCTTTCGGTCGTATCCGTCTCTTTTCGTTCCCTTCCACCTCCGCTACTTCTGTGTTATCCTCTACAACTACTACTCGGTAGCTTATCTGTTCATCCTCCACGTAACTCACTTTCTTCTCTTGTTGTTTGCACATGCGTGCCAAATGCCCCCTCTTACCACACTTGAGACAGTCTTTGCCAACTGCGTAACACTGTTTTGAATCTGCCATGTGGTAACTGCTCCCACACCTGAGGCAATGGCGACCGCCAAGCTTCCCTTGTGAGCTGCTCATCCCCTTTTGATACTTGTTTCTATTCCCTCCTCCTGCCGTCGGCTGCACTTTTTTTTGACTACATTGACTCCCTCTGATTCGTCATCCAAAAGTGCCACTTCACTCTCTTTTATTGCAGTTCGTACTGCTCTTCATTTCGCGCATGCACCTCTCTGATTCCTCCACTACCTTTGCGATAGCTATGGCATCTTTAAGAGTGGGGTTGCTTGACGCCCACAACCTCTCTTGAATCTTCTTACTGCTACACTGCACAATCAATTGGTCTCTTATCATTTCCTCCTGCATGCCTCCAAATTCACATTTTGCAGAGAGTTCCCTCAATCTTGCTACAAAGTCATCTATAGCCTCATTTGTGCGTTGTGGTTGTGTATAGAATTTGTGTCGCCTCATGACCACATTGACTTGTTTTGCAAACCTTATCTGGAGTTTCAGGACAGCCTCCTTGTATACATGCTCCGTCTCTCCACTCTGTGTATCCCCTACAGGTGGAAGATATTTGAAAATATGTTGCCCTTCCTTGCCTAGTGAACCCAATAGCAATGCTTTTTTCCTTGTTTCTGGAAACTTTTCGCCATCTAAAGCTATGAGATAATTCTCAAAGCAATCTATCCAGTCCTCCCACTCTATTGTAGGTTCACCAGGTGACATAAGGAACGGGGGTGGTGTTACTATGGCAGTGCTTACATCCATGTTTTAACTTTTCTATTTTATCTTTCTCCACAAGATGGCAGCAAGCACCAATAGTTCGCCCTGTCAATGCTAAACTTTTCCTTACACTTATTTCGACCAATCACAGTGCATCATTCATCTACGAATGATCTTCCTCGAGTCAGCAGGCCTGCCACACAGCATACGAGGACTCAATGCTGCTCTACCACACCAGGTTTCGGTTGTCTGCCACTCTGCTCACACGGTAAGGTTCTTTTAAACTTTGCCTTTTTCTGCTTGTGGTATCGTCACTGCAGTCTTTCACAGGCAATTCTTTTCGTACAGCTGCCTACTGCACACCTCCTCTCTGCCCTGCTTGTTGCCCCCCTTGCGTTCTCTCCTTACCAGTGTGGCTTTTATTCTTATGCTGCGCTGCACTCCATCTCTTGCCCTACGTCCACTCTCTTCACACGCCTACGCAGTGTACGCCTCCTCTTTACTCACTGTCCTGCTCGCTGCCCCGACGTTCACTCCTTACTGGTGCAGTTTTCCTTGCGCAGCACTCCTTCTCTGGACTTACGCGCTCCTCAGTGTCACGGCGTCTCTTCCTCGCACGCAGCACTCTCTTCACTGCCCTGCTCACTACGCCTCCTCTCCTTACGCGCTCCTCAGTGCCACAGCGTCTCTTGCATGCCCGCAGCGCTCTCTTCACTGCACTTGCTCACGCTGTGCTGTCACTTACGCCTCTTCTCTGCACTGCTTGCTGCTCCGCCGTACTCTCCTTACCGCTGCAGCCTTCCTCTCATCACGATACAGTGCACGCCATGTTTTTGGTTGCTCACGCGTTCCTTCTCGTCACGGCTCCTCCGTCTGCTTCTCACAGCTGGCAGGGTGTTCCGCGTGTCTTTGCCTCACTTGTTGACATCGCGTTTCGACCTTTCCCTTCTCGCCTCCGCTGCTTCACTCGACGAGTTTGGTTCGTCGTTGGGGTTATTCCTCTCCCTGGCACAGCCTTGTGTCTGGCCGATCGTCGCCAAAATTGTTGTACATTCAAATGAGACACAACGATGGTTTCCTTTTGCTTGGAGTTTATTCGTCAGGAGAGGAACCCCACACGACAGCTTTGCCAGACACAGCTGACGCCAACTGTCAACGGTCACCCCCCAGCCCATGACATCACCATGGAACCTTCAGTACTTGGTGGAGATGTGCAGTTCCAGCCTGGCCAGAAAAGTAAGCACAATACAACAAATACTTGAGAGACACATGAGTTCCGTCCTTTCAGAATTCACCCTTCGATCCATCCATCCTCTCCGATTTCATTTACTATGTCATCGTCTCACCCACCCATCCATCCGTTCATTGTCTTATTAATCTATTTACTCTGTAATACTTGTAAATCTGTATTTGTAAATCCGTATTTGTAAAGCGCAAACTACTCACCCTTACGGGACTCAAGTCGCTGGGGACCGTCGTGGAAATTAAGTGAGCTATTGCCCAGAGTCACATGGTGCTGAGCTGAGCCGGGGATCGAACCGTGAGCCCTGTGCTCCAAAGTCAGCTGCCCTGGCCGCTGCACCACACCTCTCCACCATCCATCTTCTCAGATTTGCATTTACTATTACATCCATCCGTCCATTCATCCATACATCCATACATCCATCCTTACTCTCAGATCTTCACCCATCCATCCATCCATCCATCCATCCATATATCATCCATCCATCCATCCTCTCTCTGAGGTTTCCATTCACTGAACCATCCTTTTACCCACTCATCCATCCATCCTCTAAGATTTCCCTTTACTTTGCCATCCATCTCTCATTCCATCCATCCTCTGAGTTTTCCATTCACTCTACCATCCTTTCACCCATCCATTCATTCTCTCAGATTTCATTCACTCTGCCATCCTTTCACCCACCCATCTACCTATCGTCTCACCCACTCATCCTTTCACCCACCCATCCTCTCACCCACTCATCCACCCATCTTTTTACCAACTCATCTGTCATCCTTTCACCCACTCATCCGTTCACCAACCCATCGATCCTTTCACCCACCCATTCATCGTTTCACCCACCCACCCTCTCACCCACCCACCCACCCACCCTCTCACCCACCAATCTATCTTTGTACCCGCTCATCCTTTAATTCACCCATCCATCCTGCCACCCCATCCTTTCACCCACCCATCCATTACACCCACCAGTGCTTTTACCCACTCATCCCTCTTTTCTCCCACCCATTCTTTCACCCACTCATCCATCTATCCCAAATCGGACTGGAGGACCACTACCCATATAGCTTTAATTTTGGCTGGTGTACATGGTGAGGACACTTGTGGGACTTACTATCTGGGAGGCATACTTCGTACTCCAATGCGATTTGGGAAGCAAATCTATGGTTAGCTTGTATTAAGACATCAAGGGCCTGACTACGATGTTGGGCGGACAACACAGTTGCCGTCTCGGGACCGACCGACCCCGGGTCGGCTGTCCCAACACCGCTATTACAATTCTACCACACATGGTGCAGTCGCATACTCTCATTTCTCTATGGGAGCTTGTGCTGCAGCCATTAACCAGCCGTGCACAAGCTCCCGTAGAGAAATGGACGTTTCTGTTACTCCCGGCACCGCGTGGCAGACACCTCACGGTGCCTGCCACATGGTGCAGGGATTAACAGGGGGGGCACCATAGGTGCCCCCTCGGCTCCCATCCAGAGGCCGCAAGGAGAAGGGGGCCCTGCTGGGGGCCCCCAAAGTTGCTTTCCGACAGGCTTTCCATGTCTGAAAGCCCGACATATAAAGCCTGTGGGAAACTGACATCGTAATCCTGACAGCGGAAATGCCGTCTTTAAGGGATTACGTTCCAGTTCCAACTGGCCGATGGGCTCCTTGAACCCGTCAGAAGCCAGCCGGAATTACCGTCCGGTTTCACTTCCGACCGCCGTCATTGTAATACGGCGGTCGAAAGTGAAACCTATGATGTCAGTCAGAAAGCCTCCGACCGACATCATAATAGGGCCCCAAGTGTCTCTGGGGGCACCCGGTGACAAAGAGTACCCCTGTTGCCCAATTGTTTGACCACCGGGCATTGGGGTGGCAGCGTACATAGGCTACCTGAGTGCCTTATGACGGTATTTGACACAGTCGAATAGCGCAGCTATTTTAACTTGACATTGAACTTAGTACCACACAGACATAGGAACTTACAGTGTCGAACAGCCTTGAAAAATCTTGTAGATGAAACATGGGTCGGCTACCTTTTAGAGATGTGTTGTATGAAATCTGAAGATTTGGAGAAGAATAAAAGCCAAGAATATTTACAAAAAACACTTTGCTGACCTTTCCTGTTTACATATCGTTGTCTAAGAGTACTGTGGGACTTGTTTGTGTGCTTCGGTACCATTTCTTTCTTAAACTTACTGTGTTGATAAACTTACTGTACTGGGACCTTGCCCCAGGACGGATTTCTCACCAGTGGTGACAGGATGTGAGTACCAAGTGAGCTCCACGAATGGGACAATGTTTATCTTTTTTACTTCATTTCCTCCTACATTGACCACATATCTTATGTGTGAACCCTATAGCATAAGCCATCACTTTGTTTTTTGTTTGTCCCACAGTGAGGCAATCCTGCCTGACAGTGAGACAGCCCTGCCCCACAGTGTGGTGACCCTGCCCCACAGTGAGATAGCCCTGCCCCACAGTGAGGTGACCCTGCAGCACAGTGAAGCTAGCCTGCCCCACAGTGAGGTGACCCTTCCCAAGAGTGAGGTGACCCTGCCCCACAGTGAGACAACCCTGCCCCAGAGTGAGGCGACCCTGCCCCAGAGAGAGACGTCCCTGCCCCAGAGTGAGGCGACCCTGCCCCGGAGAGAGACGTCCCTGCCCCAGAGTGAGGCGACCCTGCCCCAGAGAGAGACGTCCCTGCCCCAGAGTGAGGCGACCCTGTCCCAAAGTGAAGCAACCGTGCCCCGGAGTGAGATGACCCTGCCCCAGAGTGAGAAAACCCTGCCACAGAGTGAGACGTCCCTGCCCCACAGTGAGGCATCCCTACCCAAGAGTGAGGCGTTCCTGCCCAAGAGTGAGGCATCCCTTCCCAAGAGTGAGACGTCCCTGTCCTAGAGTGAGATGAATCTGCCCCAGAGTGAGACAACCCTGCCCACAGTTGAAGGAAGTGGCCCTTAGGGGCCACCCGGGTTACTTACAACCACCTGCTATGCCTTCCCAAGAAATGAAGAGTCGGTCAGACAGTAGAGAATACAAACAAGCATTTATTAGTAATACTCTGCAGAAGAGTCCAATCTGGCCTGCACCCTAAGATGTCTGCCGAGGGACTGACTCCCCAACGGCGTGCAATGCATGATCATTCCTCCAAGAACCCCCAACCACGCCCACAGTGGAAAGTTACAGGCCTGGGCCGAACATGAACAAAGAAGGCACAGAAGGATGGGCTACCACCTGCCAGATGAGTACATGCTATCTGCAGCTCAAGGTTACCGCGCTGAGTCTCAGCGTCTCCTAACGTGGGAGCAGAACTACACACTCGGATAGGCATGCGAGGGCAGAATGGCCTATTCATTAGTAAAGTCGGGAAGCAGCCTTGAACAGGGAAGGAAAATAATAACTAAATACAGTGTTCTGCTGAGGCAGGCAGTACGAATAATGATGCCTAGTTCAGACACAGCCTAATAGGCATTACGGAATACAAAATGGAGTCACACTTGCTAACTAAAGCTTCTACGTTGCAGGGATAACTCAGTGGGTTGCATAACGTGAATACACATGGCATCTATTTAGCTACACACTGCTAACCTAATGTAGCATGATACGAGTGCATAGCAGGAATGGGATTTTCAAACCGAACAGACCCTCCTTATAGCAGTGGTGGCTAAATGCTTTATTGAGGCCATCGGTAGGGTCTTTACAATTCTAAGTGGGAAGGAAGAAAATGCATAGGCAGTCAAATTACAAGGGAGAATAAAGCAGCACATGAGAATCAAAATCTACTTAGTATTCAAAAATACCTTCGTCAATAAGCATCATATCCTGGATATCCTGCATCATCTTAGTAGAGACCTTAGTATCATGTCCTGGCAATTTAGGGGTAGGGGTGAGCTTGCTCACACAATAGGTGCAACATGCTGGAAGGCAATTAATACATAGGCAACATGTGAAGATGACACCTGCGATAACTATTAGGGCAAGTAGTATCTTCCAACCCCATGATGTCAGCAGACCCCAGAACCACCCTGTGAGGGACCATGATCCATTATCCTTATAGATATCTGAAGCAAGTCTGTGTAATTTCTGTATGGCGGAGTATACATTAGGGGCATTATCAGGAATGTAAACACAGCAACTGCTGCCGATGACGCTGCAGGCTCCGTCCCTATCAGCAAGGATGACGTCTAAAACCATCCGGTTTTGAAGAGCAATAAGTCTCGTAGCCTGAAGCTCAACGGTAATATTAGTCAGTATACCTGCAGTAGTGTTAATGACTCCCTCAACTACTCTAGCCAGGCGACGGATATTACGGCTATTGAACATGGGGCCCCAGAATGGCAAAATGCCCTTCATGATGTCAGTAAATTGCTGTAGGGAAGTATCTGTTTGATCTATATCTTCTGGATTGACAACTCTCTTGGCTCGATGCAAATGTAGATCCCTTCGCTGTAGTCTATGATCCTTGTGATAATTAGATGGTGCAATATAAACAGGGGGTAAAAGAAAAGAGACATAACACTGGCCAGACCATCCCCTGGGAAGCCATGTATCAATCAATCATGTCACTTATAAAGTGCACTACATACCCACGAGGGTCTCAAGGCGCTGGGGGAAGAGGGGGGTGGTGCTGCTACTGATCGAAGAGCCAGGTCTTGAGGAGTCTTCTGAAGGCCAGTAGGTCTTGGGTCTGTCGGAGGTTGGTGGGGAGGGTGTTCCAGGTCTTGGCGGCGAGGTGGGAGAAGGATCTGCCGCCGGCGGTCGTTTTCCGGATGCGGGGGACTGTGGCGAGGGCGAGGCTGGTCGAGCGGAGCTGGCGGGTGGGGGTGTAGAAGCTGAGTCGTCTGTTGAGGTAGGCTGGTCCGGAGTTGTGGAGTGCTTTGTGTGTGTGGGTGAGGAGCTTGAAGGTTATCCTCTTGTTGACAGGGAGCCAGTGCAGGTCTCTCAGGTGGGGTGTGATGTGGCTGCGTCGGGGGATGTCGAGGATAAGACGTGCAGAGGCGTTCTGGATGCGTTGCAGCCGTCTCAGGAGCTTAGCCGTTGTTCCTGCATAGAGGGCGTTTCCGTAGTCCAGCCTGCTGGTGACGAGGGCCTGGGTGACTGTTTTTCTTGTTTCGGTGGGGATCTACTTGAAGATCCTGCGGAGCATTCGGAGGATGTTGAAGCAGGATGAGGAAACGGCGTTGACCTGCTTAGTCATGGAGAGGGTGGGGTCGAGGATGACCCCTAGGTTGCGTACGTGGTCGGTGGGTGGCGGGGCTGTTCCCAGTGATGTTGGCCACCAGGAGTCGTCCCAGGCTGAAGGGTTGGAACCAAGGATGAGGACCTCCGTCTTGTCCGAGTTCAGCTTCAGGCGGCTGGTCCTCATCCATTCGGCGACGGCCTTCATTCCTTCATGGAGGTGGGCTTTGGCGGTGTGAGGGTCTTTGGTGAAGGAGAGGATCAGCTGGGTGTCATCGGCGTAGGAGATGATGTTGAGGTTGTGCTGTCGGGCGACGTGGGCGAGGGGTGCCATGTAGATGTTGAACAGCGTTGGGCTGAGGGAGGAGCCTTGGGGTACGCCGCAGATGTTCTTGGTGGCCTTGGATCGGAAGGGGCGAGGCGGACGCTTTGTGTTCTGCCGGAAAGGAAGGATGTGGTCCAGTCCAGGGCCTTCTCTTGGATCCCGGCGTCGTGAAGGCGTGTTCGTAGTGTGTGGTGGCAGACCGTGTCGAAGGCGGCTGATAGGTCCAGGAGGATGAGGGCTGCTGTTTCTCC
Source organism: Calotriton arnoldi (assembly GCA_963921515.1). Lineage (NCBI taxonomy): Eukaryota > Metazoa > Chordata > Amphibia > Caudata > Salamandridae > Calotriton > Calotriton arnoldi. The sequence goes on from CAWUFW010003157.1 coordinate 156,725, forward strand.
GTTGTCTAGCAGGGTCCTGATGTCATCGGTGGCGGCGATGAGGGCGGTTTCGGTGCTGTGGTTGCTGCGGAAGCCGGACTGGGAAGGGTCCAGGATGTTGTTCTCCTCGAGGTAGCGGGTCAGTTGTTTGTTGACGATTTTCTCAGTGACCTTCGCGGGGAACGGGAGCAGAGAGATGGGTCGGAAGTTCTTGAGGTCCTTGGGGTCTGCCTTGGGTTTCTTGAGTAAGGCGGTGATCTCGGCGTGCTTCCAGCTTTCCGGGAAGGTTGCTGTCTCGAAGGAGATGTTGATTATTTTCCGGAGATGGGGCGCGATGGCTGTACTGGCTTTGTTGAAGATGTGGTGAGGGCACGGGTCTAGCGGTGAACCGGAGTGGATGGTGTTCATGATCTCGCTGGTGTCCTCGTCGTTGATGTTGGTCCAGGAGAGCAGGCGGTTGGTGGTTGTGGGGGCAGTGGTCTCGGTGGTTGCCGGGGCGGTCGTGGTGTTAAAGCTGTCGTGGATGTCGGCGATTTTGCGGTGGAAGAAGGTGGCCAGTGAGTCGCACAGGTCTCGCGACGGCTGGATGTCGTTGGTGTTGGAGCTGGGGTTGGAGAGTTCCTTCACGATGTTGAAGAGCTCTTTGCTGTTGTGTGCGTTGTTGTCTAGGCGGTCTTTGAGTGAGGCCCTTTTGGCAGATCTGATGAGGTGATGGTGACTGCGGGTGGCGCTCTTGTGGGCGGCGAAGCTGTCCGCTGTCCGTTCGTGGAGCCAGATCTTCTCCAGTTTTCGGCATGTTCGTTTGGAGGCCTGGAGGTCTTCGGTGAACCAGGTGGCTTTCTTGCTGGTGTGGCTGTTGGGCGGATTCTTGAGCGAGGCGAGGGTGTTGGCGCAGTCGTCGATCCACTGTCTGAGGTTGCGGGCGGCGGTGTCGGGGTCGGAGGGTTCGGCGGGTGGGCTCAGGGCGAGGGTTGTGGTTAGCTGGTCTTCTGTGACTCTGCTCTAGCAGCGGCGAGGCATTTGTTCGGTGCGGTGGTGCGTGGTGGGCTTCCTGTAGGTGAAGTGGATGCAGTGGTGGACAGTCCAGTGGGGTTCGGAGGTGTGGTTGAAGGAGATGTGTGGGCTTGCGGAAAAGATGGAGTCGAGCGTGTGGCCGGCGGCGTGGGTGGGTGTAGTCACGAGCTGTCTGAGTCCGAGGGTGGCGAGGTTGTCGATCAGGGTGGTGGAGTTGGTGTCCTTGTTGTTCTCGAGGTGGAAGTTCAGGTCCCCGAGGAGGATGTAGTCCGTGGAGGCGATGGCGTGTGTGCTGACGAAGTCAGCGATGGAATCGCTGAACTGTGGTCGGGGTCCGGGGGGTCTGTAGATGAGGGTTCCTCTGAGGGTGGTGTTGGGATCGGTGTGGATCTGGAAGTGCATGTGTTCGGGCGGTGCTGAGGGTGTCGTCGGTGTTGGTTGAGACTCTGAGGGTGTTCCTGTGGACGATGGCGATGCCTCCTCCGACTCCGTTTGTGCGGTCCCTGCGGGTGATCTTGTATCCGTCCGGGATGGCAATGGCGATGTCGGGGCTGAAGCGGGATTCAGCCAGGTCTCCATCAGGAATGCGACGTCTGGGGAGGTTGAGTCGAGAAGGTCCCAGAGTTCGATGGCGTGTTTGCGGGCGGAGCGGGTGTTGAGGAGGATGCATCTGAGGTAGTTGGGTTCTTTCCTGGGCGGTGGTTTGGCGGGGCGGGTGCTGGCGAAGCTGCAGTTCCGGCAGGTGAAGGGCCCTTGGGTGCGCTTCGGGTGGCATGGTAGCAGGCGTGATCTTTTCCGGGGTTGAGTGCGTGGAGGGTGCTGGCGTCGTATCGGCGTCTGTTGATGTGGCGGGCGCGGGGGATGCCCGGACCAGGGAGTCTGGCGCTGGGCGCGGTCACGGCGCGGGCGGGCGCAGACGGGCTTGCCTTAGGTGCGCCTTCGGCGCGCCAGCGGCGCGCCCGCTGAGCACGTCCGCCATAAATGGGGAGGTGGGAGGGAGGAGCAGGGAATGGGGCAGCGAATGGGCAGTGAGGGGGCGGGGCCGCAGGGGCGCAGCGGCGGGAAACAGGCACAGAAGGGAAAACGAGCACAATCAGGGCATCAAGGGGGCACAGAAAGGAAAAAACTAGCACAATGAGGGGCAGCAAGGGGGGCACAGAAAGGAAAAAACGAGCACAATCAGGGGCAGCAAGGGGGCACAGAAAGGAAAAACGAGCACAATCAGGGGCAGCAAGGGGGCACAGAAAGGAAAAAACGAGCACAATCAGGGGCAGCAAGGGGGCACAGAAAGGAAAAAACGAGCACAATCAGGGGCAGCAAGGGGCACAGAAAGGAAAAACGAGCACAATCAGGGGCAGCAAGGGGGCACAGAAAGGAAAAACGAGCACAATCAGGGGCAGCAAGGGGGCACAGAAAGGAAAAACGAGCACAATCAGGGGCAGCAAGGGGGGCACAGAAAGGAAAAAACGAGCACAATCAGGGGCAGCAAGGGGGCACAGAAAGGAAAAACGAGCACAATCAGGGGCAGCAGCAGGGCACACAGACGGAGCTGTGTGGTGGGGGAGCGACCTACCAGTCTGTATAAGCCTGTCCCCACAAACAAAGTATGTTATGTTATGTTATGTTATGTTAGGTGGGTATTTATGTGAGCGCACGTTCACCAGCAGGTCTCTTGGCGCTAAAGTCTGAGAAGGGACGGATCAGGCCGGAGGCAGACTAGTAGTAAGCTAGTGTAAACAGCCAGGTCTTGAGCTGTTTCCTAAACCGCATATAATCTTCCTCAAGTCTCAACGGGGTCGGCAGTGAGTTCCAGAACTTTGGGCCCAAAATAGAGAATCGAGTCCCACCAGTGCGTTTGCGTCTGAATCTGGGCACTACCAAAAGGTTCAGGTGCATAGATCTCAGAACGCGCTGGGGTAGATACTTGCTGACTCTCGAGGAGATAAAGCTGGGGCCAGTTCCCCGAATAGCTCTAAAAAGAATACAGCCTGCTTTGAACATAGCTCGCTGCTCCACCGGGAGCCAGTGGAGATCTTTCAATAGCGGGCTAATGTGGCATCGTCTGTCCTTCTGATAGATGATTCTTGCTGCTTGATTCTGAATCATCTGTAAACGATGTTTCTGGTTTTGTGGAAGGCCAAGATATAGTATGTTGCCATAATCGATTTTGGACAGAATCAAGGCAATAACAATTTGAATGCTGGCTTCTTTGCTGAAAAATCTCCTGATCTTACGCAACTTTCTTAGTTGGATGAAGCAAGCAGAGGTAACTGAGCTGATCTGAGTGCTCAACGAGAGATCCGAGTCAATTTGAATGCCCAGACTCTTAATCACTGGTTTAAGAAGTGGCACCACACCGAGCTCCGAAGGCCAATGAGAAGGTGTCCAGTGTAAAAGTTTATTTCTAGGAACAATTTTTTCAGTTTTCTCTAAATTCAGTTTTAATTGGTTATTATTCATCCAATTTTTGGTGAACACCATGGAGTATACATTTGGAGGTGTGAGCAAAGGTGGGCTACTAGTAGTGTTCAATCGGTATGTATAGTTACAACTGCTCCGACCTACTGGAATGTTCCCTGTACCCTCGACACAGAAACTAGCTGTTGTATTGATCACAGGGATGGGCATGGCTTTGTCTTCAGTTATATTTCGTTCCTGGAAACATTTAAAATATTCAGTAACATTAAATCCTTGAAAATCCAGCATTTCATTTTGCAACCAAGTGACATTCTTATTATCCTCAAACATACTCATACAAGCTTCTGGATGTAGGGTACCCTCCTTTCCCTCTGCCCCAGGTGTATATCCTTGGTGTACCACTATATACTCCAACACTGCTTCGTAATCAGACTGTACCATATTCATCGCATCAGCATGATAGTGCATGCACACCATAGAAAGCAATTGGAACCATGCCTCACAGCTACCCAAATATGACAGGGGCAATGACACCAGTAGATCGTTCCTGTGCATAACTGAGGGAAGTAACCCATACACCCAAATATTTGTGGCATTAGTTGTACTGTGTACCTGATGAAGCATCTGCAGAAACGCATTCTCGACATAGGTCTGTCTATGTCTTTCTTTATGCGGGGCCAGTGTAACAAACGAATGCTCAGGTGGAGCCGTGGTAGTCCCTATCAATGTGTGCACAGGATGCTGTTCTTCTAAATACCACTCCACCCCGAATAGTGTTATCGTTACGATGAGAAGGACACTACAACTACCACCCTACTCCCAATAGACCAACTAGACCACACAGGACCATTCTGCTGTAATGGTGGGGCCACCAGAGGCTGTTCCTCCTTCAGAATTGCGCGGCCAAATGGGTACATAGAAAGAAACTTTTAGGAACTGGAGCCACAAAAATACAACCAACCAGAGGGGTACAAATCACCCAGTGTCCTTCAGAGCCTCACTCGTAGACTCCTATTGTTCATCAACGACGGTGCTATGAAGCACTCCCACGGGGGAGCTGCGCGATCACAGCCCTTGCTGGAAAACAAATCCTCTTCTTTCAGGATAGGACACCCTCCCTCCTGGGAAGACACCCTCAGCTAATCCTGTCCAGTGTCCAGGGCAGTGCACCAGTGTAACTCACTCTAATCTAAAGCAGACACCTTAGGCATAGCACCTATGCCCTAAGCTTGAGTCCTTCCCTAACTCCTGGACTGCCCTACTGGCGCACTGTCCTTCCGTTGGGGTCGCAGGTTGTACCTGGCAACCCCAGGCACTTCTTCATCAACAAAAAGGGGAAGAAATTCAGGCTCAGCAGGGCATTGAGACTCAGGTGTCTGTGCACCAGAAGCGGGAGCATCCGGGGCGGCCCTTATCTCTGGGGGGACCGCTTCAAGTAAGTCCTCGTCTGTCTGCGCCCACCTTAGTCGGGCGTCAGAGAAGGGAACGAAACGGGGCACTCGCTCCCCTTCCTGGTCAGCAATGCCGTCGAGGACCCACTGGTCATACGGAAGTGGGAGAGGTACTCTTTTGACATGCAATCCGTGTACCCAGTGCTTCCGGCCTTCAAGCTTTTCTGCGGTGCGGGTGGCGAGCAGGACCAAGAGTGGCCCTTTCCACCGAGGCTCCAGGCAGCTCTTTCGCTAAAAGTTTTTCACAAGCACGAAGTCCCTGGGCTGTAGCTGATGCCCGGGCCCCTCTGGTACTGGTTGCAGCGTGGCGTGAATCTGTTGGTGGACAGAACGAAGATCTTTAGTTAACTCATACAGATAGTCCACAAGTAGGGGGTACTCTATCTCAGAAAAGCGCTTGGGTCTTGGGACACCCCAGACGTTGGCGAGGCGCCCAAAGACCACCTCGTACGGGGACAACCCTGTTCTAGAATGCGTGGTCGCTCTGGTAGACAACAAACCAAAGGTAGAGCATCGGGCCATCGCAATCCTGTGCTTTCTTGAATCTTCGCTAACTTCAATTTGAGAGTACCATTGTACTTCTCAACCAGGCCTGCTGACTGGGGGTGGTTCGCTGCATGAAACTTCTGTCTAATATGCAAGCCTTTACACACCAATTCAATGACCTTTGAATTGAAGTGACTTCCGTTGTCACTCCAGATCACACGTGGTAATCCATAGCGCGGGAAGAACTCTTTTAAGAGTGCCTTCGCCGTTGCCATAGCCGTATTCTCCTTAGTGGGGTAAGCCTCAATCCATTTACTGAATGCACAAATCACTACCAGCACATACTTCAGATTGTCAACTCGTTCCATTTCGATGAAATCCATCTGGAGAACCTCGAAAGGGAAGGAAGGCGGTGCAAAGTTACCTGCGGGTGTAGGAGTACCTTTCCCAGGATTATGTTCCAGACAAATGATGCACTGTTTCACTAGGTGTGTGGCTACCTTAGGGATATTGTTGTTTCGCCATACTGGGTACAGTAGCTTACATATTCCTTTGGCACTAATGTGTGCTGGGCCGTGGGCCATAGTAACAACATGGAGCACATAGGCATTAGGCAGCAACCATCTCTGTTTCCCAGACAAGTCAGTCCAACACCCATCCTCGTCCAAACGCCCTGTCCTTTCCTCCCATACTGCCAGTTCATCTACTGTCGCCTCGCTCTGTATTTCCGTGACATTTTCTAATGTGTCCTCGAACATTCCATTGTCTGGAACCCACCTAGCGGGGCCTGCCATGAACATCTTTTTCATCTTCGATCTAGCTGTCTCCTTAGCTGTCTGATCTGCAAAAGCATTTCCCCTTCCCACATCGTCTGTTACTGCTTTGTGAGCGCTACATTTTATTATTGCCAACTTATCAGGAAGTGTCAGTGCTGACAACAATCTATGTATCAATGGACCATGCTGTATTCGCAATCCATGCGAGGTCAAGAACCCTCTCTCCGCCCAGAGGTGCCCGAAATTATGGGCCACCCCAAAGGCAGTCAGTCCCTCACTCAACTCGCAAGCCCTAAGGAGGGCAACCAACTCTGCAGCCTGGGCCGATTGGTATGGGATACGGGATGTCTCAACTACAATGTGTAACTTTTGAGATTGCATATGCGCAGTGGTAGTGCCATCTGGTAGTTTGAAACAAGAGCCATCGACATATAGTTCCCCTTGGGGGTCAGATAAGGGAACATCAGTCAGGTCTACCCGTCCCTTCGTTTCTTCCTCAGTCCGAAATAAACAATCATGGACATCATTGTCCTTTTCTTCTGAAGGGAGGGGTAGTAACGTGGCTGGGTTCAGAGTAGCACAACGTTTGATGGTAATGTGCGGAGCAAACAAAGTTAACTCATATCCAGTCAGCCGCGCACTAGTAAGGTGCTGTGTCTTTGTCTTATTCAACAGTGTGTCCACAGCATGAGGTACCATGACTGTGAGATCCGTATCAAGGACGAGCCCTGCCAATTGCCTGATAGAAACTGCCACCGCCGTGGCAGCCCTCAGGCAGCTCGGGAGAGCTCTGGCGACGTTATCAAGAATTGCAGAGAAATATGCACAGGGTCTCTGCTTACCACCAAAACCCTGTGTTAGAACAGAAAGCGCGCACCCGTCCGCCTCATGTACATAGAGCACAAAAGGCTTCTGGTAATCAGGAGTACCAAGCACAGGAGCAGAGCAAAGCGCAACCTTTAATTGCTCAAAAGCTTGCTGGCATGCAGATGTCCAAGGCAGGGGTTCATGCACTTCTTTGGTGGTCAGGTAAAGGAGGGGTTTCGTTAGTAAGGAATAGTTAGGGATCCAGTGGCGACAATACGAAGTTATACCTATGAACGCGCGTACCTCGCGTTGGGTCTCAGGAACAGGCATATTAGTAATAGCAGCTATGCGTTCAGGTGTTAGTCTGCGACCCTCCTTCGACAGTAGGTGACCTAAATAGGTGACCTCCTGTCGACAATATTGAAATTTTGAAAGTGACACCTTGTGGCCATGGTGTGCCAAATGTAACAGCAATTTAACTGTGGCCTCTTTACAACCATCTTCTGAAGCCACCAGGAGGTCGTCAACGTACTGCAACAGCACAATACCAGGGGCAAGTTCCAAAGAATCCAATTGAGCTTTCAAAGCTTGGCTATAGATACTAGGACTCTGCGTATAGCCTTGTGGAGCATGACAGAACCTAAAGCTCCTTCCGGCTATTGCAAATCCAAACAGATATCTGCTATCTGTATGGATTGGAATGCTGAAGAAAGCTTTCTTCAAATCTATCACTGAGAAGAATTTAGCAGACGGGGGAATCATTGTCAAGATCGTGGTAATGTCTGGGACTACAGGGTACTGGGGAATCACTATTTTATTCACCTCTCTAAGGTCAATTACAAAGCGGTAAACGTCAGGGTGAGCATCAGAAGAATCCAAGGGTGCCTTGTTGAGAATAGGAAGAATAGGGCTGTTACACACATTCGCCGCTGTCTCCTCAACCACACCAGACTTAATCAAATCCTGTATTATTTGCAATAAGGCCTTTTCTCCTGCCTGGGATATCTTGTACTGGGGAATACGTGGCCATACAACATTGTCCTTAATCTGTATAGAGACCGGTGGGATCTGGAGTAACCCCACATCTGTGTCTCCTGTAGCCCACAGTGTGTGTGGCACATCTTTAAACTCAGCGGGGAGGGGGGCATCCTTTGCGAGACATTGTGTGGCAAGGGCCACCTGCGGTCCAATAGTCATGTAAACACCGTCTGGAGAACAAAAAATTGTCGCATGCAAACTTTTTAACAAATCCAACCCTAACAAATTCTCCCCACAATTGGACGTTAATAGAAATAGTGAATCAACCGTGAAGAGGCCAATAGTCAAAGCAAGAGGTTTGGAAATGGGTCTGACAACCGGCACGCCTGAGAAACCCACCGAAACGTTGTTTTGGCTGGACAGAGCCGCCCCGGGACCAGTGAATGGGAAACAGAGCTATTCATAGCCCCTGTATCAACTAAGAATTTCTCGGTCGTACCGTGTAAATCTGCAGTGACATAGGGTCCACACTGATCTACAGGCACCGGAACTGGTCCCTTGCCCTGGCTATCCTAGCTGTGAGACATCCCCGTCACTTCGTCCATGTCATAGTCATCTTGATAGTACTGCCTCCCTCGGGGGTCGTCAAAATAGTTCCCGCTCTGTCTATTGAACAATGTATTCTCCGATCGCGTCTCCCCCCGGCCTCCTCCTCCTCTTCCACGTCCTCTAAAACCCCGACCTCTCTGGGCCTCGTCTTTCTGGACTAACTCCGGACACTCATTCCGCCAATGTCCCTCCTGCTTGCAATAAGCACATTGATTGAGCCCAATATGTGCGCTCGAGGAACCACCCCTTTTAGACCTGGGTAGCCGCTGGGCCGTACCTCTTACTTTCCCTCTTCCGATACCCCTCGTAACTTGCTGCATCAACACCCTCTTCTTCAAGTCTTTCGACTTTTTCTCCACTTTCTCCTTCTCTTCATTCTCTCTATGCTCGTAGTACTGTGCCATGCTCAATATTACCGACGGGGAAGAGGAGCTCCAAGTGCTTTCTGAAGCCTGCAACCTAGTCGCAATCTCAGGAAGCAAATTGGTTACGAACCTGCTGACAAACAACCGGACACCACCTTCCAATGACAGATCCTGGCCACTAAAGTCGAGAAACACTCCTTCAAACCTATAAAAGAAATCAGACACACTCTTGTCCTTCTTCTGACGACATGTAGTCAACTTGTCCCAATCCACCCGTCTCGGCGGGATAAGAGAATGCATATAGGTGATAATGGGGCCCGGTAAAGCCAATATCTCCGCCCTCGGCTTGTCACCGGGCTTGCAGTCCTTATCCCACGCCCTGATCTGATCCCATGTTCCTCCCAATTCCACCACATGATCCTGCGTATGCACTTGCCTCCATATGTCCACTGGTACCAACAAGCCAAAGAACAATTCAATATCTGCTAACGTCATCACCGTGGAGGAGGCCGCCTCTGTCAACTCTTTGTAATACGCAGTCGGGTTTTTCCGAGGGTCTGGCAACTGACTTTTAAGGGATATTACCTCACTCCTCTTCCAAGGAGTATAGATCCACTGTTCCTGGAACCGAGCATCGACTCACGGCCTAATTACAGCATTTGCGGAGTCGCGCAGTTCTGGTATTTCAGGATGATAAATGGGATGGACCTCCCTCATGGGGCACTGGGTCACCATCGTCGGAACCTTTTGTAGCAATCTGCCCCAATAACCCACCAATGTCGTTACATTGCTAAAAACCTAATTAGGAGCCATATCTGGAGCATATACCCTGTCCCGTATGTCATAGATGATCTGCGGTGCAACGCCCTGAAAACACTGCTCCCACAGTCCTATTAGCGTGGCCGACATGTGCTTAAGAGCATGCTGCTGTATGAAGGGCTCATAATCTTTCATCACACTCCACACATCTTCCACACTATAGATCGGGTTCCGAGCCCACTGAGCTACCTGATTCGCCACCATTTGCTTCTCCTCATCACCCACAGCAGAACGCACCAACACTTTGTCCATACGGTCTCGTGCTGCCGCCCAGTTCCCTTCATATATCCCACGTACAGGGGTCTCGCCATTCGGCAGTGCTAGGGGTGTCATACTTGAGGGAGAAAGAGCAGATGAGGAGACAGGTATCATCATGAAAGGAGACAGTTTTGTAGGAGTGAAAGGGGTTGTAGCAGTAGATACAGAGTCAGTAGACGGAACAGGAGAGCTAACGGCTCCCACCCCCGTTCCTAGCGTGAGCAGGGAAGGAGCAGGCGGGGCTGGGGCCGAAGCAGTTTGACTAGAGGCCGAAATACTAGGAAGAGCGGCAACCGAGGCCGGGGACTGAGATGTGGGAACCCTTGGGTATATCCGCTCAGGAGCATAAGGTGGAGGAGGGCGAGAATCCAATAGCTCTTCAACAAAAACATCACCTTCCTCTCTAGTGATATAACATTTATCTGTCTGCAATCCAAACTTTCTATTTGCACATTCTATGCCTTTCTCTATCTTTGCCCTTTTATAGGCCACTGCTTTCTGCGTTATAGTTTGTGCCTGCCTCTTCCGGGCCTCTTTCTCTGCTCTCATACGCCGCTGCTTGGCTTCCTTCTGCCATACTCTTGGAGAATCAAACATCGACTGCCTGCTCTTTTTGGCGAATAATTTGTCCTGCAAGAAATTCAATTTTTGCTCATCAAACGAGCCAGTAAGTGGCCATTGTAACTCAGTATTGTCCCTCGTATATTTATTCCACAATGTGCTAAACATAATAGGGCCAATACCGTGCTTGACGTATACATCAAAATTTGGGGTACCCTCCGGAGGTGCAGGCTGGCTCTCTTCCAATCGAGCCTCAGTAGAACAACACCGACATCCAAAACACCCCAGTTTACTTAGACAAGGCATCTTAATATAAGACACATGTGCTGTCCCCAACGAACAAAATAATAAAAGGAAAAAAAAAAGAATACAAATATTGTTCAAAAACCAAACCAAAATGGTCCGAGGACCGCTTCCTACAGTCCGTAGACGGTACCAAGTTCAAGACAGGCTCTAGCCCCAGACCTTTTCAAGAGTATACCAAATTTCCAGTTGGCTTGGCAGATTGCTCGCAAACAGCCCCAGACCTTTTTTGAAAACAGGCCAAATTTCCAGTTGGCCTGGCAGACTGTTCACAAACACTCTGTGTCTTTTAAAAGGGTCCACACACCCACCAAGTTCAAACCAAGACAGCCCGAAGACTGTACCAAGACACAGCCCGTAGGCTCGTGCCGTTCAAGCAAGGCAGTCCGAAAACTGCACCAAGACAGTCCGGAGACTGTACCAAGACACAGCCCGTCGGCTAATGTCGTTCAAGGAAGACAGTCCGGAGACCGTACCAAGACACAGCCCGTAGGCTCGTTCCGTTCAAGAATGGCGCCATTTTTCAAGAATCAAATCACTCACCTGGTGCACACAGGGCGAGTCAAGTTATTCTCCACTGCCGACTCTTCGGACCAAACGGTCAACTCCAAGGTTTCGCCTTCTCAGGACCCCAGCCGGTGACCACTAGACGAGGAGTCCCCCAATCAGACGGGTGGGGCAGCTGCGAGAACCAAGCTCGATCGTGTGGGGTACCCCGATCCGCCCGACTGACCAGACGCTACCCCGACCCTGCAACCCGATTACGGGCGAGCTGGATCACCTTGCGGGGTCCCTGTTCGGGCGCCAACTGAAGGAAGTGGCACTTAGGGGCCACCTGGGTTACTTACAACCACCTGCTATGCCTTCCCAAGAAATGAAGAGTCGGGTCAGACAGTAGAGAATACAAACAAGCATTTATTAGTAATACTCTGCAGAGGAGTCCAATCTGACCTGCACCCTAAGATGTCTGCCGAGGGACTGACTCCCCAACGGCCTGCAATGCATGATCATTCCTCCAAGAACCCCCAACCACGCCCACAGTGGAAAGTTACCGGCCTGGGCCGAACATGAACAAAGAAGGCACAGAAGGATGGGCTACCAACTGCCAGATGGGTACATGCTATCAGCAACTCAAGGTTACCGAGCTGAGTCTCAGCGTCTCCTAACGTGGGAGCAGAACTACACACTCGGATAGGCATGCGAGGGCAGAATGGCCTATTCATTAGTAAAGTCGGGAAGCAACCTTGAACAGGAAAGAAAAATAATAACTAAATACAGTGTTCTGCTGAGGCAGGCAACAAGAATAATGAGGCCTAGTTCAGACACAGCCTAATAGGGATTACGAAATACAAAATGGAGTCATACTTGCTAACTAAAGCTTCTACGTTGCAGGGATAACTCAGTGGGTTGCATAACGTGAATACAAATGGCATCTATTTAGTCACACACTCCTAACCTAATGTAGCATGATACGAGTGCATAGCAGGAATGGGATTTTCAAACTTAACACAGTGAGGCATCCATGCCCAAGAGTGCCTGCAGTAAACTGGCTCTCGATATAGCGCACTAAAATAATGTACATGTAAAAAGAAAAAAAATCTAAATCCGTATTTGTAAAGCGCGAACTACTCACCCTTACGGGTCTCAAGGCGCTGGGGGCCGTCGTGGAAATTAAGTGAGCTATTGCCCAGAGTCACATGGTGCTGAGCTGCCGCCGGAGCCGGGGATTGAACCGTGAGCCCTGTGCTCCGAAGTCAGCTGCCCTGGCCGCTGCACCACACCTCTCCACTTGTACATGTGGAGAGAGTCCAGTGAGTCCCACATTGGTATACATTGGCAAAAGTAGATAATACTAATGCTATATTTGTGGTAGTGTGGGCGAGCAGTTAGACTTATCAGAGGTTAGTGGTAAGCATTTGTTGTACTCACAGAGGCAATGAATGAGACACACACCCAAGAATAAATCCGAGACCAATTTACAAACATAACACCGATTTTTATATAATTTTTAAGACCAAGAACTTTGTTCTAAGGTAAGTACTTTTTAAGATATGAATTTTCAAAGTTCACAAAATAATACACTTTTGTGCGCAATAATGCACCATAGAAGTCTATAGGAGAAAAAAGAAAAATGCATATAAAATCACACAGTTGGATCTTGAGGGTCACCTTCTGGATTTAGGTAAGTATCAACACCAGGTCCAATGTTCCACCAGCGGATTGACGAGAGCATCCCGGATTCGGCCAGAAGCAGGGCGCTGAGGTCATTAATAGTTGGTGCGCTACGAAGAAGGGGGCCACCAGAAAACACACTGCACAAGGGGACCTACAGGTAAGTCTGGGGGGGGGGGTCCCACTAAAGGGAGCAGGCCACAAGGGCCTCAGGACCACAGGAGTACAGCTGGTTCATCAGTACCCAGGCCAGGCAGGCTAGCTGCAAAGCAGATAGGTTAGCCTGGCAGTGTGCGTCGAGATCCAAGCGGTCAGGGGCAGGCAGGTTGCAGGAACGATTCCGGGATAGCTGGGCCACTCAGGAAGTGGGTATTAGGGGTCATAATGTCCCACGACGGTTGCTTACTTCCTGGGCATTTGGAGTCTGGATTGTACTCTTTGTCTCTCTATAGGTCGCAGAGGGTCCAGTACTTCGGAAATTAGTACGGCACGGCTAAGGTAGGTCCTGGTGTCTTCACACTTGGTGAGGAGTCAGATCTGACCCTCCAGAGCAGATTTACCTCGTCTGGCTTGGGTGCTGCGTCAGAGTAGCTGGGGAGCAGCAAGTGGACAAACCGGACTTCACGGGTTTGGTGACTGCAGGGGAGTGGTACCTCTACTCCAAGGGAGTTCTTTGGCATTTTCTAGAATGCTGGAGGAGCTCCAGGGTTCTTGGAGGCCTCACAGTTGCAGGACAAGACAATACAACATGATTGTTGAGTTCTTAAGGCAGCAGGCAGGGTTTACCACCAAAATTCTGCAGCAGGGCTTCATTTCTCAGGTCTGTAGCTCTTCTGTGTCCGTATCTTCTTTGTGTCCATCGAACCGAAGTTGCAAGGTCCAGGGATGCTACCTAAATACTAAATTTTGGGGCGTTAAAGGGAGTGACAGGTAGTAGGTGATGGGCTACCTATCTTTAGGGTGTCCACACCCTCTAAGTGTTCACTTCCTGTGGGAAGGGGCACTATCCTATCCCTGATAGGTTCATTCCTGCCGTCCCAAGATGGAGGAATTGGAAAAGTCATGTCTACATCACCTGCCCAACCTTAAGGGTGGTGCTGGTGGAAGGGGGGCACACCTCCTAATGTAACTAATTTTCCCGCCTGTCCTCCCACCAAATGTGGAGCAGGAAAGTGGGGTTGGCATCCTCCACTATCTGGAGATGCCTGGATTGCATTTCAAAGACGGCATCGCCTTTGAAGCTTCCCACTCTGGAAGGCCATCCGGGCCTGAAGGAAGTGTGACGCACCTCCGCCCAGAGCAGGCTTTGCTCCTGGCCTCTGAGAGCACTGGGTCTCACCCCCATGAAGTCAGAAACCTGTCTGGTGGTGGCAGGCTGGCTAAGACTAGTCAAAGACCACACCTGAGCTTGATAGGTTTTCAGGGGATCCTCTAAGGTGTCTCCTGTGTACATTTATTAACAAAACCACCACTGGCATCACTGATGATTTATTAAGATGAGATGTTTGGTACCAAACATCTTAGGGTACAGTGAAGCCATCATTGAACTATGAAATTTGTAATATTCAAAGAAAGAAACAGGTAGTAGTGTTCCCTTTGAGGGAAATAACTGCAAATCCAATAAGTATGTTTTGCCGGCATGGCACACAGGGATGTGCGGCATGTCGACTCTTCGCTTTTCTCTGCACCAAGACACACAGTGGCAGTTTACATTATCTTGGTGAGGGGTCCCTAGGGTGGAACAATTTGTGCTGCAGCCCCAGAGGACCCTCTTCAGTCCCAATGCCCTAGGTACCAGGGGTACCATTTACTAGGAACTTAGAAGAGTGGCTGAAGTTGTGACAATTGAGGTACAGTTTTAGGGAAAGTACACTGGTACTGGGAACCTGGTTAGTAGGGACCCAGTACACCTAAGTCAAAGTTGCATCAAAACCAGGCAAAACGTGTGTGGGGGGTACTGCAACAAGAACCCAGTTTCCCACAGTGACGCATCACTGCCTCACAGTGAGGCAACCTTGCCCCAGAGCGAGATGACCCTGCCCCACAGTAAGGCGACCGTTCCCAACACTGAGATGACCCTGTCCCACAGTGAGACGACCCTGCCCCAGCCTGAGGCAACCCTGTCCCACAGTGAGACGACCCTGCCCAGCAGTGAGGCAACAGTTCTCCACACTAAGGTGACCCTGCCCCACAGTGAGACGACAGTTCCCCACACTGAGATGACCCTGCCCCACAGTGAGACAGCCCTTTTGGAGTTATACATAAAGCAGTGCACGCCAACATGTGACCGCTCCTTGCAAAGCAGGCTCACATGCCTGGCACAGGCCAACCTTTTCACCCATTTTCAGGATGCTATCAAAGTGGCAGGTGGCAAAACAAACACACACTGCTCATGTCAACATGTTTGGCAACTCCCAAAATACTGCAAGACAATTACAGTGAGGAAGAGAGAGACGGACAGAGAGAGAGAGAGAGAAAGAGAGAGAGAGGGAGAGAGAAAGAGAGGGGGCAGAGAGAAAGACAGAGAGAGAGTGATGCAGAGAGAGAGAGAGAGACGCACAGAGAGAAAGAGAGAGAGAGGGGCTCAGGGGGAGATAGAGAGTGGAGAGGTGTGGTGCAGCGGCCAGGGCAGCTGACTTTGGAACACAGGGTTCACGGTACGATCCCGGGCTCCGGCGGCAGCTCAGCTCAGCACCATGTGACTCTGGGCAATAGCTCACTTAATTTCCACGACGGCCCCCAGCGCCTTGAGACCCGTAAGGGTGAGTAGTTTGCGCTTTACAAATACGGATTTTTTTTAGATTTAGAGAGAGGGGCTCAGGGGGAGAGAGAGGGGCTCAGAAGGAGAGAGAGAAAGTGGGCCTCAGAGGGAGAGCAAGAGGGAGAGAGCGAGCGAGAGACAGAGAAAGAGAAAGGCAGAGAGAGATAGAGGGAGTGAGATACAAAGATAGAGCGATGCAGAGAGAGCGATGTACAGAGAGAGGGAGAGAGGTAGAATGATGCAGAGAGAGAGAGGGAAAGAGAGAGAGCAATGCAGTGAGAGCGAGAGAGAGGGAGAAAGAGATAAATACAGTGAGAGATAGAGTGATGCAGAGAGAGTGAGATGCAGGCAGAGAGAGGGAGAGAGACATAGCAGGGGTTAGAGTATGCAGGGGGAGAGAGACACAGAGGGTGAAGGAGAGAGAGAGAGACAGTGAGAGAAGTGATGCAAAGAGAGAGAGGTTGGTGCAGAGAGAGCAATGTAGAGAGAGAGTGAGAGAGGTAGAATGGTGCAGAGAGAGAGCATGAGATACACCGAGGAATGCAGTGAGAGAGAGAGAGAGAGAAAAAGAAAAATACAGTGAGAGATAGAGTGATGCAGGGAGAGAGAGATGCAGAGAGAGATAGAGCGATGCAGAGAGAGAGAGAGATAGAGCAATGCAGATAGAGAGCGATGCAGAGAGAGAGATAGAGCAATGCAGAGAGAGATGCAGAGAGAGAGAGAGAGATAGAGCGATGCAGAGCGAGAGAGAGAGCAATGCAGAGAGAGAGAGATGCAGAGAGAGAGATAGAGCGATACAGAGAGAGAGATAGAGCAATGCAGAGAGCGAGAGATGCACAGAGAGAGAGACAGAGATAGAGCGATGCAGAGAGATAGAGCAATTCAGAGAGAGAGATAGAGTGATGCAGAGAGAGATAGTGATGCAAAGAGAGAGAGTGATGCAGAGAGAGAGAGAGCACGAGCAATACAGAGAGAGAGCGATACAGAGAGAGCGAGAGCGATGCAGAGCGAGAGATGCAGAGAGAGAGATGCAGAGAGAGAGATGCAGAGACAGAGAGATGCAGAGAGAGAGATAGAGTGATGCAGAGAGAGAGATGCAGAGACAGAGTAATGCAGAGAGAGACGTAGAGCGATGCAGAGAGAGAGATAGAGCAATGCAGAAAGAGATGCAGAGAGAGAGAGAGAGAGAGAAATAGAGCAATGCAGAGAGATAGATAGAGATAGAGCAATGCAGAGAGGGAGTTGCAGAGAGAGATAGAGCGATGCAGAGAGAGGGATAGAGCAATGCAGAGAGAGAGATGCAGAGAGAGAGAGATAGAGCGATGCAGAGAGAGAGATGCAGAGAGAGGGATAGAGTGATGCAGAGAGAGAGAGATAGAGCAATGCAGAGAGAGATGCAGAGACAGCGAGATGCAGAGAGAGAGATGCAGAGAGAGGGATAGAGCAATGCAGAGAGAGATGCAGAGAGCGAGAGATAGAGAGATGCAGAGAGAGAGAGATAGAGATAAAGCAATGCAGAAAGAGATGCAGAGAGAGAGAGCGAGAGATAGAGCGATGCAGAGAGATAGATAGAGATAGAGCAATGCAGAGAGAGAGATACAGAGAGAGAGATAGAGCGAGGCAGAGAGAGGGATAGAGCAATGCAGAGAGAGAGATGCAGAGAGAGAGATGCACAGAGAGAGACCGAGATAGAGTGATGCAGAGAGAGAGAGAGAGCGAGGCAGAGAGAGATACAGAGTGATGCAGAGAGAGAGATAGAGCGATGGAGAGAGAGAGAGATAGAGCGATGCAGAGGGAGAGAGATGCAGAGAGAGAGAGAGAGTGATGCAGAGAGAGAGAGCAAGGCAGAGAGAGAGATGCAGAGAGAGAGAGATGCAGAGAGAGATAGAGCAATGCAGAGAGAGAGATGCAGAGAGAGAGAGATGCAGAGATAGAGTGATGCAGAGAAAGAGATGCAGAGAGAGATGCAGAGAGAGATAGAGCAATGCAGAGAGAGAGATAGAGCGATGCAGAGAGAGAGTTGCACAGAGAGAGACCGAGATAGAGCGATGCAGAGTGAGAGATAGAGCGAGGCAGAGAGAGAGATAGAGTGATGCAGAGAGAGAGAGATAGAACAATGCAGAGAGAGAGATGCAGAGAGAGATAGAGCGATGCAGAGAGAGAGATAGTGATGCAGAGAGAGAGAGATTCAGAGAGAGAGATAGAGCAATGCAGAGAGAGAGATAGAGTGATGCAGAGAGAGATACAGAGAGAGATGCAGAGAAAGAGAGAGATAGAGTGATGCAGAGAGAGATAGAGCGATGTAGAGAGAGAGATAGAGAGATGCGGAGTGAGAGATGCAGAGAGAGAGGTAGAGCGCTGCAGAGAGAGAGATAGAGATAGAGCGATGCAGAGAAAGAGATGCAGAGAGAGAGAGATGCAGAGAGAGGGATGCAGAGAGAGAGAGATGCAGAGAGGGAGGTAGAGCAATGCAGAGAAGAGATAGAGATAGAGGAATGCAGAGAGAGAGAGATAGAGTGATGCAGAGAGGGGGATGAAGCAATGCAGAGAGAGAGATGCAGAGAGAGAGATAGAGAGATGCATAGAGAGAGATAGAGCGATGCAGAGAGAGAGAGAGAGATAGAGTGATGCAGATAGAGAGATGCACACAGAGAGAGAGATAGAGCGATGCAGAGAGAGAGATAGAGAGATGCAGAGAGAGAGAGAGAAAGATGCTAAGAGATAGAGCGATGCAGAGAGAGAGAGATGCAGAGAGAGAGATAGAGTGATGCAGAGAGAGAAAGAGAGCGAGCAATACAGAGAGAGAGAGCGATACAGAGAGAGAGAGAACGATGCAGAGAGAGAGATGCAGAGAGAGAGGTAGAGCGATGAAGAGAGGTAGATAGAGAGAGAGCAATGCAGAGAGAGAGATGCAGAGAGAGAGATAGAGTGATGCAGAGAGGGGGATGGAGCAATGCAGAGAGAGATGCAGAGAGAGAGAGATAGAGCGATGCAGAGAGAGATGCAGATAGAGAGATAGAGCGATGCAGAGAGAGAGATGCAGAGAGAGATGCAGCGAGAGAGATAGAGCGATGCAGAGAGAGGGATAGAGCAATGCAGAGAGAGATGCAGAGAGAGAGATAGAGCGTTGCAGAGAGAGAGATAGAGCGATGCAGAGAGAGGGATGCAGAGAGAGAGATAGAGCGAAGCAGAGAGAGAGATGCAGAGAGAGATGCAGAGAGAGAGAAAGCGATGCAAAGAGAGAGATACAGAGAGAGATAGTGATGCAGAGAGAGAGAGATACAGAGATACAGAGAGATGCAGAAAGAGAGATGCAGAGAGAGAGAGATAGAACGATGCAGAGAGAGAGGTAGAGAGATGCAGAGAGAGAGATAGAGATAGAGCGTTGCAGAGAAAGAGATGCAGAGAGAGAGTGATTCAGAGAGAGATGCAGGGAGAGAGATGCAGAGAGAGAAGTAGAGCAATGCAGAGAAGAGATAGAGATAGAGCAATGCAGAGAGAGAGATGCAGAGAGATAGAGCGATGCAGTGAGAGAGAGATAGATAGAGTGATGCAGAGAGAGAGATGCACAGAGAGACAGAGAAAGAGCGATGCAGAGAGAGGGATAAAGAGATGCAGACAGAGAGAGTGAAAGATGCAGAGAGAGATGCAGAGAGAGAGATAGAGTGATGCAGAGAGAGAGAGCGAGCAATAGGGAGAGAGAGTGATACAGAGAGAGCGAGAGCGATGCAGAGAGAGAGAGCTGCAGAGAGAGAGAGATGCAGAGAGAGAGGTAGAGTGATGCAGAGAGAGATATAGAGATAGAGCAATGCAGAAAGATGCAGAGAGAGAGAGCGAGAGATAGAGCAATGCAGAGAGATAGATAGATATAGAGCAATGTAGAGAGAGAGATGCAGAGAGAGGGATAGAGCAATGCAGAGAGAGGGATAGAGCAATGCAGAGAGAGAGATGCAGATAGAGAGAGATAGAGCGATGCAGAGAGAGAGATGCAGAGAGAGAGAGAGAGAGCGATGCAGAGAGAGCGATGCAGAGAGAGAGTTGCAGAGAGAGGTAGAGTGATGCAGAGAGAGATAGAGATAGAGCAATGCAGAAAGAGATGCAGAGAGAGAGAGAGAGAGATAGAGCGATGCAGAGAGCTAGATAGAGATAGAGCAATGCAGAGAGAGAGAGATGCAGAGAGAGAGATAGAGTGATGCAGAGAGAGGGATAGAGCAATGCAGAGAGAGAGAGATGCAGAGAGAGAGAGATACAGTGATGCAGAGAGAGAGATGCAGAGAGAGAGATAGAGTGATGCAGAGAGAGCGATGCACAGAGAGAGACCGAAATAGAGCAATGCAGAGAGAGAGGTGCAGAGAGAGAGAGATGCAGAGAGAGAGGTAGAGCAATGCAGGGAAGAGATAGAGATAGAGCAATGCAGAGAGAGAGATGCAGAGAGAGAGAGATACAGTGATGCAGAGAGAGAGATGCAGAGAGAGAGATAGAGTGATGCAGAGAGAGCGATGCACAGAGAGAGACCGAAATAGAGCTATGCAGAGAGAGAGGTAGAGCAATGCAGGGAAGAGATAGAGATAGAGCAATGCAGAGAGAGAGATGCAGAGAGACAGAGAGATAGAGCGATGCAGAGCGAGAGAGAGAGCAATGCAGAGTAGAGAGATGCAGAGAGAGAGATAGAGCGAAGCAGAGAGAGAGATAGAGCAATGCAGAGAGAGAGATAGTGATGCAGAGAGAGAGATACAGAGAGAGAGATAGAGTGATGCAGAGAGAGAGAGAGAGATACAGAAAGAGATGCAGAAAGAGAGATGCAGAGAGAGAGAGCGATAGGGCGATGAAGAGAGAGAGATACAGCGATGTAGAGAGAGAGATAGAGCGATGCAGATGGAGAGATGCAGAGAGAGAGAGAGAGATGCAGAGAGAGAGAGGTAGAGCGATTCAGAGAGAGAGAGAGAGAGAGAGAGAGAGAAGAGCGATGCAAAGAGAAAGATGCAGAGGGAGAGAGAGATAGAGATAGAGCAATGCAGAGAGAGAGTGATGGATGCAGAGAGAGACAGAGATAGAGCAATGCAGAGAGATGCAGAGAGACGGAGCGATGCAGAGAGAGAGATGCAGAGAGAGAGAGCTGCAGAGAGCGAGATAGAGCGAGAGAGGAAGAGAGAGAGAGAGAGAGAGAGAAAGAGAAAGAGAGAGCGACAGAGCAATGCAGAGAGAGATATGCAGAAAGAGACAGGCACACAGATGGAGAGATACAGAGAGAGATGCAGAGAGAGTCAAATAGGGCCGGCTTTAGTGTTGGTGACGCCGAGTGTGATCGTCTTTGTTGCCCCACCACTCGTGGCCTACTTCTCCAGGATTCATCACTAATACCCTCTGACGGTGCTCCTCACCTTTCCTTTGCCCCTCTCTCACATGTATTTCATTTGTTTTCTAGAGCTAGTCATACCAGTGTAAGGTGTCAGAGCACTTTACATCACACACACAAAGTCCTCCTTAACGCTACGCTACGCCTGCCGTGAGGAGGTGTAATTTTACGACGTGAATCCCTTCCTACCAATTTTAGATAGGGCTTAGCATCAAAATCCATGGGTGGTTCCATTGTACTCTCCATGATACGCCCCCTTGTCGCAAAGTAATACAAAGCGCCAAGTTGTGTTATTTTAGGGCTTTCTACCAATGCAAATCAGGATTCACTGGACTCTAACTCCAACAACAAAACATTGTGCCAGGTTTCGGTCACTTTTGTGATGCAAATCCAATGCAAAGCGTTGGTAATGTGCTCCAGAAACTGTTGGTACACCCGCCCCACAGTGGCAGTAGTTGTCTCTACCAATAAGAATGTATTACTACCCAAGGGAACCCTTTTAGCCACCTTAGAATAACGAAAGATTGACACAAATCACAATAAAGTTCGAACTATATGCTTTGCAGTTTCCATCCAGCTCTTTAGTGTTGGTTCATGGCTCACAAGGGTTGTAACTTATGAACTACAAGCAACAAAAGGATCTCTGTAACAAAAGCCGTAACCCCCTGAGCTATCTCCCAAAAATACGACTAAGTGATCTGCAGGATACATGTTATACTTTGCAGCAGGAGCATTACTGCTCTTTGCTACTTTATGAATGACTGGACAACTCTCCATTGAGTACATGAACCCCCTGAGCTATCTTTCATTATTACTCTCTTCCTAAACTGCTGGGCACACAAGGATCTGGGCAGCTTCTGTCTGGCCTCGCCCTGATACATAAAGAGTGCCCTGGTAACACTGCCCTAACGCCGGAACCGCAGACAGATTTATTTGTATTTTATTTTTAGAGTTTTTTATAGCGTGGACATGGCCCGAAGGAATCCGAGCGTTTACAACAGTCAGTAGCAGGATACATGGGTGACAGCGAGTTCCAGTGACAGTAATGAAACTCGGACCTTTGCATCGGAAGATGCGAGCAGGAAGTGACCACATGAGACAATTACAGCAGCTGATCAAAGGTCGTTCATAGTTAAAGCATCGATTCAGATGGGGGGGTCACATAAGGAGGGTAGATCAGATGCTGGTGGAGAGAGGACTTAGGTGTGTTTGCCGGTGATTGGCCAAAGTGTCTGTCGAATAGGAGGAGCTTGACGTCCTTTTTGAATGTCGCTAGGCAGGTGGTGAGACGGAGTGAGGGAGGCAGAGAAAGACTGGACCATGTATCATTCCAGACTGAAGGTGGGCATTTCTTGAACCCCTATTTGCTCCAGAGATTTTCAGTTTCTCGCTTAGATGGGACGGTGAGGAGGAGGGCAGCGCCCAGTGGGTATGCAGGCGGTTTTGAATTGGGCCCGAGATTCAATGGGTAGATGAACAGATACAGCGGATGTTGACAGAGAATTAATATATATTTAGGCACAGTCAGAGGTGTAGCTTCTATGGATGCAGCAGGTGCAGTGGCACCAGGGCCCAGAGGCTGAGGGCCAACAGAATCCTGATTATTGCTCATTTTTATCATTCATACAGTAGCCCATTTCCTTTCTTGCACCAGGGCATGATGCACTGGCTGTGCTTGAGGGCACAGTCACTTGTCTGAAATCGGGATTAAATTGCTCTTGACTTCTGCCCCCTCTTGGGGCATGCCTATAGAGCGAAATATGCATTCATTTTGTTCTCCTATTGAAGTTCAATAGTATGACCGGGCCTGGGATACCAACACCTTCCAGGGCAGTACCTTATGAGGGACACTCCCCCTTCGTGTCACTCTAAGAAGGGGGCGTGTCACTCTTGAGTGATGCTCCTCCTGAAGATGGAGTGATCATATGCTCGTCTAAGGAGTCAAGGATCAGAAGTGGATGCATCACAACACATTTGTTTCCTTATTTTTTTGTTTTGTTCATCGCCCCTTTGCTATCATTTTTGTCCCTACTTCTTGCTCCTCTTTTTCTGCCGCTAGATTGCAATCAGATTCCTCGGGCCAGGTTTATCGCAAGGGGGCTCAAGGGCGACGCAAAACCTAAGTTAGATTTATCAAGCCACCCAAGGCCATCTTGCATTTCCCTGAGTGGCTTGATAAATCTAAAGTAACACAACGCAGCACAAATCGCTGCCTTGCATTCCTCTGCCCTAGGGAGGTGTTCCCTGGGTGGAATGTGGGTGTTCCCTGGGTGGAATGTGGGTGTTCCCTGGGTGGAATGTGGGTGTTCCCTGGGTGGAGCGTGGGTGTTCCCTGGGTGGAGCGTGGGTGTTCCCTGGGTGGAATGTGGGTGTTCCCTGGGTGGAGCGTGGGTGTTCCCTGGGTGGAGCGTGGGTGTTCCCTGGGTTGAATGTGGGTGTTCCCTGGGTGGAGCGTGGGTGTTCCCTGGGTGGAGTGTGGGTGTTCCCTGGGCGGAATGTGGGTGTTCCCTGGGTGGAGCGTGGGTGTTCCCTGGGTGGAGCGTGGGTGTTCCATGGGTGGAGTGTGGTGTTCCATGGGTGGAGTGTGGGTGTTCCATGGGTGGAGCGTGGGTGTTCCCTGGGTGGAATGTGGGTGTTCCCTGGGTGGAATGTGGGTGTTCCCTGGGTGGAGCGTGGGTGTTCCCTGGGTGGAATGTGGGCGTTCCATGGGTGGAGCGTGGGTGTTCCCTGGGTGGAATGTGGGTGTTCCCTGGGTGGAATGTGGGTGTTCCCTGGGTGGAATGTGGGTGTTCCATGGGTGGAGCGTGGGTGTTCCATGGGTGGAATGTGGGCGTTCCATGGGTGGAGCGTGGGTGGAGCGTGGGTGTTCCATGGGTGGAGCGTGGGTGTTCCCTGGGTGGAATGTGGGTGTTCCCTGGGTGGAATGTGGGTGTTCCCTGGGTGGAATGTGGGTGTTCCCACGCATCCACCCATGGATTTTTGCTCATTCCCAGATTCACCATTACTGGTCGACGTGGGAATGCGTCATAATGCTCCGCCTCCCCAGGTGAGGCGTAATGAGGAGAAATATCTTTATTTCGCTTCGTTTTTTCCTCTTTCTACGTGTGCTGCATTCTGCACAAAAACAATCCTGCCTACAACGCAGGCACCTTGCACCATTACGCCAGAAGGCCTGCATTGACGCTGGCCAGCCAAAAGTGCACTACGCTCGGAAAGGACAGGAATGTGCTGCATTCCTGTTCTTTCCTGCAGCACAGCACGGTGGCTTGCTGCATTGCGCTGCATGGAAACATGATAAATAAGGGCCCTAGTTTCTGGAAGATCCTTGCCGATTCAGGGAGGGTTTGTTGCCTTCCATATCTAACAAGAACTATCAAGTTTGCAAGGAGGTTTTTTCTGTCTTTAATGTGCACTATTAAGTGCAGGGTGGCACTTTGGTTACTTGCAGAAGTCTGCCTTTCCTTGAGTAATCATGAAGGAAATGTGAAAGACCTTCACAGCATCCAGTCTTTGGCTGTCACTGAAGGCTGCACTCAAAAACCTTCCCTACCACTGTGGCCACAGGTAGAAGCCGTGTCTACAGATGTTTGTGGTAGAACTTTCCCTACCCCCGTGTGCAGCAGCGTCTACAGATGTTTGTGATAGGGCCATCCCTACCACCTTGGCCACAGGTAGCAGCGGCGTCTACAGATGTTTGTGGTAGATCCTTCCCTACCACCATGGCCACAGGTGGAAGCGATATCTACAGATGCTTGTGGTAGTTCTTTACCTACCACTGTGGCCACAGGTAGAAGCGGAGTCTACAGATGTTTGTAGTAGATCCTTCCCTACCACCGTGGCCACATGCACAATCAGCGTCTGCAGATGTTTCTGGTAGATCCTTCCCTACCATCGTGGCCACAGGTAGAAGCAGCGTCTACAGATGTTTGTGGTAGATCCTTTCCTACCACCGTGGCCACAGGTAGAAGCAGCGTCTACAGATGTTTGTGGTAGATCCTTCCCTACCACCGTGGCCCCAGACAGAAGTGGTGTCTACAAATGTTTGTAGTAGATCCTTCCCTACCACCGTGGCCACAGGTAGAAGCAGCGTCTATAGATCATCATGGTATCTCTTTCCCTACCACTGGTGCCCCCGGTAGAAGCGGCGTCTACAGATGCTTATAATAAATCCTTCCCTACCCCCACAGCCCCAGGTAGCAGTGGCATCTACATATTTTTGTGGTGGATCCTTCCCAATCGCAGTAGCCACAGGTAGAAGCAGCATCTACAGATGTTTGTGGTAGATCCTTCCCTACCACCCTGGCAACAGGTAGAAGCAGCGTCTACAGGTGTTTATGGTAGATCCTTTCCTACCTCTATGGCCACAGGTAGAATAATTATCTACAGAGATTTGTGGTAGATCCTTCCTCCATGGCCCCCAGGTAGAAGTGGTGTCTACAAATGTTTGTGGTAGCTCTTTCCCTACTACTGTGGCCACAGGTAGAAGCGGCGTCTACAGATGCTTGTGGTAGATCTTTCCCTACCACTGTGGCCACAGGTAGAAGCAGCGTCTACAGATGCTTGTGGTAGATCCTTCACTACCACCGTTTCCAAAGGTAGAAGCGGCGTCTACTGATGCTTGTGGTAGATCCTTCCCTACCACTGTGGCCATAGGTAGAAGCGGCGCCCACAGATGTTTGTGGTAGATCCTTCCCTACCCTCGTGGCACAGATATAAGCGGCGTTTACAGATGCTTGTGGTAGATCCTTCTCTACCACTGTGGCCACAGGTAGAAGCAGTGTATACAGTTGTTTGTAGTAGATCCTTCACTACCACCGTAGCCCCAGGTAGAAGCAGCATCTACAGATGTTTGTGGTAGATCCCTACCACCGTAGACACAGGTAGAAGCGTCGCCCACAGATGTTTGTGGTAGATCCTTCCCTACCACTGTGGCCACAGGTAGAAGCAGCATCTACAGATGTTTGTGGTAGAGCCATCCCTACCACCATGGCCACACGTAGAAGCGGCGCCCACAGATGTTTGTGGTAGATCCTTCCCTACCACCGTGGCCACAGGTAGAAGCGGCATCTGCAGATGTTTTTGGTAGATCCTTCCCTACCCCTGTAGCCACAGATAGAAGCGGCGCCCACAGATGTTTGTGGTAGATCCATCCCTACCACTGTGGCCACAGACAGGACCAGCATTTACAGATGTTTGTGGTAGATCCATCCCTACCACCGTGGCCACAGGTAGAAGTGAAATTAAATGAAATGAGGCATTTGTAAAGCGCTGCATATACCCTGAGGTGTCTAGGCGCTACCTTCAGATTAATAGGACTGCTTAGGGGTGCCTAGTACTCAGTCTCTAAAAAGCAAGTTTTTAGACCCTTTCTGAATTTGAGCAAATTAGTTTCTTTTTTGTGTGTTAATGGCATGGAGTTACAGAGTCTAGTCGTGGTATTAGTGAAGCTCCTGCCACCCCTTCTGACCCTACACACTCTGGGAATGATAAGATTGCCATTTTCAGTTGATCTGAGGGGTCTTGCAGAGGTGTATAGCTTCAGATATCGTGACAACTGCTCCAGCCGTAAGCCATGCAACGATTTATATGCTATGCACAAGGCTTTACATTGGATACGTTTAGCAATAGGTACCAGTGCAGTTGCATTAGGGCCCTAGAGGCGGAGTCAAATCATGTAATCCCCAAAAGTACTCAGGCTGCTGCGTTCTGTGCCGTCTGGAGCTTGCGGATGCTTCGCTTTTGGGAGCTGGTGAACAGGGCAATACAGGAGTCCAGCCTGGATGAAACAAGTGCGATGACCACTGTTTTTTTTTAAATCAAAAGGAATAAAGGAAGTATTTTCCTCAAAATTTTGAGGATGAAGATGCAAGCAGAGGTGGTGTGGTTAATTTGGACTTCAAATGACAATTTAGTGTCAAATAATACACCTACATTTTTAGCTGTATTTGTTGCGGTTGGCAAAGGGCCAAGTTGAGAGGGCCACCAGCTGTCTATCCAGATCGATGAGCTATTGCCGAAGAGAAGTACTTCGGTTTTGGACGAGTTGAGCTTTAGACAGTTGTCTAAAATCCAGTTTCCTATATGACACATGCAGTCATGAAATCTGACTGTTGTTGAATTTGATGGGCTATTCACTGAGACGATTATCTGTGTGTCATCAGCATAAGATACCAGTGTAAAGCCATCACTTTTTTATTAATTTTGCCAAGGGGGTGACATAAAAGTTAAATAGAGTCGGGCTCAAGAAGGATGCCTGAGCAACGCCACAAGGAAGTAAAAAAGAAGGGGAAACGTAACCTTCAAGAGCCACAGCTTGGGAGCGTTCTGATAGAAAGGAGCCCAACAGGGAGAGCGCTTTATGCCTGATCCCAAGTGAATCTAGACGGTCTACCAGCAACTCATGGTTGACCGTATCAAAAGCCGCTGATAGGTCTAACATGATCAGGGCAGCACTCCCCCCACCCAAGGTTTGTCTGAGTTCCTCAGTGGCAGTAATCAGAGCTAGCTCTGTGCTATGATGGTACAAGCTCTGTGCTATGATGGCACAAGCTCTGTGCTATGATGGCACAAGCTCTGTGCTATGATGGCACGAAACCCATATTGGGAAGAGTCAAGAATAGCATTATTGGTAATAAAGGTGGATAGTTCAGTGTTGATGGCTTTCTCTATTACCTTTGATGGGAAAGGAGGTCTCGAAATTGGTCTATAGTTAAGGGTATCGTTGGCGTCTAGATTAGGCTTTTTCAATAGCGGTATTATGGATGTCTTTTTCCATTCAGTAGGAAAGCGCCCTGAAGTAAGCATCGTGTTGAAGATAGGCGTAAGGGAAGTGGCTCTGATCTCTGGGCACAGATGTAAGGTTCTCGGTGGACATGGGTCAGAGGGAGATCCTGATTTAATTGAGGAAATAATTTTTGGTGTCTGATCTACGGTGAGGGTGGTAAATGCCGAGAGCATCGGCATTGCCGGGTCAGAGTGAGAAGACGAAGAAGATAGTAGTGTATTCTTTTGGATCGGTGTCTGGCCGAGCGCTTGTCCTGAAGCATAAAGGTGTCATAAACGGATTTTACCTTATGCTGAAATGATACAGCTAAAGAGTCGCAGAATTGCTGACTACCTCTAAGGTCTTGTGGTTCTGGAAGCCTAGAGAGACTTTTAACCGCAGCAAATAGTACTTTTGAACTGCCGTTGGACGCTTTGATTTTTTCTGTATAATATGAAGCCATTTCCTTCAGGATTAGGTTCTTATAGACTTGAAAGAACACTTTGTATTCTGATTTCGTACGTATATTATCATCTAGTCTCCATTTCCTTTCTAGTCTTCCACATGCTTGTTTCTGAGCTCTAAGGGCCAGATGTACGACCCGCCAATTAGCGAGTCGCAAATTGCGTCGCATTTGCGACTCGCAATTTGCGACATGCTAATTGGGAGGCACAACAGCGTCTGAGACACTGTTTGCGATTCCGAATGGGGTCGCAAATTGCATGGCTCATGCATATTAATGAGGCTGTCGCAATTTGCGACCCCATTGGGCACTGGCTGGCACTCCCAGGGATGGTGGCCTGCTGGGGTCAGCAGACCTCCATGTCTGGGACTGCTTTTAAATCAAGCAGGTTTTTTTTTTAAATGCAGGAAAACGGGATGCATTTAAAAAATAAAAGTGAAACTTTTCAGTTTCATTTTTTAAGGGCAGGCAGTGGTCCCTTGGGGACCCTTTACTGTTTGCGAGTGCTTTACCACCCTTCTGCGAAGGGTGGTAAACTACGAGTGTTTTGCCACCGCAATTGCGGACGCAAAACATTCATACATATCTTTTGGAGTTGCTATTAGGAAGGGACGCCCTTGAAACGCCCCTTTCTAATAGCGAGTCGCTAATCCTATTTTGCTAGTCGCAAATCAATTTGAGACTCGCAAAATAAGATTAGTACATGGGCCACAGGTTTATTGCGGGCACAAACGGGTCTAAAACCCATT
Organism: Calotriton arnoldi; assembly: GCA_963921515.1. Classification (NCBI taxonomy): domain Eukaryota; kingdom Metazoa; phylum Chordata; class Amphibia; order Caudata; family Salamandridae; genus Calotriton; species Calotriton arnoldi. Next base: position 185,813 of record CAWUFW010003157.1, read on the forward strand.
TGCGCCCGCAAAAAACCATCGTACATCTGGCCCTAAGTGTGGCATTGAACCAGGGTTCTGGAGGTGAAAGCCTGGATCCTCAATGGCTACTAGGAGGAGCTAGTTGCAATGTTGCAGAGTCGATCCAGGAGTGGTAATTCGCTGCTGCTAGATCTAGATCAATGGGTGTCTCCTGCAAGGATTGAGAGAGTAGGGCTTTTAGTTGTTTGGCTTCTATCTTGTTCTATGGGCGACCGGTGATTGACTTCTCGGGGTGTCTAACAGACAGTTTTTGCGGAAATGAGATTTCTAACATAATTGCACTGTGATCAGACCATATTAGGGGAAGAGATCTGGTCCATTTTAGGTTGGGATTATCCAAAAAGATCCCGTCCAGACAGTGCCCTGCGATATGTGTTGGACCATTTACTATTTGGTTTAGTCCTGCGCTGGCCATTTGATCAAGGAGCGCCTCTGTTTCATGGTCAGTGACGTTCTCCATGTGAAAGTTGAAGTCTCCTAAAATGGAGAGATTGGGAAAGTCGGCCTTGCATTCTAGAAGATGACCAATATTATCAATAGATGAGGATTTAGTCCTGGGTGGGCAGTAGAGCAGTATGCCATTATAAGAATTCTGACTATCAAGTTCGATCTTGAAGGCCAGAGCCTCACAATCTAAATTATCTGGGAGGGGTTTGACATGGTATTTGAGGCCGGTTCTAAGGATTAGGGCTATTCCCCCACCTTTTTTTCCTTAATCTGTCTACTCTGTGGTGTTAAAACCTCCTGGTATGGCCAGAAGCAAGTCCGGGTCAGATGAGTCATCGGCCCACATTTCTGTGACAAAGGCAAGTTCTATTTGATGGGTTTCTATGAATTCACCAAATGCAATAGCATTTTTTACCAAAGATGTTGCATTTATGAGCACACAGGGGATCAGAGATCTTTTTGCCTTATGTGATGTCGAGGTAGAGGTGTAGGCTTTCCCTGGCAGGAAGACACACAGGGTGTGAGCCCAAAAGGCAAGATTCAAAGGGGAAGCTGTCTTTGAAAGGGAAATGGTGGGCACACACACGAGGGGCTACTTCTTTGTTGAGGTAGATGGGTTGGCATCAGGGAAAGAGAGGGGAAACCAGTTGCCAAACCCTTTTTTTCCGTGGCGTGTAGCGCTAAGGTAGCAACATCTCTAGGATGAGCCACCAAGCGCCACACACTGAGAGAGGGGTTCTGCCATCTTGGAAGTGGGCAGAATAGTGCACTCTGGGATAGCTAGATGCCACACTTTGCAGGAAGTCATCATCAGGAAGGAAAGCTCCAACTAGCCCATTGGCTAGTGACCACCATATTGCCCGAGGGTATTTTATGGGCATAAATATGACACCTGTGGCACCCAGACCTCGGATCACAGTTGGACTGGAGGGAGGACCGAAGAAGAACTGCCCTGCTGTTCCCTGAACCTGACAAGAGAAGCTGCCCCAAATGCTGATCTGCACCTGTTGATCCTTGGGCTAATAAGGAGAGGACTTTGTCCGTGGTGCTTGGCTCGTGGAAAAGTCCCTCCAGAACCCCAGGCAGAAAATGACAACTCCTAGAGTCAGTTGGCTGACTCCTTGTTACAGCACCAGGGCCACAAAAGCTGAAGTAGCCCATTTCGGCAAGTCAGTAGCCACAATCGTTTACCCACCGTTGACCGCTGATGTGCATTCTAGGCAACTGAGTTCCGATGCTCAAAAGTTGCACCCAAGTCTGCTGCACCTGGGAGAGTCATCACAGTGGAATATGATCACCCAAGACAAACACTAGCCTTTACCAAAGGGAACTGCTGGTTTTGGTGTATCTGGATACCAGTTGTCCAGTAGCCACTGGACCAAAGAGGACTTCGAGGGACATTGACCCCTGTGACCATAGTCGCCCCACCTGGACCATGGACGAGGAGTAACCCCAGGAGGACCCCTGCCAACTGTACAGCATCCTCAGCATCTTACAATATCCTGTATCCCTTGCATCAGGACCACTCCATTGAAGTCTATGGTGGTTCACCCATAGCACCTGGTACTGGACTTGACTGCTTTGGTGCCAAGGTAACTGTCCTACTACTCCGAGTGGCTCCCTGTCGTACCCCCATCAGGTTTGGTCAGCCAAAACAGACCGGAGTCGGTGATCACTGCTCTTTAAACGTTTTACAAAGTTACCAAACTTTTTCGCTTACCAATAATTGTTCACATTTTTGAGTGAAAGCTGAGATTCATGTTTTACTCAAATATCTGTATCTCCAGAACCCTCTGATGGATTTTGTTCATTTTGGTGTCTAAATATTCATTAAAAATACGGTCTATGTTGAGGCCGAGCCTAGACAGCGCTTGCGCTGGCTCTTCGAGACATGTTGTATAGACTTTGTGGGCTTACAGCCCGCCCACTGCTTTTCATTTGTTTGTTTCAGTATCCTTTAAAAGTCCTTGCTCATAGGTGGTTATTTGTTCCTATTTGTCCCTCCTTTTCATTGTTTGTTTCCTTCCATGGAACTGGCCCCCATTACTTGTAGCCGTCCACTTGTCCCATTTTAGTTACTGACTCAGGGACTTTTTTTTAATTCTAAAAGAGAACTTTACGCAAGCGTTCATGCATTTCCCTTGATCAGTGTGGCTCTCACTTCATGGCTGCTGTGCTTCATCTTTAAACATTCGGGAGGCCACGCGTCTTTCTTTTTTCTGCACGCGCCCGCTTGTTAGATTTTCAAGATGACAGCCACATCTACCTCTTGTGGCTAATGAATATGTATGTCCTTCTTTAATGCCTATGATTATGTTCAAATGCCTCTAGTCCGCCTTCTGCAAGTATTTAAAAAATTCAATTAATAATAAAACCCTCTTTCTCAATCTTATCGGATCAACTGCAGCGTCTCATTGAACGTCTAGAAAACAGATAGGCTAGGCTTGAAAGTTTGGCCATGTTAGGCGAGCACTCACTCTTTAGCGAGTATTTACCCACACCCATCAGGGCTCCCATTGTTCACACTCGCGTTCTATTACCTACTTGCCTATGATCTGCTCTGTGTTTCCTCAGTGCACGGCCCCTCCAGTCGTATCTCCCCATATGTCACTTGCCAGTCTTTTTCCCCAGCCTTCTCTTTCACTGAATACCCTTGTCTCCAGGAGCTCACGATTATCTGGTGCCACCACTGCTCTCGGTGTCCTGAGGATGGCCGGCTATTGCTGCTGTGCCTCTGCACAGCTGTATCAGAAATAGGTCACTGGTCTGGTCTTCACTTACAAACTATGATTAAAAACCTATTCCATCTAGGTTCTGGGGTGTCTTTCTTAACAAGAAAACACAAATTGTATTTATATCGGACTCATCTTAGATGAAAAAAAGGTTGCCCGCAGTAAGACGTTTGAGTGATTCTAAGTGGATGATTAAACAGAGTCCTTCATAATAGACCCTTGTTACGCGACACATTTTTTCACATTGGAGCTGATACCGACCCATTACCAGAATGGTTGTGACGAGCAGGATAGGCGCAGACACTATTTACGTGTAGCGGATGGTGCTTCCTGAAACAGTGGACTAGTATTAACTTGGTGCTGAGTACCAGACTATAGTAGAGCATTGACTCTCTTGACTAAAATAATTATACACCTATTAGGATCTACGTGCCTCTACTTCCAGTGTCCTGAAGAGGCCCAAATGCAAGGGCCTAAACGCGTCGACATTTTTTTCATCTAAGAGGAGTCCGATATAAATGCAATTTGTGTTTTCTTGTTAAAGAAGACACCCCAGAACAATTTTGAGGATAAGACATTTCCTCATTGGTGTCGCTACAAAGGACGACCTCGAATAATGGACTTCCAACAATATTGAAAAATAGCAGCTATATACTCAAAATTGCTTTCAAACAATCAATCAATCAATCATGTCACTTATAAAGCGCACTGCATACCCGCGAGGGTCTCAAGGCGCTGGGGGAAGAGGGGGTGGTGCTGCTACTGATCGAAGAGCCAGGTCTTGAGGAGTCTTCTGAAGGCCAGTAGGTCTTGGGTCTGTCGGAGGTTGGTGGGGAGGGTGTTCCAGGTCTTGGCGGCGAGGTGGGAGAAGGATCTGCCGCCGGCGGTCGTTTTCCGGATGCGGGGGACTGTGGCGAGGGCGAGGCTGGTCGAGCGGAGCTGGCGGGTGGGGGTGTAGAAGCTGAGTCGTCTGTTGAGGTAGGCTGGTCCGGAGTTGTGGAGTGCTTTGTGTGCGTGGGTGAGGAGCTTGAAGGTTATCCTCTTGTTGACAGGGAGCCAGTGCAGGTCTCTCAGGTGGGGTGTGATGTGGCTGCGTCGGGGGATGTCGAGGATAAGACGTGCAGAGGCGTTCTGGATGCGTTGCAGCCGTCTCAGGAGCTTAGCCGTCGTTCCTGCGTAGAGGGCGTTTCCGTAGTCCAGCCTGCTGGTGACGAGGGCCTGGGTGACTGTTTTTCTTGTTTCGGTGGGGATCCACTTGAAGATCCTGCGGAGCATTCGGAGGATGTTGAAGCAGGATGAGGAAACGGCATTGACCTGCTTAGTCATGGAGAGGGTGGGGTCGAGGATGACCCCTAGGTTGCGTACGTGGTCGGTGGGTGGCGGGGCTGTTCCCAGTGATGTTGGCCACCAGGAGTCGTCCCAGGCTGAAGGGTTGGAACCAAGGATGAGGACCTCCGTCTTGTCCGAGTTCAGCTTCAGGCGGCTGGTCCTCATCCATTCGGCGACGGCCTTCATTCCTTCGTGGAGGTGGGCTTTGGCGGTGTGAGGGTCTTTGGTGAGGGAGAGGATCAGCTGGGTGTCGTCGGCGTAGGAGATGATGTTGAGGTTGTGCTGTCGGGCGACGTGGGCGAGGGGTGCCATGTAGATGTTGAACAGCGTTGGGCTGAGGGAGGAGCCTTGGGGTACGCCGCAGATGATCTTGGTGGCCTTGGATCGGAAGGGGGCGAGGCGGACGCTTTGTGTTTTGCCGGAAAGGAAGGATGTGGTCCAGTCCAGGGCCTTCTCTTGGATCCCGGCGTCGTGAAGACGTGTTCGTAGTGTGTGGTGGCAGACCGTGTCGAAGGCGGCTGATAGGTCCAGGAGGATGAGGGCTGCTGTTTCTCCATTGTCTAGCAGGGTCCTGATGTCATCGGTGGCGGCGATGAGGGCGGTTTCGGTGCTGTGGTTGCTGCGGAAGCCGGACTGGGAAGGGTCCAGGATGTTGTTCTCCTCGAGGTAGCGGGTCAGTTGTTTGTTGACGATTTTCTCGGTGACCTTCGCGGGGAACGGGAGCAGAGAGATGGGTCGGAAGTTCTTGAGGTCCTTGGGGTCTGCCTTGGGTTTCTTGAGTAAGGCGGTGATCTCGGCGTGCTTCCAGCTTTCCGGGAAGGTTGCTGTCTCGAAGGAGATGTTGATTATTTTCCAGAGATGGGGCGCGATGGCTGTACTGGCTTTGTTGAAGATGTGGTGAGGGCACGGGTCTAGCGGTGAACCGGAGTGGATGGTGTTCATGATCTCGCTGGTGTCCTCGTCGTTGATGTTGGTCCATGAGAGCAGGCGGTTGGTGGTTGTGGGGGCAGTGGTCTCGGTGGTTGCCGGGGCGGTCGTGGTGTTGAAGCTGTCGTGGATGTCGGCGATTTTGCGGTGGAAGAAGGTGGCCAGTGAGTCGCACAGGTCTCGCGACGGCTGGATGTTGTTGGTGTTGGAGCTGGGGTTGGAGAGTTCCTTCACGATGTTGAAGAGCTCTTTGCTGTTGTGTGCGTTGTTGTCTAGGCGGTCTTTGAGTGAGGCCCTTTTGGCGGATCTGATGAGGTGATGGTGACCGAGGGCTTTGGAGACAGAGGGTTCCTATTGGTACAGGGATATCCAATATATGTATTCTGTATCTGTCTATGTTTATGTTGAAGTTATGTGATATATATATATATATATTTATTGGGATTTGGTTTATGCGTGGCAAGGGAGTGCAGAAGGACACATGTTCTTGTGCGTTTGGATTTCTGCATGCCGGGACGTTTTACAATATGAACATAGCGGCGATAATAAGGTAAAGACACGAGCAAAGAATATTGTCACTTTGAAATCAACTCGTGAAATAATAAAGCTGCATTTCCCTGTAATTGAAGCAACAAACAAAGGGGAGAATGAGAAGCAGTGTGAAGGGATTGTTAAAACTTTCAAAGTGCAATCTGAAACATGCAGTTGACAAGAGATTACGTAAAAACCTTGTAGTCCTGTCAGGCGTATAAAGACAAAGCGTCACGCAGCATATCAAAGAGGTCTCACCTGTGATCAAGGCTACACGATAGCCGAAACGCGTAAGGACATGAGATTTTAACCATTTCTTGCTTGGATGTTCTGGAAAATAAAGCACCTGATTTTGCAAGAAATCTGGTGTGCGGCGCTCTTCTTTTTCTGTGGAGTATTCTGTGGAACGAGAAGGTTTGGTGGATTTATATGGGGAGCCCCGTCCCCATGCGCCGAGGCCGCCCTGTTTGTGGTCCGGCTCTACACTGAGCAAATTGGTGATGGAGGAATATATATATATATATATATTGCTTTTTACCGTTCTCTGCAACTTCCCTTCTCCTGGGAAAAGACGGAGTCGAACCCAATTTCTGTGCTTAAATTATTTAATGTTGCTCGATCACCACAACCGCCCTGACGCGTTTCGGCCTGACACGGCCTTGATCACATGACGCGCTCTAAGAGCCACATGACTGAATTTAAAGTGCAAGATGCTATACACGTGATGTTCCTGGTATAGACATAAACAAAATACATATATCATTACAATTTTTTGTTGTTCCTCCTTATTTCTGTGCAAAACCAGCAAATAAATATCGGATAGGTTTAAATACCATATGTTAGCAATACATTAAATTAAAAATACGTTAAAAACAAATTCATGTAAAATACATAAAAATCTGTTCATAGAGCATTTAAAATCAGTCATAAAAACACAATGTTATTAATTCATATATCCATATCATCACCTTACATTAAACAATATAAGTAAAATACAATACATTATAGTTCTGCAGCGTAATGATCTAACATGGTCCCACACTATTTTAACTGGTTATTGTAGAACATAGAATAAAATTGTAATATAGATTTAAAAAAGTTTGTTCATTTTAAGTCTATACCAGTCTAAAGTGCTCAGTGAAGTGTAAACAAACTGTGTGCTACCTCGGAACCAACCATGTTCCTAAAATTCAGAATGACACAAACTAACATACTATGTTAGATGTGAGTAAAAAAATATATTAAAAAACTTCATACATTTATAGCTTAAATGCTATATAGCAGCATGCTGAAGATGATAAAAAACATCAGGATAAATGGAGACAGAAATATGTATACATAATGCAAGTACCAGATCTAGGAGTTATATTTGTCTATCATATATGTTGTTATAGCCATGTATAAAAATCCTCACTAGCATTATGGCCATTGGGGGTCTTGGTATCTAATTCTATGATGTATTGTGTCTCGAGACGCCTCAATTTTGCCTCTCGGTTGCCCCCTCTCCTAGATATGGGAATGGAATCAATTAAGAAGTAGGAAAAATGATTCAAATCACTACTATGTCTTTCTTTGAAATGGCGTGCAATAGGATATGTTGCGTCACAGTTAGTGATTGCTCTCATGTGCTGCAGTATCCTTTTGTGGGCCTGTAACTTGGTACTGCCCACATACTGCAGCCCACAAGAGCAAACCAACACGTAAACAACAAATTCAGTTCTACATGTAAGGAATTTTGTGATCTTTACAGCATCCTCAGAAAAGGGGGTTGTGTATGTTGTTTTGTTTGTTCCATATTTACATGCCCTACAGTTGTTACATTTAACAAAACCCCTGCGGGCAGTGAGCCAGTTAGATGTTTTTGCAACTTCTGGACTGCTGCTAACCAGTGAGTCCCTCATTGATTTAGATTTTCTGAATGAAATACTGGGATTCTTTGGTAACAGTCTTCCAATTATCGGGTCACATTTAACCACCGGCCAATTCTCATTAATGATCCTTCTCAATGAATTTTGTTGTCTACTGTATGTTAAAATGAGTCTAGTTTGTGTATCAATTGGGTGAACTGAACTGAGGCTTTTTGGGATTAACAATTCATTCCTTTCTAGTTTATTTGCTTTCAAAATGGCTATGTCTAACGTTTTCTCGTCATAGCCACGCTCTAGAAATCTCATTTTACTGAGTTGTTGAGCCTCAGTGAGGTCAATTTCTGTACTGCATGTGCGACGTATCCTAAGCATCTCTCCAAATGGTATACTGCGGATGAGATGTTGTGGATGATGACTTGTAGCATGTAATAAACTATTACCAGAAGTAGGTTTCCGATAAAGTTTTGTTTCAATTTTCTGGTCTTTAATGTACACCTCCACATCTAGAAAACATACGCTTGTACTACTGATGGTGGCAGTAAAATGAAGATTAACCTTATTCTGATTGATGCTGTTGACAAATTCATTGGCTGATTCTTCAGTGCCTGACCAAATTACAAATAAATCATCAATGTAGCGCAGCCATAGTTTTACACGATTGTCTACACTTACTTGATGCTCTCTATTCAGAATCATTTCCTCCCACCAACCCATGTGGAGGCAGGAGTAGCTAGGGGAAAAACATGCCCCCATAGCTACTCCTCTTATCTGTTGATATACCTGACTAGAAAACAAAAAGTAATTGTTGTTTAGGCAATATAAGATCATAGAAATCAACATCTTATTGTGATGAACCAGATGTATTGGTCTGTGATTTAAATAATACTCTACTGCTCGGACTCCATCATTGTGATGGATACTAGTATATAAAGATGTTACATCAAGACATATTAGCAAATAACTCGAATCCCATTTGAAAGTGTTTAACCGTCTCAAGAAATCACTCGAATCCTGTACAAAAGAAGGTAGCTTTTTCACAAATTCTTGTAAAAAAAAGTCTATGTACTTAGACATATTCTCCAATAGTCCCCTCTTGCTGAAATAATTGGTCTTCCAGGCGGGGTTGTCACGTTCTTATGTAGTTTGGGAATCAAGTATAGTACAGGTACTACTGGATGTTCGTTTTTAAGAATTTCAGTTCGTCCATATATATATATATATATATATATATTACCTACTGGCGGTAGCCAGTAGGTAGTTATAGTTAGGACCTTGTTTCTATTCAAAAAGGGTTTTTTCTTTTGCCAATATCTTTGTCGTCGTTTGACGAATCTTCGCAAAATTTTCCAAACTAATGACCAGCTCAGGTCAGCTCTTGTCTTGAAAGTTTGGGGGTGATTCGTCAAGCGGGGGCCGAGAAAAAAGGGGGTCCCAAAACGCATTTTCCCCATGTTAATTTTCATAGGAATTTTTGGAACAGGCTACAGCCCGAACTGCTGAACGGAATTACACCAAATTTGGCAAAAATGTAGCTCTTGGTTCAGAAAGCGACTTTGTTTTTAAATGGTGTAAATCCGTTCAGTAGTTCCTGAGAAATTCAAAAAAATAAAAATATCGATATCTGAGCACCAAGGAGGATTCGCGAACCTTCCCGAGCACGAGCTGACTTCTGATTGGCTGCCAACACTACAAACCAGAATGTGTTGGCAGCCATCTTGTGACTCTGTAAAACCGAGTCACAAGAAAACAGTAGAAAAAACATTAAAAAACAAGAAAATGGGGCAGGGTAGAAACACCCTGACCCCCTAGGCCTGCTCAGGGGGTCCCACAAGGACCCCCAGGGCCAACAAAATAATTTTTTTTAAAATCGGCCGAATTTGCGCTGGGAGCGCGAATCCGGCTGAGAAAATTTTTAAAAAACGAGGCGATGGCTCCCGCACTTCGTTTTGTATAAGCCCCCGGGTGGGCCAGGTCCCGGGGGCAATGTCTAATTATAAAGTGGGGGCCCGCGGGGGACCCCACAGCCCCAGGGACCGCCACCTCTCCGGGGCTAAAATAATAAATAAAATAGCGTGAACTATAGGAAATCACTGAGGCGTGTGAAATGAGGACCGCACTACGTGAACTCTGTTTTTGTTCTTCACGCTGACGATGTTTAAACCACAACAAGCTGAATGCTGCTGGGTGTCGAGTTTCCGTCCTTGTGCCCACCGTGGCGAAGAGAAGTGTTACGGTGGCGCCAGGAGAGCAAACGAAAGTTTTGGAGAACTTGTGAGTGCTGTGCCCAGGAGGAGGCGGTGAAGCTTTGAAGTTCTTGTTTCAGGAAGGAGGGACGTGTGTCTTTGCACCGGGAGGGAATGGCGGGGAGCTCTGCTTCAGGATGTCTCAGAGGAGCCGGTGAATGAGGGGTGGGGGCTGCCTCTGGCTCTGCTGCTCGTTTCTGGTGTGGGGACTTTGGGTCCAACCTCTGCTCAGCTAACATGCAAGAATAAAAGTAACAGAAAGAGGGAGAGAGGAGCATCCCCAAAGCCCTGATATAGGCATCCTTCTCAAGGGAGACCCTGAGTGACGTCACAGCTGCGGCGGGGATTTGTGGAGAGCTCAGCACACCCAAGACTCGCATGTATTGTGGGATTACATCAGATTCCTACTCTGAGAGAGAGCCTGTCAGGCTCTTCTGTCGCCCCAGTGCCCTTCACAACCCAAGTTTCACTTCTTCGTTGAAAACTGACACTGCGATCAAAGCCCTACAGGTGTAACTCGCTCACACCGCAGCAACTGAGATTAATGTCCTGTGTGGTCCATGCTCGGGTGCCCTACTGTCACCAGGACGTCCCAGGCAGCAGAATCCTGAGGACGGAGAAACCCAGCAAACTTCACTGGCGCTGCCCAGGAGGGAGAAACTGCAAGGCGTAGATGTTGTTACATGTTTCCAGTTCTAACTCAAACACTTGTGTGGGTCAAATGCACCTAATTTAGAGAGCTACTGTTAAGGTCTCAGCCTGGAAACAAACAGGGTCGCCTGTGCCTTCTGCGGTAATTAAAGTCCTAAAATATTTGACCAAAAGATGTTTGCTGCATATCACGTAAACTACATTGAATCATTAATTCTGTGACTGGTTTATTATAGCTTCAGTCAATAAAACCCACCTAGAGAACGAACTGAATGCTTTTGGGCACATTTTTAATCCGTTCGTTTCTACTGAAAATCAGGTAAATAAATAGAATCGCTCTCATAGCAGCATCTGTATTACAAGGAATGGATGCCCCAGTAGGAGTTAAGTGCTGCTTAAAAGATTGTATTTATTGATTGGAAAATGCCCCAGGAATGAATACATTATGTTAATTGGATTCTGTCAAGAAGGGACTTTAGATTGGCTTAGCACCTTCGTAATTGTGTCTGAAAACAATAGCCGTCTTCTAATGCACTTGGCAAAGTTTTTTTTAATTGGCAAACTGAACATCATTTCACTGTTTGAAATTTTAAACACATTTTTAGGAAATAAAATGATAAATTGAGGATCAACATTTCTTGGAGGATGTCCCAAGCCTGCCTAAGTCCTTTGGATGTTTGTCCCGCTTGCTCACAAGGTTTTCTATTTCAGATTTAGGAAAGATTGTGAGAAAAAAGTAAACAGAAGTTCATTTTTATAATGTAGGTATCTAAGGATTTTAGCGGCCTTTTACTGTGACAGGAGTAAGTGCAATTTTTTTCTGTGAACATTTAAATTTCAGTGCTCCAAATCCCGTATGACACAACTGGAGTCAGGAAAAACTACTTGCAGCTTGCCATCTCGAATCTCCAGCAGGCTTGATAGGTCAGGCCCACAGGATCTGCACTCGTATCTTTGTCTGTATTTTATACAGTGCTGTTCAGACCTTGAATGTTTGTACATTGAGTATTAACTGAGAACATCAGCAGACAATGCGCCTTGTACAGACGTACTAGGGGCCCGAATATAACAAGCATTGAAAATGCAATAGGTCTCGCTTTTGATTAAGTTAAAGCCATTTGCTTTGCTAATGGTATTGTATAGCAAAGCAAATGGCTTTAACTTAATAAAAGGCGAGACCTATTGCATTTTCAATGCTTGTTCTGTTCAGGGGGAATTTGTGGTGATTCCGAGGTAATTGCAGCTCAGAGCCAGGGAGAGGTAATTAGCCCAGATTACAGGCGTTCAACAGGAGATCCTGGACTCGTTTGTGAAAAGATAAAATGCGTTAACACTCAATTAATCCCTCAGAACCCGGGTAATAGGAGGCGAAGGAAAGTTGCAGTTTAAGGCAATTAAACAAACAAGGCCGAGCGGCTGGATTCGAGCTCCCCAGAAGGGGGAGAGGGGGCTGTCGGCTTTTATGCCTGACTTTGAACTGTTTCACCAAAAAGTGCCGTACAATATCACACTGTCGCCCTAAGCCCCAGTAACTGCACCCTCAGTTCAGTCTGCTTATTTGTGAGGGGCGTAGAAAACACCCGCTCCGATACAAACGTTGGCACACCTCGGGTTTCGTATTTTTAGTAAAATAAAAAATAACTGTATTTGAAGTAGCTGACGTAGCAAAAAGTGACTGCTAGGACATAGTACAAAAAATACTAATGCTTAAAAACGTAATGAAACACGTTTTACGGTTTTATCTTTTAAAGTGTTAGCATTTGGTGAGGGAAGCGCCGTTGTGAAAAATGATAAATAAAAAATAATTTGACATACAATCGGTAGTCCTCCCTTACGTAGATGAACTTGCGTAAACGCTGTTACCATAAAATATGTGCTAAACCTCGTGTGTGTTTATTTTCAGAAATCCGAAGTGCGGGAGATGTAGATGGTGAAACGTGCACAAGACAAGTTAAGGGATGGCAGTTTCCAGACAGGCAATGAAGGGGGGCGGAGTCTGGCCACCGACTGAAATGGCCGCCTCTGTGTAGAGCTCCGGGGCTCCGGAGGGGAGAATTCTTCAATTCAGCTGTCAACAGGTGTCCTTGGAGCCAGAATGAAAGCAACATGAATGAGACAACAGCCTGTAACTTTGAGGTTATTTTTCACATGAGAAATTTCAGTTAAACTGAGCCTGAAGCCCGTCTTTCCTTCAGCTGAGATTCACAAATCATTCTGTCAGGAAACAGTCGCTGCTCAAGAGATAAGTGACTTTCCTTGCTTTTAAACACAAAAGCAACTCCAGGGGAATTTAATTACTCTTGAACTTTGGTTGAACTCTTCACACTGGCAGAGGGGAAGGGCAGGTGTTTTCCTGTCAGAGGAGGGTGTGGAGGGAAAATGAGAGCACCATTTCTGTAGCTGAGAGAGTCTGTGAAAAAGACTCATTCGGTCAGGAAACACCTTGATTCTAAAGAGTTAAGTGAAATTCCCTTTCTTGAAGTGGAAAGACTGCTGTGTGTTTTTGAATTGTTTTTGAATTGCTGTTGTATTTCTCACACAACACAGGAGAAGCATAGACTCTGCTACATAACATGGGAATTCCTGTCAGCAGAGTGTGTAGAGGGAATTTGGCTGAAAAGGGGAAAGCTGTGTGGCATTTCTGATACTCTGTTTTTCAGCAACCCCTGTTTGAAAACATGCAGCCATAATTTTTAGAATCCCCTAAGTCTGTGAAAAAACGACTCATTCTGTCAGGAAACAGCCTGATTCTAAAGAGTTCAGAGAAATTCCCTTTCTTTAAGTGGAAAGACTGCTGTGTGTTTTTGAATTGTTTTTGAATTGCTCAGGACACAGGAGAAGCATATAAGAACTTTCAACTCTGAGCTTAGCCTCTGCTACACATTTAAGAAGACAAGGAAAGTCCTACCAGCAAAGAGTGCAGAGCGAACTTAGATAAACGGTGGAAAACCGAGTGACATTTCTAATAGACTGTTTTTGAGCACCCCTTATTTGAAAACATGCAGCCATAATTTTTGAGAATCCCAGAAGTCTGTCCATATCCAAATATGTATTTGTGCTTGTAGTGCTGCTACCCAACTGCGTTGTGAGGCGACTGGATATCATATTTGGTTACTAGGCAGCACTTATTTCTTGTCTTCTCTTTACATTGAAGTATAACAGTATGGCCAGTGGAAAACCTAATAGAAAGCCTTTGTTTACACAAGTAGTAGGGAATACTCTACCTTCGGGCACTTCTACTACTGTCCCACAAGATACTGCTTCTATGGACCTTATTTTAAAAGAGATCTCTGCTGTGGGACAACGATTGGGATCTATGGATGTCAAAATCTCAGATCTCGCGACAGAAATGAAGTCAATAAGGATGGACCTAAACTCTTTTCATACCAAAGTGGAAACTCTAGATAAACGAACCACACTTTTGGAAGAAAGATTAGATAATGCAGAGTGTTGGGGTCCAAATATCTGGCATTTAAAACAAAAAGTAATAGATTTGGAAGACAGGGCCCGAAGAAATAATGTTCGCTTTTATGGAATTCCAGAAAAAATGGAAATTAATAATGATGTGAAGAGCTTGCTACTAACCTTGATACCGCGGCTACTGAACATATCTTTTGAGCATCCCCTTGAGTTGCAGAGAGCTCTCAGGTTTCGGTCAAGAACTTCAACTTCAACCCTTGAATCTAGACCTAGACCAATAATTGCGTGTCTCCTACGTCATGAACAGGTCCGTCAAATACTAACAGCTGCTCGTAAACATGGTCCTTATGACTTAGAAGGCCATAAAGTATTTATTGCTGCCGACTTCTCCACTGAAACCAATGCCAAACGAAAAGCGTCCTGCAACTTAGGCCAAGACTTCGGAAATGGGATATTAAATATGGTCTTTTAGAACCTGCTACAATGTGGATCACAATGGATGGGAAATCAAGAGATTATACAGAGCCTGAAGATCTGGTATGCTTCCTGGACAGTTTAGAGGACCATCACATGGACTTAACAGCGCCACCCCTGACCCAAACAACTATGAACAGTCAACTTCAATTACAGAATGATCCTCAAACCCACCGTACTGGTAGATTACACGTCCGTACATTTAAGAAACAGTCTGACAGAGATAAAGTGGTCCACTGCGTAGAAGTACTCACACAGGAAAATACCAGAGACAAATCGAGATCACCTCTGAAGTCATCCACGTCTTTTGATAAAGTATCTGATGCTAAACCTCCCACTGTTGCTTCTTCCAGCTAGAGTATATATGCATGCTATGTATTAATATCATTTTATTACTGTTTTACTCCAGTTATTACCTCTGTTGGATAGGATTCATTTCCTTTTCTCCTACATTGTTGTTCAATACACCATGTATATCTCATACTGTATTTGTATATACAAATCTACTAGATGGACTTTATAACTCCATGGCTTGGTTCTTTTCATAATCTGTTTACCACATGTGGTTTTCTCCCCTACGGAGTCTGCGTCTCGCATTGAGGTTTAGACTCACCGACGAAAGATATACGTTGTTTGATCTGTAGTGTTCTTTTCCTTTCTAGCAGGTAGAACGGTGTACTTACACCAATTGAAGTTTAGTATTAACAATATTTTGTGATCATATTTGCACATATTGGTTTCAGGTTAATTATACTTTTTTTTTTTTTTCTCTCTTTCTCGCTCTCGCTTCAGTAATTTTCCATTACCATATTCCCACATCATTTATTAACCTTCCTTTTCCTTTTTACCCTCTTTGATACATTCTCACACAATACAAACATACTCTAACATTTCCAATCAGCATCATGACAACTAGTCCTATGCACATTGTGTCCATCAATGTCAATGGCTTTACTAATTACATTAAAAGGAAGAAAATTCTTTCCTATTTAGCCTCCAAACATACAGATATTGCTCTCATTCAAGAGACACATCTATCCGGTATAGAATCTGAAAAATTAAAATGAGATTGGGTAGGCCAGATTCTTTACAGCTGCAAACCTCCTTCTCACACGTCAGGAGATCCTATATCCCATACTATTACTAGAAAATGTGGTGTAGCCATTCTGATACGGAAATCAATACAATGTCAAATACTACAGTCCTGGTCAGATGAAGATGGTCAGTTTGTTTTAGCCAAGCTTAAAATCGGTAATAACATATTAGGAGTGGAGTCTATTTATGCCCCCGTTGGAAACAAAGCTCCTTTTTTCCTTCATCTAAACAGAATTATAACAGAGATGGGAATTTCCAAAATAGCTCTGGGGGGTGACTGGAATCTTGCCCCGGATGTGATCTTAGACAGAACGGGCCCCCTAGACACGACACATGGCAGAGATAGAGCGATACTGGGAGACATCCGTGAAGTTCATGGGTTGACTGATATTTGGCGTTTACTACATCCTTCAGATAAGGGGTTTACATATCATTCTGCAGTACATGATTCCTGTTCTAGAATAGACTATTTCCTTATTTCACTTTCTATCAAACCACATGTACTTGATTGTGATATTTTAGAAATTGCACTTTCAGACCATGCTCCTATCAGTCTACAGCTTGATTTGGGTCTGAAACGCCCTTGTAGGAAACCATGGCGTTTAAACATATCCCGATACAAACTACCGACAGAAAAATCACAATTACAATCACATTTGACTACTTATATGAAAGACAACAAAGGTTCAGTTTCTTCTCCACAAATTTTATGGGCAGCTGCAAAAGCCACCATTAGGGGGCAAATTATGAGAGATTCTGCCATAGCCAGTAAACGTAGAACAGAACAACAGACTATTTAGAAAATGATATCAAAACCCTGACACATGCTCATTTTACCAATCCAACCGAAGCTTCCAGATGTAGATTGGAAAAGGCTAAAATGGAGCTAAATGCACTATATACTTCGAAAGCAGAATATATGTTATATAGACTTAAGGCTCGAAATTACGAACAAGGAGAAAAAGCTGGCCGTTTACTAGTGGCACGATTAAAACAGAGAGAGGCTATGACAGCTATTCCAGCTATTTATAACACTGAAGGTGAGCTAATAACTGAGACTCAGGAAATAGCTAATACATTTGCAGATTATTATGAGAAGTTATATAGCTCAGAGGTTGATGATGATCACCACAAAGATCAGGAATTTTTTGATAAAATAACGCTCCCCCGCCTCAATGAACAGGATCGGCTCATACTGGCAGGCGAAATAACAAAGGATGAAATTGCCCAAGCAATCTCTAATCTTCCATACAATAAAGCACCAGGAGAAGATGGTTTTTCTGGGGAATTTTACCGTTGGGTAAAACCAGAAGCAATAGACGCCCTTTATGGTGCCTATAAAGAAGCAGAGGAAACTGGGAGCCTCTTCTCTCTCACAAATAAAGCTATCATAACGGTCCTTCCCAAACCTGAGAAAGATCCATTATACTGCAGTAACTATCGTCCAATTTCCTTCTGAATACAGATTCAAAGATATTAGCCACCATTCTCGCCAAAAGAATCAAACAAGTTATCGCTAAGCTCATACATAATTCTCAAGTGGGATTCATGCCAGGCAGAAATTCTCGTAACCATCTACGTACTTTGGCTCACATACTCTGGCTTTCCAAGGATGCTGGAGAAGACAGTGTAGCCTTATCCTTAGATGCCGAAGAAGGCCTTTGACCGTATTGAATGGAGCTATATGTTCAGTACACTACATAGGCTGGGGTTAGGCAATGAATACATCTCTAAGGTCAAATGGTTATATGAAACACCATCCGCACAAGTGAATTGTGGGGGTTTCCTTTCAAAATCTTTTTTAGTGCAAAGAGGAACCCGCCAAGGTTGCCCTTTATCGCCCCTTTTGTTCCTTCTTGCACTTGAACCGCTGGCTGCGGCAATAAGACAGTGTTCACAAATAGCAGGCATTCCTACACCAGCAGGGATCTCAAAAATACTTCTTTATGCAGATGACATATTGCTCACACTTACTGATCTGCCTACTTCACTCCCTAGACTCATGTCTACCATTTCTCGCTTCTCAATCTTTTCTGGCTACAAAGTCAATTGGAATAAGAGTGAAGCTCTCCCATTGTCCAGGGGTGCAACCAAAGCAGCTATTTTGGGCTATAATTTTCAATGGAAAGTGGACCGCCTGAAGTATCTAGGTATTTACATCAACACAGGTTTAGAACGTATGATTCAAGATAACTTAGATCCACTTATTGCCAAAACGAAGTCAGAGTATGAAAAATGGTCCCAGCTTAACTTGTCTTTTTGGGGTAGAGTACAGGCAGTGAAAATGATTATAGCGCCCCGTTTCACTTATGTTTTAGGTATGTTGCCTTTGACAGTTAAAATATCAATATTGCGAGATATTGACAAAGGTATTAAAACCTTTATTTGGGGATCCCTGAGACCTAGACTTAAAATCTCAAAATTGATTGCTCACAGGCGATATGGGGGTCTTAGTTTACCGTGTATTGAGCATTACTATACAGCCCTCCATTTATCTCAATTGGTTTATCTTTGGCCCAGACAGGATGATCCCCCACTATGGGTTCTCATTGAAAGACAAACTGTACAGGTAACTTCAGGTTTGCACATGTTTTACACTCATAAATCACCTGCTTTACAAACTCCCAACCCTATTATTCAATCTATGCTTAAGATTTGGATACATGCCCACAAACTCCTTAAGAGTAACCCAAGACTGCATGGAAAGGCCCCCATATGGCATAACGCTGATATTAGAATAGGTAAACAGACTATATCCTGGGATATATGGGAGAGCGCAGGTATTCTAACATTGGATCACTTACTCACTTTAGAAGGTGAGCTTAAAACCTTTGAAATGCTTCAGATAGAATTTCAACTCCCTCCCTGCCAAGAGGGGAAATACTTACAACTAAAACAAGCCCTATTTCGTAGACTAGGACCATTTCCTTGGATAGTTGAGGATTCCCCAGTGTTACAATACTTAAAAATTTGGGGGAAGTTCAAAGGCGCAGTCTCTGGGTTTTATAATCTCATAGTACATAAATTACACTCATACCCATTACTAGCACAACTTCATGTCAAATGGCAAGGGTTAATTACTGTAGCTTATTCCGATGAGGAATGGGAGGATGTTATTATGAACATGGATAAGGGAATCAGAGAGGCCAGAATGAAATTTACTCTCTTCAGAATTCTTCATAACTGGTACTGGTCACCACAAAAACTCAAGTCAGCAGGTTTACTACACCAATCTACCTGTTGGAGGTGCCCACAGGAGGACTGCGATATACTACACATTTTATTCCGCTGCCCAATTTTGAAGGAATATTGGTCTTCCATAACTGCCTCTCTACACAGAGCTATACAAGTGTCCATTCCTTTAACGGAAAAATTAGTTCTATTACATGATGTTACTGATCTCCCAAATCTCACAAACCATACAAGACGATTGATAGCTATTGCACTCACTGTAGGAAAAATTTGTATATTAAGACATTGGAGAACACCACAATGCCCTACACATGATGAATGGCTTATTGAAATGTATAAAGTAGCATCATATGAAAAACTCATTTATAGATTGCAGGACAATGTTGGAACTTTCATACAAATTTGGAACCCCTTTCTAGCTAATAAAAATTCTATTTCTGGTAATATTTCAGATTTTGCTTCTAATTAGGAACTACAATAAGGGAATCACTTCTTTTTTCATTTCCTTATTAATTAATTACCATCATTATTTATATTGCTGCTGTTGATGTTATCATTAGGACTGTTGATTCTTTAGCCAGTAACACTGTTTTTTTTTTTGAATTAGGACTTACTGTTCACCTATTGGAAATTGTTGCATTAGTGGGAATATCTTCACTTGAAATATTATATGTGTATGATATTATCGCTACTATCTTCCAACTATCTATAATACATGGTTTACTACATATTGTATACTATCTATATCATCTCCTCCCTAGTCCACCTTTCCTATTCCTTCCTTTCCAGGTTTTATGAGTACCTTAGCTATTGTATCTTTTGATATCTGTATTATCTTTTTTATATTTAGAAATCTGAGAAGTTAACATTTCATAGTAATTTATTGTGTGGCCATAATTTGATTTGTTTATACTCCTTTTTAATGTATTGTTTATAAACTGACATGTACTTCTCAATAAAAATATACCACAAAAAAAAAAAGACAGGCAATGAAGACACGCATCGGAAACAAAAAATTTAAGGCGCTAAATTTTGTTGGAAATGTTTATTCAAAAACAGGAGAGAAGAAAACCTTTGTTTTCATTTTTCTTCTTCACTATCTTGTTTTTTGATAGCTAAGAGTTACGCCCGCTATTCAGTAAAGATATGCATATACCACGAATAGAAAAACATATTGTAATGACACCGCTACTATAAGCCACTTTGAGAAAATAGCCCGATGCAGAGCGTGTGACTAAATAGAAAGACCTTACAAACTCTTATGGTTAATCAAGAGATCTCAGAACTGCTCTTAAAAGTCTGGTTTAATGTGCATTCGCTATGAAACTAAAGACCGGCTTCGTAGCGCAAATACACATAAATCGGCCAGGAAGTGGGCGGATGGTGCTAATAATGCACGTGCGCAGGGTAAAACCAATCCGGATGTCTTTTCACTGAGAAATGGAATTAAATTAAAGCCAATGGTGAGAAGTTTTATTCTGAATTTTTCTTTCACCGAAAAAAAACGGTATTGAAGAAAAACAGGGGCGAAACAATTTTGGAAAACTCAATTTAGGATTAGAACAAAGGAAATGTCAATGTTTCGTTTGAAAAGGAAAGAGCGGTATATATATATATATAATCCGTATGTTGTTTCCGCTTTTAATTTAACGCTCTGATGCAGCCTCACGGCAGCATAGCCGTTTTATAATTCTGTCAGATAATGCAGACATTTTTTTTCAATAAGTAAAAAAAAATATGTAATAGAAAGGGTATTCGTTGAAACCGGAAAGAGAAATAGATTTTTTATAACCATAGCCGAGTCAGAAAAGTTCTAGACCAATCAACAAACACCAAAAGGCATGTGATGTTTGGGCGATCTGGTCGAGGGAGTGAATGGCAGAGCCTTTTCTACGGTGATAGTTTTCGGACGCCCCGCGCGCTCGGTTTCCTCGTGCTCTGCCCCGCACCTTGGTTTGCTGTTTTCCCCTCATCATCAGAAAGCTACTGTTAAATATTTATCGGGTTTGTTTATCTACAAAGGCAATTAGTGTCAGGGATGCTTTGGGAACTCGAGCCCTCATGAAGATGGATGGCGCTGCGGCGGGCGGAGGGGGTGGGGCCCCGCCAGCCCTGGGACCCCCGATGAATCCTCCATCTGGGCTGTGGGGGTCACCCCTCTGTATTGTGAAGGGTGAGCGGTGGTAGAACTGTGCGGGCTCTCAATGTCCGAAGCAGGCATCAGGCAGGAGATTGCCCACAATGTGGGGTGGGTGCGTCGGGCGGGTTGGTGGAGAAAAGACAGGCGGGTGGGTATATATTGATGATGGATTGACGGCCTTGCGGAAGAGCAGAAAGATGGGTGAACTTTGATGGATGGATTGGGTGGGTTGGGGAGAAGATGGGTGGATGAATGCATGGGATTGGATACAAGTGGGTTGGATGCATAGATTAATGAAATGGTGGGGGAGTAGACTGATGAATGCATGGGTTTGGGTGGATTGGTGAAAGGGTGGTGGTTTAGGCTGGGTCGGATTGGTTAGAGGGCTAGATGGACTGTAGAAGTGGGTACGTAGTTCCATGGGTTGGGGTGCATGAATGGCGGGGGGGAGGGGTGGTTAGATGGATGAATGACTGGGATTGGATGCAAGGCTGAGAGGATAGGTCAGGTGGGTTGGATGCACAGATGGGTGGAAGGGTGGGGGAGTAAACTGTTGAGTGAATGCATTTGTGTACTAGGTTGGATTGGTTGAATGAGTAGATGGACTGTTGAAGTGAGTAAGTATCGTGGGTTTGAATTAATGGGTGAATCATGGATGGGTGGATTGTGTGGGCTGGGGAGTGGACAGATGGAAGAATGCCTGGTATTGGATGCAGGTCTGAGAGGATAGGTCGGGTGGGTTGGATGCACAGATGGATGGAAGGGTGGGTGAGTAGACTGATGAATGCATGGGTTTTGTGGATTGGGGAAGAAAGGATTGGTGGACAGGGTCGGATTTGTTGGATGAGTAGACAGACTATAGAGGTGGTGAGCATTTTTATAAGTTTGCATGAATGGATGAATGCGTAGATGGGTGGACTGAGCTGTGTGAGTTGCATAGGCAGATGGATGGACGTGGTGCATGAATATCTGGATAAATTCACGTGTTTGGATGAATGCTGGAAGGATGAATGGATGGATGGAAAAGGTGGGGTATGTAGATGGATGGATGAATGAGCTTGGATGGATGGAATGTTTCTCACTTTGTTCGCAAATGTGCGGTGGAGACAAGAAGCTCCCATCACCTTCCTTACCTGTGAGAATGAACATCCTAGGAGGCCCCGTTCAGCCGTGTGCACGGCGCAGTGTGTCACATGCTTCTTACTTTAGTCAAAGGTATAACTGGCTACAGGAATGTGTGCGGATTTGCCTCAGCAATCCACACACACACACTCACACCCCCACACACATTGATATAAAATACATTCCGCTCTACACATACGTGCACACACACACATTTCTACCCCCACACAAATACATGCACACCGCACATCCCCACATATATACAAGAAGTACACGTGTCTCTCTAAACACACACGCACGTGCGCAGGCACACACGTCTCTAGGACACCACACACACACACACGCTCGCGCGTGCACACACACACACACACACACACACACGTGTCCCGGCTACGTCGTCTGCCTTCAGTGCAGATCGCAAGAGAGCACATTTCGTGTTTAAAAGCACCTCCGCCCATTTCTTCTCGGTGTTCATTACGGTAACATGCCACCTCGTCTGTCCTCCGGCCGCATCAAAGGCAGGGAACCACTTTTCTGCTTCTTCCTTCAGTAAAAGCTGTGTGCGTGGGGAGGGGGCGTAGGGGCAGGGGTTCTGGTTTCTGTAAATTGCAACAAAGGAACAAAAAAAAAAAGGCTGCAAGAGGTGCCAAGTGTATTACTCCGACGGGGGGTGGGGGGCATCAAAGTAAATGTTTTCCCCCTTACACTGCAAGTCGTTGAAAGAGGAGGCACTCATGTGGCCAGAGGGGGCGCCCTGCCAGTGCATCTGCACCCTTTTAAATTCGAAATATGTTTTCATGCCCCCAATAAACACGCGTAGACTCCAGGCGAAACCATCATCGCCCGGAGCAAAATAAAACAAGACTTTTGAAGAGGGAAAAAAAGAAAGAGGCACAGAACAAACAATGGCGGCCGTAGTTTGTTTTTTCTCACAGTGGCGGCCGTAGTTTTTTTTTCCTCACAGCCGGCGCCCACTTTTATAGAAGCACTGCAGCTGCCGTTTTTTAAAAAGAATAATAATACATACCTGCAGCGCCGTTGTTGCTAATCAGGGGCTGCGTGCCCGCGGTGCTTTATAAAAGCGGGCCCCTGCTGTGAAAAAAGAAAAAAAACTGCTGCCACCATTGTTTATATTGCGCCCACCCCCGCCCGCGTCGTTGTTCGTATGGAAGCGGGTCCCTTGCAGGAAAGCATGTACCGCGTGCAACAGGAGAAAGTCATTTTAAAAAACAGCAAATCTCCCCCGTTGCAGCAAGCAGTAATGGGCAGAGAGAGGGCAGGGGGAAAGGGAGGCTGGGTGAAGACAAGCGCTCGCCAGTCAGCCGCTGTTTATTTTTGCATCGCGCTTTCACTTTAACCCCTTTGATGCGCGTGACGAGCTCAGCTCGTCATGCTGCGCGGTAGCGCTGTGCGCATGACGAGCTAAGCTCGTCACGACCACACCCGCGATCGGAATGTCCAGCACACGAGCGGAATTCCCATCGCGGTCAAGGGGTTAAAGTGAAAGCGCGATGCAAAAATAAACACGCGGCGCCCTGTCTCCTTTTGAGACGGCCCTTCCAGACTGGATCGCAGGGCTTGTTTACATAACACGCCTCTTGCGATAAGAAACTGCTTCACGACAGAAGGAAAGCAGGCGAGCCAGTCCGGATGGGCCGGCCCAAAAAGCCAAAGGGAGGCAACCCAGAAAGCTCATTTCCAATGGCAGGCCACCGTTTAGCATAAACGGTGACGCCAGCCAATGGAAATGAGGGGCGGGGCTTCAAGCCCTTTTCTAAAAGTCCTCATTAGCAATAAATCTCGCCGAGCAAGCTGCGCATGTGCGCAGCAACGCTAGGCGAGACCTAAAAAGGAGTCTGGAGTCGAAGTTCACAACATTTTTCCTGGTTAAATCTGTGCCAACATCGATTTTGTCGGTATAATTCTGAAAAAAATATGAATTAATTTTTCACTAACGAAAATATCATCCCGTTAAAAGAACAGAGCAAGTGCAAACGCAGTGGCTAACTATTTATTTTTTTCTACAAGGGAAACACATTTTCTTCCCCATGGAGAAGTCCTTCCACACCCCAACACCATTGGGTGTGTTCCTCCTCACCCCACCCTGGAAAGGGGTATACACTGACTATTTCACAAATGTGTACGTCTGTGGGTGTACAAAAACTTCCAGGGCATTCAGGCCCTTAAACGCCACTCAGTCAGCACCCTTTGTAGAAGAGTTACTCACACAGAACTCCTTGTGTGAGTAAATCATTGTAACGACTGTAAAACGGACTCCTGTGAATTACAAGTGGTTTTACGTTTGTAAAAGGCTATTTGTGCATGCAAGGCAGACTAACATGTGAAAACAAGTTTTGTGAATGAGGCCCAAGACCTCCGGTAGATACATTCTGGCTTAACAAAGGGTCATGATTGGACCAGAAGGGGTTTATGATTCTATATGAATTTGCCAGTAGATGTCAGAAAAAAAATATTTGTGTTCTAAATTGATTATTGGCATTTAATGGAGAATTCTCTATAAAAATTGATTGACTGAGTCATGATTGGTGGTGAGTGAGACAAAAATAAAGTGATTGTATAGAAACCAAAGGCCCTTATAAATCCACACATTTCCCCACAGACTCAGAATGGTAAAACCCTTTGATACATCAGGCCCCAAATCACATATTATAAATGTATCTGCAGACGTGCTGCGGCAGCCGGGGATCGAATGAACCAAACCCGTACTCCGCTTGGGAGGGTTGATTGTCAGTGTATGGCCCTGCAGCCATAACATAAGTCAGTGAAGCCTCCTGGAAGCTGCCAGTCCATGCCAGCTATGCCACTAAATACAAACCCACATAAATTCAAGTGAAAATAATTAATAAATCCCTAGTGTAGAGTGTTATTGGTGTGTGTTCTACGGCATTGGCTAAAGTATGGAGGCCTACTGGCAAAACAATTAATAAGAAATGTTTGTGACTTCGAATACAACTCTGAGACCACACTTTTTAGTAATCACAGTATCCACAATGCTAGTAGTTTATTTTGCATATCAAAATAATGAAGGCCAGTGTTTTAGAGCCTGAGGCCCCCAAATAGAGCCTTGTTTTGTATGTACCAAGAGGTGAGGGGTTTCAGCTCTAATCACTCCCCGGCCAACCCAACACTCTCAGCTCTTGCCCAGTATCTTGACCAGTCCCCAGTGGTTTCTACTAGAACCCGGTGGTAACATAAGGGCTTTGACATTGGACTATTGAGATGAATTAGTGACTTGAGTACGGGCTGCTAAGATCTGCGCGTACTTTGCAACTCATAGATTTCAAACCAAGCAAGATCGATTCTTGTCTTCAGTGCCTGCATTAACGATCCACGTGTAACATGCCGCTCACACCTTCCAGTCTCAGCAATGTAGCTCAGGTGGTTTAGCGGCTGCTGTAGAGATATGCGCAAATTGTAGGCCACATATTCTAATCCTAGCTCCGGTGCACTCACGTTGCAAAGCTATATTTGTCCCTTTCTACCCAGTGGAATATAAGGGAGCCGTAGAAGTTAAATACAGAAGCCAACTCAAGCGAATATTCGCATCTGAAGATA
Source organism: Calotriton arnoldi (assembly GCA_963921515.1). Lineage (NCBI taxonomy): Eukaryota > Metazoa > Chordata > Amphibia > Caudata > Salamandridae > Calotriton > Calotriton arnoldi. Next base: position 211,581 of record CAWUFW010003157.1, read on the forward strand.
AACTGGATAATTCCCTCCCTGGACTCAGCTTGTCCTGACCAGCAGTGAGGACCCACGGATGGTCTTTTCCAGCACCACCAGCCGCCCCCCTTTTCCTCTCTCAACCCAAAGCAGGAGAGACTTCGTCGTCTCTGCAGGCGCTAACCCAGCAAGCTATTTTGCTGGGATGAAATCTGTGATATCCGAATGACGCGCAGATCTGGGATTAGGTAGTCTAGTGTCAAAACTCTCGTGTTACCAGCTGGTTACAATAGAATCCATTTGTGACTGGTCAGATACAATTCTGGCCTAGAAGTAGCTAGTGTTAAGTTGTCCTTAAGTTGTCCTGGGAGTGACTGCAGCAGTCTGCTGAATCCAGTCAGTCATCTTCTGTTACACAAATGTTGTTTATGTAAAAACAGAGCTGTATTTAAGGGTCTCGGTTCCGTTTAGGGCTTCAAAGCAGGCCATACATACCCTCAGCTGGGTTATGTAAATATTCAAAATGACTTACTAAAATTGTTAATATTAAGAACTATGGTCTAACAGTTGTCTGTGAAATCACAATTATTTTTACAGAGAACACCCAAGTGCTTCCAGCTACAACGGGCACTGACAATGTTAAGTCGCCTGCATTGGATGCAGACATTTTATGAATTATTTGTGAGGAATGATTTAAAATATTTTTTCGTCACAGCTCACAGCTCCGTGTCTCTTCTGAAATGCAATTAGTGGGGGCTTTTGGCTGGTGCAGTAAAAAAAAAAACATGGCCACATTTGGCATGCAATTAGGCACGGCCGTTCAGAGAGTGGACAGGGGCAGCTGTGGGGGCGGGGCCATGCTTACTGACGTGTGCAAGAACTGTGACGTCAGAGCAGGAAGCCGCCACGCAGTGCCTCACCAACCAATCATCCTCTTCAAATTCAGATACTTAAGCCATGAAGTAACGTGTATAGCTGAAACTGGCGTGGAATGAGCACGGCCACATCCATTTTATTCATTAAAAATGGCAATTGAATTCTCAATCTAGGAGAGCAAGTAAGATAATGATTTATTATGCACTCTGCACAGAATAGTCAAATGCTCGCTCGCTCAGTGGGTTGAGTGCATGCTGCAGAGATTAGTCTGAAATGTACAACTCACAGATTGCAATCTCAATCGAGCTGCTCTGTTGGTTGATCACTTGATGCAAGGATGTCTGTTTACAATATGAGTTCTTGCATTACACTCTCCATAAGCTCAGTAGGTTGCACTCATGCTGCAGAGATTTACGTGTAACCTCCAAGTCACAAGTTTGAACCCATCCTTCCAGGTCACCAGCTTAAATTCAGGACAGAGAGCATTTTCAGCCCTTCTTCAAATCTAGGTTGAGCAATTGCATAACATCTGCTATCAAAGAACTTTTCATTTCGAGATGTGTGCTATATAATGGTCGATCTTTTTCAGTAAGTATCCCAAAAGGTTTTCCAAGCCAAAAGTGCCCTAGGCAGTTTCTGAGAAGCACAGCACGCTTCTATACTAAGAATTTTAGGTCCTGAGATCTGTACCAATCTCTGTGTACCTTTATTTTTCTAGCATCACAGTACAGCATTATTCTTCTGTCTTTGCTGGAGGGATTTATTGTAACCTTTATAAAGTAAGACAAACTCTTGCGTTGCGTTCATGACATGCATATAAGCTATGTTTGCCCTCATAGTGTGTAGGAACCCTACACTTGGTGCAGCGTGTGGGAGACATGTTTGTGTCCTGCTGAGTCTCACCTAACTGATTGAGAGTCTGTTTAGAAATATAATGAATTTCATGTACCTATTTATAACCCAGTTGGATTAAAACTGACAAACTTTGCCAGCGGTGCTCCGCATTTTGTCAAAGAGCTTCCTGCAGGAACAAGAAATCTGATGTCACAAACATGGCTGCCACATCATAATGGTGCCTGCCTTTCATCCAGTCCTGGATTTTCAGGTACAAGTTCTAAGCCTGCTGGGACTTGTAGGCTCAGATTTATCAACGGTAAGTGAAACTACAAGGCCTTGCATGTTTAGTGCCGGGTATGGCTGAAAGTGAGCACTTGGCATGGTGCCAGTTGACAGCTGTAGGACTGGGCAGTGTAAGTTTGTTCACACATTTTAGGTACTAAATAAGTTAATAAGGGTTCCCAGTTTCTCAAACATTGTAGATAAATTGAGGGAAACAAATATTGCATGGGTACGTGTCAAGAACTTAAGTTGGACACTTTAAACACAGGCCACATCAACACGTTTTTTTGAGGACAGGAAATGCATCCTATTTTCTAGGCTCAACTTATGCCGTTGTGTGGTTTTTTATTATTAAATTATAGATATGAGCTTCTTCGTGTGTTAGAGGAAGTCATCACAATCTAGGTTGCTGACAGCCTTGCTTGATTTTGAGGACTCCTTGGTAAAAATAGCCTAAAATAAATGTTTTCTGGATTCCAGACACCAGTTCACAGACACAATACAGTTTATTGTTGTGACCCTCTGAGCAGTTGTAGGTTAGAATATGTGTACCCAACTCCTTTTTTTGCATGGGAACCACCAAGTCATTTCAGGCATAAGAACAACCTTTTCTTCTCTTCCTTCTTTCTGTACCCCTTCTGCCTCTTTCTGTACCTTTCTTGCCTCTTTGTGCACCTCTCCTACCTCTTTCTGCACCCCTCTTGCCTCTTTTTGCACCTCTGTTGGTTCTTTCTGCACTGCTCTTGCCATTTTCTGCACCTCTCTTGCCTCTTTCTGCACCTCACTTGCCTCTTTCTGCACTTCTCTTGCTTCTTTCCACACCTCTGTTGCTTCTTTCAGCAATTCTCTTGCCTCTTTCTGCACTTCTCTTGCTTGTTTCTGCACCTCTCTTGCGTCTTTCTGCACCTCTGTTGCCTCTTTCTGCACCTCACTTGCTTCTTTCTGCACCCCTCTTGCCTCTTTTTGCACCCCTTTTTTCTCTTTTTGCACCTCTCTTGCCTTTCGGCACCCCTGTTCCATCTTTCTGCACCTTTCCTGCCTGTTTCTGCACCTCTCTTGCCTCTTTCTGTACCTCTGTTGGTTCTTTCTGCACTGCTCTTGCTTCTTTCTGCACCTCACTTGCCACTTTCTGCACTTCTCTTGCTTCTTTCTACACCTCTGTTGCTTCTTTCAGCAATTCTCTTGCCTCTTTCTGCACTTCTCTTGCTTGTTTCTGCACTTCTCTTGCATCTTTCTGCACCCCTCTTGCCTCTTTCTGCACCCCTCTTCCCTCTTTCTGCACCCCTCTTCCCTCTTTCTGCACCCCTCTTCCCTCTTTCTGCACCTCTCTTGCCTCTTTCTGCACCCCTCTTCCCTCTTTCTGCACCTCACTTGCTTCTTTCTGCACCCCTCTTGCCTCTTTTTGCACCCCTTTTTTCTCTTTTTGCACCTCTCTTGCCTTTCGGCACCCCTGTTCCATCTTTCTGCACCTTTCCTGCCTGTTTCTGCACCTCTCTTGCCTCTTTCTGTACCTCTGTTGGTTCTTTCTGCACTGCTCTTGCTTCTTTCTGCACCTCACTTGCCACTTTCTGCACTTCTCTTGCTTCTTTCTACACCTCTGTTGCTTCTTTCAGCAATTCTCTTGCCTCTTTCTGCACTTCTCTTGCTTTTTTGTACACCTCGCTTGCCTCTTTCTGCACCTCTGTTGCCTCTCTGCACCTCACTTGCTTCTCTCTGCACCCCTCTTGCCTCTTTCTGCACCCCTCTTCCCTCTTTCTGCACCCCTCTTCCCTCTTTCTGCACCTCTCTTGCCTCTTTCTGCACCCCTTTTCCCTCTTTCTGCACCTCTCTTGCCTCTTTCTGTACCTCTGTTGCTTCTTTCTGCACTTCTCTTGCCTCTTTCTGCACCCTTTGCGCCTCTTTCAGCACCTCTGTTGCTTCTTTCTGCACTTCTCTTCCTTCTTTCTGCACCCCTCCTGCCTCTTTCTGTACCCTTCTTGCCTCTTTGTGCACCTCTCCTACCTCTTTCTGCACCCGTCTTGCCTCTTTTTGCACCTCTGTTCTTTCTGCACTGCTCTTGCTTCTTTCTGCACCTCTTTTGCAAATTTCTGCTTCCCTCATGCCTCTTTCTGCACCCCTCTTCCCTATTTCTCCACCTGTCTTGCTTCTTTCTGCACTTCTCTTGCTTCTTTCTGCACTGCTCTTGCTTCTTTCTGCACCTCTGACTTAGAGGTAGTTTTAATCCCCCTGCCCTATTATGTACTAGGGGCTTACAGGGGAGGTCATGCCAATCACAGGGGTACCCCAACCCATAGTGTACCCTAGTGTATGTAGGTGTTTTCACTGTATTCTAAGTGTCTTTCAGCATAGCACTGGCTCCTGGCCTGGTTAGTCAGAGTCAGTTACCACCAGTACCAGTCAGCAAAAAGTTGGGGGCACAGGATGACTTTGCAACAAGGCCTCTTTCTGAACCTCTGTTGGTTCTTTCTGCATATCTCTTGCTTCTTTCTGCACCTTTCTTCTTCTTTCTGGACTTCTGTTGCCTCTTTCTGCATTTCTCTTGCTTCTTTCTGCACATTTCTTCCTCTTTCTGCACATGTCCTACCTCTGTAGGCATAGTTAGAAATTAGCATGTAAAAAAACCTTTGAAATTTACTGAAAAAACCAGAGGTTTCAGGGACGTTATAGTTAGGAATTAGCATTTAAAAAACCTTTAAAATTCACTGAAAAAACCATAGGTTTCAGGGTCGTTATAGTTAGAAATTAGCATTTAAAAATCCTTAGAAATTCACTGAAAAAACCACAGGTTTCAGGGACGTTATAGTTAGTTGGACATTTCACTCGTACAAAACCAGAGAAATTCGGCTGTTATAGTTAGTTGAGCTAACTATAACTCGCGCCCCCGCAATGCACTGCTGATGACGTCACATATTACATCATTCATGACATGGTCAGTGACATCACTGATGACATCTCAAATGACATCATGTAGATGTTTTAAACATGTTCCAATGAGTATTGTGAATATATATGGTGAAAAGATGTTTGTCTTATTTTTTGTTGTACAGTATGTTTTGGCCCGGTAGTTTGGGGATTAGCTAGATGGAATAGGTTTTGAATCATAGTTTGTAAGTGAAGACCAGATAAGTGACCAATTAAGAAGCTCACTGGCTAAAGAGATTTTCACTTGTTCCCACAGAAGACAAACTTTTGCTGTTTCACGTGCCTCTGCACAGGGGCTGCTTTCAGAGGGGGCCGCAACAGAAAGAAGAGGAGGCAGGTGCATCCTCAGCAAGTCATGCAACTCGGGGATGCCCAAAGCAAGCGCGAGTACTTCTGCACCTCTTTCTCTGCTCAAAGATATCATTCCTACTAACGTGTTAAAACACATAGCTAAAGCACATTGGCAAAGCCATAGGTGAGACCTATTGGCTATGTCAATGCGTGTTATAAATTGATGTCAAATTTCTTTCATGTTGCATGACCTACTAATTTCGTTGTTTTGATACTTCTAAATGCTTACACTTGTTCCTTTGTTTAAGCCTGACTGCTCGAAGCCACAGCTACCCAGGGTTGAGCTAAGGTTGAGCAAACTAGCCTGAATGGACCGAAGTTGGTTTCGTCAGTGTATTACACAGTGAGGTCGCACAACCACACCATGTAATGATCCACAATTCCTCACAATTCACAATCAGGCAACGACTTTTTTCTTTTTCGCTGACAATGCATGTTTACTTGCTCATTCCTTATGTTTGATTTCTCACTTCAAATTGCCACCCCTGTGTGGTCCAAGTCTCTCTCCTTTTCCTCCCCAGCTCGTCCATTGTTTCTGCCTACCTACCTGCCAGGCTTTTTTTTTGCTTCTTAATTTGTTAAAAATGTTACTCCCCCAATCTCAAACTCCTACCATTGCACTCTCAATATGGTTCTCTGTTGCTTCTCCACCCCTCCCTTCGTAGTCTTATTTAAAAAATGTATAACTCCTCCAAAGCCCACATTTTAATTTCTGCCCCATCCACTTCTCTCTTGCTCCACCATCCCTCCCGTATTGGTATGTAAAAAAAACTGCGCAGGACAGCATTTTATGTTCTCTGTTGCATAACTCTTGGGTTCCGAGCCTCTGCCACTTACACTACCTCCCTGAGAAGCCTATGACTGCTCGCCCTCCCAACTTTGAGAGTCAAGTGTGGACAGGGTGTACTTGGCGCCCAGTTTTCAGGGACATGGTAGGTTTGGGTCTAGGACATCAGTGGTAAAAGGCCTCAACCTCCTAGGTTGAAGTCTAGTAACCCGTGTTTGCCCTGCTGCCTCCAAACAGGTTCTGCCGCATATGTAGATTGCAAGAGTAGTCCATGACTTTTAAACTGTTCTGCAGGATTGAACCACAAGAGTTTCAACTGAGGCACTGTGGTCCTACTAACCCACTGTCCGGCAGTGATGGATGGGGTAGAACATGATTGAAGGTGGTAATCGCTTGATGTGACTAGCCTTCCACCTCAAATTTCCAATCCCACCACTTCTGAGCTTTGTTAGAACACAACCCGCAAATTTCACATGGATCTTCAAAATGGGGGATATTTTCCTTACCATGTTCCTCACTCTTTGCATGGTCATCAGTCACATTTAATACTGCGGGACACCAAGCAATATAAGTCTAACAACTGTGCTAATATCTGTATGTCTACATTTTTCAAAGGCATTCAAAGTGTTTTTTCCAAAAAAGCGTGTGACAGCAACACTGTACCACGCTCTTAAGAAGTCAGTTGAACGTAAGCCAATCTAGTCATCAGACAACAGCTCAACTCTTACAATACTCAGAGCTAAACTATGTACCTTCAGCTCTTACAGTACTTAGGGCTAAGCTATATACCTTCTCCTCTTACACTACTCAGAGCTAAGCTATGTATATTCCACTCCAATAATACTCAGAGCTAAGCTATGCCGTAAACTCTTGTAAAATTCATATGTAAGCTATGTACCTCAAACTCTCGCAATACTCAGGGCTAAACTATGTACATTCAACTTCTACAATTCTCAGCGCTAAGCTACGTACCTTCAATTCTTACAAAACTCAGAGCTAAGTGATGCACCTTCAGTCTTACAATACTCAGGGCTAAGCTATGTACCTTCAACTTTTGCACTGCTCAGAGCTAAGCTATGAACCTTCAACTTTTACAATACTGAGAGCTAAGCTATATACCTTCTGCTGTTATCCTACTCAGTGGTCCTAGACCTAATTTCAAAGATGAATTGAATCACAACCTACAATAATAATATGACACATTATTTACTGAGCCCAATTCCTGTTGGCTCACAGTAATTAATTACAGGCAGTTTGCTAAAGTGCAACAACCACAAACTTTTTCCTTTACAAGGGTTTTATTCCATCATATTCAATGCAACAGTATATACTTTACTGTACGTGACAATGAGAGACAGGGGAGAGGTTGCAGTGTGCGTCCCCATCCATGAGTGAAGGGTAAAGTACTGGCTATTGGTTCCAGTGCAGTCAATGGGCAATCAATGCTAGAGCTGTACAAACAATTGACCGGCGCGATCGATCCGCCCGAGATGCTGGCTAGCCAGTACTTTACCCTTCACTCATGGATGGGGACGCACACTGCGCCTAACAAAACAGGAGGATTCCCCAACCCAGCAAGGACTAGCGGGTGTGTAACCAAGACACTACACCTACACTCAGGTTGCCCCCACCGTCCTGAGGAAGACCCGCAGGCCGAGGCCCTCAGTTACCCCTTGAGCCCCAAGACGAGTCGAAATGTCGACGCCCATATACATCTAACCTGGACCACCAGTCCCTGACTGTAACGTGCCACACAAGAATTGTATTGTGTATTTCAAAATCGAATGAAAATTGGTTTGGAATGATAAAATGTGGCCAGGTAGAACAAAGACTGAGAATTACCCATCAGTCTAATGAATGAACTATTTTAACCAATTCTTTCACCGCATTATCTGAATTCTATTCACCCTTCGCACAGCTAGAGCACTTCTCTATTCCTGCACGTTCCCCTGGAGCAACCTCTCCCCTGTCTCTCATTGTCACGTACAGTAAAGTATATACTGTTGCATTAAATATGATAGAATAAAACCCTTGTAAAGGAAAAGGTTGTGGTTGTTGCACTTTAGCAAACTGCCTGTAATTAATTACTGTGAGCCAACAGGAATTGGGCTCAGTAAATAATTTGTCATATTATTATTGTAGGTTGTGATTCAATTCATCTTTGAAATTAGGTCTAGGACCATTGTTTTTCGTACCACATTAAACCCAGGTCCAGGACCACTGGGTCACCCCATTTTCATAATGGCTTATACTACTCAGAGCTGAGCTATGTACAATCAACTCCTACAATACTCAGAACTAAACTATATACATTCAACTGTTACAAAACTAGGGGGCTAAGCTATATACCTTCAGCTCTTGCAATACTCAGAGATAACATGTACCTTCAACTCTTACAATACTCAGAGCTACGGTATGTACATTCAACTCTTGCAATACTCGGAGATAAATTATTTACCTTAAGATCTTACAATACTCAGAGCAAAGCTATATACCTTCAGCTCTCAAAATACTCATAGCTAAGCTATGTACTTCTAACTCTTGCAATGCTCATATCTAAGCTGTGGACCTTCAACACCTACAATACTCATAGCTCAGCTACCTACCTTTCGTTCTTACAATAATCAGATCTAAACTATGTATTTACAACTCTTATAATACTCAGAGCTAAGCTTTATACCTTCAACTCTCGCAATACTCAGAGATGATATATGTACCTTCAACTCTTGCAATACTCAAAGCTCAGCTACCTACCTTCAACACCTACAATACTCATAGCTCAGCTACCTACCTTTCGTTCTTACAATAATCAGATCTAAACTATGTATTTACAACTCTTATAATACTTATAGCTAAACTTTATACCTTCAACTCTCGCAATACTCAGAGCTGTGCTATGTACATTAAGCCCTTATGATACTCAGAGGTAAGTAATGCACTTTCAACTCCTACAATATTCAGAGCTCAGCTATGTAACTTTAACTCTTGCAATACTCAGAGCTAAGCTTTATACCTTCAACTCTTGCAATACTCAGAGATGATATATGTACCTTCAACTCTTGCAATACTCAAAGCTATACTATCTACCTTCAACTCCTACAATATTCAGAGCTCAGCTATGTAACTTTAACTCTTGCAATACTCAGAGCTAAGCTTTATACCTTCAACTCTTGCAATACTCAGAGATGATATATGTACCTTCAACTCTTGCAATACTCAAAGCTATACTATCTACCTTCAACTCCTACAATATTCAGAGCTCAGCTATGTAACTTTAACTCTTGCAATACTCAGAGCTAAGCTTTATACCTTCAACTCTTGCAATACTCAGAGATGATATATGTACCTTCAACTCTTGCAATACTCAAAGCTATACTATCTACCTTCAACTCCTACAATATTCAGAGCTCAGCTATGTAACTTTAACTCTTGCAATACTCAGAGCTAAGCTTTATACCTTCAACTCTTGCAATACTCAGAGATGATATATGTACCTTCAACTCTTGCAATACTCAAAGCTATACTATCTACCTTCAACTCCTACAATATTCAGAGCTCAGCTATGTAACTTTAACTCTTGCAATACTCAGAGCTAAGCTTTATACCTTCAACTCTTGCAATACTCAGAGATGATATATGTACCTTCAACTCTTGCAATACTCAAAGCTATACTATCTACCTTCAACTCCTACAATATTCAGAGCTCAGCTATGTAACTTTAACTCTTGCAATACTCAGAGCTAAGCTTTATACCTTCAACTCTTGCAATACTCAGAGATGATATATGTACCTTCAACTCTTGCAATACTCAAAGCTATACTATCTACCTTCAACTCCTACAATATTCAGAGCTCAGCTATGTAACTTTAACTCTTGCAATACTCAGAGCTAAGCTTTATACCTTCAACTCTTGCAATACTCAGAGATGATATATGTACCTTCAACTCTTGCAATACTCAAAGCTATACTATCTACCTTCAACTCCTACAATATTCAGAGCTCAGCTATGTAACTTTAACTCTTGCAATACTCAGAGCTAAGCTTTATACCTTCAACTCTTGCAATACTCAGAGATGATATATGTACCTTCAACTCTTGCAATACTCAAAGCTATACTATCTACCTTCAACTCCTACAATATTCAGAGCTCAGCTATGTAACTTTAACTCTTGCAATACTCAGAGCTAAGCTTTATACCTTCAACTCTTGCAATACTCAGAGATGATATATGTACCTTCAACTCTTGCAATACTCAAAGCTATACTATCTACCTTCAACTCCTACAATATTCAGAGCTCAGCTATGTAACTTTAACTCTTGCAATACTCAGAGCTAAGCTTTATACCTTCAACTCTTGCAATACTCAGAGATGATATATGTACCTTCAACTCTTGCAATACTCAAAGCTATACTATCTACCTTCAACTCCTACAATACTCAGAGCTACGTTATGTACATTCAGCTCTTGCAATATTCAGAGCTAAACTTTATACCTTCAACTCTTGCAATACTCAGAGCAGAGCTACGGACCTTCAACTCTTACAATACTCAGAGCAAAGCTACGGACCTTCAACTCTTACAATACTCAGAGTAGAGCTACGGACCTTCAACTCTTACAATACTCAGATCTAAGCAACGACCATTGATATTCTGCTGTTTTGGAAATTTTCTCCGTATATTCTCCTTGTTTGAACTGGAAAGACTCGACCACCTATAATCTTGGAAGGGAGCCAGATGAAGTAAAGTGTGAAAAATGTGATCTGGTTTAAATGAGTACCTGGAACATATAATAGAAGCTGAGAGTAACTCTTTTTCCAACCTTGCAGTGAGGATTTCTCGAACCAGGTACCTGCAGAGATAAGATCATGCGCTTGTGATGTAATCTTTAGGGCAATGCTCAGGAACGGCTTTTCAACCGGAGAAGTCGAGCAGCGGCCGCTCGCCAGCTTCATGACCCTGAAATCCAATGATCATTCTCGGTGGGTCTGACCAGCACTGAGGTCTGTGAGTCTGGATGAAAGTTTACTAATCAGTTTTTCAACAATCAGACCATGTGTAACACCGGTTTGCTGTGTAAAGACATATAGAGCATGGTGTGAAACTATCTTAGACTGTGGCCATATCTGTGAATCAGGTGCGGGAGACCGGACTACGAACAAGTGTAGGTCAAGTAGTCATGTTGGACAAAAGCCAGAGGTGAAGAAAGATCTTAACTGAGCAATCTCAGAGTGAGCTATAATGGCAAACATTAGTTCCCACTACCCTAAGATGGACTAAGAGTTACAAACAATGGAAGTTAATGTTCCTTTAGCAGACTTTCATCCGCAGCAGGGGCGGAAGAACCTTCAAGTCTTAGGGGATCCCAAAGCTTCCACCGACCTTGATATTTTCACAACTGTTCACTAGGGAGATGAAACTAGGGGGAGAAAAAGAGGCTCGGGATGGTGAAAACCTGAAGATGAAGGGCCCGCCTCTCAAGTCCCATCGGTGGAAGCCAGGTAAACACATATCGCCTTCTTCTCAGAGATGCAATTAACATGATGGTGAATTGGCGGGGGAAGATGAAGGTCTGGCTGTTCTCAGGATGGGACTAGGGAAAGAGCCGGGTTCGTTGAACATGGATCTCTTGCGTCTCCTCGTCTCCCTTCAGGCAGATATCTGGGCTGTTGGCCATTCCCTTGGTATACCCGGCTGTCTCATGGTGTCTGATTATCTAGTGAGAAAGATTAGTGGTGTGGGCACATACTGAAGCTATAGAGGCAGCTATGCAATTTAAAAATGTCTCAGTCATTCATTCATAAGTGCAAATCACAGACTTCGATCCGACAGAATCCAGACAGACTTCCATCCATTGGTGGTAAAGTAAACGATTGCCTTCCCCTTGTAGCACAGTGAAACCTGGAGCAGGGGCACCTGCCGTGGGTCCCACTTGCCAAATCTGTAGGTTAGTAGTTTTTGTCTCAGGGGACACAGAAGTTGTGCTTGTTCACCCAGGGTGTCCCATGTAACGGTAATGGTGTGAGCGGGCAGTGTGTGCATCCTGAAACTTCTGAGTGCGCACAAGGCACAAGGCGGAGGATGGAGGTGGGCCTGCTGGTGCTGTTTTGTGGATTAAGGGAAGCTTTGGAACAGTATCACAAGGTTGATCCTGGCACCAGCCCTTTTTATGATGACAAATTTAGACCTGCCATGAACTCTTCCAAGGGATTCTTTCTTATAGTCAGATCGTTGATGGATCTGCTGTGTATGACGTCACATCCGTTCTTCTCTCGAGGCAGGCGTTATGAGCTTGTGGAATTATTTTTCCAAAAGGAGAAGACCCCTCCCCTGTTGGTGGCAGGGGGTCGGAATCCACTCTATCATACTTTAACCCCATTGACGCCCTGGTCTTCAAATCTCTTCAGACTTCGGGTACATCTGGATCGCTGTGGGCCACTTGTATCAAAAAATATTCCGGTCACAGACAGTCCGATTCACAGAATCGGCACGTTTGCGACTAGGAAAAAAGCATTCTGGTATGTTTCAAACCCAAACTGCCATTTGGTAGCACGTTACCGAATTGCAATTTTGGTTTACAACTGAATATTGATTTGGTATTTGGAATACCGATTCAGTATTTGAAAGGGCGTCGCTTCCAAATACTGAATTGGAATGATATGCATTAATGGTTTGCGATTGAATTCCAGTCCCAAAACATTAATAATTTTCTGACTACAGAAGGATCCCCTCCGAACCCCTTTCCATTTGTGAATGTAAAAAAAAAGGAGAAAAAAAGCTTTTCTTTTCAGATGCATTCCGTTTTCCTTTAAGGAAAACAGGTTGCATTAAAAAAACTGCTTTATTTAAAAGCAGTCACAGACATGGTGGTGTGCTTTTGATACGGTTTCTCATTCCGTACTTCTTAGAACGCTTGTGGAAAGCCGCATTCTTGGCTCGGTTTCACAGGGTTCCGTTCCTTCTTGCAACGGTGTGACTTTCAGGCTACTTCGAAATGTTTCTCGTCCTCTACTCACCAAATACCATTCGGGTTCCACAGGGATATTCCTTGAGTCCCACTCTTTTCACATCTTGTCTACCCATTTTCGGACATAGTGGAGGCCTTTGGCCTTGCACTCTTTTCATATGCCGATCAGGCGCAAATGGGCTTCTCCTTGGCTCCTCAGAGGGAAACAGTTGTTTTGATCTCAGCCCATGCTTAGTTGCTGTGGCTTTTTGGATGAAAGACAATTGCTAGAAACTAAACAGTAATAAAAAAGGAAGTTTTGGTTGTGGGTAATCAGCCACATCTTTGGGTTCCACAATGGTGAATTAGGGCCACTTCCAACTCCAAAAGAGGGCATTCTGGTTGGACAGCAAGCTTGCGATCGATCACCAGATCAATAAGGTGTCTCTGGTTCCTTCCCTTGTCGACTGAAAGAAGGGTTGTCCAATTTCTTATTGTCTCACGTCTTGATTATGGCAATGTGATTTACCTGGGAGCCCTGAAGTTTCTGCTGAAGAGATTACAGACTGTTCAGCACGCAGCAGCCAGACTCCTATGTCATGTCCATTGGCACACATCGGTTTTTATCCATCTGTGGAATCTGCACTGGCTTACCATCAATAAGCACATTAAGTTTAAAGCGCTATGCTTCATGCATAAAGCCATGACCCACACTGGCCCCAAATATCTCAAAAATCTAGGGCCACATTTATAAAAGCCTTGCATTGCCTTGACGTCACGCAAGGCGGTGCAAGGCAATGCAAGGGCTTTGGGTCGAACAGTAAGAAGGCCACTGGGCGTATGTATCGGAGAGTCTGGTGCTAACGCGGTGCACTCTGTGCTCAGCTTTGGGTCCAACAGTAAGAAGGTCCAGAGGTAAAAGGTCTCAATTGTCACAACATAAGCCCAGTAATTCCTAACTGCCCTAGGAACCCGTATTCCAGTTTCCACATGGACTGAGCGACAATTTCTGGGCGTTGTGAGCACCATACAAGAGGGCAACAGAGTTTTTGATGATAATGAATGGAAAACGCTTGAGATGCCAATATAAGGTGATTTTTATTATTCACTTACTAAAATTAAAGCTTACAAGTCAAACACATGGATCATAAACATACACGCCCCACGATTCCCATCAATACACATTTACAAGGCAGCAAGAGACAGAGCCACGACTGAGTCCCAGGTCTGTCAATCATCTTCCTCCCTCCCCGTCATCACTGCAGCAGTGTGTCTCAAGCCTCTGCTGAGCATCTCCATGGCAGTTCGAAGGCTGGACTTGGCTCTCAGTCCCACACAGTAGTCAGCGGATTTCTGACGTAAATAAGAGCTTGGTAAAATGGAAGGCAGAGAGGATCATGGTTTCATTTTGTCGTGCGAGCTGTTACTACTCAAACAGAGCTTGTGCCATGGGCCTTGGGTAGTACCGCATCAGAAACTCTGGGAAAAAGACTCTGGCTGGAGATATCAGGGTAGCGGCACCAGGACAAGTACGTTGGGATAGTGACACCAGAACTGACACTCTGGTACAGATATATCAGGGTTATGATGTTGTGATAGGGTGTCATCAGTACGGAGTTACCGGTCTGGAGATACTGGAATGGAGACATCAGGAGTTAAGACTCTACAACAGGGGTACAGGCGTAGTGGCACCAGGACAAGGACATTGGGAAAGCGGCACCAGAACCGGCACTCGGGTACGATGATACCAGTGTAGTAACGCCGCGACAGAAACACTGGCATTGAGACACTACAACAGAGATATCAGGATAGGTTTATGAATTAAGAATGTGGGTTTCATGTTGAAAGATTGCATTCTCCCAAAACTTTCATGGAGTGTTAACATCACAGTGACAGACACATAGCTGCAGGGCCTCCTTTAGCCTTCATCTTCACTCCTGTTCCAGTCCCACCAGCATCATCCATCACCACCTCAGAGGAGAAAGAAAGGATAAAAAAGTGAGACGCAAGACATGAAAGGATACAGAGAGAGTGTCTGTTGTGGAAAACAAAAAAACAGTGAGATAGAAAGACTGAAAGGAGCAGAGGTAGGGAGACTCAAACAGGAAATGTGATTGTGGCACTTAGAGACTGGATGAGGGAAAACAATACAAGGCAAAACTAAGGAGAGAACAAAAGGAGCAAAAAGGATGGATGGGGTCACATTAAAAGCAGCAAATAAACAAGAAAACAAAAAAACATAGGAGTGAAGAGAAGAAGGTACAAACATTCCCGCTGGAGGAACAAACATTCCCTCTGGATGTTCACAAATGTGCTGCTGCTAGTAATCACCCACTGCCACCACCATCACCTAACTCCATCGCTTGAGACCAACCTCTCCCTACTCCACCAAGTCCTGGCTCCATCACTTATACTCTCACTCTATCATCGCTGCCTAGACTGCTAATCTGTCTCTTGCAACATCACTTGTCTCTGACTCTATCACCAATGTCTAGACTCCTGATATGTCTCTTGCACCATCACCTGCCTATCACTCTGTCACCGATGTGTAGACCGTAATATGTCTCTTGCTCCATCGTGTATCTCTCAATCAATCAATCAGTATTTGTTAAGCGCGACTACTCACCCGCTAGGGACTCAAGGCGCTGACCTGCCTTGACCCGCCTCTCACTCTATCACTGATGTCTAGACCCTTATCTGGCTCTAGCTCCGTCACTTATCCCTCACTCTCAATCAATCAATCAATCATCCGGATTTGTAAAGTGCACTAATCACCCAGAGGGTATCCAGGAGCTGGGTCCAAGGCTGCTCGTGATTCAGTTGAAGAGCCAGGTCTTGAGTCCTTTTCTGAATTCCTAAAGGGAGGCAGATGTCCTCAGGTGGAGGGGGAGACTGTTCCAGGATTTTGTGGCAAGGTAGGAGAAGGAACGACGTCCACTGTTGCTGAGGCGAATACAGGAGATGAGGGCCAGGGAGAAAGAGGTGGAGCGCAGGAGTCTGGAGGGTCAGAGAAAGTTCAGGCGGTGGTTGATGTATGCTGGTCCTTGGTTATGCAGGGCTTTGTAGGCGTGTGCCAGAATCTTGAATTGGCATCTCTTGTGTACGAGGAGCCAGTGGAGCGTCTTCAGATGGGGGGTGATGTGGGTCCATCTGGGGAGGTCGAGGATGAGCCTGTCCGCCGAGTTCTCGATGATCTGATGTCTCTTCAGGAGTTGTGATGTGATTCCAGCATAGAGAGCGTTGCCATAATCCAGACGGCTGGTGACGAGGGCTTGGGTGATGGTACACCTGGTGGATACAGGGAGCCATTCGAAGATCTTACGGAGCATGTTAAGAGTGAGGAAGAGGGTGGAGGAGACAGTGTTAATCTGGTTCTTCATGGTGAGTTTGGTGTCCAGGATGATTCTGAGGTTCCGGGCCTGGTTAAAGGGGGTCTCAGGTCGACAGGCCACTTGGAGTCTTCCCACGGCGAGGTGGTGCTTCTGAAGAGTAGTATTTCCATCCTGCCTGTGTTGACTTTGAGGCAGTTTGCTTGCATCCAGTTGGCAACACTGGTCATGCAGAGGTGGAAGTTTGTGTTCGTGGTGGATTCGTCCTCAGAGAGGGATAGGACGAGCTAGGTGTCATCCGCATAGGAGATAATATTTAGGGTATTCAGACAAATTATCAAAACTAAAATATCGTCCTACCAAAATATTGTGTACAAAATATCATAATATGGAAATATCGTCTGCAAGTATATCGCTGTCAAGAATATCGATTTTAAGGTATGTAATATTGATTTTGAAAATATCAAAGTCATTAATATCGTTTACAAAAATATTGTTGTTAATATCGTTTTTTAATTATTCATATGTATTTTAGTATATATTTTAAATGTATATGATGTAAATTTTTTGTATAGTTATTGTTTGTTTTTTAATGTAGTTGTTAATTTTTTAGGAGCTATTACATTTATTTTAATTATTTATTGTGATTTGTAATACCGTAGCGACTTTATAGGGGTACAGAGAGGAAAGTAATTTAATTATAATTAATTAATAATTCGTTTTTAATTAATATTAATTATTTAATGTATAATTAATTATGTTAATTGTGGAATTATCTTTTTAATTTGAATTTTATGTGTGGATTATGGGGTTTATACGGGTAATTATAAGCAAATAATATTTCGTTTTTAATTAATAATCATTATTTCATTGATAATAATTATGTTTATTGTGCAATTAATATTTTTTACTTACATTTTAGGTGTGGGTTGTGGGTTTTGTAGGGGTATAGGGTGGGAAGTAAATTAATTTAAATTAAGTAATATTTAATTTTTAATTGATAGTAATTATTAAATTGTTAATAATGTTAATTGTGTAATTCATTTTTTGTTAATTAAAATTTTAGGAGCGTGCTCTATGTTTTGTAGGTGTATATTTTGGGAAGTAAATGAATTATAGTTAAGTAATGATTAACTTTTAATTAGTGCAAATTAGTAAATTGATAAATATTTATGTTAATAGTGTAAAAAATTTGTTTTTTAAAGTTGGAATAATGAAAAATATTTATGTATATTGTGTAATATAATAAATGTTTTTGTTTGGGATGTGTGTTGTAGTTTTTGTACGTGTAAAGGGGGTACAGGAAATTATTTATACTAAATATTAAATAAAGTGAATTTATAATAATTATACAAATGAAAAATATTTATTTTAAATATGTACATAAAATATTTTTTCTTTTATATATATATGGTGTGAGTTGTAGAAGTTGTAAGAGTAAATGGGAAGTTAATTAAATATTATTAATTTATTATTACGTGTTTGTTAATAATAAATGTTTAATTAAGATTTAATTATTAAAATGTTGACAAAAATAATTTTCTTATTTATATGTTTAGTGTGTGTTGTTCTTTTGGTAAGGATACATGGTGGGGTGGTAATTAACTATAATTATTTTAGGAATACATTTGTATTATTATTTTAAGTAATAATTAAATATGCAACGTGTAATTAATATTATTTAAAATAACATTTTTATATATGTGTTGTATTCTTTATTGATGTTTAGGGTAGAATGTAACTTAAGTTATAACAAATTTAAATCTAAGTAGTTATTTTATAAAAATTATGTTATTTATTATTGTATGAGTTAATTGTGTTGTGATTTTTAAATGTAAATAATATTTCACTTGGTAGTTGTTGAGAATATATTTTTGTATTTTAATTATAATAATATTTGTAGTTATTTATATGTATTTTACATTGTAATATGTTTTAATTTTATTTAATTTTTAATATAAAATATATTTGTATTTTTTTTTACATATTTACATTTTTTAATTGTTTATTATGTTTTTGAAATTATTTTATTATGTTTGTTTCCAATGTTGCACTGACTGGAGTGGGAATAGTACATTTTACCCCTCCGCAATCCAACACTTTCCCTGCTGTTGCATTCATTGGAGTGGGAATAGTACATTTTACCCCTCCACAATCCAACACTTTCCCTACTGTTGAACAGTCTGGAGTGGGAATAGTAAATTTTGCCCCTCCGCAATTCAACACTTCCCCTACTGTTGCACTGACTGTAGTGTGAATAGTAAAAATGACCCCTGTGTGATGTAACCATTTTTCCTACTGTTGTGTTGTGTGAAGAGGGAGGAGTGAAGTTTATACATCCTTAGTCCAACACTTTATCTACTTTTGTATAAATTGTAGTGGGAATAGTATATGTATTAAATGCAAAATTTTAAAATGTATTTTATATTGTTATAATTTATATTATATTTTTGTTTATTTATAATATTTATAATTATTAATGTTTTTAATGTGTAAAGTATGTTTATGAAATTGTAAGATATTTATGTTGTTTACTTTTATTTAAATCAAAATGGCTTGTTTTTTTAAATATTTTATGTTCTTGGTATATATATATATGTGATCAAGGTCGTGGCAACACGGCCGAAACGCGTCATGCCGATTTGCACAGAATAAACTTGCACTGAAAATTTCTACCAGCAGCACGTTGTGGTCTGTACCTGTGGTTCTTCACCGAGTTTGAAGTTGGGACTGTTTTTTCATATATATATATATGTATATATATATATATACATTTTTTTTCTTTATATTATTATATTATTTAAAAACTTCTGAAATTATAATATAAATTAAAGTTATCAGTTTAATAATAGTTTTTTAACTAGATATATGTAAATATATATATTAATATATATGTATGTTTAACTTTTTTAAATAAGTTTAATTGCTATATTTGTTTAAATATACATTAAATGTTACTATTTAATATATTTAATATTTACATTTATGTATATTTTAAAAACCGATATTTAATACAACAATATTAATGACAACAATATCTTTTTTAGATATTTTTGTACTTACCATTATTAGTATAGGATGACAATATTTTTGACAATGATATTTTGAGAAGGGATATTTTGTCAGTGAACCGTTCAGTCCATGATTCCTGACGATGTTGGCCAGGGGGGTCATGGCGGTGTTGAAAAGGGTGGGGCTGAGGGATGAGCTTTGCAGGATGCTGCAGATGGTGTTCTTTGGTTCCAAGGCGAAAGGAGGGAGGTGGACCGTCTGAGCCCTTCCGGAGAGAAAGGATGCGATCCATTTGAGCGTGGCATCTTGGATGACGATCTGATTGAGCCTTTTGATCGGGCTGTGGTGGGAGATGGTGTCGAAAGTCGCTGACAGGTCGAGGAGGATTATAGTGGCCAAGTCTCCTCCTTCTAGGAGGGTTCTGATGTCATCTGTGGCAGCAATCAGAGCGGTTTCAGTGTTGTGGTTGGAGCGGAATCCGGATTGGGATGCATCCAGAAGGTTGTTGTTCTCCAGGTATTTCGTGAGTTGCTGGTTGATGTTTTTTTTTAGGACGTTGGCAGGAAAGGGGAGCAAGGAGATTGGTAGGTAGTTTTTGAGCTCGTTGGGGTTGGCAGATGGTTAATTGAGGAGGGGTTTGATCTCGGTGTGGGTCCAGTCATTTGGGAAGGTGGCTGAAAGGATGGACGTGTTGAAGATGTCTGTGAGCTTGCTGCTGATGCCGAGGTTTAACATGTGGTGTGGGCAGGGGTGTGTGGGAGATCTAGAGTGAATGGAGCACATGATGTAAGTGGTGTTCTGTATGGTGAGCTGGTTCCAGCTGGTGATCCTGTTGTCAATGGGGGAGTCTGCGGGATCTAGGAGGCTGAGGGTGTTGGTGGCGGTAGCTTGGGGTTCAAAATTTCTGTAGATGGTGGAGATTTTTTCATGGAAGAATTCGTCTAGAGTGCCGTAGAGTTTCTGGGAGGGGGTGATGTTTTCGATCGTTGAGGGGTTGGAGAACTCCTTGACGATGCTGAAAAGTTCTTTGCTGTGGCTTCTCTGTGGTTGGTTAAGGTGTTCCTTTTGGTGTCTTTAAGGAGTTTGTGGTACTGGCTGATTGAGGTCTTGAATGTGGTCCTGTCGGCAGGCTCCTTGGTGGTGCGCCATCTCCTTTCCAGTTTGCAGTTGTGTTTGACAGTTTTCAGTTCTGGGGTGTACCAGCTGGCTTGTCTGGAGGGTCTGATGGGTTTGGATGGTTTGCTGGGGGGGGGTACTCTGTCGGTGCTATTGGAGCTCCAGGTTGTGAAATGTTTGATGGCTTGTTCAATGTTTGAGGAGGTGTTGGGGGGAGGAGTTGAGGGCGTCGGTCCACTGGCTCTCGGATACTCTGTTTCCGGTGTGTTGACGATGTCGGGTGCGGAGGCAGGGTTGAGCCAAGTCTCGATGAGGAATATGATGTCGGGGGTGAGGGTGATGATGGTGTCCCATATCTCAGTCGTGTGCTTTCAGAGGGATAGGGCGTTAAGTAGGAGGCAGTGGAGTTGTCAAGGCGCCTAGACTAGACTAAGCCTGGGCGGAGTTCACGGAGTTCCGCTACGCGAAACTCCGCGAAGTGCAAAAAAACCTCTGCTGCGCTACGCGGAGCTCCGCAAGCGGCGAAGTGCGTTAGAAAAATGCCATTTGCGGTAATTTTCAGCGCCGGGTGTTTGTCCATTCTGTGAAATTATCGCGAACAGCACCATTCACAGCGCAAGTGGGCGCAAGCGGGCTCTGCTTCCTTTCTGTCGCTCGAGTGGATTTTCTACTCAAGTGGCAGCTTTCTCAACGCGAATGGACGGTTTCTCAATGCGAGCGGTCGCGAGCATACACGGCCACTCGCATTGAGAAATCCAACAACCCAGCGTTGAGAAATCTCGCCGGGAGGTGGATTTTTCTCGCTCGCCAACTTAATGTTGACGAGCGAGATGGAGGAAAAAAACTCTGCTCCGCAGAGCAGAGTTTTCGGAACTCCGCGAGCTCCGCGTAACGTGGAGTGCGGAAAACTCTGCAAACTCCGCAAGTGGAGCAGAGTTCACTGCCCAGACTTAGACTAGACTCCTGATATGTCTCTTGCACCATCCCCTGCCTCTCACTCCGTCACCAATATCTAAACTTCTAATGTGTCTCTTGCTCCATCACCTATCTCTCAGTCTATCACAGATGTCTAGACCCCTAACCTGTCTCTTACTCCATCACCTGCATCTGACTGTATCACTGTTGTCTAGACTCCTAATCTGTCTCTTGCTCCATCACCTATCTTTGACTTTATCACCAATGTCTAGACCCTAAACTGTCTCTTGCTCCATCACCTGTCTCTCACTGTAACACCGCTGTCTGGATCCCTAAGCTGTCTCTCACTCTATCACCGATGTCTAGACCAGTAATCTGTCTCTTGCCCAGCTCTTGTCTTTCACTCTATCACTGATGTCTAGACCAGTAATCTGTCTCTTGCCCAGCTCTTGTCTTTCACTCTATCACTGATGTCTAGACCAGTAATCTGTCTCTTGCCCAGCTCTTGTCTTTCACTCTATCACTGATGTCTAGACCAGTAATCTGTCTCTTGCCCAGCTCTTGTCTTTCACTCTATCACTGATGTCTAGACCAGTAATCTGTCTCTTGCCCAGCTCTTGTCTTTCACTCTATCACCGAAGTCTAGACCAGTAATCTGTCTCTTGCCCAGCTCTTGTCTCTCACACTATCACTGATGTCTAGACCAGTAATCTGTCTCTTGCCCAGCTCTTGTCTTTCACTCTATCACTGATGTCTAGACCAGTAATCTGTCTCTTGCCCAGCTCTTATCTCTCACTCTATCACCAATGTCTAGACCAGTAACCTGTCTCTCACTCCATTGCCTATCTCTCACACTATCACTGATGTCTAGACCAGTAATCTGTCTCTTGCCCAGCTCTTATCTTTCCCTCTCTCACTGATGTCTCTTGGTCCATCACCCAACATTGCCTCCTATGCTTGGCTCCATCATCCAACTCTGCCCATGATGTGTTATGGACTCCGTCATCAGTTCTACTGCTACCCTCTCTTATTAGCTGCACCCAGCCCGTCTATTTATTTAGGTTCTTGATAGATTGCCTCAAGACCTGAGCACAAGATGGCAGATGGCTTCACAGGGAAATGGCAAAGAATAACAGTGAAACAACATATCCTACAATACAGTAATTTAGGTCTTCAGGATGACAAAGAACAAGCAAAGAAACATGTCACAAAACCAGAAGTAGAGTTATATATAAAGATATTGGTATCTTATTAGTGCATGTTTGTGGAGACCATATATTAGGGGGGCACAGATTGTAGAGGTCTGTTTGAGGTCCCAGAGACTGACCCCATCACACCCCCTTGTCTAGTTCCCCCCAACATGCTACACACACCTCTCTCTATCGCGCCAAACATAGCATGTTCCACTTTACATCCAACCCGGACCAACAGCATCGCTTAAGGTGGTATTTCATCCCTCCCCACTGCAATACCCCAGCACATCTTCCTTCACTGGACCCATTTCCATCACACTACACCTCACTCTAGTCCCCCTTCCCTACTGATCCTGGGGCCTACGGCCTGGACTGGGGCATCAGACATACCTTCAGTCTCTGGCAAGCAGCGATGCGATACTTTACTGACGCACTGGGGAAAAGAGAGACAGAGAGAGTTAAGAAACAACTAAGAGGCAAGAGGATGAAACCAGAATCAAACATCAATCAAAGCTGGAGAAAGACCAAAGGTGAAACGGCTATCTGGTTGATGGGCATCGCCAAAACCTTGGGGAAGGAATTATGGGGGTGAACTTTGACCAGGGACCCCACCGCTGTTTGAGTATCTGGGAACATGCTGCCGGGCAATATGTTTGCACTCCACCTTCTGGGTCTTTGATTGTTATTCCACTGGTACCCAAGGGAGCTATGTCAAGAATACTACTGCCCTGACCCCTGGCTGTCTGCCCTAAAATATTGCCAATGCAGGCCACAAGGGTTTGCACCCCAGCACTATTGCCCCAGCTCACCTATAGTCTGTGTCCTACCACTACTGCCCTGCCCACATATGGTCTGTGCCCTAAGACTACTGCCCCTGCCCACCTATGGTCTGGGCGCTAAGTCTACTGCCCCAACCCACCTGTGGTCTGTACCCTAAGACTACTGCCCCACTTATGTACGGTCTGTGCTCTAACACTACAGGCCCTGCCCCTCGAGGGTCAGTGCCCTAACACTACCACCCCTGCTCTTAGGGTCTTTGCCCTAACCTACTGCTCCCACTGCTCTCCTAAGGTATGCGCCCTAATACTTCCCCCCCATCCACCTGTGATATGTGCCTAATGTTCCTGCTCAGGGCTTCTAGGGTTCTCCACTATGAGTATTAATGATACTTTACACCTTGAGTCTCCACTATGAGTATTAATGATAATTTACCCTTTGACTCTCTACAATCAATATTGATGATACTTTACCCCTGAGTCTCTTCCATTAGTATTTATGATTCTTTACAACTGAGTCTCGACTATGAGTATTAATGATACTTTACCTCTTGAGTCTCCACTATGAGTATTAATGATACTTTACCCCTTGACTCTCTACTATGAGTATTAATGATACTTTACCCCTTGAGTCTCGACTATGAGTATTAATGATACTTTACCTCTTGAGACTCCACTATGAGTATTAATGATACTTTACCTCTTGAGTCTCCACTATGAATATTAATTATTCTTTACCCCTTGACTCTCTACTATGAGTATTAATGATACTTTACCTCTTGAGACTCCACTATGAGTATTGATGATACTTTACCCCCTGAGTCTCTTCTCCTAGTATTTATGATTCTTTACAACTGAGTCTTGACTATGAGTATTAATGATACTTTACCCCTCGAGTGTCCACTTTGAATATTAATGATACTTTACCCCTTGACTCTCTACTATGAGTATTAATGATACTTTACCTCTTGACTCTCTACTATGAGTATTAATGATACTTTACCTCTTGAGACTCCACTATGAGTATTAATGATACTTTACCTCTTGAGTCTCCACTATGAATATTAATGATACTTTACCCCTGAGTCTCTTCCATTAGTATTTATGATTCTTTACAACTAAGTCTCTACTATGAGTATAAATGATACTTTACCCCTTGAGTCTCAACTATGAGTATTAATGATACTTTACCCCTTGAGTGTCCACTATGAATATTAATGATACTTTACCCCTTGACTCTCTACTATGAGTATTAATGATACTTTACCTCTTGAGACTCCACTATGAGTATTGATGATACTTTACCCCCTGAGTCTCTTCTCCTCGTATTTATGATTCTTTACAACTGAGTCTCTACTATGAGTATTAATTATACTTTAACCCTTGAGTCTCGACTATGAGTATTAACGATACTTTACCTCTTGAGTCTCCACTATGAGTATTAATGATACTTTACCCCCTGAGTCTCGACTATGAGTATTAATGATACTTTACCTCTTGAGTCTCCACTATGAGTATTAATGATACTTTACCCCTTGAGTGTCCACTATGAATATTAATGATACTTTACCCCTTGACTCTCTACTATGAGTATTAATGATACTTTACCCTTGGGTCTCTTCTATTAGTATTTATGATTCTTTACAACTGAGTCTGTACTTTAAGTATTAAGAATACTTTAACTCCTTAGTCTCAGCTATGAGTATTTAATACTCTACCACCTGAGTCTCTACAATGAATACTGACGATCCTTTACCCGCAGAGTCTCTACTATGAGTTTTAAAGTTCTGCTACCCCTGAGTCTCTACTATGAGTATTTAATACTCTACCACCTGAGACTCTGCTATGAATATTAATGTTCCCTTACCCCCTGAGTCTCTACTATGAGTATTAAAGATACGTTACCCCCGGAGTCTCTACTATGAGTATTTATGATTCTTTACAACTGAGGGCCTCAACATCCGCCCGACACCGCTGAGAAAAGATACTCTACCCCCTGAAACTCAACTGTGAGTATTAAAGATGCTCTACCTGAGTCTCTGCTATGAGTTTTAATGATACTTTACTCCCTGATTCTCTATAATGAGTATCAAGAATATTTTAACCCCTGAGCCTCTACAATGAATATTGACGATCCTTTACCCCCTGAGTCTCTACTATGAGTATTAAAGATCTGTTACCCCTGAGTCTCTACTATGAGTATTTGATACTTTACCCCCGGAGTCTCTACTGTGAGTATTAAAGATACTCTACCCCCTGAGACTCTACTGTGAGTATTAAAGATACTCTACCCCGAGACTCTACTGTGAGTATTAAAGATGCTCTACCTGAGTCTCTATGAGTATTAATGATACTTTACCCCCTGATTCTCTATAATGAGTATCAAGAATATTTTAACCCCTGAGTCTCTACAATGAATACTGACGATCCTTTATCCCCTGAGTCTCTACTAGAGTATTAAAGATCTGTTACCCCTGAGTCTCTACTATAAGTATTTAATACTCTACCACCTGAGTCTCTGCTATGAATATTGATGTTCCTTTACCCCCTGAGTCTCTACTGTGAGTATTAAAGATACGTTACCCCCTGAGTCTCTACTATGAGAATTTATGATTCTTTACAACTGAGGGCCTCAACATCCGCCCGACACCGCTGAGAAAAGATACTCTACCCCCTGAGACTCTACTGTGAACATTAAAGGTGCTCTACCCCAGTCTCTACTATGAGTATTTGATACTTTGGCACCTGAGTCTCTGCTGTGAGTATTAAAGATAATCTACCCCTGAGTCTCTACTATGTGTATTAAAGATACTCTACACCACACCCCAAACTGAACCATCATCTTGCTTCCCTACAGACGCCCAGAGTGGCTTACTTCGGACTTCGAGCCTGCACTCCACCTGGGCTTCCCCGTGCTCGTTCACTGCTTTGCAGACGTAGACGCCTCCATCGAAGGGGCTGGGCTTGCGGATCTCCAGGGTCACCACTCCCTGCTTACTGAACATTCGGAACTTGGCCTCGCCCCACAGGTCGATCTTATTCTTGTACCAGAAGATCTTGGGCTGTGGAAATTAAGAACACTGAATGCATGTGGCGCTCCAGAAAGTATAGTGAGGGGAGCTAACAAGAATTGTGTATCACTGTGCTACAGTGTGTGAGTATATGTGTCTGTTTGCAGACGTGTGTATCTGTTGCATCTCAGTGTACATGTATGTGTGTATCTGCTGCATCTCAGTGTACATATGTCTGGGTGTATCTGCTGCTTGTCACTATACATTTGCCTGGGGATATCTGCTTCGTGTCATTATACATGTGTCTGTGTGTAACTGCTGCGTCTTAGTGTACACGTGTCTATGTGTATCTGCTGCGTCTCAGTGTACATATGTCTGTGTGTAACAGCTGCATCTAAGTGTACATTTGTCTATGTGTATCTGCAGCGTGTCAGTATACACATGTCTGTGTGTATCTACTGCGTCTCAGTGTACACGTGTCTATGTGCCATTATACACGTGTCTGCATGTATCTGCTGTGTCTTAGTGTACATGTGTCTGTGTGTACCTCCTGCATGTCATTATACATGTGTCTGTGTGTATCTGCTGAGTCTCAGTGTACATGTGTCTATGTGTATCTGCTGCGTCTAAGTGTACATGTGTCTGTGTGTATCTGCTGTGTCTGAGTGTACATGTGACTGTGTGTATCAGCTGCATCTCAGTGTACATATGTCTGTGTGTAACTTCTGCGTCTCAGTGTACATATGTCTGTGTGTATCTGCCGCATCTCAGTGTACATTTGTCTGGGTGCATCTGCTGCATGTCAGTATACACGTGTATGTGTGTATCTGCTGCATCTCAGTGTACATGTGTCTATGTGTATCCACTGCGTCTCACTCTCAGTGCATATGTGTCTGTGTGTATCTGCTGAGTCTCAGTGTACACGTTTCTGTGTGTATCTGACGCGTCTCAGTATACACGTCTGTGTGTATCTGCTGCTTCTCAGTGTACATGTGTCTGTGTGTATCTGCTGCATCTCAGTGTACATGTGTCTGTGTGTATCTGCTGCATCTCAGTGTACATGTTTCTGTGTGTATCTGATGCGTCTCAGTGTACACATGTCTGTGTGTATCTGTTGCGTCTCAGTGTACATGTGTCTATGTGTATCTGCTGCGTCTAAGTGTACATGTGTCTGTGTGTATCTGCTGTGTCTGAGTGTACATGTGACTGTGTGTATCAGCTGCATCTCAGTGTACATATGTCTGTGTGTAACTTCTGCGTCTCAGTGTACATATGTCTGTGTGTATCTGCCGCATCTCAGTGTACATTTGTCTGGGTGCATCTGCTGCGTGTCAGTATACACGTGTATGTGTGTATCTGCTGCATCTCAGTGTACATGTGTCTGTGTATCCACTGCGTCTCACTCTCAGTGCATATGTGTCTGTGTGTATCTGCTGAGTCTCAGTGTACACGTTTCTGTGTGTATCTGATGCGTCTCAGTATACACGTCTGTGTGTATCTGCTGCTTCTCAGTGTACATGTGTCTGTGTGTATCTGCTGCATCTCAGTGTACATGTTTCTGTGTGTATCTGATGCGTCTCAGTGTACATGTGTCTGTGTGAATCTGCTGTGTTTCAGTGTACATATGTTTATCTGTATCTGTTGCGACTCAGTGTACATGTGTCTATGTGTATCTGCTTTGTCTACTCTGCACATGTGTCTGTGTGTATCTGCTGCGTCTCAGTGTACGTGTGTGTGTGCACCTGCTGTGTCTCAGTGTACAAATTTCTGTGTGTATCTGCTGCGTCTCAGTGTAGATGTGTCTGTGTGTATCTGCTGCGTCTCTTTGTATACATGTCTGTGTGTATCTGCTGCATCTCAGTGTATATGTGTCTGTGTATCTGCTGCGTCTCAGTGTACATGTGTCTGTGTGTATCTGCTGCGTCTCAGTGTGCACATGTCTGTGTGTATCTGTTGCATCTCAGTGTACACATGCCTGTGTGTATCTGCTGCGTCTCAGTGTGCATATGTCTGTGTGTATCTGCTGCATCTCAGTGTACATTTGTCTTTGTGTATCTGCTGCGTCTCAGTGTACACATGTCTGTGTGTATCTGCTGCATCTCATTGTACATGTGTCTATGTGTATCCGCTGCGTCTCACTCTCAGTGTACATTTGTCTTTGTGTATCTGCTGCATCTCAGTGTACACGTGTCTATGTGTATCTGCTGCATCTCATTGTACATGTGTCTGTGTGTATCTGCTGCGTCTCAGTGTACACATGTCTGTGTGTATCTGTTGCGTCTCAGTGTACATGTGTCTATGTGTATCTGCTGCGTCTCAGTTTACATGTCTGTGTGTATCTGCTGCGTCTCAGTGTACACATGTCTATGTGTATCTGCTGCGTCTCAGTGTACACATGTCTGTGTGTATGTGCTGCGTCTCAGTGTACACATGTCTGTGTGTATCGGCCGCATCTCAATGTACACATGTTTGTGTGTTTCTGCTGCATCTCAGAGTACACGTGTCTATGTGTATCTGCTGTATGTCAGTGTACATATCAATGCGTATCTGCTGCATCTCAGTGTACAAGTGTCTATCTGGATCTGCTGTATCTCAGTGTACATGTGTCCATCTGTATCTGCTGCATCTCAGTATACATGTGTCTATGTGTATCTGCTGCGTCTTAGTGTACGTGTCTGTTTGAATCTGCTGCGTCTCAGAATACATGTCTAAGCGAATCTGCTATGTCTTAGTATACCTGTGTCTAAGCGTATCTGCTGCGTCTTAGTATACATGTGTCTAAGCGTATCTGCTGCCTCTTAGTATACATGTGTCTAAGCGTATCTGCTACGTCTTAGTATAAATGTGGCTAAGCGTATCTGCTGCCTCTTAGTATACATGTGTCTAAGCATATGTGCTGTGTCTTAGTACACGTGTCTAAGCGTATATATGCTGCCTCTTAGTATAAATGTGTCTAAGCGATCTGCTACGTCTTAGTATAAATGTGTCTAAGCGTATCTGCTGCCTCTTAGTATACATGTGTCCAAGCGTATGTGCTGCGTCTTAGTACACGTGTCTAAGCGTGTATGAAGCCTCTAAGTATACATGTGTCTAAGCGTATGTGCTGCGTCTAAGTACACGTGTCTAAGCGTATATGAAGCCTCTTAGTGTACATGTGTCTAAGCGTATGTGCTGCATCTTAGTACACGTGTCTAAGTGTATCTGCTACCTCTTAGTATACATGTGCCTAAGCGTATGTGCTGCGTCTTAGTACACGTGTCTAAGCGTTTATGCTGCATCTTAGTATAAATGTGTCTAAGCGTATCTGCTGTCTTAGTATAAATGTGTCTAAGCGTATCTGCTGCCTCTTAGTATACATGTGTCTAAGCGTATCTGCTGCGTCTTAGTATCCATGTGTCTAAGCGTATGTGCTGTGTCTTAGTACACGTGTCAAAGCGTATCCGCTGCCTCTTAGTATAAATGTGGCTAAGCGTATCTGCTGCCTCTTAGTATACATGTGTCTAAGCGTATGTGCTGCGTCTTAGTACACGTGTCTAAGCGTATATGAAGCCTCTTAGTATACATGTGTCTAAGCATATGTGCTGCGTCTTAGTACACATGTCTAAGTGTATCTGCTACCTCTTAGTATACATGTGCCTAAGCGTATGTGCTGCGTCTTAGTATAAATGTGTCTAAGCGGATCTGCTATGTCTTAGTATAAATGTGTCTAAGCGTATCTGCTATGTCTTAGTATAAATGTGTCTAAGCGTATCTGCTGCCTCTTCGTATACATGTGTCTAAGCGTATGTGCTGCGTCTTAGTATACATGTGTCTAAGCATATCTGCTACGTCTTAGTATAAATGTGTCTAAGCGTATCTGCTGCCTCTTAGTATACATGTGTCTAAGCGTATCTGCTTCATCTTAGTACACGTGTCTAAGCGTATATGCTGCCTCTTAGTATACATGTGTCTAAGAGTATGTGCTGCTTCTTAGTATGTATGTGTCTAAGCGTATCTGTTGCCTCTTAGTATACATGTGTCTAAGCATATCTGCTACGTCTTAGTATAAATGTGTCTAAGCGTATCTGCTGCGTCTTAGTACACGTATCTAAGCGTATATGCTGCCTCTTAGTATACATGTGTCTAAGAGTATGTGCTGCTTCTTAGTATGTGTGTCTAAGCGTATCTGCTGCCTCTTAGTATACATGTGTCTAACCGTATCTGCTGCGTCTTAGTACACGTGTCTAAGCGTATATGCTGCCTCTTAGTATACATGTGTCTAAGAGTATGTGCTGCTTCTTAGTATTTATGTGTCTAAGCGTATCTGTTGCCTCTTAGTATACATGTGTCTAAGCATATCTGCTGCGTCTTAGTACACGTGTCTAAGCGTATATGCTGCCTCTTAGTATACATGTGACTAAGCGTATCTGCTGCCTCTTAGGATACATGTGTCTAAGCGTATCTGCTGCGTCTTAGTATACATGTGTCTAAGCGTATCTGCTGCCTCTTAGTATACATGTGTCTAAGCGTATCTGCTACGTCTTAGTATACATGTGTCTAAGCGTATCTGCTGCGTCTGACTATACATGTGTCTAAGCGCATCTGCTGCATCTTAGTATACATGTGTCTAAGCGTATCTGCTGCCTCTTAGTATACATGTGTCTAAGCGTATCTGCTGCGTCTGAATATACATGTGTCTAAGCGTATCTGCTGCGTCTTAGCATACATATGTCTAAGCGTATCTGCTGCCTCTTAGTATACATGTGTGTAAGCGTATGTGCTGCGTCTTAGTACACGTGTCTAAGCGTTTCTGCTGACTCTTAGTATACATGTGTCTAAGCGTATCTGCTGCGTCTTAGTATACATGTGTCTAAGCGTATCTGCTGCCTCTTAGTATACATGTGTCTAAGCGTATCTGCTGCGTCTGACTATACATGTGTCTAAGCGTATCTGCTGCGTCTTAGTATACATGTGTCTAAGCGTATCTGCTGCCTCTTAGTATAGATGTGTCTAAGCGTATGTGCTGCGTCTTAGTATACATATGTCTAAGCGTATCTGCTGCGTCTTAGTATACATGTGTCTAAGCGTATCTGCTGCCTCTTAGTATACATGTGTCTAAGCATATCTGCTGCGTCTTAGTATACATGTGTCTAAGCGTTTCTGCTGCCTCTTAGTATACATGTGTCTAAGCGTATCTTCTGCGTCTTAGTATACATGTGTCTAAGCGTATCTGCTGCCTCTTAGTATACATGTGTCTAAGCGTATCTGCTGCGTCTGACTATACATGTGTCTAAGCGTATCTGCTGCGTCTTAGTATACATGTGTCTAAGCGTATCTGCTGCCTCTTAGTATAGATGTGTCTAAGCGTATGTGCTGCGTCTTAGTATACATATGTCTAAGCGTATCTGCTGTGTCTGAATATACATGTGTCTAAGCGTATCTGCTGCGTCTTAGCATACATGTGTATAAGCGTATCTGCTGCCTCTTAGTATACATGTGACTAAGCGTATCTTCTGCCTCTTAGTGTACATGTGTCTGAGCGTATCTGCTGCGTCTGAATATACATGTGTCTAAGCATATGTGCTGCCTCTTAGTATACATGTGTCTTAGCTTATCTGCTGCCTCTTAGTACACATGTCGAAGCGTATCTACTGCCTCTTGGTATACACTTGTCTAAGCGTATCTGCTGCCTCTCAGTATACATGTCTGAGTGTATCTGCTACATCTAAGTATACATGTCTAAGTGTATCTGCTACATCTTAGCAGAAATGTGTCTAAGCGTATCTGCTGCGTCTTAGTATACACGTGTCTAAGCGTATGTGCTGCCTCTTAGTGTACATGTGTGTAAGCGTATTTGCTGCCTCTTAGTATACATGTGTCTAAGCGTATTTGCTGCCTCTTAGTATACATGTGTCTAAGCGTATTTGCTGCCTCTTAGTATACATGTGTCTAAGCGTATCTGCTGCCTCTCAGTACACGTGTCTAAGCGTATCTGCTGCCTCTTAGTATACATGTGTCTAAGCGTATCTGCTGCCTCTTAGTATACATGTGTCTAAGCGTATCTGCTGCCTCTTAGTATACATGTGTTTAAGCGTATCTGCTGCCTCTTAGTATACATGTGTCTAAGCGTATCTGCTGCATCTTAGTATACATGTGTCTAAGCGTATCTGCTGCGTCTTAGTATACATGTGTCTAAGCGTATCTGCTGCGTCTTAGTATACATGTGTCTAAGCGTATATGCTGCCTCTTAGTGTACATGTGTCTAAGCGTATCTGCTGCGTCTGAATATACATGTGTCTAAGCGTATCTGCTGCATCTTAGTATACATGTGTCTAAGCGTATCTGCTGCCTCTTAGTATACATGTGTCTAAGCGTATCTGCTGCCTCTTAGTATACATGTGTGTAAGCGTATCTGCTACGTCTTAGTATACAAGTGTTTAAGCGTATGTGCTGCGTCTTAGTATACATGTGTCTAAGGGTAGCTGCTGCCTCTTAGTATACACGTGTCTAAGCGTATTTGCTGCCTCTTAGTATACACGTGTCGAAGCGTATCTGCTGTGTCTTAGTATACATGTGTCGAAGCGTATCTGCTGCCTCTTAGTATAAATGTGTCTAAGCGTATCTGCTGCCTCTTAGTATACATGTGTCTAAGCATATCTGCTGCCTCTTAGTATACATGTGTCTAAGCATATTTGCTGCCTCTTAGTATACATGTGTCTAAGCCTATCTGCTGCCTCTTAGTATACATGTGTCTAAGCATATCTGCTGCCTCTTAGTATACATGTGTCTAAGCCAATCTGCTGCCTCTTAGTATACATGTGTCTAAGCATATCTGCTGCCTCTTAGTATACATGTGTCTAAGCCAATCTGCTGCCTCTTAGTATACATGTGTCTAAGCCTATCTGCTGCCTCTTAGTATACATGTGTCTAAGCGTATCTGCTGCCTCTTAGTATACATGTGACTAAGCGTATTTGCTGCCTCTTAGTATACATGTGTCTAAGCGTATATGCTGCCTCTTAGTGTACATGTGTCTAAGCATATCTGCTGCGTCTTAGTATACATGTGTCTAAGCGTATCTGCTGCCTCTTAGTATACATGTGACTAAGCGTATTTGCTGCCTCTTAGTATACATGTGTCTTAGCTTATCTGCTGCCTCTTAGTATACATGTGTCTTAGCTTATCTGCTGCCTCTTAGTATACATGTGTCTAAGCCAATCTGCTGCCTCTTAGTATACATGTGTCTAAGCCTATCTGCTGCCTCTTAGTATACATGTGTCTAAGCGTATCTGCTGCCTCTTAGTATACATGTGACTAAGCGTATTTGCTGCCTCTTAGTATACATGTGTCTAAGCGTATATGCTGCCTCTTAGTGTACATGTGTCTAAGCATATCTGCTGCGTCTTAGTATACATGTGTCTAAGCGTATCTGCTGCCTCTTAGTATACATGTGACTAAGCGTATTTGCTGCCTCTTAGTATACATGTGTCTAAGCGTATCTGCTGCCTCTTAGTATACATGTGTCTTAGCTTATCTGCTGCCTCTTAGTATACATGTGTCTAAGCGTATCTGCTGCGTCTGACTATACATGTGTCTAAGCGTATCTGCTGCGTCTTAGTATACATGTGTCTAAGCGTATCTGCTGCCTCTTAGTATAGATGTGTCTAAGCGTATGTGCTGCGTCTTAGTATACATATGTCTAAGCGTATCTGCTGCGTCTGAATATACATGTGTCTAAGCGTATCTGCTGCGTCTTAGCATACATGTGTATAAGCGTATCTGCTGCCTCTTAGTATACATGTGACTAAGCGTATCTTCTGCCTCTTAGTGTACATGTGTCTGAGCGTATCTGCTGCGTCTGAATATACATGTGTCTAAGCATATATGCTGCCTCTTAGTATACATGTGTCTTAGCTTATCTGCTGCCTCTTAGTACACATGTCGAAGCGTATCTACTGCCTCTTGGTATACACTTGTCTAAGCGTATCTGCTGCCTCTCAGTATACATGTCTGAGTGTATCTGCTACGTCTAAGTATACATGTCTAAGTGTATCTGCTACGTCTTAGCAGAAATGTGTCTAAGCGTATCTGCTGCGTCTTAGTATACACGTGTCTAAGCGTATGTGCTGCCTCTTAGTGTACATGTGTCTAAGCGTATTTGCTGCCTCTTAGTATACATGTGTCTAAGCGTATTTGCTGCCTCTTAGTATACATGTGTCTAAGCGTATTTGCTGCCTCTTAGTATACATGTGTCTAAGCGTATCTGCTGCCTCTCAGTACACGTGTCTAAGCGTATCTGCTGCCTCTTAGTATACATGTGTCTAAGCGTATCTGCTGCCTCTTAGTATACATGTGTCTAAGCGTTTCTGCTGCCTCTTAGTATACATGTGTCTAAGCGTATCTGCTGCCTCTTAGTATACGTGTCTAAGCGTATCTGCTGCATCTTAGTATACATGTGTCTAAGCGTATCTGCTGCATCTTAGTATACATGTGTCTAAGGGTATCTGCTGCGTCTTAGTATACATGTGTCTAAGCGTATCTGCTGCGTCTTAGTATACATGTGTCTAAGCGTATATGCTGCCTCTTAGTGTACATGTGTCTAAGCGTATCTGCTGCGTCTGAATATACATGTGTCTAAGCGTATCTGCTGCATCTTAGTATACATGTGTCTAAGCGTATCTGCTGCCTCTTAGTATACATGTGTCTAAGCGTATCTACTGCCTCTTAGTATACATGTGTGTAAGCGTATCTGCTACATCTTAGTATACAAGTGTTTAAGCGTATGTGCTGCATCTTAGTATACATGTGTCTAAGGGTATCTGCTGCCTCTTAGTATACACGTGTCTAAGCGTATTTGCTGCCTCTTAGTATACACGTGTCGAAGCGTATCTGCTGCGTCTTAGTATACATGTGTCTAAGCGTATCTGCTGCCTCTTAGTATAAATGTGTCTAAGCGTATCTGCTGCCTCTTAGTATACATGTGTCTAAGCATATCTGCTGCCTCTTAGTATACATGTGTCTAAGCATATCTGCTGCCTCTTAGTATACATGTGTCTAAGCCTATCTGCTGCCTCTTAGTATACATGTGTCTAAGCATATCTGCTGCCTCTTAGTATACATGTGTCTAAGCCTATCTGCTGCCTCTTAGTATACATGTGTCTAAGCATATCTGCTGCCTCTTAGTATACATGTGTCTAAGCCAATCTGCTGCCTCTTAGTATACATGTGTCTAAGCATATCTGCTGCCTCTTAGTATACATGTGTCTAAGCCAATCTGCTGCCTCTTAGTATACATGTGTCTAAGCCTATCTGCTGCCTCTTAGTATACATGTGTCTAAGCGTATCTGCTGCCTCTTAGTAAACATGTGACTAAGCGTATTTGCTGCCTCTTAGTATACATGTGTCTAAGCGTATATGCTGCCTCTTAGTGTACATGTGTCTAAGCATATCTGCTGCCTCTTAGTATACATGTGTCTAAGCGTATCTGCTGCCTCTTAGTATACAGGTGTCTAAGCGTATCTGCTGCCTCTTAGTATACATGTGTCTAAGCGTATCTGCTGCGTCTTAGTATGTGCGTGTCTAAGCGTATCTGCTGCCTCTTAGTATACACGTGTCTAAGCGTATCTGCTGCGTCTTAGTATACATGTGTTTAAGCGTATCTGTTGCGTCTTAGTATACATGTCTAAGCGTATCCGCTGCGTCTTAGTATACATGTGTCTAAGCGTATCTTCTGCCTCTTAGTATACATGTGTCTAAGCGTACCTGCTGCCTCTTAGTATACATGTGTCTAAGCGTATCTGCTGCCTCTTAGTATACATGTGTCTAAGCGTATCTTCTGCCTCTTAGTATACATGTGTCTAAGCGTATCTTCTGCCTCTTAGTATACATGTGTCTAAGCGTATCTGCTGCCTCTTAGTATACATGTGTCTAAGCGTATCCGCTGCGTCTTAGTATACATGTGTCTAAGCGTATCTTCTGCCTCTTAGTATACATGTGTCTAAGCGTATCTTCTGCCTCTTAGTATACATGTGTCTAAGCGTATCTGCTGCGTCTTAGTATACATGTGTCTAAGCGTATCTGCTGCCTCTTAGTATACATGTGACTAAGCGTATTTGCTGCGTCTTAGTATACATGTCTAAGCGTATCTGCTGCGTCTTAGTATACATGTGTCTAAGCGTATCTGCTGCGTCTTAGTATACATGTCTAAGCGTATCTGCTGCGTCTTAGTATACATGTGTCTAAGCGTATCTGCTGCGTCTTAGTATACATGTGTCTAAGCGTATCTGCTGCCTCTTAGTATACATGTGTCTAAGCGTATCTGCTGCCTCTTAGTATACATGTGACTAAGCGTATTTGCTGCCTCTTAGTATACATGTGACTAAGGGCCATATGTATCAAAAAAGAGTTTTGCGATTCTCAAATTGCGATTTTTAGCGAATCGCAATTAGAGAATCGCAAAATGCAATGTATGTAGGATTTGCTAAAAATTTTGCGAATCCTACATATTCCTTATTTGCGAATCGCAAATTGAGATTCGCAAATAAGGAATACCTTCCCATTCATTCCTATGGGCTAGGAGGTCCATAGGAATGAATGGGAAGACATTCTCAATTTGCGATTACCAATTAGAGAATCGCAAATTGAGAATGCAATTTCAAGGTTGCAAGGGTGTCAAAAGGACACCCTGTTACACCCCTGAAATATGCATGTGTGCACATTTTGCGCACATACATGCCCAAAGGGCATGTATGTGCGACATATGGCACTTTTAAAAAATCAAACAAGTGCTTTTTTAAAGAAAATTGCAAATTACCACCAACTTGAAGTTGGTGGTAATTTGCAATTCCTTAAGGCCAAATAGCAAATTTCTGGTGCTTCCAGAATTGCATTTAAGGAATCGCAATTTGCAATTCCTTAATTGCATTTGCAAAATAGAGAATTGAAAATTTTGCGATTCTCTATTTTGCGATGGCCTTTGGGATGATACATCCCAAAGGCGTTTTCATTCGCAAACGGGCAGATTCTGCCCGTTTGCAAATGGAAAAATGCTTGATACATATGGCCCTATGTGTATCTGCTGCCTCTTAGTATACATGTGACTAAGAATATCCGCTGCCTCTTAGTATACATGTGTCTAAGCGTATCTGCTGCGTCTGAATATACATGTGTCTAAGCATATCTGCTGCCTCTTAGTATACATGTGTCTAAGCGTATCTGCTGCCTCATAGTACACGTGTCTAAGCGTATCTGCTGCCTCTTGGTATACACTTGTCCAAGTGTATCTGCTGCCTCTCAGTATACATGTCTGAGTGTATCTGCTACGTCTTAGTTTACATGTCTAAGTGTATCTGCTACGTCTTAGCAGAAATGTGTCTAAGCGTATCTGCTGCGTCTTAGTACACATGTCTAAACGTATCTGCTGCCTCTTTGTATACATATGTCTAAGCGTATCTGCTGCGTCTGAATATACATGTGTCTAAGCGTATTTGCTGCATCTTAGTGTACATGTGTCTAAGCGTATCTGCTGCCTCTTAGTATACATGTGGCTAAGCGTATTTGCTGCCTCTTAGTGTACATGTGTCTAAGCGTATCTGCTGCCTCTTAGTATACATGTGACTAAGCGTATTTGCTGCCTCTTAGTATACATGTGACTAAGCGTATCTGCTGCCTCTTAGTATACACGTGTCTAAGCGTATCTGCTGCCTCTTAGTATACACGTGTCTAAGCGTATCTGCTGCCTCTTAGTATACATGTGACTAAGCATATCCGCTGCCTCTTAGTATACATGTGTCTAAGCGTATGTGCTGCCTCTTATTATACATGTGTTTATGCGCATCAATTGCATTGTAGCATCTACAGAGCGTACATAGACGTTTCTTCAATTATAATCATTCCCGTATCTCCCGTTTGCCTTACTCCCATCTAGAATATAGGGATTTCTAATGCAGACTGAGCTCCATTTCTGCAGTTTTGCTCTGGTCCGCCTAACGTTAAAGTGAGGAGCGCACTGGCAAAGTCAACAGGTCTGGGTTTAAAGTGCTAACAATACAGAGGAGGGAACTAGCAGGAGTGGACAGAGAGGGCTATAGTTGTAAAGTAGTCCCTCACACAGTTCAACACAAGCACTGGCATGACGATAGAAGGATACATTCAAATATCCAATAGCATGAGGAGGCGGATGAACACTCCACTGTGCTGAACCAAGGTATGATTGATACATTCTGCAGCTAACGGCTGAAAGAGGCTGCTTGAAAAAATCCAGTGGTTGAAAGGGGCGGGCCAAAATCCACTCTGGTTGACAACTGCAGTGTCGAAACCCAGACAAAAATAGGGGTGCATCTTGAATCTATTTGAACAAGAGCTGTGCTTAATTTAGTGTTTGCAATACTGGGCTACATGAAGGCTTTTATGAAATATGAGATGTTTTGTAAATGATCGCTCATTTGGAAGAAAGAGAAAGAATCAAGCATGAATAGTTGATGGAAAGAGAAAGCAAGTGGATTGCGAGGCTTGCATCAGAAACACCATTTGGTATGAATCTAAACGACGGGCTGAACACTTCCCTGAAAATGTGATAATGCTTGTATGGGTTTTTAAATAAGAAATACCTTTTGATGCATCACTATTAAATACAAGTTGGAGTTGTAAAAACAGAGAACATTTGCCAAGACTTTATTAGCCACAAAATCTCAACATCATCTATGTTTAAACAATAGGTACCTAGTGTTCACATGAAGTGTTGACACTTTTTTGACAAGATGCAGTGGCAGGGTTATTTGGGGCATTGCAACTAGGCGGGCAGTAAACTTTGCTCCGCCGGCAGAGTTTTCAGAGTTTTTGCTACTCCGCGTTCCGCTTGCAATGAATAATTAATGAATAAAGGCATTTATATAGCGCACAGCTACTCAAAAGAGTGTCCCGGTGCATCAAAGGCCCCTGGAGTATACCTCCCACGCCAACTTCAATTGCAGAAAAGAAAAGAGAAAAGGGGAAAACAGAAAGCTAAGGGCAACTGACATTATTGATTAAAAAGCAGAGTTTTGAGGAGCTTTCTAAAAGTAGCTAAATCTGTCACAGCTCTCAATGAAGAGGGAAGCGCATTCCAGGCCTGAGCACCAAGGAACCCAAACGAGGATCCCCCTGCCCGGGTGCGAGAAATTCTAGGGACCGTTGTCAGATTCATTGAGGAAGATCTCAGAGTTCTGGAAGGAACGTAGTGGGCAATCCTTCTGCAAAGGTACCTAGCCCCCTTTCCATGAAAGGCTTTAAAGAAAAGCACCATGGCCTTAAATCTGATTCTATTCTTTACCGGGAGCCAATGGAGCGCTAAGAGGTGGGGGACATATGAGTCCTAGCTTTAAGCCTGAGAATGGCTCTGGGGGTGGCATTTTGTACCACCTGCAGACGCTTGAGAAGATATTCTGGGTGGTCAAGTTAGAGTATATTCACATAGTCCAATCTTGAAGTAATCAGTGCCTGGACCACAGATCTCCTGCAGTCTAAAGTCAAGAGTGGAAGGAACTTCCTCAGCATCCTGAGGAGACCAAAGCACGTTCCCACCACTGACTGGACTTGGGCCTTCATAGATCAGCGATCATCTATCAAGACGCCAAGGTTCTTTACCTTTTGTTGTGCAGCGAGAGGTGGCGACATATCTTCTGGCACACGGAGTTCCGCAAAAAACTCCGCGTCCCGATGCCGCGTAGCAGAGTTTACCACCCACCACCAACGGCGAGCCCCACCATAGCTCTGAAAGGAAATAAGGTAACGCCTTAATAAAATAAATTACCTTATTTCCTTTCTTGTTGCGCGACACAGACTAAGGAGCCGGGTGCCAGGGCGCATGCACAGGGCTTGCACTCGCTGCAGGTTTGTAGTCTGCATGCATACAATAACACGCATGCGCACACAAGAGAATCCTCCAAAGGCTGGAATCGGATGCAGGAGGCAGTGGGAGAGCGTCGTCGTCGCAAACCTTGAGGATCCAGGGACTCGGAGAAGGTAGGGGACGTGTGACGCGCTGGCCGAGCTCGGCTTCATTCTAAGTCAACGGGCGGAGCGGAATTCCACTGAGTTTTTATTGAACTCCGCGGAATTCCACGTAGTGACACTCCATGAGCTCCACCCACCCCTGTTTACATACCGGGGTAGAGAGAGAATTAAAGTGTTTTTATTTGTGGGTATTTTTGAGATGCGTGGGTCAATGTCTTAGCCTTGTTTTGAGAGATCAGCAGCTGCGGCAATGTATTAGGACCATTATCTTCACTCCTGCATGTGTGAGCTCTGCTTTTCTGTGTGTTGGAGATGTGTAGGGATGTATCTGTGAGAGTGCCACCCTAGTGCACCAATCCAACTCTTCACTGTCCATACCTTGGGCGTTCCACGGACGGCACAGCTCAGCGTTGCGTTGTATCCAGCAATCACAGACCGGCTCACCAGCGGGTGCGTGAATTTTGGGGCCTCTGCAAACTCAGCCATTTTGTAGTCGGGGGGTTTGTACTCCACACCTGTTGATGACATGTGGCATTAGAACCAGTACACGCGGAGCAGAATTTCTTCCTAGGAAAAATCAAGCCCCTAAGAAATGGTTTGATCAAATCCTGTGGGATCCAAGGTTTCTCACTGGGAACTGACTGGATCCTCTTCACAGCAGACTTGTCACCCCCTGAATGAGGCAGAAGCCAACAATAGAGTGAACATCTGACCCACCTACCAGTATGTCCATTGTTGATTGGATAATGTAACGTAAACATAAGATAACATGACAGAGAATAAATTCTGTCAGAGGAGACATCAGCAGCGCAGCCCCTTCTTGTAAGTTAAAAGCACCAGCTTAGACAGGAGATGCTCGTCCATCGCTCCCCGCTGGCCTAATCCACCTTCGCTTGTAGGCCAGGCAGAGTACTTAAGTCTGCAGATGCAGAGTTTTCTCACAAGGAGAGACTGGCATGAGGGCACTCGGAGACTCTCCCGGTGCTTCTTAAAGAGCAGACATGCTTTGGTGGGGGGATTGGTGATGATAGGGCCACCAATGCTTTGGTGGTGTGGGGGGATTGGTGATGATAGGGCCCGACATGCTTTGGTGGGGGGGATTGGTGATGATAGATCCAGACATGCTTTGGTGGGGGGATTGGTGATGATAGATCCAGACATGCTTTGGTGGGGGATTGGTGATGATAGGGGCCCGATATGCTTAGGTGGGGATGGGATTGGTGATGATAGATCCAGACATGCTTTGGTGGGGGGATTGGTGATGATAGATCCAGACATGCTTTGGTGGGGGGATTGGGGATGATAGGGGCCCGATATGCTTAGGTGGGGGTGGGATTGGTGATGATAGGGCCAGACATGCTTTGGTGGGGGGATTGGTGATGATAGGGGCCCGATATGCTTAGGTGGGGTGGGATTGGTGATGATAGGGCCAGACATGCTTTGGTGGGGGGATTGGTGATGATAGGGCCAGACATGCTTTGGTGGGGGGATTGGTGATGATAGATCCAGACATGCTTTGGTGGGGGGATTGGTGATGATAGGGCCACACATGCTTTGGTGGTGGGGGATTGGTGATGATAGGGCCCGACATGCTTTGTTGGGGGATTGGTAATGATAGATCCAGACATGCTTTGGTGGGGGATTGGTGATGATAGGGGCCCGATATGCTTAGGTGGGGGTGGGATTGGTGATGATAGGGCCAGACATGCTTTAGTCATGGAGGATTGGTGATGATAGGGCCAGACATGCTTTGCTGGGGGGGGGGATTGGTGATGATAGGGCCACACATGCTTTGGTGGTGGGGGGATTGGTGATGATAGGGCCACACATGCTTTGCTGGGGGGGATTGGTAATGATAGATCCAGACATGCTTTGGTGGGGGGATTGGTGATGATAGGGGCCCGATATGCTTAGGTGGGGGTGGGATTGGTGTTGATAGGGCCAGACATGCTTTAGTCATGGAGGATTGGTGATGATAGGGCCAATAATGCTTTGCTGGGGGATTCGTGATGATAGGCAGTGCTTGAAATGGAAAAACAGAAGTGCAGCTACCCTGTACCAGAGTACCTGCTTGTTTCTGAGAAGTGCCGGTACTCTCCAATTAAAAGTATTACATCTCTCTTGAGAAGTGCAGGTACTCTCCCTCTCGAAATAAAAAAGTGCTTGTACTAATTGCCGGACAGTACCGCCCCATTTAGAGCACTGATGATAGGGCTGGACATGCTTTGAGGAGGGTAGAGTAGTGATGATAGGGTCCGAATTCCCTGCTTCATCACTCCACCATCTGCCCCTGACTCCATCGGTCCACCATCTGTCCCTGGCTCCATTGCTCCACCATCTGTCCCTGGCTCCATCACTCCTCCATCTGTCCCTGACTCCATTACTCCAATATCCGTCCATGGCTCCATCACCCATTTCTGACTTCCGTATTTGTCCATGCCTCCTTTGCTCCACCAGCTGTCCTTGACTCCATTGCTCCACTGTCTGTCCCTGACTCTGTCGCTCCACCAACTGTCCCTGACTCCATCACTTCACCATCTCTCCCTGTCTCCATCGCTCCTCCATCTGTCCATGTCTTTATCACTCCATCTGTTCCTGGCTCCATCCGTCCTCCGTCTGTCCCTGTCTTCATCACTTCACCATCTCTCCCTGTCTCCATCGCCCCTCCATCTGTCCCTAGCTACATCACTCCACCATCTGTCCACGTCTTCATCACTCCACCATCTGTTCCTGGCTCCATCGCTCCTCCGTCTGTCCCTGACTCCATCGCTCCACCATCTGGCCCTGGCTCCTTCTCTTTGCCATGTGTCCCTGGCTTCATCACTCCTCTATCTGTCCTTGACTCCATTGCTCCAATATCTGTCCCTGCCTCCATCGCACCACCATCTGTCCCTGGCTCCATCACCCATTTCTGACAGTAGTATATGTCTATGTCTCCTTTGCTCCACCATCTGTCCCTGACTCCATTGCTCCACCATCTGTTCCTGGCTCCATCGCTCCTCCGTCTGTCCCTGACTCCATTACTCCTCCACCTGACCCTGACTCCATTGCTCCAGCATCTGTCCCTGGCTCCATCTCTCCACCATCTGTCCCTGGCTCCATCGCTCCTCCATCTGTCCCTG
This sequence comes from Calotriton arnoldi, assembly GCA_963921515.1. Classification (NCBI taxonomy): domain Eukaryota; kingdom Metazoa; phylum Chordata; class Amphibia; order Caudata; family Salamandridae; genus Calotriton; species Calotriton arnoldi. The sequence goes on from CAWUFW010003157.1 coordinate 254,983, forward strand.
GCTCCATTACTCCTCCATCTGTCGCTGGCTCCATCACGTCTCCATCTGTGCCTATCTCCACCGATTCACTGTCTGTCCCTGACTCCATCGCTCCACCACATCTATCCCTGGCACCATCGCTCCACCATCTGTCCCTGGCTCCAACACTCCTACATCTGTCCCTATCTCCACTGATCCACCGTCTGTCCCTGACTCCATCGCTCCACCATATTTATCCCTGGCTCCATCGCTCCACCATCTGTCCCTGAGTCCATCGCTCCACCATATTTATCCCTGGCTCCATCGCTCCACCATCTGTATCTGCCTCTTTCCCCCCTTCCAGCTCACCAGTCTTCTGGATATAGGCACTTTTCTTGGTGACAATGGGGTTCTCGCTCAGGCCGCACATGTTGCCGGTGAAGACACGGAAGAAGTACTCATTTCCCATGATCAGATCAGATACCACACAGTTGGTGCGTCTGTAATGTTCGTAGACTGTGAACCACTCCTACCAGGAGAGACCAAAGGTTATAGAAGTGCTTAGAGAGCTGAGTATTACAACAGTGGAGAGTCAGACGTTCAGAAGAGAGGTGAGCTAGGGCAGACCTGGAATGTTAGAGGAGAGCTGAAGGGTTAAAGAAGACCTGGAATGTTAGAGGAGAGCTGGAGGGTTAGAGCAGACCTATAGTGTTAGAGGAGAGCTAGAGGGTTAGAGCAGACCTGGAATGCTAGAGGAGAGCAGGAGGATTAGATCAGACCTGGAATGTTAGAGGAGAGCTGAAGGGTTAGAGCAAACCTGGAATGTTAGAGAAGGAGCTAGAGGGTTAGAGCAGACTGGAATGTTAGAGCAGGCCTGGAATATCAGAGGAGAGCTGGAGGGTTAGAGCAAGCTTGGAATGTTAGAGGAGAGCCGGAGGGTTAGAGCAGGCCTGGAATGTTAGAGGAGAGCCGGAGGGTTAGAGCAGGCCTGGAATGTTAGAGGAGAGCTGGGGGGGGGGGTTAGAGCAGATCTGGAATGTTAGAGGAGAGCTGGAGTGCTACAGGAGACCTGGGATGTTAGAGATGTGCTACAGGGTTAGTGCAGACCTGGAATATTCGAGGAAACCTGGAATGTCAGAGGAGAGCTGGAGGGTTAGAGCAGGCCTAGAATGTCAGAGGAGAGCAGGAGGGTCGAGCAAGCTTGGAATGTCAGAGGAGAGCTGGACGGTTAGAGCAGACCTGGAATGTTAGAGCAGTCCTGGAATGTTAGAGGAGAGCTGAAGGGTTAGAGCAGACGTGGAATGTTAGAGAAGAGCTGAAGGGTTAGAGCAGACCTAGAGTGTTAGAGGAGAGCTAGAGGGTTAGAGCAGACCTGGAATGTTAGAGGAGAGCAGGAGGGTTAGAGAAGACCTGGAAAGTTAGAGGAGAGCTGGAGGGTTAGAGAAGACCTGGAATGTTAGAGGATAGCTGGATGGTTAGAGCAGACCTAGAATGTTAGAGTAGAGCTGAAGGGTTAGAGCAGACGTGGAATGTTAGAGAAGAGCTGAAGGGTTAGAGAAGACCTGGAATGTTAGAGGCGCTGTAGGGTTAGAGAAGACCTGGAATGTTAGAGGAGAGCTGGAGGGTTCGAGCAGACCTGGAATGTAAGAGGAGACCTGGAGGGTTAGAGCAGACCTGGAATGTTAGATGAGAGCTGGAGGGTTAGAGAAGACCTGGAATGTTAGAGGAGACCTGGAATGTTAAAGGAGACCTGGAATATTAGAGGAGAGCTGGAGAGTTAGAGCAGACCTGGAGTGCTGGAAGGGTAGATCAGACCTGGAATGTAGGAGTAGAACTGGGGGGTTAGAGCAGACCTGGAATGTTAGAGGCGAGCCGGAGGGTTAGAGCAGACCTGGAATGTTAGAGGAGAGCCAGAGGGTTAGAGCAGACCTGGAATGTTAGAGGAGAGCTGGAGGGTTAGAGCAGATCTGGAATGTTAGAGGAGAGCTGGAGTGCTACAGCAGACCTGGAATGTTAGAGATGTGCTAGAGGGTTAGAGCAGACCTGGAATGTTCGAGGAGACCTGGAATGTCAGAGGAGAGCTGGAGGGTTAGAGCAGGCCTGGAATGTCAGAGGTCTGCTCTTACCCTCCAGCTCTCTCTTAACATTCCAGGTCTGCTCTAACCCTCCAGCTCTCCTCTAACATTCCAGGTCTTCTCTAACCCTCCAGCTCTCCTCTAACATTCCAGGTCTGCTCTAACCCTCCAGTTCTCCTCTTACATTCCAGGTCTGCTCGAACCCTCCAGCTCTCCTTTAACATTCCAGGTCTTCTCTAACCCTTCAGCTCTCCTCTAACATTCCACGTCTGCTCTAACCCTTCAGCTCTCCTCTAACATTCCAGGTGTGCTCTAACCATCCAGCTATCCTCTAACATTCCAGGTCTTCTCTAACCCTCCAGCGCCTCTAACATTCAAGGTCTTCTCTAACCCTTCAGCTCTCCTCTAACATTCCACATCTGCTCTAACCCTTAAGCTCTCCTCTAACATTCTAGGTCTGCTCTAAACGTCCAGCTATCCTCTAACATTCCAGGTCTTCTCTAACCCTCCAGCTCTCCTCTATCATTCCAGGTCTTCTCTAACCCTCCAGCTCTCCTCTAACATTCCAGGTCTTTTCTAACCCTTCAGATTTTCTCTAACATTCCACGTCTGCTCTAACCCTTCAGCTCTCCTCTAACATTCCAGGACTGCTCTAACGACGTGGAATGTTAGAGAAGAGCTGAAGGGTGAGAGAAGACCTTGATTGTTGGACGAGAGCTGGAGGGTAGGAGAAGTCCTGGAATGTTAGAGGCGCTGGAGGGTTAGAGAAGACCTGGAATGTTGGAGGATAGCTGAACGGTTAGAGCAGACCTGGAATGTTAGAGGAGAGCTGAAGGGTTAGAGCAGACGTGGAATGTTAGAGGAGAGCTGAAGGGTTAGAGAAGACCTGGAATGTTAGAGGAGAGCTGGAGGGTTAGAGAAGACCTGGAATGTTAGAGGATAGCTGGACAGTTAGAGCAGACCTGGAATATTAGATGAGAGCTGGAGGGTAAGAGCAGACCTCTAGCATTCCAGGACTGCTCTAACATTCCAGGTCTGCTCTAACCGTCTAGCTCTCCTCTGACATTCCAAGCTTGCTCAACCCTCCTGCTCTCCTCTGACATTCCAGGCCTGCTCTAACCCTCCAGCTCTCCTCTGACATTCCAGGTCTCCTCGAACATTCCAGGTCTGCTCCAGAGGGGTTAGAGCAGACCTGGAATGTTAGAGGAGAGCTGGAAGGATAGAGCAGACCTGGAATATTAGAAGAGAGCTCGAGAGTAAAGGAAGAGGAGAGATGGAGTTCTAAAGGAGACGAGAGATCAGAGTTTGTAAGAACAGGAGAGTCTTGAGTTCTATAGAAGATCAGAGCTGGAGAGTAAGAAGAGAGGAGAGCTGGAGGAAGAGGAGAAGAAAGCGAGGAGAGTTGAAGCACCCTTGGGGGGAGAGCCGACAAATAAGAAGCCAAGAGCTGGAATGGTAGTGGAGAAGAGAGCTGGAATGTTGGAGGGGGAGAGATCTGGAGAGTAAGAGAGGAGAGAAGAGCTGATGGACAGTCAGTGAAGAGATGGAGTCAGTGGAGAAGACAGAAGGCGGTCAGTGGAGAAGTGAGATAGCGGGACAGAGGAGAGATTGAGAATCAGTGGAGAAGCGAGATGGGGGGTCACTGGAAAGAAGAGACGGACAGCCAGTGGAGAGGAGAGATCGATTGTCACTGGAGAGGTGATATGGAGGGTCAGTGGAGAGGAGAACTGCAGGGTCAGTGGAAAGGAGATTTAGAGGAGAGGTGGAGAGTAAGTGGAGAGGAGAGATGCAGTGTCAGTGGAGAGGACAGGTGGAGGGTGAGTGGAGAGATGGGGTGAATGGAGAGGAGAGTTGCAGTGTAGATGGAGAAAAGAGATGGAGAGTGAGGGTGGGTGGAGCGGTGAGATGGGATGAGTGGAGAGGAGAGATGCAGTGTCAGTGGAGAGGATAGGTGGAAGGTGAGTAGAGTAGAGGGAAGGGGTGAGTGAAGAGAAGCAATGCAGTGTCAGTGGTGAGGATAGGTGGAAGGTGAGTGGAGTTGAGTCGAGTGGAGAGATGGGGTAAGTGTAGAGGAGAGATGCAGCTTTAGTGGAGAGGAGAGGTGAAGGGTGAGTGGAGAGCAGAGACAGGGTGAGAGGAGAGGTGCAGTGTCAGTGGAGAGGAGAGGTTGAGGGTGAGATGGGGTGAGTGGGGAGGTGCAGTGTCAGAGGAGAGGTGGAGGGTGAGTGGAGAGGAGAGGTGCAGTGTCAGTAGAGAGGAGAGAAGAGGTGGGGGGTGAGTGGAGAGGTGCAGTATCAGTGGAGAGGATAGGTGGAGTATGAGTGGAGAGAAGGGGTGAGTGGAGAGGAGAGATGCAGTGTCAGTGGAGAGGAGAGCTGGAGGGTGAGTGGAGAGATGGGGGTGAGAGGAGAGGTGAAGTGTTGGTGGAGAGGTGGAGGGCGAGTAGATAAGAGAGGTGGCGGGTGAGTGGAGTGGAGAGATGGGGTGAGTGGAGAGAAGAGGCGCAGGGTCAGTTGATAGGAGAGATGGAGTGTGAGTGGAGAGATGGGAGGAGAGGTGCAGTGTTGATGGAGAGGAGAGGTGGTGGGTGAGTGGATAAGAGAGGTGGCAGGTGAGTGGAGTGGAGCGATGGGGTGAGTGGAGAGAAGAGGTGCAGTGTCAGTGGAGAGGATAGGTGGAGGGTGAGTGGAGAGATGGGGTGAGAGGAGAGGTGCAGTGTTGATGGAGAGGAGAGGTGGAGGGTGAGTGGAGAGGAGGTGTACAGTGTCAGTGGAGAGGAAAGGTGGCGGGTGAGTGGAGTGGAGAGATGGGGTGAGTGGGAGCAGAGGTGCAGTGTCAGTTGAGAGGCGAGGTAGAGGTGGAGGGACAGTGGAGAGTAGAGACAGGGATGAGTGGAGAGGAGAGGTGCAATGTCAGTGGAGAGGAGAGGTGGAGGGTGAGTGGTGAGATGGGGTGAGAGGAGAGATGCAGTGTCAGTTGAGAGGAGAGGTGGAGGGTGAGTGGAGAGGAGAGATGCAGTGTCAGTTGAGAGGAGAGGTGGAGGGTGAGTGGAGAGGAGAGTTGCAGTGTCAGTTGAGAGGAGAGGTGGAGGGAGAGTGGAGAGGAGAGATGCAGTGTCAGTGGAGATGATAGGTGGAGGGTGAGTGGAGTGGAGAGATGGGGTTCAGTGGAGAGCAGATGTGCAGTGTCAGTGAAGAGGAGAGGTGGGGTGAGTGGAGAGGAGAGATGCAGTGTCAGTTGAGAGGAGAGGTGGAGGGTGAGTGGAGAGGAGAGATGCAGTGTCAGTGGAGAGGGTAGGTGGAGGGTGAGTGGAGTGGAGAGATGGGGTTCAGGGGAGAGCAGAGGTGCAGTGTCAGTGGAGAGGAGAGGTGGGGAGAGTGGAGAGGAGAGATGCAGTGTCAGTTGAGAGGAGAGGTGGAGGGTGAGTGGAGAGGAGAGGAGAGATGCAGTGTCAGTGGAGAGGATAGGTGGAGGGTGAGGGGCGAGAGGAGAGGTGTGGTGTCAGTGGAGAGAAGTGCAGTGTCAATGGAGCGGAGAGGTGCAATGTCAGTGGAGATGATAGGTGGAGGGTGAGTGGCGAGATGGGGGTGAGAGGAAAGGTGCTGTGTCAGTGGAGAGAAGAGGTGCAGTGTCAATGGAGAGGAGAGGTGCAATGTCAGTGGAGAGGAGAGGTGCAGGGTGAGTGGTGGAGATGGGGTGAGTGGAGAGGAGAGGAGAGATGCAGTGTAAGTTGAGAGGAGAGGTGGAGGGTGAGTGGAGGGGAGAGATGCAGTGTCAGTTGAGAGGAGAGGTGGAGGGTGAGTGGAGAGGAGAGATGCAGTGTCAGTGGACATGATAGGTGGAGGGTGAGTGGATTGGAGAGATGGGGTTCAGTGGAGAGCAGAGGTGCAGTGTCCGTGGAGAGGAGAGGTGGGGTGAGTGGAGAGGAGAGATGCAGTGTCAGTTGAGAGGAGAGGTGGAGGGTGAGTGGAGAGAAGAGATGCAGTGTCAGTGGAGAGGGTAGGTGGAGGGTGAGTGGAGTGGAGGGATGGGGTTCAGTGGAGAGCAGAGGTGCAGTGTCAGTGGAGAGTAGAGGTGGCATGAGCGAAGTGGAGGGAAGGGGTGGGTGGAGAGGAGAGATGCAGTGTCAGTGGAGAGGTAGAGGTGGAGTGACAGTGGAGAGGAGAGACAGGGATGAGTGGAGAGGAGAGGTGCAATGTCAGTGGAGAGGATAGGTGGAGGGTGAGTGGAGTGGTGAGATGGGGTGAGTGGAGAGGAGAGATGCAGTGTTAGTTGAGAGGAGAGGTGGAGGGTGAGTGGAGCGGAGAGATGTAGTGTCAGTGGAGAGGTGAGATGCAGTGTCAGTGGAGAGGAGAGGTGGAGGGTGAGTGGAGAGGAGAGATGCAGTATCAGTTGAGAGGAGAGGTGGAGGGTGAGTGGAGAGGAGAGATGCAGTGTCAGTGGAGATGATAGGTGGAGGGTGAGTGGAGAGGAGAGATGGGGTGAGTGGAGAGAAGAAGAGAGGGGATGTGTACTGTTAAAGGAGGGATATTAGTAAGGGAGAGAGAGAGAAGATAGAGGGGGCGGATCTCACCATGGTCTTCTTGTCTGCTTTCTGGATGGTGTATCCTGTGATTTCACAGTTCCCGTCATCTTTGGGGGGCCCCCACTCCAGGGCGACATTGAACCCCCAAACCTCCACAATCTTTACACTTTGAGGCGGCCCTGGCTTATCTACAGCAAGTCAACAAAAGAATGCTCAGGTCACGGTATGGCACACATCTCCCTCTCAACCCTCCTTCCCTCCCTCCACGAGGACATATCTGATAACATTCTTCACAACCACCCCCCTACAGAGCATGCTGAGAGTCCATTTCCCCCCTGAGATCAGGCCTGGTTGATATGTGTCTCTGTGAAGAAATGTATGAGAGAGCACATTCCCCGGAGGACACAAAGGCATGTAGGGCTCTTTCTCCCAGGTTATGCCTGTAGGGCTCACTTCCACCCAGGACATGCCTGATAGGGCTCACTTCCACCCAGGACATGCCTGGTAGGACCCCCACCGCAGGAAAGGCCTTGTAGGACAGGCCACGCCTGGTAGAGCCCCCCTACCAGACATGCCTTGTAGGTCAGGCTATGCCTGGTAGAGCCCCCCTACCAGACATGCCTTGTAGGACAGGCCACGCCTGGTAGAACCCCCATACCAGACATGCCTTGTAGGACAGGCCACGCCTGGTAGAGCCCCCATACCAGACATGCCTTGTAGTATAGGACATGCTGGTAGGGCCTCCAACCCCAGGACAAGCCTGGCAGGGCTCACCTTGCCCCAGGATATGCCTAGTAGGCCCCTCCCCCAGTCCCAACCCTGGAATATGCATGGTAGCCCCCCCACTACCCTAGGACATGCTTGGTATAGCTTATCTCCCCTAGAACATGCCTGGTGGGCGGTCATCCCTGCACAGGCCCACCCCAGGACACAGCAGGTAGAGCTTCCAGTCCATTTATAGCTTTCAGGTGTTTACTGCTCTTAGCATCTGTATGGCGCTCAGTTCTGTATGGCTCTGTCCTTTATGACTCTATTCCTTTATGACTCCTAGTCCTTTGTGGCTTTCAGGCCTTTACTGCTCTTAGCACTGTGTGGCTTTCAGTCCTTTAAGAATCTCAGTCCTTTATGACTCTCAGTCCTTTATGGCTCTCAGTCCTTTATGACTCCTAGTCCTTTATGGCTTTCAGACCTTTACTGCTCTTAGCTCTTTATGGCTCTCAGTCCTTTATGACTCTCAGTCCTTTATGGCTCTCAGTCCTTTATGACTCCTAGTCCTTTATGGCTTTCAGACCTTTACTGCTCTTAGCTCTGTATGGCTCTCAGTCCTTTATGGCCCTAGTCCTTAATGACTCCCAGTCCTTTATGGCTTTCAGACCTTTACTGCTCTTAGCTCTGTATGGCTCTCAGTCCTTTATGACTCTCAGTCCTTTATGACTCTCAGTCCTTTATGGCTCTCAGTCCTTTATGGTTCTCAGTCCTTTATGACTCCCAGTCCTTTATGGCTTTCAGACCTTTACTGCTCTTAGCTCTGTATGGCTCTCAGTCCTTTATGACTCTAAGTCCTTTATGACTCTCAGTCCGGCTCTCAGTCCTTTATGGCTCCTAGTCCTTTATGGCTCTCAGTCCTTTATGTTATGTTAAAATCTTTTTTTATGGTTAACTCTGTTTTATTGATTTTCAGGCAGATGAAAAGGCACATTACATACAGTGGGCATTCCCGCACTTCGTACACTCGGTCTCGCCCACTCCCCCCCTCCAGCCCGGCCACGTTATACCCATGAGGGCCCCCATATAATCCTGTGGTGCTATCAGAGGCCAGAAGTGGCAAAGTAGGGTTTGGATCGGACCCAGACAAACAGCATATAAAGCCTAGAAAAATAAACCCCCCCAACAACCCCTTCCCCCTTCCCCATCCCCCCTCCCCTGAACCGGTGTGCTGTATCTATACCTTATTAGGTCACTGCGTAAAAGGTCCATTTCATACAACCTATTAGTCGGCCGCCACTGCCGGCTGAACTTCGGTGAGCCGAAGAAGGCGGAGGTATTTTGGACAAGTTACTTCATTGAATTCCATCGCTAACAGGGACAATAGAGGACGCCAGGTAGTGCCAAATGAGTCTGCTGATTGCGTTAGAGTGGCTTGGATTCGTTCCATACCAATGATGTACCATAGTTTATGTAGCCATCCTGTATGCGTCGGTCGGGTCTGTGTGCCCCATAGGGAAAGAATGTGTTGGACTGCTGCTCCCATCGCTAGGCCCATCTGTTTCCCCTTGAGTGATTTCAGTGGGAATGTGAGAAAGTTGGGGAGCCCTAGCAACGTATAGGCAGGGAAGCGAGGTATTTCTGTCTCAAATTGTTTGTCAATGTCATCTAGGACAGCAGTCCAGTATCCTGTCAATTCCTTACAGTCCCAGAGCAAGTGAGTCAATGTACCCTCCTCATCACAGCCCTGCCAACAGGTCAGGCTGCGGTCCGGATTTCCTTTATGCAGTCTGGCCGGCGTCAAGTACCAGTACGTTGCTACCTTGACCGCCGATTCTTTACTGGCTGTATTTCGGGCCGTGTGGTTCGCCCTGAAGAAGATGTCGCGCCATTCCTTCTCCGACAAGTCCCTCCCTAGTTCCCGCACCCATCGCTTTTGCCCGGCTGAAAGCCCGGAAGACTCTGGCGGACGCAGCATATGGTAGAGTTCAGAGATCATCTTTTTATCCGAGTATTTGGTTAGAAGCCATTTCTCATAAGTCGTCAGTTTTCTGCCAACCAACGGACGTACGTCGGGGTGGAGGAGCCAATGACGGAGTTGTAAATATTGGAATCGTTTCGGCTCCTTGATGTCGTAGGCTCGTGTCGCATCTGAAAGTGTGAGGAACCCCTCTAGATCAAAGAGATGTCCCGCCGACTTGCAGTCCGAAACCCGCCACTGCGAGAACGCACGCTCCTCTAACCCTGGTGGAAACTCTGGATTGTCAAATAGGGGTGTTAACGGCGAGGGGAAGGAGGTGAATCCGCGTTTAACCGCTACGGTGTCCCAGACCCTCAATACTGTGCGCGTAATGGGAGAGCCCGCCAGATTCGGGGGTCTATCAGATCGTTTGAAAAAGGGTATCTTCCAGAGGGATAACTTTGCCAGCGCCCGGTCTTGAAACAGCCATCTCTTTTCAGACTCAGGTCTGCTCCATTCTACCAAGTAGCTAAGTTGTGTCGCCCTAAAATATTCCAAGAAGTTTGGGTATACCCAACCCCCCTTCATCTGGAGGCCTGTGCGAGATATCCCTACGCATCCGGGGACGCGCCCCGGCCCAGATGAAGTGTTGCACCGCCTCTTGCAACTTCTGGAGGGTCCCCGGTGGGGGCCAGGCCGGCACGGTCTAGAAAAGGTAAAGCACTTTCGGTAATATGGACATTTTGACAGCAGCGATACGGCCAAGGAGCGACAAAGAGTGCTTCTGCCATTGACGGAGGTCTTTCTGGATTTGTGAGAGAAGTTTGGTGTAATTATTTGCAACTGTCTGCTCGATAGAGGGAGCCAAAACGATCCCCAGGTACGGGATTGTAGCTTGGGAAAGGAGTTCTCCGTACGCCCTCTGCTCCCCCCTGTGCAGGCTTTCGTTTAGACCCAGATGCAAGATCATGGATTTCCCCGTATTGATTTTAAACCCAGAGACCCTGCCAAAAGACTCCAGCTCCCTGAGGAAGGCTGGCACGGAGCGCTCAGGTGCCTCCAGAGTCGCTAAGATATCATCCGCGTATAGACTGATTGTGTGCCTCTCTCCTCCAAATGGGATGCCAAGGATATCAGGATTGTCTCGGATTCTCTGCGCTAGAGGCTCCACATAGAGCGCGAAAAGGAGAGGCGACAGCGGGCATCCCTGTCGCGTGCCCCTTTGGATGTCGAAGGGCCGTGAGCTTGTCCCATTGACTCTTATCGTGGCTCGGGGCTTGTAACAGCTCGCTACCCAGGCCCTGAACCGATCCCCGATGCCAAAGTGCGCCAGAGTCTTGTCCAGGAAACCCCAGTCGACTCTGTCGAACGCCTTTTCGGCGTCAACCGACAGTAGCAGGGCATCCATCTTGGTGCGGTGGGATTTGTCGATTAGATGCAGGATGCGTTTAGTATTATCACTGCTCTGTCGATTATGTATAAAACCGGATTGGTCCGGTTCGATTATACCCGGCATACGTGGGCACAGTCTGGCTGCAAGAACCCCTGTAAACAGCTTCAAGTCCAGGTTCAGTAGTGAGATCGGGCGGTAGGAGCCACATTGAGTCGCGTCCTTCCCGGGTTTGGGAAGAACGACAATGTCGGCAGCTAGCATCTCTGGGGGAATAGATCCAGGGCCCTGGAAGGAGTTAAAGAGGCGAGTTAAAATCGGGGCAAGGAGTGCACAGAACGTTTTATAAAACCCTGCCGAAAAGCCATCCGGCCCCGGTGACTTCAGAGGTTTGAGATGAGAAATTGCCCCTATCACTTCTTCAATCCTAATATGTGTATCCAAATCTTCCGCCTCTGTTGCGTTCAGCGCCGTCGTTGCGGCGTGTTGGAGGTAGGCCCCACCATCCGCCCCCACTTGCAGGTCTTTACCATAAAGAGACGCATAAAAGTCCCGGAAGGTTTCGGCTATCTGTTCGTCTTGTTCCACCTTCTCCCCCTCGGCAGTTTGAAGCGCCAAAATTTTGGAATGCTGGGAGTGGGCTCTAAGTTTACTCGCCAGGAGACGCCCCGTTTTATCACCCCCTATATAATATGAGTGTTTGAGCCGAAGAGCCGCGTATTCAGCCCTGTCTAAGTCTAGGCTTGCTAGCTGCGCTCTGGCTGCTTTCAGTTGGCGCCATACCCTAGGAGCGCAGGTTCGACGATGCACCCTTTCTAATTCCACCACTTGTGCCGTGAGCAGCTCTCTCTTGTCCCTCCGTTCCCGAGTTTCCGCGGCGGAGATAGCTATCAGCTCACCCCTTACTACCGCCTTGAGCGCCCCCCATATTGCCGTTAGAGGCGTGTCCAGAATGTCATTCGTCGTCAGGAAGTCAGTAATGCACGTGTGAAGCTGCTGGGTGACGCCCGTCCGTTTGAGCAAAGTCTCCCGAAGTCGCCACCTCCCTATCGGTCTATGCGTCAGGGGCATGTTGAGCGTCAAGGTCACTGCGTCGTGGTCCGAGAGCGCAACCGGGGCAATGTCTACTGCGTGTACTAAGGCGTTTAATTCGGCAGAGCCTATAAAGTGGTCAAGCCTGGCATATGTATGGTGCGCATTGGAATAGAATGAGAATTGCGTGCTGTGAGGATGAGCCTCCCGCCAAACGTCCACCAGACCCCTGCTGTCCAGCCATTCCCTCCCATTTCGGGATAGGGCTCCCGTTTGGCCAGAACGTTGGCCTGATCTATCTTTCTCCGCATCCATGACTAGATTGAGGTCACCTCCCACTACTATTCTTCTGTCTTGGGAACGAAGAACATCTGACAGGGCACCCTTAAGAAAGTTCTCTTGTCCTGAGTTAGGGGCATAGAGGGACCCCACCACCAAAGGAGCCCCCCCACCCATATCCTGTAAGCCATTAGACGGCCCTTGACCTCTGCCACTTTATCACCCACTTTACCCTGAAACTTTCTGGCAAACAATATAGCTACCCCCGCCCTCTTGTCAGTTGTAGAGGAATAAAATTGTTGTGGAAAGGCGCGGGACCTCATTCTGTGCCAATCTCTGGGAAGGAGATGGGTCTCCTGTAAGAGGCACACCTCTGCCCCCGAGTTCTCTAAGTAGGACAAGATAGCTCGCCTCTTAATGGGGTTATTGGTTCCCTTCACGTTAAGGGTGATCAATTAAAGAGTGGATCGCGACATGAGATAGTCACTAGTATTTTCTGTGATCGCAGTAGGCCCCTGTCCTCTGCAGCTGGGTAGCCGTGCCCACAGACCCTGGCTCCATTCAGTAATGACCCTGGCCTTCGTCTAGGTCCCTCCCCGCGCAGCACACCGGTTCCCCTTCCCCCCCTCCTCCCCAACCCCAACAACACCCTGACAATCAGCTTGAAGCAGTGCTCCCTTTGCTCTTGAGATACGCTCCCAGCCCGTGTCAGTCTCTCCCGCCCGCCCCTCCCCCACCCTGGAGTCCTCCCAAACGCCCCAACCTCCCGGATCCCTCCCGTGCCCCCTAACCCCAACTGAACCATCCCCAAGTGTTACCATAGTCCATTGCCCATCGTCCAAGGACGCGGGCATGTGGGATCGAAGAAGTCGGGGTATACGTGTGGCCCAAGTGGCCCGGGCCCCCCACCCCCAGCCCCTCCCTCCCAGCCAGCTAAAGTTCGATGCCAGTTTGCCCCATTATGAAGATCATAGTCGGTCCGGCGATGTGGTATCTTTCGACACCGCTTCCAGGGCTGCCAGTCTTTCTTGCGACATGGTGTCGGGATCCGGCCGCGAAGCGAGTGCAGGCGATCGTCTGCGGCGTATTCTCTGCCAGCCTCCCTCAGCGGACTTCCGTGGGTGGCTGGGTGACGCGTCGGGGCTAAGTTGCTCTAGCCCAAGGAGCGCGCAAGTTTCTTGTAGAGAACGAAGTTGATGTAATTTGCCATTCCACTTAAAGATCAAACGGAAAGGGTGTCCCCAGGAGTAGGCCACCCCCTGTCCCCTCAAATAGGTTGTCACCTCCCTGAAGGCTTTCCTCTTCTGTAGAGTGATGGAGGCCAAATCCTGATAGGGCGATGGAGTGACCCTGATATTGGAGTGGTTGCTTGAGCCTAGCCTCGCGTAGTATGCGTTCTTTGAGGGGAAAATCCGGTAAGAAGGCAAGTATGTCCGGCGGAGGGGCTGGCGCTCGTCTTGCCAGGCCCACTCGGTGCGCTCGGTCTATACGAATTTCAAAGTCAGGGGCTTCTCCCAAAATTTCTCTAAACATTCCCTGGAGGTATCTGGCGACATCGGCCCCCTCTTCTTGCGGTGGAACCCCCCTGACGCGAATGTTATTCCGCCTCAACCTGTTTTCGAGGTCCTCTGTGTGGGTTTGCAAGTCCAGCTGCTGGTCTTTTAGGCGAATCACCTCCTGTTGTAATTGCTCTAACTCTTCGCCTTTGGATTGTTCACGGTCCTCAATAGCAGCTACTCGCTCGCCGATCTCATCAACATCGCGGCGGATTTCTTTCACCTCTCCCGCCACTTCATGTTTAAGCGTTTGAAAGTCCTCCCGAAGGGTATTGAAGAGTGATTCAAGGAATGCACGTGTGATTGGCACCTCTCCTTCTTCTGGTTCCGCCAGTGGCTTAGAGGCCGGCGACATTTTACCCCCCTTTTCCCCTGAGAGGGAGCCGTTGGTAAGCATCTCCTTTAGGGAGCGTTCCCCTTTCTTTCTTGCGGTGGACATCTTAGGGCACCCGCGTGGACACTCGTGTGGCACTGGGTAAGCACTGCTGCGTGGGAGTTCGAGTCAGATGGGGTCTTTGCTTAGCCTGCAAGGGTTAGCCGCTTCTGGACCCCACTGCCCCTCCATCGCCGATCGCACGTTCCAAGCGCCAGTGATCTCCGGTGCCCGCCGGTGTGCGCATCCTCTCTTCCCCGTGTCGCGTCGCTCCTCGGGCCTCAGGCAGATATCCAGCCAGCACCATCCAGCGCGGCAGGCCCTCTCTTCGTCCACGGTGCCACGGGCCCCGCGCTCTAGGCCCCAGGTGCTCCCTGGTGTGTGCGAGTCATTGTACCAGACCTGCTGCCCCTACTTTGCTCTGTCGATCCTGCAGCGCAGGGTGCCCCCTTGCCTTGCTCAGCCTTCCCGGTGGTGTGGTTCCTCTGCCGGCGCTATACTCGCACTAGCGCTGCCTTCGGGGGGGTCGTCCGTCGCCACTCCACCGACGTTAGAGCCCCCCCACCAGTGAGTGCACCGTGTTGCACCTGTGCTACTCACTCCTGGGGTGTGGCGCTGTTCAGCAGGGGAGCCCGTAGGCCCGTCGCACCGTCACCGCTGGGCGCCCCTCTCGCTTCCGGCATTGGCGCCTACCTCCAACGCCCGTTGCTCCACCGGCCAGGGCCCCCCAGCGGCCTCCTCTGCGATGATAACGGGCGCCTCACGACCGGCTGCCTCTCCGCCTCACCGCCCTCGTCGCTCGAGCAGGGCCAGCATTCACCGCTTCTTTGCGAGGGCGCCGGAATCGCGCCCGGGTAGGCCCGCGATCTGCGCCCTCAATTGCGCTCTTCCGCTCTGTAGGGAATCGCCGGCCTCCCGCGGCGCCGCTCCCTGCCGCCTCCGCTCAGGTACACGCTCTGCGGGCACTCACCCGGTGTTGAGAGGGGCACTGGCCGAATCCGCTGCTGCCCCTGCGGCGAATTGGCGTTGTCGCTCTTGTCCGAGTAGCCGCACTACGTGGCTCCCGGCTTGGGCGCCATTTCCAGCACTGTCGTCTGCCTCGGGAGGACCGTATAGGGTGTCGTCCGGGGTTGCGCTGGCACCCCCTGGATCGCCGCTTCACCCCCGCTCTCCGGTCCGCCGGCTGCGGGGCTCAAAAAGGGGATCTGAAGCGGGGTTTTGGCTGGTTAGGGGGCCAGGCGCGAGGAGCCTCCGAGCCCTGCGACCGATCAGATCGCCATCTTGGCCACGCCCCTCTCAGTCCTTTATGACTCCCAGTCCTTTATGGCTCTCAGTCCTTCATGGCTCTAGCTCTGTTTGTTATGTTATGTTAAAAGTGCTTGTAAAGTGCACATACACCGAACGTTTTCTTGGCGCTAGGGGTCAAAGGAATCCTGCAGCTAGCTAATTCATTCATAGGCCTGCTGGAACAACCAAGTTTTTAAGAGTTTCCTGAATTGAGGGTAGATTGTCGTGGATCTGATGTTCGCCGGAAGAGAGTTCCAAAATTGAGGGGCCAGGACAGCGAATCTTGATCTGCCTAGCCTCTTGCATTTGAAAGAAGGGGTAGCCAAGAGGTTAAGATGGGAAGACCTAAGGGCCCGATTCACAAAAGTAATCTGAGTCAAAATCCTAACTTTACGACTTTCGGTATTCACAGAAGGCATTTAGGAGTACTAAAGTTAGGATTCCTAACTTTACTACTCCTAAACTGAGAAAAATCCTAACTTTACGACTTTCGGTATTCACAGAAGGCATTTAGGAGTACTAAAGTTAGGATTCCTAACTTTACTACTCCTAAACTGAGAAAAATCCTAAATTTACGACTTTCGGTATTCACAGAGTGCATTTAGGAGTTCTAAAGTTAGGATTCCTAACTTTACTACTCTTAAACTGAGAAAAATCCTAACTTTACGACTTTCGGTATTCACAAAAGGCATTTAGGAGTACTAAAGTTAGGATTTCTAACTTTACTACTCCTAAACTGAGAAAAATCCTAAATTTACGACTTTCGGTATTCACAAAAGGCATTTAGGAGTACTAAAGTTAGGATTCCTAACCTTGGCTAAAAACTAAGGGGAGCAGAGAGATAGGGCGATAGTTCATGAGGACCAGAGGGTCTGCCCCTATTTTCTTTATAATTGGAACTATTTCAGCTTCTTTAAAAGCTTTGGGAACCACACCCTGGATAAGAGAATTATTCAATAAAGAAAGGGCAGGGTCAGGGCAAGTGAGAAAAGCTTCCCTCAAAATGTGCGGGGGGCAACTATCAGCCGGCGATCCAGATTTAACTTTCATCAACAGGTCCAGAAAGGCTTCTCTGCTAATAGAGGGGAACTGGTGCAGGGAAAAGGTGTTCCTGAGAGTAGCTGGCTGGGCTTCAGGGGGGGAGTTTACAGGTATACTGGTTTTTATGGGGATGATTTTATCAATAAAAAAGGTGTTCAGGGAATTACATAGTATCTGGGTAGGAGCTAAATTGACCATGACTCTGTCCAGATTCGATAGCTCTGCAACAATTGCAAATATATCTTTGGATTTATTTGTTGAACTCAGAGTTGTATTGGAGAAATAGGTGGCCTTGGTTTGTAGGATAGAGTTTTTATACTGTCTAAGTTGCGCTTGGTAGATATCTTTTTTACCTGGAGAGTAGTTCGTCTCCAGATACGTTCCGCTCTGCATAGAGCTGTATTGATCTCAGTCCTTTATGGCTCTCAGTCCTTTATGACCATCAGTCCTTTATGGCTCTCAGTCCTTTATCAATCAATTAATCAGGATTTGTAAAGTGTGTCTAATCACCCGATAGGGTATCTAGGCGCTTGCAGGTCCCGGAAGCTTATTCGAACATCCAGTTCTTGAGGGCCATTCAGCATTCCGGCAGTGAAATGATGGTCTGCAGGTGCGTAGGGAGGCTGTTCCAGGTCTTTGCTGTGATGTGAGAGAAAGAGCGTCCTTCACTTCTGCTTCAGTAGATGCAGGGAGTATGGGCAAGTGAAAGGGAGGCGGAGCGTAGTCTTCTCGATGGTTGGTTGAAATTCAGGAGGTAGTTAATGTAGGCAGGTCCTTGGTTGTGTAGAGCCTTCTGTGCGTGGGTCAGCAGCTTGAATTGGCATCTCTTCTGTACAGGGAGTCAGTGGAGATTCCTGACTTGGGGTGTGATGTGGCTTAGTCGAGGAAGGCAGAGGATGAGTCTGGCTGCAGCGTTCTGTATGGTCTGAAGTCTCTGTAGGAGGTGTGCAGCGATTCCTATGGAGAGGGTGTTGCCATAGTCCAGTGGCTAGTGATGAGGGCCTGTGTCACGGTTCGTCTGGTGTGCAGGAGTAGCCACTTGAAGAGCTTACATAGCATGCGCAAAGTGAGGAAGCAGGCGGAGGAGAGGGCGTTGATCTGTGATTTCATGGTGAGTTTGTTGTCAATGATGATTACGGGTTTTCGGCATGGTCAGAGGGAATGGGTGTGGGTCCTAGGTCTGATGGCCACCAGGAGTCGTTCCATGTGTTGTTGCTGTTGCCAAAGATCAGTACTACTGTCTTGTCTGTGTTCAGCTGCAGACAGTTGTTCTTCATGCAGCTGGAGACGCTCACCATGTATCTGTGGAAGTTGGTTTTGGTGGTGGTGGGGTCATCGGTGAGTGAGAGGATGAATTGGGTGTCGTCTGCGTAGGAAATTTGTTGGTGGGGGTCATATATATGCGTTGAAAATGGTGGGGCTGAGGAATGACCCTGGTAACACCACAGGTGATTTCCTTGGGTTCAAAGGTGAAAGGTGGGAGGTGGATCCTCTGGGTTTTTCCAGTGAGGAAGGAGGTGATCCATCTGAGTGCATCCCATTGGATGCCGATGTGGTGGAGTCTTTCAATCAGTGTGTGGTGGGATATGGTGTTGAAAGCTGCTGAGAGGTCGAAGAGGATCCAAGCTGCTGTTTCACCTCGGTCGATTGGGTTTTTTGGTAGTGGTCTGACTTCGGCGTGTTTCCAGGTGTCGGGAAATGTTGTGGTGGTGATAGAGGTGTTGAGTAGGGTGGTGAGTTTCTGACCGATCCTTTGGTTTCCGAGGTTGATTATATGGTGCGGGCATGGGTCTTTGGGAGCTACCGAGTGGATGGATTTCATGGTGGAGGTGGTGTCGTGGGTGGAGAGGATGTTCCAGGTGGTCATTGTGGTTCGTGATGGTTACGGTGGTGACGTATCTGTCGAGGAAGTTCGTAGGTGTGGGTTGGGGTTCTAAGTTTCTGTATATGGTTGCGATCTTTTCATGGAAGAAGTGGGTGACGTTGTCGCATAGCTCCTGTGAGGGTGTGATGTTGTTTTCGCTGGCAGCCGGGTTGGAGAATTTTTTAACGATGTTGGAAAGTTCCTTGGTGTTGTTGGCACTGGTTTCGATGCATGCAGCAAGGGCTGTCTTCTTTGTTGCCCTCAGCAGGCGGTGGCGAGGTGAGGGAGGTCTTGCTGGCTGCTCTGTCGGAGGTGTCCTTGCGGGTGCGCCATCTCCTCTCCAACTGTTTCGCTGTTTTGACTTCTTGGGTGTACCAGCTGGCCTTTTTGGAGGATTTCATCTGGATGTTGCCCTTCAGTTGGGACAATGCTGTCTGCACAATTGGTGATCGAGGCGTTGACATTTTTCACTCCCTCTTCAAGGTTGGTGGCGGTACCAAGGATGGTGGTGTTGAGGGTGTTCGCACAGCTGGTCTCAGAGATTTGTTCCACCTCCGGTGGGGGGGCGTTGGTCATCTTGGGAGTGGTGGTGCGGGGGCTGGAGATGCTGAAGTGGGCGATAGAGTGATCGGTCCATGTGAGTTCTGTGACATGGCTGTATTTGATAAGGTTGCTGGAGGTGAAAATTAGGTCCAGCGTGTGTCCTGCGGTGTGTGTAGGGATGTGGATGATCTTGGTCAAATCGAGGCTAGTCATACTGTTGAGGAGGTGTGCTGCATTTTTGTCACTCGGGTCGTCGATATGGAAATGTAGGTAGTTGAGGAAGATGTAGTCCTTGGAGTCTAAGGCTAGGGGTGCAATGAAGTCTGCAATGGTGTTGCAGAAGCTGGAGCATGGGCCTGAGGGTTGGTATGCGAAGGCGCCTCTGATGGTTGTCCTGTCGTCCGTGTGGCGCTTGAAGTTGAGATGTTTCACAGCGGTAGTGGTGTTGGTGGTGGTGGTGGTACACTGTATGGTCTCTTTGTGGATGATGGCTGTTCCTCCTCCCGGTTTGGTGGTGCGGTCCTGGTCCATGATTTTTTATATCCGTTGGGAATCCCTGTGGCAATGTCTGGGGGAGAATGAGGTGTTGAGCCAGATCTCAGTGAGGACGATGATAGGGTGTGAGGGTGGCAATGAGGTCCCATAATTCAGTGGAATGCTTACATAGTGAGCGTTTGTTGAAAAGGGCACATGCGAGTTGGTGGGTTTTTTTCAGGTGGCGTCTGCAGTGTGTTTAGGATGGGGCTCGTCGGTGAGCTGGTGTGAGTGCAGTGGCAGGTAAAGTGGCAGTGGGTGTAGGTGAAAGGTCTTACAGTGGAGCGTGGGACAGTGTGTTGGCAGTGTTTGTTGCAGCATCCGGGGTTGAGGGTGTAGAGTTCAGCGATGGTGTATCTTCGGGGGCGGGAGGGCCAGGGTTGTGGCGCGGGGAGCGGTCCAGGCGCGAATTGGCACAGACAGGATTGCCTTTAAGTAGGTCCTGGGGTGGGGGGGCTTCTGTTGACAGGAAGAACAGTGGGTGGGAAAACCTGGTCGGGGGAACAACAGAAGGAAAACCCGGAGAGTTGCAGTGTCACTGGATCAGTCTGGAACAAGCAGGAACTGGAGGCCACAGGCAAGAGGCAAGGTAGGTGTCCAGGTGCCTCTCAGCCCTTTATGGTTCTCAGTTCTTTATGACCATCAGTTCTTTATGACTCTAAGTCCTTTATGACCAACAGTCCTTTATGGCTTCTAGTCATTTATGGCTCTCAGTCCTTTATGGCTCATAGTCCTTTGTGACCAACAGTCCTCTATGGCTCTCAGCCCTTTATGACCATCAGTCCTTTATGGCTCCCAGTCATTTATGACTCTCAGTCCTTTGTGACCATCAGTCCTTTATGGCTCACAGTCCTTTATGGCTCTCAGTCCTTTATGGCTCTCAGTCATTTATGGCTCCCACTCCTTTGTGACCATCAGTCCTCTATGGCTCTTAGCCCTTTATGACTCTCAGTCCTTTATGGCTCTCAGTTCTTTGTGACCATCAGTCCTCTATGGCTCTCAGCCCTTTATGACTCTCAGTCCTTTATGGCTCTCAGTCCTTTATGGCTCTCAGTCCTTTATGGCTCTCAGTCATTTATGGCTCCCACTCCTTTGTGACCATCAGTCCTCTATGGCTCTTAGCCCTTTATGACTCTCAGTCCTTTATGGCTCTCAGTCCTTTATGGCTCTCAGTCCTTTATGGCTCTCAGCCCTTTATGACTCTCAGTCCTTTATGGCTCTCAGTCCTTTATGACCATCAGTTCTTTGTGACCATCAGTCCTCTATGGCTCTCAGCCCTTTATGACTCTCAGTCCTTTATGGCTCTCAGTCCTTTATGGCCCTCAGTCCTTTATGGCTCTCAGCCCTTTATGACTCTCAGTCCTTTATGGCTCTCAGTCCTTTATGACCATCAGTTCTTTGTGACCATCAGTCCTCTATGGCTCTCAGTCCTTTATGGCTCTCAGTCCTTTATGAGCATCAGCCCATTATCTATTATGGTCATTAGCCATTCTCAGTCCTCCCCGTGGCGGAACAGCGGCCGTCCGCCAAGAAAGAAAACACCCCCTAAATTATAAACGACTGTCAAGCAGGCGACTGTTTATAAAAGCATTGGCATGGCCCGCCGTCTTGGCGGCGATGCATATCACTCTGTGCTACGGGGCTGTGGTAGCAAAGCGCAGCTCCAGAGCACAGAGTAATTGTTTTTTCTTTACAAAATGAAAATTCTGCAACTGGATTTTCTTTTTCTAAATAAAAATATAATGCTTCTCCCAAAGGGGGTGGGGGACATTATAATGTTTTACTATTCCTGGCAGTAAGAAACAGTAAAAAATGACTATGTCTGCTGTCTAAATAGGGCAGGAGGACATGTAGCCATTTCTCCGACAGCCCTTACTGCCCAGGGCTGTTGGAGACATTTGGCCACGGCAGAGCCAGAGTAGGCACCGCCGTGGCCAAACTGAAGGTCTGCCCTCATTCAATCGGGTGGATGGGCCTTCATGTTGGCGGTATGTATACTCCATCATGACAGCACCGGAGTATACATGCCGACAACATATACATCACCCCTTTGGTCCTTTTATAGCCCGGTGAGAATCTCAGTCCTTTAACGTTTCATGCCCTTTATGGCTCTCGGCCCTGTATGGATCTCAGTCCTTTCACGTTTCATGCCCTTTATGGCTCTCGGCCCTGTATGGATCTCAGTCCTTTAACGTTTCATGCCCTTTATGGCTCTCGGCCCTGTATGGATCTCAGTCCTTTCACGTTTCATGCCCTTTACGGCTCTCGGCCCTGTATGGATCTCAGTCCTTTCATGTCCTTTATGGCTCTCAGTCCTTTCGGTTTCTCAGCGTTTTCCCACTCAGCCTTTGCTACTGTCAGCCCTTTACTGTTCTCTGCTTTTTACATCACGTTGCCATGTAATTCTGTCTTTTACTGCACACTGCCCTGCAATGCTGTCTATTGCTGTGGTCTGCGCTGTAATGCTGTCTTTCACTGCACTCTTCCCTGTAATGCTGTCTTTTACCTCACTCTGCCCTGTAATGCAGTCTTTTACCGCACTCTGTTCTTTAATGCTGTTTTTTTTACCACACTCTGCCCTGTAGTGCTGTCTTTTACCGCACTCTGCCCTGTAATGCAGTCTTTTACCGCACTCTGCCCTGTAATGCATTCTTTTACCCCACTCTGCCCTGTAATGCTGTCTTTTACCCCACTCTGCCCTGTAATGCACTCTTTTACCCCACTCTGCCCTGTAATGCTGTCTTTTACCTCACTCTGCCCTGTAATGCTGTCTTTTACCCCACTCTGCCCTGTAATGCAGTCTTTTACCCCACTCTGCCCTGTAAGGCTGTCTTTTACCCCACTCTGCCCTGTAATGCAGTCTTTTAGACCACTTTGCCCTGTAATGCTGTCTTTTACCTCACTCTGCCCTGCAATGCTGTCTTTTACCCCACTCTGCCCTGTAATGCTGTCTTTTACCTCACTCTGCCCTGCAATGCTGTCTTTTACCCCACTCTGCCCTGTAATGCAGTCTTTTACCCCACTCTGCCCTGTAATGCTGTCTTTTACCCCACTCTGCCCTGTTATGCTGTCTTTTACCTCACTCTGCCCTGTAATGCTGTCTTTTACCCCACTCTGGACTGTAATGCAGTCTTTTACCCCACTCTGCCCTGTAATGCTGTCTTTTACCCCACTCTGCCCTGTAATGCAGTCTTTTACCCCACTCTGCCCTGTAATGCTGTCTTTTACCTCACTCTGCCCTGCAATGCTGTCTTTTACCCCACTCTGCCCTGTAATGCAGTCTTTTACCCCACTCTGCCCTGTAATGCTGTCTTTTACCCCACTCTGCCCTGTAATGCAGTCTTTTACCCCACTTTGCCCTGTAATGCTGTCTTTTACCTCACTCTGCCCTGCAATGCTGTCTTTTACCCCACTCTGCCCTGTAATGCAGTCTTTTACCCCACTCTGCCCTGTAATGCTGTCTTTTACCAACCTTTCATTCTCCTGTTCTGTTTGCAGGATACCTGGCTTCCCTCTGATCTGCCCCTGTTGGTGCCACCCTCCCCCGACCGCCGTACAGCTCTTGCCCCCGCCTGGCGGGCCGCAGACGCTCACCCACAATCTGGATGGTGATGGAGCCCTGGTCGTCCATGTTCTCGATCTGTAGCGCCACGGTGTACTGGCCCGAGTTGTGGCGCTCTGCCTTGCGGATGAAGAGGATGGTGTCCGAGTCGCTGTTCCTGATTCCCACCTGCTTGGGGTCGATGGGCGCCCCGTCCTTCGTCCAGGTCACTAGGGGTCTCGGCTTGCCCTGTAAGACAAAGACAGGATGTGTCTCTTGCACACAGATAGATAAGGATTGTTCATCACAGACAGAGTCGTCCATTTTCCAGAAAGTTGTGTCTGTTTAGCGCTGGTTCACTCACTACCTCGTCTCTTGGCGCTTTAGAGGAGACCTTGTCTGCCGCTTTGTGTCTGTCCACTGAGCAGGGATTTGTGGGGGTCGGCGGGGCCTTTGGACATGCCCTGGTCCAATGAGAGTGTTGAGGCCTGGGTGTGGGGTCTCCCCACAGATGGGGCATGTGAATGAGGTCATGCAGACCCCTGTGGGGGTGACATGTCTTTGGGTGTCTCTGCGCACCCACCTCGGGGCTCGCTGGCCCTCACACCCCAGGGGCTGGTACTCCCTCCCTGGAGAGGGGGGCTGGTGAAAGAGCCCCCTGACCTCAGCCCGGAGCTGTGACCCTTCTTTACACCAGCACTAGGTTGGGTCCGGCTCAGCTGAGGTACCCGGACCCTCCCCGAGACCTCAGGGTACTCCCGCTGGCCCTGTCAAGACCCCAGTTCCCAGGATTCCCTGCACCCCTCTCTCCCCCTGTTTCCAAGGCCCGAGTCTCACACTGTGAGGGGGTGGGGGGGGCGAGGGGGGAGGTTAGATTGGTGCACCAGGGCTCAGAGACAGGCTAAGCTTTAGAATCAGTGCTGCGTGCCTATCTAAAAGGTGTGAATATCCATCTCACAATGACAGGGCACATCCCTCTCACAATGACAGGGCACATCCCTCTCAATGACAGGGCTCATCCCTCTCACAATGACAGGGGCACGTCCCTCTCACAATGACAGAGGTACATCCCTCTCAATGACAGGGCACATCCCTCTCACAATGACAGGCACATCCCTCTCAAAGACAGGGCACATCCCTCTCACAATGATAGGCACATCCCTTTCACAATGACAGGCACATCCCTTTCACAATGACAGGGAACATCCCTCTCAATGACAGGGCACATCCCTCTCACAATGACAGGCACATCCCTTTCACAATGACAGGACACATCCCTCTCAATGACAGGGCACATCCCTCACAATGACAGGCACATCCCTTTCACAATGACAGGGCACATCCCTCTCAATGACAGGGCACATCCCTCTCAATGACAGGGCACATCCCTCTCACAATGACAGGGCACATCCCTCTCACAATGACAGGCACATCCCTTTCACAATGACAGGGCACATCCCTTTCACAATGACAGGGTACATCCCTCTCAATGACAGGGCACATCCCTCTCACAATGACAGGCACATCCTTTTCACAATGACGGGGCACATCCTTTTCACAATGACGGGGCACATCCCTCTCAATGACAGGGCTCATCCCTCTCACAGTGACAGGGGCACATCCCTCTCACAGTGACAGAGGTACATCCCTCTCACAATGATAGGGGCACATCCCTCTCACAATGACAGGGGCCCATCCCTCGCACTATGATAGGACACATCCCTCTCACATTGACAGGCACATTCCTCTCACAATGACAGGGCACATCCCTCTGACAATGACAGGGGCACATCCCTCTAAATGAGTGCACATCCCTCTCAATGACAGGGCACATCCCTCTCACAATGACAGGGCACATCCCTCTCACAATGACAGGCACATCCCTTTCACAATGACAGGGCACATCCCTTTCACAATGACAGGGTACATCGCTCTCAATGACAGGGCACATCCCTCTCACAATGACAGGCACATCCTTTTCACAATGACGGGGCACATCCCTCTCAATGACAGGGCTCATCCCTCTCACAGTGACAGGGGCACATCCCTCTCACAGTGACAGAGGTACATCCCTCTCACAATGATAGGGGCACATCCCTCGCACTATGATAGGGCACATCCCTCTCACATTGACAGGCACATTCCTCTCACAATGACAGGGCACATCCCTCTGACAATGACAGGGGCACATCCCTCTAAATGAGTGCACATCCCTCTCAATGACAGGGGCACACCCCCTCACAATGACAGGGCACATCCCTCTCAATGACAGGGGCACATCCCTCTCACAATGACAGGCACATCCCTCTCACAATGACAGGGGCACATCCCTCTCACTATGATAGGGGCACATCCCTCTCACAATGACAGGCACATCTCTCTCACAATGACAGGGGCACATCCCTCTCACAATTACAGGGCACATCCCTCTCACAATGACAGGGGCACATCCCTCTCAATGAGTGCACATCCCTCTCAATGACAGGGGCATACCCCTCTCACAATGACAGGCACATTCCTCTCACAATGACAGGGCACATCCCTCTGACAATGCCAGGGGCACATCCCTCTCACAATAACAGGGGCCCATCCCTCTCAATGACAGGGGCACACCCCTCTCACAATGACAGGCACATCTCTCTCACAATGACAGGGGCACATCCCTCTCACAATGACAGGCACATTCCTCTGACAATGACAGGGGCACATCCCTCTAAATGAGTGCACATCCCTCTCAATAACAGGGGCACACCCCCCTCACAATGACAGGGCACATCCCTCTCAATGACAGGGGTACATCCCTCTCACAATGACAGGCACATCCCTCTCACAATGACAGGCGCACATCCTTCTCACAATGACAGGGGCCCATTCCTCTCACTATGATAGGGCACATCCCTCTCACAATGACAGGCACAACTCTCTCACAATGACGGGGCACATCCCTCTCACAATGACAGGCACATTCCTCTGACAATGACAGGGGCACATCCCTCTAAATGAGTGCACATCCCTCTCAATGACAGGGGCACACCCTCGTCACAATGACAGGGCACATCCCTCTCAATGACAGGCGCAAATCCCTCTCACAGTGACAGGCACATCCCTCTCACAATGACAGGCGCACATCCTTCTCACAATGACAGGGGCCCATCACTCTCACTATGATAGGGCACATCCCTCTCACAATGACAGGCACATCTCTCTCACAATGACAGGGGCACATCCCTCTCACAATGACAGGCACATTCCTCCCACAATGACATGTCACATCCCTCTGACAATGACAGGGGCACATCCCTCTCAATGAGTGCACATACCTCTCAATCACAGGGGCACACCCCTCTCAAAATGACAGGCACATTCCTCTCACAATGACAGGGCACATCCCTCTGACAATGACAGGGGCACATCCCTCTCACAATAACAGGGTCCCATCCCTCTCAATGACAGGGGCACACCCCTCTCACAATGACAGGGGCCCATCCCTCTCAATGACAGGGGCACATCCCTCTCACATGACAGGCACATCCCTCTCACAATGACAGGGGCACATCCCTCTCACAATGACTGAGGCACATCCCTCTCACAATGACAGGCACATTTCTCTCACAATGACAGGGACCCATCCCTCTCAATGACAGGCCCATCCCTCTGACAATGACAGGGGCACATCCCTCTCACAATGACAGGCACATCCCTCTCAATGAGTGCACATCTCTCTCAATGACAGGGGCACACCCCTCTCACAATGACAGGGGCCCATCACTCTCAATGACAGGGGCACACCCCTCTCACAATGACAGGGCACATCACTCTCAATGACAGGGGCACATCCCTCTGACAATGACAGGGCACATCCCTCTCACAGTGATAGGGTCACATCCTTCACAAAGACAGGGCACATCCCTCTCAATGACAGGGGCACATCCCACTCACAATGACAGGGCACATTCCTCTCACAGTGACAGGGCACATCACTCTTGCAATGACAAGGGCACATCCCTCTTCATTACAGGGGCACACCCCACCCACAATAACAGTTGCACACCCCACCCACAATGACAGGGGCACATCCCTCTCACTATGACAGTGGCACATCCCTCTCACAGTGGCAAAGGGGAATCCCTCCAAATGACAGGGGCACATCCCTCTCATAATGACAGTGCACATCCCTCTCACAATGACAGGCACATTCCTCTCACAATGACTGGGCACATCCCTCTCACAGTGATAGGGTCACATCCTTCTCAAAGACAGGGCACATCACTCTCACAATGACAGGGCACATCCCTCTCACAATGACAGGGGAACACCCCTCTCACAATGACAGAGGTACATCTCTCTCAAGATGACAGGGTCACATCTCTCTCACAATGACAGGGGCACATCCCTCTCACAATGACAGAGGTACATCTCTCTCACAATGACAGGGTCACATCTCTCTCACAATGACAGGGGCACATCCCTCTCAATGATAGAGGCACATCTCTCTCACACTGACAGGGGCACATCCCTCTCACAATGACAGGGGAACATCCCTCTCAATCAAAGGGGCACTTCCCTCTGACAATGACAGGGGCACATTCCTCTTAATGACAGGAGCACATCCGTCTCACAATGACAGGGGTACATCCCTCTCACAATGAAAGGACACATCACTCTCACAATGACAGAGTGAGTACCTGCCTTTCTCAGGAGTAAACAAGTACTACAAACAGTGAGTATGGGCAGTTCTCAGGAGTAAACAGGTACTCTACAGAGTGAGTACCTGCACTTCTCAGGAGTAAGATATTCTACAGAATGAGTAAGTGCAGTTACTCACTGTGTAGGTACGCGATCTTCAGAGTACCTGTTTACTCCTGAGAAATGCAGGCAATCACTTTTTAGAGTCCCTGTTTACTGCTAAGAAGTGCTGATACACACTTTTTATAGTACTTGTTTACTCCTGAGAAGTGCAGGTACTCACCCTTCAGAATACCAGATTATTCCTGAGACGTGCAGATACTCACTCTGTACAGTACCTATTTACTCCTGAGACCTGCCCATACTCACTAATTGTATATAGTACTTGTTTACTCCTAAGAATTGCATGTACTCACTCTGCAGAGTACCTGTTTACTCCTGAGAAGTGCCAGTCTTCACTCTGAAGAATAACTTACTCCTGAGAAGAGTCAGTACTCACTCTTCCGAGTGCCGGTTTACACCTGAGAACTCACTATTTAAGTACTTGTTTACTCCTGAGAAGTGCAGGTACTCATTTTGTAGAAAATCCTACTCCTGAGAAGTGCAGGTACTCACTCTTCAGAGTACCTGTGTACTCCTGAGAAGTGTTAGTACTCCCTCTGTAGAGTAGCTGTTTACTCCTGAGAAGTTCTGATACTCACTTTTTATGGTACTTGTTTATTCCTGAAAAGTGCAGGTACTCACTCTGTAGAGTATCTGTATACTCCTCAGTAGTGCCGGTACTCCCTCTTTATGGTGCCTGTTTACTCCTGAAAAGTGCAGGTACTCACTCTGTAGAGTACCTAACTCATGAGAAGTGTTGGTACTCACTCTTCAGAGTACCTCTTTATTCCTGAAAACTGCAGATACTCACTCTTTAGAGTACCTGCTTCTGAGAAGTGCAGATACTCTCTTTTTATAGTACTTGTTTACTTCTGAGAAGTGCAGTTACTCACTCTGTAGAGTACCTGTTTGCTCCTGAAAAGTACCGGTGCTCACTCTTTATAGTACATGTTTACTCCTGAGAAGGGAAGGTACTCTCTCTTCAAAGTACTTGTTTACTTCGCAGAAGAGCTGGTGCTCACTCATTATAGTACCTGTGTACTCCTCAGAAGTGATGGTACTCACTCATTATAGTACCTGTTTTCTTCTGAGAAGTGCAGGTTCTCACTGTAGAGTGCATATTTAGTCCTGAGAAGTGCAGGTACTCACTCTTCAGAGTACCTGCTTACTCCTCAGAAGTGCAGATACTCACTTTTTATAATATTTATTTACTCCTGAGAAGTGCAGTCGCTCACTCTGTAGAGTACTTGTTTGCTCCTGAGAAGTGCCGGTACTCACTCTTTATAGTACCAGTTTACTCCTGAGAAGTGCAGGTACTCACTGTTCAAAGTACCTGTTTACTCCTCAGAAGTGCTGGTGCTCACTCATCATAGTACCTGTTTACTCCTGAGAAGTGCAGGTACTCACTGTAGAGTGCCTGTTTACTACTGAGAAGTGCATGTGCTCACTCTGTAGAATATCTTCCTCCTGAGAAGTGCAGGTACTCCATCTGTAGAGTACCTGTTTACTACTCAGAAGTGGCATCACTCACTCTTCAGCATGCCTGTTTACTCCTGAGAAGTGCAGGCACTCACTGTGTAGAGTATCTGTTTACTCCTCAGGGGTGTTAATATATGTTATGTTAATATACTTGTAGAGCGTGCAAATACCCAAAAAATTGGCGTCTTGGCGCTACTGTCTGTACAATAATTTGAAGGAGAAAGGCACCTGGGACCTAGTTAGTGGCCAAGAGAAAAAGCCAGGTTTTTAGCTGTTTTCTGAAATGTAACAAACTGGATTGGCTCTGAGCTGTTCATGCAGTGCGTTCCACCATTTACAGGTGGAATGGGAGAAACGTCTTCCTCCCTTTGTGGGCCTTCCTGAGTGCTGTACTCATTCATTATAGTACCTGTTTATCCTCAGAATTGCAGGTACTCACGCTGTAGAGTACCTGTTTACCCCTAAAGAGTACAGGAACTGACTCTTCAGAGCACCTGTTTACTCCTGAGAATTGCAGGTACCCACTCTTTTTAGTACCTGCTTAGTCCTGGGATGTGCAGGTACTCACTCTGTAGAGTACCTTACTCCTGAGAAGTGCAGGTACTCACTCTGTAGAATACCTGTTTACTCTTGAGAAGTTCAGGTACTGACCATTCAGAGTACATGTTTACTTCTGAGAAGTGCTGCTACTCACTCTGAACAGTACCTGTTTACTCCTGAGAAATGCAGTTACTCACTCAGTAAAGTACCTGTTTACTTCTGAGAATTACCGGTACTTACTCTGTAGAGTACCTTACTCCTGAGCAGTGAAGGTACTCACTCTGTAGAGTACCCGTTTAATCCTGAGAAGTGCAGGCACTCTGTGGAGTACCAGTTTACTCCTGAGAATTGTAGGTACTCACGGTTCAAAGTACTTGTTTACTCATGAGATGCACCAGTACTCACTCTTCAGACTACCTGTTTACTCTTGAGAAGTGCAGGTACTCACTCTGTAGAGTACCTTACTCCTGAGAAGTGCAGGCAGTCACTCTGTAGAGTTCCTGTTTACGCGTGAGAAGTGCAAGTACTTATAGTACTTGTTTAATCCTGAGAAGTGCTGGTAGTCACTCTTCACAGTTCCAGAAAACTGCATGTACTCACACTGTAGAATTCCTGTTTACTCCTGAGAAGTGCAGGCACTCCTTTGTAGAGTACCTTACTCCTGAACAGTGCAGGTACTCACTCTGTAGAGTGCCTGTTTACTCCGGAGAAGTGCAGGCGCTCACTCTGTGGAGTACCTGTATACTCCTGAGAAGTACAGGTACTCACCCTTTAGAGTACCTTACTCCTGAGAAGTGCAGGTACTCAATCTGTAGGATACCTGTTTACTCCTGAGAAGTGCAGGTACTCACTCTCCAGAGTACCTGTTTACTCCTGGGAAGTGCAGGCACTCACTCTGAAGAGTACCTGTTACTCTCGAGAAGTGCAGGTACTCACTCTGTAGAGCACCTGTTTACTACTGAGAAGTGGCAGTACTCTCTCTTCAGAATGCCTGTTTACTCCTCAGAAGTGCATGCACTCACTGTGTAGAGTACCTGTTTACTCCTCAGGGGTATTAATATATGTTATGTTAATATATTTGTAGAGCGCATGAATACCAGAAACAATTGGCATCTTGGCGCTACTGTCTGTGCAATAATTTGAAGGAGAAAGACGCCTGGGACCTAGTTAGTGGCCAAGGGAAAAGCCAGGTTTTTAGCTGTTTTCTGAAATGTAACAAACTGGATTGGCTCTGAGCTGTTCATGCAGTGCGTTCCACCATTTACAGGTGGAATGGGAGAAACGTCTTCCTCCCTTTGTGGGCCTTCCTGAGTGCTGTACTCATTCATTATAGTACCTGTTTATCCTCAGAATTGCAGGTACTCACTCTGTAGAGTACCTGTTTACCCCTAAAGAGTACAGGAACTGACTCTTCAGAGCACCCGTTTACTTATGAGAATTGCAGGTACTCACTCTGTAAAGGAACTTACTCTTGAGAAGTGAAGGTATTGACTCTTCAGAGCACCTGTTTACTCCTGAGAATTGCAGGTACCCACTCTTTTTAGTACCTGCTTACTCCTGGGAAGTGCAGGCCCTCACTCTGTAGAGTACCTTACTCCTGAGAAGTGCAGGTACTCACTCTGTAGAATACCTGTTTACTCTTGAGAAGTTCAGGTACTGACTCTTCAGAGTACATTTTTACTTCTGAGAAGTGCTGCTACTCACTCTGAACAGTACTTGTTTACTCCTGAGAAATGCAGTTACTCACTCAGTAAAGTACCTGTTTACTTCTGAGTAGTACCGGTACTCACTCTGTAGAGTACCCTACTCCTGAGCAGTGAAGGTACTCACTCTGTAGAAAACCTGTTTAATCCTGAGAAGTGCAGGCACTTACTCTGTGGAGTACCAGTTTGCTCCTGAGAATTGTAGGTACTCCTCCTGAGAAGTGAGGTACTCACGATTCAGAGTTCTTGTTTACTCATGAGAAGACCGGTACTCACTCTTCAGACTACCTGTTTACTCTTGAGAAGTGCACGTACTCACTCTGTAGAGTACCTTACTCCTAAGAAGTGCAGGTAGTCACTCTGTAGAGTACCTGTTTATGTGTGAGAAGTGCAAGTACTCACTCTTTATAGTACTTGTTTACTCCTGAGAAGTGCTGGGAGTCACTCTTCACAGTTCCTGAAAACTGCATGTACTCACACTGTACAGTTCCTGTTTACTCCTGAGAAGTGCAGGCACTCACTTTGTAGAGTACCTTACTCCTGAACAGGAGTAGAGTGCCTGTTTACTCCGGAGAAGTGCAGGCACTCACTCTGTGGAGTACCTTTTTACTCCTGATAAGTACAGGTACTAACCCTTTAGAGTACCTTACTCCTGAGAAGTGCAGGTACTCAATCTGTAGGATACCTGTTTACTCCTGAGAAGTGCAGGTACTCACTCTCCAGAGTACCTGTTTACTCCTGGGAAGTGCAGGCACTCACTCTGAAGAGAACCTGTTTACTCTTGAGAAGTGCAGGTACTCACTCTGTAGAGCACCTGTTTACTCCTGGGAAGTGCAGGTACTCACTCTGAAGAGTACCTGTTTACTCTTGAGAAGTGCAGGTACTCACTCTGTAGAGCACTTGGTTACTTCTGATAAGTGCCGGTACTCACTCTTTAGAGTACCTTACTCCTGAGAAATGCAGGTACTCAATCTGTAGAGTACCTGTTTACTCCTGAGAAGTGCAGGCACTCACTCTGCAGAGTACCTTACTCTAGAGAAGTGCAGGTACTCACTCTGTATAGTACTTGTTTACTCCTGAGAAGTACAGGCACTCACTCTGTGGAGTACACGTTTACTCTTGAAAAGTGCAGGTACCCATTCTTTAGAATACCTGTTTACTGCTGAGGAGTGCAGGCACTCACTCTGAAGAGTACCTTACTCTAGAGAAGTGCAGGTACTCACTCTGAAGAGTACCTGTTTACTCACGAGAAGTGCAGTTACTCATTGTGTAAAGCACCTGTTTACTTCTGAGAAGTGCCGGTACTCACTCTTTACAGTACCTTACTCCTGAGAAGTGCAGGTACTCATTCTGTAGAGTCCCTGTTAACTCCTGTGGAGTGCTTGCTCCTTAGAATTGTAGGTACTGACTCTTCAGAGCACCTGTTTACTCCTGAAAACTGCAGGTACTCACTCTGTAAAGTACATTACTCCTTAGAAGTGCAGGTACTGACTCTTTGCAGTACCTTACTTCTGAGAAGTGCGGTACTCGCTCTTTGCAGTACCTTACTCCTGAGAATTGCAGGTACTCACTCTATAAAGTACCTTACTCCTTAGAAGTGCAAGTACTGACTCTTCAGAGTACCTGCGTAGTACTGAGAAGTGCAGGTACTCAGTTCCGGAGAGCACCTGGTCATTTAATACACTGGGCGCGACGGGGCAGGGCCTTGGGCTCTGGCACTCATCCTTTCACAAATTAAGCACTGGGATGGGGGCGCGGCCCTGGTTTTATCTTTACCTTCCTTGTGATCCCACAACCAACTTGCGGGATGGGTGGGGGAATCTCCTGGTTAAAGTCTGATTAAGAGATATATTTCAATATATTTCCGCACTTGATGTGCCACGTGCTGTCTTTCCCTGCCCTATCCCTGACCGTGTATCAGTGGCACGTGCTGTCTTTCCCCGACCCATCCCTTACCGTGTAACAGTGGCATGTGCTGTCTTTCACTGCCCTATCTCTGACTGCGTATCAACGGCACGTGCTGTCTTTCACTGCCCTATCTCTGACCGCGTATCAACGGCACGTGCTGTCTTTCCCTGTCCTATCCCTGACCGTGTATCAATGGCACGTGCTGTCTTTCACTGCCCTATCTCTGACCGCGTATTAACGGCACGTGCTGTCTTTCCTTGCCCTACCCCTGTCTGCATATCAATGGCACGTGTTGTCTTTCCCTGCCCTACCCCTGACCATGTATCAACAGCATGTGCTGTCTTTCCCAGCCCTACCTCTGACCCTGTATCAATGGCACGTGCTGTCTTTCACTGCCCTACCCCTGACTGCATATCAATGGCACGTGCTGTCTTTCCCTGCCCTACCCCTGACCCTGTATCAATGGCACGTGCTGTCTTTCCCTGCCCTACCGCTTACCCTGTATCAATGGCACGTGCTGTCTTTCCCTGCCCTACCACTGACCATGTATCAATGGCACGTGTTGTCTTTCCTTGCCCTACCCCATACCATGTATCAATGGCACGTGTTGTCTTTCCCTGCCCTACCCCTGACCATGTATCAATGGCATGTGCTGTCTTTCCTTGCCCTACCCCATACCATGTATCAATGGCACGTGTTGTCTTTCCCTGCCCTACCCTTGACCATGTATCAATGGCACGTGCCAACCCTGACCCTGTATCAATGGCACGTGCTGTCTTTTTCCGCCCTACCCCTGACCATGTATCAATGGCACGTGCTGTCTCCCCCTGTCCTATCCCTGACCGTGTATCAATGGCACATGCTGTCTCCCCCTGCCCTACCCCTCACCATGTATCAACGGCACATGCTGTCTTTCCCTGCCCTATCCTTCACTGCGTATCAGCGGCACGTGCTGTCTTTCACTGCCCTATCCCTGATCGCGTATCAACGGCACGTGCTGTCTTTCACTGCTCTATCCATGACCGCGTATCAGCAGCACGTGCTGTCTTTCCCTGCCCTATCCCTGACTGCGTATCAGTAGCACGTGCTGTCTTTCCCT
Organism: Calotriton arnoldi; assembly: GCA_963921515.1. Taxonomy (NCBI): domain Eukaryota; kingdom Metazoa; phylum Chordata; class Amphibia; order Caudata; family Salamandridae; genus Calotriton; species Calotriton arnoldi. The sequence goes on from CAWUFW010003157.1 coordinate 289,163, forward strand.
GCCCTATCCCTGATCGCGTATTACCGGTATGTGCTGTCTTTCACTGCCCTATCCCTGACTGCGTATCAACGGCACGTGCTGTCTTTCCCTGCCCTATCCCCGACCGCGTATCAGTGGCACGTGCTATCTTTCACTGCCCTATCCCTGACCGCGTATCAGTGGCACGTGCTATCTTTCACTGTCCTATCCCTGACCGCGTATCAACGGCCCGTGCTGTCTTTCACTGTCCTATCCCTGACCGCGTAACAATGGCACGTGCTGTCTTTCCCTGTCCTATCCCTGACCGCGTATCAGTGACACATGCTGTCTTTCCCTGTCCTATCCCTGACCGCGTATCAATGGCAGGTGCTGTCTTTCACTGCCCTATCACTGAACGCGTATCAGTGGCCCTTGCTGTCTTTCCCTGACCTATCCCTGACTGCATATCAATGGCACGTGTTGTCTTTCCCTGCCCTACCCCTGACCATGTATCAACAGCATGTGCTGTCTTTCCCAGCCCTACCTCTGACCCTGTATCAATGGCACGTGCTGTCTTTCACTGCCCTACCCCTGACTGCATATCAATGGCACGTGCTGTCTTTCCCTGCCCTACCCCTGACCCTGTATCAATGGCACGTGCTGTCTTTCCCTGCCCTACCCCTGACCCTGTATCAATGGCACGTGCTGTCTTTCCCTGCCCTACCACTGACCATGTATCAATGGCACGTGTTGTCTTTCCTTGCCCTACCCCATACCATGTATCAATGGCACGTGTTGTCTTTCCCTGCCCTACCCCTGACCATGTATCAATGGCACGTGCTGTCTTTCCTTGCCCTACCCCATACCATGTATCAATGGCACGTGTTGTCTTTCCCTGCCCTACCCTTGACCATGTATCAATGGCACATGCCAACCCTGACCCTGTATCAATGGCACGTGCTCTCTTTCCCTGCCCTACCCCTGACCCTGTATCAATGGCACGTGCTGTCTTTTTCCACCCTACCCCATACCATGTATCAATGGCACGTGCTGTCTCCCCCTGTCCTATCCCTGACCATGTATCAATGGCACGTGCTGTCTCCCCCGCCCTACCCCTCACCATGTATCAACGGCACATGCTGTCTTTCCCTGCCCTATCCTTAACTGCGTATCAACGGCACGTGCTGTCTTTCACTGCCCTATCCCTGATCGCGTATCAACGGCACGTGCTGTCTTTCACTGCTCTATCCATGACCGCGTATCAGCAGCACATGCTGTCTTTCCCTGCCCTATCCCTGACTGCGTATCAGTAGCACGTGCTGTCTTTCCCTGCCCTCTCCCTGACTGCGTATCAATGGCACGTGCTGTCTTTCACTGGCCTATCCCAGATCGCGTATCAACGGCACGTGCTGTCTTTCCCTGTCCTATCCCCGACCGCGTATCAGTGGCACGTGCTATCTTTCACTGCCCTATCCCTGACCGCGTATCAACGGCACATGCTGTTTTTCACTGTCCTATCCCTGACCGCGTATCAACGGCCCGTGCTGTCTTTCACTGTCCTTTCCCTGACCGCGTAACAATGGCACGTGCTGTCTTTCCCTGTCCTATCCCTGACCGCGTATCAGTGACACATGCTGTCTTTCCCTGCCCTACCCCTCACCATGTATCAACGGCACATGCTGTCTTTCCCTGCCCTATCCTTCACTGCGTATCAACGGCACGTGCTGTCTTTCACTGCCCTATCCCTGATCGCGTATCAACGGCACGTGCTGTCTTTCACTGCTCTATCCATGACCGCGTATCAGCAGCACGTGCTGTCTTTCCCTGCCCTACCCCTGACCATGTATCAACAGCATGTGCTGTCTTTCCCAGCCCTACCTCTGACCCTGTATCAATGGACGTGCTGTCTTTCACTGCCCTACCCCTGACTGCATATCAATGGCACATGCTGTCTTTCCCTGCCCTACCCCTGACCCTGTATCAATGGCACGTGCTGTCTTTCCCTGCCCTACCCCAGACCCTGTATCAATGGCACGTGCTGTCTTTCCCTGCCCTACCACTGACCATGTATCAATGGCACGTGCTGTCTTTCCTTGCCCTACCCCATACCATGTATCAATGGCACGTGTTGTCTTTCCCTGCCCTACCCCTGACCATGTATCAATGGCACGTGCTGTCTTTCCTTGCCCTACCCCATACCATGTATCAATGGCACGTGTTGTCTTTCCCTGCCCTTCCCTTGACCATGTATCAAAGGCACGTGCCAACCCTGACCCTGTATCAATGGCACGTGCTCTCTTTCCCTGCCCTACCCCTGACCCTGTATCAATGGCACGTGCTGTCTTTTTCCGCCCTACCTCTGACCATGTATCAATGGCACGTGCTGTCTCCCCCTGTCCTATCCCTGACCGTGTATCAATGGCACGTGCTGTCTCCCCCTGCCCTACCCCTCACCATGTATCAACGGCACATGTTGTCTTTCCCTGCCCTATCCTTCACTGCGTATCAGCGGCACGTGCTGTCTTTCACTGCCCTATCCCTGATCAGGTATCAACGGCACGTGCTGTCTTTCACTGCTCTATCCATGACCGCGTATCAGCAGCACGTGCTGTCTTTCCCTGCCCTATCCCTGACTGTGTATCAGTAGCACGTGCTGTCTTTCCCTGCCCTATCCCTGATCGCGTATTACCGGCATGTGCTGTCTTTCACTGCCCTATCCCTGACTGCGTATCAACGGCACGTGCTGTCTTTCACTGCCCTATCCCAGATCGCGTATCAACAGCACGTGCTGTCTTTCCCTGCCCTATCCCCGACCGCGTATCAGTGGCACGTGCTATCTTTCACTGCCCTATCCCTGACCGCGTATCAACGGCACATGCTGTTTTTCACTGTCCTATCCCTGACCGCGTATCAACGGCCCGTGCTGTCTTTCACTGTCCTTTCCCTGACCGCTTATCAATGTCACGTGCTGTCTTTCACTGCCCTATCCCTGACCGTGTAACAATGGCACGTGCTGTCTTTCCCTGTCCTATCCCTGACCGCGTATCAGTGACACATGCTGTCTTTCCCTGCCCTATCCCTGACCGCGTATCAATGGCACGTGCTGTCTTTCACTGCCCTATCCCTGAACGAGTATCAGTGGCCCTTGCTGTCTTTCCCTGCCCTATCCCTGACGGCATACCAGTGGCGCGTGCTGTCTCTCCCTGCCCTATCCCTCACCGCGTATTAACAGCATATGCTGTCTTTCCCTGTCCTATCCCTGACCACGTATCAATGGCACGTGCTGTCTTTCTCTGTCCTATCTCTGACCGTGTATCAATGGCACGCCCTGTTTTTCACTGCCCTAACCCTGACCCTGTATCAATGGCACGTGCTGTCTTTCCCTGCCCTATCCCTGACCACGTATCAATGGCATGTGCTGTCTTTCACTGCCCTATCCCTGACCGCGTATCAGTGGCACGTGCTGTCTTTCCCTACCCTATCCCTGACCGCGTACCAGTGGCACGTGCTGTCTCTCCCTGCCCTATCCCTGACCGCGTATTAACAGCATATGCTGTCTTTCCCTGTCCTATCCCTGACCGCGTATCAACGGCACATGCTGTTTTTCACTGTCCTATCCCTGACCGCGTATCAACGGCCCGTGCTGTCTTTCACTGTCCTTCCCCTGACCGCTTATCAATGTCACGTGCTGTCTTTCACTGCCCTATCCCTGACCGTGTAACAATGGCACGTGCTGTCTTTCCCTGTCCTATCCCTGATCGCGTATCAGTGACACATGCTGTCTTTCCCTGCCCTATCCCTGACCGCGTATCAATGGCACGTGCTGTCTTTCACTGCCCTATCCCTGAACGCGTATCAGTGGCCCTTGCTGTCTTTCCCTGCCCTATCCCTGACGGCATACCAGTGGCGCGTGCTGTCTCTCCCTGCCCTATCCCTCACCGCGTATTAACAGCATATGCTGTCTTTCCCAGCCCTACCTCTGACCCTGTATCAATGGCACGTGCTGTCTTTCACTGCCCTACCCCTGACTGCATATCAATGGCACGTGCTGTCTTTCCTTGCCCTACCCCTGACCCTGTATCAATGGCACGTGCTGTCTTTCCCTGCCCTACCCCAGACCGTGTATCAATGGCACGCCCTGTTTTTCACTGCCCTAACCCTGACCCTGTATCAATGGCACGTGCTGTCTTTCCCTGCCCTATCCCTGACCACATATCAATGGCATGTGCTGTCTTTCACTGCCCTATCCCTGACCGCGTATCAACGGCACATGCTGTTTTTCACTGTCCTATCCCTGACCGCGTATCAACGGCCCGTGCTGTCTTTCACTGTCCTTTCCCTGAACGCTTATCAATGTCACGTGCTGTCTTTCACTGCCCTATCCCTGACTGCGTAACAATGGCCCTTGCTGTCTTTCCCTGCCCTATCCCTGACTGCATATCAATGGCACGTGTTGTCTTTCCCTGCCCTACCCCTGGCCATGTATCAACAGCATGTGCTGTCTTTCCCAGCCCTACCTCTGACCCTGTATCAATGGCACGTACTGTCTTTCACTGCCCTACCCCTGACTGCATATCAATGGCACGTGCTGTCTTTCCCTGCCCTACCCCTGACCCTGTATCAATGGCACGTGCTGTCTTTCCCTGCCCTACCCCTGACCCTGTATCAATGGCACATGCTGTCTTTCCCTGCCCTACCACTGACCATGTATCAATGGCACGTGTTGTCTTTCCTTGCCCTACCCCATACCATGTATCAATGGCACGTGTTGTCTTTCCCTGCCCTACCCCTGACCATGTATCAATGGCACGTGCTGTCTTTCCTTGCCCTACCCCATACCATGTATCAATGGCACGTGTTGTCTTTCCCTGCCCTACCCTTGACCATGTATCAATGGCACGTGCCAACCCTGACCCTGTATCAATGGCACGTGCTCTCTTTCCCTGCCCTACCCCTGACCCTGTATCAATGGCACGTGCTGTCTTTTCCACCCTACCCCTGACCATGTATCAATGGCACGTGCTGTCTCCCCCTGTCCTATCCCTGACCGTGTATCAATGGCACGTGCTGTCTCCCCCGCCCTACCTCTCACCATGTATCAACGGCACATGCTGTCTTTCCCTGCCCTATCCTTCACTGCATATCAGCGGCACGTGCTGTCTTTCACTGCCCTATCCCTGATCGCGTATCAACGGCACGTGCTGTCTTTCACTGCTCTAGCCATGACCGCGTATCAGCAGCACGTGCTGTCTTTCCCTGCCCTATCCCTGACTGCGTATCAGTAGCACGTGCTGTCTTTCCCTGCCCTATCCCTGATCGCGTATTACCGGCATGTGCTGTCTTTCACTGCCCTATCCCTGACTGCGTATCAATGGCACGTGCTGTCTTTCACTGCCCTATCCCAGATCGCGTATCAACGGCACGTGCTGTCTTTCCCTGCCCTATCCCCGACCGCGTATCAGTGGCACGTGCTATCTTTCACTGCCCTATCCCTGACCGCGTATCAACGGCACATGCTGTTTTTCACTGTCCTATCCCTGATCGCGTATCAACGGCCCGTGCTGTCTTTCACTGTCCTTTCCCTGACCGCTTATCAATGTCACGTGCTGTCTTTCACTGCCCTATCCCTGACCGCGTAACAATGGCACGTGCTGTCTTTCCCTGTCCTATCCCTGACCGCGTATCAGTGACACATGCTGTCTTTCCCTGTCCTATCCCTGACCGCGTATCAATGGCACGTGCTGTCTTTCACTGCCCTATCACTGAACGCGTATCAGTGGCCCTTGCTGTCTTTCCCTGCCCTATACCTGACTGCATATCAATGGCACGTGTTGTCTTTCCCTGCCCTACCCCTGACCATGTATCAACAGCATGTGCTGTCTTTCCCAGCCCTACCTCTGACCCTGTATCAAAGGCACGTGCTGTCTTTCACTGCCCTACCCCTGACTGCATATCAATGGCACGTGCTGTCTTTCCCTGCCCTACCCCTGACCCTGTATCAATGGCACGTGCTGTCTTTCCCTGCCCTACCCCAGACCCTGTATCAATGGCACGTGCTGTCTTTCCCTGCCCTACCACTGACCATGTATCAATGGCACGTGCTGTCTTTCCTTGCCCTACCCCATACCATGTATCGATGGCATGTGTTGTCTTTCCCTGCCCTACCCCTGACCATGTATCAATGGCACGTGCTGTCTTTCCTTGCCCTACCCCATACCATGTATCAATGGCACGTGTTGTCTTTCCCTGCCCTACCCTTGACCATGTATCAATGGCACGTGCCAACCCTGACCCTGTATAAATGGCACGTGCTCTCTTTCCCTGCCCTACCCCTGACCCTGTATCAATGGCACGTGCTGTCTTTTTCCGCCCTACCTTCGACCATGTATCAATGGCACGTGCTGTCTCCCCCTGTCCTATCCCTGACCATGTATCAATGGCACGTGCTGTCTCCCCCTGCCCTACCCCTCACCATGTATCAACGGCACATGTTGTCTTTCCCTGCCCTATCCTTCACTGCGTATCAGCGGCACGTGCTGTCTTTCACTGCCCTATCCCTGATCGCGTATCAACGGCACGTGCTGTCTTTCACTGCTCTATCCATGACCGCGTATCAGCAGCACGTGCTGTCTTTCCCTGCCCTATCCCTGACTGTGTATCAGTAGCACGTGCTGTCTTTCCCTGCCCTATCCCTGATCGCGTATTACCGGCATGTGCTGTCTTTCACTACCCTATCCCTGACTGCGTATCAACGGCACGTGCTGTCTTTCACTGCCCTATCCCAGATCGCGTATCAACAGCACGTGCTGTCTTTCCCTGCCCTATCCCCGACCGCGTATCAGTGGCACGTGCTACCTTTCACTGCCCTATCCCTGACCGCGTATCAACGGCACATGCTGTTTTTCACTGTCCTATCCCTGACCGCGTATCAACGGCCCGTGCTGTCTTTCACTGTCCTTTCCCTGACCGCTTATCAATGTCACGTGCTGTCTTTCACTGCCCTATCCCTGACCGCGTAACAATGGCACGTGCTGTCTTTCCCTGTCCTATCCCTGACCGCGTATCAGTGACACATGCTGTCTTTCCCTGTCCTATCCCTGACCGCGTATCAATGGCACGTGCTGTCTTTCACTGCCCTATCACTGAACGCGTATCAGTGGCCCTTGCTGTCTTTCCCTGCCCTATACCTGACTGCATATCAATGGCACGTGTTGTCTTTCCCTGCCCTACCCCTGACCATGTATCAACAGCATGTGCTGTCTTTCCCAGCCCTACCTCTGACCCTGTATCAATGGCACGTGCTGTCTTTCACTGCCCTACCCCTGACTGCATATCAATGGCACGTGCTGTCTTTCCTTGCCCTACCCCTGACCCTGTATCAATGGCACGTGCTGTCTTTCCCTGCCCTACCCCAGACCCTGTATCAATGGCACGTGCTGTCTTTCCCTGCCCTACCACTGACCATGTATCAATGGCACGTGCTGTCTTTCCTTGCCCTACCCCATACCATGTATCAATGGCACGTGTTGTCTTTCCCTGCCCTACCCCTGACCATGTATCAATGGCACGTGCTGTCTTTCCTTGCCCTACCCCATACCATGTATCAATGGCACGTGTTGTCTTTCCCTGCCCTACCCTTGACCATGTATCAATGGCACATGCTGTCTCCCCCTGCCCTACCCCTCACCATGTATCAACAGCACATGTTGTCTTTCACTGCCCTATCCTTCACTGCGTATCAGCGGCACGTGCTGTCTTTCACTGCCCTATCCCTGATCGCGTATCAACGGCACGTGCTGTCTTTCACTGCTCTATCCATGACCGCGTATCAGCAGCACGTGCTGTCTTTCCCTGCCCTATCCCTGACTGTGTATCAGTAGCACGTGCTGTCTTTCCCTGCCCTATCCCTGATCGCGTATTACCGGCATGTGCTGTCTTTCACTGCCCTATCCCAGATCGCGTATCAACAGCACGTGCTGTCTTTCCCTGCCCTATCCCCGACCGCGTATCAGTGGCACGTGCTATCTTTCACTGCCCTATCCCTGACCGCGTATCAACGGCACATGCTGTTTTTCACTGTCCTATCCCTGACCGCGTATCAACGGCCCGTGCTGTCTTTCACTGTTTTTTCCCTGACCGCTTATCAATGTCACGTGCTGTCTTTCACTGCCCTATCCCTGACCGTGTAACAATGGCACGTGCTGTCTTTCCCTGTCCTATCCCTGACCGTGTATCAGTGACACATGCTGTCTTTCCCTGTCCTATCCCTGACCGCGTATCACTGGCACGTGCTGTCTTTCACTGCCCTATCCCTGAACGCGTATCAGTGGCCCTTGCTGTCTTTCCCTGCCCTATCCCTGACGGCATACCAGTGGCGCGTGCTGTCTCTCCCTGCCCTATCCCTCACCGCGTATTAACAGCATATGCTGTCTTTCCCTGTCCTATCCTTGACCACGTATCAACGGCACGTGCTGTCTTTCTCTGTCCTATCTCTGACGTGTATCAATGGCACGCCCTGTTTTTCACTGCCCTACCCCTGACCCTGTATCAATGGCACGTGCTGTCTTTCCCTGCCCTATCCCTGACCACGTATCAATGGCATGTGCTGTCTTTCACTGCCCTATCCCTGACCGCGTATCAGTGGCACGTGCTGTCTTTCCCTACCCTATCCCTGACCGCGTACCAGTGGCACGTGCTGTCTCTCCCTGCCCTATCCCTGACCGCGTATTAACAGCATATACTGTCTTTCACTGCCCTATCCCTGACCGCGTATCAACGGCACATGCTGTTTTTCACTGTCCTATCCCTGACCGCGTATCAACGGCCCGTGCTGTCTTTCACTGTCCTTTCCCTGAACGCTTTATCAATGTCACGTGCTGTCTTTCACTGCCCTATCCCTGACTGCGTAACAATGGCCCTTGCTGTCTTTCCCTGCCCTATCCCTGACTGCATATCAATGGCACGTGTTGTCTTTCCCTGCCCCTACCCCTGGCCATGTATCAACAGCATGTGCTGTCTTTCCCAGCCCTACCTCTGACCCTGTATCAATGGCACGTGCTGTCTTTCACTGCCCTACCCCTGACTGCATATCAATGGCACGTGCTGTCTTTCCCTGCCCTACTCCTGACCCTGTATCAGTGGCACGTGCTGTCTTTCCCTGCCCTACCCCTGACCCTGTATCAATGGCACGTGCTGTCTTTCCCTGCCCTACCACTGACCATGTATCAATGGCACGTGTTGTCTTTCCTTGCCCTACCCCATACCATGTATCAATGGCACGTGTTGTCTTTCCCTGCCCTACCCCTGACCATGTATCAATGGCACGTGCTGTCTTTCCTTGCCCTACCCCATACCATGTATCAATGGCACGTGTTGTCTTTCCCTGCCCTACCCTTGACCATGTATCAATGGCACGTGCCAACCCTGACCCTGTATCAATGGCACGTGCTCTCTTTCCCTGCCCTACCCCTGACCCTGTATCAATGGCACGTGCTGTCTTTTTCCACCCTACCCCTGACCATGTATCAATGGCACGTGCTGTCTCCCCCTGTCCTATCCCTGACCGTGTATCAATGGCACGTGCTGTCTCCCCCGCCGTACCCCTCACCATGTATCAACGGCACATGCTGTCTTTCCCTGCCCTATCCTTCACTGCGTATCAGCGGCACGTGCTGTCTTTCACTGCCCTATCCCTGATCGCGTATCAACGGCACGTGCTGTCTTTCACTGCTCTATCCATGACCGCGTATCAGCAGCACGTGCTGTCTTTCCCTGCCCTATCCCTGACTGCGTATCAGTAGCACGTGCTGTCTTTCCCTGCCCTATCCCTGATCGCGTATTACCGGCATGTGCTGTCTTTCACTGCGCTATCCCTGACTGCGTATCAATGGCACGTGCTGTCTTTCACTGCCCTATCCCAGATCGCGTATCAACGGCACGTGCTGTCTTTCCCTGCCCTATCCCCGACCGCGTATCAGTGGCACGTGCTATCTTTCACTGCCCTATCCCTGACCGCGTATCAATGGCACATGCTGTTTTTCACTGTCCTATCCCTGACCGCGTATCAACGGCCCGTGCTGTCTTTCACTGTCCTTTCCCTGACCGCTTATCAATGTCACGTGCTGTCTTTCACTGCCCTATCCCTGACCGCGTAACAATGGCACGTGCTGTCTTTCCCTGTCCTATCCCTGACCGCGTATCAGTGACACATGCTGTCTTTCCCTGTCCTATCCCTGACCGCGTATCAATGGCACGTGCTGTCTTTCACTGCCCTATCACTGAACGCGTATCAGTGGCCCTTGCTGTCTTTCCCTGCCCTATACCTGACTGCATATCAATGGCACGTGTTGTCTTTCCCTGCCCTACCCCTGACCATGTATCAACAGCATGTGCTGTCTTTCCCAGCCCTACCTCTGACCCTGTATCAAAGGCACGTGCTGTCTTTCACTGCCCTACCCCTGACTGCCTATCAATGGCACGTGCTGTCTTTCCCTGCCCTACCCCTGACCCTGTATCAATGGCACGTGCTGTCTTTCCCTGCCCTACCCCAGACCCTGTATCAATGGCACGTGCTGTCTTTCCCTGCCCTACCACTGACCATGTATCAATGGCACGTGCTGTCTTTCCTTGCCCTACCCCATACCATGTATCAATGGCATGTGTTGTCTTTCCCTGCCCTACCCCTGACCATGTATCAATGGCACGTGCTGTCTTTCCTTGCCCTACCCCATACCATGTATCAATGGCACGTGTTGTCTTTCCCTGCCCTACCCTTGACCATGTATCAATGGCACGTGCCAACCCTGACCCTGTATCAATGGCACGTGCTGTCTTTTTCCGCCCTACCCCTGACCCTGTATCAATGGCACGTGCTGTCTTTTTCCGCCCTACCTTCGACCATGTATCAATGGCACGTGCTGTCTCCCCCTGTCCTATCCCTGACCGTGTATCAATGGCACGTGCTGTCTCCCCCTGCCCTACCCCTCACCATGTATCAACGGCACATGTTGTCTTTCCCTGCCCTATCCTTCACTGTGTATCAGCGGCACGTGCTGTCTTTCACTGCCCTATCCCTGATCGCGTATCAACGGCACGTGCTGTCTTTCACTGCTCTATCCATGACCGCGTATCAGCAGCACGTGCTGTCTTTCTCTGCCCTATCCCTGACTGTGTATCAGTAGCACGTGCTGTCTTTCCCTGCCCTATCCCTGATCGCGTATTACCGGCATGTGTTGTCTTTCACTGCCCTATCCCTGACTGCGTATCAACGGCACGTGCTGTCTTTCACTGCCCTATCCCAGATCGCGTATCAACAGCACGTGCTGTCTTTCCCTGCCCTATCCCCGACCCCGTATCAGGGGCACGTGCTATCTTTCACTGCCCTATCCCTGACCGCGTATCAACGGCACATGCTGTTTTTCACTGTCCTATCCCTGACCGCGTATCAACGGCCCGTGCTGTCTTTCACTGTCCTTTCCCTGACCGCTTATCAATGTCACGTGCTGTCTTTCCCTGTCCTATCCCTGACCGCGTATCAGTGACACATGCTGTCTTTCCCTGTCCTATCCCTGACCGCGTATCAATGGCACGTGCTGTCTTTCACTGCCCTATCCCTGAACGCGTATCAGTGACCCTTGCTGTCTTTCCCTGCCCTATCCCTGACGGCATACCAGTGGCGCGTGCTGTCTCTCCCTGCCCTATCCCTGACCGCGTATTAACAGCATATGCTGTCTTTCCCTGTCCTATCCCTGACCACGTATCAACGGCACGTGCTGTCTTTCTCTGTCCTATCTCTGACCGTGTATCAATGGCACGCCCTGTTATTCACTGCCCTACCCCTGACCCTGTATCAATGGCACGTGCTGTCTTTCCCTGCCCTATCCCTGACCACGTATCAATGGCATGTGCTGTCTTTCACTGCCCTATCCCTGACCGCGTATCAGTGGCACGTGCAGTCTTTCCCTACCCTATCCCTGACCGCGTACCAGTGGCACGTGCTGTCTCTCCCTGCCCTATCCCTGACCGCGTATTAACAGCATATACTGTCTTTCCCTGCCCTATCCCTGACTGTGTATTAGCGGCACGTGCTGTCTTTCACTGCCTTATCCCTGACTGCGTATCAATAGGACGTGCTGTCTTTCCCTGCCCTATCCCTGACCGCATACCAGTGGCCCGTGCTGTCTCTCCCTGCCCTATCCCTGACCGCGTATTAACAGCATATGCTGTCTTTCCCTGTCCTATCCCTGACCACGTATCAATGGCATGTGCTGTCTTTCACTGCCCTATCCCTGACCGCGTATCAGTGGCACGTGCTGTCTTTCACTGACCTATCCCTGACCGTGTATTAGCGGCACGTGCTGTTTTTCACTGCCCTATCCCTGACCACGTATCAATGGCACGTGCTGTCTTTCCCTGCCGTATCCCGGACCGTGTATCAACGCACTGCTCTGTTGTTGCTGTTACAGTCTCTGGTGAAAACTCGTGCTGGCTGAAAGCTTCTTTTCCTGATCTTCACAAGAACCACTCCCCACCGTGTGCACTAGTGTTTCATTTGCGTTGAAAGCATCACATGTGAAGTGGCTCCAAGTATCGGGGCACTGACTCTTGGCAAAGGAAGTGTGGTGTCCAGCACTGTTCCCTGCCCTGAGCAGAGGGCATGGTGCCCCCATGTAAGCCTTGCACCCTGGTCACCACAGTCCAGTCTGGGCACCTCGGAGGAGGGTTGTGGAGCAGGCCAGTCATGGGCCGCCCACCCATCGTGCCGGGTCCTAGGGTGGATGCACTCTGTCCCGCGACACACCTTGCTCCATTTCCGTGTTTGGCGCTGTTGCAACTGCCCAAAAGGAGGCATTTGCAGCAGTGATGTATTTGGTTGTGTTAGACTGGCAGTGTGTTGAGCTGCCAGGTTACCCCATGCCATGTGTGAAATCTTAAACGACAAGGGTGAAGTCTTTGGAACCCCCTTCAGAGTGTGCTTTGTGCTCCAAGCCGGTTGAAGGTGCCACACGTGCCCCTGGCAGCATGGCAGCTCTCAGTAAACTATAAACAGGGCTCTTTGCCAATGCTGCTGTCAAGATCCACGCTTTAAAAAAGGCTTTATGTAGCGTACAGACGACCCCCAGCAGAGATTGGACTCCGCCCATCCTCCGGCTACCACTGGACGTGCTAATGCCCCTAGAGCTGGCACGCTCTGCCCTGCTGCAGGAATGCAATCACTGCCCACTGCCCGGAGGACAGAAGATCCAATGTCTATCACTCTGCACAGCTGGCAGAGGGAAAATACTGATGCTCCTTTCTGAAACCCTGAACACAGGCAGAGATTAAAACGTTATTTTGGGTGAATGTCAGCTCCTTGCCAAGATGCCGGGCACTCCACAGGAAGAACAGTTACATCCCTTCTGCCATGATCGCTTCCGGTTCAGCAGGGGCCTGCTGCGTCCCTTCGACGAGCGAGGCCAGTCATCCTGAGGTCTAAAAAGATCATTGATGAGCAGGACACTGACTCTTTTGCCCTTCCACAAATATTGCTGGACACGTTTTGGTTTTTTGTCTCTCTGTGAGCGGCTGCACTTCTGCAGGTTACCAGGTCTCACTGGTCACCACTCCTGTTTCTCTGAACTGCCTTCTATATCAGAGACACACTTTGCTGCCTCTCTCAGTCTTTGTGGCCTGAAACTTCTGACACTTTCTGCTGAAGGCTATCACTAGAAATTGGGTTACTGGTTGGGGTGTGAGCCCTGGTCCTGCAGCAACCACAATCCTAGTCAGGGTAAGGCACAAGCGAACCCCAAATAAACCTGTGCTCCACCTCCCGGCAGCTTGGTGGAGAGCAGTTAGGCTTAACTTAGAGGCAATATGACACACTTCAAACAGTAAAACAGGGAAAACACCAAACAAAAAAGATCCTACACCAAGTTAAAAAATAGAGTTTAATTTAATAAATAAAACAAGACCAAAACAACAAAAATCCTATTAGCAGTACTGTCAATATTGAATTTTAACGTTTTTAGAGAAAATAGCAGCAAAAGGTATAAAGCGCCAACTGTGAATATCTGCTGGCGCTGGACTGGGACAAAGTAACAAGTTTAGGCCGACCCCAATGGCGCGTGGGCAGGCTACAGGGACCCAGTTTGGCCCGCAGAAACAAACGTACCCTAAATTCTGAGTTGCAGAGTGTTGTGTGGACTTACGTCAAAGATGAACCGCACAGCCGAACTGATGAGTTGGTTCCGAGATGTGACGAGGCTGCGGTGTGAGGGCCTGCATCGACACTGAGGATCCCGTCAACGGGGCTTGCGATGCTAAGTCCAGCGTCAAGGATGTGGCGTGAAGTCGGGGCGATGTGTCAGATGCGCAGGGCTGGAATGCGGAGTCAGGCATCATCATCAAGGCTGTAGTCGATGAGGAATGCGAGTCCCTGCACCGAGGGTGCATCACGCAGTGGTGTTTCCAAAGGCAGTGCGGGTCTTTGTAGTGGGCCCAATCCATGCAACAGCGGAGATAAGTTGGTTCTGTGCCGTGCAGCAGAGGGGATGCGCCGATTCCGCTGGACCCACAGAGGCTGGTAAAGCACCTTAAGCCCACTTCCAAGGGTCCAGGACTGTGGTGGCACCACTTGGCAGGGGAGACTCACAGGTGGAAGGGTCCAGGTGCAGATGCAAGTTGTTGGAAGCTTGTTATGTCTCTGAGGCTCAGATCAGGAGGCCAGCCAACTAGCTCTTGGAGTCACTCTGGGTTCTTGGATCAAAAGATGAAGGTACAGTCCTTCTCACCCAGGCAAGAGGGCAGAGGGCAGCAGGTCAGCACAGCAAAGCAGAAGTCTAGCGGAGTGGCAGTCCTTCTTTGTGGCAGAGTATCCACTGGTCCAGAAGTTTACTGAAGTGATGGTGTCTGGGGTCCTTCTTTTATACACAGTTGTGCCTTTGAAGAGGGGAGAAGCTTCTAGAAGTATGCCTTTGAAGTGCACAGATGCCCTGCCTTACTGACCCTGGCTTCCGACTCACTACAGGGGGTTTCCAGCCCTTTGTGTAGCGACATGACACAGCCTATTCAAGTGTAAGTGAGGTTGGATCCACCTTCTCCCTCCCATCCTACCAGGATGGTCCATCGAGTCGCACCTAAGCTCCCATTGTGTGTGGCGGTCTAGGGGGAATACACAAAGCCCAACTGTCACTCACTCCAGACATGTGATCAGAGACCGGCGGCATGCACCAAATGGTTATGGCAAGAAAATGCCAATTTTCTAAAAGTCACAATTATCAGGTGCGTCGTCAAGCACCAGCTTCACGTTGCACTGCGTTCATTCCAGTCTCCACAAGGATACAGACATTGAAAACAATTTTAAACCAGATAATCCTTCTTTATTCAAACTTATACAATGTATTTTGATCCATTATTTAATACAGAGGCATCGTGATTCTGAGCTTCAAATGCCTAGGAAATGCCCATCCAGGCCTTTATCCCACAGCACGACAGAATACACTTTTATCCTGGGTATCGATGATGTCAGAAAAACCCAAGGCATTTCGGGCCAGTGACCCTTCCTCAGGGGTCACTAGAACATAAAAACATCCCATAAGAAACGTAAAGAATCTGATGTCTGAAAAACCCAGCCTACAACTACCATCATGCACTGCATCTGGTGACAGAAATCAGAAACGTGCTTAATAAAAAAACATGCTCAATAAGGAAATATGCTTAGTAAAAGAATCGCACTGGCAAAGAAAACATGTGCACTTAATACTAACGAAACAAACTTCAAGAGAGCATCAAAAAAACAAAGCCTCAAAGAAACACGTGCCTCAATTGAAAATTAACCCAAAGTGCTCCCTCAGACACCCCTAATCAGGATACAGTTCGTCTACCCCACCCCCATGCCGTACTCTGTACAAAGAAACTCCATGCAAATACATCAAGCTAAAAAAAACCAACCATTTGTAAAATGATCCAAGCAAAGTTAATCTAGGAGCATATCAAATGTTTTTTTATTAAGCACGTTTCTGATTTCTGTCACCAGATGCAGTGCATGATGGTAGTTGTAGGCTGGGTTTTTCAGACATCAGATTCTTTACGTTTCTTATGGGATGTTTTTATATTCTAGTGACCCCTGAGGAAGGGCCACCGGCCCGAAATGCATTGGGTTTTTCTGACATCATGGATACCCAGGATAAAAGTGTATTCTGTCGTGCTGTGGGATAAAGGCCTTTCCTAATAATGGGCATTTCCTAGGCATTTGAAGCTCAGAATCACGATGCCTCTGTATTAAATAATGGATCAAAATACATTGTATAAATTTGAATAAAGAAGGATTATCTGGTTTAAAATTGGTTTCAAGTTCTGTATCCTTGTGGAGACTGGAATGAACGCAGTGCAACGTGAAGCTGGTGCGTGACGACGCACCTGATAATTGTGACATATTGATGTGCTACCTGGACATAGCACACTTCTGGCTTGCACGCAAACAAAGGCAATATTGAAGATTGGTCTACACTGTTTGAGTTAAGCATAAAAGCGGAGTGCATTCCACCATTTTCTTCTAGTAATTTTCTAAAAGTGGCATTTTCAGAATTTCAATTTAAAATCCGACTTCACCATAAGTTAGGATTTCAAATTGTGATTCCAGACACGCCAAACATGATCTGATTATCTCTTCCTATTTGGAAATTACACTTATAAAATGTAATAAGGTAACTCCAATGTTATCCTATGGGAGAGAGAGGCCTTGTAGCAGTGAAAAATGAATTTATGAGTTTTTCACTACCAGGACATATAAAACTTAAAGGCACATGTCCAACTTTTTAAATATATTGCACCATGCCCTCTAGGCTGTCCCGGGCCTACCCTAGGGGTGACTTCTATGTATTAAAAAGGAAGATTTGGGCCTGGTAAACATTTTATTTTCCCATGTTGAAATGGCAGTTTAAAGTGCACACACAGGCTCTTCAGCGGCAGACCTCGGACATGTTTAAAGTGCTACTTAAGTGGGTGGCACAAGCAGTGGTGCAGGCCCACTGTAGCATTTAAAAATTAACAGGCCCTGGGCCAATGTTCTGCCACTTTACTGGGGACTTACAAGTGAATTAGATATGCCAATTGGGTATAAGCCAGCATGACCAGGCTTTCGGGAAAGATCACTAGCACTTTATACTGGTTAGCAGTGGTAAAGTCCTAAAACCAGCAAAATCGAAGTCAGCAAAAACAGGAGGTCTGAAGGCAAAAAGTTAGAGTGAAACCATGGCAAGGATGCCAGGTCTAACAGTTATCCTTTGAACATGGTGTCACTTTAGACAGTTTGTGCACATGTGGATTTCATGCATACAATTGATGCGTGACAAATGCTGAACATTCTGCACGCTACTATAACAATTTGTTATCCATGGATTTACACAATCGTCCCAAATCACAGGGAGAGACTCCCACTGTATGGCGTGGAGCCCGATTACAGGCCCCTCCACAAATGAAGACACCAAGAAGGTAGGACCCTGGGGTAGTGCTAACCGACTGGTTCCAATTATATAGCACCACTATTTCTGGGCCGGGTTGTGAAGGGGTTGGGTGGAGCAGGGGTTCCGAAGAGGAAGGAATGGGCTGCCAAATAGCTTGGGTATGACTAGGGGTTGGTCGAAGCGGTTTGGATAATCAAAGGGCAAGATTGTGAATGGGTTTGGTTATGAATGGGTTTGGTTGTGAAGTGGTTTGATTGTGAAGGGGTTTGATTATGAAGGTTGTGAAGTGGTTTGATTGTGAAGTGGTTTGGTTGTGAAGGGGTTTGATTGTGAAGTGGTTTGAATGTGAAGGGGTTTGATTGTGAAGTGGTTGGATTGTAAAGTGGTTTGGTTGTGAAGGGGTTTGGTTGTGAAGGAGTTGGATCATGAAGCAGACAGGTTGTGAAGTGGTTTGGTTCTGAAGGGGTTTGATTGTGAAGGGATTTGGCTGTGAAGAGGGTTGTTTGTGAAGGGATGAATCTTGGAGCAGATAGGTTGTGAAAGGGTTTGGTTGTGAAGGGACTTGGTTGTGAGGGGGTTGGACTGTTAAGCAGATAGGTCATGAAGGGGTTTGGTTGGGAAGGGGTTGGAACATGGAGCACAGAGGATGTGAAGGGGTTTGGTCGTGAAGGGGTTTGACTGTGAAGGGGTTGGACCGGGAAGCAGACAGGTTGTGAAGTGGTTTGTTTGTGAAGTAGTTTGGTTGTGAAGTGGTTTGGTTGTGAAGGGGTTTTGTTGTGAAGTAGTTTGGTTGTGAAGTAGTTTGGTTCTGAAGGGGTTTTGTCATGAAGCAGTCTGATTGTGAAGTGGTTTGGTTATGAAGTAGTTTGGTTGTGAAGGGGTTTGGTTGTGAAGTGGTTTGGTTGTGAAGTGGTTTGGTTGTGAAGGGGTTTGGTTGTGAAGGGGTTTGGTTGTGTAGTGGTTTGGTTGTGAAGGGGTTTGGCTGTGAAGGGGTTTGGTTGTGAAGTGGTTTGGTTGTGAAGAGGTTTGGTCCTGAAGGGGTTTGGTTGTGAAATAGTTTGGTTGTGAAGTAGTTTAGTTGTGAAGTAGTTTGGTTGTGAAGGGGTTTTGTCATGAAGGGGTCTGATTGTGAAGTAGTTTGCTTGCGAAGTGGTTTGGTTGTGAAGTGGTTTGGTTGTGAAGGGGTTTGGTCGTGAAGTAGTTTGGTTGTGAAGTAGTTTGGTTGAGAAGTAGTTTGGTTGTGAAGGGGTTTTGTCATGAAGGGGTCTGATTGTGAAGTGGTTTGGTTGTGAAGTGGTTTGGTTGTGAAGTAGTTTGGTTGTGAAGGGGTTTGGTTGTGAAGGGGTTTGGTTGTGAAGTAGTTTGGTTGTGAACGGGTTTAGTTGTGAAGGGGTTTGGTCGTGAAGTAGTTTGGTTGTGAAGTAGTTTGGTTGAGAAGTAGTTTGGTTGTGAAGGGGTTTTGTCATGAAGGGTCTGATTGTGAAGTGGTTTGGTTGTGAAGTGGTTTGGTTGTGAAGTAGTTTGGTTGTGAAGGGTTTGGTTGTGAAGGGGTTTGGTTGTGAAGTAGTTTGGTTGTGAACGGGTTTAGTTGTGAAGGGGTTTGGTCGTGAAGTAGTTTGGTTGTGAAGTAGTTTGGTTGAGAAGTAGTTTGGTTGTGAAGGGGTTTTGTCATGAAGGGGTCTGATTGTGAAGTGGTTTGGTTGTGAAGTGGTTTGGTTGTGAAGTAGTTTGGTTGTGAAGGGGTTTGGTTGTGAAGGGGTTTGGTTGTGAAGTAGTTTGGTTGTGAACGGGTTTAGTTGTGAAGGGGTTTGGTCGTAAAGTGGTTTGTTCAAGGAAGTGTTTGCATGTCGAAAGGGCATTACCTGGAATGGAATCACTATGTTCACCGTCTCTCCCACCTTCTTCACAAGTTTCTGCCTCAAGTACCGCGGCATCCAGATCTTGGGCTTCTCTGTGGAAGGCAAGAAAGGTGGATGTGAACAATTGTGAAACACCAGAAGGGCTCGTGAGCCCCCGTGACTTACAAGGTGTGCATCATTGTGCTCCTATGCATGCTGAGGTGTGTCTGTCGGTGCGTATCTCTCTCTGAAGATATAGGTGGATGTGAACAATTGTGAAACACCAGAAGGGCTCGTGAGCCCACGTGACTTATCCATCATTGTGCTCCCATGCATGCTGAGGTGTGTCTGTTGGTGCGTACCTCACTCTGAAGATGTAGGTGGGAGTTGTGCATCAGTGTGTGTCTCTGGATCTCTGTGCAGGTTTGCGCATAAAAGTGACTGTGTGTACTTATGTCAGTGAGCTTGGGGGTGTGCTATATGAAGCTGCCATGATTCTAAAGCGCTTTTATAGTACACACAGTCTTCTATTAGTAATGCACTTCAGCACCTGTGGGTTGCCTGTGGTATGTTTTGCTATTTAATAAGTGCCTTCGGCATTCAAAGCTGCCTTTCACACAAAGACAATTCAAAATATCAAATATACTATACAAAATTCTATCAAAGAAGATAAGAGGTTAAAAATATGTACAAATGAAAATTGCATGCATAGTGCTTCCTGGGCTCTTTCTCGTCTCTGTACACAAACATTTTACAGATGTGAAGGTTATTTTATCCTGGGCAGGGGCAGCTTAAGGATTTTGGGGGCCCCTGTTCGGAACAGCTTTGAATTTATGATCCAGTTTCAGCTCTTTCGTGCCCTCTTTGGCCAGGTCACTGACAGTGCACAGGCACACTCATGCAAATTCTCAATGTGTTTGCATCTAATATTCAGGGATAGTGACGTGTGTTTTCAATATTGTAACACAGCAGGGGCTCTCTCGTATTACTGCAAATAATCACTGTGATTTTCTTGGTAGGGACCGCTGTCTCTAATAACACTCTGCTACCCTTGGTCCCTTCTGACTTGCAGGGTTCCCTTGTCCTTTATTCACATACTGTTAGTGTTCTGTGGCATCATGGCCTGGCACCAGGTGGCGCTAGAGCTCTGCAGCCTAGTGGGTGTCTAGGACCCACAATGTGTGACTGCACACCTCTAGGGTCCTGGGGGTGTAGCTCTCCCAGGGGTAAGTATGGGGGTGAGGTCTTTGGGGGTAGTGCAATGCCCACCAACGTGCAGGAAAGCAGGGCCAGCTCTAGGGCGGTGCGACCGGTGCTACCGCACCGGGTGCTGACTTCAGGGGGCGCTGAGTTTGCAAGTTTATTTTGATTTTAAAAGCACCTGCTCCCTTCCTGTCAAGATAACTCCGGTGATTAATGTTTTTCCTGGAGAGAGATCAGGAGTTTTGTCTAGTTGAGATTTTGACTGATCATAAAATAGCACAGAGGGTTAATATGCCTGCTGAAATTAAGGTGTAGGATACAGATCACAAAGTGCATACAATGTGAATAGGTCAGTGGGTTACTGCTTTTGTCAGAGAGATCCTTTTGTTACTTGCAGTTTATAAGTTAAAATCTTCTAATATAGAACAGTGAGCTATTAACTGTCATTAAAGAACTGCACGCACACTGCAAAGTATAGATAGTCCATAGATTAATGTTGCAAAAAGGGTTCATTTAGGTAGAAATCAATTCTGATTATTAAAGAGAACCCCCCCAACCATGGTGTTAAGTTTTAAATTCTGAGGAGCAGATTTGCAAGCCCCTTGTGCCTCCTTGCGCCGCCATTGCGTCACTTTTTTTGACGCAAGGGCGGCGCAAACAATGCGGCAAATTTACAACGTGCCGCATCTAGGGAGATGCGTCATGTTGTAAAGCCCTGCGTCACATTATACCTGCGCCAGGTATAATGTATGCAGGGAGGGCGTTCCCACGCAAAAAGTCATGTAGAACTGACGCAGTGAAATTTACAACATTTCACTCCGTCACTCTACGCCTTCACTGCGTCAAAATCCCTACCCCTGCTCAGACCAGATGTACGGAATGACGTAGGGCTTTTTGTGTGGGACTCACCTATCTGTTGTGGCGCATTCCTGGAGTTGCGTCACTTTCATGAACAACTCCAGCAATGCGTCACTTTTGTGCCAACAGATGCATTAGTATTTCTGACACATCTGTTAATCCTTGCGCCATGGGGCACTGTATTGTAAATACAGCGCATCCATGGTGGTGCAAGGACATTTGCCGCTGGTGCAAGGAAACTGACGCATCTATGCAGACGCGTCAGTTCCCTTTAATCTGCCCCACAGTTTGTGCTTCTCCAGACCAAGCACTCAAACTATCCTGCCTACCAGGATGGGTGACGTGTAACTCCTACACCTTGAAGTCCTCTGTCTTATGTAACATTTCCTATACACTGATTTACACACCTATGATTGATTGTTTCTGTGTATTGTGTGTGGTGTAAAGTGCTCTGACACCCTACACTGGTATGAGTGGCGCTATATAACTAATTAAATGCATGTGAGAGAGAGTGGTTATGGAGACGTATGGGGCACTGTTAAAGGGTGGTAGTGAGGGAATCCGTGGTGGAGGTGGTCTCCACCTCTACCATGGATGGGGGGCGCCAACAACCATTGCGGCAGATTCCGGACCTTTGCACACCCAGAGCCACAGAGGCGTCACTCTCTTCAAGGGGGGCTACAGTGGTTCTTCAGTGACTGCTCGTGCTTTGTAATAAAATGCACCCCTTAGTATGGGGAGCGTGGGGCTGAGTGCTTGGCAGGCGTACTGCTCGCAGGTAGGCTGTGCGCTTCGAGGCGCTGCGCGACACTTACGCATGATCTCTCGGATGGTTATGGCCTCCTTCAGCACCGTTGGTTCGCTCAGACCCGCAATATTCTGTGCTCGGACCCGGAACCGGAGCTTGTCGCCGGTGGTGAGGTCTTTGATCACCATACTGGTGCGTTCTGTCAGCTCCGGGTGAGCAGCGATCCACTCTGACGCTGTGGGGGAAGGAGAGGACAGGCTGTCAACTGGGAGCATCACCCACCCAAAGCAAGAGTAGCGCCAAGCGACCACGAGCAGCGCACTGCGAGGGTAAACACAAAACTAAGGATGGGCGTAGTTGGTGGAGTACCACTACACGGAATTCTACAAAATTGAACATGAACTCCGTTCCGTCTCATCCTAATTAATAAAACAAAAACCTCACATACCCTTGATAAAATAAGAAGTAACTCTATCTTTACATACAAAAATGCATATAGTCATTTCACAAAAGTGAAAATGAAAATACAGCAAGCAGTGAGAGAGGTGATGATTTTGGTGTCCTCCCTAACCTAGGGAGAGAACCAAGTAGATGCCTTGAACACAAAGAGCACATCATGCTGAACGATTCAGTGGTGGTCCCATCCTCCTAGGACCACCCCAAGCACAGTTATGGGCAAAAATACAATCCCAACCAAAGGCCCTGCAAAGCATTATGGGACGAGATTCTAGCGGGCAGTGAATATTATAGTATCCAATATCAAAACATTCCTCAAGGGGCAGGCTCTCCAGGCTCAGCTGAGAGCTAATACTATAATATTCACTGCACTCTAGAATCTCGCCCCATAATGCTTGCTAGGCACTTGGTTGGCATTGTATTTTTGCCCATAACTTTGCTGGGGTGGTCCTAGGAGGATGGGACCACCACAATCGTGGAGCATGATATGCTCTTTGTGTTCAAGGCATCTGCTTGGTCCTCCCCTAGGTTAGGGGGACCCCAAAATCATCACCTCTCTCATTGCCTATTTTTCAAAGCTCACTTTTGTGAATTGATTATATGCTTTTAACATGTAAAGGTAAAGTTGTTTTATCAAAGGGTTTTGGAGTGCAGTAGCTTACTCCAGAGTTTGTGCATGAATTCCATGTTAAGCATATTAATAAAACAGAAATATTGTGTTTTCAATGTAATGCATATTAATACAACAGAAATCTCACATACCTTTTGTAAATCAACAAATGATTATCTTTACATGCTACAATACATATAGTCATCTCACAAAAGTGAAAATGAAAATCTGACAAGCAGTACCTTTCGTTAAACAATCAATAAATAATTCTATCTTTACATGTTAATATGAATACAGTCATCTCACAAAAGTGAAAATGAAAATATAGCAAGCACTGAGAGAGGTGATGATTTTGGGGTCCTCCCTAACCTAGGGAGAGAACCAAGCAGATGCCTTGAACACAAAGAGCACATCATGCTGAATGATTCGGTGGTGGTCCCATCCTCCTAGGACCACCCCAAGCACAGTTATGGGCAAGAATACAATCCCAACCAAAGGCCCTGCAAAGCATTATGGGACGATATTCTAGAGTGCAGTGAATATTATAGCATCCAATATCAAAACATTCCTCAAGGGGCAGGCTCTCGGCTGAGCTGAGAGCTAATACTATAATATTCACTGCACTCTAGAATCTCGCCCCATAATGCTTTGCTGGGCCTTTGGTTGGCATTGTATTTTTGCCCATAACTTTGCTTTGGGTGGTCCTAGGAGGATGGGACCATTACCGAATCGTTCAGCATGATATGCTCTTTGTGTTCAAGGCATCTGCTTGCCCTCCCCCTAGGTTAGGTGTGACCCCAAAATCATGACCTCTCTCATTGCCTGGTATTTTTTAAAGTTCACTTTTGTGAATTGGTTATATGATTTTAAGCATGTAAAGTTAAAGTTGTTTTATTAAAGGGTTGTGGGTGCAGTAGCTAACTCCGAGTGGGAATTATTGCATGAATTCCATGTTTTCAATCTCTGCTGGCGGAGCGGAGTTCATTGCCCACGGTTACACAAAACAAAGGCTGCAATGAAATCACAGTGCAAAAGAGAAAGTGCCAAACAGGCGAGAGCGACAAGGCAGCCGCACCCTAAGAATATGAGAGATCGCTAACAATGCAACCAAATATATATACACGAATTGGCAACAACGGAGGAAATGTTACTATCGGAGACTAGCGACGCACGACTAAGTACGACATGGCTGCAAACCAATAATCGAACAAGAGTTCATATAAAAAGAGTATCTGAGAGTCTCTGAGAGAGGCATGAAATGATGTAACATAACACAGCAGACCTGTAACAGAGCTTTAAGTGGAATGAAAAAGCTGTGGGGTGGGAGTCTCTCAAAGGGGCGTGGCCGATGTAATTAAGAGGGTGGCTTAAATAAACATTAAAGCTAAAAATCTGTGCTTAAGGTAGTGTGCCGCCCAACCAGTATTTTGCTGCTTCTGTCATTGCATCCAGATATACAACACAACAAGTAACATTGCACCTACAACAAGCCAGGACTATTGACTTTGCCAATGGTTGTTAGTTGCATGAGATAAATAAGCAACAACTACGACTGCGTAGTATAACATATAAAAAATGCTTCAGTTCTGACATGATGAGACGATTGAAAGAACTACAACGAGTCTCTTTGAAGCTACATCAAAGGCAGTGAAGGGTGGTGCTGCTGCAGAATTAAGATTTTTTATTCCACCCAGAAGGTGAGGGCAAAATCGGAGAGCCTGACAGCGACCCGTCTCAGCACCTGTTCTTTAGAACTTCCGGTACTGAGCACCGGCAGGACCCGGCCCACTCAAAGCTCTACCTGTAACATGGCCCTGCTGTGGGTGTGCAGATGTCTCTCCTGTGAGTGTGCGTCCCTCCTGTAACACCGCTCTGCTGAGAGTGTGAGCATGTCACCCGTGCTGTGAGAATGTACGTATGCCCTGTAACAAGGCTATGCTGGGAGTCTGCACGTCTGTCCTGTAACACGGCTCTACTGTGAGTGTGTACATATCTGTCTGTAACAAGGCTCTGTTGTGTGTGTGTTACATGTCTGTCCTGTAACAAGGCTCTACTGTGTGTGTGTACATGTCTCACTGTAACAAGACTCTTCTGTCAGTGTACACAAGGCTCTGTTGTGCTTGTGTACCAGGCTCTGCTGTGAGTGTGCACCAGGCTCTGTTGTGTGTGTGCAACAGGCTCTGTTGTGTGTGTGTGCACCAGGCTCTGCTGTGAGTGTGCACAAAGCTCTGCTGTGAGTGTGCACAAAGCTCTGCTGTGAGTGTGTACAAGGTTCTGCTGTGTGTGTGTACAAAGCTCTGCTGTGAGTGTGTACAAGGCTCTGTTGTGAGTGTGTACAAGGCTCTGTTGTGAGTGTGTACCAGGCTCTGCTGTGAGTGTGCACAAAGCTCTGCTGTGAGTGTGCACAAAGCTCTGTTGTGAGTGTGTACAAGGCTCTGTTGTGTGTGTGTGTGTGTACAAGGCTCTGCTGTGAGTGTCTACAAGGCACTACTGTAAGTTTGTACAAGGCTCCGTTGTGAGTATGTACAAGGCTCTGCTGTGAGTGTGTACAAGGCTCTGCTCTCTGGGTGTACAAGGCTCTGCTGTGAGTGTGCACAAAGCTCTGCTGTGAGTGTGCACAAAGCTCTGCTGTGAGTGTCCACAAAGCTCTGTTGTGAGTGTGTACAAGGCTCTGCTGTCTAGGTGTACAAGGCTCTGCTGTGAGTGTGCACAAAGCTCTGCTGTGAGTGTCCACAAAGCTCTGTTGTGAGTGTGTACAAGGCTCTGTTGTAATGTGAGTTTGTACAAGGCTCTGCTGTGGGTGTGTACAAGGCTCTGTTCTGGGTGTGTACAAGGCTCCGTTGTGAGTATGTACAAGGCTCTGCTGTCTGGGTGTACAAGGCTCTGCTGTGAGTGTGCACAAAGCTCTGCTGTGAGTGTGCACAAAGCTCTGCTGTGAGTGTCCACAAAGCTCTGTTGTGAGTGTGTACAAGGCTCTGTTGTGTGTGTGTACAAGGCTCTGCTGTGAGAGTGCACAAAGCTCTGCTGTGAGTGTGCACAAGGCTCTGCTGCGAGTGTGCACAAGGCTCTGCTGTGAGTGTGAACAAGGCTCTGCTGTGAGTGTGTACAAGGCTTTGCTGTGAGTGTGTACAAGGCTCTGCTGCGAGTGTGTACAAGGCTCTGCTGCGAGTGTGTACAAGGCTCTGCTGTGAGTGTGTACAAGGCTCTGCAGCGAGTGTGTACAAGGCTCTGCTGTGAGTGTGAACAAGGCTCTGCTGAGTGTGAACAAGGCTCTGCTGTGTGTGTACGAAGCTCTGCTGCGAGTGTGTACAAGGCTCTGCTGCAAGTGTGTACAAGGCTTTACTGCGAGTGTGTACAAGGCTCTGCTGTGAGTATGAACAAGGCTCTGCTATGTGTGTGTATGAGTCTCTGCTTTGAGTGTGTACAAGGCTCTGCTGTGAGTGTGTACAAGGCTCTGCTGCGAGTGCATACAAGGCTCTGCTGTGAGTGTGTACAAGGCTCTGCTATGTGTGTGTACGAGTCTCTTCTTTGAGTGTCTACAAGGCTCTGCTGTGAGTGTGTACAAGGCTCTGCTGTGAATGTGTACAAGGCTTTGTTGTGAGTGTGTACAAGGCTCTGCTATGTGTGTGTACGAGTCTCTGCTGTAAGTGTGTACAAGGCTGTGGTATGAGTGTAAAAGGCTCTACTGTGAGTGTGTACAAAGGCTCTGATCTGTATGTGTGTTTTTGCACAAGGCTCTGCTGTGTGTGTTTACAAGGCTCTGCTCTGAGTGCGTACACAGCTCTGATGTGAGTGTGCACCAGGCTCTACTGGTAGTGTGTACAAAGCTCTGCTTTGTGTGTGTGTGCAAGTCTGTGATGTAGGTGTATATAAGGCTCTTCTGTGAATGTGTACAAGGGTTTGCTGTGAGTGTGTACCAGGATCTTCTGTGATTGTGTACAAGGCTCTGCTGTAAGTGTGCACAAGGCTCTGCTGTGAGTGTGTGCAAGGCTTTGCTGTACAAGGCTGTGGTATGAGTTACACAGCTCTACTGTGAGCGTGTACAAGGCTCTGCTGTGTGCGTGTCTGTACTAGGCGCTACTGTGTGTGTGTACAAGGCTCTTATGTGAGTGTACTGAGTGTGTAAAAGGCTCCACTGTGAGTGTGTATAAGGCTCTGCTGTAAGTATACAAGGCTCTGCTGTGAGTGTGTACAAGGCTCTGCTTTGAGTGTGAACAAGGCTCTGCTATGTGTGTGTACGAGTCTCTTCTTTGAGTGTGTACAAGGCTCTGCTGTGAGTGTGTAAAAGGCTCTGCTGTGAGTGTTCAAGGCCCTGGTGTGTGTGTACAAGGCTCTGCTGTAAGTGCGTACATGGCTCTGATGTGAGTGTGCACCAGGCTCTACTGGTAGTGTGTACAAAGCTCTGCTTTGTGTGTGTGTGCAAGGCTGTGTTGTAGATGTATACAAGGCTCTTCTGTGAATGTGTACAAGGATTTGCTATGAGTGTGTACAAAGCTCTGCTGTAAGTGTGCACAAGGCTTTGCTGTGAGTGTGTGCAAGGCTTTGCTGTACAAGGCTGTGGTATGAGTTACACAGCTCTACTGTGAGCGTGTACAAGGCTCTGCTGTGTGCGGGTCTGTACTAGGCACTACTATGTGTGTGTACAAGGCTCCTATGTGATTGTACTGAGTGTTAAAGTCTCCACTGTGAGTGTGTACAAGGCTCTGCTGTAAGTATACAAGGCTCTGCTGTGAGTGTGTACAAGAAACTACTGTGAGTGCGCCCAAGGCTCTAATGTGAGTGCGCACAAGGCTCTACTGTGAGTGCGCACAAGGCTCCGCGCTATGTGTGTGCACATGATTACGGTGTGAGTGTGTCCAAGGCTCTGCTTTAAGTGTGTACAAGATTACACTGTGAGTGTGTACAAGGCTCTGCTGTGATGTGAGTTTGTACAAGGCTCTGCTGTGGGTGTGTACAAGCCTCTGTTCTGGGTGTGTACAAGGTCCATTGTGAGTGTGTACAAGGCTCTGCTGTGGGTGTGTACAGGGCTCTGCTGAGAGAGTGTACAAGGCTTGAGTGTGTGTGTGTGTGTGTGTATACAAGGATTTGCTGTCTGGGTGTACAAGGCTCTGCTGTGTGTGTACAAGGCTCTACTGTGGGTGTGTACAAAGCTCTGCTGTGAGTGTACATGACTGCTGCAATTTGAGTGTGTACAAGGCTCTGCTCTAATGTGAGTGTGTACAAGGCTCTGCTGTAAGTGTGTATAATACTTTGTTGTAAGAGTGAACAAGGCTCTGCTGTGTGTGTGTACAAGGCTCTGCTGTAATGTGAGTGTGTACAAGCGTCTGCTGTAAGTGTGTATAATGCTCAGCTGTGAGTGTATATGGTTTTGCTGTGTGTGTGTACATGGCTTGAGTGTGTGTGTACAATGCTCTGCTGTGAGTGTGTACAATGCTCTGCTGTGTGAGTGTGTACAAGGCTCTGCTGTGAGAGTCTACAAGGCTCTGCTGTGAGAGTGTACAAGGCTCTGCTGTGTGTGTGTGTGTACAAGGCTCTGCTGTGATTGTGCAAAAGGCTCTGCTGTGTGTACAAGGCTCTGCTGTGATTGTGCAAAAGGCTCTGCTGTGAGTGTGTACAAGGCTCTGCTGTGTGTGTGTGTACAAGGCTCTGCTGTGAGAGTCTACAAGGCTCTGCTGTGAGAGTCTACAAGGCTCTGCTGTGTGTGTGTGTACAAGGCTCTGCTGTGATTGTGCAAAAGGCTCTGCTGTGATTGTGCAAAAGGCTCTGCTGTGTGTACAAGGCTCTGCTGTAATGTGAATGTGTACAAGGCTCTGTGGTAATGTGAATGTGTACAAGGCACTGCTGTAAATGTGCACAAGGCTCTGCTGTGAGTGTGTACAAGGCACTACTATGAGTGTGTTCAAGGCTCTGCTGTGTGTGAGAATAGAAGGCTCTACTGAGTGTGCGCAAAAATATCTGCTCAGTGTGTGTCCAATGCTCTGCTGTGTATGAGTGTACAAGGCTCTACTGAGAGTGTACAAGGCTCTACTGCGAGTGTGCAAAAGGCTCTGCTCTGTGTGTGTACAGGGCTCTGCTTTGAGTGTGTAGAAGGCTCTGCTGTGAGTGTGTACAAGACTGCGTAAGTGTGTACAAGATTACGCTGTGAGTGTGTACAAGGCTTTGCTGTAATATGAGTTTGTACAAGGATCTGCTGTGGATGTGTACAAGGCTCTGTTCTGGGTGTGTACAAAGCTCTGTTGTGAGTGTGTACAAGGCTCTGCTGTGGGTGTGTACAAGGCTCTGCTGAGAGTGTGTACAAGGCTCAAGTGTGTGTGTGTACAAGGCTCTGCCGTGTGTGTACAAGGTTCTGCTGCAATGTGAGTGTGTACAAGGCTCTGCTTTGTGTGTGTTGTACAAGGCTCTGCTGTGAGTGTATACAAGGCTCTGCTGTGAGTGTACAAGGCTCTGCTGTGAGTGTGTACAAGGCCCTGCTGTGTATGTGTACAAGGCTCTGCTGTGGGTGTGTACAAAGCTCTGCTGTAAGTGTACAAGGCTCTGCTGCAATGTGAGTGTGTACAAGGCTCTGCTGTGTGTGTGTTGTACAAGGCTCTGCTGTGGGTGTGTACAAAGCTCTGCTGTAAGTGTACAAGGCTCTTCTGCAATGTGAGTGAGTACAAGGCTCTGCTGTATGTGTGTTGTACAAGGCTCTGCTTCAATGTGAGTGAGTACAAGGCTCTGCTGTGGGTGTGTACAAAGCTCTGCTGTAAGTGTACAAGGCTCTGCTGCAATGTGAGTGAGTACAAGGCTCTGCTGCGAGTGTATACAAGGCTCTGCTGTGAGTGTACAAGGCTCTGCTGTGAGTGTGTACAAAGCTCTGCTGTAGGTGTACACGACTCTGCTGTGACTGTGTACAAGGCTCTGCTGTGAGTGTGTACAAGGCTCTACTGTGAGTGTGTACAAGGCTCTGCTGTGAGTGTATACAAGGCTCTGCTGTGAGTGTGTACAAGGCCCTGCTGTGTATGTGTACAAGGCTCTGCTGTGGGTGTGTACAAAGCTCTGCTGTAAGTGTACAAGGCTCTTCTGCAATGTGAGTGAGTACAAGGCTCTGCTGTATGTGTGTTGTACAAGGCTCTGCTTCAATGTGAGTGAGTACAAGGCTCTGCTGTGGGTGTGTACAAAGCTCTGCTGTAAGTGTACAAGGCTCTGCTGCAATGTGAGTGAGTACAAGACTCTGCTGCGAGTGTATACAAGGCTCTGCTGTGAGTGTACAAGGCTCTGCTGTGAGTGTACAAGGCTCTGCTGTGAGTGTGTACAAAGCTCTGCTGTAGGTGTACACGACTCTGCTGTGACTGTGTACAAGGCTCTGCTGTGAGTGTGTACAAGGCTCTACTGTGAGTGTGTACAAGGCTCTGCTGTGTGTGTGTAACTGGTTCTGTGGGGAAGGATATTTCTTCTACAAAACATTAATTAGTAGTAAACATTTTTCAAGAAAACATTAATTAGTGATGGAGCAAATCAATTGCGCCCCAATGGGGACAAAGTAATACTATAAGACACCAAAAGGAGACTTTGTAAGTGTGATATATTATCAATCATATATCATGAAGTGATGCAAAGAGTAATAACATAAGACTCTACCACATTTTATTATGTATACACATGTCATATATGTTTAGTTAGTGTTGACACTGTTTGTGTAACTTGAGGAGCGCCATTCTTAATATATATATTTTTTGTAATAAAATGTCATATTTTGTAATATATGTAGTGTGTCAGGGTATCGTATCTGTGTTTGGAACTCTTTGAGTCCTATGTTTATATTGTGCTGTATTTAGGTTTATGTCAAAGTAGTTTTACTTGAATCACTGTTTGGATTTTCATTATTAGCCCCAGGTTCAAGTTCTAGGGTAGTCCTTGTTGTTTGTTAGCAAGAGTAATAACATGTCACAGAAAACACACAGGACTGTTATGGAACATATTCAATAATGGAAAATATAAAAATGAACAAAGAATAAGGACCAAGACACAATAAACATACAATGATATAAAGGTTACATAAATGAATCATTCGGGTGTCCCAAGAAAACAGATGACTGCATAGGCATTTGTAATTTTTAACTTGGAAATAAGAATGGCTTGGTAGGAATAGGGAGCACCAATTATTATCGTCGATGTTTCGATCCTTTATGTGTTAAATTCAAAAACATCACCGCGGGTCTTCATCAGGACTGAGCACAGAAAACAGCCTGTGATTATGGTGAGATGTAACCTCAAATGTAGGTGTTTGAGTCAGGCAATTAATGTGGTATTGAGAGGTTAAAATCCGGCCCCTTATTATTCTAGCCTTAGGAAACCGGGAGAAATTCAATCAGGGGCGCAAAGTACTGGAGCAGGTGATGAATATTGTTTGTTTCACCGGAACGCCGCGTCGACACTTTTGAGTCAGCCAGTTCCACCAGAGCTCGCTGTTTTTGTACAATTTTTTTTAATACGTTTTATCTCACTGTTTAATGTGTAACATGATAAATGATCTGTATTTATGTTTGTTATAATACAGTAGATCTGATTACTTTTACCATTGTGCAAGAGTCTGTTTTCTCTCGTTGTTCTTTTTCTTTTCTTTTTTGTTTAATGTTTTAACACATGTATTTGCAAAAATTGTTTTATATTGAGGATTGATTAATTGGAACTGTGATTTAGGCTTTTATCTTTGATTCACGATTTGTCTATCCAACAGACTGGTCTGTTATAAACAATAAAATATATGAAGATATTATTCTTTTTTTCTTTTTTTTTTAAATGAGTAGCTTTTTATGAACCAAACAGAATTATATTATGTTCACTTGTTTATGCAATTTTCTTGAGTTTTTATGGGTTTGTGTTCAATCTAGAAAGTGTGGTCCTACTCGAATTTGCGCCGAGGGGCCCATACAACAATAAGTTTTCCCTTGCGGTACCGGTTCGTAAGATAGTATTCTCCACTTACATTTAGTGTATGGTAAGTTAATTATTAAGGGAAAAGGGAGTTGTGTTATTGTTTTTGGTCCATATACCCTGTCCCTTTTCTCCACAGAAGGGTAACTCTTTTGTGATTTGATAATCTCCTGTAACAGTGCCCTCCTGTGTGTGTGTCTCCCATAACACTGCTGCATTGTGACTGGGTCTGTCTGTCTCTCCTGTAACACTGCTCTGCTGAGAGTGTGTACATATCTCTCCTGTAATGTGTGGTTCTTACCTGTAACAATGCTCGATTGTGTGTGTGTTTCTCCTTTAACAATGCTCTGCTGTGAGATTGCACGTTTCTGTCTTGTAATATTGCTCTGCTGAGAGTGTGAACATCTCTCTCCTTTAACACTGCTCTGCTGTATGTGTGGTTCTTGACTGTAACAATGTTCTATCGTGTGTGTGGGTTTCTCCTTTAACACTGCTCTGCTGTGAGTGTACCTGCCACTCCTGTAACAATGCTCTACAGTAATATTACATGTGTATCTCCTGTAGCAGTGCTCTCCTGTGTGTGTGTCTCCTGTAACACTACTGGGCTGTAAATGTATGCATGTCTCTCCTATAACACTGCTGCACTGTGAGTGTGCCTGTCTGTCTCACCTGTAACACTGCTGTACTGTGAGTGTGCATGTCTGTCTCTCCTGTAACACTGCTGCACTGTGAGTGTGCGTGTCTGTCTCCCCTGTAACACTGCTGCACTGTGAGTGTGCCTGTCTGTCTCACCTGTAACACTGCTGTACTGTGAGTGTGCATGTCTGTCTCCCCTGTAACACTGCTGCACTGTGAGTGTGCCTGGCTGTCTCCCCTGTAACACTGCTGTACTGTGAGGGTGCATGTCTGTCTCTCCTGTAACACTGCTGTACTGTGAGTGTGCATCTGTCTCTTCTGTAACATTGTTCTGCTGTGAATGTATGTGACACTCCGATAACAATGCTCTACTGTGAGATTGCATGTCTCTCCTGTAACACTGCCCTCCCGTGTGTGTGTCTCCTGTAACACTGCTGGGCTGTCAATGTTGGCGATTCTCTCCTGTAACACTGCTGTACTGTGAGTGTGCGTCTGTCTCTCCTGTAACACTGCTGTACTGTGAGTGTGCGTCTGTCTCTCCTGTAACACTGCTGTACTGTGAGTGTGCCTGTCTGCCTCTCCTGTAACACTGTGTTATGATTTCCCTTGTGTTGAGGCCGCGCGCCTCTGTGGAATGCTTCCATGCGAACGTTCTGATATTGCGTGGTGTGCCTCGCGACCTCGGCAGTTTGTCAGTTACGGCTGGCTGAGGCGTGAGGGACGCTGCGACTCCGTGCTTTGACGAATAAACCTTGTTGAACCGTCACCTGCCTAAGTGTCTTGTGTGGATTACAACATTTTATTGGCGACGAGCTACAGCCGGCATAGCACGGACTCAGCGGCACAGTACTTGCTTGTGCAGAGGAACTTTCACTGGTCCTGCGGTCATCGCGCCTCCGCTGAGGGGTAGAAAGTGCGAATTAAGTGACCCCCAACGCGCCGCTTAACCAGCAGAGCATCGTGGTTCATGGGGTAAGAGCGTGTGAAAATTGACCCCCAACGCGCCGTATTTGCTGCACTCTGCGGCTCAGAGCGCGGAAGTTGCTGCTTGAGGGGCGAGAAAATGTGTGATTGAACTCCTACGATACGCTTCCGTGTGTGCTGGTAGACGGGGGCACATTTTTGTGATTCTGCTTGGAGGTGCAGGAGGATTGCGTGGAAGCCATTTCAACGCGAATGAGCATGAGACATCAGCTGACTGAACGCGCTGCCGCTCGTCGGTGAAGCTGACGCGCTGAGAGGAATTCCTGGGCTATCGACCTCTAAACAGCTGACAGTGACGCGCCGGCGTGAGTGGAGCCTCTCCTCTTAAAGCTACAGTCACACATAAAATTTGCAGCATGTTAATGTGACAGCCTCCTAATTTTAAGCTTCAAGGTGTCATGCTTTATTAGTTTGGGGGAACATTTTGCATACAGCTGTCCAGTGGTATTTTTTTTTTTTCAAGCCTCATTTCCTTTCCGCATCTTTCATTGAAGCATGGATGTCACAGCTTTAGATGTCACAGCTGTCTCTTCTCCCCCACATTTTCTCTCTCAACCTGGTTGTCCTAGCATTGAGTGGGATGAGTGGATCGACATCTTTGACAACTATCTTGAGGCGTTGGATGCTCAGGATTTTAGCTCAAGTAGAAAAAGGGCGATCTTACTTACCAGTCTTGGTAAAGAGGGACAACACATTTTTAAGTACCTCCCAGTTGTCACTGATCAACGTGGCCAACCCATTGACGACGTCTATCTAGAGGCACGAAAAAGATTGGAAAAAAGGTTTGTGCAAGAGACAAATGTCGTCACGAGGAGGCACACATTTTATACCCAGCCACAGAGAAGTGGAGAAACAATTGATGACTTTGTCACAAGACTGCGTGAACTTTCCGTCAAATGTAGATTTGGTCCCATGGCTGAGGAGATGATACGGGATCAGCTGATAGTGCAATGCAGAAGTAGAAAGACTCAAGAACGGCTGTGGGATGCAAAGAACCCCACTCTAAAAGATGCCATTGCTATAGCAAAGATAGTAGAAGAGTCAGAGTTTTGCATGAAGGAGATGGACCGTAGAGATTCTAAATTGAATAGTAATGGCAATGGGGAAACATCTGTAGTGGAAGGAAGTGAAGGGGAAGTGGCTGCGTCCACAAGATATGGTGGCAAGGGTAATAAGGGCTGTTCTGGCAGCAGGCCATTTCCAAACAAGTTTAGCAATAGGATGTGTAGCAAGTGTGGTAGCACATATCACACAGCTGATTCAAAAAACTGCTGGGCCATAGGCAAAGAGTGCATGAAGTGCGGCCGCAGAGGCCATTTTGCTAAAATGTGTCGAGATGTTAACAAAGGAAAGGTGGCATTGTTGAATGAAGATAGCTACTACAGTGAATGCTTGCCTAGGCCTGACAGAATCCTTTGCGTTGAACCATCCCAAATCGAGAAGGGTGACAATGAAGATGTTCTTACAACCCACTCTTCATGTTTTGATAATAAGAGAAGACACCGACCCAAGGCAGAATTTGTCATCGCTAACAGAAAAGTTGATCTTATGGTAGATTCGGGGTCGTTGTACACCATCCTACCTAAGAGGATATACGAACAAGAATGGCCCAATATTTGCTTGTTACCCAAAGAAATAAACCCAGGTGGCTATCAAGGATAGCAGATAGACATACTGGGTTATATGTTGGCGGATATTTATTTTAAAAATAGGTCTGTTAAAGGTAAAGTTTATGTAGCTGAATCTGGGCCCCCCATATTAGGTTGGTACCATCAGTACGACCTACATATCAAGATTGACCCCCATGGTGTAGAGCAAGTCATGGTCGTAGATGATCTCACTGTTGAGGACATCTTGGAGGGTGCCAAGGAAGTGTTCAGAGACCAACTTGGTAACCTTGAGGGTTACGTCCACAAGATAAAACTCAAGTCTGGAGCCATCCCCGTCCAGCATAAGCTCAGAAGAGTTCCCATTATGGTAAGGGGGGAAGTCAAAAAGATGTTAAATGAAATGTTATCCAATGGGATCATTGAACCTGTTGAGTGCTCTCCATGGGTTTCTCCCGTCGTCATCACAGAGAAGGCAGATGGTAATTTGTGTTTCTGTGTTGACCTGAGGAGTTTAAACCAAAATATAATTCCTGACACCTTTCCCCTGCCCAACATTAACGAGCTTGTTGTTGCAAGGGGCAAAGTTTTTACTAAGTTGGACCTTCGTCACGCCTATCACCAAATACGGTTGCATGACTCCTCTAAACACTTGACAGCTTTCATAACCATGGAAGGCCTCTTCCAATTCACCAGGATGCCATTTGGACTATCCTCTGCCGCCAGTGTTTTTCCGAGGATGGTGTCTAAAGTGTTTAGGGGCATGAAGAACATCATCTACTTCCAGGATGATATCCTAGTTTTTGGTGATAGTGAAAGGAGTCACAACTTGGTGCTTAAGGATGCACTTGCAAGGCTTCTAGAGGCTGGTTTAACGCTTCAGAGAGAAAAATGTGCTTTCCTCGTCACGGAAGTGGAGTACTTGGGACACTCACTATCCAACGATGGAGTTAAACCCAAAAGGGATCTGCTGGCCTCCATAAGGGAGGCTCCCACTCCCTGTACTAAGGATCAATTGCGGTCCTTTCTTGGACTAATTGAGTATTATTCCAAGTTTGTCAAAACTTTTGCTAGCAAAACTGAACCTTTAAAAGTACTTATGAGGAAGGGTGTGAACTTTACATGGGGTACAGACCAGCTTACCTGTTTTGAAAACATCAAACATGAAATTTGTGATGCAGGAATTCTAGTGCCTTTTGATATTAATGCTAAGACTATAGTCACAGTTGATGCATGCGACACTGGTATTGGTGCTGTCCTATCACAGAGTGATGGTACTGCTGAAAAAACAGTAGCTTTCGCATCACGCACCTTGACAACCATTGAACGTCATTACTCTGTGATAGAAAAAGAAACTTTGGCTGCCACTTGGGGAGTTGAATATTTCAGAACATATGTCTGGGGACGTAAGATACTTCTCCGTACAGACCACAAACCCCTACTAAAAAGTTTGTCACCTGGTGGGACCGGAAAGGGATCAGCCAGACTAGCTCGCCTGGCCTCAAGGTTGCAAGAGTACAACTTTCAGATAGAGTTCATTTCTGGGTGGCGCAATGTCCAGGCAGACTGCTTATCACGTTTGCCTTTAGAGTGGGAAAAAGTGGATAAGATTGGGGTCACAAAGAGTGCAAGAGAAGGGGCCATTTCATGTGTGGAAGATGTTGTTCAATGGAGTTGTGGGGTGGTCAACAAAAAAGAGGGGGCGAGTGCCATGTCGGAGGAAGAGGTACTCAAGGCCATCCTCAACCTCATTCTTAAAGGAGGGCGCAGAGAGAGCACCTTGCCTTGTAATGTGAGACCTTTTAATTCTATCATCAACGAATTATCTATCGTTGCAGACCAGATTATCATGCGGGGTGATAAGATAGTCCCTCCCCTTGGCATTCGCAAGAGGTTATTTGACATAGCCCATGAGGGACACATGGGGAAGACCATTACCAAGAAAAGGTTGAGGAGCGAGTTTTGGTGGCCGGGAATGGATGGTGAGGTGGTCGATTGGGTTGAAAGGTGCAGCGAGTGCAAGGAGTGTGAGAAGAGGTTAAAGGTTGGACCACAGTCGGTCCCGAGTTCCATCCACGATCCCGGTGTGAGTTGGCATAGTATTTGCCTTGACTTCATTGGACCCATGCCAGGAGTTCATCCCAATAAGAGGTTTGGGATGGTTGTCATGGATGTTCACTCTAGATGGCTGATTGTGCACCTTCTTCCTGAAATCACCACTAGAGTCACCATAAAAGTGTTGCGCTGCATTTTTAAAGAAGAAGGCTATCCCAATGTCCTTATTACAGACAATGGCACGCAGCTTACTTCAGGTGAAATGAGTGAATTCTTACGCCATTGTGGGATCAAACATTCTCTCACTGCACTTTATAATCCCCAGTCCAATGGTATTGTAGAAAGAGCCAACCGCATGATTAAAAGTGCTATAGGTCTTGCCCTCGCCAATAACCTGGATGTTGATGAGACCTTGAACGAACTGGTGTGGGCTTACCGTACTACTGAAAATACCACTACTGGTGTTGTTCCTTTTGTTGCCATGCGCGGAAGGAAACCCTCTACCAAACTAGTACCCTCTTGGGTCAGAGAGTTATTGGAAGGGAAGAGTGTGTGTGTGGGTGACGCATCTAAAAACAATTCTGCACCCACTCTTGTGAGCTCTCAGACTATGTCCCACACCAGTCTCCAGCCCGGAGATTGGGTCAAAGTCAGATCTGGTCGTTGGGTTAAGGGTGTGTGTAAGTTCCGTGGCCCTTTCCAAGTTAAAGAAGTTTACCAGTGGCATGTCGTTTTGTCAAATGGAGAAAAGTGGAATCTACGTAGAGTAGCCAAGTACTGCTCACGAGACAATCCACCCAGGGCTAGCGGGAGTAGACATTCTTGTTCAGGTTATATGTTGGCGCATGATTATCAATTATTGAACAGTTCGCGCTCTTGTGCAGAAATGAGAGCACCTGGTCCCAGTGGTGACAACTTAGGTGTTCGCCAGGGCCACAGTGATGAAAATCAAGATTTACATCCTTCACAAACCACTCAACGTTGTCAAAGACCCTTACGGGTCAAAGGGCCTCCCCATCACTTACAGGATTTCCTAGTGGGTTAGCCCTTTCTATTCTTTGCTCTTCCCCCTCTTCTCCTGTATCTCCTTTCCTGTTATTAGCCATTCTGTGTTTTATTATTCTACCTGCGTGTAGAACAAAGGGGGGTATGTTATGATTTCCCTTGTGTTGAGGCCGCGCGCCTCTGTGGAATGCTTCCATGCGAACGTTCTGATATTGCGTGGTGTGCCTCGTGACCTCGGCAGTTTGTCAGTTACGGCTGGCTGAGGCGTGAGGGACGCTGCGACTCCGTGCTTTGACGAATAAACCTTGTTGAACCGTCACCTGCCTCAGTGTCTTATGTGGATTACAACACACTGCTGCACTGTGAGTGAGCCTGTCTGTCTCTCCTGTAACACTGCTGCACTGTGAGGGTGCGTGCCTCTCTCCTGTAACACTGATGCACTGTGAGTGTGCGTGTCTCTCTCCTGTAACACTTCTGCACTGTGAGTGTGCCTGTCTGCCTCTCCTGTAACACTGCTGCACTGTGAGTGTGCCTGTCTGTCTCTCCTGTAACACTGCTGCACTGTGAGTGTGCGTGTCTCTCTCCTGTAACACTGCTGCACTGTGAGTGTGCGTGTCTCTCTCTTGTAACACTGCTGCACTGTGAGTGTGCCTGTCTGCCTCTCCTGTAACACTGCTGCACTGTGAGTGTGCCTGTCTGTCTCTCCTGTAACACTGCTGCACTGTGAGGGTGCGTGCCTCTCTCCTGTAACACTGCTGCACTGTGAGTGTGCGTGTCTCTCTCCTGTAACACTTCTGCACTGTGAGTGTGCCTGTCTGCCTCTCCTGTAACACTGCTGCACTGTGAGTGTGCCTGTCTGTCTCTCCTGTAACACTGCTGCACTGTGAGTGTGCGTGTCTCTCTCCTGTAACACTGCTGCACTGTGAGTGTGCGTGTCTCTCTCTTGTAACACTGCTGCACTGTGAGTGTGCCTGTCTGCCTCTCCTGCAACACTGCTGCACTGTGAGTGTGCGTGTCTCTCTCTTGTAACACTGCTGTACTGTGAGTGTGCATCTGTCTCTTCTGTAACATTGTTCTGCTGTGAATGTATGTGACAATCCGATAACAATGCTCTACTGTGAGATTGCATGTCTCTCCTGTAACACTGCCCTCCCGTGTGTGTGTCTCCTGTAACACTGCTGGGCTGTCAATGTTGGTGATTCTCTCCTGTAACACTGCTGTACTGTGAGTGTGCGTCTGTCTCTCCTGTAACACTGCTGTACTGTGAGTGTGCGTCTGTCTCTCCTGTAACACTGCTGCACTGTGAGTGTGCGTCTGTGTCTCCTGTAATACTGCTGCACTGTGAGTGTGCCTGTCTGCCTCTCCTGTAACACTGCTGCACTGTGAGTGTGCGTGTCTCTCTCCTGTAACATTGCTGCACTGTGAGTGTGCCTGTCTGCCTCTCCTGTAACACTGCTGCACTGTGAGTGTGCCTGTCTGTCTCTCCTGTAACACTGCTGCACTGTGAGTGTGCATGTCTCTCTCCTGTAACACTGCTGCACTGTGACTGTGCGTGTCTCTCTCTTGTAACACTGCTGCACTGTGAGTGTGCCTGTCTGCCTCTCCTGTAACACTGCTGCACTGTGAGTGTGCCTGTCTGCCTCTCCTGTAACACTGCTGCACTGTGAGTGTGCCTGTCTGTCTCTCCTGTAACACTGCTGCACTGTGAGTGTGCGTGTCTCTCTCCTGTAACACTGCTGCACTGTGAGTGTGCGTGTCTCTCTCTTGTAACACTGCTGCACTGTGAGTGTGCCTGTCTGCCTCTACTGTAACACTGCTGCACTGTGAGTGTGCCTGTATGCCTCTCCTGTAACACTGCTGCACTGTGAGTGTGCCTGTCTGCCTCTCCTGTAACACTGCTGCACTGTGAGTGTGCCTGTCTGTCTCCTGTAACACTGCTGCACTGTGAGTGTGCCTGTCTGCCTCTCCTGTAACACTGCTGCACTGTGAGTATGCCTGTCTGCCTCTCCTGTAACACTGCTGCACTGTGAGTGTGCCTGTCTGTCTCTCCTGTAACACTGCTGCACTGTGAGTGTGCGTGTCTCTCTCCTGTAACACTGCTGCACTGTGAGTGTGCGTGTCTCTCTCCTGTAACACTGCTGCACTGTGAGTGTGCGTGTCTCTCTCTTGTAACACTGCTGCACTGTGAGTGTGCCTGTCTGCCTCTCCTATAACACTGCTGCACTGGGAGTGTGCCTGTCTGCCTCTCCTGTAACACTGCTGCACTGTGAGTGTGCCTGTCTGTCTCTCCTGTAACACTGCTGCACTGTGAGTGTGCCTGTCTGTCTCCTGTAACACTGCTGCACTGTGAGTGTGCCTGTCTGCCTCTCCTGTAACACTGCCTTCTTCTCCTCTAACAGTGTTGTGTCTCTGTGTGTCTGTCACAATGGTCCAGTCCGGGGTTCTGGTGCAGGGCCAACACATTCTACTAGACAATTACACAAATAACACAAGACAGCCAGAAATGGCGTAAGTGTTATTTTGAATAAGCAGGTTCCCTGACCTGCTTAACAACTGTAATGACCTGTGACATAGAGTAGAACGTGATCTGTGACGACATTTACATAGCGCCTAGTCTGTCACGTGTGCAGCGTCTTTGTGCCCTCGACAGTGACTTTCTGCATCGCTGCTGGGTGTCATTGCCGACTGGGGCCTGGTTCAGCTAGAATCTAGATAGTGTATCGTGTTCTGGCCCTGTTCTCAGGGGGGTCGCGGTGCTTTGCTCTTTGAGTTGTTTTGTGAGCTAGTGCTGGTTAAGGGTTACGACCAGCATGCGATGACGTACCTTACATATCTTCTAGGCAGGGTCGGATTGGTAAGGCGGGCACTCGGGAAATGGCCGAAGGGCCGGTAGCCGAGTTCTAGTTGTGGGCTGCTTCCTTGGGCAGCCTGAGGGCTGTCTGTGCTGTTAGGATGCCGCCAGTGGCCCAGTGGGTGCCTGAGTGGCCTTTCTAGAGGCAGATGGGCGAAGGTATCACTCCCTCTCTCTCGCTGGGCCGGCCCATCAATGTATGCTGATTGAGCGGGGGCAGGGGGCCTGAGCAGAAGTGGCCTCATGTGCATTCAAGTGTGGCTCAGCAGTGTGAACTAATCTGTGCATTTTTTTTTTATCTAAGTGAAGTTAATAAAATATGCCCACACCCCCTTTCTTTTCATAAAACTTCGCTGAAGCAGTGTTTTGCGGAAAAGCAATTTGCAAATGTGGGCCACTTTTTTTTGGTGTGCCCGGGCCGATTTTTGATCCCAATCCAACCCTGCTTCTAGGTGAGTGGCATGAAAGAGATGTTGGTGCTGCTGGTACCCTGATACCCGAATCGGGACTCGGCATCGCTGGATTCAGCGTGGGATTCCCTTAACCCTGTAGTTACTGACAACCCAGTAACTCTTGGGAAGAGAAATACTTCCAGTTATTGGATTTCAGGGCTTCATTTGTAAGAGAGTAGGTGCCAGGGCCCTTCTCCGGAGGCCACTGCAGCTTGCACCGCTCATAGCCCCCGCCAGCTCTGCCAATGGCAGTGCCAGTACAACTGATAACCATCGCAGTGCTACTAGTGTGACAGCAGACTATTCCACGCCCCAAAGCTAACAACGGCGCAGGAATTATTCATTTTAATGTATATTGAATTATTAAACACTGTTGTTGTGCTCATCTCAAAATTAGACAGACTGCACCACCGGGTGTTGAGAATTAAGTGCCCGTGCCAAGCACCGGAAACCACCAGCTCAAATTAAGCACTGAGGATTTCTCGCATTTACCCCAGGTTTCACCCAGAGATTTAGGCGACTTCAGCAGAAATCTTTCAAAGCATAAAATTCAACAATATTTTGGACAGACGTCAGTAACACTGCTATGTTGAAACAAGTCACCATCTTTGACACAAAGATTCCTTTGGTGTGTCCCTAACAGCAGCTCCGATCCTCGCCAGCGTTTCATTTGGTAATCGCCAGGTCTAAAACAGCCTCTTGGGGGGTACAAGTTTTGTAGCCGGCACAGCCTCGCCCTGAGATTCTTTGGCACCGGCTCTTAAGAAAGAGTCCGATCTCCTCAACTACCGTAAACTGTTAAAAACCCGGTTGTTCAATAAGTAAGGCTCTTCTAGCACTGTCCTTCCCGCCATCCCTAGTCCTTTCTCTTCTCCCTCTCTCAATCAGAGCATTTGCGCCTAGACACCCTTGCATATTAGTGCGCGCTATATTTCATTTCATGGGACACTGCAGACCCCTGGTCCGCACAGATACTCACATCCTTCTTTGCAGTACTCCACCAGGTAGCCATCCAGGCCGCCGGCCCCAATGCGCTCCGGAGGCCTCCACCGAAGGGTGATGCTGGTGTCAGAGATGTCCTCCACAGACAGGTTGCTGGGTTCACTTGGAGGAGCTGAGAACACAAGAAGGCGACAAGTGATGGATCTCGTCAGAGCTGTTCACACCGGAGTCAGGAGGGGAGGCGAGGAGACGTGGGGGCATCCGACATTCAGCCTGTGCAGAACTAAGAAAGAAGGCTGAACCACAAGCAAGGGGTGTGATCCTCGACCTGTCCTGACACTGTCTTTTGTACATGGCGTCAGTGGAAGTGAGAGTCTTGGCGGGCCCTTGCGCCATTTGGATATTTGTATGCGAGTTGTACACAAGAGAAAAATGTATGAAATGGAAAGAATAATCCCAGTTCATATTTGAAGGCGTAAAATTCAGTAATTTAATAAAAACTTCAAACTGATACTGTGAGGGAAAATCAAGGACTTTAAGAATATCTCGTGATTCAGCCGGTTTAAAGTTTATAGAATATTTAAGGTGTTTTTGGGTCAGACAATGGTAAGATGTTATTTTTGGCTGAAGAGGTGTATACTTGAAACCTTTGCAAGGTGATAAGAAATGGGGAGACAAGAAGTTGGGGCGTGGAG
Source organism: Calotriton arnoldi (assembly GCA_963921515.1). NCBI lineage: Eukaryota > Metazoa > Chordata > Amphibia > Caudata > Salamandridae > Calotriton > Calotriton arnoldi. Next base: position 332,418 of record CAWUFW010003157.1, read on the forward strand.
AGAAAGACTGCGACAATGTGAGAAGATATAGAAAGCTGAGAGCGGGTATAGGTTGGGATGCGTGGAATGGGTGCAGATAGTGGCGTACAGACGACCCCGACTCCCCAACGTACCGATGGGCACGAACGGCTGCGATGGCTCGCTGGGCCGGGACATGCCAATGGCGTTCACAGCGTAGACACGCAACTCATAGGCAACGCCTTCAATCATCCGCTTCGCATCAAAGGAGAGCTCCTTCAGGAGGTCGAAGTTCAGCCGCATCCAACGGTAACTCTTCTTCTTCTTGCGTTCCAGGATGTAACCTGTGGGGAGGGAGGACAAGGGCTTCATACAGGTTCAGAAGGTCGGAGCAGACCATCTGTACTTAAGGGTCACGCGTCAAGGACAGGTGGGGCCGCGCGTCAAGGACTGGTGGGGTCGCGCGTCAAGGACTGGTAGGGTCGCGAGTCAAGGACTGGTGGAGCCGTGCGTCAAGGACTGGTGGGGTCGCGCGTCAAGGACTGGTGGGGTCGCGCGTCAAGGACTTGTGGGTTCGCGCATCAAGGACTGGTGGGGTCGCGCGTCAAGGACTGGTGGGGTCGCGCGTCAAGGACTGGTGGGGTCGCGCGTCAAGGATTTGTGGGGTCGCGCGTCAAGGACTGGTGGGGTCGCGAGTCAAGGACAGGTGGGGCCGTGCGTCAAGGACTGGTGGGGCCGCGCGTCAAGGACTGGTGGGGTTGCGCGTCAAGGACTGGTGGGGTTGCGCGTCAAGGACTGGTGGGGTCGCGCGTCAAGGACTGGTGGGGTCACGCGTCAAGGACTGGTGGGGTCGCGCGTCAAGGACTTGTGAGGTCGCGTGTCAAGGACTGGTGGGGTCACGAGTCAAGGACTCGTGGGGTCGCGCGTCAGGGACTGGTGGAGTCGCGCGTCAAGGACTCGTGGGGTCATGCGTCAAGGACTCGTGGGGTCACGTGTCAAGGACTGGTGGGGTCGCGCGTCAAGGACTCGTGGGGTCGCACGACAAGGACTCGTGGGGTCGCGCGTCAAGGACTCGTGGGGTCGCGCGTCAAGGACTGGTGGGGTCAGGGGTCGTGGGGTCGTGCGTCAATGACGGGTGCTGGTGATCACAGGAAATTTTTTCAATAAGAAAGGGGTTTGCCCTCGTACTCCACCCGCACCTGGGCAATATGAACAGCAAGGAACAAAAAAAGGATGCGGCGGAAAAAATCTAACAAGAGAAACAATTTATAAACCTGAAGGAAACCTAAATTAATCCCTCGGCGGAGAACTATTCTCTTTAGACCATATATCTTGTTGAAAGGACACTCACACCGGACTGAGATCTAGATGCTTTATCTATATGCATATGTTTGTCAAAAAAACATCAATTATCTACATTTACATACCAAAAAGTGATACAAAACAATTACAATACACACATTATATACATATACATCAACAATCTTATATTGTCTTACAAACAAAATCCTTGTAACCCAAATTTCTTAGAGGGCTGCGATAAACAATTTTTTGTAGATAACTATGGTTCGCAACCCATATCTGCAAGAAAACCCGTATCTCAACACCGTTCTGGGGAATAATACATCTAAACCCCTTTCTTTTTACATGGTATTGTAGATTTTTCTTTTATCAAAGTGAAAGTTTGTCAGGGTTTCTTGCAACTGTCAAGTCGACGCGTTGCAGCCCATTAAATCTGGGCCTCATCAGGACTAAGGGCACAAAGGAAACCTCCGTGTCTCATCAGTAACACTACATCTATCGAGACACAAACAATGACACCTGGAATACAGGACTATTCTGTCGATAGCCGATTTGCAAGTGAGCAGTATTACATTAGGTGCTCTTGGCGCTCTTCCCGTTTGGACAGAAAGGACCTACTAGTTTGGAATTGAGTTCCCTGAATCCTTTCGAATTGGAAATTAGACGCCGGAGAAGCCGCATTTTGCACTTACTCTTCTGGACCGGCTCAAGAGCACCTAATGTAATACTGCTCACTTGCAAATCGGCTATCGACAGAATAGTCCTGTATTCCAGGTGTCATTGTTTGTGTCTCGATAGATGTAGCGTTACTGATGAGACACGGAGGTTTCCTTTGTGCCCTTAGTCCTGATGAGGCCCAGATTTAATGGGCTGAAACGCGTCGACTTTGACAGTTGCAAGAAACCCTGACAAACTTTCACTTTGATAAAAGAAAATCTACAATACCATGTAAAAAGAAAGGGGTTTAGATGTATTATTCCCAGATCGGTGTTGAGATACGGGTTTTCTTGCAGATATGGGTTGCGAACCATAGTTATCTACAAAAAATTGTTTATCGCAGCCCTCTAAGAAATTTGGGTTACAAGGATTTTGTTTGTAAGACAAAAGACAATATAAGATTGTTGATGTATATGTATATAATGTGTGTATTGTAATTGTTTTGTATCACTTTTTTGGTATGTAAATGTAGATAATTGATGTTTTTTTGACAAACATATGCATATAGATAAAGCATCTAGATCTCAGTCCGGTGTGAGTGTCCTTTCAACAAGATATATGGTCTAAAGAGAATAGTTCTCCGCCGAGGGATTAATTTAGGTTTCCTTCAGGTTTAAAAATTGTTTCTCTTGTTAGATTTTTTCAGCCGCATCCTTTTTTTGTTCCTTGGTGATCACAGGAAAAGCATGTCTGCAAGCATGGGCCAACCAGCAACAGACACATGTATGAAGATCACCCCAAGAGATGTTTTTAACTTCCATTCACATGTTTTGAAGACAGCAAATTTGTTTCAAGGAGAGAGTAGAGAAAAATACAATACATGGTTAATCAAGCAAAAGCTCATCCCTAGTGCAAGAGTCGACTGGTCACACAGAAGACACCCAAGGGAGGAGGGTCTGTTGGGAAATCAGAACATGATCTAACAGGCCGGCGCTTCTGAAAGAGTGATAGGTCTGGGGAAGAGTCAGTGATACATCAGCCACTTTGAACCTGGTTAACTTATGAAAGGAGGATTAGGTAAACCAACACTAGTTAAGTGTGGCATGAGAGGTGGGTACATTTAGGTTAGTCATGGTGTGGAAAGGGGGATAGGTACATTTACATTAATGTATGGAAGGAGTGGCAAGTACATTTAGGCTAGTTAGGATGTGGAAGAAGGCATATGTACATTCAGGCTAGTCAGGGCATGGTAGCAGGGGTATGTACAGTTAGGCTAGGTAGGGCATGGAAGGGGGTAGGTACAGATTAGTTAGGATATGGAAAGAGGCATATGTACATTTAGGCAAGTAGGGTATGAAAGTAAGGGTATGTACATTTACGCTAGGTAGGGTAAGGGAGGAGGGGTATATACATTTAGGCTAGTTGGGGTGCAGAAGGAGGGGTAAGAACATTTAGGCTAGTTAGGGTATGGAAGAAAGGCTAGGCACAGTTAGGCTAGTTAGGGTATAGCAGGAGTGGTAGGGACATTTTGACGAGTTAGGGTATGGAAAGAGGGGTAGGTAAGTATAGGCTAGTTAGGGTATGGAAGGAGGGGTAGGCACAGTTAGGCTAGTTAGTGTATAGTAGGAGTGGTAGGGACATCTAAACTAGTTAGGGTATGGAAAGGGTGTAGGCATGTTTAGGCTAGTTAGGATATGGAAGAAGGGTTAGATATGTTTAGGCTAGTTAGGATATGGAAGAAGGGTTAGATATGTTTAGGCTAGTTAGGGTATGGAAGGGGGGATATGTACATTTAAGCTAATTTAGGGATAGCAGGAGAAGTAGGTACACTTAGGCTAGTTAGAGTATGGAAGAAGGGTAGATATATTTAGGCTATTAAGGGTATCGAAGGAGGGGTGGGTACATTTTATTTTAGTCAGGGTATGGAAGGTAGGGTTGGTACATTTAGGTTAGGGTATGGAAAGAGGGATAGGTACATTTAGGTTAGTTAGGCTATGGAAGGAATAATGGGTACATTTAGTTTAGGGTATGGAAAGAGGGCTAGGCTAGTCAGGGTATGGAAGGAATGATAGGTACATTTAGGTTAGTTAGAGTATAGCAGAAGAAGTGGGTACAATTAGACTAGTCATGGTATGGAAGATGGAGTAGGCACATTTAGCCTACCTAACGGGTAGCAGACGGGGTAGATATATTTAGGCTAGCTGGGGTTTGACAGGAGCAACAGGTACATTTAGGCTAGTAAGGGTGTGGAAGGTGTGGTTGGTACATTTAGGCTTGTTAGGGTGTAACAGGAAGGGTAGGTATATTTAGACTGGTCAGGGTATGGAAGGAGGGGTAGATACATATTGGCTAGTAAGTGAATGATGGTGGTGTAGGTGAGTTAGGCTAGTTAGGGCATTGAAGGCCGGTTAAGTGCATTTAGGTTAGTTAGGCTATGGAAAGAGGGGTAGGTATATTAAGGCAAGTCAGGGTACGGAAATAATGGTAGATATGATGAGGTTAGTTAGGATATAGCAGACGAGGTAGGTACATTTAGGCTAGTTATGGTATGGAAGACAGGGTAGGTGCATTTACGTTAGGGTATGGAAGGAGGGGTATGTACATTTAGGCTAGAGTAAGGAAGGATAGGTCAGTATATATATGCTAGTTAGGGTGCAGAAAGGGTATGACAAGAAGGAAAGGTACATTTAGGCTTGACAAAGGTACATTTAAGCTAGTTAGGTTATGACTGGAGGGATAGGTACATTTAGGCTAAATAGGGTGTAGCAAAAGGGGTAGGTGCATCTAGTCCTAGTTGGGGCTTGAAAGGAGTGGTAGGTACATTTAGGCTAGAGTAAGGAAGGATAGGTCAGTATATATATGCTAGTTAGGGTGCAGAAAGGGTATGACAAGACGGAAAGGTACATTTAGGCTTGACAAAGGTACATTTAAGCTAGTTAGGTTATGACTGGAGGGATAGGTACATTTAGGCTAAATAGGGTGTAGCAAAAGGAGTAGGTGCATCTAGTCCTAGTTGGGGTATGGAAGGAGTGGTAGATACATTTAAGCTAGTTAGGGTATGGAAGGAGTGGTAGATACATTTAAGCTAGTTAGGGTATGGAAGGAGTGGTAGATACATTTGGACTAGTTAGGGTATGGAAGGAGTGGTAGATACATTTAAGCTAGTTAGGGTATGGAAGGAGTGGTAGATACATTTAAGCTAGTTAGGGTATGGAAGGAGTGGTAGATACATTTAGGCTAGTTAGGGTATGGAAGGAGTGGTAGGTACATTTAGGCTAGTTAGGTTATGGAAGGAGTGGTAGGTACATTTAAGCTAGTTCGGGTATGGAAGGAGTGGTAGATACATTTAGGCTAGTTAGGGTATGGAAGGAGTGGTAGATACATTTAGGCTAGCTAGGGTATGGAAGGAGTGGTAGATACATTTAAGCTAGTTAGGGTATGGAAGGAGTGGTAGATACATTTAAGCTAGCTAGGGTATGGAAGGAGTGGTAGATACATTTAGGCTAGTTAGGGTATGGAAGGAGTGGTAGCTACATTTAAGCTAGTTAGGGTATGGAAGGAGTGGTAGATACATTTAGGCTAGTTAGAATATGGAAGGAGTGGTAGATACATTTAAGCTAGTTAGGGTATGGAAGGAGTGGTAGATACATTTAAGCTAGTTAGGGTATGGAAGGAGTGGTAGATACATTTAGGCTAGTTAGGGTATGGAAGGAGTGGTAGATACATTTAGGCTAGTTAGGTTATGGAAGGAGTGGTAGATACATTTAGGCTAGTTAGGGTATGGAAGGAGTGGTAGATACATTTAGGCTAGTTAGGGTATGGAAGGAGTGGTAGGTACATTTAGGCTAGTTAGGGTATGGAAGGAGTGGTAGGTACATTTAGGCTAGTTAGGGTATGGAAGGAGTGGTAGGTACATTTAGGCTAGTTAGGGTATGGAAGGAGTGGTAGGTACATTTAGGCTAGTTGGTGTATGGAAGGAGTGGTAGATACATTTAGGCTAGTTGGGGTATGGAAGGAGTGGTAGATACATTTAGGCTAGTTAGGGTATGGAAGGAGTGGTAGGAACATTTAGGCTAGTTAGGGTATGGAAGGAGTGGTAGATACATTTAGGCTAGTTAGGGTATGGAAGGAGTGGTAGATACATTTAGGCTAGGTAGGGTATGGAAGGAGTGGTAGATACATTTAGGCTAGTTAGGGTATGGAAGAAGTGGTAGGTACATTTAGGCTAGTTGGGGTATGGAAGGAGTGGTAGGTACATTTAGGCTAGTTGGGGTATGGAAGGAGTGGTAGGTACATTTAGGCTAGGTAGGGTATGGAAGGAGTGGTAGGTACATTTAGGCTAGATGGGGTATGGAAGGAGTGGTAGGTACATTTAGGCTAGGTAGGGTATGGAAGGAGTGGTAGGTACATTTAGGCTAGGTAGGGTATGGAAGGAGTGGTAGATACATTTAGGCTAGTTAGGGTATGGAAGGAGTGGTAGATACATTTAGGCTAGTTGGGGTATGGAAGGAGTGGTAGATACATTTAGGCTAGTTAGGGTATGGAAGGAGTGGTAGATACATTTAGGCTAGTTGGGGTATGGAAGGAGTGGTAGATACATTTAGGCTAGTTAGGGTATGGAAGGAGTGGTAGACACATTTAGGCTAGTTAGGGTATGGAAGGAGTGGTAGATACATTTAGGCTAGTTAGGGCATGGAAGGAGTGGTAGATACATTTAGGCTAGTTAGGGTATGGAAGGAGTGGTAGATACATTTAGGCTAGTTAGGGCATGGAAGGAGTGGTAGGTACATTTAGGCTAGTTGGGGTATGGAAGGAGTGGTAGATACATTTTGGCTATTTAGGGTATGGAAGGAGTGGTAGGTACATTTAGGCTAGTTAGGGTATGGAAGGAGTGGTAGGTACATTTAGGCTAGTTAGGGTATGGAAGGAGTGGTAGATACATTTAGGCTAGTTAGGGTATGGAAGGAGTGGTCGATACATTTAGGCTAGCTAGGGTATGGATGGAGTGGTAGATACATTTAGGCTAGTTAGGGTATGGAAGGAGTGGTAGGTACATTTAGGCTAGCAAGGGTATGGAAAGAGTGGTAGATACATTTAGGCCAGTTAGGGTATGGGAGGAGTGGTAGGTACATTTAGGCTAGGTAGGGTATGGAAGGAGTGGTAGGTACATTTAGGCTAGTTGGGGTATGGAAGGAGTGGTAGGTACATTTAGGCTAGGTAGGGTATGGAAGGAGTGGTAGATACATTTAGGCTAGTTGGGGTATGGAAGGAGTGGTAGGTACATTTAGGCTAGTTGGGGTATGGAAGGAGTGGTAGGTACATTTAGGCTAGTTAGGGTATGGAAGGAGTGGTAGGTACATTTAGGCTAGTTGGGGTATGGAAGGAGTGGTAGGTACATTTAGGCTAGTTAGGGTATGGAAGGAGTGGTAGGTACATTTAGGCTAGTTGGGGTATGGAAGGAGTGGTAGGTACATTTCGGCTAGTTTGGGTATTGAAGCAGTGGTAGGTACATTTAGGCTAGTTAGGGTATGGAAGGAGTGGTAGATACATTTAGGCTAGTTATGGTATGGAAGGAGTGGTAGGTACATATTGGCTAGTTGGGGTATGGAAGGAGTGGTAGATACATTTAGGCTAGGTAGGGTATGGAAGGAGTGGTAGGTACATTTAGGCTAGGTAGGGTATGGAAGGAGTGGTAGGTACATTTAGGCTAGGTAGGGTATGGAAGGAGTGGTAGGTACATATTGGCTAGTTGGGGTATGGAAGGAGTGGTAGATACATTTAGGCTAGGTAGGGTATGGAAGGAGTGGTAGGTACATTTAGGCGAGGTAGGGTATGGAAGGAGTGGTAGGTACATTTAGGCTAGGTAGGGTATGGAAGGAGTGGTAGGTACATTTAGGCTAGGTAGGGTATGGAAGGAGTGGTAGGTACATTTAGGCTAGTTAGGGTATGGAAGGAGTGGTAGGTACATTTAGGCTAGTTGGGGTATGGAAGGAGTGGTAGGTACATTTAGGCTAGTTGGGGTATGGAAGGAGTGGTAGATACATTTAGGCTAGGTAGGGTATGGAAGGAGTGGTAGGTACATTTAGGCTAGGTAGGGTATGGAAGGAGTGGTAGGTACATTTAGGCTAGGTAGGGTATGGAAGGAGTGGTAGGTACATTTAGGCTAGTTAGGGTATGGAAGGAGTGGTAGGTACATTTAGGCTAGTTGGGGTATGGAAGGAGTGGTAGGTACATTTAGGCTAGTTGGGGTATGGAAGGAGTGGTAGATACATTTAGGCTAGGTAGGGTATGGAAGGAGTGGTAGGTACATTTAGGCTAGGTAGGGTATGGAAGGAGTGGTAGGTACATTTAGGCTAGTTAGGGTATGGAAGGAGTGGTAGGTACATTTAAGCTAGTTGGGGTATGGAAGGAGTGGTAGGTACATTTAGGCTAGTTGGGGTATGGAAGGAGTGGTAGGTACATTTAGGCTAGTTAGGGTATGGAAGGAGTGGTAGATACATTTAGGCTAGTTAGGGTATGGAAGGAGTGGTAGGTACATTTAGGCTAGTTGGGGTATAGCAGGAAAGCTCGGTGTGCAGCACCCTTTGTGTGAATGGCTGAAGGGAGGACGGCACTGAATCCCACCTAATATTCCTTGGCCTCCATCGTACTTTGGTGGTTCCCACTGCACGGTGCATGAATCCTCTAATACATTTGAGATCTGGGGGGCCTGTGGAGGATCTGGTACATCTGGAATCAAGAGACAAAGCAGGTAAAATACTTTACCTCACAACCAGTTCAAATCAACAGTCCCACAACCCACCTCCAACCAAGACCGTCCCTCACACTATTACCAAATATGACTCTCCCTCAGTCATTCTGACACCCAAACCCTCTCAGAATATTTCCACTCAGTACTCTTCCTCGGTACGCCTTCTAGAAAGACTGTTCCTTATTCCAAGTTCAAGTAAAACTCTAACTCAGTTCATCTTCACTGAACACTCTCCCCCAGACTATCTCGAACCAAGGCTCCCTTTCTACCTATCTGCAATGAAGGCTCTTCCTCGACTGACCTCCAACCGTGGATCTATTTCAAATCATCTCCAACCAACACTCTGCCTATCTCTAAAAACAACTCTCCTGTAGCCAAACTCCAACAAAAACGCTCCCTTGACCAACCTCAAATAAGAGTAGATGCTAAATCTGTCTCTGCCATGACTATATCTGTGCTCCTCTCCCTCAAACCATCTACAACAAAAAGTCTTGCACAAACCATTCCTTTCCAAGACTCTTCCTCTTCCATCTTCATTAAAGAGTCACCATTACTTCACGGCAAACCATGATTATTACTTAACTCATCTCCAACCAAGAGGCTTCCTAAGTCCAACTCCATCACAACATTCTCTCAACCCACCTCAATCCAAGACTCTTCCTCTTCCATCTTCATTAAAGAGTCACCATTACTTCACCGCAAACCATGATTATAGCCTTATAGCCCGCTGCCGAGGGCTATACCAGTTGTTAAAGGCCCTGATCCCGAGTTATAGGCCCTCGCCACAGGCGAGGGCATATAACGAGGAGAGAGCACTTAACAACTGGTATAGCCTGAGGCAGAAGAACTATAAGCTATTAGAACATTCCACCCACTAAGGGTAGAATGTTCTAAATTAAAAATGGAGAAACAAAAAGACAAACATTGGAATGTTGGAGTGCTGGGCTTATACCAGCCATTATAAGCCCAGAGCTACTCCGTTGTCTTCAATGGAGCTCCCAACATTCCAATGTTCTAATATTACTTAACTCATCTCCAACCAAGAGGCTTCCTAAGTCCAACTCCATCACAACATTCTCTCAACCCACCTCAATCCAAGACTCTGACTACATCCATCTTCAAACGTTACTCTCCCTTAGTTAATGTTTAACACAACTTCAACCAAGATTGTTTCTCTAGCCATCTCTAACCAAGAATCTCCCTTATTAGAATTAAAATCAAGACTCATCTTCAGTCTGCCTCTAAGCAGAACCGTTCCCTTAGGCCATCTTCACAATGACTCTTCCTTTGCCCCTCTCCACCCAAGAATCTAAGTCAACCCATTTCCAACCAAGAACCATCTCCAGCGAATAATCCATGTCAACCCATCTAAAACCAAGAACCATGTCACCATTGTCATCTAATAATCCACCTCAACCCATCTCCAACTAGGAACCCATGTCACCATCTCCAACCAAGAACCCACTTTAACCAATCTCCAACCAAGAATTCATGGCAACCCATCTCCAACCAAGAATCCACGTCAACCAATCTCCAACCAAGAATCCACATGAACCCATCTCCAACCAAGAATCCACGTCAACCAATCTCCAAGCAAGACTCCACATGAACCCATCTCCAACCAAGAACCATCTCACCATCTGCAGTGAGTAATTCACTTCAACCCATCTACAGCCAAGGACCATGTCATAATCTCCAACTAATAATCCACCCAGTGGCGGCTCGCCGAGGGAGTGCTGCGGGGTGGTGAGGCGGGGCGGGGGAGGGGCAGGGTGGGGGGGTAGTGGAGTCCGACATACGACGGATAGGAGTAAGGCAAGTAATGAAATAAATAAAACAATTTACCTTGCACGCGCTGCATTGCCGAGTTGGTGATGCAGGGCGCGCAAGGTAAATTGTTTTATTTATTTCATTACTTACCTTACTCCTGTCTGTCGTATGTCGGACTGCACTACCCCCCCCACCCTGTCCCTCCCCTCCCCGCCCCACCCCACCGCCCCGCAGCACTCCTCGGCGAGCCGCCACTGAATCCACCTCAACCCATCTCCAACTAAGAACCCATGTCATCATCTCCAACCGAGAACCCACGTTAACCCACCTCCAACCAAGAATTCACGTCAACCCATCTCTAACCAAGAATCCATGTCAATCCATCTCCAATCAAGAATCCACATCAGTTCATCTCCAACCAAGAATCCACATCAGTTCATCTCCAACCAAGAATCCATATAATTATCTCCAGCCAAGAATCCATGTCAACTCATCTACAACGAAGAACCCACGTTAACCCATCTCCAACTAAGAACCCATGTCACCATCTCCAAACAAGAACCCATGTTAACCCATTCCCAACTAAGAATCCACGTTAACACACCTCCAACCAAGAATCCATGTCAATCCATCTCCACCCAAGAATCCACGTCAGCTCATCTCCAACCAAGAATCCACGTCAGCTCATCTCCAACCAATTATCCATGTCACCATCTGCAACAAAGACTCTCCCTTAGGCCATCTCCGGCAATGTTGCTCTTTCAGTCCGTCTCCAACCAAGATACTCCCCTCAGACCATCCATAACCAAGTACCTCTCCAAGTTCATGTTCAACCAAGACACTCCCCCAGCCTATACTCAACCAAGTCACTCTCCCCGGCATCTCCAACCAACACACTCTCCCAGTCCTTGTTCCACTAAGGCTCTCCCTCAGGCCATCTCCAAATAAGACTCTCCCTCAGCTCATCACAAACAACATTACTCTTTCAGTCTGTCTTCAAAACACTCTCCCTTAGTCCATCTCCAACCAAGACACTCTCCCTCAGTCCATCTCCAACCAAGACACTCTCCCTCAGTCCATCTCCAACCAAGACACTCTCCCTCAGTCCATCTCCAATCAAGACACTCTCCCTCAGTCCATCTCCAACCAAGACACTCTCCCTCAGTCCATCTCCAACCAAGACACTCTCCCTCAGTCCATCTCCAACCAAGACACTCTCCCTCAGTCCATCTCCAATCAAGACACTCTCCCTCAGTCCATCTCCAACCAAGACACTCTCCCTCAGTCAATCTCCAACCAAGACACTCTCCCTCAGTCCATCTCCAACCAAGACACTCTCCCTCAGTCCATCTCCAATCAAGACACTCTCCCTCAGTCCATCTCCAATCAAGACACTCTCCCTCAGTCCATCTCCAATCAAGACACTCTCCCTCAGTCCATCTCCCACCAAGACACTCTCCCTCAGTCCATCTCCAACCAAGACACTCTCCCTCAGTCCATCTCCAACCAAGACACTCTCCCTCAGTCCATCTCCAATCAAAATACTCTCCCTCAGTCCATCTCCCACCAAGACACTCTCCCTCAGTCCATCTTCCACCAAGACACTCTCCCTCAGTCCATCTCCAACCAAGACACTCTCCCTCAGTCCATCTCCAATCAAGACACTCTCCCTCAGTCCATCTCCAACCAAGACACTCTCCCTCAGTCCATCTCCAACCAAGACACTCTCCCTCAGTCCATCTCCAATCAAGACACTCTCCCTCAGTCCATCTCCCACCAAGACACTCTCCCTCAGTCCATCTCCAACCAAGACACTCTCCCTCAGTCCATCTCCAATCAAGACACTCTCTCTCAGTCCATCTCCCACCAAGACACTCTCCCTAAGTCCATCTCCGACCAAGACACTCTCCCTCAGTCCATCTCCAACCAAGACACTCTCCCTCAGCTCAGTCCATTCACAATCCTGTTACTTTCCCAGCTTGTGTCCAGCCAAGACACTCCCACAGTCCAGGCCACCTCCAAATACGACTCTCAGCCGTCTGCTTCCAGCCTTAACTCTCTCGCCCACTGTGTCTGCCTAAGGTACATCACCCGGCATGATTGTGATGTACAAGACAGCCTTCAGAGCACGTGGTCTAAGGTTTGCTGCACTGTGACTGCCCGTGACTCACCGATGACCTTGACTGTAATGTCCGCTTTATCTTCTCCTGCTGCGTTCTTCAGCACCACACTGTAGACACCCTCGTCTTGCTTCTCTGTCCCCTCAATGGTGAAGATGCAGTGGTCTTTGAAGGTCTCTACACGAATTCTTCCTTCTGATTCTGTAATCAACTAGATACATTAACAACAACAGGAAGTCAGTGTAAAGGACGCGATGTGACCCTTGGTGTGAGATGCACAGAGTGATTCAGCACAATGTATCGCTTGGTGTGAAATGCACAGTGAATCAGCACAATGTACCCCTCAGTGAGAGATGCAGAGAACATATCAGCACAATGTACCCCTTGGTGAGAGATGCAGAGAACATATCAGCACAATGTACCCCTTGGTGAGAGATGCACAGGGCATATCAGCACAATGTACCCCTTGGTGAGAGATGCACAGGGCAGATCAGCACAATGTACCCCTTGGTGAGAGATGCACAGGGCATATCAGCACAATGTACCCCTTGGTGAGAGATGCACAGGGCAGATCAGCACAATGTACCCCTTGATGTGAGATGCACAGGGCATATCAGCACAATGTACCCCTTGGTGAGAGATGCACAGGGCAGATCAGCACAATGTACCCCTTGGTGAGAGATGCACAGGGCAGATCAACACAATGTACCCCTCGGTGTGAGAGATGCACAGGACATATCAGCACAATGTACCCCTTGGTGAGAGATGCACAGGGCAGATCAGCACAATGTACCCCTTGGTGAGAGATGCACAGGGCAGATCAACACAATGTACCCCTCGGTGTGAGAGATGCACAGGGCATATCAGCACAATGTACCCCTTGATGTGAGATGCACAGGGCATATCAGCACAATGTACCCCTCGGTGTGAGAGATGCACAGGGCATATCAGAACAATGTACCCCTTGGTGAGAGATGCACAGGGCATATCAGCACAATGTACCCCTTGGTGAGAGATGCACAGGGCAGATCAGCACAATGTACCCCTCGGTGTGAGAGATGCACAGGGCAGATCAGCACAATGTACCCCTCGGTGTGAAAGATGCACAGGGCAGATCAGCACAATGTACCCCTTGGTGAGAGATGCACAGAGCATATCAGCACAATGTACCCCTTGGTGAGAGATGCACAGGGCATATCAGCACAATGTACCCCTTAATGTGAGATGCAGTGAACATATCAACACAATGTACCCCTTGGTGAGAGATGCACAGGGCAGATCAGCACAATGTACCCCTTGATGTGAGATGCACAGGGCAGATCAGCACAATGTACCCCTTGATGTGAGATGCACAGGGCAGATCAGCACAATGTACCCCTTGGTGAGAGATGCACAGAGCATATCAGCACAATGTACCCCTCGGTGTGAGAGATGCAGAGAACATATCAACACAATGTACCCCTTGGTGAGAGATGCACAGGGCAGATCAGCACAATGTACCCCTTGGTGAGAGATGCACAGGGCAGATCAGCACAATGTACCCCTTGATGTGAGATGCACAGGGCATATCAGCATAATGTACCCCTCGGTGAGAGATGCACAGGGCAGATCAGCACAATGTACCCCTCGGTGAGAGATGCACAGGGCAGATCAGCACAATGTACTCCTCGGTGAGAGATGCACAGGGCAGATCAGCACAATGTACCCCTTGATGTGAGATGCACAGGGCATATCAGCACAATGTACCCCTCGGTGAGAGATGCACAGGGCAGATCAGCACAATGTACCCCTTGGTGAGAGATGCACAGGGCAGATCAGCACAATGTACCCTTCGGTGTGAGAGATGCACAGGGCAGATCAGCACAATGTACCCCTCGGTGTGAGAGATGCACAGGGCAGATCAGCACAATGTACCCCTTGGTGAGAGATGCACAGGGCAGATCAGCACAATGTACCCCTCGGTGTGAGAGATGCACAGGGCATATCAGCACAATGTACCCCTCGGTGTGAGAGATGCACAGGGCATATCAGCACAATGTACCCCTTGGTGAGAGATGCACAGGGCAGATCAGCACAATGTACCCCTTGGTGAGAGATGCACAGGGCATATCAGCACAATGTACCCCTTGGTGAGAGATGCACAGGGCAGATCAGCACAATGTACCGCTTGGTGAGAGATGCACAGGGCAGATCAACACAATGTACCCCTCGGTGTGAGAGATGCACAGGGCAGATCAGCACAATGTACCCCTTGGTGAGAGATGCACAGGGCATATCAGCACAATGTACCCCTTGGTGAGAGATGCACAGGGCAGATCAGCACAATGTACCCCTTGGTGAGAGATGCACAGGGCAGATCAGCACAATGTACCCCTTGGTGAGAGATGCACAGGGCAGATCAACACAATGTACCCCTCGGTGTGAGAGATGCACAGGGCATATCAGCACAATGTACCCCTTGGTGAGAGATGCACAGGGCATATCAGCACAATGTACCCCTTGGTGAGAGATGCACAGGGCAGATCAGCACAATATACCCCTCGGTGTGAGAGATGCACAGGGCAGATCAGCACAATGTACCCCTCGGTGTGAAAGATGCACAGGGCAGATCAGCACAATGTACCCCTTGGTGAGAGATGCACAGAGCATATCAGCACAATGTACCCCTTGGTGAGAGATGCACAGGGCATATCAGCACAATGTACCCCTTGATGTGAGATGCAGTGAACATATCAACACAATGTACCCCTTGGTGAGAGATGCACAGGGCAGATCAGCACAATGTACCCCTTGATGTGAGATGCACAGGGCAGATCAGCACAATGTACCCCTTGATGTGAGATGCACAGGGCAGATCAGCACAATGTACCCTTGGTGAGAGATGCACAGAGCATATCAGCACAATGTACCCCTCGGTGTGAGAGATGCAGAGAACATATCAACACAATGTACCCCTTGGTGAGAGATGCACAGGGCATATCAGCACAATGTACCCCTTGGTGAGAGATGCACAGGGCAGATCAGAACAATGTACCCCTTGATGTGAGATGCACAGGGCATATCAGGACAATGTACCCCTCGGTGAGAGATGCACAGGGCAGATCAGCACAATGTACCCCTCGGTGAGAGATGCACAGGGCAGATCAGCACAATGTACCCCTCGGTGAGAGATGCACAGGGCAGATCAGCACAATGTACCCCTCGGTGAGAGATGCACAGGGCAGATCAGCACAATGTACCCCTCGGTGAGAGATGCACAGGGCAGATCAGCACAATGTACCCCTCGGTGAGAGATGCACAGGGCAGATCAGCACAATGTACCCCTCGGTGAGAGATGCACAGGGCAGATCAGCACAATGTACCCCTTGGTGTGAGATGCACAGGGCATATCAGCACAATGTACCCCTCGGTGAGAGATGCACAGGGCAGATCAGCACAATGTACCCCTTGGTGAGAGATGCACAGGGCAGATCAGCACAATGTACCCCTCGGTGTGAGAGATGCACAGGGCAGATCAGAACAATGTACCCCTTGGTGAGAGATGCACAGGGCATATCAGCACAATGTACCCCTTGGTGAGAGGTGCACAGGGCAGATCAGCACAATGTACCCCTTGGTGAGAGATGCACAGGGCATATCAGCACAATGTACCCCTTGGTGAGAGGTGCACAGGGCAGATCAGCACAATGTACCCCTTGGTGAGAGATGCACAGAGCATATCAGCACAATGTACCCCTTGGTGAGAGATGCACAGGGCATATCAGCACAATGTACCCCTTGGTGAGAGGTGCACAGGGCAGATCAGCACAATGTACCCCTTGGTGAGAGATGCACAGGGCATATCAGCACAATGTACCCCTTGGTGAGAGATGCACAGGGCAGATCAGCACAATGTACCCCTCGGTGTGAGAGATGCACAGGGCAGATCAGCACAATGTACCCATTAGTTTGAGGTGCAAAGGCTGGACCTGCAAACTGCACCCACTCACTCAACAGTGAGTGTCCCTTCTGCAGGATCAAGGGAGCGCCCCAATATAAAGTGCCTCTTGCGTGCAGTGAAGGTGCAGTTCAGCATAGGTCTTGTGTGAGGTGCAGGGAGTGGACCCACATTGGTGTCACCGCTCGAGCGCCCATATAGGGATATTTGTGTTTATTTCCTGTGGGGTCTGCTGAAATCACCCCTCCTTTTATCTGAAGGGAGCTGGTGCTGGGCATGAAGCCTCATTGGGGGGCCCTGGTTTGTCAACAAGTGGGAGAAAGATGTGGTTCTGACCTTGTGGTGAGCTCAGCCTTGTCTGTGAGATGTCCCGCGGGCCACACCACCACATACTGCTGTGGGGCTGGGAGAAGCCCTTCCAGCCCACACCACCACAGACTGCTGTGGGGCTTGGAGAAGCCCTTCCAGCCCACACCACCACAGACTGCTGTGGGGCTGGGAGAAGCCCTTCCAGCCCACACCACCACCAACTGCTGTGGGGCTGGGAGAAGCCCTTCCAGCCCACACCACCACCAACTGCTGTGGGGCTGGGAGAAGCCCTTCCAGCCCACACCACCACCAACTGCTGTGGGGCTGGGAGAAGCCCTTCCAGCCCACACCACCAGAGGCCGCTGTGGGGCTGGGAGAAGCCCTTCCAGCCCACACCACCACAGACTGCTGTGGGGCTGGGAGAAGCCCTTCCAGCCCACACCACCACATACCGCTGTGGGGCTGGGAGAAGCCCTTCCAGCCCACATCAACACAGGCCAATGTGGGGCTGGGAGACGCCCCAGCAGCTGATTTCACCACAGGCGTCTGTGGGGCTGGGAGAAGACTCTGCAGCCCACACCATTACAAACCGCTCCTCTTTTGTGGGGGCGGGGGGTAGGGGGCGGTGGACATCCTTCAGAGTTTTAGAATTTGCCTGCTGGATGATGGAGAGAGTTCCTTGTCTATTTTTGCCTCAGTGAAGGATTGTGTGATATATTTTTTTGTTGAGCTGCAAGAGGCAGTGATAGATGTTTAATAATAAATCCTGGCCACGTAGCAGAGCAGGTGTGATTTGTGGCTGATTGAGAGGTGATTGACAGTCCTTCCCAGGTACCTTCTTTTGCTTGTGTGCTGATTGTGCTTAGAGTGCGCTGCTTTTTCTGAGAGCGCTGCTTGTACTCTGAGCACTGCTTGTGCTCTGAGTGTGCTGCTTGTGATCTGAGAGTGCTGTTTGTGCTCTGAGTGTGCTGCGTGTGCTCTGAGTGTACTGCTTGTACTCTGAGTGCGCTGCTTGTGCTGTGAGTGCACTGCTTGTGCTCTGAGTGCGCTGCTTGTGCTCTGAGTGTGCTGCTTATGCTGTGAGTGTGCTGCTTGTGCTCTCAGTGCGCTGCTTGTGCTGTGAGTGTGCTGCTTGTACTCTGAGTGCGCTGCTTGTGCTGTGAGCGCGCTGCTTGTACTCTGAGTGCGCTGCTTGTGCTCTGAGTGCGCTGCTTGTGCAGTGAGTGTGCTGCTTGTACTCTGAGTGCGCTGCTTGTGCTCTGAGTGCGCTGCTTGTGCTCTGAGTGTGCTGCTTGTAGCTCTGAGTGCTCTGAGAGTGCTGTTTGTGCTCTGAGTGCGCTGCTTGTGCTCTGAGTTTGCTGCTTGGGCTCCGAGAGCGCTGCTTGTGCTCTGTGTGCACTACTGGTGCTCTGAGTGTGCTGCGTGTGCAATGCATGTGCTCTGAGTGTGCTGCGTGTGCTCGGAGTGTGCTGCTTATGCTCCGAGTGTGTTGCTTGTGCTCTGAGTGCGCTGCTTGTGCTGTGAGTGCACTGCTTGTGCTCTGTGTGTGCTGCTTGTGCTGTGAGTGTGCTGCTTGTGCTCTCAGTGCGCTGCTTGTGCTGTGAGCGCGCTGCTTGTACTCTGAGTGCGCTGCTTGTGCTCTGAGTGCGCTGCTTGTGCTGTGAGTGTGCTGCTTATACTCTGAGTGCGCTGCTTGTGCTCTGAGTGTGCTGCTTGTGCTGTGAGTGTGGTGCTTGTGCTCTGAGTGTGGTGCTTGTGCTCTGAGTGCGCTGCTTGTGCTCTGAGTGTGGTGCGTGTGCTTGGGGTGCGCTGCTTGTGCTGTGGGTGTGCTGCTTGTGCTGTGAGTGTGGTGCTTGTGCTCTGAGTGTGGTGCTTGTGCTCTGAGTGTGCTGCTTGTGCTCTGAGTGTGGTGCTTGTGCTTGGGGTGCGCTGCTTGTGCTGTGAGTGTGCTGCTTGTGCTGTGAGTGTGCTGCATGTGCTGTGAGTGTGGTGCTTGTACTCTGAGTGTGGTGCTTGTGCTCTGAGTGCGGTGCTTGTGCTCTGAGTGCGCTGCTTGTACTCTGAGTGTGGTGCTTGTGCTTGGGGTGCGCTGCTTGTGCTCTGAGTGTGGTGCTTGTGCTCTGAGTGTGCTGCTTGTGCTCTGAGTGTGGTGCTTGTGCTGTGAATGCGCTGCTTGTGCTTGAGTGTACGCTGCCTGTGCTTTGAGTGTGCTGCTTGTGCTCTGAGTGTGGTGCTTGTGCTGTGAGTGTGGTGCTTGTGCTCTGAGCGTGGTGCTTGTGCTCTGAGTGTGCTGCTTGTGCTCTGAGTGTGCTGCTTGTGCTCTGAGTGCGCTGCTTGTACTCTGAGTGTGGTGCTTGTGCTTGGGGTGCGCTGCTTGTGCTCTGAGTGTGGTGCTTGTGCTCTGAGTGTGCTGCTTGTGCTCTGAGTGTGGTTCTTGTGCTGTGAATGCGCTGCTTGTGCTTGGGGTATGCTGCCTGTGCTTTTAGTGTGCTGCTTGTGCTCTGAGTGCGCTGCTTGTGCTCTGAGTGCACTGCTTGTGCTCTGAGTGTGGTGCTTGTGCTCGGACTATGCTGCTTGTGTTGTGAGTGCGCTGCTTGTGTTTGGGATGCGCTGCTTGTGGTGTGAGTGTGCTGCTTGTGCTGAGTGCGCTGCTTGTGCTTGGGGTGCGCTGCTTGTGCTGTGAGTGTGCTGCTTGTGCTCTGAGTGTGCTGCTTGTGCTGTGAGTGTGCTGCTTGTGCTCTGAGTGTGCTGCTTGTGCTCTGAGAGCGCTGCTTGTGCTCTGAGTGTGGTGCTTGGGCTCTCAGTGCGCTGCTTGTGCTTGGGGTGCCCTGCTTGTGCTCTGAGTGTGGTGCTTGTGCTCTGAGTGTGCTGCTTGTTCTCTGAGTTTGGTGCTTGTGCTCTGAGTGTGCTGCTTGTGCTCTGAGTGCGCTGCTTGTGCTCTCAGTGTGCTGCTTGTGCTCTCAGTGTGCTGCTTGTGCTTTGAGTGCGCTGCTTGTGCTCTGAGTGTGCTGCTTGTGCTCTGAGTGCGCTGCTTGTGCTTGGGGTGCGGTGCTTGTGCTTGGTGTGCGCTGCTTGTGCTCTGAATGTGGTGCTTGTGCTCTGAGTGCGCTGCTTGTGCTCGCAGTGCGGTGCTTGTGCTCTGAGTGCACTGCTTGTGCTCTGAGTGTGGTGCTTGTGCTCGGACTATGCTGCTTGTTCTCTGAGTGTGGTGCTTCTGCTCGGACTATGCTGCTTGTACTCTGAGTGCACTGCTTGTGTTTGGGGTGCGCTGCTTGTGCTGTGAGTGTGCTGCTTGTGCTGAGTGCACTGCTTGTGGTGCGCTGCTTGTGCTGTGAGTGTGCTGCTTGTGCTCTGATTATGCTGCTTGGAGTGCGCTGCTTGTGCTCTGAGTGCACTGCTTGTGCTATGAGTGTGGTGCTTGTGCTCTGAGTGCGCTGTTTGTGCTCTGAGTGCGCTGCCTGTGCTCTGACTCCGCTGCTTGTGCTCTGAGTGTGGTGCGTGTGCTCTGAGTGTGCTGCTTGTGCTCTGAGTGTGCTGCTTGGGCTCAGAGTGCACTGCTTGTGCTCTGAGTGTGCTGCTTGTGCTTGGGGTGCGCTGCTTGTGCTTGGGGTGCACTGCTTGTGCTCTGAGTGCGCTGCTTGTGCTCTGAGTGCGCTGCTTGTGCTCTGAGTGTGCTGCTTGTGCTCTGAGTGCGCTGCTTGTTCTCCGAGTGTGCTGCTTGGGCTCTGAGTGCACTGCTTGTGCTCGGAGTGTGCTGCTTGTGCAGTGAGTGTGATGCTTGTGCTCCAAGTGCGCTGCTTGTGCTTGGGGTGCACTCCTTGTGTTATGAGTGTGCTGCTTCTGCTCTGAGCGTGCTGCTAGTGCTGTGAGTGCGATGCTTGTGATCCGAGTGCGCTGCTTGTGCTCGGGGTGCACTGCTTGTGCTATGAGTGTGCTGCTTGTGCTGTGAGTGTGCTGCTTGTGCTGTGAGTGCGCTGCTTGTACTCTGAGTGCGCTGCTTGCGTTTGAGGTGTGCTGCTTGTGCTGTGAGTGTGCTGCTTGTGCTGAGTGCGCTGCTTGTGCTTGGGGTGCGCTGCTTGTGCTGTGAGTGTGGTGCTTGTGGTCTGAGTGCGCTGCTTGTGCTTGGGGTGCGCTGCTTGTACTCTGAGTATTGTGCTTGTGCTCTGAGTGCGCTGCTTGTGCTCTGAGTGTGGTGCTTGTGCTCTGAGTGCGCTGCTTGTGCTTGGGGTCCCTGCTTGTGCTCTGAGTGTGGTGCTTGTGTTCTGAGTGCGCTGCTTGTGCTCTGAGTGTGCTGCTTGTGCTCTGAGTGCGCTGCTTGAGCTCTGAATGCGCTGCTTGTACTCTGAGTGCGCTGCTTGTGCTCTGAGTTTGGTGCTTGTGCTCTTAATGCGCTGCTTGTGCTCTCAGTGCGCTGCTTGTGCTCTGAGTGTGCTGCTTGTGCTCTGAGTGTGCTGCTTGTGCTCTGAGTGCGGTGCTTGTGCTCTGAGTGTGCTGCTTGTGCTCTGAGTGCGCTGCTTGTGCTTGGGGTGCGCTGCTTGTGCTTGGGGTGCGCTGCTTGTGCTCTGAGTGTGGTGCTTGTGCTCTGAGTGCGCTGCTTGTACTCTGAGTGCGCTGCTTGTGTTTGAGGTGTGCTGCTTGTGCTGTGAGTGTGCTGCTTGCGCTGAGTGTGCTGCTTGTGCTTGGGGTGTGCTGCTTGTGCTGTGAGTGTGGTGCTTGTGCTCTGAGTGCGCTGCTTGTGCTTGGGGTGCCCTGCTTGTGCTCTGAGTGTGGTGCTTGTGCTCTGAGTGCACTGCTTGTACTCTGATTGTGGTGCTTGTGCTCTGAGTGCGCTGCTTGTGCTTGGGGTGCCCTGCTTGTGCTCTGAGTGTGGTGCTTGTGCTCTGAGTGCGCTGCTTGTGCTCTGAGTGTGGTGCTTGTGCTCTGAGTGCGCTGCTTGTGCTCTGAATGCCCTGCTTGTACTCTGAGTGCATTGCTTGTGCTCTGAGTTTGGTGCTTGTACTTTGAGTGTGCTGCTTGTGCTCTGAGTGCGCTGCTTGTGCGCTCAGTGTGCTGCTTGTTCTCTGAGTGTGCTGCTTGTGCTCTGAGTGCGTTGCTTGTGCTCTGAGTGTGCTGCTTGTGCTCTGAGTGCGCTGCTTGTACTCTGAGTGCGCTGCTTGTGTTTGAGGTGTGCTGCTTGTGCTGTGAGTGTGCTGCTTGTGCTGAGTGTGCTGCTTGTGCTTGGGGTGTGCTGCTTGTGCTGTGAGTGTGGTGCTTGTGCTCTGAGTGCGCTGCTTGTGCTTGGGGTGCCCTGCTTGTGCTCTGAGTGTGGTGCTTGTGCTCTGAGTGCACTGCTTGTACTCTGATTGTGGTGCTTGTGCTCTGAGTGCGCTGCTTGTGCTTGGGGTGCCCTGCTTGTGCTCTGAGTGTGGTGCTTGTGCTCTGAGTGCGCTGCTTGTGCTCTGAGTGTGGTGCTTGTGCTCTGAGTGCGCTGCTTGTGCTCTGAATGCCCTGCTTGTACTCTGAGTGCATTGCTTGTGCTCTGAGTTTGGTGCTTGTACTTTGAGTGTGCTGCTTGTACTTTGAGTGTGCTGCTTGTGCTCTGAGTGCGCTGCTTGTGCGCTCAGTGTGCTGCTTGTTCTCTGAGTGTGCTGCTTGTGCTCTGAGTGCGTTGCTTGTGCTCTGAGTGTGCTGCTTGTGCTCTGAGTGCACTGCTTGTGCTTGGGGTGCGCTGCTTGTGATTGGGGTGCGCTGCTTGTGCTCTGAGTTTGGTGCTTGTGCTCTGAGTGCGCTGCTTGTGCTCTGAGTGCGGTGCTTTTGATCTGAGTGCGCTGCTTGTGCTCTGAGTGCACTGCTTGTGCTCTGAGTGTGGTGCTTCTGCTCAGACTATGCTGTTTGTGCTGTGAGTGCGCTGCTTGTGTTTGGGATGCGCTGCTTGTGCTGTGAGTGTGCTGCTTGTGCTGAGTGCGCTGCTTGTGCTTGGGGTGCTCTGCTTGTGCTGTGAGTGTGGTGCTTGTGCTCTGAGTGCACTGCTTGGGGTGCGCTGCTTGTGCTCTGAGTGCACTGCTTGTGCTCCGAGTGCGCTGCTTGTGCTCTGAGTGCGCTGTTTGTGACTTGAGTGCGTTGCTTGTGCTCTGAGTGTGCTGCTTGTGCTCTGAGTGTGGTACTTGTGCTCTGAGTGCGCTGCTTGTGCTCTGAGTGTGCTGCTTGTGCTCTGAGTGCGCTTCTTGTGGTTAGGGTGCGCTGCTTGTGCTCTGAGTGTGGTGCTTGTGCTCTGAGTGTGGTGCTTGTGCTCTGAGTGTGGTGCTTGTGCTCTGAGTGTGGTGCTTGTGCTCTGAGTGCGCTGCTTGTGCTCTGAGTACGCTGCTTGTGCTCTGAGTGTGCTGCTTGTGCTCTGTGTGTGCTGCTTGTTCTCTGAGTGTGCTGCTTGTGCTCTGAGTGTGCGTCTTGTGCTCTGAGTGCGCTGCTTGTGCTCTGAGTGTGGTGCTTGTGCTCTGAGTGCACTGCTTGTGCTCTGAGTGTGCTGCTTGTGCTTTGAGCGCACTGCTTGTGCTCTGAGCGCGCTGCTTGTGCTCTGAGCGCGCTGCTTGTGCTCTGAGTGCGCTGCTTGTGCTCTGAGTGTGCTGCTTGTGCTTTGAGTGCGCTGCTTGTGCTCTGAGTGTGCTGCTTGTGCTGTGAGTGTTCATGTTGGCCTCCTACAGTTTGTTGCATGCTGGGCTGGAGTCTACTGATGTGAATTCAGGTTTTCCTGCAGCTTGTGTAGACAACCATTGTTGTGTTCAGTCACATTCAGTAAAGTCTGCCAGTTGTTAATACCCAGTGTCTCCATGGGACATGTGTAGTCCTACCCCATATTCTAAGCAGACCTCGGAGCTGTATATGAATAGTGATGTTAGCAGAGAGCACAGATTGAAATCCAGTGCGCTACTTGTGCTCTGAGTGTGCTGCTTGTGCTCTGAATGCGCTGCTTGTGCTCTGAGTGCGCTGCTTGTGCTCTGAGTGTGCTGCATGTGCTCTGAGTGTGCTGCTTGTGCTCTGAGTGTGCTGCTTGTGCTCTGAGTGTGCTGCTTGTGCTGTGAGTGCGCTGCTTGTGCTCTGAGTGCGCTGCTTGTGCTCTGAGTGTGCTACTTGTGCTCCGAGTGCGCTGCTTGTGCTTGGGGTGCGCTGCTTGTGCTTGGGGTGCGCTGCTTGTGCTCTGAGTGTGGTGCTTGTGCTCTGAGTGCGCTGCTTGTACTCTGAGTGCGCTGCTTGTGTTTGAGGTGTGCTGCTTGTGCTGTGAGTGTGCTGCTTGTGCTGAGTGTGCTGCTTGTGCTTTGGGTGTGCTGCTTGTGCTTGCGGTGTGCTGCTTGTGCTGTGAGTGTGGTGCTTGTGCTCTGAGTGCGCTGCTTGTGCTTGGGGTGCCCTGCTTGTGCTCTGAGTGTGGTGCTTGTGCTCTGAGTGCACTGCTTGTACTCTGATTGTGGTGCTTGTGCTCTGAGTGCGCTGCTTGTGCTTGGGGTGCCCTGCTTGTGCTCTGAGTGTGGTGCTTGTGCTCTGAGTGCACTGCTTGTACTCTGATTGTGGTGCTTGTGCTCTGAGTGCGCTGCTTGTGCTCTGAGTGTGGTGCTTGTGCTCTGAGTGCGCTGCTTGTGCTCTGAATGTCCTGCTTGTGCTCTGAGTGTGGTGCTTCTGCTCAGACTATGCTGTTTGTGCTGTGAGTGCGCTGCTTGTGTTTGGGATGCGCTGCTTGTGCTGTGAGTGTGCTGCTTGTGCTGAGTGCGCTGCTTGTGCTTGGGGTGCTCTGCTTGTGCTGTGAGTGTGGTGCTTGTGCTCTGAGTGCACTGCTTGGGGTGCGCTGCTTGTGCTCTGAGTGCACTGCTTGTGCTCCGAGTGCGCTGCTTGTGCTCGGGGTGCACTGCTTGTGCTATGAGTGTGCTGCTTGTGCTGTAAGTGTGGTGCTTGTGCTGTGAGTGTGGTGCTTGTGCTCTGAGTGTGGTGCTTGTGCTCTGAGTGTGCTGCTTGTGCTCTGAGTGTGCTGCTTGTGCTCTGAGTGTGCTGCTTGTACTCTGAGTGTGGTGCTTGTGCTTGGGGTGCGCTGCTTGTGCTCTGAGTGTGGTGCTTGTGCTCTTAGTGTGCTGCTTGTGCTCTGAGTGTGGTGCTTGTGCTGTGAATGCGCTGCTTGTGCTTGGGGTACGCTGCCTGTGCTTTGAGTGTGCTGCTTGTGCTCTGAGTGCGCTGCTTGTGCTCTGAGTGCGCTGCTTGTGCTCTAAGTGCACTGCTTGTGGTCTGAGTGTGGTGCTTGTGCTCGGACTATGCTGCTTGTGTTGTGAGTGCGCTGCTTGTGTTTGGGATGCGCTGCTTGTGGTGTGAGTGTGCTGCTTGTGCTGAGTGCGCTGCTTGTGCTTGAGGTGCGCTGCTTGTGCTGTGAGTGTGCTGCTTGTGCTCTGAGTGTGCTGCTTGTGCTGTGAGTGTGCTGCTTGTGCTCTGAGTGTGCTGCTTGTGCTCTGAGAGCGCTGCTTGTGCTCTGAGTGTGGTGCTTGGGCTCTCAGTGCGCTGCTTGTGCTTAGGGTGCCCTGCTTGTGCTCTGAGTGTGGTGCTTGTGCTCTGAGTGTGCTGCTTGTTCTCTGAGTTTGGTGCTTGTGCTCTGGAGTGTGCTGCTTGTGCTCTGAGTGCGCTGCTTGTGCTCTCAGTGTGCTGCTTGTGCTCTCAGTGTGCTGCTTGTGCTTTGAGTGCGCTGCTTGTGCTCTGAGTGTGCTGCTTGTGCTCTGAGTGCGCTGCTTGTGCTTGGGGTGCGCTGCTTGTGCTTGGTGTGCGCTGCTTGTGCTCTGAATGTGGTGCTTGTGCTCTGAGTGCGCTGCTTGTGCTCGGAGTGCGGTGCTTGTGCTCTGAGTGCACTGCTTGTGCTCTGAGTGTGGTGCTTGTGCTCGGACTATGCTGCTTGTTCTCTGAGTGTGGTGCTTCTGCTCGGACTATGCTGCTTGTACTCTGAGTGCACTGCTTGTGTTTGGGGTGCGCTGCTTGTGCTGTGAGTGTGCTGCTTGTGCTGAGTGCACTGCTTGTGGTGCGCTGCTTGTGCTGTGAGTGTGCTGCTTGTGCTCTGATTACGCTGCTTGGAGTGCGCTGCTTGTGCTCTGAGTGCACTGCTTGTGCTATGAGTGTGGTGCTTGTGCTCTGAGTGTGCTGTTTGTGCTCTGAGTGCGCTGCCTGTGCTCTGAGTCCGCTGCTTGTGCTCTGAGTGTGGTGCGTGTGCTCTGAGTGTGCTGCTTGTGCTCTGAGTGTGCTGCTTGGGCTCAGAGTGCACTGCTTGTGCTCTGAGTGTGCTGCTTGTGCTTGGGGTGCGCTGCTTGTGCTTGGGGTGCACTGCTTGTGCTCTGAGTGTGCTGCTTGTGCTCTGAGTGCGCTGCTTGTGCTCTGAGTGTGCTGCTTGTGCTCTGAGTGCGCTGCTTGTGCTCTGAGTGTGCTGCTTGGGCTCTGAGTGCACTGCTTGTGCTCGGAGTGTGCTGCTTGTGCTGTGAGTGTGATGCTTGTGCTCCAAGTGCGCTGCTTGTGCTTGGGGTGCACTCCTTGTGTTATGAGTGTGCTGCTTGTGCTCTGAGCGTGCTGCTAGTGCTGTGAGTGCGATGCTTGTGATCCGAGTGCGCTGCTTGTGCTCGGGGTGCACTGCTTGTGATATGAGTGTGCTGCTTGTGCTGTGAGTGTGCTGCTTGTGCTGTGAGTGCGCTGCTTGTACTCTGAGTGCGCTGCTTGCGTTTGAGGTGTGCTGCTTGTGCTGTGAGTGTGCTGCTTGTGCTGAGTGCGCTGCTTGTGCTTGGGGTGCGCTGCTTGTGCTGTGAGTGTGGTGCTTGTGGTCTGAGTGCGCTGCTTGTGCTTGGGGTGCGCTGCTTGTACTCTGAGTATTGTGCTTGTGCTCTGAGTGCGCTGCTTGTGCTCTGAGTGTGGTGCTTGTGCTCTGAGTGCGCTGCTTGTGCTTGGGGTCCCTGCTTGTGCTCTGAGTGTGGTGCTTGTGTTCTGAGTGCGCTGCTTGTGCTCTGAGTTTGGTGCTTGTGCTCTTAGTGCGCTGCTTGTGCTCTCAGTGCGCTGCTTGTGCTCTGAGTGTGCTGCTTGTGCTCTGAGTGTGCTGCTTGTGCTCTGAGTGCGGTGCTTGTGCTCTGAGTGTGCTGCTTGTGCTTTGAGTGCGCTGCTTGTGCTTGGGGTGCGCTGCTTGTGCTTGGGGTGCGCTGCTTGTGCTCTGAGTGTGGTGCTTGTGCTCTGAGTGCGCTGCTTGTACTCTGAGTGCGCTGCTTGTGTTTGAGGTGTGCTGCTTTTGCTGTGAGTGTGGTGCTTGTGCTGAGTGTGCTGCTTGTGCTTGGGGTGCCCTGCTTGTGCTCTGAGTGTGGTGCTTGTGCTCTGAGTGCACTGCTTGTACTCTGATTGTGGTGCTTGTGCTCTGAGTGCGCTGCTTGTGCTTGGGGTGCCCTGCTTGTGCTCTGAGTGTGGTGCTTGTGCTCTGAGTGCGCTGCTTGTGCTCTGAGTGTGGTGCTTGTGCTCTGAGTGCGCTGCTTGTGCTCTGAATGCCCTGCTTGTACTCTGAGTGCATTGCTTGTGCTCTGAGTTTGGTGCTTGTACTTTGAGTGTGCTGCTTGTGCTCTGAGTGCGCTGCTTGTGCTTTCAGTGTGCTGCTTGTTCTCTGAGTGTGCTGCTTGTGCTCTGAGTGCGTTGCTTGTGCTCTGAGTGTGCTGCTTGTGCTCTGAGTGCACTGCTTGTGCTTGGGGTGCGCTGCTTGTGATTGGGGTGCGCTGCTTGTGCTCTGAGTTTGGTGCTTGTGCTCTGAGTTTGGTGCTTGTGCTCTGAGTGCAGTGCTTTTGATCTGAGTGCAGTGCTTTTGATCTGAGTGCGCTGCTTGTGCTCTGAGTGCACTGCTTGTGCTCTGAGTGTGGTGCTTCTGCTCAGACTATGCTGTTTGTGCTGTGAGTGCGCTGCTTGTGTTTGGGATGCGCTGCTTGTGCTGTGAGTGTGCTGCTTGTGCTGAGTGCGCTGCTTGTGCTTGGGGTGCTCTGCTTGTGCTGTGAGTGTGGTGCTTGTGCTCTGAGTGCACTGCTTGGGGTGCGCTGCTTGTGCTCTGAGTGCACTGCTTGTGCTCCGAGTGCGCTGCTTGTGCTCTGAGTGCGCTGCTTGTGCTCTGAGTGCGCTGTTTGTGCCTTGAGTGCGTTGCTTGTGCTCTGAGTGTGCTGCTTGTGCTCTGAGTGTGGTGCTTGTGCTCTGAGTGCGCTGCTTGTGCTCTGAGTGTGCTGCTTGTGCTCTGAGTGCGCTTCTTGTGGTTGGGGTGCGCTGCTTGTGCTCTGAGTGTGGTGCTTGTGCTCTGAGTGTGGTGCTTGTGCTCTGAGTGTGGTGCTTGTGCTCTGAGTGTGGTGCTTGTGCTCTGAGTGCGCTGCTTGTGCTTGGGGTGCGCTGCTTGTGCTCTGAGTGCGCTGCTTGTGCTCTGAGTGTGCTGCTTGTGCTCTGTGTGTGCTGCTTGTTCTCTGAGTGTGCTGCTTGTGCTCTGAGTGTGCGTCTTGTGCTCTGAGTGCGCTGCTTGTGCTCCGAGTGTGGTGCTTGTGCTCTGAGTGCACTGCTTGTGCTCTGAGTGTGCTGCTTGTGCTTTGAGCGCACTGCTTGTGCTCTGAGCGCGCTGCTTGTGCTCTGAGTGCGCTGCTTGTGCTCTGAGTGCGCTGCTTGTGCTCTGAGTGTGCTGCTTGTGCTTTGAGTGCGCTGCTTGTGCTCTGAGTGTGCTGCTTGTGATGTGAGTGTTCATGTTGGCCTCCTACAGTTTGTTGCATGCTGAGCTGGAGTCTACTGATGTGAATTCAGGTTTTCCTGCAGCTTGTGTAGACAACCATTGTTGTGTTCAGTCACATTCAGTAAAGTCTGCCAGTGGTTAATACCCAGTGTCTCCATGGGACATGTGTAGTCCTACCCCATATTCTAAGCAGACCTCGGAGCTGTATATGAATAGTGATGTTAGCAGAGAGCACGGATTGAAATCCAGTGCGCTACTTGTGCTCTGAGTGTGCTGCTTGTGCTCTGAATGCGCTGCTTGTGCTCTGAGTGCGCTGCTTGTGCTCTGAGTGCGCTGCTTGTGCTCTGAGTGTGCTGCTTGTGCTCTGAGTGTGCTGCTTGTGCTCTGAGTGTGCTGCTTGTGCTCTGAGTGTGCTGCTTGTGCTGTGAGTGCGCTGCTTGTGCTCTGAGTGCGCTGCTTGTGCTCTGAGTGTGCTACTTGTGCTCCGAGTGCGCTGCTTGTGCTTGGGGTGTGCTGCTTGTGCTTGGGGTGCGCTGCTTGTGCTCTGAGTGTGGTGCTTGTGCTCTGAGTGCGCTGCTTGTACTCTGAGTGCGCTGCTTGTGTTTGAGGTGTGCTGCTTGTGCTGTGAGTGTGCTGCTTGTGCTGAGTGTGCTGCTTGTGCTTGCGGTGTGCTGCTTGTGCTGTGAGTGTGGTGCTTGTGCTCTGAGTGCGCTGCTTGTGCTTGGGGTGCCCTGCTTGTGCTCTGAGTGTGGTGCTTGTGCTCTGAGTGCACTGCTTGTACTCTGATTGTGGTGCTTGTGCTCTGAGTGCGCTGCTTGTGCTTGGGGTGCCCTGCTTGTGCTCTGAGTGTGGTGCTTGTGCTCTGAGTGCGCTGCTTGTGCTCTGAGTGTGGTGCTTGTGCTCTGAGTGCGCTGCTTGTGCTCTGAATGCCCTGCTTGTGCTCTGAGTGTGGTGCTTCTGCTCAGACTATGCTGTTTGTGCTGTGAGTGCGCTGCTTGTGTTTGGGATGCGCTGCTTGTGCTGTGAGTGTGCTGCTTGTGCTGAGTGCGCTGCTTGTGCTTGGGGTGCTCTGCTTGTGCTGTGAGTGTGGTGCTTGTGCTCTGAGTGCACTGCTTGTGCTCATAGTGTGGTGCTTGTGCTCTGAGTGCGCTGCTTGTGCTCTGAGTGTGCTGCTTGTGCTCTGAGTGCGCTTCTTGTGGTTGGGGTGCGCTGCTTGTGCTCTGAGTGTGGTGCTTGTGCTCTGAGTGTGGTGCTTGTGCTCTGAGTGTGGTGCTTGTGCTCTGAGTGCGCTGCTTGTGCTCTGAGTGCGCTGCTTGTGCTCTGAGTGTGCTGCTTGTGCTCTGTGTGTGCTGCTTGTTCTCTGAGTGTGCTGCTTGTTCTCTGAGTGTGCTGCTTGTGCTCTGAGTGTGCGTCTTGTGCTCTGAGTGCGCTGCTTGTGCTCCGAGTGTGGTGCTTGTGCTCTGAGTGCACTGCTTGTGCTCTGAGTGTGCTGCTTGTGCTTTGAGTGCGCTGCTTGTGCTCTGAGTGCACTGCTTGTGCTCTGTGTGCGCTGCTTGTGCTCTC
Source organism: Calotriton arnoldi (assembly GCA_963921515.1). Taxonomy (NCBI): domain Eukaryota; kingdom Metazoa; phylum Chordata; class Amphibia; order Caudata; family Salamandridae; genus Calotriton; species Calotriton arnoldi. Next base: position 362,495 of record CAWUFW010003157.1, read on the forward strand.
AGTGCGCTGCTTGTGCTCTGTGTGCGCTGCTTGTGCTCTGAGTGCACTGCTTGTGCTCTGAGCGCGCTGCTTGTGCTCTGAGTGCGCTGCTTGTGCTCTGAGTGTGCTGCTTGTGCTTTGAGTGCGCTGCTTGTGCTCTGAGTGTGCTGCTTGTGCTGTGAGTGTTCATGTTGGCCTCCTACAGTTTGTTGCATGCTGAGCTGGAGTCTACTGATGTGAATTCAGGTTTTCCTGCAGCTTGTGTAGACAACCATTGTTGTGTTCAGTCACATTCAGTAAAGTCTGCCAGTTGTTAATACCCAGTGTCTCCATGGGACATGTGTAGTCCTACCCCATATTCTAAGCAGACCTCGGAGCTGTACATGAATAGTGATGTTAGCAGAGAGCACAGATTGAAATCCAGTGCGCTACTTGTGCTCTGAGTGTGCTGCTTGTGCTCTGAGTGTGCTGCTTGTGCTCTGAGTGTGCTGCTTGTGCTCTGAGTGCGCTGCTTGTGCTCTGAGTGTGCTACTTGTGCTCCGAGAGTGGTGCTTGTGCTCTGAGTGCACTGCTTGTGCTCTGAGTGTGCGTCTTGTGCTCTGAGCGCGCTGCTTGTGCTCCGAGTGTGGTGCTTGTGCTCTGAGTGCACTGCTTGTGCTCTGAGTGCGCTGCTTGTGCTCTGAGTGCGCTGCTTGTGCTCTGAGTGTGCGTCTTGTGCTCTGAGCGCGCTGCTTGTGCTCCGAGTGTGGTGCTTGTGCTCTGAGTGCACTGCTTGTGCTCTGAGTGCGCTGCTTGTGCTCTGAGTGTGCTGCTTGTGCTTTGAGTGCGCTGCTTGTGCTCTGAGTGTGCTGCTTGTTGGCCTTGTTAGATCTGGCACCATTGGCGTGGGTCTCCCTTCCATTTTTCGCTGTTGTCTCCTCTGTTTTTGCTGGTGTTAGATGCTCTGGGCGCTGTGCCACTGCCATTCAGTGCCACAGCGCGAATGCTCCCTGTGTAAATATGTCTATGTGAATTGGTATATCCCTGATTGGCTTATTTGGTTTACCTGTTAGTCCCTAGTAGTGTGGCCTGTGTGTGCCCAGGGCTGGTAAACCAAATGCTGCTGGTGGGCCTGCAGCACTGATTTGTGCCACCCACAGAAGCAGCTTGTAAAGTGTGTCTCAGACCTGCCACTGCAGTGTCTGTGTGCAGTCCAGAACTGCCATCTTGGCTGTGAAGTGCACCCACTTCCCAGCCCCTGAACCTTCCCTTGGCATCATGTAAGTCACCCCTATGGTAGGGTGCATTGTATGTGTAAGGTAGGACATGCCTTGGTGTGTGTAGCATGTCCTGGTAGTGAATTACACCCAATTTCGTTTTTCACTATTGTAAGGCTACCTGTTCCCCATAGGCTAGAATGGGCAGTTTGACTATTACATCCTATAGTCCTAACTGACCCCAGGAACATGGTAGAAAAACGAATTTAGTATGCCTGAGCTCAGAATATTAAAATACATCTTTTAGTGAAGTTTATTTTTATATCCTGCGTTTGAAAATACCACTTTTAGAAAGTAGGTATTTTCTTGCCTAAGCCTTCCAGTGTGCTCTGCTGTTATGTGTATTGGCTGTCTGGTTTTAGAGGGGCAGGGCAGGCTGAGTCAGACCTGGGTTGAATAGAGAGATCTGCATTTAGAGTGTGGGGAGGGGTGGCTCCTTGACCTGAATAGGCCTGTGCCTGGCAAGGTGAAGGCTGGCTCCACCTCCCACTGTGTGTCTGCTAGCAGACCCCCTCTTTCTGAAAGGAAGGATGCAGCCTGGTAAACAAAGTGCTCCAGGACTGACCAGAACTGGTTCTGGCTAGGCTCAGTGACTTGTAGCTTCTGAGAACAAAGACTTTTGGGGTATAAATATCTGTGCTCAAACCCCTACAATTTGTATTGCCCCTGGATCTGAAGAGGAAACTCTGTCCGTGCCACTGGAGGAATCTGCAGGAAGTGACTGCCCTTGTGCTTGTGTGTTTTTCTTGCACTGGCCTGCAGCAGTGACCACTGGACCTTGAAGAAGAGAGAAAAGGACTTTGAAGAGAACTTTTATTTTTGTTACAGCAATTACCCAAGGGCTAGGAAAAGAGCTAGCCTCCTGCTGGAGTCTCAGGCACATCAGACTCCATCACCAACCTCCTGCTTCCTCCCTGCGAGGATTGCTATCTGCTGATGAGGCTCCTGTGAGTTCCAGGGCCTCTAGTTTGCTTCAGAGAAAAGAGTGCTGGAAATCGACGCTAACGCACCTTGGCGAGCCGCTGCAGCTGAGAGCGCTGGAAAAATCATCGCGCTGCTGCCGCTGAGTGCTCGCAACACGAAACCATCGCTAACGCCTCTTTGCGAGCCGCTGCCGCCGAGACGCGCTGGAAAAATCATTGCGCTGCTGTCGCCGCGCGCTCGCAACCCCTAAAGAAATCATCGCTTCAAGACATCGCATTGCGGACGCCGTGTGTCCGCCATTTTGATCGCATCGCACCGAATTTCGTCACTCCCTCGCGGAGCGTCTTGTCTTCGCATCGCGACACGATCACACAGCGCAACAGGATCGTCGCATCGACTTCTCCCTCGCGGCAAGAAAGTCATCGCATCGGCGGCCTAGCGTGCAGAAGTTGGTCGCATCGTCTCCGCACGCATCACGCAGATCGGCGCATCATCCTCCCTTGCGGCAAGGATTTCAACGCATCGCCGGCCTCGCGTGTCGAGAATCATCGCTACAGCTTGTTTGCGACATTTTGTTGGTTTTGCTACTAAACCCAGGTACTTTGTGAGAGAAAGGGTCGCAGAGACCACTGCTTTGAATTTGAACCTTATTTTTGCAACCTTTGAACCATTTTTTGACAGTCCTTCAACAGCAATCCTATTTTTGACAGTATTGTGGCTTTTACAGTTATTGGTCTTGTGATAAGTCTATATATATATAAAGATACTTATTTTTTATAACTACTTGTGTGGTGTCCCTTTGTAGTGTGCCTCACTGTGTTACTGTATATGTTCATAAATGCTTCACTCACTGCCTCTGAGATAAGCCTACCTGCTCGTGCTATGTTACCACAGGGTTGAGCAGGGGTATCAAGGAGGGTAGCCCTCTTACTCTGACTTAGGAAGAAGGGTCCCTACTTGGTCAGTGGCCAGCCATTGCCAACTAGAGACCCCCATTTCTAACATTGGTGGTCAGCGGTGAGGATCTGGACTTGCATTTATGATCGCATACAGTAATTATAGTGTACACTACTAGTGAGTGCAGACCATAACGTACCGCATACATTTTTGAGAGTCTTTGGATCCTATATTGTGATTGATATTGCCGGTGATTTTTTACCCGCATACCTTTTTGAGAGTTTTTTTGGATCCTATATTGTGATTGATATTGCCGGTGATTTTTTACCCGCATACATTTTCTTGAGAAGTTTTCTTCTATCTTTTATTGATATTGCCAGTTATTGCTACAATGGGCAAGCCCAGATCCAATGCCTCGGAGGATCTCTCCTGGGAAGAAGAGAAATTAGAAACCTACAATGCCAAGCAGCTCAAATATTTTTGCAAGCAATTCACAGTCCCTATCACAGGTCTCACTAGAAGGGAGGAGTATTACAAGGCGCTGATGGCCTGGCTAGAAGCCAGGGATGCCCCTAAGGATATGGGAGAGCTTGTGGAGGGGGGAGAGAATGCAGGAGAGCAGCAGGGCGATGTAGTAGACTTAGTAGGAGATAAAGCAATTTCCAGCCCGGGCACTAGTGTGTCCGCTAAGGGTCTGTCCCCAGAAGAGATGGAGGACAGGGAGAGAGATAGGCGGCATAATATGGAGATGGCTAAGCTTAAAATGGATGGTCACCGGGACCTTGAGAACAAGAAGTTAGAAATTGAGATTATGAAAATGAAACTTGAGCATGAGAGAGTATTGAGGGAGTTGGAGATTAAAGCTAAGAGTATGGAGATCTCCCCTCTGGTGGCAGCATACCTGTAGTACATCCTGAGAGTAGGGTGTATATACCCAAGGAGGTTATTAAGGATTTCCACAAAAGTGAAGATATTGGGCAATGGTTTGCCGCTTATGAATTAGCCATGGTGTCCCACCGGGTCCCTGAGAAGGATTGGGGAGCGGGGTTGTGGGGACGCTTTGTAAGTGAGGGGAGGGATACCTTGTTGGACCTGCCCCCAGACAGTAGGATGGTTTATGCCCACATGAAGGAAGCTTTGATGACCCGCTATGGTTTGACCCCTGAGATGTATAGGCAGAGGTTTAGGATCTGCAAGAAGCTAGAGGGTACCACGTGGGTTGAATATGTGTCTTTTCTTTTGCAGAGCAATGGAACGCTGGGTAAAAGGTAGCAAAGTAGAAACTTTTGCGCAGCTTTATGATTTGATTGCATGGGAGCATTTATCTAGTAATTGTTTTCCTGAGCTACGCCAGCACCTGATTGATTGCAAGCTGACTAACCCTAGAAAGCTTGCTGAGGAGGCGGACCGCTGGGTGAGCACCCGGGTTCGCAAGGGTCCAGTGGGAGACTTCGCCAAAGGTGGGCAGGGTCCCCAGCAGAGGAGTGGGGGGGACAAGGGTCAACAGAGGGAGTTCCACCGAGGGCCCCAAAGTAATCCCCAAGGGAACCAAGCAGTGGTATCCCAGCCCCCCCAAGAAAGGAGGCCCGCGCCCCCAACAGGTAGGCCTGTTCCCAGGGGGCCCCCCACTTGTTACAACTGTGGTCAAGTGGGCCACAGATACTTTGATCACCAGTGCCCCCAACGGGGGGCCAGTGCACCACCCCGTGCACCACCCCGCCAGATTGCTAGTGTAGCCCTGGGAGAGGAGGAGATGGGTGCCCAAGAGGGGTGGGATCCCGTAGAGTTGACCCTTGTCTCATTAGGGGACTTTGAGATGGTCCCCAAGCCTGCAGTGCCTGTTAACACTAAAAAGTACAGGCAGTGGGTGACTATCAATGGCCATAGAGTGGAGGCTCTAAGAGACACAGGAGCCAGTGTAACTGCTGTCAGCTCCCGGTGGGTGTCCAAAGAGCAGGTTGTCCCCCATGCATTCTACCCAGTAGTGTCCGCAGACAACTCAGAGAGCCAATGTGAGGTGGCTCAGGTTCCCTTTGAGTGGGGGGGGGTCTCAGGAACTCTTCAGGTGGCTGTGAGGCCCGCCATGCCTGTAGACTGTCTGCTGGGCAATGATTTAGAGGACTCCCCGTGGGCTACGGTGGAGAGGAAGGCTCACTTAGAGATGTTGGGTCTGCCTGAGTGGGCGTGTGCTACCACTCGGTCCATGGCAGCCAAGGAGGGTGTTGAGAAGGACCTGGAGCCTGAGAGTGTGGCCCAGATCCCTGCCTTAGAGAGAAGGGGCAGGGGGCGCGGGAAGCCGGCCCCCTTGGTTCCCACGGCCCAGGAAGGAGCAGACCCTGAAGGGGATGCCCTGGAGCCTACCGGGGAGCAGATTGCCGAACTGGGGGACCTGCCTGAGCTGACCCATTGGCAGCAGGAAGGGGGACCCACCAGGGAGGAATTTTGTGAGCAACAGAGAGTTTGCCCCTCTCTTGAGGGTATGCGGCGGCAGGCTGCAGCCCAGGCAGAATGTGACATGTCTGGTTCACATTTGATTTATTGGGAGAACAGTCTCCTGTATAGCGAGCCTAAGACTGCTGAGCCGGGTCAGCCCGTGTGCTGGTGGTACCCGAGTGCTTCAGAGCCTTCCTACTGGGGTTGGCTCATGACATTCCATTGGCAGGACATCTGGGGCAGACCAAGACCTTTGAGAGGCTGGGCGCCCACTTTTATTGGCCCCAGATGCACAAGAGTTCAGACACTCATTGCAGGACCTGTGAGACTTGCCAGGCAAGTGGGAAGAGTGGGGGGAAGATCAAGGCCTCACTCCAGCCCTTTCCAGTTGTGAGTACCCCATTCGAGCGAGTGGGCATTGACATTGTGGGGCCTCTGGATCCCAAGACAGCCATGGGCAACAGGTTCATCCTGGTCTTGGTGGACCATGCCACCCGGTACCCTGAAGCCATCCCGCTCAGGACAGTGACGGCCCCCGTGGTGGGACGTGCACTGATGGGGATTTTCTCCCGTGTGGGATTCCCCAGAGAGGTGGTGTCTGACAGGGGGACCAACTTCATCTCCCAGTACATGAAGTCTCTGTGGAAGGAGTGTGGGGTAACTTATAAGTTCACCACTCCTTACCACCCCCAAGGTAATGGTTTGGTTGAAAGGTTCAACCGGACCTTGAAGGGCATGATCATGGGCCTAGAAGAGCCCCTGAGGCGTAAGTGGGACGTCCTCTTGCCATGCCTGTTGTTTGCCTACCGTGAGGTGCCACAGAAGTCCTTAGGGTTCAGTCCCTTTGAACTCCTCTATGGCCATCCGGTTAGAGGACCTCTGAGTCTGGTCAAGGAAGGCTGGGAGCAATCTCTCAGGAAACCTCCCCAAGATGTATTTAGCTACATGTTGGCGTTCAGGAACCAGACTCGGCGTTTCAGAAAGATTGCTGAGGCAAATCTGGAAGCCAGCCAGGAGGAAATGAAACGTTGGCACAATCAGAATGCCACTCTGGTCGAATTTCAACCTGGTCAGAAGGTTTGGGTACTGGCCCCAGTGGAGCCTTGTGCGCTCCAAGATAAGTGGACCGGTCCATTTGAGGTGGTGGAGCGCAAAAGTCCAGTTACCTACTTGGTGGACTTTCAGTCTCCCAGGAACCCCTTGCGGGTCCTGCATGTGAACCGCCTGAAGCCCCACTTTGAGAGGTCTGAAGTGGGCATGCTTCTTGCCACAGATGATGGGATGGAGGAGGAGAGTGAGCCTCTCCCTGACCTCCTGTGTTCAGGAGAGAAGGATGGGTCAGTGGAGGGTGTGATCCTCTCCACCACACTGACCCCTGAGCAGCAGAGAGATTGTCACCAACTGTTGGGGCAATTTTCTGATTTGTTTTCCCTGGTACCTGGTGTCACTGATTGGTGCGTCCATGAGGTGGATACCGGGGACAGTCCTCCTGTCAAGCACAAGGCTTACAGAGTGACTGACAGGGTCAGGGCTTGCATTAAGGAGGAGGTCTCCAAAATGTTTGCCCTAGGGGTGGTTGAGTCCTCTAGCAGCCCCTGGTCCAGCCCCGTGGTCTTGGTACCAAAAGCTGCGACGCCTGGTGCCACTCCTGAACTTAGGTTCTGTGTGGACTACCGAGGTCTCAATTCGGTCACGAAGACCGACGCGCACCCCATCCCCAGAGCTGATGAGCTCATAGATCGGTTAGGGGCTGCCCGGTACCTCAGCACGTTTGATCTGACGTCTGGGTACTGGCAGATCGCCTTAACTGATGGGGCAAAGGAGAGGTCAGCATTCTCCACACCAGATGGGCACTACCAGTTCTGTGTGATGCCCTTTGGGATGAAGAATGCCCCTGCCACCTTTCAGAGGTTGGTCAACCAGGTGTTGGTTGGGCTGGAGGATTTCAGTGCCGCCTACCTGGATGACATTGCAGTGTTTGTTCCTCCTGGGAGGACCACTTGCGCCACCTCTGGGAAGTGTTGATGGCGCTGCGCAGAGCAGGCCTCACAATCAAGGCCAGTAAGTGCCAGATTGGGCAGGGTTCTGTGGTGTACTTGGGACACCAGGTGGGGTGCGGCCAGGTGGCGCCCCTGCAGCCCAAGATTGAAACCATCCTGGCTTGGGAGCCCCCAAGGACCCAGACCCAGGTGAGGGCCTTCTTAGGACTCACGGGTTACTACAGGTGGTTTGTCAAGGGGTATGGCAACATTGTTGCACCCTTGACTGAGCTGACTTCCAAGAAGCGGCCAAGGATTGTGAACTGGACTGACACTTGTCAGAAAGCCTTTGATGCCCTCAAAACTGCCATGTGTACAGCACCCGTACTCCAGGTGCCCAATTTTGCTAAGGAATTTGTTGTCCAGACAGACGCTTCAGAGCATGGGGTGGGGGCCGTTCTGTCACAGATAAATGAGGAGGGACTAGACCAACCTGTAGCCTTCATCAGTAGGAGGTTACTTCCACGGGAACAGAGGTGGAGTGCAATTGAGCGTGAGGCATTTGCTGTGGTCTGGGCACTGAAGAAGCTGAGACCATACCTGTTTGGGACTCACTTCCGGGTTCAGACAGACCACAGGCCCCTCAGATGGTTGATGCAGATGAGGGGTGAGAATCCCAAGTTGTTGAGGTGGTCCATTTCCCTACAGGGTATGGACTTCACGGTGGAACACCGCCCTGGTACAGAACACGCCAATGCTGATGGTCTGTCCAGATTTTTCCGCCTTAGTGATGAGAACTTCCAAGGGGATGGGTAGTTCTCCCCACATTTCAGCTGGAGGGGACACGTGTTAGACCTGGCACCATTGGCGTGGGTCTCCCTTCCATTTTTCGCTGTTGTCTCCTCTGTTTTTGCTGGTGTTAGATGCTCTGGGCGCTGTGCCACTGCCATTCAGTGCCACAGCGCGAATGCTCCCTGTGTAAATATGTCTATCTGAATTGGTATATCCCTGATTGGCTTATTTGGTTTACCTGTTAGTCCCTAGTAGTGTGGCCTGTGTGTGCCCAGGGCTGGTAAACCAAATGCTGCTGGTGGGCCTGCAGCACTGATTTGTGCCACCCACAGAAGCAGCTTGTAAAGTGTGTCTCAGACCTGCCACTGCAGTGTCTGTGTGCAGTCCAGAACTGCCATCTTGGCTGTGAAGTGCACCCACTTCCCAGCCCCTGAACCTTCCCTTGGCATCATGTAAGTCACCCCTATGGTAGGGTGCATTGTATGTGTAAGGTAGGACATGCCTTGGTGTGTGTAGCATGTCCTGGTAGTGAATTACACCCAATTTCGTTTTTCACTACTGTAAGGCTACCTGTTCCTCATAGGCTAGAATGGGCCGTTTGACTATTACATCCTATAGTCCTAACTGACCCCAGGAACATGGTAGAAAAACGAATTTAGTATGCCTGAGCTCAGAATATTAAAATACATCTTTTAGTGAAGTTTATTTTTATATCCTGCGTTTGAAAATACCACTTTTAGAAAGTAGGTATTTTCTTGCCTAAGCCTTCCAGTGTGCTCTGCTGTTATGTGTATTGGCTGTCTGGTTTTAGAGGGGCAGGGCAGGCTGAGTCAGACCCGGGTTGAATAGAGAGATCTGCATTTAGAGTGTGGGGAGGGGTGGCTCCTTGACCTGAATAGGGCTGTGCCTGGCAAGGTGAATGCTGGCTCCACCTCCTACTGTGTGTCTGCTAGCAGACCCCCTCTTTCTGAAAGGAAGGATGCAGCCTGGTAAACAAAGTGCTCCAGGACTGACCAGAACTGGTTCTGGCTAGGCTCAGTGACTTGTAGCTTCTGAGAACAAAGACTTTTGGGGTATAAATATCTGTGCTCAAACCCCTACAATTTGTATTGCTTTTGGATCTGGAGAGGAAACTCTGTCCATGCCACTGGAGGAATCTGCAGGAAGTGACTGTCCCTGTGCTTGTGTGTTGTTTATTGCACTGGCCTGCAGCAGTGACCACTGGACCTTGAAGGAGAGAGAAAAGGACTTTTGAGAGAACTTTTATTTTTGTTACAGCAATTACCCAAGGGCTAGGAAAAGAGCTAGCCTCCTGCTGGAGTCTCAGGCACATCAGACTCCCCCACCAACCTCCTGCTTCCTCCCTGCGAGGATTGCTATCTGCTGATGAGGCTCCTGTGAGTTCCAGGGCCTCTAGTTTGCATCAGAGAAAAGAGTGCTGGAAATCGACGCTAACGCACCTTTGCGAGCCGCTGCAGCTGAGAGCGCTGGAAAAATCATTGCGCTGCTGCCGCTGAGTGCTCGCAACACGAAACCATCGCTAACGCCTCTTTGCGAGCCGCTGCCGCCGAGACGCGCTGGAAAAATCAGCGCGCTGCTGTCGCCGCGCGCTCGCAACCCCTAAAGAAATCATCGCTTCAAGACATCGCATTGCGGACGCCGTGCGTCCGCCATTTTGATCGCATCGCACCGAATTTCGTCGCTCCCTCGCGGAGCGTCTTGTCTTCGCATCGCAACACGATCGCACAGCGCAACAGGATCGTCGCATCGACTTCTCCCTCGCGGCAAGAAAGTCATCGCATCGGCGGCCTAGCGTGCAGAAGTTGGTCGCATCGTCTCCGCACGCATCACGCAGATCGGCGCATCATCCTCCCTTGCGGCAAGGATTTCAACGCATCGCCGGCCTCGCGTGTCGAGAATCATCGCTACAGCTTGTTTGCGACATTTTGTTGGTTTTGCTACTAAACCCAGGTATTTTGTGAGAGAAAGGGTCGCAGAGACCACTGCTTTGAATTTGAACCTTATTTTTGCAACCTTTGAACCATTTTTTGACAGTCCTTCAACAGCAATCCTATTTTTGACAGTATTGTGGCTTTTACAGTTATTGGTCTTGTGATAAATCTGCCTTTATATAAAGATACTTATTTTTGATAACTACTTGTGTGGTGTCCCTTTGTAGTGTTCCTCACTGGGTTACTGTGTATGGTCATAAATGCTTCACACCCTGCCTCTGAGATAAGCCTACCTGCTCGTGCTACGTTACCACAGGGTTGAGCAGGGGTATCAAGGAGGGTAGCCCTCTTACTCTGACTTAGGAAGAAGGGTCCCTACTTGGACAGTGGCCAGCCATTGCCAACTAGAGACCCCCATTTCTAACAGGCCTCCTACAGTTTGTTGCATGTTGACCTGGAGTCTACTGATGTGAATTCAGGTTTTCCTGCAGCTTGTGTAGACAACCATTGTTGTGTTCAGTCACATTCAGTAAAGTCTGCCAGTTGTTAATACCCAGTGTCTCCATGGGACATGTGTAGTCCTACCCCATATTCTAAGCAGACCTCGGACCTGTACATGAATAGTGATGTTAGTAGAGAGCACGGATTGAAATCCAGTGCCGGCTCTTCCCAGTCACCACTCCTAGGCTAAGACCAGGATCTGCAGGAAGCAGGACACGAGGGTGGAGTTTGACCCCAGTCCAGCTCCCTGGAGAAGAGAGCACCTGCTGGATCCTTTGAGGCAACTCCTCAAAGCTGCTTCCTGTGACCCTGTGCGCAGGACATGCATTGGGGCTTCTTAGAGCCTGAAGGTGCAGGCATCCTGCCCCCTCCGCCCCCTCTGCCCCCATCCTCCCCCTCTGCCCCTTCCTCCCCCTCTGCCCCCTCCACCTCCTGCGCCCCCTCCACCCCTCTGCCCACTCCTCCCCCTCCGCCCCCTCTGCCCCCCTTCGCCCCCTCTGTTCCCCCTCCGTCCCCTCTGCGCCCCCTCTGCGCCCCCCTCCGCCCCCCTCCAGCCCCCCTCCTCCCCCTCTCCGCCCCCTCCGCCCCCCCTGCGCCCCACCGCCCCCCCTCTGCACCCCCCTCCGCCCCCTCTGCCCCCTCCGCCCTCTCCGCCCCCTCTGCCCCCTCCGCCCTCTCCGCCCCCTCCGCCCCCTCCGTCCTCTCCGCCCCCCCCTCCGCCCCTCTGCCCTAAGCTGTCAGTGCTGCTGGGATATGGAAGAGTCTTAATGGGGGAGGGGTCAAGTGCTCCATCCAGAATGATGACGATGAACAGTAACTTGATACTGTTCGACACTGGGGCGGGCACGCGATCTCTCCTGCCTCGAGCTGGGACCACCTCTAAAGCCACCGGGGCTTCCGAACAGCATTCACCGAGCAGAAGCTGGTGGTACCACTGGGCACTGGACTGCAGCTTGAACTGGCCCCGTTTGGTGTTTCCAAGTTCCTTTGCCCGAGTGTCCTCACACTCATCCGAAAGGGTACCCCAAACCTGAAGGGACACAAGAGGAAACCACCTGGGGGTTCTCTAGATAAGGACTCTTGAGGTTTCGCTGGTAGCCCTACGCCGACTGCTCTAGGCTGCCAGGACCCTACACCCTGGGAGGCTGAAAGATGCTGACAACAAGTGGCTCATTCTGAGGTAAGTTGATGTTTACATGCTCTCGGATAATACAACTGTAAACCACGACCAGTGAGTCTCAATTCCTAACTCCTGATGTCAACAGGTAACCTCCGCCAACAGCTGCTAGGCAATGAAGCCTCATGGGACCTGGGAGCCCGTGCATGAACCCAAAGCCCCCAGGACACCCCAAACTCTGCCCCAGCCCAGGAGGGGGGACATTTGCTGCAGGCCCTGTGCTCCTCAGCAGTAGGGCCACCTGCTGAGCTCTGCAGACTCCTACCAGTCTGGAGTGCTGGACTGCACCGGTACCTACAGACCGTGCGTACCCCTTGACTGGCTACCCGGTAGGAACCCCCAAGTCCCAAGCCCTGCTGCCGGCCCACATTAGGAGTGCAATGTAGTAAAGGATGTTTCTTGGTGTCAGGACTGTCCTAGGTCTGATGCGTCTCTGTTTTCAGGGGTGAGAGGCTGTATCTGCTGAGATACCTTGAGACATCTCTACTGGGTGTTTGCTCACATTTGGAAGGTGTGGTTTGGAGGACCAGGGGTTTAGCAGGACATACTGGGTGGGGCTTGTATGCGGCTTCGGTGAGCTCTATTCTATGGTGCAGCTTTTTATAATACATTAAAAGCGAGGAAATCAGAACCCCCCCACAAATGTTTTTTGCACAGATCCATTCCCAGCCCCTATGGGCCGTGAAATGATCCTCAGGCCCCGCCCACCCTGCTCACGAGAGAACTTACGGTGCCGTCTTCGCTGCTCCAACTCTCTTCTGGGTCGGCACCGCTGGCTTGGCTTCCACCGACCTATGAGCAAAAGAGGTCTGAGAGGCATGGAGGCTACCAACCCCCCTCATGGAGGAGGGGCGAGATGGAGAAGCAAGATGGTGGCACGATGAACAGGTGATACAGGTGATGGTGGCACAGGTGATGGTAGCACGATGAACAGGTGATGGTGGCACAATCAAGAGCAGGTGATGGTGGCACGATGAACAGGTGATGGTGGCACAATCAAGAGCAGGTGATGGTGGCACGATGAACAGGTGATGGTGGCACAATCAAGAGCAGGTGATGGTGGCACGATGAACAGGTGATGGTGGCACAATCAAGAGCAGGTGATGGTGGCACGATGAACAGGTGATGATGGCACAATCAAGAGCAGGTGATGGTGGCACGATGAACAGGTGATGGTGGCACAATCAAGAGCAGGTGATGTTGGCACGATGAACAGGTGATGGTGGCACAATCAAGAGCAGGTGATGGTGGCACGATGAACAGGTGATGGTGCACAATCAAGAGGAGGTGATGGTAGCACGATGAACAGGTGATGGTGGCACAATCAAGAGCAGGTGATGGTGGCACGATGAACAGATGATGGTGGCACAGGTGGTGGCACGATGAACAGGTGATGGTGGCACAATCAAGAGCAGGTGATGGTGGCACGATGAACAGGTGATGGTGGCACAATCAAGAGCAGGTGATGGTGGCACGATGCACAGGTGATGGTGGCACGATGACAAGCAGGTGATATTGGCACAGGTGATGGTGGCACAGGTGATGGTGGCACGATGACAAGCAGGTGATATTGGCACAGGTGATGGTGGCACAATGAAGAGCAGGTGATGGTGGCACGGGTGATGGTGGCATGATGAAGAACAGGTGATGTAGGCACGATGAATAACAGGTGAAGGTGGCACAGTGAGGAACAGGTGATGGTGGAACGATGGAGAACAGGTAGTGGTGGCACAGGTGATGGTGGCACAGGTGATGGTGGCATGATGAAGAGCAGGTGATGGTGGAACGATGGAGAACAGTTAATGGTGGCACAGGTGATAGTGGCACGATGAAGAACAGGTGAAGGTGGCACAGTGAGGAACAGGTGAAGGTGGCAACACGAAGAACAGGTGATGGGGGTACGATGAAGAACAGGTGAAGGTGGCACAGTGAGGAACAAGTGAAGGTGGCATGATGAAGAATAGGTGATGGTGGTACGATGAAGAACAGGTGAAGGTGGCACAGTGAGGAACAGGTGAAGGTGGCACGATGAAGAACAGGTGAAGGTGGCACAGTGAGGAACAGGAGAAGTTTGCACAAGGAAGAACAGGTGATGGTGGTTCGATGAAGAACAGGTGAAGGTGGCTCAGTGAGGAACAGGTGAAGGTGGCACGATGAAGAACAGGGGAAGGTGGCACAGTGAGGAATAGGTGAAGGTGGCACGATGAAGAACAGGTGAAGGTGGCACGATGAAGAACACGTGAAGGTGGCACAGTCGGAAACAGGTAAAGGTGGCACGATGAAGAACAGGTGATGGTGGTACGATGAAGAACAGGTGAAGGTGCACAGTGAGGAAAAGGTGAAGGTGGCACGATGAACAGGTGAAGGTGGCACAGTGAGGAACAGGTGAAGGTGGCACGATGAGGAACAGGTGAAGGTGGCACGATGAAGAACAGGTGAAGGTGGCACAGTCAGGAACAGGTAAAGGTGGCACGATGAAGAACAGGTGATGGTGGTACGATGAAGAACAGGTGAAGGTGACACAGTGAGGAACAGGTGAAGGTGGCACGATCAAGAACAGGTGAAGGTGGCACAGTGAGGAACAGGTGAAGGTGGCACGATGAGGAACAGGTGAAGGTGGCACGATGAAGAACAGGTGGAGGTGGCACAGTCAGGAACAGGTAAAGGTGGTACGATGAAGAACAGGTGATGGTGGTAAGATGAAGAACAGGTGAAGGTGACACAGTGAGGAACAGGTGAAGGTGGCACAATGAAGAACAGGTGGAGGTGGCACAGTCAGGAACAGGTAAAGGTGGTACGATGAAGAACAGGTGATGGTGGTACGATGAAGAACAGGTGAAGGTGGCACAGTGAGAAACAGGTGAAGGTGGTACGATGAAGAACAGGTGAAGGTGGCACAATGAAGAACAGGTGATTGTGGTACGATAAAGAGCAGGTGAAGGTGGCACGATGAAGAACAGGTGATTGTGGCACGATGAAGAACAGGGGAAGGTGGCACCATAGAAAGAAAAGTGATAGAGGAAGAAGCAGGTGACTACAGGATAGAGAGCAGTGATGGTAGAAGCATGGAGAATGGTGTTATTATGATAGAGAAGGGTGATGGAAGCATGGAAGGGCGATGTTGCTATGACAAAGAAGGGCAATAGAAGCATGGAAGGACAATGTTGCTATGACAGTGAGGGGTGATGGAAGCATGGAAGGGCAATGTTGCTATGACAAAGAAGTGCGATGGAAGCAAGTAAGGACAATGTCGCTATGATAGAGAAGGGTGATGGAAGCATGGAAAGACGATGTCTCTATGATAAAGAAGGGTGATGGAAGCATGGAAGGGTAATGCCGCTATGATAGAGAAGGGTGATGGAAGCATTAAAGGGCGATGTTACTATGATAGAGAAGGGTGATGGAAGCATGGAAGGGCAATGTCGCTATGATAAACAATGGTGATGGAAGCATGGAAGCACAATGTCACAATGATAGAGAAGGGTGATGGAATCATGGAAGGGTGATGTCACTATGAAATTGAAGGGTGAAAGAAGCCTGGAAGGACAAGGTTGCTATGATAGAGAAAGGGTGATGGATGCATGGAAGGATGGTGACACTAAAAGAAGGCTTATGGAAGCACGGAAGGATGATATTGATATGATGGAGAAGGGTGATGGAAGCAAGGAAGGACGGTGTCGCTGTGATAGTGAAGGGTGATGGAAGCAAGGAAGGATGGTGTCGCGATGATAGAGAAGGGTGATGGAAGCAAGGAAGGACGGTGTCGCTGTGATAGAGACAGGTGATGGAACCACAAAAGGACAAGGTCACTATGATAGAGAAGGGTGATGGTAGCACAGAAGGATGATGTTGCTATGATAGAAAAGGGTAATGGAAGCATGGAAGGCGATGTCTCTATGATAGAGAAGGGTGACTGTAGCATGGGAGGACAATGTCACTATGATAGAGAAGGGTGATGGAAGCATGGCAGGGCAATGTTGCTATGATTTTGAAGGGTGATGGAAACATGGAAGGACAAGGTTGCTAAAATAGAAAATGGTGACGGAAGCATGGAAGGACGGCGATGATAGAGAAGGGTGATGGAAGCAAGGAAGGACGGTGTCGCTGTGATAGAGATAGGTGATGGAACCACGAAAGGACAAGGTCACTATGATATAGAAGGGTGATGGAAGCATGGAAGGACAAGGTCGCTATGATGGAGAACGGTTATGGAAGGGCGATGTCGCTATGATAGAGACAGGTGATGGAAGGACGGTGTCGCTATGATAGAGAAGGGTGATTGAAGTATGGGAGGATGATGTTGCTATGATAAGGAAGGCTGATGGAAGCATGGAAGGACAAGGTCACGATAATGGAGAAGAGTGATTGAACCACGGAAGGACAATGTCGCTATAATAGAGAAGCGTGATGGAAGCATGGAAGGACAAGGTTGCTATAATAGAGAAGGGTGATGGAGGCATGGAAGGATGATGTCGCTTTGATAGAGAAGGGTGATGGAAGCATTGAAGGACGGTGTCTATATGATAGAGAAGGATGATGGCAGCATGGAAAGGTGATGTCTCTATGATAAAGAAAGGAGATGGAAGCATGGAAGGACAATGTCGCTATGATAGAGAAGGGTGATGGAAGCATGGAAGGATGATGATGCTAAGATAGAGAAGGGTGATGGAAACATAGAATGTCAATGCCGCTATGATACAGAACGGTGATGGAAGCATGGAGGAGCGATGTCTGTATGATGGAGAAGGGTGATGGAAGCATAGAAGGATGGTGTCGCTATGATAGAGAACGGTGATGGAAGGATGATGTTGCTATGATAGAGAAGGGTGATGGAAGCATGGAAGGACAAGGTCGAAATGATAGAGAAGGGTGCTAAAAGCATGGAAGGAAAATGCTGCTATGATAGAGAAGGGTGATGGAAGCATGGAAGGACGGTGTCGCTATGATAGAGAAGGGTGATGGATGTATGGAAGGACGATGTTGCTTTGATAGAGAAGGATGATGGAAGCATGGAAGGACGGTGTTGCTAAAATAGAGAAGGGTGAGGGAAGCATGGAAAGGAGGTGTCGCTATGATTCAGAAGAGAGACGAAAGCATAGAAAGGAGTAGTCGCTATAATAGAGAAGGGTGATTGAAGCATGGAAGGATGGTGTTGCTATGATGGAGGAGGCTGATGGAAGCACAATGTTGCTATGATAGAGAAGGGTTATGGAAGTATGGAAGGACAGTGTTGCTATGATAGAGAAGGGCGACGGAAGCATAGAAGTACGATGTCGCTATGAGAGAGAAGGCTGATGGAAGCATGGAAGGACGATATTGGTATGATAGAGAAGGGTGATGGAAGCATGGAAAGACGATGTTATGATAGAAATGGGTGATTGATGCATTGAAGGACGATGTTGATATGATAGAGAAGGGTGAAGGAAGCTTGAAAGGATGGTGTTTCTAATATAGAAAAGGGTGACAGAAGCATGGAAGGGCGGTGTCGCTATAATGCAGAAGGATGATAGAAGCATTGAAAGGAGTTGTCGCTATATTAGAGAAGGGTGATGGAAGGATGGTGTCACTATGATAGAGTAGGCTGATTGAAGCATGGAAGGACGATGTTGCTATGATAGAGAAGGGTGATGGAAGCATAGAAGGGCGATGTTGCTATGATAGAGAAGAGTGATGGAAGCATGGAAGGACAATGTCGCTATGATAGAGAAAGGTGATGGAAGCATGGAAGGACAATGTTGCTATGATAGAGAAAGGTGATGGAAGCATGGAAGGACAATGTCGCTATGATAGAGAAGGGTGATGGAAGCAAGGAAGGATGGTGTTGCTATGATAGAGACAGGTGATGGAACCACGGAAGGACAAGGTCGCTATGACACAGAAAGGACCTCAAGACCTGACAGAAAGGACCTCAGGACCTGGCTCTTCGGATGACCTCGGAGCTGCCCGGACCCCCCCCCCCTAAACAACTTGAGACCCTCACAGGTGAGTAGTGCGCTCTATAAATCCCTGATTGATTGATTGTTTGAAGGGCGATGGAGGCATGGATGGAAGGTGTAGCTATGATAGAGAAGGGCGATGGAAGCAAGGCAGGATGATGTCACTATTACACAGATGGGTGATGAAACCACAGAAGGACAAGGTGGCTATAATAGAGAAGGGTGATGGAAGCATTGTTGGATGGTGTCGTGTGATAGAGGAGGGTGATGTGTGCATGGAATGATGATGTTGCTATGATAGAGAAGGGTGATGAAAGCATGGAAGGACAGTGTGGCCATGATAGAGAAGGGTGATGGAAGTATTGAAGGAGGATTTCGCTATGATAGAGTAGGGTGATGGAAGCATGGAAGGACATGGTTGTTATGATAGAGAAGGGTGATGGAAGCATGGACAGACGGTGTTGCTATGACAGAGAAGTGTGACGGAAGAATGGCGTTGCTATGATAGAGAAGGGTGAAGGAAGCATGAAAGGACGGTGTTGCTATGATAGAGAAGGGTGACGGAAGCACAATGTCACTATGATAAAGAAGGCTGATGGAAGCATGGAAGGAAGATGTTGCTATAATACAGAGGAGGGACAGTAGAATGGAAGGATGGTGTCACTATGATAGAGAAGGCTGATGGAAGGATGATATTGGTATGATAGAGACGGGTGATGGATGCATTGAAGGACAATGTTGATATGATAGAGAAGGGCGAAGGAAGCATGGAAGGATGGTGTCACTATGATAGAGAAGGCTGATGGAAGCATGGAAGGATGATATTGGTATGATAGAGACGGGTGATGGATGCATTGAAGGACAATGTTGATATGATAGAGAAGGGTGAAGAAAGCATGAAAGGATGGTGTTTCTAATATAGAAAAGGGTGACCGAAGCATGGAAGGACTGTGTCGCAATGATACAGAAGGGTGATGGAAGCATTGAAAGGAGAAGGGTGATGGAAGTATGGTGTCCCCATGATTGAGAAGGGTGACGGAAGCATGGAAAGACGATGTTGATATGATAGAAAAGGGTGATGGAAGGACGTTGTCTCTATGATAGAGAAGGGTGGTGGAAGCATGGAAGGACAATGTTGATATGATAGAGAAGGCTGATGGAAAGATGATGTCGCTATGATAGAGAAGGGTGATGGAAGCATGGAAGGACAAGGTCGTAATGATAGAGAAGGGTGATAAAAGCAAGGAAGGACAATGTCGCTATGATAGAGAAGGGTGATGGAAGCATGGAAGGACGGTGTTGCTATGATAGAGAAGGGTGATAGATGTATGGAAGGACAATGTTGCTTTGATAGAGAAGGGTGACGGAAGCACAATGTCACTATGATAAAGAAGGCTGATGGAAGCATGGAAGGAAGATGTTGCTATAATACAGAGGAATGACGGTAGCATGGAAGGATGGTGTCACTATGATAGAGAAGGCTGATGGAAGCATGGAAGGATGATATTGGTATGATAGAGAAGGGTGATGGAAGCATGGAAGGACAAAGTTGCTATGATAGAGACGGGTGGTGGATGCATTGAAGGACAATGTTGATATGATAAAGAAGGGTGAAGAAAGCATGAAAGGATGGTGTTTCTAATATAGAAAAGGGTGACCGAAGCATGAAAGGACGGTGTCGCAATGATACAGAAGGGTGATGGAAGCATTAAAAGGAGAAGGGTGATGGAAGTATGGTGTCCCCATGATTGAGAAGGGTGACGGACGCATGGAAGGACAATGTTGACATGATAGAGAAGGGTGATGGAAGGATGATGTCTCTATGATAGATAAGGGTGGTGGAAGCATGGAAGGACGATGTTGATATGATAGAGAACGGTGATGGAAGGATGATGTCGCTATGATAGAGAAGGGTGATGGAAGCATGGAAGGACAAGATCGTAATGATAGAGAAGGGTGATAAAAGCATGGAAGGACAATGTCGCTATGATAGAGAAGGGTGATGGAAGCATGGAAGGACGGTGTTGCTATGATAGAGAAGGGTGATGGATGTATGGAAGAACGATGTTGCTTTGATAGAGAAGGGTGATGGAAGCATGGAAGGACGGTGTTGCTAAAATAGAGAAGGGTGACGGAAGCATGGAAAGGAGGTGTTGCTATGATTCAGAAGAGTGACGAAAGCATGGAAAGGAGTCGTCGCTATAATAGAGAAGGGTGATTGAAGCATGGAAGGATGGTGTTGCTATGATGGAGGAGGCTGATGGAAGCACAATGTTGCTTTGATAGAGAAGGGTGATGGAAGTATGGAAGGACAGTGTTGCTATGATAGAGAAGGGCGACGGAAGCATAGAAGTACGATGTCGCTATGAGAGAGAAGGCTGATGGAAGCATGGAAAGACGATATTGGTATGATAGAGAAGGGTGATGGAAGCATGGAAAGACGATGTTGCTATGATAGAGAAGGGTGATGGATGCATGAAAGAGCGATGTTGATATGATAGAGAAGGGTGAAGGAAGCATGAAAGCATGGTGTTTCAAATATAGAAAAAGGTGACAGAAGCATGGAAGGACGGTGTCGCAATGATACAGAAGGGTGATGGAAGCATGGGAAGGTGGTGTCGCTATAATAGAGAAGGGTGATGGAAGCATGGAAGGATGATGTTGCTATGATAGAGGAGGTTGATGGAAGCAAAATGTTGCTCTGATAGAGAAGGGTGATGGAAGCATGGAAGGACTGTGTTGCTAATCTAGAGAAGGGTGCCGGAAGCATGGAAGGGCAATGTCACTATGATAGAGAAGGCTGATGGAAGCATGGAAGGAAGATGTTGCTATAATACAGAAGGGTGATGGAAGCATGGAAGGATGGTGTCACTATGATAGAGAAGGCTGATGGAAGCATGGAAGGATGATATTGGTATGATAGAGAAGGGTGATGGATGCATGGAAGGACGTTGTTGTTATGATAGAAATGGGTGATTGATGCATTGAAGGACGATGTTGTTATGATAGAGAGGGGTGAAGGAAGCATGAAAGGATGGTGTTTATAATATAGAAAAGGGTGACAGAAGCATTGAAGGACGGTGCCGCTATAATGCAGAAGGGTGATAGAAGCATTGAAAGGAGGTGTGCTATATTAGAGAAGGGTAATGGAAGGATGGTGTCACTATGATATAGAGTAGGCTGATTGAAGCATGGAAGGACAATGTTGCTATGATAGAGGAGGGTGATGGAAGCATAGAATGTCAATGCCGCTATGATACAGAACGGTGATGGAAGCATGGAGGAGCGATGTCTGTATGATGGAGAAGGGTGATGGAAGCATAGAAGGATGGTGTTGCTATGAAAGAGAACGGTGATGGAAGGATGATGTCGCTATGATAGAGAAGGGTGATGGAAGCATGGAAGGACAAGGTCGTAATGATAGAGAAGGGTGATAAAAGCATGGAAGGACAATGTCGCTATGATAGAGAAGGGTGATGGAAGCATGGAAGGACGGTGTGGCAATGATTGAGAAGGGTGATGGATGTATGGAAGGACGATGTTGCTTTGATAGAGAAGGGTGCTGGAAGCATCGAAGGACGGTGTTGCTAAAATAGAGAAGGGTGACGGAAGCATGGAAAGGAGGTGCTGCTATGATTCTGAAGAGTGACAAAAGCATGGAAAGGAGGAGTCGCTATAATAGAGAAGGGTGATTGAAGCATGGAAGGATGGTGTTGCTATGATGGAGGAGGCTGATGGAAGCACAATGTTGCTATGATAGAGAAGGGTGATGGAAGTATGGAAGGACAATGTCGCTATGATAGAGAAGGGTGATGGAAGCATGGAAGGACGATATGGGTATGATAGAGAAGGGTGATGGAAGCATGGAAAGATGATGTTGCTATGATAGAGAAGGGTGATGAATGCATGAAAGAGCGATGTTGATATGATAGAGAAGGGTGAAGGAAGCATGAAAGCATGGTGTTTCAAATATAGAAAAAGGTGACAGAAGCATGGAAGGACGGTGTCGCAATGATACAGAAGGGTGATGGAAGCATGGGAAGGTGGTGTTGCTATAATAGAGAAGGGTGATGGAAGCATGGAAGGATGATGTTGCTATGATAGAGGAGGTTGATGGAAGCACAATGTTGCTATGATAGAGAAGGGTGATGGAAGAATGGAAGGACGGTGTTGCTATGATAGAGAAGGGTGCCGGAAGCATGGAAGGACAATGTCACTATGATAGAGAAGGCTGATAGAAGCATGGAAGGACGATGTCGCTATAATACAGAAGGGTGAAGGAAGCATGGAAGGATGGTGTCACTATGATAGAGAAGGCTGATGGAAGCATGGAAGGATGATATTGGTATGATAGAGAAGGGTGATGGATGCATGGAAGGACGATGTTGTTATGATAGAGAAGGGTGAAGGGAGCATGAAAGGATGGTGTTTCTAATATAGAAAAGGGTGACAGAAGCATGGAAGGACGGTGCCGCTATAATGCAGAAGGATGATAGAAGCATTGAAAGGAGGTGTCGCTATATTAGAGAAGGGTAATGGAAGGATGGTGTCACTATGATAGAGTAGGCTGATTGAAGCATGGAAGGACAATGTTGCTATGATAGAGGAGGGTGATGGAAGCATAGAATGTCAATGCCGCTATGATACAGAACGGTGATGGAAGCATGGAGGAGCGATGTCTGTATGATGGAGAAGGGTGATGGAAGCATAGAAGGATGGTGTCGCTATGATAGAGAACGGTGATGGAAGGATGATGTCTCTATGATAGAGAAGGGTGATGGAAGCATGGAAGGACAAGGTCGTAATGATAGAGAAGGGTGATAAAAGCATGGAAGGACAATGTCGCTATGATAGAGAAGGGTGATGGAAGCATGGAAGAACGGTGTGGCAATGATAGAGAAGGGTGTTGGATGTATAGAAGGACGCTGTTGCTTTGATAGAGAAGGGTGATGGAAGCATGGAAGGATGGTGTTGCTAAAATAGAGAAGGGTGACGGAAGCATGGAAAGGAGGTGTTGCTATGATTCAGAAGAGTGACGAAAGCATGGAAAGGAGGAGTCGCTATAATAGAGAAGGGTGATTGAAGCATGGAAGGATGATGTTGCTATGATGGAGGAGGCTGATGGAAGCACAATGTTGCTATGATAGAGAAGGGTGATGGAAGTATGGAAGGACAATGTTGCTATGGTAGAGGAGGGTGATGGAAGCATAGAATGTCAATGCCGCTATGACACAGAACGGTGATGGAAGCATGGAGGAGCGATGTCTGTATGATGGAGAAGGGTGATGGAAGCATAGAAGGATGGTGTCGCTATGATAGAGAACGGTGATGGAAGGATGATGTCTCTATGATAGAGAAGGGTGATGGAAGCATGGAAGGACAAGGTCGTAATGATAGAGAAGGGTGATAAAAGCATGGAAGGACAATGTCGCTATGATAGAGAAGGGTGACGGAAGCATGGAAAGGAGGTGTTGCTATGATTCAGAAGAGTGACGAAAGCATGGAAAGGAGGAGTCACTATAATAGAGAAGGGTGATTGAAGCATGGAAGCACAATGTTGCTATGATAGAGAAGGGTGATGGAAGCATAGAAGTACGATGTCACTTTGAGAGAGAAGGCTGATGGAAGCATGGAAAGACGATATTGGTATGATAGAGAAGGGTGATGGAAGCATGGAAAGATGATGTTGCTATGATAGAAAAGGGTGATGGATGCATGAAAGAGCGATGTTGATATGATAGAGAAGGGCGAAGGAAGCATGAAAGCATGGTGTTTCAAATATAGAAAAAGGTGACAGAAGCATGGAAGGATGGTGTCGCAATGATACAGAAGGGTGATGGAAGCATGGGAAGGTGGTGTCGCTATAATAGAGAAGGGTGATGGAAGCATGGAAGGATGATGTTGCTATGATAGAGAAGGGTGATGGAAGCACAATGTTGCTATGATAGAGAAGGGTGATGGAAGCATGGAAGGACGGTGTTGCTATGATAGAGAAGGGTGCCGGAAGCATGGCAGGACAATTTCACTATGATAGAGAAGGCTGATGGAAGCATGGAAGGAAGATGTCGCTATAATACAGAAGGGTGATGGAAGGATGGTGTCACTATGATAGAGAAGGCTGATGGAAGCATGGAAGGATGATATTGGTATGATAGAGAAGGGTGATGGATGCATGGGAGGACGTTGTTGTTATGATAGAAATGGGTGATTGATGCATTGAAGGACGATGTTGTTATGATAGAGAAGGGTGAAGGAAGCATGAAAGGATGGTGTTTTTAATATAGAAAAGGGTGACAGAAGCATGGAAGGATGGTGCCGCTATAATGCAGAAGGGTGATAGAAGCATTGAAAGGAGGTGTCGCTATATTAGAGAAGGGTAATGGAAGGATGGTGTCACTATGATAGAGTAGGCTGATTGAAGCATGGAAGGACGATATTGCTATGATGAAGAAGGGTGATGGAAGCATAGAATGTCAATGCCGCTATGTAATGATACAGAACGGTGATGGAAGCATGGAGGAGCGATGTCTGTATGATGGAGAAGGGTGATGGAAGCATAGAAGGATGGTGTCGCTATGATAGAGAACGGTGATGGAAGGATGATGTCGCTATGATAGAGAAGGGTGATGGAAGCATGGAAAGACAAGTTCGTAATGATAGAGAAGGGTGATAAAAGCATGGAAGGACAACGTCGCTATGATAGAGAAGGGTGATGGAAGGACGGTGTGGCTATGATAGAGAAGGGTGATGGATGTATGGAAGGACGATGTTGCTTTGATAGAGTAGGGTGATGGAAGCATGGAAGGACAATGTCGCTATGATAGAGAAAGGTGATGGAAGCATGGAAGGACAATGTCGCTATGATAGAGAAAGTTGATGGAAGCATCGAAGGACAAGGCTGCTATGATAGAGAAGGGTGATGGAAGCAAGGAAGGATGGTGTCGCTATGATAGAGACAGGTGATGGAACCACGGAAGGACAAGGTCGCTATGACACAGAAAGGACCTCAAGACCTGGCAGAAAGGACCTCAGGACCTGGCTCTTCAGATGACCTCAGAGCTGCCCGGACCCACCCCCCAACACCTTGAGACCCTCACAGGTGAGTAGTGCATTCTATAAATCCCTGATTGATTGATTGATTGTAGGGTGATGGAGGCATGGATGGAAGGTGTAGCTATGATAGAGAAGGGTGATGGAAGCAAGGCAGGATGATGTCACTATTATAGAGATGGGTGATGAAACCACAGAAGGACAAGGTGGCTATAATAGAGAAGGGTGATGGAAGCATTGTTGGATGGTGTCGTGTGATAGAGGAGGGTGATGTGTGCATGGAATGATGATGTTGCTATGATAGAGAAAGGTGATGAAAGCATGGACAGTGTGGACATGATAGAGAAGGGTGATGGAAGTATGGAAGGAGGATTTCGCTATGATAGAGTAGGGTGATGGAAGCAAGGAAGGACATGGTTGTTATGATAGAGAAGGGTGATGGAAGCATGGACAGACGGTGTTGCTATGATAGAGAAGTGTGACGGAAAGATGGCGTTGCTATGATAGAGAAGGGTGAAGGAAGCATGGAAGGACGGTGTTGCTATGATAGAGAAGGGTGACGGAAGCACAATGTCACTATGATAAAGAAGGCTGATGGAAGCATGGAAGGAAGATGTTGCTATAATACAGAGGAGTGACAGTAGCATGGAAGGATGGTGTCACTATGATAGAGAAGGCTGATGGAAGCATGGAAGGATGATATTGGTATGATAGAGAAGGGTGATGGAAGCATGGAAGGACAATGTTGCTATGATAGAGAAGGGTGATGGATGCATTGAAGGACAATGTTGATATGATAGAGAAGGGTGAAGAAAGCATGAAAGGATGGTGTTTCTAATAGAGAAAAGGGTGACCGAAGCATGGATGGACGGTGTTGCAATGATACAGAAGGGTGATGGAAGCATTGAAAGGAGAAGGGTGATGGAAGTATGGTGTCCCCATGATTGAGAAGGGTGACGGAAGCATGGAAGGTCGATGTTGATATGATAGAGAGAAGGGTGATGGAAGGACGGTGTCTCTATGATAGAGAAGGGTGGTGGAAGCATGGAAGGATGATGTTGATATGATAGAGAAGGCTGATGGAAAGACGATGTCTCTATGATAGAGAAGGCTGATGGAAGCATGGAAGAACGATGTTGATATGATAGAGAAGGCTGATGGAAGCATGCAAGGACAATGTTGATATGATAGAGAAGGCTGATGGAAGCATGGAAGGACAATGTCTCTATGATAGAGAAGGGTGGTGGAAGCATGGAAGGACGATATTGCTATGATAGAGCAGGCTGACGGAAGCATGGAAGGATGATGTGGCTATGATAGAGACAGGTGGCGGTAGCATGGAAGGACGGTGTCACTATGACAAAGAACGGAGATGGAAGCATGGGGGAAAGATGTTGCTACGACAGAGAAGAGTGATGGTGGCTCGATGGAAGGAAGATGTCCCTATGATGGAGAAGGATGGTGGCGGAAGGATAGAAAGAGAAAGGCAGCAGGACAGAAATAGGACTGTAAAACAGAGGGAACCATGGTAGTTGGATGGAACAGCTTCATGGTGACAGGATGAAACGATGTTGCTGGAATGGAGCAGGGTGATGCGGGCGTGTGGATCGGAAAAATATCAATAGGACAGGACGAAAGTTAAGGGCGGTATGATGAAAAAACTCAATGTCATAGGATGAAAGAAAACGTCAACAGGATGAGAAGAATAATAGGGGTAGGATGGAAAGAGGTCAGTACCAGGCTAGAGAAGCATGAAGGCAGAGGGACAGGAAAAGAGCGCTGGTGGCAGGTGTGTAAAGAAGATGGTGGGCGGTAAGAGAATGGTGACAGCTGCAGCATGGGAATGGCGGGGAGAAAGGTGATGGTGGGTGGATGGAAAGACCAAGGCAGAAAAATCGAGAACAAAATTGGTGGGTAGAAAAGTGATGGCAGTAGGATGGAGAGAAAATGGCGGCAGGAAGGGAACAAAATTATTGGTAGGAAGGTGATGATGGTGTTAAGATTGAAAGAAAATGGCGTCAGGGTAGAAAACAAAATAGTGGGTAGAAAAGGGATGGCGGGAGGCTAGAAAGAAAATGGCAGCATGATGGACAGGTGTGATGGTAGCTGGAGATGAAGCCTAGTGGTGGGACAATGAAACAAGGACTGATGCTAGCAGGATGAACAGCAGAAGACAGGATGGACAGCATGGTGGTGGCAGGGCAGAAAGAAGACTGCAGCAACAGAGAGGGGAGATGGCGGCCGGATGGAACATTTTGATGGTGAAAGGATGGAATGTAGATGCCGAGAGGATGGAGAGAATGATGGCAGTGCAAACATGACAGCAACAGGATGGGAAAAAGAAATGTGTCAAAATGACAGAAAGAAAACGATGACAGGATGAATAAGAGTGAGGCCAGGATGAAAAGAACACAGAGACAATATGGAGCAGCTGGTTGTAAATGTGAGTTTTGGTGACTGAGAAGGGGGTTAGTAAACTAGAACTAGCAAACGCCAGTAGCAGTGAGCGAGACATATATATGGTGAGATTAGCAGCAATAACAAACTCTGTAGGTAGAAGCATGGTATGGAGGCTGTGTCAGCAGGATGAGCTGAGCATCAGTGAGATGAAGACAAGTTGAGCTACTCTTACACCAGATGAACAGGGACACACAGACCAGCTGGACAGAAGCATAGACTCTACCTGACTCGCTGACAGATGAGCAGACACACAGACAAAGGACATATGTGGCATATTGTATAAAGCTGGATAGAGACACAGGATGCTGGTGGACAGACAGACTTATTGCACCTGGATGTACAGAGAGATAAATCTAGTAGATTGTCAGACATACCTGGCTGGGCACACACATCATCAAAGTGCAATTCTTGATTGGCAATTAATAGTTGATATAGTGACTATTTTTTAAGATCCCACATTTACCACTAACCTCACCAAAACAACAAACCACAACCTCCCCGGCCAGTCGATACCCAAGAAAGCATACCACAGCCTACAACCACACATCCTCACAGCAGACGATAACACAACCTCCTAACATACCCCAAAAAAACAACATACCACAACCTCCCCTGTCAGTCGATATCCAATAAAGCATAATATCGCCTACAACCACACACCCTCATAGCAGACCATAACACAACTTCCTAACATACTTCATTAGTAAAGCAAACCACAACCTCCCCTGTCAGTCAATACCAAAGAAAGCATACGACCGCCTACAACCGCACACGCTCACAGCAGACCATAACACAACCTCATAACATACTCCACCAGCACAGCATACAACAAACTCCTCTGTCAGTTGACACCCAAGGGAGCGTTCCACAGCCTACAACCACCCCCCCACAGCAGACCACAACACAACCTCCTAACATTCCCCAGCAATACAGCAAACCACAACCTCCCCTGTCTGTCGATACCCAAGAAAGCATACCACCGCCTACAACCGCACACAATCACAGCAGACCATAACACAACCTCATAACATACTCCACCAGCACAGCATACAACAAACTCCTCTGTCAGTTGACACCCAAGGAAGCGTACCACAGCCTACAACCACCCCCCCACAGCAGACCACAACACAACCTCCTAACATACCCCCAGCAGCACAGCAAACCACAACCTCCCCTGTCAGTCGATACCCAAGAAAGCATACCACAGCCTACAACCACACATCCTCACAGCAGACCATAACACAACCTCCTAACATACCCCCAAAAAAAAAACATACCACAACCTCCCCTGTCAGTCGATACCCAAGAAAGCATATCGCCTACAACCACACACCCTCATAGCAGACCATAACACAACTTCCTAACATACTTCATTAGTAAAGCAAACCACAACCTCCCCTGTCAGTCGATACCAAAGAAAGCATACAACCGCCTACAACCGCACACGCTCACAGCAGACCATAACACAACCTCCTAACATTCCCCAGCAACACAGCAAACCACAACCTCCCCTGTCAGTCGATACCCAAGAAAGCATACCACCGCCTACAACCGCACACAATCACAGCAGACCATAACACAACCTCATAACATACTCCACCAGCACAGCATACAACAAGCTCCTCGGTCAGTTGACACCCAAGGAAGCGTACCACAGCCTACAACCACCCCCCCCACAGCAGACCACAACACAACCTCCTAACATACCCCCAGCAGCACAGCAAACCACAACCTCCTCTGTCAGATGACACTCAAGGAAGCATACCACAGCCTACAACCACACATCCTCACAGCAGACCATAACACAACCTCCTAACATACCCCAGCAACACAGCATACCACAACCTCTCCGTCAGTCGATACCCAAAAAAGCATACCACTGCCTGCAATTGCACACCCTCACAGCAGACCATAACACAACCTCCTAACATACCCCCAGCAACACAGTAAACCACAAACTCCTCTGTCAGTTGACAGCCAAGCAAGCATACCACAGCGTACAACCACATAGCCTCACAGCAGACCATAACACAACCTCCTAACATACCCCACCAAAACAGCATACAACACCCTTCCCTGTCAGTTGACACCCTTGGAAGCATACCACAGCCTACAATCACACACCCTCACAGCATACCAGAACGCAACCTCTTGACATACCCGCACTAATACCACACCCTACAACCACTCACCCTCACATCAGACCAGTACCCCTCACTGTACTGAAGAGTAACCACAGCTCTGCTGGCCCTCCTCACTCTACTGAGAATTAACCACAGCTCTACTGGGCACTCCTCACTGTACTGAGAATTAACCACAGCTCTACTAGAACTCTCCACTGTACTGAGGATTGACCACAGCTCTACTAGCACTCCTCTCTGTACTGAGGATTAACCACAGCTCTTCTAGCACTCCTCACTGTACTGAGGATTAACCACAGCTCTACTAGCACCCCTCACTGTACTGCGGATTAAGCACAGCTCTGCTGGAACTCCTCACTGTACTGAGGATTAACCGCAGCTCTACTGGGCACTCCTCACTGTACTGAGGATTAACCACAGCTCTACTAGCACTCCTCTCTGTACTGAGGATTAACCACAGCTCTACTAGCACTCCTCACTGTACTGAGGTTTAACCACAGCTCTACTAGCACCCCTCACTGTACTGAGGATTAACTGCAGCTCTACTATCAGTCCCCACTGTACTGAGGATTAACCAGAGCTCTACTGGGCACGCCTCACGGTACTGAGGATTAACCACAGCTCTACTAGCACTCTCCACTGTACTGAGGATTAACCACAGCTCTACTAGCACTCCTCACTGTACTGAGGATTAACCACAGCTCTACTAGCACTCTTCACTGTACTGAGGATTACCCACAGCTCTACTAGCACCCCTCACTGTACTGAGGATTAACCACAGCTCTACTGGGCACTCCTCACTATACTGAGGATTAACCACAGCTCTACTAGCACTCTCCACTGTACTGAGGATTAACCACAGCTCTACTAGCACTGCCCACTGTATTGAGGATTAACCACAGCTCTACTAGCACTCTTCGCTGTACTGAGGATTAACCACAGCTCTACTAGCACTCCTCACTGTACTGAGGATTAACCACAGCTCTACTATCACTCTCCACTGTACTGAGGATTAACCACAGCTCTACTGGGCACGCCTCAGGGTACTGAGGATTAACCACAGCTCTACTGGGCACTCCTCATTGTACTGAGTATTAACCACAGCTCTACTAGCACTCTCCACTGTACTGAGGATTAACCACAGCTCTTCTGGACACTCCTCACTGTACTGAGGATTAACCACAGCTCTACTGGGCACTCCTCACTGTACTGAGGATTACCCACAGCTCTACTAGCACTCTCCACTGTACTGAGGATTAACCACAGCTCTACTAGCACTCCTCACTGTACTGAGGATTAACCACAGCTCTACTAGCACTCCTCACTGTACTGAGGATTAACCACAGTTCTTCTGGGCACTCCTCACTGTACTGAGGATTAACCGCAGCTCTACTGGACGCTCCTCACTGTACTGAGGATTAGCCACAGCTCTACTGGGCACTCCTCATTGTACTGAGGATTAACCACAGCTCTACTAGCACTCTCCACTGTACTGAGGGTTAACCACAGCTCTACTGGGTACTCCTCTCTGTACTGAGGGTTAACCACAGCTCTTCTGGGCACTCCTCACTGTACTGAGGATTAACCACAGCTCTACTGGGCACTCCTCACTGTACTGAGGATTAACCACAGCTCTACTAGCACTCCTCACTGTACTGAGGATTAACCACAGCTCTACTGGGCACTCCTCACTGTACTGAGGATTAACCACAGCTCTACTAGCACTCTTCACTGTACTGAGGATTAACCAGAGCTCTACTGGTCACTCCTCACTGTACCGAGGATTAACCACAGCTCTACTGGTCACTCCTCACTGTACTGAGGATTAACCACAGCTCTACTAGCACTCTCCACTGTACTGAGGATTAACCACAGCTCTGCTGGCACTCCTCACTGTACTGAGGATTAACCACAGCTCTACTAGCACTCCTCACTGTACCGAGGATTAACCACAGCTCTACTGGTCACTCCTCACTGTACCGAGGATTAACCACAGCTCTACTGGTCACTCCTCACTGTACTGAGGATTAACCACAGCTCTACTGGTCACTCCTCACTGTACTGAGGATTAACCACAGCTCTACTAGCACTCTCCACTGTACTGAGGATTAACCACAGCTCTGCTGGCACTCCTCACTGTACTGAGGATTAACCACAGCTCTACTAGCACTCCTCACTGTACCGAGGATTAACCACAGCTCTACTGGTCACTCCTCACTGTACTGAGGATTAACCACAGCTCTACTGGTCACTCCTCACTGTACTGAGGATTAACCAGAGCTCTACTGGGCACCCCTCACTGTACTGAGGATTAACCACAGCTCTACTAGCACTCTCCACGGTACTGAGGATTAACCAGAGCTCTACTAGCACTCTCCACTGTACTGAGGATTAACCACAGCTCTACTGGGCACTCCTCACTGCACTAAGGATTAACCACAGCTGTACTAGCACTCCTCACTGTAGTGAGGATTAACCACAGC
This sequence comes from Calotriton arnoldi, assembly GCA_963921515.1. Classification (NCBI taxonomy): domain Eukaryota; kingdom Metazoa; phylum Chordata; class Amphibia; order Caudata; family Salamandridae; genus Calotriton; species Calotriton arnoldi. The sequence continues at coordinate 394,455 of CAWUFW010003157.1, forward strand.
TGTACTAGCACCCCTCACGGTACTGAGGATTAACCACAGCTCTACTATCACTCCCCACTGTACTGAGGATTAACCACAGCTCTACTAGCACTCCTCACTGTACTGAGGATTAACCACAGCTCTACTAGCACTCTCCACTGTACTGAGGATTAACCACAGCTCTACTAGCACTCCTCACTGTACTGAGGATTAATCACAGCTCTACTAGCACTCTTCACTGTACTGAGGATTAACCACAGCTCTACTAGCACTCCTCACTGTACTGAGGATTAACCACAGCTCTACTAGCACTCTCCACTGTACTGAGGATTAACCACAGCTCTACTAGCACTCTCCACTGTACTGAGGATTAACCACAGCTCTACTAGCACTCTCCACTGTACTGGGGATTAACCACAGCTCTACTGGTCACTCTCCACTGTACTGAGGTTTAACCACAGCTCTACTAGCACTCTCCACTGTACATTAACCACAGCTTTTCTGGGGACTCCTCACTGTACTGAGGATTAACCACAGCTCTACTGGTCACGCCTCACTGTACTGAGGATTGACCACAGCTCTACTAGCACTCTCCACTCTACCGAGGATTAACCACAGCTCTACTGGGCACTCCTCACTGTACTGAGGATTAACCACAGCTCTTCTGGGCACTCCTCACTGTACTTAGGATTAACCACAGCTCTACTAGCACTCCTCACTGTACTGAGGATTAACCACAGCTCTACTAGCACTCCTCACTGTACTGAGAATTAAGCACAGGTCTACTGGGCACTCCTCACTGTACTGAGGATTAACCACAGCTCTACTAGCACTCTTCACTGTACTGAGGATTAACCAGAGCTCTACTGGGCACTGCTCACTGTACTGAGAATTAACCACAGCTCTACTGGGCGCTCCTCACTGTACTGTGGATTAACCTCAACTCTTCTGGGCACTCCTCACTGTACTGTGGATTAACCGAAGCTCTGCTGACAATCCTCACTGTAATGAGGATTAACAACAGCTCTACTGGTCACGCCTGACTGTACTGAGGATTAACCACAGCTCCACTAGCACTCCTCACTGTACTGAGGATTAACCACAGCTCTACTAGCACTCTCCACTGCACTGAGGATTAACCACAGCTCTACTAGCACTCCTTACTGTACTGAGGATTAACCACGGCTCTACTAGCACTCCTCACTGTACTGAGGATTGACCACAGCTCTACTAGCACTCTCCACTGTACTGAGGATGGACCACAGCTCTACTATCACTCCCCATTGTACTGAAGATTAACCTGCTGGCACTCCTTACTGTACAGAGGATAAACAACAGCTCTACTGGGCACTCCTTACTGTACTGAGGATTAACCACAGCTCTACTAGCACTCCTCACTGTACTGAGGATTAACCACAGCTCTACTGGGCACGCCTCACTGTACTGAGGATTAACCACAGCTCTACTAGCACTCCTCTCTGTACTGAGGATTACTCACAGCTCTACTAGCACTCTCCACTGTACTGAGGATTAACCACAGCTCTACTGGGCACTCCGCACTGTACTGAGGATTAACCACAGCTCTACTGGGCACTCCTTACTGTACTGAGGATTGACCACAGCTCTACTAGCACTCTCCACTGTACTGTGGATTAACCGCAGCTCTACTAGCACTCCTCACTGTACTGAGGATTAACCACAGCTCTACTAGCACTCCTCTCTGTACTGAGGATTAACCACAGCTCTACTAGCACTCCTCTCTGTACTGAGGATTAACCACAGCTCTACTAGCACTCCTCGCTGTACTGAGGATTAACCACAGCTCTACTATCACTCCTTACTGTACTGAAGATTAACCACAGCTCTACTGGGCACTCCTCACTGTACTGAGGATTAGCCACAGCTCTACTGGGCACTCCTCACTGTACTGAGGATTAACCACAGCTCTACTAGCACTCCTCTCTGTACTGAGGATTAACCACAGCTCTACTAGCACTCCTCACTGTACTGAGGATTAACCACAGCTCTACTGGGCACTCCTCACTGTACTGAGGATTAACCACAGCTCTACTGGGCACTCCTTACTGTACAGAGGATAGACCACAGCTCTACTAGCACTCTCCACTGTACTGTGGATTAACCACAGCTCTACTAGCACTCTTCACTGTACTGAGGATTAACCACAGGTCTACTAGCACTCTCCACTGTACTGAGGATTAACCACAGCTCTACTAGCATTCGTCACTGTACTGATGATTAACCACAGCTCTACTAGCACTCTCCACTGTACTGAGGATTAACCACAGCTCTACTAGCACTCCTCATTGTACTGAGGATTAACCACAGCTCTACTAGCACTCTCCACTGTAGTGAGGATTAACCACAGCTCTACTGGACACTCCTCTCTGTACTGAGGATTAACCACAGCTCTACCAGCACCCCTCACTGTACTGAGGATTAACCACAGCTCTACTAGCACTCTCCACTGTACTGAGGATTAACCACAGGTCTACTGGGCACTCCTCACTGTACTGAGGATTAACCACAGGTCTACTGGGCGCTCCTCACTTTTCTGAAGATTAACCACAGCTCTGCTGGCACTCCTCACTGTACTGGGTATTAACCACAGCTCTACTATCACTCCTTACTGTACTGAAGATTAACCACAGCTCTACTGGGCACTCCTCACTGTACTGAGGATTAACCACAGCTCTACTAGAACTCTCCACTGTACTGAGGATTAACCACAGCTCTACTAGCACTCCTCACTGTACTGAGGATTAACCACAGCTCTACTTGCCATCTCCACTGTTCTGAGGATTAACCACAGCTCTACTAGCACTCTCCACTGTACTGAGGATTAACCACAGCTCTACTAGCACTCTCCACTGTACTGAGGATTAACCACAGCTCTACTAGCACTCCTCATTGTACTGACGATTAACCACAGCTCTACTAGCACTCCTCACTGTACTGAGGAATAACCACAGCTCTACTAGCACTCCTCACTTTACTGAGGAATAACCACAGCTCTACTACAGGACTCTTCACTGCAGTAAGGTTTCACTACAACTGTACCCAAACACTTCACAGTGCACCAACCACAGCTGTACTGTAACTCGTCACTGCACTGGGACTTAACCAGGTCTCTACTCATACACTCTCCACTGAATCAGATTTAATTTCATCTCTTCAAATGCTCTGCCCAGAAGGGTCTTCCCATGTACAACATAACCCAGTTCATGCACTGTACTCTACCCAAGGCACTACTCATCGCACATGGCTTAGATGTATCCCTGCTCAAACACTCCATATTGTAAGAAAGGTTAACTACTTCTCTAATCGTGCACTCCTCACTGCACCAACACGTAACCAAAGCTAGTCTTGTGCGCTCGTTTCTGTACTAAGGCTTAACCTCACCTCAGCTCTACTCATATACTCTTGACTGCACTCACTCATGCACTCCTCACTGCGCCGAGGTTTAACCATAGCTGTTCTCATGCACTCCTTACTGCACCAAGATGTAACTCCAGCTCTACTCATTCAATCCTCAAGAATCCAAAGCTTATCCACAGCTCTCCTCACTGCAGTCACTCATGTACTCCGCAGTACACCAAGTCTTAACCATTCCTCACTGACTCTACTCATGCACTCCACTCCACAAGGTGCTCTGTTCTTGTGCACTCCTCTTTAAAGCAAGACTTAACTACTTCTCTACTCGCGCACTCCTCACTGCACCAAGACGTAACCAAAGCTGCACTTGTGCACTCGTTTCTGCACCAAGGCTTAACCTCAGCTCTACTCATATACTCTTCACTGCACTCACTCATGCACTCCTCACTGTGCCGAGGTTTAACTATAGCTGTTCTCATAGACTCCTTACTGCACCAAGATGTAACCAAAACTGCACTTCTGCACTAGTTTCTGTACTTAGGCTTAACCTCAGCTCTACTCATATACTCTTCACTGCACTCACTCATGCACTCCTCACGACGCTGAGGCTTAACCATAGCTGTTCTCATGGACTCCTTACTGCATCAAGACTTAACTCCAGCTCTACTCATGCAATCCTCAAGACACCAAAGCTTATCCAGAGCTCTACTCACTGCAGTCACTCATGTACTCCGCTGGACACCAAGTCTGAACCACTCCTCACTGACTCTACTCATGCACTCCACTCCACAAGGTGCTCTGTTCTTGTGTACTCCTCTTTATACCAAGACTTAACTACTTCTTTACTCATGCACTCCTCAATGCACCAGGACGTAACCAAAGCTGCACTTGTGCACTAGTTTCTGCACCAAGGCTTAACCTCAGCTCTACTCATACTCTTCACTGCACTCACTCATGAACTCCTCACGGTGCTGAGGTTTAACCATAGCTGTTCTCATGCATTCCTTACTGCACCAAGACTTAACTCCAGCTCTACTCATGCAATCCTCAAGACATATAGCTTCATCAGCATATGATATCGGCTGATAACATCTGGTTTGTTATACATAGTGTATACACCTTGACGCCACCACAATTGAGCATCTGATAATGTTTTACAAGTGATATTGTGTCACTTATCCTTCCTCTATCTTCAGGGAAGCAGGAAAACTCACTCTTATCATTAGCACTCCCACAAACAGACTGAAACACTTCCTGTCATCACTCTGCTATTTACAAATTGACTGGAACATTTCCTGTTATCAATCTGCTGTTTGCAGTCAGAAAGAAATGCTTCCTGCTATCACTAACTTTACTACAAATGGACTGGAAAGCTTAATGCAATGGCTACTATCTGTTGACATGCTGCATACTTCCTGTTAGCCTTTAACTTATTCAGATGAACTGGAAGACTTCCTGTTATCACCAAGCTACACAGTGACACCAAGGAACACTTCCTGTTATCACCATGCTATACAGTGACACCAAGGAACACATCTTGCTATCACTCTGCTATCTGTTGATATGAAGGAATACTTCCCGTTATCACCCTGCTATCTATAGCCAGAAAGTTACCCCTCTAGGTTTTCAGATGGGCTACAACACTTCCTGTTATCACCCTGCTATCCAGTGACATAAAGGAATGGTTCCTGTTATCACTCTGCTATTTACAAACAGACTGCAACACTTCCTGTTATCACTCTGCTATTTACAAACAGACTAGAACACTTACTGTTATCACTCTGCTATTTACAAACAGACTGCAACACTTCCTGTTATTACCATGCTATTTGCAAACAGACTGGAACACTTCCTGTTATCACCCTGCTATTTACAAACAGAGTGGAACACTCTTCCTGTTATCACTCTGCTATTTACAACCAGACTAGAACACTTCCTGTTATCACTCTGCTAGTTACAAACAGACTGCAACACTTCCTGTTATCACTCTGCTATTTACAAACAGACTAGAACACTTACTGTTATCACTCTGCTATTTACAAACAGACTGCAACACTTCCTGTTATCACTCTGCTATTTACAAACAGACTGCAACACTTCCTGTTATCACTCTGCTATTTACAAACAGACTAGAACACTTACTGTTATCACTCTGCTATTTACAAACAGACTGCAACACTTCCTGTTATTACCATGCTATTTACAAAAAGACTGCAACACTTCCTGTTATCACTCTGCTATTTACAAACAGAGTGGAACACTCTTCCTGTTATCACTCTGCTATTTACAACCAGACTAGAACACTTCCTGTTATCACTCTGCTTTTTACAAACAGACTGCAACACTTCCTGTTATCACTCTGCTATTTACAAACAGACTGCAACACTTCCTGTTATCACTCTGCTATTTACAAACAGACTAGAACACTTACTGTTATCACTCTGCTATTTACAAACAGACTGCAACACTTCCTGTTATTACTATGCTATTTACAAACAGACTGCAACACTTCCTGTTATCACTCTGCTATTTACAAACTGACTGGAACACTTTCTGTTATCACTCTGCTATTTACAACCAGACTAGAACACTTCCTGTTATCACTCTGCTTTTTACAAACAGACTGCAACACTTCCTGTTATCACTCTGCTATTTACAAACAGACTGCAACACTTCCTGTTATCACTCTGCTATTTACAAACAGACTAGAACACTTACTGTTATCACTCTGCTATTTACAAACAGACTGCAACACTTCCTGTTATTACTATGCTATTTACAAACAGACTGCAACACTTCCTGTTATCACTCTGCTATTTACAAACTGACTGGAACACTTTCTGTTATCACTCTGCAATTTACAAACAGAGTGGAACACTCTTCCTGTTATCACTCTGCTATTTACAAGCAGACTGGAACACTTCATGTTATCACTCTGCTATTTACAAACATACTGCAACACTTGCTGTTATCACTCTGCTATTTACAAACATACTAGAACACTCACTGTTATCACTCTGCTATTTACAAACAGACTGCAACACTTCCTGTTATTACTATGCTATTTACAAACAGACTGCAACACTTCCTGTTATCACTCTGCTATTTACAAACAGACTGGAACACCTCCTGTTATCACTCTGCTATTTGCAAACAGACTGGAACACTTCCTGTTATCACCCTGCTATTTACAAACAGAGTGGAACACTCTTCCTGTTATCACTCTGCTATTTACAACCAGACTAGAACACTTCCTGTTATCACTCTGCTAGTTACAAACAGACTGCAGCACTTCCTGTTATCACTCTGCTATTTACAAACAGACTAGAACACTTACTGTTATCACTCTGCTATTTACAAACAGACTGCAACACTTCCTGTTATCACTCTGCTATTTACAAACAGACTAGAACACTTACTGTTATCACTCTGCTATTTACAAACAGACTGCAACACTTCCTGTTATTACTATGCTATTTACAAACAGACTGCAACACTTACTGTTATCACTCTGCTATTTACAAACTGACTGGAACACTTTCTGTTATCACTCTGCAATTTACAAACAGAGTGGAACACTCTTCCTGTTATCACTCTGCTATTTACAAGCAGACTGGAACACTTCATGTTATCACTCTGCTATTTACAAACATACTGCAACACTTCCTGTTATCACTCTGCTATTTACAAACATACTAGAACACTCACTGTTATCACTCTGCTATTTACAAACAGACTGCAACACTTCCTGTTATTACTATGCTATTTACAAACAGACTGCAACACTTCCTGTTATCACTCTGCTATTTACAAACAGACTGGAACACCTCCTGTTATCACTCTGCTATTTGCAAACAGACTGGAACACTTCCTGTTATCACCCTGCTATTTACAAACAGACTGCAACACTTCCTGTTATCACTCTGCTATTTACAAACAGACTAGAACACTTACTGTTATCACTCTGCTATTTACAAACAGACTGCAACACTTCCTGTTATTACCATGCTATTTACAAAAAGACTGCAACACTTCCTGTTATCACTCTGCTATTTACAAACAGAGTGGAACACTCTTCCTGTTATCACTCTGCTATTTACAACCAGACTAGAACACTTCCTGTTATCACTCTGCTTTTTACAAACAGACTGCAACACTTCCTGTTATCACTCTGCTATTTACAAACAGACTGCAACACTTCCTGTTATCACTCTGCTATTTACAAACAGACTAGAACACTTACTGTTATCACTCTGCTATTTACAAACAGACTGCAACACTTCCTGTTATTACTATGCTATTTACAAACAGACTGCAACACTTCCTGTTATCACTCTGCTATTTACAAACTGACTGGAACACTTTCTGTTATCACTCTGCAATTTACAAACAGAGTGGAACACTCTTCCTGTTATCACTCTGCTATTTACAAGCAGACTGGAACACTTCATGTTATCACTCTGCTATTTACAAACATACTGCAACACTTCCTGTTATCACTCTGCTATTTACAAACATACTAGAACACTCACTGTTATCACTCTGCTATTTACAAACAGACTGCAACACTTCCTGTTATTACTATGCTATTTACAAACAGACTGCAACACTTCCTGTTATCACTCTGCTATTTACAAACAGACTGGAACACCTCCTGTTATCACTCTGCTATTTGCAAACAGACTGGAACACTTCCTGTTATCACCCTGCTATTTACAAACAGAGTGGAACACTCTTCCTGTTATCACTCTGCTATTTACAACCAGACTAGAACACTTCCTGTTATCACTCTGCTATTTACAAACAGACTAGAACACTTACTGTTATCACTCTGCTATTTACAAACAGACTGCAACACTTCCTGTTATCACTCTGCTATTTACAAACATTCTGCAACACTTCCTGTCATCACTCTGCTATTTACAAACAGACTAGAACACTCACTGTTATCACTCTGCTATTTACAAACAGACTGCAACACTTCCTGTTATTACTATGCTATTTACAAACAGACTGCAACACTTCCTGTTATCACTCTGCTATTTACAAACAGACGGCAACACTTCCTGTTATCACTCTGCTATTTACAAACAGACTAGAACACTTCCTGTTATCACTCTGCTATTTACAAACAGACTGCAACACTTCCTGTTATTACTATGCTATTTAAAACAGACTGCAACACTTCCTGTTATCACTCTGCTATTTACAAACAGACTGGAACACTTTCCGTTATCACTCTGCAATTTACAAACAGAGTGGAACACTCTTCCTGTTATCACTCTGCTATTTACAAGCAGACTGGAACACTTCCTGTTATCACTCTGCTATTTACAAACAGACTAGAACACTTACTGTTATCACTCTGCTATTTACAAACAGACTGCAACACTTCCTGTTATTACTATGCTATTTACAAACAGACTGCAACACTTCCTGTTATCACTCTGCTATTTACAAACTGACTGGAACACTTTCTGTTATCACTCTGCAATTTACAAACAGAGTGGAACACTCTTCCTGTTATCACTCTGCTATTTACAAGCAGACATGAACACTTCCTGTTATCACTCTGCTATTTACAAACATACTGCAACACTTCCTGTTATCACTCTGCTATTTACAAACAGACTAGAACACTCACTGTTATCACTCTGCTATTTACAAACAGACTGCAACACTTCCTGTTATTACTATGCTATTTACAAACAGACTGCAACACTTCCTGTTATCACTCTGCTATTTACAAACAGACTAGAACACTTCCTGTTATCACTCTGCTATTTACAAACAGACTGCAACACTTCCTGTTATTACTATGCTATTTAAAACAGACTGCAACACTTCCTGTTATCACTCTGCTATTTACAAACAGAGTGGAACACTCTTCCTGTTATCACTCTGCTATTTACAACCAGACTAGAACACTTCCTGTTATCACTCTGCTTTTTACAAACAGACTGCAACACTTCCTGTTATCACTCTGCTATTTACAAACAGACTGCAACACTTCCTGTTATCACTCTGCTATTTACAAACAGACTAGAACACTTACTGTTATCACTCTGCTATTTACAAACAGACTGCAACACTTCCTGTTATTACTATGCTATTTACAAACAGACTGCAACACTTCCTGTTATCACTCTGCTATTTACAAACTGACTGGAACACTTTCTGTTATCACTCTGCAATTTACAAACAGAGTGGAACACTCTTCCTGTTATCACTCTGCTATTTACAAGCAGACTGGAACACTTCATGTTATCACTCTGCTATTTACAAACATACTGCAACACTTCCTGTTATCACTCTGCTATTTACAAACATACTAGAACACTCACTGTTATCACTCTGCTATTTACAAACAGACTGCAACACTTCCTGTTATTACTATGCTATTTACAAACAGACTGCAACACTTCCTGTTATCACTCTGCTATTTACAAACAGACTGGAACACCTCCTGTTATCACTCTGCTATTTGCAAACAGACTGGAACACTTCCTGTTATCACCCTGCTATTTACAAACAGAGTGGAACACTCTTCCTGTTATCACTCTGCTATTTACAACCAGACTAGAACACTTCCTGTTATCACTCTGCTAGTTACAAACAGACTACAGCACTTCCTGTTATCACTCTGCTATTTACAAACAGACTAGAACACTTACTGTTATCACTCTGCTATTTACAAACAGACTGCAACACTTCCTGTTATCACTCTGCTATTTACAAACAGACTAGAACACTTACTGTTATCACTCTGCTATTTACAAACAGACTGCAACACTTCCTGTTATTACTATGCTATTTACAAACAGACTGCAACACTTCCTGTTATCACTCTGCTATTTACAAACTGACTGGAACACTTTCTGTTATCACTCTGCAATTTACAAACAGAGTGGAACACTATTCCTGTTATCACTCTGCTATTTACAAGCAGACATGAACACTTCCTGTTATCACTCTGCTATTTACAAACATACTGCAACACTTCCTGTCATCACTCTGCTATTTACAAACAGACTAGAACACTCACTGTTATCACTCTGCTATTTACAAACAGACTGCAACACTTCCTGTTATTACTATGCTATTTACAAACAGACTGCAACACTTCCTGTTATCACTCTGCTATTTACAAACAGACGGCAACACTTCCTGTTATCACTCTGCTATTTACAAACAGACTAGAACACTTCCTGTTATCACTCTGCTATTTACAAACAGACTGCAACACTTCCTGTTATTACTATGCTATTTAAAACAGACTGCAACACTTCCTGTTATCACTCTGCTATTTACAAACAGACTGGAACACTTTCCGTTATCACTCTGCAATTTACAAACAGAGTGGAACACTCTTCCTGTTATCACTCTGCTATTTACAAGCAGACTGGAACACTTCCTGTTATCACTCTGCTATTTACAAACAGACTAGAACACTTACTGTTATCACTCTGCTATTTACAAACAGACTGCAACACTTCCTGTTATTACTATGCTATTTACAAACAGACTGCAACACTTCCTGTTATCACTCTGCTATTTACAAACTGACTGGAACACTTTCTGTTATCACTCTGCAATTTACAAACAGAGTGGAACACTCTTCCTGTTATCACTCTGCTATTTACAAGCAGACATGAACACTTCCTGTTATCACTCTGCTATTTACAAACATACTGCAACACTTCCTGTTATCACTCTGCTATTTACAAACAGACTAGAACACTCACTGTTATCACTCTGCTATTTACAAACAGACTGCAACACTTCCTGTTATTACTATGCTATTTACAAACAGACTGCAACACTTCCTGTTATCACTCTGCTATTTACAAACAGACTAGAACACTTCCTGTTATCACTCTGCTATTTACAAACAGACTGCAACACTTCCTGTTATTACTATGCTATTTAAAACAGACTGCAACACTTCCTGTTATCACTCTGCTATTTACAAACAGACTGGAACACTTTCTGTTATCACTCTGCTATTTACAAGCAGACTGGAACACTTCCTGTTATTGCCCTGCTATCTAGTGATACAAAGGAGTGGTTCCTGTTATCACTCTGCTATTTACAAACCGACTGGAACACTTCCTGCTACCACTAACATTACTACATCAGGGCTGGAAAGCTTAATGCAATGACTATTTGTCGACATGATGACTCCTTCCTGTTAGCTCACTATTTTTTCAGATGAACCGGAACTCTTCCTGTTATCACTCTGTTATTTGTAGCAAGAAAGGAACCTCCCTGGTACAAACGGACTGGAACACTTCCTGTTATCACTCTGCTATTTACAAACCGACTGGAACACTTCCTGCTACCACTAACATTACTACAACAGGGCTGGAAAGCTTAATGCAATGACTACTATTTGTCGACATGATGACTCCTTCCTGTTAGCTCTCTATTTTTTCAGATGAACCGGAACTCTTCCTGTTATCACTCTGTTATTTGTAGCAAGAAAGGAACCTCCCTGGTACAAACGGACTGGAACACTTCCTGTTATCACTCTGCTATTTACAAACGGACTGGAACACTTCCTGTTATCACTCTGCTATTTACAAAGGACTGGAACACTTCCTGTTATCACTCTGCTATTTACAAAGGACTGGAACACTTCCTGTTATCACCCTGCTATTTACAGCCAGAAAGTTACCCCTCTAGGACACAAAGGAGCAGTTCCTATTATCACTCTGCTATTTACATCTAGAAAACAATACTTCTTGCTATCACTATCCTTACTACAAACGGACTGGGAAACGTCCTGTTATGACTCTGATATGTGTTGTCATGATGAGTACTTCCTGTTACTCCTGTATTTTTCAGATGAACTGGAACACTTCCTGCTATCACCCTGCTATCCAGTGACACAAAGGAACACTTTCTGTTATCACTCTGCTATTTACAGCCAGAAAGAAGCACTTCCTGTTATCACTCTGCTATGAACAGCCAGAAAGAAGCACTTCCTGTTATCACTCTGCTATGAACAGCCAGAAAGAAGCACTTCCTGTTATCACTCTGCTATGAACAGCCAGAAAGAAGCACTTCCTGTTATCACTCTGCTATGAACAGCCAGAAAGAAGCACTTCCTGTTATCACTTTGCTATGAACAGCCAGAAAGAAGCACTTCCTGTTATCACTTTGCTATGAACAGCCAGAAAGAAGCACTTCCTGTTATCACTCTGCAATTTACAGCCAGAAAGAAGCACATCCTGGTACCTCTCCAGGTTTTCAGATGCGGTGGAGCACTCCCCATTGCCACTGCTCTATAACCTGCAGGCTCGCACACAACTAGTTCATCCCTCTGCTATTTCAGGCAACCACATTTCCTTTCATCGCTGCTATGACTATCAGACTAGAAAACCTCCTGTTAGATCTGTTCTAGCTGCACGGTAGCTGCTAGCTCTCCACCCCTTGTACCTTTCAGGCTTCAGTATGTTACCTTGTATTCTTTGGTCCACACAACAGTAGGTGTTACCTTGTTTCCTTTGGTCCACACAACAGTGGGTGGAGGGTCCCCAGAGATAGGCACGTCCAGGCGCAGTTTATTCCCCGCCACCACAACAATGGTGTCAGCTGCGCGGCCCATGCAGTCCAGGTTGATTTTTGGTGGTTCTGTCAAGATATAAAGCACCAGGAAACGAGTGAGGAGGGATCTTTCATTAGATACCTTCTTACTCAGACAAATAATTATCTAAACAGAAAAAAGATATCAAAATAAGAAATCCATAACCTATGAATCAGAATAAAACAAAGACAGCATCGCAGGCAAGAATGGGATTCAAAGAAATGTACAGGCAACAAAGCCAAAGAAGGAAATACATAGATGCAGACAAGAGGAACAATAAGACGTACAAACACACAAGGAAACACAGCCAGATGAATAGACACAGACATAAAACACATGAGAAGAAATGCCTCTTGTTGCATGCTCACTCCCAAGATTTTGGACTAACGCTGCTTGTTTGTCGACTCTAAGAGTGCACTGAGTCCTGCCAGCCAGGCCCCAATGCCTGTGCTCTTACCTTTTAAAAGATTTATGTCTAATTGGTTTATCCACAATTGGTCCAAGTTATCTTACCTATAAGTCCCTAGTGTATGGTATTGGAGGTACCCAGGGAATGTAAGTTAAAGTGTCCCTCATGGAATGCAGCACTTTTTGTGCCACCGCAACTGTGACAAAGCAAAGCATGACCCCCCAGCCCTCCATTGCTGGCTGGCAGAGCAGTTTAAAACTTCTTACTCAACTTTGCCATTGAAACTAATGGGGAGCCTAAACCTTCCTTTTTTAAATATTTATAAGTCACCATTAAGGCAGGCGTACTCAGACCTAAAGACAGGTGCATTATGTTTAAAAACTGGACATATGTTTAACGGTGAACAACCTTCACCACGAAACCGTCACCCCGCATGTTGTTACAACGCGGTCGTTACCACGACCGCGTTGTAACAACACATACCATTACCCCGCAAGTCGGAACAACGACTTGTGGAGGGGGGAAGAAGGTGTTGGATTTAAAATCCAACACCTTCCCTACTGTCCGCACAGACTGGAGTTGGAATAGTAAATTATACTATTCCAACATCCAGCACCTCCCTCCGCAAGTCGTTGTTCCGACTTGCGGGGTAATGGTATGCGTTGTTACAAGCGGCCGTGGTAACGACCGCGTTGTAACAACATGCGGGGTGATAGGCTGCGGAATTGTGAGGCATATTCATGTTTAACTTTACATGCCCAGACAGTAAAAAACCCCAAATTTACATTTTTACAGGGGAAAGGCAAGCAGCCTCATTGGCAAGTACAGGGTTACACGCTGACAACTCAGCAGTGCTAACTTCTGAATGGTACTACTAAATATGGTACTTCAAGGTATTAAAAGAATTGTTGCATTGAACCCAACTTTCTACTCAAGTCTAATTTAATGTAACTTTTGCAGAAATAGCAATTTTAGAAAGTCGCCTCTTTGTTGCCCAAAGTCTTGAGTAGCTGTTTACGGTTGCACACAAGCTGTTGTCCTCGAGACAGCTTTCTGCCCTCCTGGAGTGAATGATTCTCATGAAGGAACACAAAGGATGTGCTGAGAGAAGAGGTGTGAACTCTTCCTGGCAGAATGGCCAGTTTGGGTGTGAGCCAAAAGGCAAGCTTCAAAGGGGAAGCCGCCGTTGAAGGTCAAATGGAAGACACACAAGAGTGGCTGCTTGTAGGAAGCTGGCTCTCCATATAGTGCACTAAAAGAAGTACACTGTGCAGAGTCCAGTGACTCGCCCCTAGGGATGCAGAGGTAAAAGTAGATCATTCTAATGCTCTTTTTGTGGTAGTGTGGGCGAGCAGAGGGTAGTGCTAAGCATTTGTTGTCGTACACAGAGGCAATAAATGACCAATTTGTAAAAAATAAAGACTATTTTTATGTATTTTTAGACCACTGTTCTAAGCTAAGAACTTTTCGAGTTACGAGTTCATAAAATGTATCATATTTGTGCGCAATTACGCACCATAGGAATCAATGGGAAGAAAATTGAAAATTGTATCTAAAATCAGGCAATACTTTTACGAAGTTCACCTTCTCGTTGTAGGTTGATGTCGGGGCCAGGTACAAAGTTCCAGCATGAGAAGTTCAGGAGCGTCCCAGATCGTCGAGGAGCAGATTGCTGAGGGTCTTGGAGTCTGGTGCGCAAAGACGAAGGTTGCCACTTAAAAATGCACGGCACAGATGGACTTACAGGTAAGTCCATAGGTCTCTTTGGAGGGAGGAGGGAGGAGGTCGTAAGGACCTGGGGACTGGGGGATGGGGGAGCAGAGCTGCTTGATCGGTGCTGGGACCGGTGGGGCTGGGTGCAGAGTGAACAGGTCAGAATGGCATTGTGCATCTTTAGGGTCCTCACGGTCAGGAGCAGGCAACTTGGAGAGGCATCTTCGAGACAGATGGGCCACTCAAGTGTGTCTCGGGTGTCTCTCCGTCCCTCAACGGGTGCTTGCTGATAGTGCTTTGGGATTCTGGTGTGGACTTGTCTTCTTGGTATTTAGCGCTAGGGGTCCAGTACCCCAAGAATTGGTATGCCGCTGCTCTGGTAGGTCCTGGTGCCTCCAAACTTGGAGGCGAGGCAGATCTGAGCCTTTGCAGCTATTGTACCTTTTCTTGCTTCGGTGCTGCATCAAGGTCATCGGGGAGCAGCAAGTCGACAAACCGGACTTCACAGGATCGGTGCCTGCATGTACAGAGGAGTGATACCTTCACTCCAAGGGAGTTCTTAGCGAGTTCTCGAAAGCTGGAGTACTCCGGGGTCCTTGGAGTCCTTTCAGGTTTCAGGACAACACAGCAGCAGCAATTGTCGAGTCCTTCTTGCAGCGGGCAGGGTTTGGCGCCTTTTTCTTCTGCAGCAGGACTTCAGTTCTCATGCAGCAGGCCTTCTTTGTCCCAGTCTTCTTTGGTCCGATGAATCTGAGGTTCAGGTCTAGGGGAGCCACCTAAATACTGAATTTAGGGGCGTTCCAATGGGCTACTTACCTTTAGGGTGTCTACACCTTGCAGTGACCACTTCCTGTGGGAAGAGGCACTACCCTAGCCCTGATTGGAGGTTTTCCCACTATCTCAAGATGGTGGAATTTCCAGAGAGGGGTTCACCTCGCCTGCCCTATCCTAGGGGTGGTGCAGGCTGAGGGGGGACCCTCCTCATCTAACTAATGTTCCTGCCTTTCCTTCCACCAAAAGCCCTCCCCCACTATCTGGGGGTTCCTGTGTTGGATTTCAAAGGCGGCATTGCTTTTCAAACTTCCTGCCCGGGTAGGCCATCCTGTCCTGGAGGAGGTGTGAACCACCCCCCTCCCTCCCCCCAGAGCAGGTATTGTTTCTGTCCTCTGAGAGCGCTGGCTCTCACCCAATGAGGTCAGAAACATGTCTGGTGGTGGCAGGCTGGGGAAAACAAGTCAGGCACCACACTGGTGCTTGGTAAAATGGTCTCCTGTGTGAATTTATTAATAAATTCCACTCTGGTATCAGTGAGGATTTATTAAGATGAGATATTTGGTATCAAACATCTTAGAAATTAGTGAAGCCATCATGGAGCTAGGAAACTCGTGTCTACAAGTATCCAGCCCATGTACTCTTTATGGCTTCCCTGTTCACTTACAACATCACAGAATATACTGGACATTGTAGGGCCATATCTGCTCATGCTGATATGCCCAAACACAGGATATAGTGCACCCTGCCTTAGAGCTAAACCCCGCAGTAGGGGTGACTACCTATATCTTAATCAGTGTATGGTTGGCATGGCACACAGGGCTGTGTGCTATGTCAATACTACGGATTTTCCTGCACCAAAGCAAGCAGCCTGCAATAGGAGAGTACATAGCCTTGGTGAGGGGGCCCTGGGGTGGCACAACCAGTGCTGCAGCCCCAGAGGACCCTCTTCAGTACCCATTTCCTAGGTACCTGGGCTACCACTTAAAAGGGACCTACTGGGGTAGCTGAAATTGTGGTAATCGTGGTACAGTGTGTAGGGAAAGAGGTCTGGCACTAGAGACCTGGGGCCCGATTCACAAAAGTAATCTGAGACAAAATCCTAACTTTACTAATTTCGGTATTCACAAAAGGCATTTAGGAGTAGTAAAGTTAGGATTCCTAACTTTACTACTCCTAAACTGAGACAAAATCCTAACTTTACGACTTTCGGTATTCACAAAAGGCATTTAGGAGTAATAAAGTTAGGAATCCTAACGTTACTACTCCTTAATGCCTTTTGTGAATACCGAAAGTCGTAAAGTTAGGATTTTGTCTCAGATTACTTTTGTGAATCGGGCCCCTGGTTAGCGGGGATCTAGTGAACTTACGGTTCAAAATCACATCAGACAAAAACTGGGGGCTACCCATGTCAAAAGAGGCACTTTCCTACACTGCTCTTTAGTTTTAGCTGACAGGCTGGCATCTTGGACAGAGAGGGAGAAGCCATTGCCAAACCGATTGTTCCATGAGCATGTAGCCCCCAGGTAGACAGACCTCTCGAAAGGGCTAGGAAAGCTCCACACATCAAGAGAAATGTTTTGCCAGGCTGGAAGTGGGCAGATTGGTGCATTCGGGGCTAGCCAGATGTCACACTTTGCAGGAAGCCGTCACTAGGCGGGAGGGGACCCTGCTGTTTCCTGGATCTAGCAACTAGAGGCTGCACCAAAGACTGGACTGCAGCTGCTGCATCTTGGCCTAGCAAAGAAAGGACTGAGTCTGTGGTGCCCTGCTTCAGGAAAAGTCTTCCCTGAGCCCCAGATAGAGAAGGTGGCTTCAAGAGTCTGTTGGCGGACTCCCAGTCAGTGCCATGGGGCATAAAAGCTGAGAAGCCTGCTCCTTTCGGAGCCAAGAAGCCTGACCACCTCTGGATGCTGAGAGACAGCCTGGGAGACAGAGTCCCAACCCTCAAAAGTTGCTCCAGAGTCAGAGAGTCATCAGAGTGCAGTTTGGTCGAACAGTACAGAAGTTACTGCGAGTTAAAGGAAACCACCGAATTTGCTGTAACCGGAGACCAGTAAACCAGTAGCAACTGGTTTTGTGCTGGACTTTACCCAGACTTCGTGTCATCTCACCATGTTCGTGGACCAAGCCCCCGAGACCAGCTCAGCATCCTCATTCATATGAAATGGTGTCTTCATTACATGGTGAGGTTGCACAACCACAACATATAATAAACCACTTTCCTCTCAACACACATGTAAGCACAGTCAAACAACCACCTGGTCAGTGACACTGCTCTCCCCCGCGCAGCTCCACTGTTGAGTGACTGCCCTCTGAGCCCGGAGCTTCCGTGCTAGGTATGTGTTCGAGGCGCTCCTCCACCCACAGGCTCCTGCCTGTGCCTTATCCCTGGTGGTCCAGTGGAAAAGCACCCTGCTCTTCTGCTGGTCCGCTCTGTTCTGTGCTCTTTTTTCTCTTTTTGCTCTTTATGTTTTTGCTCTTTCTGTTTCTGTTTTTGCTCTTTCTGTTTTTGCTGTCCCTTTTTCTCTTTTGCCCCCTCTCTCTATTCTGAACCTTTTTTTCTATTTTTGCCACTTTTCTCCTACGCTACCCGCCGCTGCTGCCCTCATGGCCCCTCCAGTGTGTCCTTCACCCTCCCGCCTCCCAGCTGACTGCCCTCCCCCGACCCCTACTTAATGGCGGCCGCTGCACGGCCCTGCAGCAGACATGCGCAGCAGCCTCGCCGCTGGCGTGCCAAAGCCAAGCCCGTCTGCGCCCATCGGCGACCATCCGCGACCCGACCAGCGCCAGGGACCCTGGTCCCCTGACCCACCGCCATTACGGCCTCACCATCCTCCACGCTCTCAACCCTTGACGCAGCAATAACTGCCAGCTCTCGACGCCGAGCAACATCCAAGGCCCGATCTCCTGCTGACACTGCCGCTGCACCTTCATCCACCTCCGGACCCCAGCAGTAGCCCCCAGCCCACTGGACGCCAAAGCACACAAACCACTGAATTGCATCCTCCTCAACGTGGGCTCTCTACACAGGCACACCATCGAAATCTGGGACCTCCTCAACACTCACACGCCCAACCTCACAGAGACCTAGACCAATGCCAGATCCACACCCAACATCGCAACCGCCAATCCCCACGGATATAAGATCCTGAAAAAAGACCGGCCCACCCACCCAGAGGAGGCATCACCATCATCCACAAAAGCTCCCTCTGCATGACAACCACCGACCCGGACGACGCCTCGCCCCCCATGGAACATCTCCACTTCCAGATCCAGACCAACTCCAAAACAACTCTACGCGTAACCCTCATCTACAGACCACCTGACCCCTGCGCTCCTTTCACCGACATCATCGCCGACCTCATCGCACCCCACTCTCTCACTTCCACAGACTACATACTACTCGGAGACCTAAACTTCCACCTCGATAACCACTATGACCCCAACATCACCCCCTCCTAGAGAACCTCACCAACATAGGAATGAAACAACTGGTCACCGCCCCCATGCACACAGCAGGACACACATTTCACCCCGTCTTCGCAGAAGGAAACAGCGTCTCCTACCACCACACCACAGAACTGCTCTGGACGGACTACCACTTCATCCACTTCTCCTTTAGAAAACCCACCATACACAAGCATGCACGCTGCCTCCCACGCAGAAGCTTGTACAAAGTCACAGAGGAACACCTCACCTCCGCCCTCAACAGCACTCCACCTCCGACGATGCCGCCAACATCGTGGCAAGCAACCTCCACTGCTGGATCATCAACTGCGCAGACACACTCGCCCCCCTCCAGGATGCCACAGGACGGCACAACAAGAAAGCAAGCTGGTTCACCACGACACTCCAAGAATCCAAGCGCTCCTGTCGACGACTTGAAAAGACATGGATAAACAGCAGAACCCTTGAAACACGCACCGCCTACAGAACAGCTACCACAGCACACCACCAACTCATTAAATCCACAAAGAAGAACTTCCTTCAAGACAGAATCCTCTCCAATGCCCACAACTCCAAGGAACTCTTCTCCATTATACAGGAATTTGCCAAACCCGGCAGCGAAACAACAAACGTCCCACCCTCCCAAGACCTCTGCAACAGACTCAGATCCTTCTTTCACCTCAAGATTAAGACGCTCTACGACAACTTCGACAACCAAGACCTCTGCACCGCTTCAGCCCCCACCACCAACAATGCCACCCAACAGACCATACTCACTTGGACCCCGCTCACGATAGAAGACACCTTAAAGACCATGAAAAGCATCCACTCTGGAGCACCCTCAGCCCCTTGTCTGCCCCACATCTTCCACAGGGCTGCCACAGCCATCGCACCAGAGCTATGTTGGACGATCAACTGTTCCCTCGATACCGTCACATTCCCCGACAACTGGAAGCACGAGGAGTCAACCCCTTCCTGAAGAAACCCTCAGCAGACCCGACGGATCTAAAAAACTTCAGGCCCATCTCTCTGCTTCCATTCACAGCCAAGGTCATCCAAAAGGCAGTCAACACCCAGCTAGAAAACTTCATCGAAAACAACATCCTAGAATTCTCACAATCCGGATTCCTCAGGAACCACAGCACCAAGACCTCCCTTCTCGCCTGCACTAACAACATCTATCCCCTCCTCGATCAGGGCCAAATAGCAGCCCTCATCCTCCTGGACCTATCAGCAGCCTTTGACACCGTCTCCCACCGCACACTAGCCACCAGACTCCACAAAGCCGGCATCCGAGGAAGGGCCATAGACTGGAGATGCTCATTCCTCACAGGCAGAACACAGTCAGACTCCCTCCCTACCTCTCAGAACCAACAGAGACCAAATGCGGAGTACCCCAGGGATCCCCCCTCAGCCCACCCTCTTCAACATCTACATGGCCCCCCTCACAACCATCGTCAGAAACCATGGGCTTAACATCGTTTCCCACGCTGATGACACCCAGCTCATCCTCTCCCTCACCAAGGAACCCAACATTACCAGGCACAACTGCCAAGAAGGGATGAAAGCCGTCGCCACCTGGATGAATAACAACTGCCTGAAACTCAGCTCATAGAAAACAGAAGTCCTCATCCTTGGCTCCACCCTCTCAGCTTGGGACAACACCTGGTGGCCCCCCGCCCTTGGAAACCCGTGTAGGAGAGTAGGATCTGCTTCTTATAGTTACCCCCACTTTTTGCTGATGCGTCACTGTTTTCGACTTAGTCTGACTGGGATCCTGCTATTCAGGACCCCAGTCTATCTGCTTTCTCCTCTAAATTGACTGCATGTACTTTAGGTACACTCCAGATTAGATTCTGGGGTACCCTTATAAGTCCCTAGTATATGGTATACTTTGTACCCAGGGCATAGGTACCCCAGAGGCCTCCAAGGGGCTGCAGCATGTATTATGCCACCCCTGAGAGACCATTTAAAATGACACCACAGGTCTTCTACTGCAGCCTGTGTAAGGTGGTGCATGCACCCCTTACTTAGATATAGGTTCACTATATCTATCCTAATCACTGCACATATAAACCTATCAGTCACCCCTATGGCAGGCCTTATCAATCCTGAAGGCAGGGTGCTGGGTTTTATGTGAAAGGGTGCCCATGCATGAGCAGAGCCCCTCTGCAGCCTTTGGAACCTATTCTCCGGGGTTGTCTGTGATGCAGCCAACCATATATACTTAAGTGTATTATAACCTCGCGGTAAATGCTAACTTTAAAACGGCTGCTTAGAAACATGTCGTGTTTGGTGTCAAACACCTTGGAATCATACCTCCACACCAGTAACTGGTGTGGGAGGTATGATTCCTCCCTTGTAGTACCACTACTAGGGGGCACCGGTCTACCCGGTACCAGCTTTCTCGACCTGGGCAGCACAAAATGGATGCTGCCAGCCACAGACACGAGTCTGCCCTCCTGCTGCTGAGCCAAGCTCGAGCAGGGGAAGGCCTGACAATAGGTTTCCTGTCACAGGGAGGTGTGACCACCTCCCAAACAGGCTTTAGTGTATTGGGGCTGGGTGGGTGCACTCTGAGGCCTGATTCACAGAACTAACTTACGTCAAAAACGTAAACGTAAACGTAAAGTTAGTACTATTCTGTGAATACCAAAATGAGTAAGTGTATTCTGTGAATACCTAAAAAGTACTAACTTTACGTTTACGTTTACGTTTTTGACGTAAGTTAGTTCTGTGAATCAGGCCTTGAGAGTGCTTTGATGTCTGCACTGGGGGCACATTTGGTGTCCCTGTGCATAGTCCAGCTCAAACCGGTTGCAGGAGCCATTTGCTCCTGCTCTGGCGCGAAACTGGACAAAGGACATGGGTGTAGCCACCCCTCTGTCCTGACCCTCCTATAGGTGGGTCCCCAGAGTTTGTCCCACCCCTTCATTGGGTATAAAATAGGAACCCCTGACTACAGGACTTTGGATTTACCTGGACTAAACTCTGCTACAGAAACCAAGTACTTTTGACGATCTACACTTCGTTGGACGACAGAAGAATCTCCCTTGGAGTAAAGGAATTACTCCCCTGCTGAGCAGGCACCTAAATGCATCTGACCGGTTTGCATCTATGAAGCTCCTGAAGGACCCCGAAGATTTCTGCAACACAGAAGGTGGGTTACCGTGGTCTCTGAGGTTGATCTGCGCTCTCAGCATTTCTGAGGCCCGTATCCCTCATGGAGACCGTGAAACCCGTACCCCTGGGCACCGTGTACATTTGCAGGAGCATATGCTTTTCGGCGATCCCCGAAGCTGTGCTTTGGGCTACTTTTAGTCCTGACCACGAGCAGTAATTCCACCAAAGATTTCTGTCCTACACTCCACCAGTGTTCCGTGGGCTGGTATTTAGTGATTCAGCTTGAGGTCCCTTCGCGATCCCTGGTCCGTTAGCCTGTGGGTCCCTGTGAAGGTAACTTTAACTTTCATTGGGCTTCCCTGGTTGCTCCAGATGTGCCCTGACTCTCCATTGCTTTGAGAGTCCCCAGGACCTTGCTGGTCTTCACAGAAGCATCTTTCCTCTGACCGCATGGGTTGCCGTTGCCAAGGCTTGTTGGTGCTCAATCCGGACACTGACCCCCCAGCACTCGACATCCTTTGTGGGACAGCTCACCTCTGGACTTTGGTCATCGTCAGCACCTCCTGGTCCCCGTGGCTGCAGAGTCAAGCTTCACCTCTTCTCACCTGAAGCACCCAACATCGGTGGGCATTCGATTGCTCCGCTCCTGGTCACGTGAAGTGACCCAGACTTTGTCCCCTCTGCTTTCAGGTTCTTCTCAGCTCTGATCCAGGCTTGGATCACACCGGACACTTTTCTTCTCCACGGCAGCAGTACTTTTTCGCATCACGCCATTGAAAACGACGAGGGTTTCCGACACCACTTGACCCCTATGCCCCCGGCTCCTCTGGGATAGGTAACACGGGTACCTTGGTACTCTCAAGGGTGCTGGCCTTAGAACCTTCTATGTTTAGCTGGGTTTGCTTAAAGTCCTCTCCTAAGTGTCCTTAATCTTTAAATTTCCAACCGCGACTTTCCCATAGAGTTGTACGGAGCTCGCGCCTGTGTTCACACACTGCACCCGTCCTCCGTGGGTCCCCTGTGTCACTACCTTGGGTGGTTCCTTGGGGTCATAGCGATTCTACGTGCTCTAGGCACTGTGTCTAGTCAAGTCGTGGTTGTTATACCACTTTCTTAGTATATGGTTCGGCCTCCCCCTGGAGCCCAGTGTGTATTGTGCTATTTACTGTCGTTCTAGTGATTTAATATTGTGTGCCTTGTTCTCTAATCTCATAAAGAGGTTAGTAGAGAGTGTTTAGTAATAAATACATATATTTTATATATACCTTGTGTGGTTCTCCTTTCATTTGGTCATTCAGGAGGTTATATACTGGTAAAACAAGCTGCTTTACATTCCTTCGAGACTTAGCCTGAAGGCTGCTCTCCACAGCTACCACTAGGATAGCTTTCAATAGAGGTTGTATTTAACCTAATCATCAATAAAGGTCGTTTGGACTGGTGCAAGGTGCCCACTTTAATTAGTGGACAGCATATACCAGGCCAACTTCTCACAACCTACCCACCCCGACAGACCATGAAGGTAACCTCGGCATCATACTGGACTCATCGCTCACTATGAACTACCAGATCAACGCAGTATCTTCGGCCTGCTTCAACTACTCTGAAAAACATTCAAATGGATCCCCTCCGAATCCAGAAAAACGGCCATACACGCCCTCATCACCAGCAGACTGGACTACCGCAACGCCCTCTATGCCAAAATCAACAAAAAATTCCTCCACAAGCTACAGACCATCCAGAACGCCGCAGCCAGACTAGTCCTCAACATCCCCCGGCACAACCACATCACCCAACACCTCCGCAATCTACACTGCCTTCCCGTCGAAAGAAGAATTCAAGCTGCTCACGGATGCATAAAGGCCCTCCACAACATCGTACCAGAATACCTCAACAACTGTCTCTCCTTCCACGCCCCCAAGAGAAACCTCCGATCAGCTGACCTCTCCCTGGCCACCCTCCCACGCTTCTACAGGACCAGAGTGGGTGGAAGGCCCTTCTCCTACCTCACAGCCAAGACCTGGAACGACCTCCCCATCCACCTCCGGCACAGCCCTACACTGCGCCAGTTCAGGAAAGACCTTAACTGGCTCTTCAGATGACCCAAACGGAGCTGCACACCCTCCCAAGCGCCGTAAGACCCTAACGGGTGAGTAGTGCGCTTTACAAACCCTGATTGATTGATTGATTGAAACAAACAAAGATGTAAACTTAAGATTTTCACTTTGGAAATTCACACTGAGGGTTGGTTACTTTGGAGATTCACGCTGAGGGTTGCACATGTTTGACATTCACACTGGAGGCTGGACACTTTAGACATTCACACTGAGGGTTGGACACCTTGGAGATTCACACTGAGGGTTGGACACCTTGGAGATTCACACTGAGGGTTGGACACTTTGGAGATTCACACTGGAGGTTGGACAATGTAGACATTCCCACTGGAGGTTGGACACTTTAGACATTCAAACTGAGGGTTGGACACTTTAGACATTGACACCGGAGGTTGGACACTTTAGACATTCACACTGAGGGTTGGGCACTTTGGAGATTCACACTGAGGTTCGGACACTTTAGACATTTACACTGAGGGTTGGGCACTTTGGGGATTCACACTGAGGGTTGGACACTTTAGACATTCACACTGAGGTTGGACACCTTGGAGATTCACACTGAGGGTTGGACATCTGGGAGATTCACACCGAGGGTTGGACACCCTGGAGATTCACACTGAGGGTTTGACACTTTAGACATTCACACTGAGGGTTGGACACTTTGGAGATTCACACTGAGGATTGGTCACTTTGGAGATTCACACTGAGGATTGGACACTTTGGAGATTCACACTGACGATTGGACACCCTGGAGATTCACACATGATGGTTGGACACTTTGGAGATTCACACTGAGGATTAGACACCTTGGAGGTTCACACTGAGGGCTGGACATCTTGCAGAATCACACGGAGGGTTGGACACCCTGGAGATTCACACTGAGGGTTTGACACTTTAGACTTTCACACTGAGGGTTGGACACCTTGGAGATTCACACTGGAGGTTGGATGCTTAGGAGATTCACATTGAGGGTTGGGCACTTCAGTCGCACTGTAGGATTGACATTTAGAAAAACACCCTCTAAAGGCAGTGTCACTGTACAGGGGACTTTCAAGCCCAAAGGCAGGCATTGCTCATGATATATACAACTATCTTTGATGTGTTTCGACCTACTTGACACATCTCTGTATCTCAATATTTGGTGATAAAATATCTTCCTGCAATACTATTGTATCTGGAATATCTACTAGCACAATATCACGAAGGTAAAAATCAAAATGTTTAGTAAAATCTGCAAAAGTCGAAAATTATGTAGCAAATAAAGTAAATCTATAGCCACCAATTCAAATGAATGCACCGACCCCCAACACTGGCCATTGTTTTATTAACAATGTATTCAAGATAGACAGACAAAGCGTAAACATACTAATTCCACACAGTGTCCATTGTTTGCTGCACTTTGAAGAAAAATGCTTTTTCAAACTAACTGCCCAATTCCTAAGACATATAGAAAAAAATACATGGTGGGGACCATGCATAATATGGTCCTACTTTGCAATGGACCATTGTCCAGGATCAGAAGGTATCTAGCCCCAACTTTCAAGCCAAAACACAAGTCTGAGGAGTATGTGAGAGTCTTCCTCCCAGAAAGCACACAAGAGCGGTGCAGCGCAAGCCTCTATTTGCCATGGCCAGTTTGGGAGAGAGGTAGGATCCTAACCTGTGGATGTATTCCACTGTTGCCCAAAGAAAGACAGACGTACATCATGCAGACACATATCAGGCACAGACATGTGTTCATGCATCAGAAGACAAACTCAAACTACAAATATTCGAGCCCAAAGGGCCAAAGAGAACAGCCTGTGTCCATTCTTACCTTGTCTTGGGACAAAGTCAATCTTGATTTCTGTAAAAGACAAAGAGGAAGCACAGTTTGTATCCGTAAAGATAACCAGACATTCTCGAGGAGTGACAGTCACTGACTGGCCATCCAATGCCCCCTGGATCATCTGTTCATTGCAGCATGTCACCCACTTGCAGTTTCCCCAAGGAGCACAATATCCGAGGTCAGCAAACAACCTCCTAATACCCAAAGGGTCTCTCAAAGACCCAGTTGGGTCCCTTGGGTCAATAAATAACTCAGCTATCTCCCAGGGGCATCTCACAGACACACTGATCTTCCAGGGAGGCACTAACTCATCCATTGATGTCCCAGGGGTCACACAAGGACCGGCTGGTGTCCCAGGGGTCACACAAGGACCAGCTGGTGTCCCAGGGGTCACACACGGACCGGCTGATGTCCCAGGGGTCACAGTAGGACCAGCTGGCGTCCCAGGGGTCACACAAGAACTCACTGATGTCCCAAATGTTACCAAAGCTGTGTTATGGGCCAGATAATGGCTCATTGATGTCCAAGGGGTCAGTCATACCATGACCCTTGGATATGCACGAGGCCATACAATGACCCGTTTATATCCCAGGGGTCATCATATGACCTGCTGATGTCCCAGGGGTAACTTAATGGCCCACTAAATCTTGTGGACTCATTGATGCACTAGGGGTTATACAATGACCTGCTGACATCCCAGGGGTTCCCTAATGACGCAGCGACATGCCAGGGCCATGCAGTGACCCACTGGTGTGCAATGCCCCATGCAATGACCCACTAGTGTGCAATGACCCACTGGTTTGCAATGACCCACTGGTGTGCAATGACCCACTGGTGTGCAATCACCCACTAATGTGCAATGACCCATGGAATGACTCACTGATGTGCAATGACCCATGAAATGACTCACTGATGTGCAATGACCCACTGATGTGCAATGACCCATGCAATGACCCACTGATGTGCAATGACCCACTGAGGTGCAATGACCCATGCAATGACTCACTGATGTGCAATGACCCATGAAATGACTCACTGATGTGCAATGACCCACTGATGTGCAATGACCCATGCAATGACCCACTGATGTGCAATGACCCACATGACCCACTGATGTGCAATGACCCACTGATGTGCAATGTCCCATGAAATGACCCACTGATGTGCAATGACTCATGAAATGACTCACTGGTGTGCAATGACCCATGCAATGACTCACTGATGTGCAATGACCCATGAAATGACTCACTGATGTGCAATGACCCACTGATGTGCAATGACCCATGCAATGACCCACTGATGTGCAATGACCCACTGATGTGCAATGACCCATGCAATGACTCACTGATGTGCAATGACCCATGAAATGACTCACTGATGTGCAATGACCCACTGATGTGCAATGACCCACTGATGTGCAATGACCCATGCAATGACCCACTGATGTGCAATGACCCACATGACCCACTGATGTGCAATGACCCACTGATGTGCAATGACCCATGAAATGACTCACTGATGTGCAATGACCCATGCAATGACTCACTGATGTGCAATGACCCATGAAATGACTCACTGATGTGCAATGACCCACTGATGTGCAATGACCCATGCAATGACCCACTGATGTGCAATGACCCACATGACCCACTGATGTGCAATGACCCACTGATGTGCAATGACCCATGAAATGACTCACTGATGTGCAATGACCCACTGATGTGCAATGACCCATGCAATGACCCACTGATGTGCAATGACCCACTGATGTGCAATGACCCACTGATGTGCAATGACCCATGAAATGACTCACTGGTGTGCAATGACCCATGCAATGACTCACTGATGTTCAATGACCCATGAAATGACTCACTGATGTGCAATGACCCACTGATGTGCAATGACCCATGCAATGACCCACTGATGTGCAATGACCCACATGACCCACTGATGTGCAATGACCCACTGATGTGCAATGACCCATGAAATGACTCACTGATGTGCAATGACCCACTGATGTGCAATGACTCATGCAATGACCCACTGATGTGCAATGACCCACATGACCCACTGATGTGCAATGACCCACTGATGTGCAATGACCCATGAAATGACCCACTGATGTGCAATGATCCATGAAATGACTCACTGGTGTGCAATGACCCATGCAATGACTCACTGATGTTCAATGACCCATGAAATTACCCACTGATGTGCAATGACCCATGAAATGAATCACTGATGTGCAATGTCCCACTGATGTGCAATGACCCACCGATGTGCAATGACCCATGCAATGACCCACTGGTGACCCAGGGGGTCAGTTAATCACCACAATTTCCCTGATTAATCTATAAGAGATCATACAATGACCCACTGATGTGCAATGAGCAATAATCCACTGATGTGCAATGAGCAATAATCCACTGATGTGCAATGGCCCATGCAATGACTCACTGATGTGCAATGACCCATGCAATGACCCACTGATGCGCAATGATCCATGAAATGACTCACTGATGAGCAATGACCCACCGATGTGCAATGACTCATGCAATGAACCACTGGTGTGCAATGACCCATGCAGTGACCCACTGATGTGCAATAACTCACTTATGTGCATCGACCCATGCAATGACCCACTGGTGTGCAATGACCTCCTGGTGTGCAATGACCCAGGCAATGACTCACTGATGTGCAATGACCCACTGATGTGCAATGACCCATGCAATGACCCACTGATGTGCAATGACCCACTGGTGACCCAGGGTGTCCCTTAATCACCACAAATTCCCTGATTGATCTATAAGAGACCATATAGTGACCCACTGATGTACCAGGGGATCCCTAAGGATCCTCAGGGGTCGTACAATGATCTATTCATGTACTAGCAGTCACCCAATGACCAGCTAATTATCCCGAGGTCATTACTTGGCCATAACCCCTTATCATCACAAGGGTCACCGAATGAGGCATTAATGGGTCAGGGGATGCCCTAGGGGGTCACTTAGTGACCGACTGATGCTCCTGGAGTCATAGGATGACTTACTAATGTGTCTGGGGATGCCCTAGGGGGTCACTCATAGACCGACTGATGTTCCTAGGGTTCACCCAATGACTCATTGATGTATCAGGGGATGCCCTAGGGGGTCAATCAGTGACCGACGGATATTCCTGGGAGTCACCCAATGACTCATTGATGGGTCAGGGGATGCCCTAGGGGGTCACTCAGTGACCAACTTATATTACTGGGAGTCACCCAATGACTCATTGATGTGTCAGGGGATGCCCTAGGTGGTCACTCAGTGACCGACTGATGTTCCTGGGGTTCACCCCATGACTCATTGATGTGTCAGGGGATGCCCTAGGGGGTCACTCAGTGACCGACTAATGTTCCTGGAGTCATACGATGACTTACTAATGTGTCAGGGGATGCTCTAGGGGGTCACTTATTGACTGACTTATGTTCCTGGGGTTCACCCAATGACTCATTGATGTGTCAGGGGATGGCCTGAGGGGTCACTCAGTGACCGACTGATGTTCCTGGGGGTCATTCAATGGCCCATTTATTTTCAATGATTCACTCAATGACCCCAGATAACTAGGGTCCCCAAAGACATGTTGCCCTGAATATTTAACATCTTGAAGGTGTATCCTTGAAGTATGCCCTGGAGGTCAACAGGGGCACACGAGCACCCTGAAATCATCCTCTCTCTTGCTTGTACTTTAAAGTACTTTTTGAGGAAAATTTATTTGGAAACTTACCTAAAAACTTGAGTTTGGCAGAAAGGTTGAAGGCAAATCCATCCGGGATGAAGGAGTAATCGCCCTCATCTTCAGCTACCACATTGTCAATTGTTAGCTTGTGGGTCCTGGAATCACATAAATGAGAGAGGCGTCAGAGTGCTCTGTGGCAGCCATCTTACGGTTGTCATGGAGTGAGAGTGCAGAAGGGCAGACGGAGCTCGTAACCGTGTATCAGCCTTTTCCTTCCTCTAGGCATGGGACCAGAGGGATTGAAAGAAGTAGATACTGACGGTCTGATTCACAAAGGTAAATTTACACTTGTAGATTTACTCACTTGAAAATCTATTACAGCACCTATGAGTCAATCTACTCTTTTTTTGCTATTCACCATTTCCAAGTGTAAATTTACACCCAAGTGTAACATGTCTTTACCTCCTACTGGAGTCTTTTGCAACAAGATATACAAGTGTAAAATTACTGCTAGTAACTTTTCACCATGGCTAAGGACTAGAACATGTAGAATAAAATATATATGTAGAATAATTTACAATATTTATTTATCATAAACATAGAACTACTAAAATAAATCCTTACAGCACATTAACTCATTAAATTAAATGTGCATTAATAATGAAATAATTAAAATACATGTACTTAATGTATAAATATATTAATTTAATAATAAAACAATTCCCACCCACAGTAAAAAATTTATTTTTATTTAACTTTTGTTGAAATTTATGTGTCTAGTTAATTTAAATTAATTTTTTACCTTTAATCAACACACGATTGAAAGTGTAATTTATTGTCATTGCTGATGACGTCACATATTACATCCCTCATGACATGGTCAGTGACATCACTGATGACATCACTGATGACATCTCAAATGACATGACTGATGACATCATCGGGGGCGCGAGTTATAGTTAGCTGAACTAACTATAACGGGGGAATTTCACGGGTTTTGTACGAGTGAAATGTCCAACTAACTATAACTGTCCCTAAAACCTATGTTTTTTTCAGTGAATTTCTAAGGTTTTTTAAATGCTAATTTCTAACTATAACGTGCCTGAAACCTATGGTTTTTTCAGTGAATTTCAAAGGTTTTTTAAATGCTAATTTCTAACTATAACGTGTCTGAAACCTATGGTTTTTTCAGTGAATTTCAAAGGTTTTTTAAATGCTAATTTCTAACTATAACGTGTCTGAAACCTATGGTTTTTTCAGTGAATTTCAAAGGTTTTTTAAATGCTAATTTCTAACTATAACGTGCCTGAAACCTATGGTTTTTTAAGTGAATTTCAAAGGTTTTTTAAATGCTAGTTTCTAACTATGCCTACAGAGGTAGGACAAGTGAAGAAAGAAGAAAAAACGCACAGAAAGAAGCAAAAGAAATGCAGAAAGAAGCAACAGAAGTCCACAAAGACAAAGAAAAGAGCAGGAAGAAGCAAGACATGTGCAGAAAGAACCAACAGAGGAGCAGAAAGAGGCCTTGTTGCAAAATCATCCTGTGCCCACAACTTTTTCAGACGGGTACTGGTGGTAACTGACTCGGACTAACCAGGCCTAGAGCCAGTGCTATGCTAAAAGACACTTAGAATACAGTGAAAACACCTACATACACTAGGGAACACTATGCGTTGGGGTACCCCTGTGATTAGAATGACCTCCTCTGTAAGGCCCTAGTACATAATAGGGCAGGGGGATTAAAACTTCCTCTTAAAACACGCCCCAGGGCGCGTTTGCACAGTGGTGAAGGGAGGGGGGGGCCTGAGGTGACATGTGTGCAAACAAGCCCTGTGGCCGTTTTAAGTTGGGAGATTAAGTCCCCTTGAATCCTGAGGGTCCCTGGGGTCCAACTAGCCCACTAAGTACCTCCAGTAAGCGCCACAGAGCTGCGTTGCACAGAGGTGTAAAAAGGGGCGTGGCCTGGACCACCTCTCTGCAACGCAGCCCTGTGGCGCGCACTGGAGGTACCTGGTGGGCTAGTTGGCCCCCAGGGTCCCTCAGGATTCAAGGGGAATTAATTCCCCAACTTAAAACGCGCCACAGGGCGTGTTTGCACACATGTCACCTGAGGCCCCACTCCCTCCCTTCACCACTGTGCAAACGCGCCCTGTGGCGCGTTTTAAGTTGGGGTATTAGGTCACCTTGAATCCTGAGGGTCCCTGGGGCCCAACTAGCCCACCAGGTACTTCCAGTAAGCGCCACAGGCCTGCGTTGCAGAGAGGTGTGAAAAGGGGCATGGCCTGGACCACCTCTCTGCAACGCAGGCCTCTGGCGCTTACTGGAGGTACTTGGTGGGCTAGTTGGCCTCAGGGGCCCTCAGGATTGAAGGGGAATTAATTCCCCAACTTAAAACGCGCCACAGGGCGTGTTTGCACACATGTCACCTGAGGCCCCGCCCCCTCCCTTCACCACTGTGCAAACGCGCCCTGTGGCGCGTTTTAAGTTGGGGTATTAGGTCACCTTGAATCCTGAGGGTCCCTGGGGCCCAACTAGCCCACCAGGTACTTCCAGTAAGCGCCACAGGCCTGCGTTGCAGAGAGGTGTAAAAAGGGGCATGGCCTGGACCACCTCTCTGCAACGCAGGCCTCTGGCGCTTACTGGAGGTACCTGGTGGGCTAGTTGGCCCCCAGGGGCCCTCAGGATTGAAGGGGAATTAATTCCCCAACTTAAAACGCGCCACAGGGCGTGTTTGCACACATGTCACCTGAGGCCCCGCCCCCTCCCTTCACCACTGTGCAAACGCGCCCTGTGGCGCGTTTTAAGTTGGGGTATTAGGTCACCTTGAATCCTGAGGGTCCCTGGGGCCGAACTAGCCCACCAGGTACTTCCAGTAAGCGCCACAGAGCTGCGTTGCAGAGAGGTGTGAAAATGGGCGTGGCCTGGACCACCTCTCTGAAAATTAGTCATATGAAACTGGGGAAGTAGGTTTGAATCCCAGTGTTGTCTCAACGTCCATGCTCAGGTCTTTCCAGAATCTTTTTTTACTTTAAATAGAATCAAACGGTTTAAGGGCATTGGAGAGATTTATATGAGCATCAAAACCAAATCCATTTTTATTTTAAGCACTAGAGATTAATTGTTTTGCACAGAATCACAGGACGTTGAGACAACACTGGGATTCAAACCTTTGTAAAGGATGGCCTCAGAGTGAGACCAGTGGTAACACACCCCCCCTCCACCAAGACACTGGGGCCGAGGTGGCAACTCCTGTCCTACAGGGAGGCCTTTTCTCTTATTCACCCACTCCCCAGCCCATCATAGCCTCAGTACAATGTCCAGGTAGGGGAGGGGTCTAAAAAGGCACGCCGCTTCTGCTGCTCTAGCAAGGTGGGGGTGGAGGGCTGAGGTAGGCACAACAGTCATAAAATCACCTGGGCCCCATGCGAGGCCTTTCCCAGTCCGCCATGACCTGAATGTGAGGCCAGGAGGGTGAGGGGTCAAGCTAAAGGCACTGCTTCTGGGCCGGACCAACATATTGCACATTAGTGGCCTGGCGGGGGCCGTGGCACATAGTAAGACTGTAGGTCGGTTGACCGAGGTCCCAAAATAACGGCCCACGGGTGATCCTTCCGCACTGGCCCATCACCCAATGCTGACTGCCTACCTTCCCAATCCAACGCTGGACATTACAAAAAATGACAACACAGGAAGCGTCATCAATTGACTTTTAATCCCTTGGCATTGTTCACGTGACTTTGTAAGAAGCAGTTGTCCAGATGCGGGTATCATTACTTGTAAAACGTTAATACTGAGCGCGGCGCACTCTTCAGGGACACCACACTCGCGCCTTAAACAAGCATGTGCCATGTAATAATTCTCGCATTTACGCGAGTTTAAGCTATAGGCATTGTAAATCACAATGCCTTTTATTTATGTTTTAAAAACCAAAACATAAATAAAAGGCATTGTCATTTACAATGCCAATAGCTTAAACTCGCGTAAATGCGAGACTTATTGCATTGCAAATTCATGTGTTCTAATACTCGTGATCGCTCTCATACTACTAGTACTGATAACAATCTTTTATTATGAGCTCTTCCCCCGCTGGGCCGCTGCCCTCGGCCCCCTCCATGCTGGTGTCTGTGGCCTGCGCTTTTATTAGCCCCCCTGCACTAAGTTTACACCCCGGGCCTTTAAAGGGGTGTAGCTAGGAAGGAAGCACCCCACTGAAGGTGGATGGGAGGTTTACACGTGGGGGAAGGGTCGAGGGGGGACTTTCGGTGCTCACCGGGCTCCAGAGTGAGGAAGTCTGCCAAGAGCCTAGCTATCAAGGGTGCATCAGGTGCAGTGGCACCGGAGCTCACGAACCCCTCTATACTGCTGCATTTTAGTACCCAGACAGCAGTCAGGAGTTCATTCCTTGCTTGCACCGGGATATTGCCACTTTACCCCTTCGCTGCATGTTTCCAGAGCAGGATGTGGTACCCCCCCGCCCCTCCTCTGGGCAGTAAAAGTAGACAGAACTAATATAATCACCTCAGAGTCAGACGCTGGTGAGAGGCTGTACTGCCTCCTGTGAGCATCACACTGGGCGTCAGGAAGTAGCTGGGACTCCAGGCAACTCCTGTCCCACGTGAAGGTCGAGATTTGAGCATTAATGTCACGATTCTGGTGGAAGTGGATAGCAAAAGGCTCGAGTGCCTCCTATGGAAAATGTGCTCAGGATCACACCATGTGTCTATGATGAGCCCGGGATCAGACTGGGGTCAGAGGTCGCCTCTCCCAGGCAGTTTAAATACAAAGAAGAATAAAAGCACTTTATTGTGAGCAGAGGTAGAAGGTTCTAGGCCTCCTTGTGGGTCACTCGATCAATCCCAGACTCTGTCCGTAGTGGGTTGGAGCCCAGTGTGAGCCTTTCGTCCTCTCTAAGCCACCGCGCTCACTTTACATAAAAAAAAAAAAAAACTTTGACCGTGTCGCCCGCTTCAGGGCCATTGTGCTCTGTTTATTTTTTTATTTTGTAAAACTTTAATATGGAGCGCGGCGCCCGCTTCAGGGACACCGCGCTCAGTTTCTCTTTTTATTGCCTCCTTAAAACAAGCATTTGCAATGCAATAGGTCTCGCATTTACGGCGAGTTAAAGCTATTGGCATTGTAAATAACGAAAGATTTGACTTATGTTTAAAAACCAAAACATAAATAAAAGGCATTGTCATTTACAATGCCAATAGCTCAAACTCGCGTAAATGCGAGACCTATTGCATTGCAAATGCTTGTTCTGTTTTCTTGTGCCTCGGTTCTACCGAGTCACAAGATGGCTGCCAACACTTCCTGGTTTGGAGTGTTGACAGCCAATTAGCATGAAGCTCGTGGTCGGGAGGGTCCGCGGATCCTCCGTGCCTCTAAATATCGAAACATTTATTTTTGATTTTCTCAGCAACTACTGAACGGATTTACACCATTTTTAAAAAGGGTGCTGTCTGAACCAAGCACTACCTTTTTGCCAAATTTGGTGTAATTCCGTTCAGCAGTTTTGGCTGTAGCCTTGCTTAAAGTTTCCTATGGGAAATTGATTTTTTGACTCTTATTTTTTCGAATTTCTCCGCAACTACTGAACGGATTTACACCATTTAAAAAAAAGGTCGCTTTCTGAACCAAGCACTACCTTTTTGCCAAATTTTGTGTAATTCCGTTCAGCAGTTCGGGCTGTAGCAGATTTCCTATGGGAATTAACATGGAGAAAACACGTTTTGGGACCCCCCTTTTTTCTCGGCCCCCGCTTGATGAATCACCCCGAAACTTTCAAGATAGGAGCGGACCGGAGCGGGCCATACGTTTTAAAAATTTCGTGAAGATTCGTCAACCGGCGCCAAAGTTATTGGGAAAAGAATGTTACGAATTTCCTATGGATAATAGGTCCTAACTATAACTATCTACTGGCGACCGCCAGTAGATAATATATATATATATATATATATATATATATATATATATATATATATATATATTATTTTGTGGTGGGGAAGTATTTGTAGGACTGAGTTGACATGGTCGAGTGGGACTGAGTTGACATGGTTGGGTGGGACTGAATTGACATGGTAAGGTGGGACAGAGCTGACATGGTTGGGTGGGATGGCGTTGACATTTTTGGGTGGGACTGAGCTGACCTGTTTGGATGGGACTGAGTTGACATGGTCCGGTGGGATGGAGTTGACATGGTCGGGTGGGACAGAGTTGACATGGTTGGGTGAGACTGAGTTGACATGGTTAGGTGAGACTGACTTGACATGGTCGGGTGGGACTTAGCTGACATGGTTGGGTGGGATGGAGTTGACATGTTTGGGTGGGACTGAGCTGACATGTTTGGGTGGGACTGGGTTGACGTGGTCAGGTGGGACTGAGTTGACATTGTCAGGTGGGACTGATTTGACATGGTCGGGTGGAACTGAGTTGACATGGCCAGGTGGGACTGAGTTGACATTGCCAGGTGGGACTAAGTTGACATGTTCAGGTGGGACTGAGTTGACATGGTCGGGTGGGACTGAGTTGACATGGTCGGGTGGGAGTGAGTTGACATGGTTGGGTAGGATGGAGTTAACATGGTTGGGTGGGATAGAGTTGGCATGGCTGGGTGGGACTGAGTTGACATGGCCGGGTAGGAAGGAATGAATTCAACAGGTTGGGTGGGACTGAGTTGACATGGTTGGGTGGGACTGAGTTGATATGTTCAGGTGGGACTGAGTTGACATGGTCGGGTGGGACTGAGTTGACATGGTCGGGTGGGACTGAGATGACATGGTTGGGTGGGATAGAGTTGACATGGTCAGGTGGGATGGAGTTGACATGGTCGGGAGGGATAGAGTTGACATGGTAGGTGGGACTGAGTTGACATGGTCGGGTGGGACTGAGTTGACATATTCAGGTGGGACTGAGTTTACATGGTTGGGTGGGATAGAGTTGACATGGTTGGGTGAGACTGAGTTGAACAGGTCAGGTGGGAATGAGTTGAACAGGTCGGGTGGGACTGAGTTGACATGGTTGGGTGGGACTGAGTTGGCATGGTCGGGCAGGAATGAGTTGAACAGGTCGGGTGGGACTGAGTTGACATGGTCGGGTGGGACTGAGTTGACATGGTCGGGTGAGACTGAGATGACATGGTTGGGTGGGATAGAGTTGACATGGTTGGGTGGGACTGAGTTGACATGGTCGGGTAGGAATGAGTTGAACAGGTCGGGTAGGACTAAGTTGACATGGTCAGGTGGGAATGCACACGTGTGTATGATGGTCAGGCGCACATGGTCTGAGGATCTAAGGCTGTGGCTTTCCTGCCCTCTGGGGAGCCAATAGAACTGCAGCTACCAGGTTCAGCATCATGGAGGGCTTGAAAGGCCGTTATCCTGATGTGGAGGTGAAACGTCATAGGCAACCGGTTCGTATGGCAAAAGGGAGGACTAGGCATGGGTATGCTGCCAAAATATTGTCTGGCTGAAATATTGTGTCCTATATGTTGTTTACAAAAATATCACCAAAGTGGAATTAATAATAACTGAAAATCTACACCTAAAGTGACAGTGCTTGTGTAACTGCCTGAAATACAACCTAAAATATCCTTGAAGCGAAATACTCATGCCAGCATTCGAGCTCCTGGGTTTCCATCTAGTTAGCACCTATGCACTGAGCACCAGGAAAGCAGTGCAGGCAGAGGAAGTGTTTCTTCCAGGTTTACACCCCTCTCCGAGAACAGGCTGGTATGTGACACACCCTCCCCTGCCTTGCCTGCCTTCAAAGGTCCTGCCTTCATAGTAAATCCTCCTGTGCTTCCTGGTCTGTCTGTCTGTCTGTCAGGTCCTCCACATAAGACGTGTTGAAGTGTCTGTGGGGTCCTCCTGGAATCAACCCCCATTCATCCTTGATGCCCTCAAGAGATGCCCACAGGCACACAGCTCAGAACTCACTGATGCTCATTTCAGGTATCTGTAGGGTCATTGGGCAAACACTACAAACTGGGGGTTGCACATGCCCCATGCACGCTCGTCCAGGCTTGCACACAGCACACATTGGCAAAGCTCAGACATATTCATTCATAAGCCGTGGGGGGTGGGTTTCGTGGGGGGGAGACCCAGCCCCTTCTGAGATTGTGAGAAGCGTGTAGTGTTGCCAATGTGCAGTGCTGTGAATAGGAGTCTATTCCTCCCTGTTTTCATTATGCATTGGTTTCACCCTACACAGAACACTGCATCTAAGAAAAGGGATTTTTTCACTCGTCGTGTCAGCCAAGGAGTGTATCTGTGTTCTTGTCTTTTTTATCTCCTGAGTGACATCATGTTATTAGGCCCAAACACAACATTGGCGACGAGGACAGGACAATTGTCCCCTGCACCGCTGCTCTAAACACAGGGCCTGATTCACAAACTGCACTTTTCAGTAAGTGTACTATTTTTCCGTATTCACCAATTGCACTTTTGTAGTAACTTAGGGCCTGGTTCATAAAAGTAAACGTACATTTTTGTGTAAGTTTACATTTTTTGGGTATTCCTGAAGCTCGATTTAATAGTAACTTTACGACTGAAGAGATTCCGTAGTCAGAGAGGAGAACTCCGTACATAGAAATATAGGTCCCTGATGGGACTCTCCTATTTTTTAATGTGCGGATTCTCTGCAGTTGTAAAGTTACAATTAATCGAGGTTTGTCAATACTGAAAAAGAGTAAACTTACACAAAAGTGTGCGTTTACCTTTGGGAATCAGGCCCCAACACGTTTGTGGTACGTCTAGCACTACACATGGACAACTACTGGTACTGCAACATCCTTCCATAGAACATAAGGAAGGAAGGGACTTAAAATAAAAACCTATAGGATTAAATAATAAATATTTAGTACTTTAATATATTTTTTAACACTAATTTACATTTATTTATATGTTTAACTATTTAAATGATTTAACATATTTCCTATGGGGTTTTATTTTTAGTTTGTCTACTCGAGGTGGTGGTCTTCGAACTGTAGGTAGGGGACTTTAAAAATGGACACAGTTGTGTAAATGAATATCTATATCTAAAACCCTACTCTAGGTAAGGGTCCCCAAACCGGACTCTAGATAGGGTCCCCAAACCGGACTCTAGATAGGTGTGATGATTTAGGTGCATTATATGGTATAGTTGTGCGACCTTACTGTGAAATACACTCACAAAAACTGTCTTGGGTCCAGTAAGGATTGTTTGCAAAACCTTTCGCTCAAAATTAGGTAGCTCTGGCTTCGAGCAGCAAGGCTTAAACAAAGTAACTAGTGTATAGCTTTTGACAGCAACTAACAACAAAATAAGAAAGTCACAAAACACAACACTAGAATATATTTTTATGCATTTTAGAGACCAAGATGAACAAAATCCACCAGAGGGTTCCGGAGATAAAGATTTGGAACAAAAGTGTAAATATCAGTTAAACCACAAGCAAGCATTGGTCACCGCAAAGTTTGCAAACTTTTGAAAAGTTTGTAAGTGTTGAGTTACAATATTCCGGCCCGACTAGGGTGACAAATCTGACAGGGAGAAGGTCTGGGGAGGGGGGGCACAATATGGTGTAACTGTATAGGTAACTGGCCACCAAAGTGTTCTCCAGTCCAGTTCTGAACTTTACAGCATAACTCTTTGGTGGAGCCCTCTTGGGTGACCAATATAGACTCAGACAACAATTCCAGGTCCAACAGGCTCAGGTGCAACTTTTGGCCATTGAGGATTGGTTTCATAGGACGCCCAGCGACGATTCCTCATTAGTGGCTACTGACTTGCTGAGTTGGGCTACTTCAGCTTTGATGGCCCTGGTGCCAGGGGGTCAGCCGACTGACCCTTGGAGTCACTCCTTGGTCTGGGGTTTGGTAGTGATTTTTTCTCAACCAGAAGTCATGGGCACAGTCCTATCTTCGTTAGCCCAAGGTGCTGCAGGTGCAGTCCTGCAGACGGTGCAGCCTCTCTTTTCTAGGTCCAGGGTTCAGCAGGGCAGTCCTTCCTCAATCCTTTCTCCAGTTCCGTCATGATCTGAGGTTCAGGGTGCCAGGGGTGCCATATCTATGCCCAGAAAGTACCATGGGGGAATGATGCAGTCACTAGCCAATGGGCTACCATGATCCCTCCTGTCCTGTGATGACTTCTGGCTATGTGTGGCATCTAGGAATCCCAGAGAGCACTATTCTGCCCACTCTCAAGATGTCTGAACCCTTCCTCTGGTGTTAGGAGCTTGATAGCCCACCCTAGAGATGTGGCTACCTGTAGGCGACATGTCCTTGGGAAACCAGTTTGGGCACTGGTCTCCCCTCGCTGTTCCCACTGTCAGCCTCTCTACCTGAACAAAGGTACAACCCTCCAGGAGTGTTTGGCCATTTGCCCATCAAAGGTGGCTCCGCCTTTAAAGCTCGTCTTTTGGGCCAACACCCTGAGCCCAACACAACTCCCCAGGAGGGTAGAAAGCTGTCTGGTGGCCAGTGACTGTGTGAGGCCACTGGACAACTGGGTCATAGAGTGGCAACTTTCTAGAAGTAGCATTTCCATAAAAGTGACATTAAATTTGACTCGGAGTCAGAATTAATCCCACAATTAATTTGGTACCTTGAAGTACCCATTTTAGTAGTCCTATTCGGAAGTTAGCCGGGCTGAGTAGTCAGCCACTAACTCTGTTAGCCAATGAGGCTACTAACTCTTCCACAGCAAAAATGTAGACCTGGGCGTGAAACTCTTGCTGAGTTTTTTCCATCCTGCGCTCCAAGTGTCACGTGGAGTTCCAAAAAACTCAGCGAAGCAGAGTTTTTTCCTCGCACACACTCGCAACGTTAAGTTGGCGAGTGAGGAAAATCTTACTCCAGACCACCTCCCGGCGAGATTTCACAACGAGGGTGGTCGCCGATGGTTGCTACCAATATCATTGAGAAACCTTCCGTTCGCGATGAGGAAGCTGTAGCTCGAGTAAAACATCTACTCTAGCAGCAGAAAGAAGCAGCGCCCTCTTGCGCTGCGCGTGATGCCATTCGTGCTGATTTTAGTGCCTGGGACAAACACCCAGCACTACAAATCAGTGCAAACAGCACAATGTAACGTGCTGCACTGCTCGCGGAACTCCACGTAGTGCGGCACAGTTTTTTGGTCACTTCGAGGAGTTCCGAGTAGCAATTTGGAAGCTTTGTTGTTAGGATATATTAAAAAAATACATGTCCCACCTAATAATATACAGTTCCCTGCTTTAGGCATCCTTAGGGGAGACTTGAATATATTGTTACGGGCAGGGGGGCCTTTGCCATCCATTTAAATGGCAAAGTTGAGCCAGCAGTTTAAAAAACTGCTCTTCCAGTCTGCAGTGGCAGGCTGGGAGCCATTGTGTACTTCGTCACACACAGGGTGGCACAATCAATGCTACAGCCTGGGTGGACAGTCCCTCATATATGAGGGACTTATAAGTAAGTCTGTCTCTGCCAACTGGAGATAGCTGATTCAACATACACTTTGTAAGGGCTTAGAACACTGCAATCAAGTCTGGTTAGCAGGCCTCAGTGCACTCTCAGAGTCGATAAACCAGCAGCATCCGTCCACAACTGTGGGGGTGAGCATGCAAAAAGAGACATTTACTTACAATAGATGACTTTAAAACTGGACAGTGTCCAGTACATGAGTCTCTGGACCTGGCCCACATGGTGCTCTGGATTACTCGCCCCCGTTGCTGGTACCATGTACCTGCTGGTTTGTGTGCCGGAGTGCTGGGGTCTCCAGGCGCAGACATGGTGCTCCGGATTACTTGCCCCCGGTGTCAGTACCCTGTACCTGCTCGTCTGTTGGCCAGAGTGCTGGGGTCTCCAGGCGCAGACATGGTGCTTCGGATTACTCGCCGTCCTGGTGTCGGTACCCTGTACCTGCTCGTCTGTTGGCCAGAGTGCTGGGGATTTCCAGGCGCAGACAGGGTGCTTCGGATTACTCGCCGCCCTGGTGTCGGTACCCTGTACCTGCTCGTCTGTTGGCCAGAGTGCTGGGGATTTCCAGGCGCAGACAGGGTGTTCCAGATTACTCGCCCCGGTGTAAATCC
Source organism: Calotriton arnoldi (assembly GCA_963921515.1). NCBI lineage: Eukaryota > Metazoa > Chordata > Amphibia > Caudata > Salamandridae > Calotriton > Calotriton arnoldi. The sequence continues at coordinate 436,584 of CAWUFW010003157.1, forward strand.
CCTTTACCTGCTAGTCTAAGGGATATCCCGGCGTTGAATCAATAATACAAGAGCTCCATTTAATGACAGCCACTAAAGAGGGACTAGCCAAGTCTTCCACCTCCTCTGAAAGGTGAAGAGATCTGCAGTTAGGTAAATACCAAGCGGACTTCAGGACCATTATTCCAGTGTTGAGCTGCTGGTGGTTAAAAAAGCGGCCACCCATTCTGGCTTTCTTAATTTGCTTGCCACGCATCAGAGCTTGATTCAAGGATCGAAGAGCTCGTGCTTGTTTGTAAAAAGTGACTCGGTTGAGCAGAATGGCTGGTCCTGTATCATAGAGTGCCTTATGACCATAACATAATAGCTTAAACTTGGCTCTCTTGCGCACCGGAAGCCAATGAAGTGAGTTAAGACAGGCTGAGGCCGAGCTTCTTCTGGTGCTGTTGCAAATCAGTTGAGCTGCCACATTTTTAACAGATTGAAGACAAGTAAACAGGTCGTCTGCCATTCCTAGATACAACGCATTGCCTTAATCTAGCCTACTTACCATCAGCGCTTGAGTAACATTCCTCCGCTACGCTACCGGGATCTATCGAAACAGCTTCCGCAGCATGCGTAGGAGTCCAAAACAACTCCCGCAAACTGCATTTACCTGATCCTGCATAGAGAGAGAATCATCGATAAGAAATCCCAAATTCTTGACTACCCTCTTGGCCTAGGGGCAGGACCTAGGAGCGAAGGCCACCAAGAGTTGTTCCAAACCCTACAAGCCCCCGAAGAGTAGGATTTCGGTTTTCTCTGTACTGAGTTTCAGACAATGTGTTTACATCCACTTTGCTACACCAGAGAGGCAGGTTCCCTCGTGTCTCTCACCAATAGAAATAATAAGCTTTGTGTCATTAGCATACATGAGAATATCAAACCCACGGCCTTAACACTGCCTGTCGAGGATAAAATATTTATGCTAAACAAGGTGGAGCTAAGTGAGGACCTTGGAGGAGCCCCGCAGTGTGACAGGCAAGGACTGGAATTGAAAAGGGCTGGTCGTACAGCGTGGGATCTGTTGCTCAAGAACGATCCAAACCACCGTAGGGTGGAAGGATGCAGGCCGGCCTCAAGCAGCTTCGGCATTAACAGGCGATGAGAGACCATATCGAAAGCAGCGGACAGATCTCATTGGATCAGGGCTGTGGCTTTACCTTGATCGACCCCTGATTTAAAAGTGACCAGTACCACCAGCAAAGGGGATCCTGTGCTGTGATTGGCTCCAAACCCTGTTTGAGTAGAATCCAGTAAATTATTACTCTCTAGGAAATTAGATAGTAGGACGTTAACTGATCTTTCCAGAACTTTAGGCGTGTGCGCCAAGAGCGAGATTGGGCGACAATTAGACAGGATAAAGGCATCCACGCCGGCTTTCTCCAACAACCACAAGACCAGGGCATGCTTCCAGCTGGAAGGATATTCTGCGTTTTTCAAAGAATAATTCAAAAGCCGTATGAAATATGGGCCTAGTATGGGGGCAGCCGAGTGGGCAAGGATCCAACGTGTACCAGACTTCGCCGTTGTAATGGATTTTTCCACCATCTTTGATGTAAGGGCAAAAACCTGCCCCAATGGGCTGAATCCCCAAGGTGAGGACTGGGATCTCTGAAAAGGTTCTCCTCCATGAGGGGTTGATTCTCAAAGGTCGAGGATATTGTGCCAATTTTCTCTATAAAAAATGTAGCCAGTTCCTCACAATGCTGAGCTGAAGCGTTGGTTGCCTGGTTTAATGAATCAGGTGAGCCAATTCCTTAACTATTTAAAACGGCCCTCTCGATGAGCCGCTGTTATCCTCCAATCTCCTTACAAAATACCGTCTTTTGCTTGTCCGAGCAGTTTATGGTCGGCTTTTAGTGCGGTTCTGTAGGCCAACTGACCTTCTAGGTCCTTAGAGCGCCCAACGGTGCTCCAGGGCTTTACAGTCCCTCTTCACTTTCCATCACTCATTGGAAGGCCACGTCTCTAATGGTGATGGTCTGGTAGAGTTTGTTTAGTTCTGGGGTGCACACATTCATATGTACAGACACACATCCGCACACACATGCCTAACATCAGCAGTGTCTGAGGGTCGTAGTCGGGGGTCTTTACCTGGAGATATGGTCATTGGGTGGGACTCTCAATGTTTATCATGTTATGAAAATTGAAATGATTCAGTTTCTGCTTCCCACTGCCTAACTCAAGTTACATAGCGCCTTCTATTTAAGCGACTCAAGGAGCTTTAGCCTTACCTGCCAATGTGCGAGATGGTGATCCTGTCATTGGGGATGACCTCTTTGCCGTTTTTGACCCAGACGCCCTTCACGTTCTCATCAGACACCTCACACTTGAACACGGCTTGATCACGGGCCCTCACCGTCAGGTCAGCAACGTTCTGGAGGACCTCGAGCTGCTTTTCTGGAGATGGAGAGAGGGCAACAAATACATGTCAGAGGGGTCTGTGGTCACTCCCTGCACAGAAACCGTCCTTCAACCTCCTGGGAGGACAGCCTACCTCGAGGCACTACAAGCCACCCTCAGAAGCTAACACTGGACTTCCTAGAGGCCTACCATGAACACCAATGGGGCCTACCCTGGATTCCCATGGGCCTACCCTGGACTCATCCAGAGTCCCCGGAGGCTTACCAAGAACTCCCATAGCACCCCTGGACTCGTCAGAGCAGCGGAGTAAAGCAAAGTGATTGACCGCCCTGAGGAATGCGAAGAGGGGCCCCTTACTCTCTCATATTGCACAGATATTCTATGATCTTGAAGAAAATGCATCCCCCGAATGGTTGGGGGGCCCTCTGCACCCCTGGGTGTGTTGGAAAAGCGGTGTGGACGCCCTGTGTGTGCTGTCAGAGTGATGTGGACTCCCAGGTGTGGTGGCAGAGAGGCGCTGACCCCTGTGTTGAGTGGAGTGGACCCCCAGGTGTGCTGGCCTAGGGGCGTTGACCCCTGTGTTGAGTGGTGAGGACCCCCAGGTGTGCTGGCAGAGGGGCGATGCCCCTGTGTTGAGTGGTGTGGACCCACAGGTGGGGTGGCAGAGGGGCAGTGACCCTTGTGTTGAGTGGTGTGGACCCCCAGGTGTACTGGCAGAGGGGCGCTGACTCTTGTGTTGAGTGGTGTGGACCCCCACAGTGTGCTGGCAGAGGGGCGCTAACCCCTGTGTTGAGTGGTGTGGACCCTCAGGTGTGCTGGCCTAGGGGCGCTGGCCCCTGTGTTGAGTGGTGTGGACCCACAGGTGTGATGGCAGAGGGGCGCTGACCCCTGTGTTGAGTGGTGCGCACCCCCAGATGTGCTGGCAGAGGGGCGCTGACCCCTGTGTTGAGTGTTGTGGACCCTCGGGTTTGCTGGCAGAGGGGCGCTGACCCCTGTGTTGAGTGATGTGGACCCCCAGGTGTGCTGGCCTAGGGGCGTTGACCCCTGTGTTGAGTGGTGAGGACCCCCAGGTGTGCTGGCAGAGGGGCGATGCCCCTGTGTTGAGTGGTGTGGACCCTCAGGTGGGGTGGCAGAGGGGCAGTGACCTCTGTGTTGAGTGGTGTGGACCCCCAGGTGTGCTGGCAGAGGAGCGCAGACCCCTGTGTTGAGTGGTGTGGACCCTCAGGTGTGCTGGCAGAGGGACGCTGACCCCTGTGTTGAGTGATGTGGACCCCCAGGTGTACTGGCAGAGGGCACTGACCCTTGTGTTGAGTGGTGTGGACCCTCAGGTGTACTGGCAGAGGGGCGCTGCCCCTGTGTTGAGTGGTGTGGTCCCCCAGGTGTACTGGCAGAGGGGCGCTGCCCCTGTGTTGAGTGGTGTGGACCCTCGGGTGTGATGGCAGTGGGGCGCTGACCCCTGTGTTGAGTGGTGTGGACCCCCCAGGTGTGCTGGCAGAGGGGCGCTGCCCCTGTGTTGAGTGGTGTGGACCCTCGGGTGTGATGGCAGAGGGGTGCTGACCCCTGTGTTGAGTGGTGTGGACCCACAGGTGTGTTGGCAGAGGGGCGCTGACCCCTGTGTTGAGTGGTGTGGACCCCCAGGTGTACTGGCAGAGGGGCGCTGACCCTTGTGTTGAGTGGTGTGGACCCCCAGGTGTACTGGCAGAGGGGCGCTGACCCTTGTGTTGAGTGGTGTGGACCCTCAGGTGTACTGGCAGAGGGGCGCTGCCCCTGTGTTGAGTGGTGTGGTCCCCCAGGTGTACTGGCAGAGGGGCGCTGCCCCTGTGTTGAGTGGTGTGGACCCTCGGGTGTGATGGCAGAGGGGCGCTGACCCCTGTGTTGAGTGGTGTGGACCCCCGAGGTGTGCTGGCAGAGGGGCGCTGCCCCTGTGTTGAGTGGTGTGGACCCCCAGGTGTGCTGGCAGAGGGGTGCTGACCCCTGTGTTGAGTGGTGTGGACCCCCAGGTGTGCTGGCAGAGGGGCGCTGACCCCTGTGTTGAGTGGTGTGGACCCCGGCCCACAGGTGTGCTGGCAGAGGGGCACTGACCCCTGTGTTGAGTGGTGTGGACTACCAGGTGTGCTGGCAGAGGGACAATGAACCCTGTGTTGAGTGGTGTGGACCCCCAGGTGTGCTGGCAGAGGGGTGCTGACCCCTGAGTTGTAGTGTGGACCCCCAGGTGTGCTGGCAGAGGGGCGCTGACCCCTGTGTTGTAGTGTGGATGCCCAGGTGTGCTGGTAGAGGGGCGCTGACCCCTGTGTTGAGTGGTGTGGACACCCAGGTGTGCTGGCAGAGGGGCGCTGACCCCTGTGTTGAGTGGTGTGGACCACCAGGTGTGCTGGCCTAGGGGCGCTGATCCCTGTGTTGAGTAGTGTGGACCCCCAGGTGTGCTGGCAGAGGGGTGCTGACCCCTGTGTTGTAGTGTGGACCCCCAGGTGTGCTGGCAGAGGGGCGCTGACCCCTGTATTGTAGCGTGGATGCCCAGGTGTGCTGGCACAGGGGCGCTGACCCCTGTGTTGAGTGGTGTGGATGCCCAGGTGTGCTGGGAAAGGGGCGCTGACCCCTGTGTTGAGTGGTGTGGACCCCCAGGTGTGCTGGCCCACGGGGCTGACCCCTGTGTTGAGTAGTGTGGACCCTCAGGTGTGCTGGCAGAGGGGCGCTGACCCCTGTGTTGAGTGGTGTGGACCCTCAGGTGTGTTGGCAGAGGAGCGCGGACCCCTGTGTTGAGTGGTGTGGACCCTCTGGTGTGCTGGCAGAGGAGCGCGGACCCCTGTGTTGAGTGGTGTGAACCCTCAGGTGTGCTGTCAGAGGGACGCTGACCCCTGTGTTGAGTGGTAGGAACCCCCACAGTATGCTGGCAGAGGGGCGCTGCCCCTGTGTTGAGTGGTGTGGACCCCCAGGTGTGGTAGCAGAGGGGCGCTGAACCCTGTATTGAGTGGCAGGAACCCTCACAGTATGCTGGCAGAGGGGCTCTGACCCCTGTGTTGAGTGGTGTGGACCCCCAGGTGTGCTGGCAGAGGGGTGCTGACCCCTGTGTTGAGTGGTGTGGACCCCCAGGTGTGCTGGCCTAGGGGCGCTGGCCCCTGTGTTGAGTGGTGTGGACCCTGGCCCACAGGTGTGCTGGCAGAGGAGCACTGACCCCTGTGTTGAGTGGTGTGGATTACTACCAGGTGTGCTGGCAGAGGGACAATGAACCCTGTGTTGAGTGGTGTGGACCCCCAGGTGTGCTGGCAGAGGGGTGCTGACCCCTGTGTTGTAGTGTGGACCCCCAGGTGTGCTGGCAGAGGGGCGCTGACCCCTGTGTTGTAGTGTGGATGCCCAGGTGTGCTGGTAGAGGGGCGCTGACCCCTGTGTTGAGTGGTGTGGACATCCAGGTGTGCTGGCAGAGGGGTGCTGACCCCTGTGTTGAGTGGTGTGGACCTCCAGGTGTGCTGGCCTAGGGGCGCTGATCCCTGTGTTGAGTAGTGTGGACCCCCAGGTGTGCTGGCAGAGGAGAGCGGACCCCTGTGTTGAGTGGTGTGAACCCTCAGGTGTGCTGTCAGAGGGACGCTGACCCCTGTGTTGAGTGGTAGGAACCCCCACAGTATGCTGGCAGAGGGGTGCTGCCCCTGTGTTGAGTGGTGTGGACCCCCAGGTGTGCTGGCAGAGGGGCGCTGACCCCTGTGTTGAGTGGTGTGGACCCTCAGGTGTGCTGGCAGAGGGACGCTGACCCCTGTGTTGAGTAGTGTGGACCCCCATGTGTGCTGGCAGAGGGGCGTTGACCCCTGTGTTGAGTGGTGTGGACCCCCAGGTGTGCTGGCAGAAGGGCGCTGACCCCTGTGTTGAGTGGTGTAGACCACCAGGTGTGTTGGCCTAGGGGCGCGGACCCCTGAGTTGTGTGGTGTGGACCACCAGGTGTGTTGGCCTAGGGACGCTGACCTGTGTGTTGTGTGGTGTGGACCACCAGGTGTGTTGGCCTAGGGACGCTGACCCCTGTGTTGATTGGTGTGGACCCCAGGTGGGCTGTCAGTGGTGTCACCACGCACAAGGCTTGCACCTTACAGCTGTGGCCTAAACATGGCCGTGCTCCCGCCCCTCGCCCCCCTCTCACCTTCCACCACGAGCTCAGCCACGGACTCGCCGCCATTGGTCATGACCTTGTAATTCCCAGTGTCCTCCTTGGTCGCCTCATTGATGATCAGGTAATGTTTCTTGCCGTCTTTCTTGAATCGATACTTGAAGGTCTCCTCACGGGTCAGCTCCACTCCATCCTTCTCCCTGAAACAAGAAGGTAGGGCTGGTTCATGGGCACCAAGCCGGGACTCCACTGGGTGGAGGTTTATGGGCATCCTTCCTTGCAGCCCCCCAAGCTCTGCCAAGCCTCGATTCAGGGGCACTCAATACTGCTATTAAAAGAGGCTCTGCTGGGTTTCATGTACAGTCTACCCTCACCTGAACTCTACTGCACAAGACCTGGAAAACTACTAAACTGGCACCGCACTGCACCCTCGCCTGAACTCTACTGCACAAGACCTGGATAATTACTAAACTGGCACCGCACTGCACCCTCGCCTGAACTCTACTGCACAAAACAAGTGTACTTAATAAACTGGCACCACACTGCATCCTCGCCTGAACTATACTGCACAAGACATGGATAATTACTAAATTGGCAGCGCACTGCACCCTCGCCTGACCTCTACTGCACAAAAGAAGTGTACTTAATAAACTGGCAGCGCACTGCACCCTCGCCTGAACACTACTGCACAAGACCTTTATAATTACTAAACTGGCACCGCACTGCACCCTCGCCTGAACTCTACTGCACAAGACCTGGATAATTACTAAACTGGCAGCGCACTGCACCCTCACCTGAACTCTACTGCACAAGACCTGGATAATTACTAAACTGGCACCGCACTGCACTCTCACCTGACCTCTACTGCACAGGACCTGGATAATTACTAAACTGGCACCGCACTGCACCCTCACCTGAACTCTACAGCACAAAACCAGAGTACTTACCAAACTAGCACCGCACTGCCCCCTCACCTAAACTCTACTGCACAAGACCTGGATACTTCCTAAACTGGCACCGCACTGCACCCTCGCCTGAACTCTACTGCACAAGACCTGGATAATTACTAAACTGCCATCTCACTGCCCCCTCGCCCAAACTCTACTGCACAAGACCTGGATAATTACTAAACTGGCACCACACTGCACCCTTGGCCTGAACTCTACTGCACAAAACCAGGATACTTACCAAACTAGACCTGCACTGCACCCTCGCCTGAACTCTACTGCACAAAACTAGAGTACTTACCAAACTAGCACCGCACTGCACCCCTGCAAAAACTCTACTGCACAAAATCAGGGTACTTACCAAACTGCCACCACACTGCTCCCTTGCCTGAACTCTACTGCACAAGACCTGGATAATTACTAAACTGGCACCGCACTGCACCCTCGCCTGACCTCTACTGCACAGGACCTGGATAATTACTAAACTGGCACCGCACTGCACCCTCGCCTGAACTCTACAGCACAAGACCTGGATACTTCCTAAACTGGCACCGCACTGCACCCTCCCCTGAACTCTACTGCACAAGACCTGGATAATTACTAAACTGCCATCTCACTGCCCCCTCGCCCGAACTCCACTGCACAAGACCTGGATAATTACTAAACTGGCACCACACTGCACCCTTGGCCTGAACTCTACTGCACAAAACTAGGATACTTACCAAACTAGACCTGCACTGCACCCTCGCCTGAACTCTACTGCACAAAACTAGAGTACTTACCAAACTTGCACCGCACTGCCCCCCCCGCCAAAACCCTACTGCACAAAATCAGGGTACTTACCAAACTGGCATCACACGCTCCCTCGCCTGAACTCTACTGCACAAGACCTGGATAATTAATAAACTGGCATCGCACTGCACCCTCGCCTGAACTCTACTGCACAAGACCTGGATAATTACTAACCTGGCACCGCACTGCACCCTTTGCCTGAACTCTACTGCACAAAACAAGGATACCTACTAAACTGGCAGTGCACTGCACCCTCGCCTGAACTCTGTTGCACAAGACCTGGATAATTACTAAACTGGCAGCCCACTGCACCCTCGCCTGAATTCTACTGCACAAAACCAGTGTACTTACTTAACTAGCACCGCACTGCACCCAAGCCTGAACTGTACGTCACAAAACAGAGTACTTACTAAACTGCCAGTGCACTGCACCCTCGCCTGAACTCTACTGCACAAGACCTGGATAATTACTAAACTGGCATCGCACTGCACCCTTGCATGAACTTTTCTGCACAAAACCAGGATACTTACCAAAGTAGCACTGCACTGCCCCCTCACCTGAACTCTACTGCACAAAACTAGGGTACTTACCAAACTAGCCCCGCACTGCCCCCTAGCCTGAAGTCTACTGCACTAACCTAGGGTACTTACCAAACTAGCACCACACTGCCCCCTCACCTGAATTCTACTGCACAAGACCTGGAAAATTACTAAACTGGCACCACACTGCACCCTCGCCTGAACTCAACTGCACAAAACCAGGGTACTTACCAAACTAGCACCCCTCGCCTGAACTCTACTGCACAAAACCAGGGTACTTACTAAACTGGCACTGCACTGCACCCTCCACTGAACTCTGCTGCACAAAACCAGGGTACTTACCAAACTGGCACCGCTCTGCACCCTCCACTGAACTCTACTGCACAAACCAAGGTACTTACTAAACTGGCACCACACTGCACCCTTGCCTGAACTGTACTGCACAATACAAGTGTACTTACTAAACTGGCACCGCACTGCACCCTCGCCTGAATTCTACTGCACAAAACCAGGGTACTGACTAAACTAGCACTGCCCTGCACCCAACCCTGAACTGTACGTCACAAAACCAGAGTACTTACTAAACCTCCAGTGCACTGCCCCCTCACCTGAACTCTACTGCACAAGACCTGGATAATTACTAAACTGGCAGCATGCTGCACCCTCACCTGAACTCCACAGCACAAAACCAGGGTACTTACTAAACTAGCACAGCACTACACCCAAGCCTGAACTGTACATCACAAAACCAGAGTACTTACTAAACTAGCAGGGCACTGCACCCTTGCCTGAACTCTACTGCACAAGACCTGAATAATTACTAAACTGGCACAGCACTGCACCCTTGTTTGAACTCTACTGCACAAAACCAGGGTACTTAACAAACTGGCACCACACTGCACCCTTGCCTGAAATCTACTGCACAAAAGAAGTGTACTTAATAAACTGGCACCACACTGCACCCTCGCCTAACCTCTACTGCACAAAAGAAGTGTACTTAATAAACTGGCACCACACTGCACCCTCACCTGAACTCTACTGCACAAGACCTGGATAATTACTAAATTGGCACCGCACTGCACCCTCGCCTGACCTCTACTGCACAAGACCTGGATAATTACTAAATTGGCACCGCACTGCACCCTCGCCTGAACTCTATTGCACAAAACAAGTGTACTTAATAAACTGGCAGCGCACTGCACCCTCGCCTGAACACTACTGCACAAGACCTTTATAATTACTAAACTGGCATCGCACTGCACCTTCGCCTGAACTCTACTGCACAAGACCTGGATAATTACTAAACTGGCAGCGCACTGCACCCTCGCCTGAACTCTACTGCACAAGACCTGGATAATTACCAAACTGGCACTGCACTGCACCCTCGCCTGAACTCTACTGAACAAGACCTGGATAATTACTAAACTGGCAGCGCACTGCACCCTCACCTGAACTCTACTGCACAAGACCTGGATAATTACTAAACTGGAACCGCACTGCACCCTCGCCTGACCTCTACTGCACAGGACCTGGATAATTACTAAACTGGCACCGCACTGCACCCTCGCCTGAACTCTACAGCACAAGACCTGGATATTTCCTAAACTGGCACCGCACTGCACCCTCGCCTGAACTCTACTGCACAAGACCTGGATAATTACTAAACTGCCATCTCACTGCCCCCTCGCCCGAACTCTAATGCACAAGACCTGGATAATTACTAAACTGGCACCACACTGCACCTTGGCCTGAACTCTACTGCACAAAACCAGGATACTTACCAAACTAGACCTGCACTGTACCCTCGCCTGAACTCTACTGCACAAAACTAGAGTACTTACCAAACTAGCACCGTACTGCACCCCCGCCAAAACTCTACTGCACAAAATCAGGGTACATACCAAACTGGCACCACACTGCTCCCTCGCCTGAACTCTACTGCACAAGACCTGGATAATTACTAAACTGGCACCGCACTGCACCCTTTGCCTGAACTCTACTGCACAAAACCAGGATACCTACTAAACTGGCAGTGCACTGCACCCTCGCCTGAACTCTACTGCACAAGACCTGGATAATTACTAAACTGACACAGCACTGCACCCTTTGCCCGAACTCTACTGCACAAAACCAGGAAACTTACCAAACTAGCCCCGCACTGCCCCCTCACCTGAACTCTACTGCACAAAACTAGGGTACTTACCAAACTAACACCACACTGCCCCCTCGCCTGAATTCTACTGCACAAGACTTGGATAATTACTGAACTGGCACCGCACTGCATCCTCTTCTGAACTCTACAGCACAAAACTAGGGTACAGACCAAACTGGCACCGCACTGCATCCTCGCCTGAACTCTACTGCACAAAACCAGGGTACTTACCAAACTAGCACCCCACTGCCCCCTCGCCTGAACTCTACTGCACAAGACCTGGATAATCACTAAACTGGCACCGCACTGCACCCTTTGCCAGAACTCTACTGCACAAGACCTGGATAATTACTAAACTGGCATCACACTGCACAATCGCGTGAACTCTACTGCACAAAACCAGGGTACTTAACAAACTGGCACTGCACTGCACCCTCACCTGAACTCTACTGCACAAAACCAGGGTACTTACTAAACTGGCACTGCACTGCACCCTCCACTGAACTCTGCTGCACAAAAACAGGGTACTTACCAAACTGGCACCGCTCTGCACCCTCCACTGAACTCTACTGCACAAACCAGTGTACTTACTAAACTGGCACCACACTGCACCCTTGCCTGAACTGTACTGCGCAAAACAAGTGCATTTACTAAACTGGCACCGCACTGCACCCTCACCTGAATTCTACTGCACAAAAGCATGGTACTTACTAAACTAGCACCGTACTGCACCCAAGCCTGAACTGTACGTCACAAAACCAGAGTACTTACTAAACCTCCAGTGCACTGCCCCCTCACCTGAACTCTACTGCACAAGACCTGGATAATTACTAACCTGGCAGCGCGCTGCACCCTCACCTGAACTCCACAGGACAGAACCAGGGTACTTACTAAACTAGCACAGCACTGCACCCAAGCCTGAACTGTACTGCCTAAGACCTGGATACTTACTAAACTGGCACAGCACTGCACCCTTGCTTGAACTCTACTGCACAAAACCAGGGTACTTACCAAACTGGCACCACACTGCACCCTTGCCTGAAATCTACTGCACAAAACCAGCGTACTTACCAAACTGGCACCGCATTGCATCCTACACTGAACTCTACTGCACAAAACCAGGGTACATAACAAACTGGAACCGCACTGCACCCTCACCTGAACTCTACTGCACAAAACCAGGATACTTACTAAAGATGCACTGGACTGCACCCTCGCCTGAACGCTGCTGCACAAAACCAGGGTACTTTTTAAATTGGCACTGCATTGCACCCTCGCCTGAACTCTACTGCACAAGACCAGGATACTTACTAAACAGGCAGTCCACTGCACACTCACCTGAACTCTACTGCACATGGGCAGGATACTTACTAAACTGGCAGCGCACTGCACCCTTGCCTGAATTCTACTGCACAAGACAAGGATAATTACTAAACTAGCAGTGCACTGCACCCTCGCCTGAAGTCTACTGCACAAGACTAGGATACTTACTAAACTGGCAGCGCACTGCACCTTGGCCTGAACTCAACTGTGCAAGACCAGGGTACTTACTAAACTGGCAGCGCACTGCACCCTCGCCTGAACTCTACTGAACAAGATCTGGATAACTATTAAAGTGGCAGAGCACTGCACCCTCGTCTGAACTGTACTACACAAGACCAGGATACTTACCAAACTGGCACCGCACTGCACCCTCCCCTTAACTGTACTACACAAGACCAGGATACTTACCAAACTGGCACCGCACTGCACCCGTACCTGAACTCTACTACACAAGACCAGTTTACTTACTAACTTGGCACCGCACTGCACCCTCTACTGAACTCTACTGCACAAAACTAGGGTACAGACCAAACTAGCACCGCACTGCATCCTCGCCGGAACTCTACTGCTCAAAACCAGGGTACTTACCAAACTAGCACCCCACTGCACTATCGTGTGAACTCTACTGCACAAAACCAGGGTACTTAACAAACTGGCACCGCACTGCACCCTCACCTGAACTCTACTGCACAAAACCAGGGTACTTACTAAACTGGCACTGCACTGCACCCTCCACTGAACTCTGCTGCACAAAACCAGGGTACTTACCAAACTGGCACCGCTCTGCACCCTCCACTGAACTCTACTAAACTGGCAGAGTAGTGCATCCTCACCTGAACTCTACAGCACAAGACCTGGGTACTTTCAAAACTGGCACCGCACTGCACTGCTGCCTGAACTCTACTGGACAAGAGCAGAGTACTTAATAAATTGGCTAGTGTCAGAAGTCTCTCTCGGGGAGTGAGGCTAGTGTCAGACGTCCCTGAGGGGAGCGCGGCTGGTGTCAGAGGTCCCTCCAGGGAGCGAGACTAGTGTCAGACATCCCTCAGGGGAGCCAGGCAGTTGTCAGAGGTCCCTCAAGGCAGCAAGGCCGGTGTCAGAGGTCCCTCAAGGGAGCGAGGCTATTGTCAGAGGTCCCTCAGGGGAGTGAGGCTGGGCTCAGAGGTTCGCTCAGGGGAGCCAGGCAGGTGTCCCTGGTCCCTGAGGGGAGTGAGGCTGGTGTCAGAGGTCCCTCAGGGGAACCAGGCTGGGCTCAGAGGTTCCCTCAGGGGAGCCAGGCAGGTGTCCCTGGTCCCTGAGGGTAGTGAGGCTAGTGTCAGAGGTCCCTCAGCCAGCGAACATCAGCCAAACTATTACCACCTGGTCTCCACTCACTGCATGGACCACCTCAGCCATCATGTCTCCCAATGACCCCTGCCCTCACCACCTCTACAAACTCACAACAAACCCAATCAGCACGCAACTCACCAGCATCCTCAACACCTCCATCTCCACAGCAACCTTCCTGCACAGATGGAAACACGCAGATGTCAAACCCCTCCAAAAGAAAGCCTCTGCCAACCCTAGCGATCTCAAAAATTATCCTCTGATCCCCTGCTACCCTGCTTCTCTCCCTACCCGGCCAAAGTACTGGAGAAAGCCATCAACCAGCAGCTCACTTTATTCCTGGAACAAAACCACCTACTGGATACCTCCAAATCAGGATTTTGTGCCAACCACTGCACTGAGACCGCGCTGGTCACCCCCAAAGATGACAGCAGAACCCTCCTCGACCGTAGAGAAACTGTGGCCCTGATTCTCCTCGACCTCTCCGCGGCATTGACACAGACTCCCACAACACCCTCATCAACAGACTCTACAACATAAACATACAGCAAAACGCCCTCAAGTGGCTCGCCTCCCTCCTTACAGGACGCACACAGAGCATCTGACTGCCTCCCTTCACATCCACACCCAAATATGCACCACAAGGATCATCCCTCAGCCCCACCCTGTTCAACATCGACATCATCCTCCTCCTCGCAGACGTCATCAGATCCCACGGACTCAACATAATCTCCTACGCAGACGACATTCAATGGATCCTCTCACTCACTGAGGACCCCTCCAACGCCAAATCCAACTTCTGCAACGCCTTGACCAACCTAGCGGAATGGATGCGAGACAAGTGCCTCCAACTCAATTCCAACAAAACCGAAGTACTGATCTTCGGGAAGAACACCTCTGCATGGGACCACAGCTGGTGGACTGCAGAACTCGGACCTACACCCACACCGACCGACCATGCAAGCAACCTCAGCATCACCCTCGACAGCTGACACCATGAGACGACAAGTTAACGAAGTCGCCTCCTCCTGCTTCCACACACTTCGCATACTCCGCAGAATCTTCAGATGGATCCAGTCAACACCAGAAAGACCATCACCTAGGCCCTGATCACCAGTCACCTCGACTACGGCAATACTCTCCACCCGGCATCTCCACCCACCTCCTCAGAAGACTCCAGACCATACAGGATGCTGCAGCCAGACTCATCCTGGGCCTCCCCAAATGGACCCACATCACCCCCACCTCAAAAATGTCCCCTGGCTCCCCATCCAGAAGACATGCCAGTTTAAGATCCTCACGCACACCTACAAAGCCCTCTATAACCTAGGACCTGCCCACCTCAACCATCGACTGAACTTCCATCAACCCGCTAGACACCTGCGTTCCTCTTCACTCACCCTCGCACACACACCCCGGTTCCGTCTCAGCTGCAGTGGTGGCCGCTGCTTCTCCTACATCGCTGCCAAGACCTGGAACGACCTTCCCCTCCAGCTCCGTACAGCCCCCCTCGCTGGCAGACTTCAGAACGAGACTCAAATCCTGGCTCGAGGCACAGCGCCCACAAACCCCTAGGGGCGACAGTGCTGCGCTTTACAAATGCTGATTGATTGATAGTGTCAGCGGTCACATCGAGGGAGTGAGGCGGGTGTCAAGGGTCTTCCTCAGAGAAGTGAGAGAGATGCAGAGAGGGAGACTAGAAATATGCGAGGAGTGAGAGCCAGCGAGGAGAGAGTTCAGGATAGGAGTAAGTTCTGGGGCTTGTTCTCAATGTCAGTGCCTGACTTGCCTGTGCAGGTGGAGTGGCTACCTGGCTGGTGGGCTGCCTAACCTGCTGGGAGCCAGGGGGGGTCACCTGTGTGTCTGGCCAGAGTGCGGTGAGGGGTGCTGTGCCGTCTCTTACCATTTCACGACAGCTCCCTCCTCTGACACCTCGCACTCTAACTCGACTCTCTCTCCAACCATCACCATCTGGTCCTCCAGGGGGCGCGTGATCAGGATGGGGGGCTCTGGAAAGGAAGCGAGAGACAGCATCAGGATCACACCGAGTGTCAGTGAGGGAGGCAAGATCAGAGAAGGCTTATAACCAGTGCTTTAAATGGGCCGGTACTCACCGGTACTGAGTACCGGCACTTCTCTACTGCCCCGGAGAGTACCGGTACTCATGAAAAGGTAGGCTCATTGGCTGTGCTGGTGAGCAGGAGTGAAACGTGTCTCTGGCAGCCAAGGCGCCGCTTCTGCATCCCCGATCTGAGCCCCAGCTGAGCTATTCAGCAGGGCTCATTTGAATAATGTCTGGTGCTCACCATCACGCTGTGTTTGACAGAGCAGGGTCCGTTCAGGCCCTGTGCTGTCAATCACAGTCACATTATCTTGTGCGTTCCTCCAAGCACAGGAATCATGTCAGTCCCCTGGCAGTGGCAATCAGGCTACGGCCAGTCCGGCCCTGGTGGCAATTAAAAAAGCCATGGTAGGTGAAAGGTATAACATGGCTTTTATCATACCCGAGTCTTTTGTGTGTCTGCTATGTTTGTGTGTATGCCTGTTTTTGTAAGAAAAAAGTGAAAGAAAGAGAGAGAGAGAGAATCCAGACACTCTCAGGAGGTTTTTTAAAGAAAATGGGTGGCACTTTGTTTGTACATGTCTGCTCTGCGACAAAGATTCATAAATAACGTAAAAGGGCGGGTTGGTAGGTGGGTGGGTGAATTGATGAGTGAGCGGGTGGATGAGTGAGCAAGGGTGGATGTATAGATGGATGGATGAGTGAAAGCATGCATGGGTGAAAGAGGGTGGATTATTGGATAAAAGGGCGGATGATGGGTGGATAAGTGAAAGATTGGATGGATGAATGAAAGGTAGGGAGAATGGATGAAAGGGTGGATGATGGATGAGTGAAATGAGGGATTGAGTGAAAGGGTGGATAGAATAATGGAGTGAAAGGGTTAATGATTGGATGAGCGAAAGGATTGATGGATGAGGGAAAGGGTGGATAAAGAGATGGATGAGTGAAAGGATGAATGGATAGGTTTGGAGATGGATGGATAGGTTTGGATATGAAGGGTGGATAGACGGAATGGTGAAAAACTGAATGATTGATGAAAGACTGAATAGACGATAGAATGTAAAGTTTAAATGGTGGACATCAGCAGGTAAATGGAAGGATGAATGGATAGATCGATGGAAGAGACAAGAGATATCTTCTGGGGAGGGTCATGATGAGTTGCTTCATTTGCTTGGTGCCATAAGAGCTTTGGTGCGACGTGGGGGTATTTTCAGTTTCTTCCTACTCGCGTGCTCAAAAATATATAGTATTGTGCCAAACAGCAATTAACAGTATGACATTAAGAAGGTGCAACTATAGCAAAAAAAGGAAATGTTAACATATTATTGCATTTCTCTTTCATTTTGTGTAATGAGTTAACCTGCTTTGTTTATATAAACACATTTCTCATGTGTTTTGGTATGTGCTGCAACTAATATAGAAGTTGTTAAGTATCATCATGTCTTGCCCTTCGCCCCGCCCCTAGCCCCGCCCCCTCACTACACCTCTAGCTCATTTTAATGAGTACCTGCACTTATTTTTTCCCATTTAAAGCACTGCTTATAACTGAGCATATGTCCTCATGGCTGCAAGTAGGGGCTGTCAGTAAGGGGCGGTCCTAGAGAGACCCCTTGTACCTGCAGTCTGGGGCCTGGGAGGAGAGTGAGCTCCGGACAGGAATGAGCTCCAGGGAACGGGAGTTAGTTTCTGGAGAGATCTGGAGAGGAGCACGACCATGGAAGGAGAACGTTCTTTAGAGGAAAGAGTTCTGTAAGGGCACGGGCCACAGTGAGGGGCGGGATCTAGAGGTGGGCGGGTGGAGGGGGGGGCGTACAGGGCGGGGCCAGTGACTTCAGGACTGGGGAGTGAGGTCTGACAAGGAGATGTTCTAGTCAGGACCACGTTCTGGGGTGACTGACTTCTGGAAAGGAGTAGGATCATGTCAGGAGGAAGGACCAGAGCGGAATGAGTTCCGAGAGGAATGAGGTCGTGTTAGTTGTGAGTTCTGGACTCTGGGGAGGAGTGAGTGATTTCAGACTGTAGTGGGGTAATGTGCAGAGTGAATTCTGAGGGGAGTATGTTCTGGAGGGGGTGGGTTCGTGAGGACAGTAGTGTCAAGTGAGCGGTGTTTTCTAGAAACAAGTGAGCTCTGGAGAGGAGTGAACTCTTGGGTAGAGTCCAGAGAGGAGGGGGCATATGGGGAGTAAGTTTGAGGGGTCATGCAAGGAGCGAGTTCTGCAGAGCAGTGTGTTCTGGAGAGGTGTGATTCTAGAGAGGGAGTCACATGAGGTTCGGTTTCCAGAGAGGAATGAATTCTGCAGATGAGTCAGGCCTGGGGAGAGTGGCCACAGAAGAGCTGGGCCATGGGATCAGAGGTCCAGAAGAGAGTGCTTTTGAGAGAAATGTTAGTCCTGGTGGGAGAGTCATATAACCCGACAGTTCTAGAAAGAGTGAGTTCCATAGAGGAGAAGGGTCATGTGAGTTTCATGGAGGAATGAATTCTGAGGATGAGTGAGGCCTGGGGAGAGTGGGGCAGAGAAGAGCCGGGTCGTGTGATGCTCCAGAGAAGAGTGAATACAAGAGAGATGTGAGTCCTGGTGGAAGAGACCTATAAACATACAGTTCTGGAAGGAGTGAGCGCCATAGAGGAGAATGATCATGTGAGTTCCAGGAAGGAATGAGTTTCATAGGTGACTGTGTTCCACAGAGTAGGTGGGTCATAGGAAGTCAGTCCAGGGGAATGGTGAGTACTGAGGAGGGACTAGGGAGCCTTTGAGGAGCGAGTTCTGGAGAGGTTGAAGTTCTAGAGAGGAGTTTGCGCTGAAGAAAAGAGTCAGATTTCTGGTGGGACATGTTCCCTGGAGAGGAGTGGGGCCCTGGCAGAAGTTTCAGAGAAGACTGAGTTACAGAGGGAGTGAATGTCAAAGTGGAGTGAAGTGCTACAGAGAACTGAGTTCTGCCAGAAAAGGTCACGTAGGAGCGACTTTGAAGAGAAGTGTCTCCTGGAAGAGTAAGCTCTTGAAGAGTCGAGGAAGACGTGATCCGGAGAAGAGACCGTTCTAGAGGGGAATTAGTTCTGGCGTGGAAGTACGTTGAGGAGTGAGTTCCAGAAGAGAGTGAGCTCTTGAAGAGTCAAGGATACATGATCCAGAGAAGAGACCGTGTTAGAGGCACCATGGTGCAAGGGTGCCTGCGATGCGGGGCTGAGTGATTGTGTGCAGGAAGGGACACCTTTCTGCACAAAATCAATCAATGGAGGCGATTTCCTCTTTCGATGTGTGCGGCATTCTGCAGCATGCATAGAAAGAGGAAAACACCTCTGGTGATTGGTGTTATGCAGGAAGGTGTCCCTTCCTGCACAAAAACATTCATCCGTGCAACACAGGCACCGTTGCACCATGGTGCAAGGGTGCCTGCGCTGGCACGGCAGCCATTGTGCGCCGGCGCAGGGGAAAAGGACAGGAATGCCCCGTATCTGATAGATATGGCGCACTATTGCCCATTTCGTTTGATGGAGGGCAGAGCAGCAGGAAGGCCCGCGGCGCTGCGCTACCGCAAATACTTGTAAATAAGGACCCAGTGAGCAAACCGGATCCTCTTTAGGAGAGTTCCCTTCACCCTTTCCTCTTTCTTCCATACATTTATCTATCAATTCACTGTTCCATGTATTCATCCTTCCATAAATTCACCTGTTCATACACTGTACATTGCCCCACCCAACCATGATTTTTATATCTGTCCGTCCTTTCATGCATGCGTACCTCCTTTCACCTATCAGCCCATCGGTATATTCATGCATTCATCCATCTGGCCGTCCTTTCATGCATACCTCCTTTCACCTATCAGCCCATCGGTATATTCATGCATTCATCCATCTGTCCGTCCTTTCACCCTCCTGTCTGTCAATCCTTTCACCCTCCTGTCTGTCCATCCTTTCACCCTCCTGTCTGTCCATCCTTTCACCCTCCTGTCTGCCCATCCTTTCACCCTCCTGTCCATCCATCCTTTCACCCATCCTGTCTGTCCATCCTTTCACCCTTCTGTCCGTCCATCCTTTCACCCTCCTGTCTGTCCATCCTTTCACCCTCCTGTCTGTCCATCCTTTCACCCTCCTGTCTGTCCATCCTTTCACCCTCCTGTCTGCCCATCCTTTCACCCTCCTGTCCGTCCATCCTTTCACCCCTCCTGTCTGCCCATCCTTTCACCCCTCCTGTCTGCCCATCCTTTCACCCTCCTGTCTGTCCATCTTTTCACCCTCCTGTCTGTCCATCCTTTCACCCTCCTGCCTGCCCATCCTTTCACCCTCCTGTCTGTCCATCCTTTCACCCTCCTGTCTGTCCATCCTTTCACCCTCCTGTCTGTCCATCCTTTACCCCTCCTGTCTGTCCATCCTTTCACCCTCCTGTCTGTCCATCCTTTCACCCTCCTGTCTGCCCATCCTTTCATCCTTCTGTCTGTCCATCCTTTCACCCTCCTGTCTGCCCATCCTTTCATCCTTCTGTCTGTCCATCCTTTCACCCTTCTGTCTGTCCATCCTTTACCCCACCTGTCTGTACATACTTTACCCCTCCTGTCTGTCCATCCTTTCACCCTCCTGTCTGTCCATCCTTTACCCCTCCTGTCTGTACATCCTTTACCCCTCCTGTTCTGCCCATCCTTTCACCCCTCCTGTCTGCCCATCCTTTCACCCTCCTGTCTGTCAATCCTTTCACCCTCCTGTCTGTCCATCCTTTCAGACTCCTGTCTGCACATCCTTTCACCCTCCTGTCTGTCCATCCTTTCACCCTCCTGTCTGTCCATCCTTTCACCCTCCTGTCTGTCAATCCTTTCACCCTCCTGTCTGTCCATCCTTTCACCCTCCTGTCTGCCCATCCTTTCATCCTTCTGTCTGTCCATCCTTTCACCCTCCTGTCTGCCCATCCTTTCATCCTTCTGTCTGTCCATCCTTTCACCCTCCTGTCTGCCCATCCTTTCACCCTTCTGTCTGTCCATCCTTTCACCCTTCTGTCTGTCCATCCTTTACCCCTCCTGTCTGTCCATCCTTCCACCCTCCTGTCTGTCCATCCTTCCACCCTCCAGTCTGCCCATCCTTTCACCCTCCTGTCTGTCCATCATTTCACCCTCCTGTCTGTCCATCCTTCCACCCTCCAGTCTGCCCATCCTTTCACCCTCCTGTCTGTCCATCATTTCACCCTCCTGTCTGTCCATCCTTCCTTTCACCCTCCTGTCTGTCCATCCTTTCACCCTCCTGTCTGTCCATCCTTTCACCCCTCCTGTCTGCCCATCCTTCACCCCTCCTGTATGTCCATCCTTCCACCCTCCAGTCTGCCCATCCTTTCACCCTCCTGTCTGTCCATCATTTCACCCTCCTGTCTGTCCATCCTTCCACCCTCCACCCTCCAGTCTGCCCATCCTTTCACCCTCCTGTCTGTCCATCATTTCACCCTCCTGTCTGTCCATCCTTCCTTTCACTCTCCTGTCTGTCCATCCTTTCACCCTCCTGTCTGTCCATCCTTTCACCCCTCCTGTCTGCCCATCCTTCACCCCTCCTGTCTGTCCATCCTTTCACCCTCCTGTCTGTCCATCCTTTACCCCTCATGTCTGTCCATTCTTTCACCCTCCTGTCTGTCCATCGTTTCACCCTCCTGTCTGTCCATCCTTTCACCCTCCTGTCTGTCCATCCTTTCACCCCTCCTGTCTGCCCATCCTTCACCCCTCCTGTCTGTCCATCCTTTCACCCTCCTGTCTGTCCATCCTTTACCCCTCCTGTCTGTCCATACTTTCACCCTCCTGTCTGTCCATCCTTTCACCCTCCTGTCTGCCCATCCTCTCACCCTCCTGTCTGTCCATCCTTTCACCCTCCTGTCTGTCCATCCTTTACCCCTCCTGTCTGTCCATCCTTTCACCCTCCTGTCTGTCCATCCTTTCACCCTCCTGTCTGCCCATCCTCTCACCCTCCTGTCTGTCCATCCTTTCACCCTCCTGTCTGTCCATCCTTTACCCCTCCTGTCTGTCCATCCTCTCACCCTCCAGTCTGTCCATCCTTTCACCCTCCTGTCTACCCATCCTTTGACCGTCATGTCTGTCCATCCTTCCACCCCGCCTGTCTGCCCATCCTTTCACCCTCCTGTCTGCCCATCCTTTCATCCTTCTGTCTGTCCATCCTTTCACCCTCCTGTTGGTCCATCCTTTCACCCTCCTGTCTGTCCATCCTTTACCCCTCCTGTCTGTACATCCTTTCACCCTCCTGTCTGTCCATCCTTTCACCCTCCTGTCTGTCCATCCTTTCACCCCTCCTGTCTGCCCATCCTTCACCCCTCCTGTCTGTCCATCCTTTCACCCTCCTGTCTGTCCATCCTTTCACCTTCCCGTCTGCCCATCCTTTCACCCTCCCGTCTGCCCATCCTTTCACCCTTCTGTCCGTCCATCCTTTCACCCTCCTGTCTGCCCATCCTTTCACCCTCCTGTCTGTCCATCCTTTCACCCCTCCGGTCTGTCCATCCTTTCACCCCTCCGGTCTGTCCATCCTTTACCCCTCCTGTCTGTACATACTTTACCACCCTGTCTGTCCATCCTTTCACCTCCTGTCTGTCCATTCTTTACCCCTCCTGTCTGTACATCATTTACCCTTCCTGTCTGCCCATCCTTTCACCCTCCTGTCTGCCCATCCTTTCACCCTCCTGCCTGTCCATCCTTTCACCCTCCTGTCTGCCCATCCTTTCACCCTCCTGTCTGTCCATCCTTTCACCCTCCTGTCTGCCCATCCTTTCATCCTCCTGTCTGCCCATCCTGTCACCCTCCTGTCTGCCCATCCTTTCACCCTCCTGTCTTTCCATCCTTCCTTTCACCCTCCTGTCTGCCCATCCTTTCACCCCTCCTGTCTGTCCATCCTTTCACCCTCCTGTCTGTCCATCCTTTCACACTCTTGTCTGTCCATCCTACCACCCCTCCTGTCTGTCCATCCTTTCACCCCTCCTGTCTGCCCATCCTTTCCCCCTCCTGTCTGTCCATCCTTTTATCCTCCTGTCTGTACATCCTTTCACTCTCCTGTCTTTCCATTCTTTCACCCTCTTGTCTGCCCGTCCTTTCACCCTCCTGTCTGCCCATCCTTTCACCCTCCTGTCTGTCCATCCTTTCACCCTCCTGTCTGTCCATCCTTTCACCCTCCTGTCTGCCCATCCTTTCACCCTCTTGTCTGCCCATCCTTTCACCCTCCTGTCCATCCTTTCACGCTCCTGTCTGCCCATCCTTTCACCCTCCTGTCTGCCCATCCTTTCACCCTCCTGTCCATCCTTTCACCCTCCTGTCTGCCCATCATTTCACCCTCCCGTCTGCCCATCCTCTCCCTTTCTGTCTGCCCATCCTCTCACCCTCCTGTCTGCCCATCCTCTCACCCTCCTGTCTGTCCATCCTTTCACCCTCCTGTCTGCCCATCCTCTCACCCTCCTGTCTGTCCATCCTCTCACCCTCCTGTCTGTCCATCCTCTCACCCTCCTGTCTGCCCATCCTTTCACCCTCCTGTCTGCCCATCCTTTCACCCTCATGTCTGTCCATCCTTTCACCCCTCCTGTCTGTCCATCCTTTCACCCCTCCTGTCTGTCCATCCTTTCACCCTCCAGTCTGTCCATCCTTTCATCCTCCTGTCTACCCATCCTTTGACCGTCATGTCTGTCCATCCTTCCACCCCGCCTGTCTGCCCATCCTTTCACCCTCCTGTCTGCCCATCCTTTCACCCTCCTATCTGTCCATCCTTTCACCCTCCTGTCTACCCATCCTTTGACCGTCATGTCTGTCCATCCTTCCACCCCTCCTGTCTGCCCATCCTTTCACCCCTCCTGTCTGCCCATCCTCTCACCCTCCTGTCTGCCCATCCTTTCACCCTCCTGTCTGCCCATCCTTTCACCCTCCTGTCTGTCCATCCTTTCGTTCTTCCACACCCCCATCCTTCACCCTTTTTCTTCTTTACGTTTCCTGCCCTCCTCCTCCCGTTCTTTTATTCCCCTTTCTATCCACTCAGCTTTTTCTCTCATCCTTACTTTCACTTTCTCTTTTTCTCTCTCTTTCTCTCTCGTTCTCTTTCTTTTTCTATCTGTTCATCTCTCCTTGTTTTCCCCATATTCATTCTTTATTCTGTGTTTCCTTCTCTTCATAATCAAAGAATTAACCTTTCACCTCACACTTAAGGTGGGGATGAAGGGCTCCCTGCGGCACTGGTCACAAAGGCCCGAGTACTAGGCAGGAGTGAGTTCCGGAGAGGAGTTAGTTCTGGAGGAGTGAGTTCTAGGATAAGCTACACGTAGAGTGAGTTCCGGAGAGGAGTTAGTTCTGGAGGAGTTAGTTCTAGGATCAGCTACACACAGAGTGAGTTCCGGAGAGGAATGAGTTCCAGAGTTGAGTGAGTTAGGGTGAAGTGCGTTCTGGTGGAGTGAGTCACAGAGAAGAGTCGTCTGTCTGCCCATCCTCTGAAAGAGTAGGTTTCAAAGGAGTGAGTCCTGTCGTGGAGTGAGTGCTGTCGGTGTGAGCCCCAGATGAGTGAGTCCTGTCGGGAAGTGACTCCTGTTGGGGAGGAAGTCCCAGAGGAGTGAGTCCTGTCGGGGAGGAAGTCACAGAGGAGTGAGTCCTGTCTGGAGTGAGTCCTGTTGGGGATTGAGTCCTGTCGGGGAGTAAGTCCTGTCGGGAGTGAGTCCTGTCAGGGTGTAAGTCCCGAAGGAGTGAGTCCTGTAGGGGAGTGAGTCCCAGAGGTGTGAGTCCTGTCGGGGAGTGAGTCCTTGCGGGGATTGAGTCCCAGGGGAGTGAGTCCTGCCGGGGAGTGAGTCCTGTCAGGGAGTAAGTCCGAGAGGAGTGAGTCCTGTCAGGGAATGAGTCCCAAAGAAGTAAGTCCTGTCAGGAAGTAAGTCCCAGAGGAGTGAGTCCTGTAGGGGAGTGAGTCCCAGAGGAGTGAGTCCTGTCGGGGAGTGAGTCCTGTCGGGAGTGAGTCCCAGAGGAGTGAGTCCTGTTGGGAAGTGTGTCCAAGAGGAGTGAGTCCTGTCGGGGAGTGCACCCCAAAGGAGTGAGTCCTGTCGGGAGTGAGTCCCAGAGGAGTGAGTCCTATCAGGTAGTAAGTCCCCGAGTAGTGTGTCCTGTCGGGAAGCGCATCCCAAAGGAGTGAGTCCTGTCGGGAGTGAGTCCCAGAGGAGTGAGTCCTGTCAGGTAGTAAGTCCCCGAGTAGTGTGTCCTGTCGAGTAGTGAGTCCCAGAGGAGTGAACCTGTTGGGAGTGAGTCCCAGCGGAGTGAGTCCCAGAGGAGTGAGTCCTGTCAGGGAGCAAGTTCCAGATGAGTGAGTCCTGTAGGGGAGTGAGTCCCAGAGGAGTGAGTCTTGTCTGGGAGTGAGTCCTGTCGGGAGTGAGTCTCAGGGGAGTGAGTCCTGCTGGGGAGTGAGTCCTGTCATTGAGTAAGTACGAGAGGATTGAGTTCTGCCAGGGAGTAAGTCCCTAAGTAGTGTGTCCTGTCGGGAGTGAGCCCCAGAGGAGTGAGTCCGGTCGGGAAGTTAGTTCTGTCGAGGAGTGAGTCCCAGAGGAATGAGTCCTGTAGGGGAGTGAGTCCCAGAGGAGTGAGTCCCGTCGGGAGTGAGCCCAAGACGACTGAGTCCCAGAGGAGTGAGTCCGGTCAGGAGTGAGTCCTGCCAGGAGTGAGTCTCTGGACTGACCTTTGACGAAGAGCTCTGTGAAGCTCTTCTCGTCCCCGATGACGCACTCGTAGGCCGCATCGTCCGCCAGGGAGCAGTGGTTAATGGTCAGGATGCGCTTGTTGCCGATGCTCTCGAAGATGTACCTGCAGAGGGAGGGGCACAGAGGTCAGGGGTCAACGCTGGAGAACGTAAGAGAGCACGTAAGAATGTACACGAGGATTTAAGAATATACACGTGGGCTTTCTTTATTTAAAGAAAGTGAAGGATGAGCATAGAGCACAGGAATGATCCAAGTCCCAGCTACGCCTCTCACTCTACATGACCCTGGGCAACTTACACGTGGTTACAGATGGCCCGAGACCGTGTCAAGTACAAGTACAGATGTGTGCTCAGTCTCTCACAGCGGTACAGATTTGGACTCGGGCACTCACAGGGGTGCAGATTGGTGCTCTGCCCCTCACACTGATACAGAAGTGTGCTCAGCCCCTCACAGTGGTATACAGATGAATGCCCAGCCCTCACAGTGGTACAGATGTGTGCTCAGCCCCTCTCAGTGGTATACAGATGAATGCCCAGCCCTCACAGTGGTACAGATGTGTGCTCAGCCCCTCTCAGTGGTATACAGATGAATGCCCAGCCCTCACAGTGGTACAGATGTGTGCTCAGCCCCTCACAGTGGTATACAGATGAATGCCCAGCCCTCACAGTGGTACAGATGTTGTAGATGAATGCTCAGGTCCTTACAGTGGTGCACGTGTGCTCAGGCCCTCAGAGCGGTACAGATATGTGCTTGGACCCCCACGGGGATGCAAATGTGTGCTCAGGCCCTCACAGGGGTACAGTTGTGGGCTTGGGCCGTCACGGGGGTGCAGATGTACACCTGGGCCCTCACAGGGGTGCAAATGTGTTCTCAGTCCCTCACAGTGATATAGGTGTTTACTTAGGCTGTCACAGTGGTACAGATGTGTGCCTAGCCCCTCACAGTGGTACAGATGTGTACTCAGTCCCCCACAGTGGTATAGATGGGTGCCTGGCACCTCACAGTGGTACAGATGTGTGATCAGCCCCTCACAGTGGTACAGATGTGTGCTCAGCCCCTCACAGTGGTACAGATGTGTGCTCAGCCCCTCACATTGGTACAGATGTGTGATCAGCCCCTTACAGTGGTACAGAGGTGTGCTCAGCCCCTCACAGTGGTACAGATGTGTGATCAGCCCCTCACATTGGTACAGAGGTGTGCTCATCCCCTCACAGTGGTACAGAGGTGTGCTCAGCCCCTCACAGTGGTACAGAGGTGTGCTCAGCCCCTCACAGTGGTACAGATGTGTACTCAGTCCCCCACAGTGGTAGAGATGTGTGATCAGCCCCTCACAGTGGTACAGATGTGTGCTCAGCCCCTCACAGTGGTATAGATGTGTGCTCAGCCCCTCACAGTGGTACAGATGTGTGATCAGCCCCTCACAGTGGTACAGAGGTGTGCTCAGCCCCTCACAGTGGTACAGATGTGTGCTCAGCCCCTCACAGTGGTACAGATGTGTGATCAGTCCCTCACAGTGGTACAGAGGTGTGATCAGCCCCTCACAGTGGTACAGAGGTGTCATCAGCCCCTCACAGTGGTACAGATGTGTGATCAGCCCCTCACAGTGGTACAGATGTGTGCTCAGCCCCTCACAGTGGTACAGAGGTGTGCTCAGCCCCTCACAGTGGTACAGAGGTGTGCTCAGCCACTCACAGTGGTACAGATGTGTGCTCAGCCCCTCACAGTGGTACAGATGTGTGATCAGCCCCTCACAGTGGTACAGAGGTGTGCTCAGCCCCTCACAGTGGTACAGATGTGTGATCAGCCCCTCACAGTGGTACAGAGGTGTGCTCAGCCCCTCACAGTGGTACAGAGGTATGCTCAGCCCCTCACAGTGGTACAGATGTGTACTCAGTCCCCCACAGTGGTAGAGATGTGTGATCAGCCCCTCACAGTGGTACAGATGTGTGCTCAGCCCCTCACAGTGGTATAGATGTGTGCTCAGCCCCACACAGTGGTACAGATGTGTGATCAGCCCCTCACAGTGGTACAGAGGTGTGCTCAGCCCCTCACAGTGGTACAGATGTGTGCTCAGCCCCTCACAGTGGTACAGATGTGTGATCAGTCCCTCACAGTGGTACAGAGGTGAGCTCAGTCCCTCACAGTGGTACAGAGGTGTGATCAGCCCCTCACAGTGGTACAGATGTGTGATCAGCCCCTCACAGTGGTACAGATGTGTGATCAGTCCCTCACAGTGGTACAGAGGTGTGCTCAGCCCCTCACAGTGGTACAGAGGTGTGATCAACCCCTCACAGTGGTACAGATGTGTGATCAGCCCCTCACAGTGGCACAGATGTGTGCTCAGCCCCTCACAGTGGTACAGAGGTGTGCTCAGCCACTCACAGTGGTACAGATGTGTACTCAGTCCCCCACAGTGGTACAGATGTGTGATCAGCCCCTCACAGTGGTACAGATGTGTGCTCAGCCCCTCACAGTGGTACAGAGGTGTGCTCAGCCACTCACAGTGGTACAGATGTGTACTCAGTCCCTCACAGTGGTACAGATGTGTGATCAGCCCCTCACAGTGGTACAGAGGTGTGCTCAGCCACTCACAGTGGTACAGATGTGTGCTCGGGCCCTTACAGTGGTACAGATGTGTGCTCGGGCCCTTACAGTGGTACATATGTGTGCTCAGTTGTGCATACACATGTCCTGGCTTGCTGCCCCCACAGTGTCTGAGGTATTATGGTGCTCGGCAGAGGTGACCCAGCCTTAGGCTGGCTCAGGTGTGGGACAGATGGACATAGTAGCAGGGCGCACGTGCTGCTGCAGTGGGAGACTTGGGGGGCCAATGAGTATTCAGATGTAGAGACCTCCAGGGTGGTGGACAGCGAAGACACCAGAGAAGCTGAGCGACAGAAGTACATGTGAAGAAACGCAGAATTGACACTTACTTGCTGGAGGTGGTCAGGTGAGTAACGCAGCCGAATAGTGAGCCGTGGGCAGGAGGAAGAAGGCAGCACAGAAAGGAGAAAAGAAAGAAACACTGAGTTAGTTATAGGACAATAAACACCTCTGAACCGGCTGCCCATCGCAACCAGGGACTGTTAACCTGCAGCCTGTACCTGAGCTGGCATAATCAGAAACTCATAACCACCCTTGCATAGCCAACAGTGCTTAGAAGCGACTCATCAATGACCTATCTTAACCAGCGAATCATAACTGACCCATCATAACCAGCAAATCATAACCACCCAGCATCACCAGCAACCCTTAACCAGCAACTCATAACCGACCCATCATTACCAGCAACCCCTAACCAGCAACTCATAACCCACCCATCATCACCAGCAACCCTTAACTAGCAAATCATAACTGACCCATCATCCACAGCAACCCTTAACCAGCAACTCATAACCCACCCATCATCACCAGCAACCCTTAACCAGCAACTCATAACCGACCCATCATTACCAGCAACCCATAACCAGCAACTCATATCTGACCCATCATCACCAGCAACCATTTACTAGCAACTCATAACTGACCCATCATCCACACTCCACAGCAAACCCTTAACTTGCAACTTATAACTGACCCATCATCACAGCAACCCTTTAACTATCATCACCAGCAACCCTTAACTAGCAACTCATAACTGACCCATCATCAACAGCAACCCTTAACTAGCAAATCATAACTGACCCATCATCCACAGCAACCCTTAACCAGCAACTCATAACCCACCCATCATCACCAGCAACCCTTAACCAGCAACTCATAACCGACCCATCATTACCAGCAACCCATAACCAGCAACTCATATCTGACCCATCATCACCAGCAACCATTTACTAGCAACTCATAACTGACCCATCATCCACACTCCACAGCAAACCCTTAACTTGCAACTTATAACTGACCCATCATCACAGCAACCCTTTAACTATCATCACCAGCAACCCTTAACTAGCAACTCATAACTGACCCATCATCCACAGTAACCCTTAACGAGCAACTTATAACTGACCCATCATCACCAGCAACCCTTAACTATCACCAGCAACCCTTAACTAGCAACTCATAATTGACCCATCATCAACAGCAACCCTTAACTACCAACTCATAACTGACCCATCATCACCAGCAACCCTTAACTAGCAACTCATAACGACCCATCACAACTTTAACTCTTAACCAGGAACTCATCAATGAGTTGTCTTAACCAGCAGCTCTTACACCTACCCATTGTAATCAGTAACTCGTTTCCTTTTCTCTTAAATGTGTTTGCTGCAGGGATCCGTCATGTTGACGGAGCCGTGCATCAGACATCAAAGCACTGACAGGGACCGCCGTGACGGGGATTCCTCCCAATGCTTTCGACATGAACACCAGCTTGGCACGCATTTCTGAATCTGGTGGCGGCACCTCGATGGTACATGCAGTGGTTCAAGGCCTTAGCTTTTCACTTGTCACTTATTGCAGATTACCCACTGGTGAGAAGAGAGACGGAAGCGCCTTGCCTGAAGCTTGACCCATGTCATTGCTGACAGCGGTCTGCGGCGGGCTTGGACGGACAGATGAGCCAGGCTGCTAGTTATGCGCTTAGAAGCTGGTTAGTGTAGGTGTAGCGCTGTGTCCAGTGACTGGCTGCTGGTTAAGCACTTAGAAGCTGGTTAGTGTAGGTGTAGCTCCGTGTCCAGTAACTGGCTGCTGGTTATGCGCTTAGAAGCTGGTTAGTGTAGGTGTAGCACCGTGTCCAGTAACTGGCTGCTGGTTATGCGCTTAGAAGCTGGTTAGTGTAGGTGTAGCTCCGTGTCCAGTAACTGGCTGCTGGTTATGCGCTTAGAAGCTGGTTAGTGTAGGTGTAGCACCGTGTCCAGTACCTGGCTGCTGGTTATGTGCTTAGAAGCTGGTTAGTGTAGGTGTAGCACCGTGTCCAGTAACTGGCTGCTGGTTATGTGCTTAGAAGCTGGTTAGTGTAGGTGTAGCACCGTGTCCAGTGACTGGCTGCTGGTTATGCGCTTAGAAGCTGGTTAGTGTAGGTGTAGCACTGTGTCCAGTGACTGGCTGCTGGTTATGTGCTTAGAAGCTGGTTAGTGTAGGTGTAGCTCTGTGTCCAGTAACTGGCTGCTGGTTATGTGCTTAGAAGCTAGTTAGTGTAGGTGTAGCACCGTGTCCAGTAACTGGCTGCTGGTTATGCACTTAGAAGCTGGATAGGGTAGGTGTAGCACCGTGTCCAGTAACTGGCTGCTGGTTATGCGCTTAGAAGCTGGTTAGTGTAGGTGTAGCACCGTGTCCAGTAACTGGCTGCTGGTTATGCACTTAGAAGCTGGTTAGTGTAGGTGTAGCACTGTGTCCAGTGACTGGCTGCTGGTTATGCGCTTAGAAGCTGGTTAGTGTAGGTGTAGCTGCCTGTCCAGTAACTGGCTGCTGGTTATGCACGTAGAAGATGATTAGTGTAGGTGTAGCTCCGTGTCCAGTAACTGGCTGCTAGTTATGCACGTAGAAGATGGTTAGTGTAGGTGTAGCACCGTGTTCGGTAACTGGTTGCTGGTTATGCGCTTAGAAGCTGTTAGTGTAGGTGTAGCACTGTGACCAGTGACTGGCTGCTGGTTATGCTCTTAGAAGCTGGTTAGTGTAGGTGTAGCACCGTGTCTAGTAACTGGCTGGAGGTTATGCACTTAGAAGCTGGTAGTGTAGGTGCAGCACTGTGTCCAGTAACTGGCTGCTGGTTATGCGCTTAGAAGCTAGTTACTGTAGGTGTAGCTCTGTGTCCAGTAACTGGCTGCTGGTTATGTGCTTAGAAGCTGGTTAGTGTAGGTGTAGCACCGTGTCCAGTAACTGGCTGCTGGCTATGCGCTTAGAAGCTGGTTAGTGTAGGTGTAGCACCGTGTCCAGTAACTGGCTGCTGGCTATGCGCTTAGAAACTGGTTAGTGTAGGTGTAGCTCTGTGCCAGTGACTGGCTGTTGGTTATGCTCTTAGAAGCTGGCTAGTGTAAGTGTAGCACCGTGTCCTGTAACTGGCTGCTGGTTATGCGCTTAGAAGATGGTTAGTGTAGGTGTAGTGCCGTGTCCAGTGACTGGCTGCTGGTTATGCGCTTAGAAGATGGTTAGTGTAGGTGTAGTGCCGTGTCCAGTGACTGGCTGCTGGTTATGCGCTGAGAAGCTGGTTAGTGTAGGTGTAGCACTGTGTCCAGTGACTGGCTGCTGGTTATGCACTTAGAAGCTGGTTAGTGTAGGTGTAGCACTGTGTCCAGTAACTGGCTTGCTGGTTATGCGCTTAGAAGATGGTTAGTGTAGGTGTAGTGCCGTGTCCAGTGACTGGCTGCTGGTTATGCGCTTAGAAGCTGGTTAGTGTAGGTGTAGCACTGTGTCGAGTGACTGGCTGCTGGTTATGCACTTAGAAGCTGGTTAGTGTAGGTGTAGCACTGTGTCCAGTGACTGGCTGCTGGTTATGCGCTTAGAAGATGGTTAGTGTAGGTGTACTGCTGTGTCCAGTGACTGGCTGCTGGTTATGCACTTAGAAGCTGGTTAGTGTAGGTGTAGCACTGTGTCCAGTAACTGGCTGCTGGTTATGCGCTTAGAAGATGGTTGGTGTAGGTGTAGTGCCGTGTCCAGTGACTGGCTGCTGGTTATGCACTTACAAGCTGGTTAGTGTAGATGTAGCACCGTGTCCAGTAACTGGCTGCTGGTTATGCACTTAGAAGCTGGTTAGTGTAGGTGTAGCTCTGTGTCCAGTAACTGGTTGCTGGTTATGCGCTTAGAAGCTGGTTAGTGTAGGTGTAGCACCGTTTCCAGTAACTGGTTTCTGGTTATGCGCTTAGAAGATGGTTAGTGTAGGTGTAGCTCTATGTCCAGTAACTGGCTGCTGGTTCTGTGCTTAGAAGCTGGTTAGTGTAGGTGTAGCTCTGTGTCCAGTGACTGGCTGCTGGTTATGCTCTTAGAAGCTGGCTAGTGTAAGTGTAGCACCGTGTCCAGTAACTGGTTGCTGGTTATGCGCTTAGAAGATGGTTAGTGTAGGTGTAGCTCTGTGTCCAGTAACTGGCTGCTGGTTATGTGCTTAGAAGCTGGTTAGTGTAGGTGTAGCACTGTGTCCAGTGACTGGCTGCTGGTTATGCACTTAGAAGATGGTTAGTGTAGGTGTAGCACCGTGTCCAGTAACTGGCTGCTGGTTATGCGCTTAGAAGATGGTTAGTGTAGGTGTAGCTCCGTGTCCAGAGACTGGCTGCTGGTTATGCGCTTAAAAGCTGGTTAGTGTAGGTGTAGCACTGTGTCAAGTAACTGGCTGCTGGTTATGCGCTTAGAAGATGGTTAGTGTAGGTTTAGCTCTGTGTCCAGTAACTGGCTGCTGGTTATGTGCTTAGAAGCTGGTTAGTGTAGGTGTAGCACTGTGTCCAGTGACTGGCTGCTGGTTATGCACTTAGAAGCTGGTTAGTGTAGGTGTAGCTCCGTGTCCAGTAACTGGCTGCTGGTTATGCGCTTAGAAGATGGTTAGTGTAGGTTTAGCTCTGTGTCCCGTAACTGGCTGCTGGTTATGTGCTTAGAACCTGGTTAGTGTAGGTGTAGCACTGTGTCCAGTGACTGGCTGCTGGTTATGCGCTTAGAAGATGGTTAGTGTAGGTGTAGCTCCGTGTCCAGTGACTGGTTGCTGGTGATGCGCTTAGAAGTTGGTTAGTGTAGGTGTAGCACTGTGTCCAGTGACTGGCTGCTGGTTATGCGCTTAGAAGCTGGTTAGTGTAGGTGTAGCACAGCTTCCATTAACTGGTTGCTGGTTATGCGCTTAGAAGCTGGTTAGTGTAGGTGTAGCACCCTGTCCATTAACTGGTTGCTGGTTATGCGCTTAGAAGCTGGTTAGTGTAGGTGTGGCACTGTGTCCAGTAACTGGCTGCTGGTTATGCGCTTAGAAGATGGTTAGTGTAGGTGTAGTGCCGTGTCCAGTGTCTGGCTGCTGGTTATGCGCTTAGAAGATGGTTAATGTAGGTGTAGCACTGTGTCCAGTGATTGGCTGCTGGTTATGCACTTAGAAGCAGGTTAGTGTAGGTGTAGCACTGTGTCCAGTGACTGGCTGCTGGTTATGCACTTTGAAGATGGTTAGTGTAGGTGTAGTGCCGTGTCCAGTGACTGGCTGCTGGTTATGCGCTTAGAAGATGGTTAGTGTAGGTGTAGTGCCGTGTCCAGTGACTGGCTGCTGGTTATGCGCTTAGAAGCTGGTTAGTGTAGGTGTAGCTCTGTGTCCAGTGACTGGCTGCTGGTTATGCTCTTAGAAGCTGGCTAGTGTAAGTGTAGCACCGTGTCCTGTAACTGGCTGCTGGTTATGCGCTTAGAAGATGGTTAGTGTAGGTGTAGCTCTGTGTCCAGTAACTGGCT
This sequence comes from Calotriton arnoldi, assembly GCA_963921515.1. Taxonomy (NCBI): domain Eukaryota; kingdom Metazoa; phylum Chordata; class Amphibia; order Caudata; family Salamandridae; genus Calotriton; species Calotriton arnoldi. The sequence continues at coordinate 470,235 of CAWUFW010003157.1, forward strand.
GCTCGTTATGTGCTTAGAAGATGGTTAGTGTAGGTGTAGCAGTGACTGGCTGCTGGTTATGGGCTTAGAAGCTGGTTAGTGTAGGTGTAGCACCGTGTCCAGTGACTGGCTGCTGGTTATGTGCTTAGAAGATGGTTAGTGCAGGTGTAGCACTGTGTCCAGTGACTGGCTGCTGGTTATGCGCTTAGAAGCTGGTTAGTGTAGGTGTAGCACTGTCTCCAGTGACTGGCTGCTGGTTATGCTGTTAGAAGCTGGCTAGTGTAAGTGTAGCTCCGTGTCCAGTAACTGGCTGCTGGTTATGCGCTTAGAAGATGGTTAGTGTAGGTGTAGCTCTGTGTCCAGTAACTGGCTGCTGGTTATGTGCTTAGAAGCTGGTTTGTGTAGTTGTAGCACTGTGTCCAGTGACTGGCTGCTGGTTATGCGCTTAGAAGATGGTTAGTGTAGGTGTAGCACCGTGTCCAGTAACTGGCTGCTGGTTATGCGCTTAGAAGATGGTTAGTGTAGGTGTAGCACCGTGTCCAGTAACTGGCTGCTGGTTATGTGCTTAGAAGCTGGTTAGTGTAGGTGTAGCTCTGTGTCCAGTGACTGGCTGCTGGTTATGCTCTTAGAAGCTGGCTAGCATAAGTGTAGCACAGTGTCCTGTAACTGGCTGCTGGTTATGCGCTTAGAAGATGGTTAGTGTAGGTGCAGTGCCGTGTCCAGTGACTGGCTGCTGGTTATGCGATTAGAAGCTGGTTAGGGTAGGTGTAGCTCTGTGTCCAGTGACTGGCTGCTGGTTATGCACTTAGAAGCTGGTTAGTGTAGGTGTGGCACTGTGTCCAGTAACTGGCTGCTGGTTATGCGCTTAGAAGATGGTTAGTGTAGGTGTAGTGCTGTGTCCAGTGTCTGGCTGCTGGTTATGCGCTTAGAAGATGGTTAATGTAGGTGTAGCACTGTGTCCAGTGATTGGCTGCTGGTTATGCACTTAGAAGCAGGTTAGTGTAGGTGTAGCACTGTGTCCAGTGACTGGCTGCTGGTTATGCACTTTGAAGATGGTTAGTGTAGGTGTAGTGCCGTGTCCAGTGACTGGCTGCTGGTTATGCGCTTAGAAGATGGTTAGTGTAGGTGTAGTGCCGTGTCCAGTGACTGGCTGCTGGTTATGCGCTTAGAAGCTGGTTAGTGTAGGTGTAGCTCTGTGTCCAGTGACTGGCTGCTGGTTATGCACTTAGAAGCTGGTTAGTGTAGGTGTAGCACTGTGTCCAGTAACTGGCTGCTGGTTATGCGCTTAGAAGATGGTTAGTGTAGGTGTAGTGCCGTGTCCAGTAACTGGCTGCTGGTTATGCACTTAGAAGCTGGTTAGTGTAGGTGTAGCTCTGTGTCCAGTAACTGGTTGCTGGTTATGCGCTTAGAAGCTGGTTAGTGTAGGTGTAGCACCGTTTCCAGTAACTGGTTTCTGGTTATGCGCTTAGAAGATGGTTAGTGTAGGTGTAGCTCTGTGTCCAGTAACTGGCTGCTGGTTATGTGCTTAGAATCTGGTTAGTGTAGGTGTAGCACTGTGTCCAGTGACTGGCTGCTGGTTATGCGCTTAGAAGATGGTTAGTGTAGGTGTTGCACCGTGCCCAGTAACTGGCTGCTGGTTATGCACTTAGAAGATGGTTAGTGTAGGTGTAGCACCGTGTCCAGTAACTGGCTGCTGGTTATGCGCTTAGAAGCTGGTTAGTGTAGGTGTAGCTCTGTGTCCAGTGACTGGCTGCTGGTGATGCTCTTAGAAGCTGGCTAGTGTAAGTGTAGCACCGTGTCCAGTAACTGGTTGCTGGTTATGCGCTTAGAAGATGGTTAGTGTAGGTGTAGCTCTGTGTCCAGTAACTGGCTGCTGGTTATGTGCTTAGAAGCTGGTTAGTGTAGGTGTAGCACTGTGTCCAGTGACTGGCTGCTGGTTATGCACTTAGAAGATGGTTAGTGTAGGTGTAGCACCGTGTCCAGTAACTGGCTGCTGGTTATGCGCTTAGAAGATGGTTAGTGTAGGTGTAGCACCGTGTCAAGTAACTGGCTGCTGGTTATGCGCTTAGAAAATGGTTAGTGTAGGTGTAGCTCCGTGTCTAGAGACTGGCTGCTGGTTATGCGCTTAAAAGCTGGTTAGTGTAGGTGTAGCACTGTGTCCAGTAACTGGCTGCTGGTTATGCGCTTAGAAGATGGTTAGTGTAGGTTTAGCTCTGTGTCCAGTAACTGGCTGCTGGTTATGTGCTTAGAAGCTGGTTAGTGTAGGTGTAGCACTGTGTCCAGTGACTGGCTGCTGGTTATGCGCTTAGAAGCTGGTTAGTGTAGGTGTAGCTCCGTGTCCAGTAACTGGCTGCTGGTTATGCGCTTAGAAGATGGTTAGTGTAGGTTTAGCTCTGTGTCCAGTAACTGGCTGCTGGTTATGTGCTTAGAACCTGGTTAGTGTAGGTGTAGCACTGTGTCCAGTGACTGGCTGCTGGTTATGTGCTTAGAAGATGGTTAGTGTAGGTGTAGCTCCGTGTCCAGTGACTGGTTGCTGGTTATGCGCTTAGAAGTTGGTTAGTGTAGGTGTAGCACTGTGTCCAGTGACTGGCTGCTGGTTATGCGCTTAGAAGCTGGTTAGTGTAGGTGTAGCACCCTGTCCAGTAACTGGTTGCTGGTTTATGCGCTTAGAAGCTGGTTAGTGTAGGTGTAGCTCCGTGTCCAGTAACTGGCTGCTGGTTATGCGCTTAGAAGATGGTTAGTGTAGGTTTAGCTCTGTGTCCAGTAACTGGCTGCTGGTTATGTGCTTAGAACCTGGTTAGTGTAGGTGTAGCACTGTGTCCAGTGACTGGCTGCTGGTTATGCGCTTAGAAGATGGTTAGTGTAGGTGTAGCTCCGTGTCCAGTGACTGGTTGCTGGTTATGCGCTTAGAAGTTGGTTAGTGTAGGTGTAGCACTGTGTCCAGTGACTGGCTGCTGGTTATGCGCTTAGAAGCTGGTTAGTGTAGGTGTAGCACCGTGTCCATTAACTGGTTGCTGGTTATGCGCTTAGAAGCTGGTTAGTGTAGGTGTAGCACCCTGTCCAGTAACTGGTTGCTGGTTTATGCGCTTAGAAGCTGGTTAGTGTAGGTGTAGCACTGTGTCCAGTGACTGGCTGCTGGTTATGCTCTTAGAAGCTGGCTAGTGTAAGTGTAGCACCGTGTCCTGTAACTGGCTGCTGGTTATGGGCTTAGAAGCTGGTTAGTGTAGGTGTAGCACCGTGTCCAGTGACTGGCTGCTGGTTATGTGCTTAGAAGATGGTTAGTGCAGGTGTAGCACTGTGTCCAGTGACTGGCTGCTGGTTATGCGCTTAGAAGCTGGTTAGTGTAGGTGTAGCTCCGTGTCCAGTGACTGGCTGCTGGTTATGCTCGTAGAAGCTGGCTAGTGTAAGTGTAGCTCCGTGTCCAGTAACTGGCTGCTGGTTATGCGCTTAGAAGATGGTTAGTGTAGGTGTAGCTCTGTGTCCAGTAACTGGCTGCTGGTTATGTGCTTAGAAGCTGGTTTGTGTAGGTGTAGCACTGTGTCCAGTGACTGGCTGCTGGTTATGCGCTTAGAAGATGGTTAGTGTAGGTGTAGCACCATGTCCAGTAACTGGCTGCTGGTTATGCGCTAAGAAGATGGTTAGTGTAGGTCTAGCACCGTGTCCAGTAACTGGCTGCTGGTTATGCGCTTAGAAGCTGGTTAGTGTAGGTGTAGCTCTGTGTCCAGTGACTGGCTGCTGGTTATGCTCTTAGAAGCTGGCTAGTATAAGTGTAGCACAGTGTCCTGTAACTGGCTGCTGGTTATGCGCTTAGAAGATGGTTAGTGTAGGTGCAGTGCCGTGTCCAGTGACTGGCTGCTGGTTATGCGCTTAGAAGATGGTTAGTGGAGGTGTAGCTCTGTGTCCAGTGACTGGCTGCTGGTTATGCACTTAGAAGCTGGTTAGTGTAGGTGTAGCACTGTGTCCAGTAACTGGCTGCTGGTTATGCGCTTAGAAGATGGTTAGTGTAGGTGTAGCACTGTGTCCAGTGACTGGCTGCTGGTTATGAGCTTAGAAGCTGGTTAGTGTAGGTGTAGCACTGTGTCCAGTGACCGGCTGCTGGTTATGCGCTTAGAAGATGGTTAGTGTAGGTGTAGCGCCATGTCCAGTAACTGGTTGCTGGTTATGCGCTTAGAAGATGGTTAGTGTAGGTGTAGCTCTGTGTCCAGTGACTGGCTGCTGGTTATGCGCTTAAAAGCTGGTTAGTGTAGGTGTAGCACTGTGTCCAGTAACTGGCTGCTGGTTATGCGCTTAGAAGATGGTTAGTGTAGGTTTTGCTCTGTGTCCAGTAACTGGCTGCTGGTTACGTGCTTAGAAGCTGGTTAGTGTAGGTGTAGCACTGTGTCCAGTGACTGGCTGCTGGTTATGTGCTTAGAAGATGGTTAGTGTAGATTTCGCTCTGTGTCCAGTAACTGGCTGCTGGTTATGTGCTTAGAAGCTGGTTAGTGTAGGTGTAGCACTGTGTCCAGTGACTGGCTGCTGGTTATGGGCTTAGAAGATGGTTAGTGTAGGTGTAGCACTGTGTCCAGTGACTGGCTGCTGGTTATGCGCTTAGAAGATGGTTAGTGTAGGTGTAGCACTGTGTCCAGTAACTGGTTGCAGGTTATGCGCTTAGAAGCTGGTTAGTGTAGGTGTAGCACTGTGTCCAGTGACTGGCTGCTGGTTATGCTCTTAGAAGCTGGCTAGTGTAAGTGTAGCACCGTGTCCTGTAACTGGCTGCTGGTTATGCGCTTAGAAGCTGGTTAGTGTGAGAAAGGCTTTTGTAGGGAGGCAAGATGGCGTTCGGCTAACATCACCGCTGTGATGCTCCGCTGAGCATCCCCCGTAAATTTACCTAAAAACTTGTTTCTCAAAAAACCTTCATGGCAAAACAATATTCCTATTATCCTTAGAGACAAATCCGACCAGGGAATGCTGCAGGAAACACGAAAAAGGCGTTCTCTTTTCTCTCTGACCTGTTTGTTTTGGGCTGAAGGCAAGCATCTCCTCTGCCTCGAGGACGTCCGCCGGGCTCTGACTTCACGGATTCATTCTGGCCTGCGTGAGTCTCCAGTGGGTCAGTGGAACTGCAGGAGCTTGGCTAGGCGCTGGAGCGTGCTCCCTTTCCAGAGGAGAATCTCTCAGCTGAAACCACCGCACTGGGGCCGTCATGGAGATTCTTTGAATACCGGTGCATCTTCTGAATGGTTTCTCTTCAGCACTCAGGAGAATCAAGTAAGAATGACTGGCAGAGGGGCACGCGCAGTGAAAGGCAAAAGTGCGATGATATCCTCACAGGGCAGCACTACTTTGGCAGCAACTCGACAGAGAAAAGCGGATACCGTGGTGACGAAAGGCAAGAGTGGGGGAGAAAAAGGAGAAAAGAGGGAGTGTGCTGACAAGAGCCTTGGGGAAACTGACATAGCAAACATCGCTATTATTAAAAAAGACCCCGCTCGCTTAAATAAAGAAATTGATTATTCCCAGCCTTTGATCACAAGCAGCTTTGGTGCTGCGAGCGGGGGGGGCTACCGCCTCCATACAGCCAGTTGGATCTCCTGGCGTAACGATGGAGGAATCTACACAGATGGAAGGAGAATTAATAGGTTACTCCTCACCGGTTGTTCTGAGTGATGTGCAGCCCCCGGATACCCCCTTCCCTGTAATCCAAGGTAAAAAGATAGTTGACCTGGTACTGTCTGCTCCGTTAGAAAATGCTCCCGTGGGCAATACGGACAATACTGATAGTCACAACAACAACAGTATCACCCCCCGGGACAGGCCAACTATTTCGGAGGAGGGTGTAAATGTTGTACTATCTTCGCAAATTGCTTGTAGCACACGGCAAGACCACATGCTGAAAACACCTGACAATCAGGATCAATTTTACTCTCTCACAGAGGACTCAGAGATGTCAGATATTAGTATTTCCCTGTCAAGCGGTGAGGAGGAGGGCAAGTGGCATAGCAGCTCTAATACTGACCCGCAGAAACTTAAACATGCCTTCAAAAAATTACAAAAGAAAAAAAGCAGGGTCCGTCATAAAAAGAATGATGATCTATCGGATAAAGAGGATGCCTCAGATTTGAAGTGGGATTATAACGATACATCGCTCACGAGTTGCTCCAATACCCTGACTGCCTCTGGGGGAAAGTATACAATTGATGGTATTGACCAAGCGGGTACACGCGGTGATCAAAGGAGTGAACCAGCTTTAACAGACATTCTACAGTCTATTAAAAGCTTTCAGGCAGAAGTTAAAACTGATAGTCGTAGATCTCGCTTGGCAGCAAAGAAGTTGCAGGGGGCAGTCAGGAAAGTGGGAAAAACATGTGCAGAAATTGTAGAGCGAATGGCGTCAGTGGAAGAAAGAACGGAACAACTAGAGAAGGATGTTACCTCGCTTAACACCAAGACTGATGAGCATGCAGGGGCGGTTAAGGACCTTATGTGGAAGCTGGAGGAACAGGAAAACCGGCAGAGACGCAACAACCTCCGCTTCCTAGGGATTCCAGAAGGTGTCGAAAAAGATGATCCCAGGAAGTTTATGATTACGCTTCTCAGAGGTTCTTTTCCCGAGTTACAATCCTGGGATTGGGACAAGGAAATTCAGAGAGCCCATAGATTTCCTCTGCTACCCGGGAAACGTAACTTAGCATCCCAACAACATCCTCGCGCCATGCTCCTGTTTTTTGGAAATTTCCTGCTCCGGCAAGCTCTTTATGATCTGGCTAGACCCACAAGCAAGCGATCGTTTGATGGAATAACCTTTTTTACCGTGCCCGATTTCGCACATGCTACAGTGGAGCGTAGGTGGAGATTGAGGCAGTTCTTCGATCCCTTTCAGAAGCTGGGGGCAATGGTATACCTCCAAAATCCTGCCAGACTTAAAATTGTTCATCAAGGGATTACTCGTAGTTTTATCTCCGAAGTACAGGCCCAAAACTATCTGGAGGAAATTTCGGGACATAAGTCACATAAGTAATGGTTCAACAACCTGTATTAGAATGTGGTATGGAACATCGGAATTGGAGGTCTGGACTTAAGCGAGGGGGCCATAGGGTGCTTTTTTTCTCCTTCTTCTCTGTGTGTTTTTCTCTCCTTCTTCTCTGTTTGTTTTGGTCACTGCCTCCGTGGACTAATTTCTCTTCCTGACGACTTGTTTAACATAAGATCCTGTGTCGGGGTTTGGGTGTCGGTCGGTTGGTGTTTTTGTTGCAAGGTCATTTTTTTTTTTTTTTTTTTTCTTTTAGGGGGGTGTCTCAGTGGGCACACATGGGGTCCTGCGTGACGGATGTCATACTCCTGGCCCGGCGCTGGCCAGGTAACCTCCAATAGTGGTGGTGGGTGGGGGGGTGGGAGAGGGAGGATATGGTGGGAAGGGCGGAAGGTCAGACAGGCTGCTATTCTGAGGAAGCGTAAGGGCAACTTTAATAGGGTAAATTGGTTTTCGGGTATTATCAGGTTATGGTGTAACAATGGGGCCATGTCAAATGTAGAGCAAATATTTGGATTACTCGAACTAGTGAGATGGGGGTGTTAAAAGTGTTATCTTTAAATATATGTGGCCTAAATGATATCAAAAAGAGGCAAATTGTTGCGATAGGATTACAAACTATGGGCACGAACGTTGTCTGTTTACAGGAAACTCATATAGAGGGTTCACAAACACATATTCTTAAAACATTGGGGTATAGACTGGTTTGTGCCACATCACAGGGGGCTCGGGTACGGGGAGCTGCTATTTTAGCCCGGGGTTCAGGATATACTTTTTACCGCTCTAAAGCCGATAAATTTGGCCGTTGGGCAGTTACAGAGTGCCAAGATGGACAGGGGCAAAAAATAACACTCTGTGCCATATATGGAAGCAATAGTGACGACCCGTCAGTTTTTAATGAGATATCTAACAAGCTCACGCACTGGCCTTTACCTTTACTGATCTGTGGGGATTTTAATATCAATCTTCCCAGTAACTGGTCAATGAAGGACGATTGGCGTTATAATGGCCGGAAACCTAAAGTGTTTAAGGCAGTGAAACATATGTGCTATACACATGGGCTTGTAGATGGATGGCAGACCTCCAATCCTAATGATCCTGGGTACACCTTTTTCTCCAACCCACATGGTACTCACGTAAGAATAGACTATATTCTGATGTCTAATTCACTTAGATCTAAGTTTCAAATTGCAAAGTTGCCCCGAATTCTTTCAGACCATAACCCTTTAATTTGTACTCTAGAAATCTCATCAGGAAATATAAACCCTAGATCATGGACATTTGAGAAATCCTTGCTTTTAGACGACAAATATTGCGCTCACATGAAAGAGTGGATCCCTAACTTTTTGAAGGATAACATTGGGAGTGTATCAATTGAAGTTTTATGAGACGCTCTAAAAGCAGGGATTCGAGGAGAAACGATGCAATATTCATTGAAGTTTAACAAACTGGCTAGAGAATCCATGAGGGAATTACAGGAAAATCTTGGACTGGCCGAAGAAGAACTGATAAGGGTGACCAGAGGGATTCAAGGGGTAGAAGAAATAACTAGAATACAGAGCCAGGTGGCAATTGCAAAAGCTGCAATTACAAATATTTTTACCGTCAAAGCCATAAAAAAAGCCGCAGCACATAAAGGGATGCTATACGAGGTCAATGAGCAGGTCGGCCATCAGCTGGCTATACGTATGAGGCAACAGGTTTCAGTTAATTTGATACGTGAAATACAGGATCCAGTCGAAGGCTATATATCTGATCCAGAACGCATTAGAGAGGCATTTTGGCGATTTTATAGTACCTTGTATACTGAGGAGGGGGAGGGTGATCTAGAAAATATTGAAAAATATTTGGACAGTGGTGGCTTTGATAGGTTCGATGTGGAAGACCAGTCTACTTTAGATGAAATCCCCTATATAGAAGAAATGTTAATTACAATCAAAAACTTACCGAAAGGGAAAGCAACTGGTTTGGATAATATACCTTCGGAATTTTATTCAACGTTTCTAGATCAGATTAAGGATATTTTATTTGACTTAATCGTACATATTTTTAAAGGGGGACAGCCCCCTAAGTCCTGGTCTAGGGCAAAGATAGTCACTTTTCTTAAAAAAAATAAACCTCCAGATCAGCTAGGTTCTTACCGCCCCATTACTCTTATTAATACAGACTCTAAGATATATTCAAAAGTTATGGCGAATCGAATCGCCCCTATCATTCATAAAGTAATTGCTAAATACCAGAATGGCTTTGTACCAGGGAGATCAACTATTAATCACATCCAGAGAGTGATCACTTTATTTGATAATACGGACGTTACAGGAGACCCAATGGCATTGGCTCTTCTTGACTCCGAGAAGGCCTTTGACAGGGTTTCCTGGCAATTTTTGTGGGCCGCTATGTCCAGGGTCGGAATTAAAAAGGGGTTTATTCAGGCAGTGCAAAAACTATATGTCAATCCTAGGGCAATGGTGATGGTGAATGGTAGCCTCACCAAAGAGCTGATCATTTCTCGAGGAACACGACAGGGGTGCCCTTGTTCGCCATTGCTTTTCGCGATCTACATTGATCCCTTCATACGTAGATTGGAAGGAAACAGAGAAATAGCACCGATTTTGACACAAGAATATTCGACCAAGATTTTGGCATATGCCGATGACATAGCGGTCGTGACAGCTGATCCCAACACAGCCATGTCGGCTATTGAAAGCGAGGCTCATAAATTTGGGTTAGTATCGGGATTCGCGCTCAATCAGGGGAAAACACAGGTTGTGCTGAACAATAAAAGTGAGATGCGCGACCCCCGAGTGGTGGATAAGGCTACATATTTGGGTATTTGCATTACGTCTAATCTTGGGAATATGGTGGACCTAAATATGAAGCCAATGTTGGGTTCAATGCAGAAAGATCTTCGTCGCTAGACAATTTACATTTATCTTTAATTGGTAGGGCTAATGCATTGAAAATGGTTTTTTTCCCTAAAATGTTATATTTATTTAGAGCAATATGCTTAGAATTTTCAGATCAATGGTTTAAATCTATGGAGCGCACTTTTTCAAGCTTTATCTGGGCATATTCACAACCCCGGCGAGCGTATACATTTTTTACCCTTTCCAAAGAAAGAGGAGGATTAGCTCTCCCAAACCTTAAAGCATATTATTGGGCATCTGTGTTGCTTTATAGTAGTGAGCTATTACAGAACATTGGGATGGAGACTACAATTGGGGGTGACTCGCCATCTATTTTTCAGCTAATTTTGGGCAGTAAAAGCTGTGGATATCTCTGGCGACATTTACATGATAGCTACCATAAAAAAGTGAAATTTAAAATACTGATTAATGGGTTTAAGGTTTGGAAGGTTGTAAGAAGAATGTTGGCTATCGGACGCGTATCATTTTATACTCCCCTAAGGGATAACCCAGCTTTGCCGGATATTTTTAAAGATAACTGCATTAACAAATGGAATGCAGTAGGAATAACTCATATAGGGTGCCTCTTTTCCCTGTAGGGATTCAATCCTTTGAAGAATTAAAAGAAAACTTTCAATTGGACTGGCGGGATTTTTTTAAATATCTTCAAATTAGAGACTTTTTATCACGAAGGGTGGGGGAAGGGCTCCGCCTCGAAAAATAACCTTAGTGGAAACATTAATTCACATTAAAAAAAGCACTATTGGGGGAATATATTCCCTTTTAAATGAATTGTTTCCAGATGATTTGGTGAAAACATCACAAAAGTGGCAGGGGAAAATTGGTATAACTATAGATGAATTTAATTATGCTTATTTAATGTCTCAAACAATTCTTATGTCCACAAAACTGCAAGCACAATTTTATAAAACATGTTTTTTTTTATATTATACTCCAGATAAAATCGCCAAATGGGGGAGTGGCAAGGGGACTTGTTGCCCTAGATGCATGTTATTTAACGCTGATTGTGTACATATTTATTCTTCTTGTGATGGCCTGACGTCGTTAAAGCAAAATATTGAGAAATTCCTGTCTGCCGTATTGCAAAGTGATGTAGTTTTGTCTAGTGATGTTATTCTATTGGGTGTTACAGATTTGAGTAATCCCAGAATAGGTCATGAACTTATTTTTATCGCCATGGCAGTGCTAAGACTGTGTATAGCCTCGGCTTGGCTGGATCCTATTGCACCGTCTTTCCATCAGTGGTTAGCTAGGTTATTAGCAATTTCTAATTTGGAAGTTGCTATTTATAAACGGAAAGGCAGGAAACTGCGTAAAAGGGGGTTGAGAGTCTGGTCTCCTCTACTAGAATGGTGCCAATCCCAAAGTAATATCTAGTGGTATATTATTATGCAGTCTGTTTAATTACATGGTATGTTGAGTTATTATTCAATCTTGAGGATAATGTACCATGTTTATGAAACTACAAAGTTATGCAATTATGAGATTATGAAATGATGAAATTGTACTTTTAGCCTATCTGACCTGGGAGGGTGGGGGGCGGGTTTCGGGGAGTTTATATTGTTGGAAAAAACTAAATAAAGATATTTAAAAAAAAAAAAAAAAAGAAGCTGGTTAGTGTAGGTGTAGCACTGTGTCCAGTGACTGGCTGCTGGTTATGCGCTTAGAAGCTGGTTAGTGTAGGTGTAGCACTGTGTCCAGTAACTGGCTGCTGGTTGTGCGCTTAGAAGCTGGTTAGTGTAGGTGTAGCACCGTGCCCAGTAACTGGCTGCTGGTTATGCACTTAGAAGATGGTTAGTGTAGGTGTAGCACCGTGTCCAGTAACTGGCTGCTGGTTATGTGCTTAGAAGCTGGTTAGTGTAGGTGTAGCACTGTGTCCAGTGACTGGCTGCTGGTTATGCGCTTAGAAGCTGGTTAGTTTAGGTGTAGCACTGTGTCCAGTAACTGGCTGCTGGTTATGCACTTAGAAGCTGGTTAGTGTAGGTGTAGTGCTGTGTCCAGTAACTGGCTGCTGGTTATGCGCTTAGAAGATGGTTAGTGTAGGTGTAGCACCGTGTCCAGTAACTGGCTGCTGGTTATGCGCTTAGAAGCTGGTTACTGTAGGTGTAGCACCGTGTCCAGTAACTGGCTGCTGGTTATGCGCTTAGAAGCTGGTTACTGTAGGTGTTTCAGGATTCCGACGGACGGAGCGGACAGATTCATTGATTTATTCACCGCTTCATTAACATTAAGACGGCATCAAGATTGCAGGACGCGCAGGTCTTTAAACTTATCAAGGCATAGAGGAAGTTGACTAATCTCTGTCCGTGTTGGGACTCGCGGTCCATTGACTACTTTGGAGTCTATTTCAATCCACGCTTTTAAATGCTTGATCATCTACAATCCCACTGAGGGTTCATCGGGACCGGTCCTGGCATAGCTTTACACCATGAACGCAATGTGAGCCCTCCTTTCTCGACCTGTCCTGACTTTGACCTGCATCCAGTGAAACCCCAGCATAGCCAGCAGCCATCCAGAACCTGGAGGACCTGCCCTGCCTTTCCTAAACAGACTCTGACTCCTGTGAGCAGCGGATTTGCTTAACTGAAGACTCCAACACAGACCCCGGATCCAGACGAATCGGCGTTTATGCACCACTGTGCACCAGACGCCCACGGCCCTAGTTTAAGTGGCCCAACACCATGATGAGGTCTCCCTAGCAATCCTGATGTGGGGATCTGGTGATCCCGGACCTGCCTCGACTTCTACCCGGCGCCTGCAGCCTCGACCCAAGGGGTCCCCCCGACCGGAGTTGGTAAGAACACCCAATGCCCAAAGACACCCCTTCACCCGACTCCTCACAGCCTTGGGTGGCCCAACTGATGGTGTCCAGGCATTCCTCAACCCATCAACTTATCTCTCTTGCAGATGGTTCCCCTCAGGAATCCTCCTTGACTGAGCTTGCAACACTTCTTTCGAACTGGAGATCTCCATTGAAATCAACAGGGCTGCCGGCGTCCTCTTGGCACACTGCATCCTGCCGCCTCCATGCCACTGTTGGTGCAGCTCCTGTGCTGATTGTTGGCTCCTGCAGTGCAGATCCTAACTCCAGGAGCTTTGCTCCCACAACCAAGTGGCCTGCTCGTGAGCAGCCCCTGACTGAATGTCCCCTACCAACATTGGGTAACATTGTGCCCCTGCACTCTGAACCGGGTCGCCCTAGTGCCACTGGTGGTGCAATTTGAGTGCATCTGTGAACCTTGGGGACTTTGGTTCTAACCCCAAACAGCTATTCTTGCAGGTCGTTTACTTACCTGCAAACAGTTAACATTCTTTTCTCCCACAGGAATCCATGTTATGATTTTTCCTCCTAAAATGTTCTAAGTGTTGAACTGACTTTTTGTATGAAAACCAAAGTAACTTTCTTTGAACCAAAAACTGTCGTACTTCCCTGTGTTTTGTAAGAGCCACGGTGTGATATCTAGGCATATCACATGAGTAGTAAAAGTAACTGAAAAGTAACGCTAAAGTATTCTAAAGTAATTTCACTGTATTCTGAACTGTTTTAAAAGCAAATACAAACCTGTAACAATTCCAATTTCAACCACAAATGCACTTGAAAGCGTATCCTACTCATCTGTGCCAAGTCCTGTGTGGTTCAAGAAATGAAATATAAGTAACCCTTTTATATACTTACGTAATTGGTCTGGATTCAGTCTCTGAGTGCGTGCCATCAGTTCTTGATTGAGTGACTACAATAAATACTTAACACCCCCCTAACAAGCCTAACTGCTTGAGCAGACTACCACAAATAGAGCTGTTAGTGAGTATCCAATGTCAGCCTCTGCTATACCTCTGGGGATCCCCTGGACTCTATGCACGATATACCTCACTTTGGTATAGTAAATACAACACCAGAGTATCCTCCACTAATAGTCACTCCAGCTGGTCCTATTCCAGTAGATCACACCAGAGCATCTTCCAGTAACAGTCACCCCAGATGACCCTCTTCCAGTAGATTGCACCACATTATCCTTTCCCTCACCCTGATATCCCGGCTCACCTGCCGCTCACTTGGATGTCCTGCCCATTCTTCGTCCACTTCACCTCTGCGTCGGGGTTGGCCACCTCTATCACCAACTTAATTTTATGACCTTTGTCCACTTGATACGCAGCATCCAACTTCTTCAAAAAAGCTGTGAAGAAAAATGTTGTGTTTGTAAAAGTGTGTGCGACAATCTTTTCTGTGCATTCAGATGTCACTGCCCCAGTGCTCTCCACTGGCTTGCCACCCGCAGTTCCTTTTCAGTCACTTCCTGGTTCCCCCTGTTCTCCCCAGATAGTTTCTTCTATTCCTTTCTCTCACACACCTATGTCCTCTACCGACCTATCTCTCTGTATAACTTTAGAGATAGTTTTAAGCAGCTGCGGCCGCTGCAGGTAAACGCGGTGGGGCCGTGGGGCCGGCTGGGGGGGGGATTTCGAGAGACGACCGAGAGGTAAAATTAATTATTTATTTAACTTTTCCTTGTGGTCGTCTCTCGAAATCCCCCCTAGCCAGCCCCACCGCTTTTACCTGCAGCAGCAGCGGCTGGTTCTAAGTAGTTTCTCTGCCCCTGTCCAAGCACTCTTAGTGCTTCGAATTCCTTCTTCTCTGTTTTACCTAGAATTCAAAGCTTTTAAACCTGATTTTCTAAAGTGCTTGGTTATAATCCCTCTCCATGGCTAGGGGGGCATGCAGGTGTCTAGGGTTCTGGCGCAGATATCACCTGGAAAGGCCACCCAGGTAAGAGATGTGGGGTCCACTCATGACTGACCCTTGTCCTTCCCTTCCCAAGGCCAGACTTAGGAAAAGGCTAACAATCTACAAGGCTAGGCTAGGGTAAGGCAGAGGATGCTAGTCTTAGGAACAAAGTGGTAGCCTAGATCCCTAGGAAAGTCAAATGCAGAAATTGGAGGGATTGGACTGTAGACCAGTCATAGGGAGAGAGTGGTAACGTAGCACTCTAGGCCAGTCTTAGAGAAAGGATGGTAGCCTAGAACTGTAGACCAGTTTTGGGTTGAGGCTGTAGCCTAGGACTCCAGGCCAGTGTTAGAGGGAGAGAGGCTGGAAACCCAGGACTACAGGTCAGTGTTAGGGAGAGGTTTGTTAGCCTAGGACTTTAGGCCAGTGTTAGGGAGAGGTTGATAGTTTAGGACTCCAGCCCAGTGTTAGGGAGAGGCTGGAAGCCCAGGACTCCAGGCCAGTATTAGGAAGAGGCTAGTAGCCTAAGACTTCAGGCCAGTGTTAGAGAGAGGGTGGCAGCGCAGGACTTCAGGCCAGTGTTAGAGGGAGAGAGGCTGGAAGCCCAGGACTCCAGGCCAGTGTTAGAGAGAGGGTGGCAGTGCAGGACTTCAGGCCAGTGTTAGAGGGAGAGAGGCTGGAAGCCCAGGACTCCAGGCCAGTGTTAGAGAGAGGGTGGCAGTGCAGGACTTCAGGCCAGTGTTAGGGAGAGGGTGGCAGCGCAGGACTTCAGGCCAGTGTTAGAGAGAGGGTGGCAGCACAGGACTTCAGGCCAGTGTTAGAGAGAGGTTGATAGTCCAGGACTCCAGGCCAGTGTTAGGGAGAGGTTGATAGCCTAGGACTTTAGGCCAGTGTTAGGGAGAGGGTGGCAGCGCAGGACTTCAGGCCAGTGTTAGAGAGAGGCTGGAAGCCCAGGACTCCAGGCCAGTGTTAGAGAGAGGCTGGAAGCCCAGGGCTCCAGGCCAGTGTTAGGGAGAGGTTGATAGCCTAGGACTTTAGGCCAGTGTTAGGGAGAGGTTGATAGCCCAGGACTTTAGGCCAGTGTTAGGGAGAGGTTGATAGCCCAGGACTTTAGGCCAGTGTTAGGGAGAGGTTGATAGCCCAGGACTCCAAGCCAGTGTTAGGGAGAGGTTGATAGCCCAGGACTTTAGGCCAGTGTTAGGGAGAGGTTGATAGCCCAGGACTCCAGGCCAGTGTTAGGGAGAGGTTGATAGCCTAGGACTTCAGGCCAGTGTTAGGGAGAGGTTGATAGCCCAGGACTTTAGGCCAGTGTTAGGGAGAGGTTGATAGCCCAGGACTTTAGGCCAGTGTTAGGGAGAGGTTGATAGCCCAGGACTCCAGGCCAGTGTTAGGGAGAGGTTGATAGCCTAGGACTTCAGGCCAGTGTTAGAGAGAGGGTGGTAGCGCAGGACTTCAGGCCAGTGTTAGGGAGAGGTTGATAGCCTAGGACTTTAGGCCAGTGTTAGGGAGAGGTTGACAGCCCAGGACTTTAGGCCAGTGTTAGGGAGAGGTTGATAGCCCAGGACTTTAGGCCAGTGTTAGGTTGATAGCCCAGGACTCCAGGCCAGTGTTAGGGAGAGGTTGATAGCCTAGGACCTCAGGCCAGTGTTAGGGAGAGGTTGATAGCCCAGGACTCCAGGCCAGTGTTAGGGAGAGGTTGATAGCCCAGGACTTTAGGCCAGTGTTAGGGAGTTGATAGCCCAGGACTGTAGGCCAGTGTTAGGGAGAGGTTGATAGCCCAGGACTCCAGGCCAGTGTTAGGGAGAGGTTGATAGCCCAGGACTTTAGGCCAGTGTTAGGGAGAGGTTGATAGCCCAGGACTTTAGGCCAGTGTTAGGGAGAGGTTGATAGCCCAGGACTTTAGGCCAGTGTTAGGGAGAGGTTGATAGCCTAGGACTTTAGGCCAGTATTAGGGAGAGGTTGATAGCCCAGGACTTTAGGCCAGTGTTAGGGAGAGGTTGATAGCCCAGGACTTTAGGCCAGTGTTAGGGAGAGGTTGATAGCCCAGGACTCCAGGCCAGTGTTAGGGAGAGGTTGATAGCCTAGGACTTCAGGCCAGTGTTAGGGAGAGGTTGATAGCCCAGGACTTTAGGCCAGTGTTAGGGAGAGGTTGATAGCCCAGGACTCCAGGCCAGTGTTAGAGGGAGAGAGGCTGGAAGCCCAGGACTACAGGCCAGTGTTAGAGAGAGGGTGGCAGCGCAGGACTTCAGGCCAGTGTTAGAGAGAGGGTGGCAGCGCAGGACTTCAGGCCAGTGTTAGAGAGAGGGTGGCAGCGCAGGACTTCAGCCCAGGACTACAGGCCAGTGTTAGAGAGAGGGTGGCAGCGCAGGACTTCAGGCCAGTGTTAGAGAGAGAGAGGCTGGAAGCCCAGGACTTCAGGCCAGTGTTAGAGAGAGGGTGGCAGCACAGGACTTCAGGCCAGTGTTAGAGAGAGGGTGGCAGCGCAGGACTTCAGGCCAGTGTTAGAGAGAGGGTGGTAGCGCAGGACTTCAGGCCAGTGTTAAAGAGAGGGTGGCAGCGCAGGACTTCAGGCCAGTGTTAGAGAGAGGGTGGCAGCGCAGGACTTCAGGCCAGTGTTAGAGAGAGGGTGGCAGCGCAGGACTTCAGGCCAGTGTTAGAGAGAGGGTGGCAGTGCAGGACTTCAGGCCAGTGTTAGAGAGAGGGTGGCAGCGCAGGACTTCAGGCCAGTGTTAGAGAGAGAGAGGCTGGAAGCCCAGGACTCCAGGCCAGTGTTAAGGAGAGGTTGATAGTCTAGGACTTTAGGCCAGGGTTAGGGAGAGGGTGGCAGTGCAGGACTTCAGGCCAGTGTTAGAGAGAGAGAGGCTGGAAGCCCAGGACTCCATGCCAGTGTTAGGCAGAGGTTGATAGCCTAGGACTTTAGGCCAGTGTTAGGGAGAGGGTGGCAGCGCAGGACTTCAGGCCAGTGTTAGAGAGAGGGTGGCAGCGCAGGACTTCAGGCCAGTGTTAAAGAGAGGGTGGCAGCGCAGGACTTCAGGCCAGTGTTAGAGAGAGGGTGGCAGCGCAGGACTTCAGGCCAGTGTTAGAGAGAGGGTGGCAGCGCAGGACTTCAGGCCAGTGTTAGAGAGAGGGTGGCAGCGCAGGACTTCAGGCCAGTGTTAGAGAGAGAGAGGCTGGAAGCCCAGGACTTCAGGCCAGTGTTAGAGAGAGGGTGGCAGCGCAGGACTTCAGGCCAGTGTTAGAGAGAGGGTGGCAGTGCAGGACTTCAGGCCAGTGTTAGAGAGAGAGAGGCTGGAAGCCCAGGACTCCAGGCCAGTGTTAGGGAGAGGTTGTTAGCCTAGGACTTTAGGCCAGTGTTAGGGAGAGGGTGGCAGCGCAGGACTTCAGGCCAGTGTTAGAGAGAGGGTGGCAGTGCAGGACTTCAGGCCAGTGTTAAAGAGAGGGTGGCAGTGCAGGACTTCAGGCCAGTGTTAGAGAGAGGGTGGCAGCGCAGGACTTCAGGCCAGTGTTAGAGAGAGGGTGGCAGCGCAGCACTTCAGGCCACTGTTAGAGAGAGAGAGGCTGGAAGCCCAGGACTTCAGGCCAGTGTTAGAGAGAGGGTGGCAGTGCAGGACTTCAGGCCAGTGTTAGAGAGAGGGTGGCAGCGCAGGACTTCAGGCCAGTGTTAGAGAGAGAGAGGCTGGAAGCCCAGGACTTCAGGCCAGTGTTAGAGAGAGGGTGGCAGCGCAGGACTTCAGGCCAGTGTTAGAGAGGGTGGCAGCGCAGGACTTCAGGCCAGTGTTAGAGAGAGAGAGGCTGGAAGCCCAGGACTCCAGGCCAGTGTTAGGGAGAGGTTGATAGCCTAGGACTTTAGGCCAGTGCTAGGGAGAGGGTGGCAGCGCAGGACTTCAGGCCAGTGTTAGAGAGAGGGTGGCAGTGCAGGACTTCAGGCCAGTGTTAAAGAGAGGGTGGCAGTGCAGGACTACAGGCCAGTGTTAGAGAGAGGGTGGCAGCGCAGGACTTCAGGCCAGTGTTAGAGAGAGAGAGGCTGGAAGCCCAAGACTTCAGGCCAGTGTTAGAGAGAGGGTGGCAGCGCAGGACTTCAGGCCAGTGTTAGAGAGAGGGTGGCAGCGCAGGACTTCAGGCCAGTGTTAGAGAGAGGTTGATAGCTTAGGACTTTAGGCCAGTGTTAGGGAGAGGGTGGCAGCGCAGGACTTCAGGCCAGTGTTAGAGAGAGAGAGGCTGGAAGCCCAGGACTCCAGGCCAGTGTTAGGGAGAGGTTGATAGCCTAGGACTTTAGGCCAGTGTTAGAGAGAGGGTGGCAGCGCAGGACTTCAGGCCAGTGTTAGAGAGAGGGTGGCAGCGCAGGACTTCAGGCCAGTGTTAGAGAGAGGGTGGCAGCGCAGGACTTCAGGCCAGTGTTAGAGAGAGGGTGGCAGCCCAGGACTCCAGGCCAGTGTTAGAGAGAGGGTGGCAGCCCAGGACTTCAGGCCACTGTTAGAGAGAGGGTGGCAGCGCAGGACTTCAGGCCAGTGTTAGAGAGAGGGTGGCAGCGCAGGACTTCAGGCCAGTGTTAGAGAGAGGGTGGCAGCGCAGGACTTCAGGCCAGTGTTAGAGAGAGGGTGGCAGCACAGGACTTCAGGCTAGTGTTAGAGAGAGGGTGGCAGTGCAGGACTTCAGGCCAGTGTTAGGGAGAGGGTGGCAGCGCAGGACTTCAGGCCAGTGTTAGAGAGAGGGTGGCAGCGCAGGACTTCAGGCCAGTGTTAGAGAGAGGGTGGCAGCGCAGGACTTCAGGCCAGTGTTAGAGAGAGGGTGGCAGCCCAGGACTCCAGGCCAGTGTTAGAGAGAGGGTGGCAGCGCAGGACTTCAGGCTAGTGTTAGAGAGAGGGTGGCAGTGCAGGACTTCAGGCCAGTGTTAGGGAGAGGGTGGCAGCGCAGGACTTCAGGCCAGTGTTAGGGAGAGGTTGATAGTCTAGGACTCCAGGCCAGTGTTAGAGAGAGAGAGGCTGGAAGCCCAGGACTCCAGGCCAGTGTTAGGGAGAGGTTGATAGCCTAGGAATCCTGGGCAGGTTTAGGGAGTGGTTGATGGCCTAAGACTCTGTAGTAAAGAAGACGATACAGACGTAAAATGAACTCAGTGTTTTTTTTAAATCAGGCCAAAAACCATCCCGAGCTTGGTCAAATCAAAGGGTTCAAGCACAAAATGAAGGTAACGGATGGCGCCAATCCAATAAAACACAGCTGAGAGGGGTACCTTTGAGCGTGAGAGATGACTTTCAAAAAGAATTAGAAAGTCTGGCTGAAAGAGGTAACATTGAACCTGTTCGGTCATCACTTTGGCTTGCCCACGTAGTTGTTACTCCCATCCCGTACCAAAAATTAGCAAAATGCTGGCGTCAATTGCTGGAGCCACGTTTTTTTACAAAACTTGACCTGCTTTCAGCATATCATCAGGTTGAACTAGAACCTGATTCTCACATTCTACTGCAGTTGTTCCCCCTTGGGGCACATTTCAGTGCTGTCGTATGCCATTCGGCTTGGCGTCGGCTGCATCAGTATTTCAAAGGGTGATGTTCATAAAACTATTGCTATCTTTCAAGATGATGTCTTGATTTACGCTCAAGAACGACAAACTCATGATGAAACTCTACACAAAGTACTAGATATCTTTCCAAAACAGCTATTGTTCTTAAAAGAGACAAGTGTAAATTCTTAAAAGATATGGTGGAATACTTGGCCATGTAATGTCAAGTTCTGGTATAAAACCTAAACCTGGATTAGTAAATGCCATTCTAGATGCACCTCCTCCAACTGACAAGAAGTGAGTAAAATCTTTTGTAGGTTTGAGTGAATTCTATTCACGTTTCATTCATAATTTTGCTGCTAAAGTGAGACCCATATCAAATTTGTTAAAGAAAAATGTTGAATTTGAGTGGAATGATGATTGTAAGAAGGCCTTTGAGTGGTTGAAAACCCAGCCGTCTTGTGTTCAAGCACTCACACCCTATGATCCTACCCTTTAACCGTGTGAGACGGTTGAGGCCAGCAAGTTTGGTTTGGGTGCGGTCTCGACACAAAATTCTGGGAAGGACGATCATACTTGTGGTTTGCCTCCAGGGTACTCCGAGATGCAGAAATACATATTTCCATTTTTGAAAAGGAATTGTTAGCATGCTGGTGGGCCACAGAAGACATTCGCAGCTATCTGTGGGGAGGCGGGTTATCCTTCACACAGACCACAGACCCTTGGTGTTCATTCTGAGTGGCAGCAATTCTAAAAATAAGGCTCCCAGAATAGCGCGATTTACTGCGAGGCTTCTACAATGGCAGTTTGCAGTAGTTTATATACCAGGGGGAGAGAATATTAGCGCTGACTATTTTTCATGCTTCCCTAGTAGTTCTAATGGTCTGTGTCAAGAGGAGCGAATGGCTGGAGAGTTTACTGATGACACTGAGAGTTTACTGATGACACTGAGAGGTACTGATGACACTGAGAGTTTACTGATGACACTGAGAGTTTACTGATGACACTGAGAGGTACTGATGACACTGAGAGGTACTGATGACACTGAGAGTTTACTGATGACACTGAGAGGTACTGATGACACTGAGAGTTGACTGATGACACTGAGAGGTACTGATGACACTGAGAGGTACTGATGACACTGAGAGGTACTGATGACACTGAGAGACACTGATGACACTGAGAGGAGACTTGTTTTGTTGCTGCTCTTGAGCTAGAGCCAGAGTGTTCATTTTCAGAATCTAAATGGAAAACAGCTACCAAGGAGGATGTGTTGTTACAAGAGGTTGGTGTGTACAAGGAGGATGTGTTGTTACAAGAGGTTGGTGTGTACACCAAGGAGGGTGTGTTGTTACAAGAGGTTGGTGTGTACACCAAGGAGGATGTGTTGTTACAAGAGGTTGGTGTGTACAAGGAGGATGTGTTGTTACAAGAGGTTGGTGTGTACACCAAGGAGGATGTGTTGTTACAAGAGGTTGGTGTGTACACCAAGGAGGGTGTGTTGTTACAAGAGGTTGGTGTGTACACCAAGGAGGTTGTGTTGTTACAAGAGGTTGGTGGGTACAAGGAGGATGTGTTGTTACAAGAGGTTGGTGTGTACAAGGAGGATGTGTTGTTACAAGAGGTTGGTGTGTACACCAAGGAGGGTGTGTTGTTACAAGAGGTTGGTGTGTACACCAAGGAGGATGTGTTGTTACAAGAGGTTGGTGTGTACACCAAGGAGGATGTGTTGTTACAAGAGGTTGGTGTGTACACCAAGGAGGATGTGTTGTTGCAAGAGGTTGGTGTGTACAAGGAGGATGTGTTGTTACAAGAGGTTGGTGTGTACACCAAGGAGGATGTGTTGTTACAAGAGGTTGGTGTGTACACCAAGGAGGATGTGTTGTTACAAGAGGTTGGTGTGTACAAGGAGGATGTGTTGTTACAAGAGGTTGGTGTGTACACCAAGGAGGATGTGTTGTTACAAGAGGTTGGTGTGATGGAAGTGAAAGCTGGCCAGGTTGCTGTGAGGCTGGTTCTGTCCGTGATCTCCCAGTGGGACTGTTCCCTTTGCCATGGAGGATGGCGCAGGCCAGATCCAGTCCAGCCCTTTCTCTGACATCAGTACCTAGGCACTAAGATTCAGATCTTCAGTGAGCCTCTCTCCACGGGGCTCCTCCTAATCGGGCCTACTTACTGTCCCCTCTTGAGGCCCCTTTGAGCTGGTTCACAACAAGTCCTTTCATAGCGCCCAAATGCCAACGAGTTCATCACAGGCCCTTTCATAGCATCTATATTCCAATGCGTTCATGCCCCAACTTTTCATATAGCCCGCCCATATGCTAATGCATTTATGCCACGCCCTTTCATAGCACCCATATGCCCATATGCCATGAGTTCAAGACATGCACTTCCATAGCGCCCAAATGCCAATGAGTTCAAGACAAGCCCTATGGTAGCGCCCAAATGGTGTGCTACCTTTACATAGCAGCTAGTCCCTTGGGAGCCATTACATCACAAGTACTCTATTGGGAGTCTTTACATCACAGGCCATCCACCCCGAGTCAGAGCATCGCAGGGAATCCATCAGGAATCCTTACATCCCAGGTACTATGCTCTCACTGCCTGGGAAAGCTGCCCTCATCCACCATCTTGTGCAGGGCCAAACTAGAGGCATCAAAAATGGCCCTACCCCGCGCACCTTCCCTCCGTGGACTGCTGTGTTGCCACTGCCCCTTCCTCCTGCTCTCCATGGTCAGCTTGTTGCCCCTGTTCCCTTCTCCCCTGGGCACTGTTGTCTACGTCTGTGCCCCTATCCCTTCCCCCCCTGCCCTCCATGGTCTACTGGCGTGCCCTTGCCCCCATGCTCCTGCCCTGCATGGTCTGTTGTGCCACTCCTGCCTGCCCTGCATGGTCCACTTGCTGCCAGTGCCTTCCCCTTGCCTTTCCTTGTTCGTATGCGTGCCCCTGCCCCTTCGCTTCGGCTCTCCATGGTCCATTGTGCTGCCATTGCCCCTCCTTCCTGCCCTGTATAATCAGCTTCCTTCCCCTGGCCTTTATTGCCCCCGTGCATGCCCCCTTTCCCCTCCCTTTGGTCCTTCATGGTCCACTGTGCTGCCATTTCCTCCTGCCTGTCCTGTGTGGTCTATTGTGCTTGTACTGACCTTGTCACCTGCCCTAAGTGGTGAGTGTGCTGCCCCTGTCACCTATCTCCTGCCCTTCACTGTCTGAGTCTGTGTCCCTACTCCATCCCTCCTGCCTTCCTTGGTCCAATGGGCTGCTACTCCCCCTCTCTCCTGCCGTCCAAGGTTTGTTGTGCTACCACAGCCTCTCTTGCCTGTCCTGCATGGTTGGCTTGCTGCCCTTTGCACCCTCCCCTCTGCCCTCTATGGTCTGTTGTTCTGCCACTGCCCCTCCCACCGGCTCGGTGTGGTCAGCTTGCTGCCTCCGCTGCGCTCCCCCTGCCGTCTGTGACCGAGTCCTTGCCCCTGCCCCCTCCCTCCATAAAGTTTTCTAATGAACAACTAGAGCGTTAACATTCTGTATTTATAACAAAAGTGTGGTACACCTGAAATCATCTTCATGGAATAAAACATGTAAAGCCTAATCGTTCTTTTGAAATGAAAAGTGAAGAAAAGGAAGGTTTTTCCCACAGAAGTTATGATTGATTCTCTAGAAAGCTAAAACGAGGACACCTGTTCCATACCCGCCAACATTCTATAACAAGAAAGTCGGAGATTTCGAAAAACAGCCGTGGGAATGTATGTCTGTTGAATCAGAGGCAATTTCAGACGAGAGACAGCCAACATAAAGCCATTCAGGAGTCTCCCGTCTGAATCAGTTCTACTCTCATGAGTTCTCAAATCGCAAAAAATAGCTTTTAAATTAGTTGCCATTTTTGTGTTTTTTTATCCAATTGATCACTTGATTATTTATTGCACAAGTAACTTAAGCATTTTGCACACTTCTAACATTGAGCTACATTGGGGCAGGGGTGGTGGTGACATTTGAACTACATTTGGGCCTTTTTTTCTCGGGCGACTATCTTGAGAGATGTTTTTGGCATCAAGCTCCCTCATTTCACCATTTAGTGCAGTTTTCAGTTTTACAGCTGTGATTCCATCAAGATGGCTTCAGGTGTCCCACAAATTTGTCATAAATACAGAATGTTAGCGCTCTGGTTGTTTATCGGAACACAGTGGTGAAGCTGCAGTAATATACTGGTGAATCAGCCGGCAGGCTGCTGCTGTGGGAAGTACATGTTTTACTCAGAATTTCAGACTTTATTCTCACGTGGCTGAGGAAGAAACTGTGAATTTATAGAAAATGTGCTCTTTATTTAGCTGCCGGAGCATCTTCCATCACCTCTATGCGAAAATCATGAGGGGAAAACTGTTTTCACTCAAACGTGATTCATGAAATCCCAGCAGAGAATCATCATTTTACACAGGCTAAAACCACCTCAGAATACACCACACTACTTAAAATAAGCATGGCACCATTAACAAATGATTGATAATGTGAATACAGTCTGTTACTGACTGACTGACTGACTGACTGAAATATTTATAAAGCGCTCTTATGCCGAGGCGTCTTGGCGCTGAGGAAGTAGCCAACCGCCAGATTTAACAGGCCTAGGGCTTAGTGAAGAGCCATGTTTTGATCATCTTTCTAAAGAGATCCCTACTTGGCTGCAGTCTCATGTGAATTGGGAGGGAATTCCACAGCTTGGCAGCTTGGTAGGAGAACCCCTACCGCCCCATCTGGCTCTGCTTATAGTAGAGAGTAGGACCAATCCGGTGTTTGCTGACCTGAGGCAGCGGACCGGTAGATATCTTGGAAATAGAAGTTGGATAGCTGACGCCCCTCCTCCATAAAGGGCTTTATGGACTATACATAAAGCCTTGAAATCTATTCTTCTGCGAACTGGTAGCCAATGGAGGCTTTTAGGCTTGCGGATGTTGGGTGATATTTAGGTAACTCTAACAATACTCGTGCAGCAGCATTTTGTAGAGACTGTAGTTTAGAGAGTTGTCTAACGCCAGCCCCCAGATATAACGCATTACAATAATCTAATCTGGACAACACCAATGCACCAACTACCGTTTTTCTTAACGAAGGTGGAATGAATGGAAGAATCTTCCGTAATATTTTCAACGTGAAGAAGCATGCCGATGTCACTTGATTAATCTGGGAGGCAAGAGTTAGGTCCTTATCTACCAGGAACCCCAGATTTCTGGCCTTCAGAGCAGTAACAGGAAGAGTTCCTGCTTCAAGCGGCCACCAGAGTTCACTCCAGACCGAGGGTTTTTGCCCGAACTCTATGACCTCAGTTTTTTCTGTATTTAGCTTCAAAAAGTTTAGATTCATCCAGGTCATCAGAGCCCTTAGGCAGTTCCGGAACCTTTCCGCTGTTAGGTCCAGGTTTTGCGCAACTGACACCACTAATTGGGTGTCGTCCGCGTATGATACAAGAGAGAGACCAAAGCTTTTTATAACTCTTGCCAGAGGTGCAACATATACATTGAACAAGGTGGGGGAAAGAGCAGAACCCTGGGGCACTCCACACGGAAGTGTAAACTTTCCCGACTGAAGTCCATCCCAGTGAATTGCCTGTTCCCGATTTGCCAGGTATGAGGCTAGAAGATCCAGTGCCTTCTCCCCAATACCAGCTTCTTTCAGCCTTTGTACCAACACCGTACGATTTACGGTATCGAACGCTGCAGTTAGATCGAGTAATATCAGGATGGCCCTGCCGCCTCCGTCCATCACCTTTCTGATCTCTTCTGTGGCCATGATCAAAGCTGTTTCTGTTGAATGCTGAGCTCTGAAACCATGTTGTGTGGGGTCTAGGACATTATTATTATCCAGATATTCCGTCAGTTCTCTGTTTAGTGCTTTCTCGAGTATCTTAGAAGGAAACGGGAGGCAAGAAATGGGTCTATAATTCTTGACCTCCAAAGGGTCAAGTGAAGTTTTTTTAGAATGGGTCTAATACAGACTTTTTCCAACACATTGGGAAAACCCCTGAAGTTATAATTGTGTTCAGTAAAGGGGTCAGACAGCCACTGATCAGCTCTGGGGCTAAGTGTATAATAGAAGGGGGGCAAGGGTCCAGAGGGGAGCCCGACTTAGTTTTCAACAATAGGCCTAATACTTGACTCTGTTCTAACAATTTATCTGAGCTCCTTTTTCGTAACCTTCAAAACCAGCCATTCATTGCAATGCATTTCAATGAGGTCGTTGTCCCCAAGTCCTGTAACGGCTGCCACAAAATGTTGTCAATGTTGTGGCTAGCCAATCAAAGGGGCCCCTTTGGGACACCCCAAATGCCCTTTGGGTGTCAGGGTGTGCTCACCCTGCCCCCTTACATATTTCTTTATTTCAATTTCAGGTTGCAGGGACCATGACCCTGAGTCCTGCAAGGGCTGCCACAACATATTGTTCAGGTTGTTACCAACCAATCAGGACTGACTAGTCCCCTTTAAATGGCCAATCAGAGCATATCTGTACATCAACTGTAAATATAGCTATAAAGTGTGAGCCTTAATTCTTCAAAAACAGCTGAACAGATTTACAACAACTCACTGAAGCACACTTTGTCTGGCTTTCCCTATGGAAATGGCATGAATCGTCCCTCTTTTCCTCAGCCCTCACTTGATGGATTGCCCGGAAACTTTCCAGGAAGGAGCTGAGTTGGATGAACTTTATGTTTTTTGGGATAGTTCGAGAAGATTTGTCAAACGGCTCCAAAGTTATTATGAAAACAAAAAAGCTCTTCCATAGGTAGTTATAGTTAAGACCTAGTTTCCATAGGAAAAGCGTTTTTTGTTTTGCTAATAACTTTGACGCAGATGGAGGAATCTCGCAAAACTTTCAAAACTAGTTTGCCACTCAATTAAGCTGCTGTTTGGAACATTTCAGGGTGATTTGTCAAGCGAGGGCCGAGAAAAAGGGGAGTCCCAAAACGCGTTTTCCACATGTAATTTCCCATAGGGATTTCAGACATGATTACAGCCCTAACCGATGTACGGAATGACACTAAATTTGGCAGAAAGCTAGATCTTGGTACAGAAAGAGCCCTTTTTGTAATTTGGTGTAAAATGTTCAGTAGTTTTAGAGTTATTAAAGGAAAAAGATTTATGTATATCTAGGGACGTGGCTGCTTCTCAGATCAGACAGATGTAATGATGAGATCTGATTGGCTGCCACCACTTCAACCAGGAAAAGGTGGCAGACACCTTGGGACTTGGACTCAGCTGGATCCCAAGAAAAAAAGTAAAAGAAACCATAAGGGGGCAGGGTAGGAATACTCGAATACTCTGACACCCTAGGCCTTGTGGTGGGGTCCTATAGGGAACCTGCCTGAGGCCAAAAAAATGTTTTCTTAAATTTTGCTGCAAATTCCCTGAGGATCCGCAACAAAATCTTTTTAAAAATCAAGCACTTTTTCCTGTGCTTGTGTTTTAATTTTTATGGTCTCTGGGTGGGCCTGGTTCCAGAGGGAGGGGGGGCTGGGGAGGAATTTAAAGATTTGGTGGGGGGGCACGCGTGGCCCCCCCTCCCGGGCCGATTTTAGGCCCAGGTACCCCACCCAACAGGGCCTGGCCATTAAAATATATTGGGAAGGGGGCACGCAGCCCCAATCTCAGGCCAATTTCAGCCCTTAGGACCCCATTCCCGGGGGCCCGGCCGTAGCTTCAAAGGGGGAGGGGGCATTCACCCTCTCCTCCCTGATTTTGGCCCAGCAGACCCCATCTTCTGGGGCTCGCCCAAAACAAGAGAGGGGTGCTGGGCTGCGCGGCTCCCCTCCCAGAGCCATTAATGGCCATAAGAATCCCATCCCCCACGGTCTGGCTTCAGCTACGTCTCAGGGTGCCCACCCCCAGGACATAGCGGTTTCCCTACCCACACTGGCGCGGGCAGGGATACCTGTGTGTGCTCTCGCTTGGCGGGAGCAATTTCAAAGCTCCCACTAAGTGAGAACAAACACAAAGTCCGCTCTCAGCTGGCGGGAGCTTTAAAAATGTATCCACCAGCTGGGAGTGGAGTTCAGATCTGTTTCCCTGCCCACAGTGATGCCCCCCTCCCAATTAAAAAGCTACAGAGCCCCAGGGAATGGGGTCCCCGGGGCCAAATGGGTCATGTGGGGGGAGGCCATATGTCCCCCTCCCTCTCAATCTTTACAGCCGGGCCCCAGGAGATAGAGTCCTCGGTCCGAATTTGGCCCAGGGAGGGGGGTGCGTGTCCTCCGCCCATTTAGAATATGGCTGGTCCCATGGGGATGTGGTCCCCGGGGCAGTAATTGACTCGGAGAGGGGGGCTGTGTGCCCACATCCTGAGTTTCCTGCATGTGAGAGGATGGCCCTGAGGCCAACCCCTCATCGAGCACAGACGAAGGCCGTGTGCAGCGTGAGGTTGGTGCCTGCACGGGGTTGGCCGCAGGGTCTGGCTGCAGCAGGGGTTTGAATTAATGTGAGGTAATTCAAAATGACTTAACATTAAACAAAAAACCAGAAATTCACTGAAAAAAACAAAGGTTACAGGGATGTTATAGTAAGGTTCAGATGTTACACACACAAACCATGGAAATTCAGCAGTTAGAGTTATCTCAAGAAACTATAACTTGCGTCCTAAGGTAACTATAGCTTGCGCTCTTACCACGCACTGCTAATTACCCCACATATTATTGGGGTAATGTCACCAGTCGTGACATCTTCTGTGACATCATTGATAATATCACTGCAACATTTGCAATAAAATTATTGAGGGGAAAACTGCATGGTGTGGGTGTGAGTTATAGTTACCTTAAGGCACGTTTTATAGTTTCTTCAGATAAGTATAACTATAACTTCTGACTCTCTATGGTTTTGTGTGTATATAATCTGAACATATCTATAACATCCCTGCAATCCTTCGTTTTTTGTGTATGCATATATACATATATATAGATTAACAGAGTTGCTTACATGTAGCCATGAACTAGCTTCAGCTTGTTAAGTTTTCTGAAGATCCGTGAAAGAGTAAAATTCCTTCCTATTTATAGAATTGTAAATGAGTACCCCTGGAGTATTCAGTTCTGAACTGTATTCTGCAGAGCTTTTTTTGGGATATGTCAATAGCAAATGTCTTTTACATCTGTGAGCTGAAATAATAAAATAGAATAAAATTTAAATATAAGGAAATAAAAATAAAATATTTGGACCATCAGTCAGTCTAGCTAGCCCATCTAGGCCATCAGTCAGTCTAGCTAGCCCATCTAGGCCATCAGTCAGTCTAGCTAGCCCATCTAGGCCATCAGTCAGTCTAACTAGCCCATCTAGGCCATCAGTCAGTCTAACTAGCCCATCTAGGCCATCAGTCAGTCTAGCTAGCCCATCTAGGCCATCAGTCAGCCTAACTAGCCCATCTAGGTATTTAAGAGTTGCATAGGGTTGCTGGGGGGGTGGTATTATTTGTTCAGCTCTGGAACTCGCTGTCACTGGAGTTCACTGAGTTCCTTTGATCAAGTGCCTAGAGGCAGTTAGTCTAGCAGGGAGGTGCTATGACAGGATGATCGAGCAGTGCTAGAGCCACAGGCACTATTCAGGAGCACTGTTCTCCCAGCCCCTTCCCCCTCCCCTAGAGGCATCAACACCCCACCTGTGCTCTTCTTTTCCTCTTTCTTCATCTTCTTCAGACGCTTGAGCAGACCCCTGAGGTCAGTGATGCCATACTGGAAGGCAATCTTCTCGTACTCAGATGGGGGCGCCCCCTTCAGGATCTCCCAGACATCCACCTCTGGAGCAGCCTCACTCTTCATCTCACCTCTGGGGTTATTGGAGGAAAACATGATGTCAGATGGACACAGCCCACTGTGTGACGTCAGATAAAGTGTTCAATAATTTCAAAGAAAAGTAAACATACCATGCACCGGAGGGGTAAACATACCATGCACTGGAGGAGTAAACATGCCATGCACTGGAGGAGTAAACATACCATGCACTAGAGGGGTAAACATACCAAGCACTGGAGGAGTAAACATACCAGGCACTGGAGGAAGAAACATACAATGCTGGAGAAGTAAACATGCCATGCAGTTGGTAGGATATTATAGGACCCTACATGCAACATGCACCAGGAAACTTCTATAGGCACCTATGC
Source organism: Calotriton arnoldi (assembly GCA_963921515.1). Classification (NCBI taxonomy): domain Eukaryota; kingdom Metazoa; phylum Chordata; class Amphibia; order Caudata; family Salamandridae; genus Calotriton; species Calotriton arnoldi. Next base: position 500,498 of record CAWUFW010003157.1, read on the forward strand.
ATGCTATGCACTGGGAGATTGGTCATAGAAACCTAAACATGCCATGCACTGGGCAGCATTTCAGAGGACGCAACATGCAGAGTGCACCACAAACATTATTCAAAGGAATCTATGCAGGCACTTCTGAGACTGGTGAATGGAGGCACTGCTGAGACTGGTGAATTGAGGCACTGCTGAGACAGAAGTGAGGAGGCACAGCTGACACAGATGTGATGAAACACTGTTGAAGCTGGTAAAATGGAGGCACTGCTGAGACTGGTGAATGGAGGCACAGCTGAGACACTGTTGAGACTTCAGAATAGAGGCACAGCTGGGACAGATGTGTGGAGACACTGTTGAGGCAGTGAAAAGAAGGCACTGTTGAGGCTGGTGAATGGAGGCACAGCTGAGATACTCTTGAGACTTGTGAATGGAAGCTAAGAAAGAAGTGAGATGGCACTGCTGAGACTGGTAAAATGGAGGCACTGCTGAGGCTAGTGAATGGAGGCACAGCTGACACAGATGTGATGAAACACTGTTGAAGCTGGTAAAAAGGAGGCACTGCTGAGACTGGTGAATGGAGGCACAGCTGAGACAGATGTCATGAGACACTGTTGAGGCTGGTGAAAAGGTGCCACAGCTCAGACTGGTGAAAGGCTACCCAGCTGACAGATGTGATGAGACACTGTTGAGGCTGGTGAAAAGGAGGCACTGCTGAGACTGGTGAATGGAGGCACAGCTGAGAGAGATGTGTGCAGACACTGTTGAGGCAGGTGAAAAGAAGGCATTGCTAAGGCTGGTGAATGGAGGCACAGCTGACACAGATGAATGAATGTGAGGAGACACTGTTGAGACTGGTGAAAAGGAGGTCTTGTTGAGGCTGGTGAATGGAAGCACAGCTGAGACACTGTTGAGACTTGAGAATGGAGGCACAGCTGGGACAGACGTGTGGAGACACTGTTGAGGCGGTGAAAGGAAGGCACTGTTGAGGCTGGTGAATGGAGGCACAGCTGAGATACTCTTGAGACTTGTGAATGGAAGCACAGCTGAGAAAGAAGTGAGGAGGCACTGCTGAGACTGGTAAAATGGAGGCACTACTGAGGCTAGTGAATGGAGGCACAGCTGAGACAGATGTGATGAGACACAGTTGAGGCTGGTGAAAAGGAGGCACAGCTGAGACTGATGAATGTAGGCACAGCTGAGACACTTGACAACTGGGCAAAGGAGGCATTGCTGAGACTGGAGAATGTACGCACAGCTGAGACAGAAGTGAGCAGACATTGTTGAGGCAGATGAAATGAAAGCGCTGCTGAGACTGGTGAATGGAGGCACAGCTGAGACACTGCTGAGACTGGTGAATGGAGGCACAGCTGAGACCGAAGTGAAGATGCACTGCTGAGACTGGTGAAAGGAGGCACTGCTGAGGCTGGTGAATGGTGGCACAGTTGAGACAGAAGTTCGGAGACACTGTTGAGGCTGGTGAAAAGGAGGCACTGCTGAGACTGGTGAATGGAGGCACATCTGAGACAGAGGTGATCAGACACTATGGAGGCTGGTAAAAAGGAGGTGCTGCTGAGCCTGGTGAATGGCGGCACAGTTGAGAAAGAAGTTAGGAGACACTGTTGAGGCTGGTGAAAAGGGGGCACTGCTGAGCCTGGTGAATGGGGGCACAGCTGAGACTGTTGAGACTGGCGAATGGAGGCACAGCTGAGACAGAAGTGAGGAGGCACCACTGATACTGGTGAAAAGGAGACACTGCTGAGGCTGGTGACTGGGGGCACAGCTGAGACACTGTTGAGACTGGTGAATGGAGACACAGCTGAGATAGATGTGAGGAGACACTGTTGAGGCTGGTGAAAAGGGGGCACTGCTGAAACTGGTGAATGGAGGCACAGCTGAGACACTGTGGAGACTGGTGAATGGAGACACAGCTGAGATAGATGTGAGGAGACACTGTTGAGGCTGGTGAAAAGGAGGCACTACTGAGAATGGTGAATGGAGGCACAGCTGAGACACTGTGGAGACTGGTGAATGGAGACACAGCTGAGATAGATGTGAGGAGACACTGCTGAGGCTGGTGAAAAGGAGACACTGCTGAGGCTGGTGAATGGAGGCACAGCTGAGACAGATGTGAGGAGACCAAGTTAAGGGTGGTGAAATGAAGACACTGCTGAGTCTGGTGAATGGAGGCACAGCTGGGGCAGATGTGTGGAGACACTGCTGAGGTGGTGAAAAGAAGGCACTGCTGAGGCTGGTGAATGGAGGCACAGCTGAGACACTGCTGAGACTGGTGAATGGAGACACGGCTGAGATAGATGGGAGGAGACACTGTTGAGGCTGGTGAAAAGGAGGCACTGCTGAAACTGGTGAATGGAGGCACAGCTGAGACACTGTGGAGACTGGTGAATGGAGACACAGCTGAGATAGATGTGAGGAGACACTGTTGAGGCTGGTGAAAAGGAGGCACTGCTGAGACTGGTGAATGGAGGCACAGCTGAGACACTGTGGAGACTGGTGAATGGAGACACAGCTGAGATAGATGTGAGGAGACACTGCTGAGGCTGGTGAAAAGGAGACACTGCTGAGGCTGGTGAATGGAGGCACAGCTGAGACAGATGTGAGGAGACCAAGTTAAGGCTGGTGAAATAGAGACACTGTGGAGACTGGTGAATGGAGACACAGCTGAGATAGATGTGAGGAGACACTGTTGAGGCTGGTGAAAAGGAGGCACTGCTGAGACTGGTGAATGGAGGCACAGCTGAGACAGATGTGAGGAGACCAAGTTAAGGCTGCTGAGTCTGGTGAATGGAGGCACAGCTGGGACAGATGTGTGGAGACACTGCTGAGGCGGTGAAAAGAAGGCACTGCTGAGGCTGGTGAATGGAGGCACAGCTGAGACACTGCTGAGACTGTTGAACGGGGGCACAGCTGAGACAGAAGTGAAGAGACACTGTTGAGGCTGGTGAAAAGGAGGTACTGCTGAGGCTGATGAATGGAGGCACAGCTGAGACACGGTTGAGACTGGTAAATGGAGGCACAGTTGAGACACTGCTGAGACTGGTGAATGGGGGCACAGCTGAGACAGAAGTGAAGAGACACTGTTGAGGCTGGTGAAAAGTAGGTACTGCTGAGGCTGATGAATTGAGGCCCAGCTGAGACACTGTTGAGACTGGTAAATGGAGGCACAGTTGAGACAGATGTGAGGAGACACTGTAGATAGTGGTGAAGGGAGGCACTTCTGAGACAAATGTGAGGAGATACTGTGAGGCTGATGAAAAGAGGGCACTCATGAGGCTGGTGAATGGAGGCACAGCTGAGATTGGTATGTGGAGGCACTGCTGTTACTGATAAGTGGAGGCGCTGCTGATTGTGGAGGCGCTGCTGAGACTGGTATGTGGAGGGGCTGCTGAGACTGGTATGTGGAGGGGCTGCTGGGACTGGTATGTGGGGTTTCAAAGAGCAAGCAACAAGGTTTCGAGGATGGATATTTGGTTTTCAGAAGTCACTATTCAGACATAAAGAGTGAGACACTAGTGAGGGGAGGCTGAACAAAGTGATGAAACTAGTTTAAGGAGATAATCTCTGGTTTGAAAGAAGTGAGGGGTCACTATATTTGAGAATGATCAGAGTAAAGACTGGTTAGGTTGGTGTAAAATGGGGTGTGCAAGGCTAGGAACAGGTCCCAGGGATCCCTTTGGAGACAGTTTAATAAACTTCACAGTAGTGAGTGAGTGAGTGAGTGAGTGAAGGACACACAAAGGACAGTTGGAGCAGGGAGTCTAATCTCTGGCTCTGGTTGTGAAGGAGTTGAGGTCTTGAGGGTGTGTCACTTCACACATGGAACAAGAGATGTTTTTTTGAAACTCTTACCGATGCACAGAGCGCAGGAAGCTGCTGGACTCGGAGGGGTAAGAGTCACTCAGACATGCATGCAACAGTCACATCATCGTCGGAGGGCGAGAGACATGGTGACAGCAAGACATGTTACAGCATGTAACTGTCATCAGCATTATTATCACATCCACTCCTTCACCCACTGGGCATAGGCACAGAGGCGCAGGCAGATGCCATGCAGATCCAATGTCATGGCACACCTGCCAGGTGCACCCCCATCAGTGGTGGGAGAGCATAACACCACAAATCATGTTAATGCCCTGGCACCATGCACACTACCAGAATGGGTAGTGCGTGCCCCGCACTAGGCAGTGCCCACCACCAGTATGGTGGGGCACCCTACCGCTCTAGGTAGGGCCCACCACCAGTATGTTGGGGCATGCTCCCACTCTAGGTAGTGCCCACCACCATCATGTTGGGGTACGCTCCCGCACTAGGTAGTGCACACCACCAGTAGGGTGGGGCACCCTCCCGCAATAGGTAGTGCAGTGCCACCTGGCACAACACCAGCATGGGTGGGGCATGCAGCCGCTCTAGGTTGTGCCCACCACCAGTATGTTGGGGCATGCTCCCGCACTAGGTAGTGCCCCCCCACCGCATGGTGGGGTACACTACTTCAATCAGTAGTACAGTGCCACCCAGCACACCCCCAGCATGGGTGGGGCATGCTACAGGGCATGCCAATGCAATGCTGTGAGACCCACCACCCTTGGTGCAGCACAGGCAGCACTTTGTGACCCAGTGCCACTGATCACACCACAAGGGTGTGTCGCCCACACGGCAGTACCTACTACCAGCCCCATACGGCGCTGGCGGGATACTGTGCCTAAAACACTCATTGAGAAAAGACAGGAAGGACATGCAGAGAAGAGCAGATGAGAGAAGAAACTGAAGAAGATGGTGAGAGATGCCAGAGAAAAAGAGAGAACTAAATCAGAGTGGAGCAAAAGAGGTCAGTGGATACAAGGAGGGGGACAACATGAAATAGAAAACACAGACCAGAGAATGAGAGGAAACAAAGGATCAAAAGAAGAAGGAATGAAGAAAATAAAGGAAATAAATGGTGGGGAGTGAGAGAAGGAATGACATAGAAACAGAGAGTAGAGGAATGAAAAATAGAAGGAAGGGCAGAAGTCCAAACCCAGACTCCACCCTCTCTTTCCAACCTTTAAACCTTCAAAGCTTAGCATGCATGTAATATAAACACATCTTACTCTCTGAAACAGGCACCACAGGAGAGCATCACGCAGGTGTCCGAGGTGGGGGATCCGGATAAGACCCAGAGGGAATACAGGTCACGACCAGGAGCCATTGAAACAGGAGGTGGGTGTCCAGACAGGAGCCGAGAGGGACAAGGGGAAGGGAAAAAGAGAATGAGACATTGACTTAGAAAAGCATAGAGTGAGCAGGGGCTCTCAGCCCTCTGTAGTGCATAGAACAACCAGGTATCAGAGCTAGAATCAGAAACATGTGTCAGAGCAAGAATCAGACACATGTGTCAGAGCTAACAATCAGAACCATGTGCCAGAACTATAAACATATTTCTAAAGACAGTGGTCCCTAGACAAGGATTAATGAGAGCAAACAATAAATATAGACCCAATCAGTACTATATTTTAAAGCTGTCCAGCCTATAAACATAAACATGTGTCAGAAATAGAATCAGACATATGTATCAGAGCAAGAATCAGAACCACGGGCCACAGCAAGAATCAGAAACATGTGGCAGAGGAAGAATCAGAACCACGGGCCACAGCAAGAATCAGAAACATGTGTCAGAGCTAGAATTGGAACCATGTATTAGAGCAAGAATCAGAAACATGTGTCAGAGCTAGAATTGGAACCATGTATTAGAGCAAGAATCAGAAACATGTGAAAGAGCTAGAATCGGAACCATGTATCAGAGCAAGAATCAGAAACATGTGAAAGAGCTAGAATCGGAACCATGTATCAGAGCAAGAATCGGAACCATGTATCAGACCAAGAATCAGAAACATGTGGCAGAGCAAGAATCAGAAACATGTGTCAGAGCAAGAATCAGAACCACAGACCACAGCCAGAATCAGAAACATGTGTAAGAGCTAGAATTGGAACCATGCATTAGAGTAAGAATCAGAAACATGTGTCAGAGCTAGAATTGGAACCATGTATTAGAGCAAGAATCAGAAACATGTGGCAGAGCAAGAATCAGACACATGTATCAGAGCAAGAATCAGAAACATGTGGCAGAGGAAGAATCAGAACCACAGGCCACAGCAAGAATCAGAAACATGTGTCAGAGCTAGAATTGGAACCATGTATTAGAGCAAGAATCAGATACATGTGTCAGAGCTAGAATCAGAACCACGTTTTAGAGCAAGAATCAGAAACATTCGTCAGAGCTAGAATCAGAACCACGTATCAGACCAAGAATCAGAAACATGTTTCAGAGATAGAATCAGACACATGCATCAGAGCAAGATTCAGAAACATGCGACAGAGAAAGATTCAGAACCACAGACCACAGCCAGAATCAGAAAGATGTGTCTGAGCAGAATCAGAACCACGTATCAAACCAAGAATCAGAAACATGTGTCAGAGATAGAATCAGACAGAGGCATCAGGGGAAGAATCAGACACATGCATCAGAGCACGAGTCAGAAACATGCGTCAGAGCTAGAATCAGAAACAGGTGTCAGATCAGGAATCAGAAACATGTGTCAGAGCAAGAATCAGACAAATGCATCAGAGCACGAATCAGAAACATGTATCAGAGCAAGAATCAGAAACAGGTGTCAGATCAGGAATCAGACACATGTATCAGAGCAAGAATCAGAAACATGTGTCAGAGCAATAATCAGAACCACAGGCCAGAGCAAGAATCAGAAACATGTGGCAGAGAAAGAATCAGACACATGTATCAGAGCAAGAATCAGAAACATGTGTCAGAGCAATAATCAGAACCCCAGGCCAGAGCAAGAATCAGAAACATGTATCAGAGATAGAATTGGAACCATGTATTAGAGCAAGAATCAGAAACATGTGTCAGATCTAGAATTGGAACCATGCATAAGAGCAAGAATCAGAAACATGTGTCAGAGCTAGAATTGGAACCATGTATTAGAGCAAGAATCAGAAACATGTGTTAGATCTAGAATTGGAACCATGCATTAGAGCAAGAATCAGAAACATGTGTCAGAGCTAGAATTGGAACCATGCATTAGAGCAAGAATCAGAAACATGTGAAAGAGCTAGAATCGGAACCATGTATCAGACCAAGAATCAGAAACATGTGGCAGAGCAAGAATCAGACACATGTATCAGAGGAAGAATCAGAAACACGTGTAAGAGCTAGAATCGGAACTATGTATCAGACCATGAATCAGAAACATGTGGCAGAGCAAGAATCAGACACATGTATCAGAGCAAGAATCAGAAACAGGTGTCAGATCAGGAATCAGAAACATGTGGCAGAGCAATAATCAGAACCTCAGACCACAGCCAGAATCAGAAAGATGTGTCTGAGCTAGAATCAGAAACATGTGTCAGATCAGGAATCAGAAACATGAGGCAGAGCAAGAATCAGACACATGTATCAGAGCAAGAATCAGAAACATGTGTCAGAGCAAGAATCAGAACCACAGGCCAGAGCAAGAATCAGAAACATGTGTCAGAGCTAGAATTTGAACCATGTATTAGAGCAAGAATCAGAAACATGTGAAAGAGCTAGAATCGGAACCATGTATCAGACCAAGAATCAGAAACATGTGGCAGAGCAAGAATCAGACACATGTATCAGAGCAAGAATCAGAAACATGTGTCAGAGCAAGAATCAGAACCACAGGCCAGAGCAAGAATCAGAAACATGTGTCAGAGCTAGAATTAGAACCATGTATTAGAGCAAGAATCAGAAACATGTGAAAGAGCTAGAATCGGAACCATGTATCAGACCAAGAATCAGAAACATGTGGCAGAGCAAGAATCAGACACATGTATCAGAGCAAGAATCAGAAACGGGCCTCAGATCAAGAATCAGAAACATGTGGCAAAGCAAGAATCAGACACATGTATCAGAGCAAGAATCAGAAACATGTGTCACAGCAAGAATCAGAACCAGGGGCCACAATTTACATATGTACAGATGTGCAAATTTAGGAAAAGGATTAATCACAGTAACATATGTTTATTTTCATGTATCTGTTGAGGTCCTGAATTGAAAAATATGCGTCAGAGCTAGAATCAGAAACAGGTGTCAGATCAGGAATCAGAAACATGTGGCAGAGCAAGAATCAGACTAATGTATCAGAGCAAGAATCAGAAACATGTGGCAGAGCAAGAATCAGAACCACAGGCCACAGCAAGAATCAGAAACATGTGTCAGAGCTAGAATTGGAACCATGTATTAGAGCAAAAATCAGAAACGTGTCAGAGCAAGAATCAGAAACATGTGTCAGAGATAGAATCAGACACATGCATCAGAGCAAGAACAGAAACTTTGTCAGAGCAAGAATCAGAACCACAGACCAGAGCAAGAATCAGAAACATGTGTCAGAGCTAGAATTGGAACCATGTATTAGAGCAAGAATCAGAAACATGTGAAAGAACTAGAATCGGAACCATGTATCAGACCAAGAATCAGAAACATGTGTCAGAGCAAGAATCAGAACCACAGGCCAGAGCAAGAATCAGAAACATGTGTCAGAGCTAGAATTGGAACCATGTATTAGAGCAAGAATCAGAAACATGTGAAAGAGCTAGAATCGGAACCATGTATCAGACCAAGAATCAGAAACATGTGGCAGAGCAAGAATCAGACACATGTATCAGAGCAAGAATCAGAAACATGTGTCAGAGCAGGAATCAGAACCACAGGCCAGAGCAAGAATCAGAAACATGTGTCAGAGCTAGAATCGGAACCATGTATCAGACCAAGAACGAGAAACATGTGGCAGAGCAAGAATCAGACACATGTATCAGAGCAAGAATCAGAAACGGGCCTCAGATCAAGAATCAGAAACATGTGGCAAAGCAAGAATCAGACACATGTATCAGAGCAAGAATCAGAAACATGTGTCACAGCAAGAATCAGAACCAGGGGCCACAATTTACATATGTACAGATGTGCAAATTTAGGAAAAGGATTAATCACAGTAACATATGTTTATTTTCATGTATCTGTTGAGGTCCTGAATTGAAAAATATGCGTCAGAGCTAGAATCAGAAACAGGTGTCAGATCAGGAATCAGAAACATGTGGCAGAGCAAGAATCAGACACATGTATCAGAGCAAGAATCAGAAACATGTGGCAGAGCAAGAATCAGAACCACAGGCCACAGCAAGAATCAGAAACATGTGTCAGAGCTAGAATTGGAACCATGTATTAGAGCAAGAATCAGAAACATATGTCAGAGCAAGAATCAGAACGAGGTATCAGATCAAGAATCAGAAACATGTGTCAGAGATAGAATCAGACACATGCATCAGAGCAAGAAACAGAAACATGTGTCAGAGCAAGAATGAGAACCACAGAAAGAATCAGAAAGATGTGTCAGAGCAGAATGAGAACCAGGTATCAGAGCAAGAATCAGAAACATGTGTCAGAGATAGAATCAGACAGAGGCATCAGGGGAAGAATCAGAAACATGTGTCAGAGCAAGAATCAGAAACATGTGTCAGAGCAAGAATCAGAAACATGTGTCAGAGCAAGAATCAGAACCACGGGCCGCAATTTACATATGTACAGATGTGCAAATTTAGGAAAAGGATTAATCACAGTAACATATGTTTATTTTCATGTATCTGTTGAGGTCCTGAATTGAAAAATAAATTAACACAAAGAGATATTATTTTTGTGTTGTATATTAAGAATTTTTGTTTTACATATTTCAAGCTGATTAGATTTGTGTTGAACCCTTTGGGGCCATTGCGTAGTGCGCTTCATAAAGTGTGCAGGTCTTTGCGCACCAAGCCTAGCAAGTGATTTTTTCAGGTATAGTGGCAGATCCCATACATGAAGCAGCACACATTGATTCACTGAAAAGGTAGAATACAATACAGCATAAGTTGGGAAACAGGGTGTGCAGGTTGAATTAGTTATTTTTAGAGTGAGCTGGACACCACCTTTACTCCAGACAGTAACAACAGGTGGTGGTGACCTGGACAATACCCTCACACCTGACAGGAGCCATCCTCATCCCTGGAGGGAGTCACTGGTGACAGTGACCTGGACATCACCCTCACACCTGGCAGGAGCCATCCTCATCCCTCACAGGAGTCACTGGTGGCAGTGACCTGGACATCACCCTCACACCTGGCAGGAGCCATCCTCCTCCCTGGAGGGAGTTACTGGTGACAGTGACCTGGACATCACCCTCACACCTGGCAGGAGCCATCCTCATCCCTCACAGGAGTCACTGGTGGAAGTGACCTGGACATCACCCTCACACCTGGCAGGAGCCATCCTCCTCCCTGGAGAGAGTCACTGGTGGCAGTGACCTGGACATCACACTCACACCTGGCAGGAGCCATCCTCATCCCTCACAGGAGTCACTGGTGGCAGTGACCTGGACATCACCCTCACACCTGGCAGGAGCCATCCTCCTCCCTGGAGAGAGTCACTGGTGGCAGTGACCTGGACATCACCCTCACACCTGGCAGGAGCCATCCTCATCCCTGGAGGGAGTCAGTGGTAGCCATCACCCTCACAAATGGCCACAGGTAGCAGTGAGCTGCGCACTACCCTCACCCCTGGCTAGAAGCACAATCACCCCTGACAAGAATGACTGATGCCAGTAGGTTCCTCCTTACCCCCACCTTGGCAGGGTTCCACAGTGGACTCTTCTTACCCTCACCCTTGCCTGACCCCCAATCTCCAGAGGAATCCCCTGCGCCAGTGCGTAGTTTCTTAACCTTGGACAGAACAGTCATCAGAGTTCACATGAAGACTCGCAGCTTCTGCAGCAAAAAAAAACTCGAGCGATAAGAATGAGGCACTATAGAGGCGTGTCACAGCTCCGGCAGTACCACCTCCTCCCAGTAGGTGGCCCTCTAAGGAATCAAACTACAGAAGTGACACTGGGGATGTCCATAGACTGTTCTTCTCCCAGCAGGAGGTGATGCAGGGAATAGAATATAAGTGCTCTACTTGAGTGGTACCTCGGAGCTCCTACAGTCCACGGCTCTCCCAGCAGGGAATGGAATTATGAGTCTTTTTTTCTGCAGGTGGAAGTTTTCTACTCACCTCTTCTTCAATAAAGCACTGAAATCCAGCTCGCCTGCTTCTTCTTTTCCGTCCCCGCTGTAGAGAGAGAGACAAGACCAGAGGTAAGTCGGCTTGGGTGTGCACGGGCAGTCATGGTAGGCACTTGCCCTGTGTGTGGTGGTGTATTAGTGGTGTGGTCTTTATAACTCTACAATGGTGCTTGTCTTCTTAGGGGAGGGGCTGGGTTTGTCTACCAAAGCCCCTCCCTTAGTGGGGCTGTCCCTCGCACCACTTGTTGATGGTTCTAGCATGCCTTGATTACTTACCAGAAACCTCCATTAATCCAAGACCTACCGTTCCTCACCACAATCCTTACACATGAGACTGACAGACTACTACTGCTAGTAAAGAGAGAATCTTCACAGCCGCACCCCCACCTTTAGGGGTCCAGGGAGGTTCACAGGTGCCCTAGTGCCGAGCCCATCAATGCTCCTAGAGTGATGGGATGCGGGTAAGAGCCATGTTGAGAAAGAGTGTGACTGACAGAAACGAGGATAACCAGGATGTAATCTAGGTAAAAGCTGCACATTCCTCTCTTTCCACCGTCCTTACTCAAGGTGTGAACCAAACCAAGAAAAAGACATTGGTCCAACCACAAAAACGAAACTGAAGTCGTGATACATGACAAAGCATGCAGTAAATGTATTATCCACAAAACAGAACACGTTGAATTCTAGTTTGAGCTGGACAAGAACACCTGCCATGTCCCTCAAGTGCGGTGATGCTCACCTGTGATTAATAATATTGCACCAAGGTATGTACCGATGTCCAATCATCAATCATCAATCAATCAATAAGGATTTATAAAGTGCGTCAAATCAACCGTGAGGGTCTCAAAGCGCTGGACCTGCTCCTTGCGTCGTGGTGATCGGTTCACTTGAGCAGCCAGGTCAAGAGTCCCTTCTTGAATTCCCGTAGCGATGAGGCATTCCTGAGGTGCAAGGGAAGGTCAATCCAAGCTTTGGCCGCCAGGTGTGAAAAGGAGCGTCCTCCACTGTTGGATCGGCAGATCCATGGGGTGTCTGCGAGGAAGAGGGAGGCGGATTGTACGTGTCTGCTCGGTTGGTGGAAATGTCATGCGTTTGTTGATGTACGCTGGTCCTTCATTGTGCAGGGATTTGTATGCGCGGATCAACATTTTGAACTGTATCTCTTCTGGATTGGGAGCCAGTGGGGCTTCTTGAGGTGCGGTGTGATGTGGGTCCATCTGGGGAGGGCGAGGATGAGTCTTATAGCTGAGTTTTGTATTGTCTGTAGTCTTTTCAGGAGGCGTGCGGTGGTTCCTACATAGAGTGTGTTCCCATAGTCCAGCCTCGCTGGTAACGAGGGCCTAAGGGGCGGTCAGTGTGGTGTTGACTGGGAGCCACCTGAAGATTCTGCAAAGCATGCATAGGGTGTGGAAGGAGGCAGATAAGACTGCATTTACTTATTTCTTCATAGATAGCTTGCTGTCCAAGATGATGCCGAGGTTGTGGACGTGGTCTGTCGGGGCAGGGCATGCGCCGAGTTCAGCAGGCCACCATCCGTCGTTCCATGGCGAGGTGTTGTTCCAAAGATGAGGACTTCCATCTTGTTCGAGTTGAGCTTGAGGCAGTTGTCCTTCATACAGTCAACGATGTTCATCATACATCTGTGGAAGTGGGCACTGGTGGTGTAGGGGTCTTCTGACAGTGAGAGGATGAACTGGGTGTCATCGGCGTAGAAATGATGTTGAATTGTGCAATCTGACAGTGTTGGCCCGGGGGTCATGTACATATTGAAGAGGGTGGAGCGGAGGGACGATGCATCTGGGATGTCACAGATGATCTTCTTGGGTGTTCTGAGGTGAAGGGTGGTAGACAGATTCTCTGGGTGCTTTAGGTGAGGTATGATCTATTGTGGTCATCTCCCTGGATTCCGTTGTGGTGGAGTCTGTTGGCCCAGATGTGATGGGAGACGGTGTTGAAGGCAGCTGACATGTCCAGGAGGATGAGGGCTGCTGTTTCACCACAGTCCAGGAGGGCCCTGATGTCATCAGTGGCTGCAATCAAGGCTGTCTCGGAATCTGGATTGAGAGGGGTCCAGGAGGTTGTTGTGTTTCAGGTAAAAGGTGAGTTGCTGGTTGATTCCCTTCTCGAGTACCTTCCCTGGAAAGAGGAGCAGAAAAATGGGCCGGTAGTTCTTCGGTTCTGCTGGGTTGGTGCATGGTTTCTTCAGAAGGGGTGTAACTTCAGCATATTTCCAGGCCTTAGGGAAGGAGGCCGAGGTAATGCATGTGTTCAGGACTTTCTTGAGCTTGTCACCAATCATCTTGGTCCCGAGGTTGCACCCAAGTGCACGGAGTTCGTTATGGAGACTGTGGCTTGAGTTGTGAGAGGGTCCCAATTGGTGAGCAGCTGTTCGGGGTTTGTGTTTGTGGGTGTGAGTAGGCTGATTCCATCGGCAGCGGGTGGTTTGCGGTTTGAAGTTTTCGTAGATGACTGAGATCTTGTCGTAGGAGAAGTCCACCAGGGTGTCACACAGTTCTTGTGAGGGGGTGATGTCGTTCTATGTGGCTGTGGGGTTGGAGAACTCTTCCACAATAGCAAAGAGCTCCTTACTGTAATTTGTGCTAGCATCTGAGCAGTTTGCTAGGGTGTTCTTCTTTGTTTCTATCAGGAGGCGGTGGTGCTGGTTGAGTGCTGTCTTGAAGGTTGTGTGGTCTCCTGTCTCTTTGCTGGTGTGCCACTTACGTTCTCGTTGCCAGTAATTGCATTTGGTGGATTTCAGCTCCGCGGTGAACCAGCTTCTGGAAGGTCCTCTGGATTTGGCTGGCTTGGCAGGGGCGATTGTGTTGGCGCATTCTGTAATCCATTGGGTGAAGTTCTCCGCAACCTGTTCTGGGTTGGATGTTGTGCCTGGGAGGTGGGAGTTGAGAGCGTTGTTCCACTGTTCTTCTGATATCTTTTTCCAGTTTCTGCGCATGGACCTGGGGGCATGGTGCTAGTAGTGTTGGTAGGTGCCTGGTCGGTTGGTAGAAGGTCATGCGTTTGTTGATGTACGCTGTTCCTTCTTTGTGCAGGGCTTTGTAGGCATGGGTCAGCATCTTGAACTGGCATCTCTTCTGGATCAGGAGCCAGTGTAGCTTTCTGAGGTGGGGTGTGATGTGGGTTTGTCTAAGGAGGTCGAGGATGAGTCTGGCCACTGAGTTTTGTATTATCTATAGTCTTTTCAGGAGGCGTGCAGTGATTCGTATGTAGACTGTGCTCCCATAATCCAGCGTGCTGGTGATGAGGGCCTGCGTGATGGTCCTTCTGGTGTTGACCGGGAGCCACCTGAAGATCTTGTGGGGAATGCGTACGGTGTAGAAGCAGGCGGATCGGACTGCGTTTATCTGTTTCTTCATAGATAGCTTGCTGTCCAAGATAAATGCTGAGGTGGCAGGTGTGGTCTGTCGGGGCAGCGGATTAGCCGAGTTCAGCAGACCACCCTGCGTTGTTCCATGGCGAGGTGTTGTTCCTGAAGATGAAGACTTCTGTCTTGTCCAAGTTGAGCTCGAGGCAGTTGCCCTTCATCCAGACCCTGGTAGGTCCTGAGATGGTGAAGTGGATGCTCTAGTGGTCAGTCCAGTTGAGCTGTGAGGCATGGTTGTACTTGACTCTGTCACTGAATGTGAAGATGGGGTCGAGCATGTGTCCTGCACTGTGGGTAGGGTTAGTGACCAGTTGCTTGAGGCCGATGTTGCTCATCCTTTCCAGGAGGTCGGTCGTGCTGGTGTCGCTGGAGTCGTCAAGGTAGAAGTTAAGATCCCCTAGGAAGATGTAGTGCTCGGAGTCAATGGTGATCGGGGCAATGAGGTCAGGGATGGCGTTGCAGAAGCTGGGGCGTGGTCCTGGATGCCTGTAGTTGAAGGTGTCTCTGATGGCCCTTTTTCCGTCTGTGTGGAGTTGGAAGTTGAGATGCTCCATTATCGGGGTCAGGTCATCTGAAGACGTCTTGCAGCGGATGGTGTCTTTGTAGATGATGGTAATTCCACCTCCGTGTTTGTTGGTTCAGTCCCGGTGTGTTATCTTATAGCCTTTGGGGGTGGTGATGGTGATGTCAGGTATCTGTGATGATGCATGTGGTGAGGGATGAGATTGTGTCCCAGATGCTTTCTGAGCAATCGTGCGTTGAGTAGAATGCACTGGAGTTGTGCTGTGGCGGTCTCAGTCGGAGTGGTGGATGCAGTGGTCACCTTGCAAATGCCCACCAGAGAAACTCCTTCGACCTCTGCCCTGGATGCTGCCTTTACCCTCATTGAATGACCTTGTTTTTTCACAGGGAGAGGCACCGCTTCAAATCATATGGTACTGATACAGATGATCTGATCAATATAATCAATGTTATCCTTCCTGCCTCACCCTGATGAATCTACTCAGTGTTACTGTGGGTGTATTCCTACCTCACCCTGATGAATCTACTCAGTGTTACTGTGGTTGCCTTCCTACCTCACCCTTCTCTACTAAACGTTACTATGAGTAACTTCCTGACACACCCTGATGCACTATAGCAAACACAAAAAATATCTGAAAGTGTAGGAACTTTCCAAATTCCCCATAAGAGACCTTTTTATAATCCAGGCTGCTTTCTGCAGGTGTGGATGGAGCAAAAAAGAAACAGGATGTCCAATATCCTAAGACTCGTGGAGCGAGAAAAGGATATTATGTCAATCAATCGGATCACAGTGTATCACCACTGAGTCAGGTCACCTTAGTGTCAAGGAGGTGTCTGAATGGGGATAGCTTAAAGTGCATGGGCGAGAAACATATTAAGACCACCCCAAAAGAGGTCAACTGAAAGTGCCTTTAAAAAGGACTTGTACTCAGGCAAAGCAATCAGGACACTCGTCTCCACCGCTCATCTTGCATCTGCCGAGCTTCAGAGACCTGCGCTAACTCCGCTGCAAAACAATGGCTTCTTCTAACTTCTCTATAATTGTGCAAAGGTTGAACAAACCAGACTGTTGGTCAGCATTTGGACTTTCATTAAAATACTGGACTCTTGGCTAGCCATCATTGTCCACCCACCCCCATAACTCAGACCCTCGCGGCCGACAGCCCTTTTTCACACCCTGCGGAGTACCCACGTGGTGGATTCCAAGGTTAACCCTAAATGTTTAAATGTTTCTGTGAGGTCTTGGTCTGTGGGTGCAGGTGTGAAGCTCAGGGCAATGTCTAGTCCTTCTTCACTCCCCTTGAAGTAGACAGAGTGCCGATACTCTGAATACGGCATCAACCACATTCCACCAAACACCACTCAGGAGTACATCAACAGTGTGTGCCAGAAAGACGGTCTGAAGTAGTGGACGCACGTCTCAGGCATTCGGTAGGCCCGGGGAGACCTTGATGTTAGTGGACAAAGTGTTCCAAGTGAAGGGGTAAATGGGGGGGGAGGAAGGGGTGGGTAAGGGGTGAACACTGCAAGAAAGGGACAGACATACAGACGAGGAGGTGGACGGATAGATGTGGTTCATCACACACAACTCCATCAGAATCCAGTTGTTCTAAAAGTCTGCAGAGCCCGGGCAGGACTTTTAGAAGCAACCTGCAGAATAAAATCTGAAATTCTGGGAGTCTTTGATTTCTCTGGCCAGTTGTCTGTCCATGTTGAGCCTTCTCTCTCAGTCTCTGTTGCTATCAGGGGGACACAGGATTCTAAGTGTTCATTAAATTACATGGATCGCAGTGTCCTGAGGATCAATGCAAACAACAGCTAATGGACGACATACACTGAATAAACTAGTTAGGATAGATAGAGACAAATCTAAAACCGAGGAATGCACCAACAAACAAACATGTAATATCAGTGCCAACAAACCAGTAATGAAGGACACAGTCCATCACCCGACCGTTACCACATGCCAGAAGCCAAAATACAAATCAGTAATGAAAGACAGAACACAACAAAGAAATCAGTGATGAAAGACGGAACACAACAAAGAAATCAGTAATGAAAGACAGAACACAACAAAGAAATTTGTAATGAAAGACAGAACACAACAAAGAAATTAATTAGAACACAACAAAGAAATCAGTGATGAAAGACGGAACACAACAAAGAAATTAATTAGAACACAACAAAGAAATCAGTGATGAAAGACGGAACACAACAAAGAAATCAGTAATGAAAGACAGAACACAACAAAGAAACCAGTAATGAAAGACAGAACACAACAAAGAAATCAGTAATGAAAGACGGAACACAACAAAGAAATCAGTAATGAAAGACAGAAAACAACAAAGAAATCAGTAATAGAAGACAGAAAACAACAAAGAAATCAGCAAGGAAGGAAGGAACCGAGGAAACTTTCTTGAAGGACAAAAACCAACAAGGAAAACAATACTGAAGCGCAGAACCCAGCAGACCAACTGAAGCACAGACCCCAACAAAACGTTAATAAAGGGCATATCCTAACAATCAAAACAATTATGAAGCACAGAACCCGTAAACAAACTAATAATGAAGGACACAACCGAACAACCAAACCACCAGTGACGGCCAGCACCAAACACACAACCCAGTAATGACAGCCAGAACCCAACACACATGCAAGCAATGAAGGCCAGAACCCAGCAAGCAAACAGAGAAAGAAAGAAAGACCATAAAAACATAGATGAAGGACGAACCAATAATGAAGATTAAAATGGTGCACAGACAGAATATCGAGTTTTTAATTTCGACCTACCATAATATTGAGTTTTAAATATCGTGGTACAGAATATCGACAGTAAGGTAAGAAATATCGTTTTTTTAAATATCGAAGCCAGTAATATCGTTTGTAAAAATATCGTTGTTAATAATATCGATGTTTATATTAGTGTTCTGTATTTTAGTATGTGTGTTAAAAGTATGTGATGTAGTTATTTGGTATAAGTGTAGCTTTTTTTTAAATGTATGTGTTAAATTTTTAGCAGTAAATACTTTTATGTAAATTAACTTTTTGCGTATTTTAGTTCTGTAGCGGGTTGTGGGTTTATAGGGGAATAGGGTGGGAAGTAATTTAATTATAAAAAAGTAATTATTAATTTTTATTCATTATTATTTATAATTAATTTATTATTAATTAATTATTAATTGGTTATTAATTAATATTAATTAATTAATAGATGATTATATAGTTTGTGTTATTTTTTTAGGAGCGGGTTGTGGGTTTATAGGGGAATAGGGTGGGAAGTAATTTAATTATAAAAAAGTAATTATTAATATGTATTTATTAGTATTTATAATTAATTTATTATTAATACATTATTAATTGGTTATTAATTAATATTAATTAATTAATAGATGATTATATAGTTTGTGTTATTTTTAGGAGCGGGTTGTGGGTTTATAGGGAATAGGGTGGGAAGTAATTTAATTATAAAAAGTAATTATTAATATGTATGTATTAGTATTTATAATTAATTTATTATTAATTAATTATTAATTGGTTATTAATTAATATTAATTAATTAATAGATAATTATATAAATTGTGTTATTTTTTTAGGAGTGGGTTGTGGGTTTATAGGGGAATAGGGTGGGAAGTAATTTAATTATAATAAAGTAATTATTAATATTTATTTATTAGTATTTATAATTAATTTATTATTAATGAATTTAAAAAATGGTTATTAATTTTTATTAATTGATAATTATATTAATTGTGTTTTTTTAGGAGCAGCTTGTGGGTTTATAGGGCAATAGGGTGGGAAGTAATTTAATTATAATAAAGTAATTATTAATATTTATTTATTAGTATTTATAATTAATTTATAATTAATTAATTATTAATTGGTTATTTAATTTTAATAATTATTTAATTGATAAGTATGTTAATTTTAACCCTCTACTATCCAACACTTTCCCTACTGTTGCCCTCATTGGAGTGGGAATAGTAATTTTTACCCCTACGCTATCCAACACTTTCCCTACTGTTGCACTCACTGGAGTGGGAATAGTAATTTTTACCCCTCCCCTATCCAACACTTTCCCTACTGTTGCACTCTCTGGAGTGGGAATAGTAAATTTTACGTCTACGCTATCCAACACTTTCCCTACTGTTGCACTCACTGGAGTGGGAATAGTAATTTTTACCCCTACGCTATCCAACACTTTCCCTACTGTTGCACTCACTGGAGTGGGAATAGTAATTTTTACCCCTCCCCTATCCAACACTTTCCCTACTGTTGCACTTACTGGAGTGGGAATAGTAATTTTTACCCCTACACTATCCATCACTTTCCCTACTGTTGCACTCTGTGGAGTGGGAATAGTAATTTTTACCCCTACGCTATCCAACTCTTTCCCTACTCTTGCACGCTCTGGAGTGGGAATAGTACATTTTACCCCTACGCTATCCAACTCTTTCCCTACTCTTGCACGCTCTGGAGTGGGAATAGTAATTTGTACATCTCCGCTATCCAATACTTTCCCTACTGTTGCACTCCCTGGAGTGGGAATAGTAATTTTGACCCCTCCGCTATCCAAAACTTTCCCTACTGTTGCACTCACTGGAGTGGGAATAGTAATTTTTACCCCTCCGCTATCCAACACTTTCCCTACTGTTGCACTCTCTGGAGTGGGAATAGTAATGTTAACCCCTACTCTATCCAACACTTTCCCTACTGTTATACTGACTGAAGTGGGAATATTAATTTTTACCCCTACGCTATCCAACACTTTCCCTACTGTTGCACTCACTGGAGTGGGAATAGTAATTTTTACCCCTACGCTATCCCACACTTTCCCTACTGTTGCACTCTCTGGAGTGGGAATGGTAATTTTATTTCCTCCGCTATCCAATATTTTCTCTACTGTTTTAGTTAATGTAGTGTAAAATGTATTTTAAAAAGATTAAAAATATTGTAATATTTTAGGGGCCCATTACGATACCCGGCGTAAAAAAATCCGCCAGGCATGGAAGCGGCAAAAATCCGCCCGCACACACCGCCTGAACACCGACCATGCCATTATGAGTACACAAACGGAAAAATCACACAAAATACCGCCCGCCATCGTCCGAGTCGGAGTCAAACCGCCCGCCACGGACGGAAACACGCACGACAACACAAAACCGCCCGCCCACACGGCCGACACACCGCACGTGAAATTACGATCGCACCGCCATGAGCGCGGAAAAACAACAAATATACCGCCCGCCAGCGCAAACAACGCTGATGAGAATCGACACGGCAGAAGCCATGGCGCCCACGTACCTGCACAGAAACCATCCGCACACAAAACCAATAGCACACAACATGGCCAACAAGTCCACACAGCAAGGCACACACAAATACACAAGCACAGTACACATCCCGAAAACACCCCCCCGGACAAACAAAAAATACAAAGGCCAGAACCCTAGACACAACACACCTGAAAACAACAGACCATGAGGACACACCCACATAGGTGAGTACAAAAGCAGCACTCCCACAGACCACAACCCCTTGCTACATTGCAAACCAGAGAGGAGAGGACACAGTGACACAGCAAGGACAGCAGCACACCACAGAAACGCACACATCACAACCACCACCACCACCACCAAACACCGGCACCACAAACCCCCTGCACATTACACAACACACACCGCACCAGCACCACAAACACCATGGCACCACAAAGGATGCCCAAGTTCACGCCCATGGAGCTGACGGTCATGGTCGACGAGATCATCAAGGTGTACCCACAAATCTATGGGAACATGGTCCAGCACACACCACTAGCCACCAGAAACAGAATGTGGACCCGGATCGTAGACCAGGTCAATGCAGTCGGGACCCTGCCCAGGAACAGAACCGAGATAAACAAACGTTGGAATGACGTAAAGAGCCTGGTCAAGAAGAAGGAGGGCAAAAACAGAGAGCTGGCTGCCGTCACTGGCGGAGGGAATCCCGCGCTCTTTAAGACCTTCAAAGCGTGGGAGGAGAAGGTGCGAGTCGTAATACATCCGGAGATCCTCGCCGGATTAGCAGGGGGAGTGGAGGCTGGTAAGTACAAACTAATGTATACTAGCACACCGCTATGTACTCACATGCACTACCACCATGCCACAGCTCCCAGGGACAAACACCCCCATGTCCAGCACACAATACACAACACATCACACACACATGCAACAGACACTACCACACACAGCCCAAACCGAACAACTGTAAGATGCGTGGGGACATGTGTACACTAAGCCAGCCACGTAACCACCAACAGGTCCCCAAATATGCCAGAAGCGCCACAACGAGCACCCACCACACCCATGTGTCCGCCACAGCTGCACTAACCGACAAGTAACAGGTAAGTGGCAGGAACACAAAGTGCAGTGGGTGGGACGGTGGACAGCCCAAGTACAACACACACCAGGCCCCAGTCCCACAGCACAGCAAGGAGGAGCATCCCCCACACCCCACAGCCACGTGTCAGCCACCGCAGTGCACAACGACAGCCGAAAGGCAGACATCACGGTCCACAGCAATCGGTGTCAGTGGGTGTACAGCCACCCCCACGACCCACTACACCCCCCACCCCCACAGACCTGCAACATGGAGCACCCCCGCTTAGAGCCATGTGGCATCCAGTACAGTGCACGCACGAACAACTTGCAGGTGGGAAACTGGACAGGGCTGGATTACTGGAGGCATGAGGACCATAACACCACCAACACATGGGACATGTCACGTAGCACACGGACACGCAGCACCGCCCACCGTCACGAACAAGTGAACAATGTGCACACGGACATGAACAGCAGACTCACACCCACATGACCCATCACAGACATAGCAACACCCAAGGAGCCACGTCTGCATGCACAAGCCACACTGAATATAGTCCCACACGGCAGCCACTGTGCAACTCATCACACACAACCGAAACACCATTGAAGTCCTGTCCATGTAGCCCCTACTGCCTGTCAACCACACACCCCACAACTACGCCTATGTAAGACAAACAACACTAGACGCAACAGAGCGGAACAACAGAAATGCACACGAACACCACTGAACCCATCAAACTCACAGACACACCATGCACATACAACATACCATCCATCCCATCCATCAGCCCCAGTCTCATGAAAGGCATGTCATCCGCATAGCTGCCACACATACAGCAGTCACGCTAAGACACATGCCCATGACCAACCATGTGCCAGAAGTCAATTAAGCGCACGACACACTGTGAGCAACAACACACAACATGGGCCACACCCCCCGAGCACTGCAGTGATGCACATGGCACAGGGCAGCACGCACACCAAGGAGATGGGACAACTGCAATACGTTGGCTGGCACACAACTATCACTCACTCATAACGATGCGTCACACCTCAGACCATGCACTGTCATGCTGCCACAACACATGTCACGTTCGGCACCCATGGCTCACAGCATGTACCCCAAAAGCATATCCCCTCCCAAATGCGAATCTGGGGCATGGCCCCCATGTTGCCATGTGCGTTCCTAAGCGTTCCATTTGAACCCCAAAAGCATATTCCATCCCAAATGCGAATCTGGGGCATGGCCCCCATGTTGCCATGTGCGTTCCTAAGCGTTCCATTTGAACCCCAAAAGCATATTCCATCCCAAATGCGAATCTGGGGCATGGCCCCCATGTTGCCATATGCGTTCCTAAGCGTTCCATTTGAACTCCAAAAGCAAAGTACAAACCAGACCCAGGATGGGCCAGGAGCCCGCATACACCAGAGTCACAATGAGTAGGGGCAAAGCAACACACCCATCGGCTTGGCCAATCCGTCCCATGCCACATGTGCACAGCACACAGTCCCATTGCCTAGCACACACAACTACAGATGCCACAGCCACACACTCGCCTCCGGGAAACCCATGTACGAGATTGCACGAACTGCCAATGTCAGACGACTAATACATACTTCGCCAGGTGCAACACAATAACAAATCTCATTCTCTCCACAGGTGACGAACTGCTGGACGCTGGGGATGGAGACAGCAGCCAGCACAGCCAGCCTACAAGCCCCCAACGAGGACACACGGATCTGGAGGATCTGTCCACCTCTTCGGACACGGACCACCAAGCTGGCCCATCTGGCGTGGCAGGGCCCAGCCGCTCCCCAGGACCCCTCCTACCCACCAACCCATCATCCAGGGATGCTGAACAGTCCCAGTCCCCTGCTGCCACTGTCGTTGCGGCCACACCCACGGTCATTGCGGCCACTACCACTGCCGCAACCGCCACCATCGCCGCACCGACCACCACCGCCTCCACCACCACCACGTCTTCGCTGGCACCAGCCCCAGCGCAGGTGGTGGCCCGGCCGACTGGATCCACCCTGGGAGCCACAGCGAGGACCGTGGTGAGCAATGTGGCTAGTGGGCAGGCCGGTGGCAGCAGGACTGGTAGGAGGAGCAGGGTCAGGGAAACGCCAGCCTCCCCTGGGAGCCATGCCCTGCCTCAAATGGCCAGAGTCCTTGGGGCCTATGAAGAGGCCCAAGGACAATGGGCCAGGTCTGCTACTGACACGCGGGAGGTGCTGGGGGTGCTGAGGTCCATGGACGCCCATATGGGCCAATTCGTGTCCCGTATGGACCAACTCGTGGACCTCATGGGCCAGCTGGTGGTGGCGGTGGGGTCACAGGCAAGGCCAGCAACACCACCTCCGCCACCACCTGCTAGGGCGCAGGGTCGGCCAGCAGTGTCCACTTCCCCTGCGTCCACAGCCAGTGAGCACACCTCACCCACCACCAGCAGGTCGCCACCACACACCCCCCTCCCAAACGTGGAAGGGGCCGTCCGAAGAGGAAACAGATCTCCCGGGAGGACTTCGCACGCTCCAGTCGCAAGTGAGGCAGCCAGCCAGCCTTCCGCCAGCCTTCCTTGACCAGCCACTGCATTGACTTGCTCTACGATCCCACTCCACACAGCCATCTGGATGGCATGTGTGTGTTGGACTATGGACATAGAACCAGTGGGTACACCCTGATCATCACGCAGCCATGACCGACAGCTCATTGTCACTGCACGCACCACTTTTGTCATCACCTTACACACAATCACATGTCACAGTTTGTAATAAATGCACCTTTTTCACTAACTGCTGTTTGTGCCCTGTGTTTTATTTGTACGGAATACATCGGCCACCTTGGGCGGAAGGGCACCTGATGCGTGGCATGGAAATGGAATCCGGAGGGCCTGTAGGGACCTAGGGGTGGGAGACAGAACAGGAGCACATTCAATGAGTGTGTCACACACCCATCACACAGTACATGTCAACAACTACAAGCAATGTACACACATCGCACAGAGCAATAGGGCACAATGCCACAGTCACCAACAGTGGCATACTACCCTGGCCATGGAGCGTTGACACACTGCACGCAGTGAACATACGGCCACCCTGACACAGCACACACACACCTGCATAGATACAGACACATCATCCGTCGTACATGGACACTCACCGTCAAGTGAAGTAGCGGGCGATGAGCTGCTGGCGCACATTCCCAGCTTCCTCCTCTCCGCTGTCCACCTCACTCGAGCTGTCCTGGTCTGCGGGCTGGGGCCCTGGTTGATCTCCGTCATCCACAATGAGGGGGATCTGCTTCCGAATGGCCAGATTGTGCAGCATGCAGCACGCCACCACTATCTGGCACACCTTCTGTGGGGAGTACGCCAGTGCACCCCCGGTGCGGTCCAGGCACCTGAACCTGGACTTGAGGAGGCCAAAGGTACGCTCGACCACACGTCTGGTCCTCCCATGTGCCTCATTGTATCGATCGTCTGCTGGGGTGCGAGGATTCCTCAATGGACTGAGCAGCCATGCCCCATTCGGATACGCAGAGTCACCTGGGTGTGAGGGACACAGAGAACCGTTGCTATTCCAACTGGACAGGGGACAGCATCGCACAACCAGCACGCTACACCACTCCACATACTCACCGACAATACAGCCACGATCCTGTTGCAGATTGGCCATCAGTCGTGGCAAGATGCTGTTGCGCATTATGTGTGCGTCATGGGCCGAGCCTGGAAACTTTGCACACACGTGGGTGATCACCATGTCCGCAAGGCACACCACTTGCACATTCAGGGAGTGCGTGTGCTTCCTGTTGCGGTACAGGTGCTCAGTGGCCTGTGGTGGAACAAGGCCAACATGAGTGCAGTCAATGGCTCCCACGACGTGTGGGATTCTGCCAAGGGCATAGAATGCACCCTTCACTGCCGCCAATTCACGAGCCCTGGGGAATCTGATGTACCTGTTCCGGTACAGCATCATGGCTGCCAGTACATCCCTCAGCACCTTGCTGAACATGGGCTGGGACATCCCTCCTCCACTGCCCACTGTGTGCTGGAATGACCCAGTGGCGAAGAAATGCATGGCGGCCATCACCTTAGCCGTGGGGGTGACAGCAGTCGGATACACCCTGCGGCGACGGAGATGGGGCTCTAACATGGCACACAGTCGATGCAGAGTTGGCCTGTCCAGCCTAAACTTCCTGATTACCTCTGTATCGTCCATGTCCGCCAGCAATTGGTATGGGCGGTCAATGTTCGGTCTCCGCCTGGGTTAAATGGCAGAGGACACATGTCAAAGCAACACGGCACATAGCAATTTCGCATACACATCACTGACATGACTGAGCAAGCACATGAGCCACAGCCCAGCTGTCAAGCTGGGACGGCACGGCCACAATACACTTACACAGGTCTCCCAACAATGGCAATGGCAAGTGAGACATACCACTGCCATGTGCATGCACATGGGGATCTAGGCCCCAATGACTTGCGGGGCGTGCTGATGGGGACTGACTGCATATTCGTCAAGCGGCAACGCCACGGCAACATGAGTGTCTGCTGAGCATGGAACTGCTTCCGAGGCTGGATGAGTATGGCACACGACGACGACGATGTGGGCACGGGCTGAGCGGCCAATACAAGTGGGACCTGTGGCACGAGGGGATATGAGACAGTAGTAGGTGTCAGCACTGCACCCTATGTACAGCACTGTACGGATCACAGCGCCCGAAACATTGACTGGTGTCCACATTGACAGCCCCATGCCAAGACGGCTGTGTGCTTGCAGTCACACGTCACAGGTGAGAGGTTACATTGCACGTGCCAGGTGGCAGACGTACATAGTGGGAGCTGGCATGTGTGTGCATGTGTCTCCTGTTCAGGATCCACCAGATGGGCGCTGACTCTGTACTGACCATTGGACACAGCATGTTCCGTGGAAGGCTTGTGTGTGTGGGATGGTGGCACTGGATGTGCCTCCGTTGGGTGGGGGGCCATGCACAGGGCGGGTACGTCGATGATTGCGCATTGTTGGTCACGGTGGGTGCACCAACTAAGATGTGTTGCCCTGTGTTCAATTCCTATGTCCGCATGATGATGGACTGTGGATGTGGGCAGACTACACATTGGTCGATGTGCTGTCTATATGCATGTGCCTTCACACCAGGCACAGCTGCCCCTGCACATGTGACCCCTGCTGGACTCGCTGCTGGGTCTGTGGAGCTGATGCACCTTCTGCGCGTGGGGCGGACAGCTCTCCTCACTTCCCTCATTGCGCATGTCATGTCTTTGCCGCAGGTGACATGGATCATGGAGGGCCCACATGTACGCGTGGGTAGGCTACACATGATTGTTCACTGGTCGCCACCCCCAGTCAGTGTTTCGAATGGGAAGGTTGTCGTGCTGGTGGTATGTTCGATGTGGCGGATGGGCGGGCCTAGGTGCGGGCTTACATTCCGGACATGGGGGGTAGTTGGATTGGCGACTAGTTGCAGTACACACGGGACACGTCTCTTCCTTTCCACATCTGGGTCATCCCTTGTACTAACTGACAGTGATACAGTCATCTTCGCCCCAGCCCTCATGTCCTCCCCTCGCCCCCCAATATGCATGCTCACCTGCGAGGCTAGCGCTTGCACAGGCAGCCCCAAGCTCGCACCAGAGAGGGCAAGGAGTGTATGTGTGGGTCCAGTTGCACGAGTGGGCTGTCTCAGGGTATGATGTGTGGCGGGACGCCGTCCACCTGCGTGGTGCCCCAAATGGAGACCCGGCCTGCATGGACTATGCATCACAGTCTTCGCCTTCCGGATCCGCCACCTGCGACACCCAGTGGCTGTGGCTGCCCTTGCGGCCATGCTGCGTCCGTCTGTGGCTGATGGCCCACACATTCACTCTTTGGCCTCTCTGGGGAGGGCTCAGGGGTGGTGGCGCACGCGCTTGCACTTAGTCGCAATGGCATGTGGCGTGGTTGGTATGATGGGCAATGGATGGGATGGTGCGAGCCACCTCCCGTGACGTCAGTGCTGCTCGTGCTGTGGTGCGTCCCCCTACACTTCCATTTGACTTTTTGCCATGCTGGACGTTGAGGTTCTATTGCCTGCGTGATATGACCAGGAGGAGCGCGAGGAGACCTCTCACACACCATGCTCCACTGCCATCCCGTGCCCTGTATCGCCTGTGCGGATTGACTATGTTGGGGTTACACCTGGTCGACTGGGGCTGTGTGTGCCTTGTCAAGGGGCATGGCGGGCGCACAACAGGATCCAGCTTGTCCACAGAGTGTGGGCTGAGGTGCGCCTGGTACCGCTTTGTACGTGTGCCCGGCTGCTGTGCACACACGTGTTCACTCCCCCCGACAGGTGTCCTCTCACAATGCCCAGGGAAGCGGTGGTGTACTGTTCATGAGCCCTCCCAACACGGCGTGCTCCAACTTGGCATGTGCGCATCTACCCGTCGCACCCACCCACCTGAGCACTGCGTCCATACGACTTCACACGACACATGTGTGTCTTCCATAGTAGTGCTACTCATTTGCGTTGACATCCAATACCAGTGGACTACATGGTCATGTCACGACTGCCGTGTACTTCACATACTCTCATCCTCTCTCATTCGTACTTGTGAAATGAGTCAGCGGAGACAGTTCTGGTTTCAAACATTATATTGAGTCTTCTGTCCTCTGTGATGCAGTATAGTGGACACTACTGGCAGCGGAATACATGTTGAGGATATACTGAGCATGATTACAAATGGGATAGGGTGTGGGGTTACATCTGCTTGGCCAAGGCTGTGCTAATGTACATTTACGTATAGCTGCGGAGCTGCGGACTTTGACACAGACGGTATACATGTAGCCTACCAGACCGCTCGGCATCATGGGCACAGTCCATCTCAGTTCCATGTGACAGGTTTGCTGCGGTTGTTCCTCATGCACGCGTGCATGTGAGATGACATCAGGGCATGTGCTTGCGTGCATGCAGCGGCGTGCCACTTGTTGTTGCACTGTGGTGGTTACTGGACATGTCACAGTCACTGGGGTCGTGTTGTTGTTGTATGCACTTGTCGTCCATGCAAAGGTCCTGGTATGGGATTCCCGGGGCGGGGGTGGGAGGGGTGCAGCACCCACAGACTCCAGGCGACCTATTCATGTCCACTGAGCGGTGTGTGTGTCCATGTGCGCTGGATCCATGTCGTGTCCTGGTTGTTCGTGCAGTTCCGTCCATGTGGGTGCGATGCACAGAGCCCATGCCACTGCCTCCCACGATGCATGCGGTGTTCCTGGATGTGATGGGGAACAGTGTGCATGTCCCGGTCATATCCGATGTCATGGCGATGTCGTTGATGGTGTGGTTACAGTTGCCGGTCGTTTGGTATGGCTGTTGTGGTGGTGACTGGCCAGTCCGTGCGGAAGCTGAGCATGGGTGCGGGGTTGGACTTCATAGGTCACTCGGGGAACCTGCGTTGTGGTCCGACGTATTTACAGGTTGTCAGGTATGCGATGCCGTCCAGCAGGGCTTCCATGTCATTGGTGGTGTACATGTTTGCCAGCCAATGAAGCGGATGGTGGCTGTCAAGGTGTTGTTCGTAGGTTGTCCCTTGGAGGACCATGATGGGGCATGCTGGGT
The DNA here is from genome assembly GCA_963921515.1 of Calotriton arnoldi. Lineage (NCBI taxonomy): Eukaryota > Metazoa > Chordata > Amphibia > Caudata > Salamandridae > Calotriton > Calotriton arnoldi. The sequence continues at coordinate 529,486 of CAWUFW010003157.1, forward strand.
GACATTCGATGTAGCTGTTCTCGATGATCCGTCGTGTGGAGGCACAGTGGTTCCATTTCAGTGCGCGTGCGATGTTGGCCACATACGCCATGCCCCCATAGGCAGAGCAGGCCCTGTCGTGTGCGTCCAGAGGGAGGAGTAGTGGTAGCAGGTCCGCCTTCAGACATGCCGGGTTGGAGAGGCATATCTCGACGGGATGCTGGTAGGGGCACCTCCGACAGTAGAAGACGGGCATGACGCAGCTGAACAATGTGATGCGGTAAGTCAGTCGGTAACTTACGTTCAGCAGGGACAGGAGATCGCATCCCAATGTATGTATCGTGTTGGTTTGGTACAGCTTGAGCTCTTCGGCGTAGTTGGGTAGGTGTGTTGCGGTTGCCATTTCGCAGCGGTTCGTAGAGGTGGCGTGCTCCGGCTGTGTGTGCAGTCTGCAATGTGCACGCTCCGGGGTTGCTGTGAGCTCTGTGTAGTCGTGGGGAGACAGGACTTGTGTTCTGTTGGCTTGTTTGGAGGACACGGGCCCTCTTCCCACATGCTTCTCAGACAGTTCAAGGTCGGTGCTGTGTGACTCCTTCCAATTAACTTGCATGTGGCCGACATGGGGGAGTGTTTTCTTCTTTCTTCCCCGTCCGTTGTGTGCTTCTGTGATATGCGCTATCTGCCGTGTGGTCGGTCTCCTCGGCATGCCTGTGTTGGTCTATTCTTGGACAATGGCTGTATTCACCGGCTTCTGTCGTAGGGCTGTGGTTTCGGTGTTGGAATGGAAGGTCATTCAGTGCTGTCTGCTCTCCCTTGTGTGGGCGGCAGGCTGCCTTTCCGCTCTGCGTTGGGCCTTGTGTGTGGATGTAATTCTTGGGCCACCTGTTGTCGGTCCCCGGGCTCTTTGGTGTTCCGTTTCATGTGTCTTGTTCATATGTGCAGGGTGGTATGGGTTTTTCAGTGTGGTACTGGCGTTCCTCTTCCCGAAGGGGCCCTGCTTCTCCTAGTTGGTGTTGCCGCCGCTGTGTGCTTCGCCATGTTTGTTACACTGGGGTGTGTCCTGCTGTTGCGTGACTTCACTGACATGTGTGCGTCGGTTGTGTGGCGTTGGGTGTTGTCCGTGAATTGGGCGTTGGGGACATGTCTGTGGCCGGCCTGTCACGTGTCATGTGCGTTCGGGGTGGGGCTGGTGTGTGTGCTGCTTGGTTGTGTCCCTGTGTCTGTGTGCGACGCATGCATGGCGCTGCGGTTGGCCTCTGCGTTGTGCGCATGTGTGGCGGCGTCATCGGCGCTTTGGGGCCGTGACGGGGTGGTTGGTTCCTAGTCCCAGGTGGTGTGTACACATGTGTTCCGCGATGTTAGGATTTGGCCTGTGTGTCATATGTGGATGCAATGGTGGATGTGTAGTGTGCACGCGCTGGTGGGGGGTTGTCCGCTTTTTCCGCCCTTGCACTGTGTGCGCTGTTTGCGTGCACTTGTTGTGTGTGTGCCTACCTGCGTCTCCGCGGTACGTTGCATCCTTGGTAGTGCATCAGCAGAAGCATGGGAAGGGCCTGCAGTGCTGGATTCATGCCCGGGGTGCCGCTTCTTCGTTGTCCGTGCTCTGCGTCCGTGTTTCCGCCTCTCTTTCACGTGCGGTGTCTCTTTGCCGTGGGAGCCGTTTGTTTGCGGCATCATAATTTATGCGCCGGGCGGGACGTGTTTCGTCGGACGGTGTGTGTCAGTTGTGCTGCGCCGCTACGTGTGCGGGCGCACTTTGATGGCGGACGGTGTTGCTGGCTTGCCGGCGGTGTTTGGCCTGCTTTTCGCATCGTAATTGGGCGGGCGTGTGGACTGCTGCGTGCCGGCGGTAACTGGTGGTTTTTGCATCCGCCAGCACGGCGGTTGTGCTTCCGCCCGCCATCGTAATGGGCCCCTTAATTTGTTATATATATTTTTTATTTTTTATTTATATTATTGGTGTATGTGTATATATATGTATTTATAATTTTTAATATGTTATTAAAATAATTATTTATAAATATTATTAAGTAAGTATATATATATTTTATTTTATACATATATATGTTTAATTGATTTTTACATTATATGTATTACTTATAATTTTAAACATTTTAAAATAATTTTAACTATGTTTTTTTTAATTATTTGTATTATTTACTTTATTTTTTATACATTAAAAAAAAACGATATTTTTAACAACGATATTTTTAACAACAATATTTTTTTATTGATATTTTTGTACTTACCATTATGTAGATAGGACTTCAATATTCTGGACATCGATATTCTTGCGTCAATATTTTTGTAGCTTGATATTCTGGCTGTCGATATTCTGTCAGTGATCCGATTAAAATCTAAGGTAGTCATTTCACTCTATGCCAGCATAGACACTGCCCCGAGTTTGTTTACTTTGTCTTAATACAAGTTGTGTATATAATAATTGTGTATAATTAATAGAGACAGCCTGCTCCACTATCTGCATAGAGCACCATTTGACTGTATGTCATCAAAGACACTGACCCGAGTCCTGGCCCTCCACATGACAACCCAATGCATTTTGGGTGTTGTAGCCATGACTTGTTTTTATTGACCTAATTACTCAATCACACATAATAGTTAAAAGCCTATAAATGGAATAGATGCCTGTAATGACATGGAATGAGGGGGCCACCCCAGCAAAACCCACCAAACAATCCACTGATTAAGGAAATGCCAACAAACAACTCATAATAGAGGGTAGAAGCCAGCAAGGAAACCACTAATGAATAACGCAAACCAGAAAAAAACACACTAAGGGCAGAATTCTGCAAACAAACCAGTAATGTAGGAAAGAACACAATAAACTGAAGCTCAATAAAGGAAAAAATAACCACCAAACCAATAACGAAGGACGAAAGCCAGAAATGAAACCAGTAATAAAAGACAGGAACGAGAAAATAAACAGGCAATAAGGAGCAAAACCCAAAAGACAAACCAATAATGAAGGAATATAAGGAAAATATGAATAATTAAACCAGTCAAGAATGACTGTAAACAGCATAGAAACCATTTCATAAGGAAAAACTTCAACCAGGAAACAAACTAGTAATGTCTGGCAGAACTAAAAAAAAAAACAGTAATGGAGGAATATTCAAATAAAAAACCAACAAAGAAGAACCACAGTCACTCGATAAACTACTACCTCAGGAAAGATCCCAGCAACCAAACCAGTGATGAAGGAAACGGCCCACTGAACATATCAGTGTGATATACAGGACACAATGAACAAACTGGTAATCAAGGACAGAGCCAGGCAAACAAGCAAGTAATTAAGACGGCAGACACCAAACAAATTCATAATGAAAGATGCTCCTATATGTTCCAGGATGTTTCTGACATAAAATAGATCATGTTTAGCTTAAAAGCTCACAAGTGCAAAAGTCCAACTTCAGAGGTGGCCTGCAGGGACATACTGGCTCAAGTGTGGCAACCACTGTCTCCTGAGATGAACTCTTATTGGCAAAAGTTATATAAAATATGTGTTCCTGGTTTCCATAGTTTCTTCCTGTTCCACCTAAGTAGGGGCAGAGCATGAGAGAGAGGCTGGTCCGTGGACAATGACTGAAGCCGGGAAAATCTGCTCTACCTGATGCAGAAGGAAGTCTTCCTTCTAGGTCCTCCGACCAAGCTCCTGGGTGGGAGTTACAAAGAGAGACAATAAAGGGAAGCTGAGGTTAGGAGGAGGGCTGAGCTCACACGCTCACACGCTCTGCCGCTCTGCCATGGGCCTGCGTGGACGTGAGCTACCTCACCCCGTCTCAGGGAAACCCAAGTAAAACTCCTGTTGAGTGGAATCCTCTGCCCAGCAAGGAGTGGTGACCATGGGCCTGTTGGACCATTTATCGAGGAGGGCGGGGGGGGTGGGGGGGGGGGCTCCCAGGCACTGCATTTTCAGACCCGCTCGCAACAATGAAGAAGAGGTGATCCACAACCATCCAAGATCACCACAACACTCCAATCAAACTGATGGCAACTGCACAACACATCAAAAACACACCAACCACAAACAGGTCAAGCATCTCACCAACCCACCCATTAACCACCCGATGATATCCAGCAAATACACGCCATCAAGCCAATGTCCAACAGAAAAACACCCAGCGGCGGATTTACTAAACTTTGACACAACACAGCAAGGGAAGTTGCTGCGCTGCGTTGAGTCAAAGGGAGAAATGCGTCATTTCTACTAAGATACGGCGGGTTCTGCTCTCTCGCAGAGCTGGTGAACTCATGGCTGCCTTCCTGCACAAAATCTATTCTTAGAGGATATTCCTCTTTGGATGTCGGCTGCATAAAGAGGAAGTAACAGGGAGAAATAAAGATATTACTCCTTGTTACACCGGCCTCTGGTAGGAGCACCATTGTGGTACAAGCCCCTGGCTACTGACCTTAGTAAATGTGGGTTTGTGTCAGAATACATGGGTGAATGAAAAGAAACGCCTTTTGCTCCATCCATGTAACACCTCTCCGACGCAGTGTAGTTTAAGACAGCGCAAAACGTTACTTTTCTTTACAAGGCCACGTAAAGCCACGCAAATTGGGCTTTCTGTGGCTTAGTAAATACCAGAATAGATTTTGCGCTCAGCTGCGTCAAAAAAGAGATGCAACCACGTTGCAAAATCTTAGTAAATCCAGGCCACAATCTTTGCAAGAAGAGTTCAACATTTAATGAAAAGTACTGCTTAGCTCTGCTTTTGGTTTATAGCTAAACAAAATGATGGCATTGCCTTGTTGAGAGTATTTGAGCAGTCAAGGACCATCTTACAATACAAAACTTTCTACAAATCTATTTTCTCCTCAATATTAGTAACCCCGTGCCTTTTGTCCAGTTCTCGTAAGCACTCTAAATCCACCTGGGTGGCACAAAAAGTAAAAATGACTGACATAGAATCCAAACAACGTACAAAACTCAAAGCAAAAACTCAGCTTCAAGGAAACACATAAATCTCACCGCAGCAATCCGAAACTCCACAAACACAATAGAGCAACAATGACCAATTATGAAGATCTTTGCGGCTTACGGCATTAGCACTCGAAACTACGCAAAGGTTACCACAAGTATCCTTTTAGGTTCAGATAAAAACTTAACGATGAGTAAGCCGCAAATGCTACCATGCTCAGTAACTCTACAAAAAATGGAAAAATAAATTGTATGTACAAATCAAGCCTTCACTCAAGCTTTCCAAGTAACCAATCTCAAAAGTGTCTTTTGCAAAGACTTTACTGTTTATTCTAGTTAAATATCTTTAATTTCTTATTGCAGTTATAAATTTAGAAACAAGTTCATCAACCACCAATCAACACGTTTCGCCCATATGGCATCAGGTATGTCCCAGGTGTTCCAGAGCCCAGTTATGACATGCATTTTCTTGAAGGATTCACGTGTTCTCACATATGGTGATGCTAATAAAACCTAACAGACCAAACTCCAAATGTTGCTACTGCTTTGATGAGTGTTGCTCCTATAACCTGAAATCATGATAACCATAGCCCTGAAGAAGTCCTGATGTGATAGGGATGAAATGTGCTGTCTGACCATAAAAGAATTTGCTTTGTATGGAAATGTATAGTTGCAACAAGAAATTGAAGATGTATACTTTGAACAAACTATAAGGTGAAGTCTATGGAAAAAGACACTTTTGAGATTAGTTACTTGGAAAGTTTGAGTGCAGCACATGATCATTTTAAAAGCACTACAGCAACAACTGCAGTGCAATAAAATATAAATAATAAATTGCTACATTAAAAACATCAACTCAACAGCTGACCAACTCAAATAACTTACAGCTACAATACAACTCCCCACCATAAACTGTTCAATCAATAAATCAGTCAGTGAACCAATTAACCAACTAATTTACTAGTCAATTTAATATGCTTGAATAATGTGGCATTTTCAACTATTATAGATTTCACAGGTGTGGCTGTACTTTCACAATCTCAGTGCATTAAAATACAAATGGCTACATTAATAAATAGCAAAGAGAAAAAGTCAGTTGGCCACGAGAACACAGTTCGCCCTTCCCAAGAACTCTGCAACACCCTGTCGGACGACTTCTACAAGCAGATAACCACAATCTACAACAACTTCGATCCCCAACCCACTTAGAATTCAACAACCTCTGCCCACCCACCGACACCCACTCGATCACTACGTGGACTCAGATCACCACGACAGCTACCATGTCCTCTATCCACTCCAGAGAACCCATGGACCCCTGCCCATACCATTTCTTTAACCTCGGAATCAAAGAACTCAGTGCGTAACTCACCAACATCCTCAACACCTCCATCACCACGGAGGCCTTCCCCGACAGATGAAAACACAATGAGGTCAGACCGCTCTTGAAGAAACCATCTGCCGACCCCAACAAACTCAAAAACTTCTGCCCCCATCTTGCTGCTTCTGTACCCTACCAAAGTCCTCTAGAAGACCATTAACCACCAGATCACCGCACACCTAGAAAAAACAACCTACTCGATACCTCTCCTCCCAATCCGGCTTCTGCACCAACCACAGCACAGAGACCGCCCTGATCGCCGCAACTGGCAACATCAGATCCTTCCTCGACTGTGGTTTAACAGCAGCCCTGATCCTCCTTGACCTCTCAGCGGCCTTCAACACCATATCCCACCACACCCTTATCAACAAACTCAACCGCAATGGCGTCCAGGGGGACACCCACAAATGGATCACTTCTTTCCTCATGGGAAGAACTCAGAGAATCCACCTGCCACCCTTCACCTCAGAACCGAATATCATCATCTGCGGCATACCACAAGGATCGTCCCTCAGCCCCACACTGTTCAACACCTACATGCCACCCCTCGCAGAAATCGTCAAAACCCACGGACTTGTTATGTTATGTTATTAGCACTTATAACGCACACAGCTACTCGAAGAGTGTCGCGGCGTGAGCCAAATAGGGGCGGAGGTGAGCGGATCTTAAATGAAGAGCAGAGTTTTCAGCCTTTTCCTAAAAAGCTTAGGGACATGGATACTGCGAAGGTCCAAAGGAAGCGAATTCCAGGCTAATGCTGACTTGTAAGCCAGAGAACTACCACCAATTCTCGTGAGGCGAAAGCGAGGGATGACCGTCAGAAGCTGTGCCGCTGAGAGCAGCTGTCTCGCAGGGACATAGAACTTGAAGCGTTTCCTTAGGTATACCGGGCCAAGTCCGTACAGGGCTGAGTGAGCCAGGGCAAGGGCTTTAAATGTAACTCTTTCAGCCACAGGAAGCCAGTGGAGATCGCGCAGGTGTTGCTTAACGCTGTATCTTACAGGAATGTTAAGAAGAGACCTTGCTGCAGCGTTCTGGACAACCTGCAGCCTCTTCAGCAGGTATCCTGGCAGGCCAATGTACAGGGCATTCGCATAATCGATCCGTGAAAGGATTAAGGCACGGGTAACTGTTTCCTTGGCCGCCCTAGGGAGGAGGGGGAGGTACTTCCTAAGTGATTTAAGGGTGCCAAAGCACTGCCCAGCTAGCTTCTTAATCTGTGTGGAAAACCAGAGATTTTCGTCAAACCAAATTCCTAAGTTTTTGGTGGGCTGACCCGTGGAATTAGGCAATGGATAATCTACCAGCCAAAGTGATTCCCTAAACTGGGGAGGGAAAGTCCCAAACAAGAGGATCTCTGATTTATCCTCATTGCATTTGAGCTGCGCGGAGAGGAGCCATTGAAAAACGGCCGTTAGGCATGTTCTAGCTTGAAAGGTGGATAGATTGGTTTTGTTCCATGTGAAGAGGAGCTGAGTATCATCCGCATATGCGATGATCTTGGCACCAAGCTCCTTCGCCAGCTGAATCAGCGGGGTGACATATTTGTTGAAAAGGAGCGGGCTCAAAGAGGACCCTTGAGGCACTCCTGTGTTCACACTTTGAGGAACAGACGAGGACGGGGGGAGCCACACTTGCTGCGCTCTGTCCTCAAGGAACGATTTCAGCCAGTTCACGCCGACCCTGAGATACCAATGTCCGAGAGGCGGGCCAGCAACAAAGAGTGAGGCACAGTATCGAATGCTCCAGAGAGGTCCAACAAAATCAGAGCCGCTCTACCGCCGGCATCCAGACATTCGCGAATCGCTTCAGAGATTTCGACAAGGGTCGTCTCAGTACTATATGAGGCTCTGAAGCCCGATTCGGCTGAATGGAGCGGGCCAAACCCTTCAACATAGTTGGTGAGCTGTTTATTAACAACTTTCTCGCAAACTTTCGCCACGGCAGGGAGGAGAGAGATAGGGCGATAGCTAGCCGGAATAGATGGATCCAAAGAGGGTTTTTTCAGAAGAGGCAGAAGTTTTGCCTGTTTCCAAGCTAGAGATACTGTAGCAGCCTGTAGAGACATATTGATAAGATTATTAACCTCCGGGTTCCCTGCCTCCGCTACTGAGGCCAGCAACCTGGCCAGGCAGGGGTCGCACAGGGAGCCCGATTTCAAGGACTTGAGAACCATCAGAGAGTCAGACGCAGCAATAGATGAGAAGGCCGACAGAGATGGTACAGGATGAGAAGTAGATTTCTGTCCATTAAGAAACGGGTTTCCTGCCATAGAGTTTGAGCCAGTATTGAAATTCATCTGGAGAGCCTGGATCTTATCAATAAAGAAACTAGAAAGTTTCTCACACCAGGCGGCCGAGGTAGGAAGCGTGAAGGTCTCTGCGCTAGGTGCTAGGAACCTCTGCACAATGGAAAAGATTTCCTTGGCATTGTTTCTAGAGAGAGCGATGCGCTTGGCATAGTAAAGGCTCTTAGCGTGCGATATGGACCCATAATACATTTTCTGAGCTTTCCTAAGTGCCAACTTGGCCAATGGGCAATACGCCTTTCTCCAGCAGCGCTCCAGTTTTTTACAATGTTGTTTCTGAGCTTTGAGCTCACTGGAGAACCATGGTTTAGAAGGGAGAACTCTGGTTCGCCTATGCGATAGGGAAGGAGATAGGTGCTCAACCGCCTGTGAAATCCAGCTAGTGAAACTATCAAGGGCTCCTTCCAGATCCTTAGCGAAGTCAAGCCGTGTCTGGGCCAAAATCAGGCTGAAGGCTATAGGATCAATTTTGAGGGAGGGTCTGCCTTGCCAGGGCGGGCTCTGTGAATTATTACTATCGATGGTCCAAGAGAAGTGGATCACAAAGTGATCAGTCCAGGCAACCGAGAGAGGATCTTTAACAGTAATGGGGAAATTTGAGCATATCGGGTCAAGAATATGTCCTCCACAGTGCGTGGGGGAACTGACCCCTTGAGTGAGCTGTGCAAGGCTCAGAGAGTCAAAGAACTCCTGAGTCTCCCCGGACTTCCCGCAATCCAGATGGATATTAAAATCCCCAAGGAGCAAGAAGTGGGTAAAGCGTAGAGCGCGGGGGATGATGACATCATCCAGGGCTTTGAGAAAAGCTCCAGCCGGACCAGGGGGTCTATAGACCAATGTGCCACCCAACGTGAAGTGGGGTGAGATGGTGATGCGAAAGTCCAGCGCCTCACCCTCTCCTATCCCCAGGATCTCCCCACGATGGAAGGTCCACTTGTCCCTAAACACCACCGCTATGCCTCCACCTCTACGGTTTTGCGACCAGCACGAGAGACTTTATAACCCCAGGAATGGCCAACTCAATCACTGGATTGGAAAACTCGTTAAGCCAGGTTTCTGTTATAAACAGAAAGTCAAGGGACTCATCAGGAAGGAGGTCAAAGATGTCCTGGGATGTCCTGGGAGTGCTTACCTAGTGAGCGGGCATTAATCATAGCCGCCAAGATGAGTTGCCCCTTCTGTCGTATGGGAGGGGAATGGTAAGAGAGGGGGAAACTGCCAGTCCAGAGCACAGGCGAAATTTGCAACTCTTGCAGGTCTTGGATAGGCTATCTAACACCTCCCAAAGGCTTAAGCACGTGCAGCGCTGGGGGCGGAGCCGGAGCAGCTCGGCCGGCTGTAGGGCTGGGGGAGGCTCGAAGATGGGGGTAAAACGGGCAGCATGGCTGGCGCTGGCCGCTTCCGGGACACTGACTGGCGCAGACAGGCTTGCCTTAGTCACAGTGAAAATATAAATACGAAATACCCGAGTAAAGATCAGTTTTTCACTGCCAGCTCATCACACCCAATTTGCGCCGTAACTGGATTTTTCCAGCACGGCGTGTTCCGTAACGTTTACACTCCGTCTTGGTTTTCACATTACCGCATGACCGCATGATTACCATAACGCACAGAGTCACTTTGTTCCATAAGACACTTTTGTACAACTTTCGTCGCTTCTCTTATATTTGTTTTGATCTCCACTCTGATCTATACTCGGGTATTTCGTATTTATATTTTCACTATGAATTTTTTAGGTCATCTCTCAGGGCATTATTGATAGACACCATTGTGTTTGGGTGAGTCTATCCCCACGCGTTTCTTCAACTCAAAACACTGCATGTTTAACATCACTTCAGTATAATATTATGCATTGTTTCGAATTATTGGATGGTTTCCTCATTGCATTTTTGTGTTCAATTATAGAGTTTTCCCTGATGAAGGGCGCGATGCCCGAAATGCATTGGATTGCTTTTTGAATGCATAGCAATTACATGTAGTACATCGCATTGTGAATCTCATGGATATTGAAGCATCATGGATTGAATTTAAGTCCATTGTTATTTCAAAATACAACTTTTTGAAAAAAACTGTGATTACGTGTCTTCACTACTAGATACTACAAACAGTTCTACACCCCTTCGTAGGGTATTGATTGTGCCCAGGGGGATTCACCCCATTTCCTTTGGGTTGAACTAACATTCACCTCCAATAGTTACCCATCCAGAAGAAATGCCGGTTCAAGCTACTGACACCTACAGAGCCTTACACAACCAGGGTCGAGCATACATCAACCCCCAAGTGAACTTCCACTGACCGGCCAGACACCTGCGCTCCACCTCTCTGGCCCTACACTCCCTCCCCTGCATTCGCCACAGTCACAGCAGAGGTTGTGCCGTCTCCTGCCTCGCTGCCAAGGCCTGGAGCCCCTCCACCTCCGGACATCACTCTCGCTGGTGGACTTCAGAAGTGAAACCAAAACCTGGCTTTTCGTCTGAGACCAGCTATACCTCAGCACACGGACACCCTCAAGGGTGAAGAGCAGAGCTTTATAAATACCTGGTTGACTGATTGACCCCATCAAATAATTCAGAAAAGCACCAAGTATTTTTGCACACATTCACGATTTGTATGAATCCTTCCACTTATAAAAGTAGGAGTCAATCCCTAATTTCTGTGTTCTCATTCCATGAAAAGTCCATCAGTTTCCAGGAAGTCATTCTGCTCTCTCCTTTCCTGTAACTATGTAGTGTCTTTTCAAAGAGAAGGCTTGACTAGTGAAAGGATATCTTTGGTAAGTGACTCTGCTGTGAGCTCACCAGTCAGCTCACTCGCGATCTCTTGCAGTGTGGCTCCTAGTCGGCGGCGACAATTCTACACCAAAGATCCCCAGATCATAGTGGGCTTGAAAGAAAACCCTCTGGATAGAAATAATATTTCAGCCTGCTTAGATTCCATATAGACCAGGAGGACAGATATACTGAAATACTGGTCACACAAAGTGGTTGCAGATCGTCAGCTCACTAGCGATCTCTTGCAGTTAGGCACATAGTTGGTGTAAACAATGAACGACAACAATACTCAGGTCATAGTGGCATGAATGAAAAGTCTCTGGGCAGATGTAAGATCTCAGCCTGCCTAGGCTCTAGACAGATGTACCAATATACTGGTTGCAAAAAGAGGTTGCTGATTGCTACTCTCATTTTTAGGTCGAGCCTAGCGCAGCGCGCATGCGCTGCCCTAGGAGATGACCTTTTGGAATCGGTCTGCACTTTTCCTCACACTCGTGCTTGTGGCGGCATCCACCTTTGCGGAGCGAGCAGCGGCGCACGGGCCATCTGTTTCCAATTAGCGTGGCCGTGCGCGCTTGTTTACATTTGCCTGCTCGCTATCACTTTCTTGCCGGCTCGACATCCTGTTTTCGTGTAGTCCATGCAAAATAGCCGCATTCCTTTCTTGAATTCAACGTAGTGTGTGGTGTGTAGATATCAGATCAGACGTGTGCAAAGACGTGTTACAAATGCGTTCTCTTTGTAGGAAGCAGCACCTTCCTTCAAAGGTGCCCATCGCGAGCCTCTGACGCCCCCTCTGGCTTTCACTCCCAGGCTCGGGGATGTGCTGAGGTACCCCAGAGGAAAGGTTGCTCCCCGTGACTGCCCCTGCACGACCACCTCATGTCCGCCAAGCCCTTTTGTGACATTAACAAACATATGAAGGGGGGTGCTGCGGCTTCTCTGTCAAGCGCTCGCTGCGCCTAGGCGCTAGGTCCAGGCAATGACATATAACTTTTTAAAAAAAACTGAAAATACAACATGTGCTTTAGCCTCGGATGAACACGTTTTCCTGTCCGGTGTCCAACGAGTAAGGGACGGGGCGGGGGCGCAAGGACACTCGGCTCTCCGTGACCGTAGGGCCAGAACGACACAAACAGCAGCCAGAAAGAGGGCCATTCTCATCCCAAACATAGGGGCATTCTCGTCCTCTTCCGGGATCTGCTCACCCGTGGCCGGAGCCCGGAGCAGACAGCCACAAACAAGGCAGCCTCTGCCCGGCTTGGGTATTTTTGAGCCACAAAGGAGCCCGCTTTTATAGATATCAGATCAGACGTGTGCAAGCCCATGCTCGTGGCAAGGGTATGCTCGGAGGGGCGGTGTACTTTTTTGGACAGCTTAATAGTTGGTGGGACGGCATTCGTTACAGTGTAGTGCCATTGCTTTCATGCGTCAGGCAGGCCGGGCTGCTGTTGCATTATCGGTGGAAGCCTGCCGAGGTGGAGTAAGGCCTCTGTGATGTCTCATTGGTGTCACGTGAGGGCAGCACCTGCTGCTGGAGCCAATAGGCCTCGCTTTTTGGGACCTTATAAGTATTTAGTTATGCAGCACAATATCCTTGGTGCAACAACATCAACTGTTGCATGGCTAAACACTTATAAGGTCCCAAAGGCGAGACCTATTGGCTATGCCAATGCTTGTTGCGACTTGGGAGTAGGTAACTTATCAACCATTTGAGACTGGATTCCAGTTGTACACCCTCGAAACACAGGGATTCAAATCATAATCCAGCCCCTATAAAAGTGTGATTCAGCATTCACTTGTAAACCCATTTAAGGAGTCGGTAAAACATTACCAACCTCTAAACTGTATTTAGTATATTCAAAATAACTTTCTAGCAGTCACAAACACTCTGATTCTGTGAATAGGAGTGCCTGTGACTTCTAAAAAGCTCAGTCATCTGGCCTTCGATGTCTACGAACTGTGCCTCGATGCAGGTCAGCCTGAGGACTTGGAGCTAGGTTGTACATCTGCAGCGCCTTCGTCTGAGTGACCGCAGGAGGAAAGTCTGCCCGTGAACCAGCATCAATGGTTCCAACTGATGGATGAACTTTGACTTAATGCAAGCCTTCCCTCCTCTGAACTCCTCCGTTGTTAAGGTGACTCATCTTCACCTGTGCAAAGAGATGCCTCATACTTGGAATTAAACGTAGGGTGGCTTTAGCTCAAGCTATTCATTCTTAGAGGTTTCTTGTGACGTAGCAGATTATTTCAGTGTCCCACAGTCCCTACTGGCTGAGCTATTGTCTGTTTATCAGAGACCGACATTGTTGTCGATGACTGAAGCCCCAATCACAGCTTCAATCCTTTATTGAAGATGGTGCAACTAAGTGCAACAGAGTCCAGCGTCCTGGGTAGGACGCGGCTTGACTCACATCTACAGCAACGCTTTCCCAACTGCATTATGAAATGGATCTATCTCCAAATGTAGCTTGTAAGACTGATCTGGTGTCTCTAGTCTAAGAAAAGACCAGCGGCTACTCAGGTTAAGATGAGAGAAGTGGGCATTTTCCGGAGGGGTTTACCTGGTTGAACCCCTAACCCCCAGGCCAAGCGAGACTGGGCATCTTCTGTAGACTCAGTGGGCACCTGGCTGTTGCGAGGCCATGTAATGGAGCCATCTGCCAGTATCAGCAGTGGTTGAGTGCAGACTCCCTCAGTGCAGTGAGGGTAGCACACATGGGCTCCACTGACACACATAAAGTTACTAGTCTGGCCGGACAGTGAAATGATGCCACAATATTTATTGCATTTCCTCCAAGAACTACAGATGATGCAGGTCAATGGACATGGAAACTGATTCCAGTGTGTGATAGGATCCTCGAGATCTGGGTGCGAAGGAGCTCAAATACCGTCAACGCTGAGCTCACCAAAGTGGACAGACTTCCTTGCATGCCAGGAATCTTCTTCAGCAGCACGCAACAATCAATCAATCAATTCATATGTGTAAAGCACGGCTAACCACCCGCGAGGGTATCCAGGCGCTAGATTGCTGGGTTCAGCCGAAAGTCAGGTCTTGAATCTCTTCCTGAAGTCCACCAGGGAAGGTCTTGATTGGAGGTGGAGGGGAAGCCCGTTCCAGGCCTTGTCGGCGAGGTAGGAGAAGGAACGGCCTCGCTGAAACTTTGGAGGATGCGCGGTGTCTGTGCAAGTGTGAGGGAGGCTGAGTAAAGGTCTCTGGAGGGTTGGTGGAAGTTCAGGCGGTGGTTGATGTGTGCTGGTCCTTGGTTATGAAGGGCTTTGCAGGGATGTGCTACTGAAGTGGTCAGTGGAGGAGTGGCATTAAAATATGGCGTCTTTCAGAGTAAATCAGGCACCTCAAGATAGCAGTATTAGCGCATCATAATGGGGTATCCCTCATGGAATTGATTTCCTTCTGTGTAACGACCATCAGTCACAAGTGACAGTTTCAGTCAGTAGTTTAGTTTGCACAGACCCCAAAGGGCCAAGCGCCATTCTTTTGCAGCTGCAGTGTGTAAAATTAACTGATTTAACCTGATATTTGTGTTGGGTTAGTACTTTATTTTCAGATATTAAAGTTCAGAAAAGGTGACCAAGGTTTGCCTCCGGATTCAGAGCGGTGCTCTCTGAAAATGAAGTACTTACTTGGAGAGATGTCTTGTTAAATGAATTCCCTGTACGTCCTGCTGCAGCTGCATAAAACAAGTGCTGGGCTCTGCGTGCGCTGCACCAGTAATGGCCACCATGACACCGCCCCAGTGGTTCCTTAGTCTTCATCATCTATCTTCACAGTAGGCCACCAGAAGCTTCTTGTGAAAAAGGAAGAACTTAGCTATCCTTCTTTGCCTGCAATTGACTAACATCCGACGCTCAATGTTTCAAGTTGTGCGTCACACCATTTCAAGTTGTGTGTCACACCGTTTCAAGTTGTGCGTCACACCGTTTCAAGTCTTGCGTCACACCATTTCAAGTTGTGTGTCACACCGTTTCAAGTTGTGCGTCACACCGTTTCAAGTCTTGCGTCACACCATTTCAAGTTGTGTGTCACACCGCTTCAAGTTGTGCGT
Organism: Calotriton arnoldi; assembly: GCA_963921515.1. Taxonomy (NCBI): domain Eukaryota; kingdom Metazoa; phylum Chordata; class Amphibia; order Caudata; family Salamandridae; genus Calotriton; species Calotriton arnoldi. Next base: position 544,934 of record CAWUFW010003157.1, read on the forward strand.
CACACCGTTTCAAGTCTTGCGTCACACCATTTCAAGTTGTGTGTCACACCATTTCAAGTTGTGTGTCACACCGTTTCAAGTTGTGCGTCACACCGTTTCAAGTTGTGCGTCACACCGTTTCAAGTTGTGTGTCACACCGTTTCAAGTTGTGCGTCACACCGTTTCAAGTTTTGCGTCACACCGTTTCAAGTTGTGCGTCACACCGTTTCAAGTTGTGCGTCACACCGTTTCAAGTTGTGCGTCACACCAGACAGTTCATTCTCAATACTTAATGTCCTTCCACTTGAAACTGGTAAGTTTGCTTCAAGATCAGTCCCCCGGGGCATCCAGAGGTTCTAAATCTTCTCGTGCTGGTGGTAGCACATGACGCACTGGAACGTGAGGTTCTCCTGCTGGGACCACACAGCTCTGCACTGGATCCCATTGTTCCTATTGCATCATCTGCAAACAGCAGGATTTGACACAACCGCACCATGGACAGATTACCTCGGGTGTGGTGATCCCCAGAGCTCATTGCTGCTCCTGATCTTCTACGGCGTCGGTGTGCAGCCGTTAGTGAAGGTTAAAGGAGAAGACGAGATGCAGATCCAGAGCCGGGTCTTGAACAAGCATCTCAAGCTGGAGATCACCTGTAAATCGAGCAAAGACACAAACTCTCTCAATCACATCTATGTTAATGGCCGAAGGAGACTTTGCTGTGTCTCAATCGGGCCACCTCGGGTTACCGCTAACTGAAGTAACAGCAAGTCCTTTCCAAAGGCCCCATGAGCTGGGTAAGACCTCTGCCTCCCGCTCAGAAAGGGAAACCATAGACCTTGGTTTTACTCAAACCTCTTCCTGCAACAAACTTCAGAGATGTTGAAAGTCCCAGCCCCTACCTCATGATTGTGAGATGGGTCCCCCCAGGGTAACAAGATGACCTGGCCGACTGAACGCACCGGGTCTCGGCCTCTGTCCTGACTGCACTACTGTTGTGTAGTCTACCTTGGGCCACTGAAGAAATTATTAGGAAAACTGTTTATTGGCTAAACTCTGCTGAAACCTTAAGGAGTCAGCCACTATCACTCAAGCGCTAAGAGAACTACTTTACATACCATTGGAACTAAAATTCTAAGTGAATGCAGCATGCGTGGTTTACAAAACCTTTCATGGAACAGGGCCGGAGAACCACATCTCCTCATTATATTCCAAGCCAGAGTCTCAGGTCTGGAAAGCCGAAACGAATCAGAAAGTTTGGATTTAGGACTGAAACTCAAGAAAGATGGCGCAACGCCACATGGATGAAAAGCTTTAGATTTTGAAATACCGATCCTCAATGAACAGCCCTCAACAGCTTAGCGCAGTTCAAGTAAACTCCCCAAAAAAACCTTTTCCACAAGCTCTTTGAGTCTCCTTCACTCATCTCCAGGATCTGCTCTCCACCCTCTCTAAAAAGAAACAAACTTTACAACCTTTACCAAGAACGCATGACCTGTGCAGGCCTACACCGCACACCTCACCCAAGCAGTAGCAGTCGCTTGTCTGCTGGGACTGTGCACCTGAACCTGGCACAAGTCAAACTTTGAGTGCTGTGAAGTCGCTGGAGAGCCGCATGCTGGTGCCTCGGAAGACCTTCGAGGTGATACATACATATCTGTATTGGAATAGCTTCTGCTTGTTCGTACTGATGTACAACGCGTAAGCTGTTACATCCGTGCTCCAAAGCCATCATGGCGGATTTCACATCTTTGGTATATGACAATACCTTGGCTTCCAATTATTCCTTCCAGGTCGAAATGTTCTAATGAACTTGAATCTTCAGAAGACATTCATGAGTCTTGTCCATCACAGAGACTCGTCGTCCTTCATGATTTTCAAAGGAGAAGCAGCAGCCGCAGTACATTGTCGTCGATGACTGAAGCCCAATCACTGCTTCAATCCTTTATTGAAGATGGTGCAACTAAGTGCAAAAGAGTCCAGCGTCCTGGGTAGTACGCGGCTTGACTCACATCTACAGTAACACTTTCCCAACTGCATTATGAAATGCATCTATCTCCAAATGTAGCTTGTAAGGCTGATCTTGTGTTGGTGCATGGTGGGAGAGGAGAGTTTTTTAAGTAACAGTTTAACAAATGCAACCACTATCTGATGCAAGGAATTTATCCACTTAATTTGGCTAAAACCACCTACAAATGTTTGATATGCTACTGGTATTAACACATCCTAACTCCAGATACATTTCACCTTTTGAACAGGCCTTCCATTGGTGGGCCAGAACATATCTGCCTCGTTTCTGCAAACAGTTCTCATGACATTCCCTGGAATTAAACATTCTTCCCACTTTAGCAGTTTATGAGATGATCAAGTCCTTTTAGTCATGGTGTTCCCATAATGAAAGAAAATGTGTGTACCAGTCACAATTGAAGTGAAGGCTGCCACTACTGATGCCCAAGATCCATTGATAAAAGGCTGCCACTACTGATGCCCAAGATCAATTGACAAAAGGCTGCCACTACTGATGCCCAAGATCCATTGATAAAAGGCTGCCACTACTGATGCCCAAGATCCATTGATAAAAGGCTGCCCCTACTGATGCCCAAGATCCATTGATAAAAGGCGGTCACTACTGACGCCCAGTGTCCGTTGATAAAAGGCTGTCACTACTGATGTGGAGAAGTGTGGCTCAATGGTTAGAGCGGCAGACCCTGATGCAGAGATCTGGCCCGGGACCAGGGTTCAATTCCCGCCTCGGCGGGTCTTGGGCTCAATTTCCTCGGACCTGATAATTCTCGCCTCGGTGCCTATTCTAATCATGGGTCCCACTCTGCAACTCTGGGCAATAGCTTGCTTAATCTCCACAACGGCCCCACCAGCGCTGGGATGCCTGGCTTCACCCTGGGGGTGCCCAGGAGTGGACATTTCACAGGGAAAAGCCAGGAAGGGTTCCACAGCGGTATGCGTACAGCGCCTGGACACCCCTTTGGGGGTATGGGTGCGCTTTACAAGTACAAATTTCATTTCATGCCCAAGATCCATTGATAAAAGGCTGCCACTACTGACGCCCAAGATCCATTGATAAAAGGCTGCCACTACTGATGCCCAAGATCCAAAGATAAAAGGCTGCACTATTGATGCCCAAGATCCGTTGATTAAAGGTGGTCACTATTGATGCCCAAGATCCGTTGATAAAGGCTGCACTATTGATGCCCAAGATCCATTGATAAAAGGTGGTCACTGTTGATGCCCAAGATCCATTGATAAAAGGCTGCCACTACTTATGCCCAAGATCCATTGATAAAAGGCTGCCACTACTGATGCCCAAGATCCATTGATAAAAGGCGATCACTATTGATGCCCAAGATCCATTGATAAAAGGCTGCACTATTAATGCCCAAGATCCATTGATAAAAGGCTGTCACTATTGATGCCCAAGATCCGTTGATTAAAGGTGATCACTATTGATGCCCACGATCCATTGATAAAAGGCTGCCACTACTGATGCCCAAGAACCATTGCTAAAAGGCTGCCACTACTGATGCCCAAGATCCATTGATAAAAGGCGATCACTATTGATGCCCAAGATCCATTGATAAAAGGCTGCCCCTACTGATGCCCAAGATCCATTGATAAAAGGCGGTCACTATTGAAATGTGCCTGTATGTTAGGTTGCTAATCAGGAAGACAGTCCTACCCCTACCAGAGCTCTCACAACTTCTGGTTTGTACTTCTCTTCCATTCTTCTTGTCCAACGGTACCACAGTAAAAATTAATTTGCTCCTGAGTGCAAAGGGGTTAATCCCTTCTTTCCTCTATTAACAGGTACGTATGTTTCTAAAAAGAAGGGTCTCAGGTTTAGTCGCACAGTGTCACATGAAGAGATTATTGCCATCTCTTGACCCGATCGATCACCCACAAGCAACCCTAGATCTGATCATTATTCAACGGTACTTTAGAAAACTTCCTTGTAGAATGGATGTCTCCAAGATGAAGAAATATTGGCTGGACTCATTGTGTGTGTCTTTCAGCTCATGTTCATGTAGCTTCAGTACTTCCAACTTGCATCACTTCAGCATCCTCCATGCTCTTAGGCGCCTCCTTACAGATAGGAATATCGACTAGTTTCGGTTCATGGCATTCCCGGAAGTCCTTATGGCCTGGTGGCTGCTGGTCTAACTGCACTGCCAATTCAATGGTCCTCTCCATAGTGCTGAGGAATAAAACTACGGTCATCATAACATCTGATACTTTTTCATTTAAACAACAATGAAACACATTTTTTTAAGGTTTGCCTGATGAAGGCTCTTCTGCGAAACATCGTTTAAAATGAGAGACACACGAAGTCCCACTTTGTGCTCGTAGTTTGATATTTTATTACTCTGCTCAGAAACAGATCTTGAATCCCTCTCAGGTGCTGATCCTGACTGCTTTCTTCCTGGATACATGAGGATCTCCTCTGTTTTAGTCAAGTAGTGCCCTTTATTTACTTGGGCAATATCTAACCCTGCTCTAAAAGTATTCTCCTCTTCCTAGACTGACCTGTCCTTGGCTCCAAAGATCAGAAATGCCCTCTTTATCTAAAGATTGATTCAGAAAACATACTGAACATACCAGCTTGGCTGCAAACACCCGTCCGACCTTGCAAACTGTCAGGGTCTAGCTCACAGAGTATTCAGGACTGATCTACCTTCAGTAGCCTCTGTTGGCCACTACTACAGACAAGTGGAATTTGGAGCCTAGATCGTCAGTGATTGCACTTTCTATAAACACATAAACATGCAGTTACCATTGTGTACTCGAACACCACACATACGACACAAAGCATGGCCTGTAACCCAGAAATAGCAATGAGGTCTGGAGGAAGACACATGAAACTGATGCATGTTGAGCTGGATCTCATTGGCCTGTTGCCACCAGTCAAATTATCCCCTGAGCTGAAAATCCAAAAAGGGGCCTTAGCGATTCGAGGCAAGGCAAGTCCCTCCACAAGGAAAGTGATGAAAGTGGAGATGTCGCTACACATGGCACGTGCTAGGCAGAAGATGTTTCTTGTAGCAAGGCAAAGTTCTGCCAAAGCAAGTTCAAGTTTACAGGGTCACTCAGAAATTATGACGGTTACATTATTATCTACTTCACGCTCACATGCCCATCATGTCCACTGTCGTCGGTGGGATTCCTACTGAATGACACAGACGTCTTCTTGTATCATTGGTCATGGATTTCTTTCCAGTTATCCACAAGTGTCACTACACGCCGATCCCTCTCTGGCCACAACTTCCATCCACTTCGTACTTGTGCTTTAGGAACCGCCGACTGTCTAGGGCTGTGTCTCACTTCCAGCTCCCTGACATCACTAAATATGAGAGTGACAACCACATCAACACATAAGCCTCACCCTAACATGGAACCTATAAACTCACTGCACACCAGAAACACTTCATCAGCTAAGACAGACGTCACACCAGAAATCCAGCATCAAACAATCTGATATAACAGCAGCAATGCACGATCTTGTCACTTTACACATCTCATGCATAACCCAATCTCACAATCACACAACCACACAGCACATTAACAATCCTTACAAGAGATAAGCATGCTCTGAAAAAGCAAAAACACAAACCTAACACTCTGTAGGAAGCTGGCTCCATTCCCAACACAGCCTGAAGCTGTTCAGAAAGCAGCTAAAGACCTGGCTGTTTCCGCCGCTTAGAGCTAGTGTTCGCAGACTTATTTTGGCCTGCGTCCCTTTCCGTCCTTGATCCGCCTAGCGCTAAGACACCTTCGGGTATTGCGCGCTTTACAAAATTATTTCATTCATTCATTCATTCATTCATTCATTCACCAAAGTAAGGTATAGTGTGCACAGAGTCCAAGGACTCCCCAGAGGTATAGCAGAGGCTAAGTTAGCTAAGTGCTAACAGCTCTCTTCATGGTAGAGTGGGCGAGCAGATAGGCTTATCCAGGGGGTGTGTTAAGCATTTATTGTATTCACTCAATCAAGGCTGATTGCAGAAACTCAGAGACAGAATCCAGTCCAATTGGGTAAATATAAAAAAGGTATACTTGTATATTTGTATTTTATTTCCAGAACCAAACAGGACTTGGCTAAGGTAAGTAACATATATTTCAATTGTAAAACTTTACACAGAAATGCAATTGGGAATGGATTTGGAACAGTTACAGTTGCTTTTAGAGTACTTTTTGATTACCTTTAGATTACATCGAGTACTGGGGGCGGTATGCCTAGATACCACACCTACGGATCTCACAATACAAGGTAAGTAAGACTTTTTATACATTGCAATTTAGTTCTCTTTTCCACATACAAAACAACAGTTCAACACTTAGAACATTTTAGGCCCAAAATCTCATAAGATGGGTTCCTATGGGAAAAAATGGTTAAACAGGTAAGTAAGCGCCTCACAAGTGGGAGTTTTGGGGGGTTAGGACCAAGGTTCACCAAGGTCTGGATAGGCACTTGAGTTGCACCACCAGCGGCACTGGGGTGGCCGGGGGCAGAGTGCAGGGGTCCAGTGTTAGCCAAAGGGGCTAAGGGGGCTACCGGTTCGGGACTGCTCATGAGCAGGCCACTAGGGTGTGGGAGCAAAGCTCCTGGGGTTAAGGTAAGCACTGTAGGCGACCAGGACAGGTGCTGCACCACCTGCAGGACAGGGGCGGACGGGTGCCGTGTGCCAAGAAGACGTTGGGGACCCTGTGGTTTCCAATGGGGACCTTCGGTTCAGCAAAGAGGCTGCAGGCTCAGGCAGGGAGACTTCCTGAAGGCGACCACCGGCTGGAGAGGTAAGCTGTGATCTTGGGAGATGCCTGGATACCATTGGTTGGGCCACCCAGGTGTGTCTTTTAGCGTCGGATTCTTCTGACCACCTCCGGTTGCGGTCGGGCTCTTCGGACTGCTTCGGTCGTGGTCGGGGTCTTCTTACTGCCTTCGGTCACGGTCGGGGGGACCCTTCAGATTGGGGCTGAAGGCACCATCTTGAAGCTTGAGGGAGGCCGGGGATCACCAGATCCCAGGTCAGGATTGCTGGGGAGACCACCTCGTGGGGTTGGGCCACTTGAACTTGGGCTGTGGGTATCGAGTGCAGAGTGGTGCCAAATCATGGAGCCGACGGGGTCAGGGTTCTGGTCACAGGAAGCAGAGTCTGTAAGGTGAGTGCAGGGCAGGTCCTCCAGGAAATGGGGCAGCTCCTGGCTGCTGGACATGCCGGTTTCTTTGCTGTAGGCTGGTCGGAGTCGGGACAGGCCAGTAGGGCTGGGGCCAAAGCAGTAGGTGTCCTCTTCTTCCTGGGTCAGCACCGCTCTTCGATCCTTTTCTTTCTTCCTCGAATCTGAAGACGCCTACATTTAGGGGCGTTAAAAGGGGTGTGCAGGTAGGGACCAATGGTTCCCTTCCTTGAGGTGGGTACACCCCCTAGTATGCCACCCTCCAGTGAGAGGTGGGCATGAGCCTCTTCCTGATTGGATGGGTCCCTTCATCTTCAAGATGGAGGGGACTGAGATGTGTGATTCACCATGCCTCCACCCCATGAGGGGTGGGGTTGGCAAAGGTGGGCACACCTCTACTCCTAGCTTGGTTTTCCCGCCGATTCTCCCGCCCAAGGTGGGGGGGGGGCAGAACCGGTGCGAGCCAGTTGTGGGGCAGCAAAAGGCAGGGACAGCTCACACAGGAGGCAAGCCTTGAAGTTACCCCTTCGTGGACCCAGCCCATCCTGGGGGAGGAGGCATGACACTTCTGCCCAGGATGGGCTTTGTTTCTGCACCCAGAGAGTGGACTCTCTATACCCAGGGGTCCAGAAACCTGTCTGGTGGTGGCAAATGGCAGGCAGCCATTCAGGAACCACGCCAGGGCTGGTCGTTTTACAGGGGGCATCTCTAAGATGCCCTCTGAGTAAGCCTGGGTAGAGTACGCAGAGTTCCGCTATGTGGAAATGCAAAAAAAACTCCACCGCGCTATGCGGAGCTCCGCAACCAGCGGAGTGCGTTAGAAAAATGCCATTCGCTGTAATTTTCAGTGCCGGGTGTTTGCCCACACTGTGAAATTATCGCGAACTGCACTATGCACAAGGCAAGCGGGCGCTGCTTCCTTTCTGCCGATCGATTAGATTTTCTATACGACCAGGCAGTTTCTCAACACGAGCAGTCACGAGCAAACGCGGCCACCCGCATTGAGAAATCTGACCACCCTCGTTGAGATATCTCGCCGGGAGGTTGATTTCCCTCGCTCGCGCTCGCCAACTTGACGTTAACGAGCGCAAATGAGGAAAAATCTTGCCGGAACTCCACGAGCTCCGCGCAACACAAGTAAAGCCATAATAGAGCTGTGGAGTTCGTAATGACTAAATCCCAGCACCATATACTCTTAATGGCTTTACTACACTTACAATGTCTAAGAATGGACTTAGACATTGTAGGGGTACGGGGTTCATGCCACTGTACCCTCACCTGAGGGCTAGGGCACCCTGCTAGAGGGGTGGCTGACTTATGCCAGGGCAGTGGGTTGTAGGCATGGCACACAGGGATGTGTGTCATGTCGACTCTTCACTTTGTTCTGCACTAAAACACACAGCCTGCAATGGCAGTGTGTGTGTATGTGTGTGTGTAAAGGTGCAAGGCCTCTAAGGGTGGCACAATAAGTGCTGCAGCCCTTAGAGGTCTTCCCTGGCCACAGTGCCCTTGGTACCCATGGCACCTTTTACAAGGGTCTGACATGTGGTCAGAGAAGTGCCAATTGTGGGTACAGAAGTACAGCTTTGGGAAGGAACATAGGCTCTGGGAACCTGATTGGCGTGGACCCAGGGCACACCAAGTAAAAAGTGCATCATGTGTCAGGCAAAAAGTGGGGGGTAACCGTGCAAAAAGGGGCACTTTCCTACACACCCCACATCCAATGTGGACATAAAATTACATCTCCTACATGACCTCCTCCAAACATGGTCTCAACCTTAGGACCTCTACATTGCCATAACCTAGTGTGCAATTACACTGTGCACCATAACCTCAAAAAATAATTAGCACTTGTTTATTTTTAATTTACTGTGATGAAATGGATTATAAATTAAATGACTAAAATTGCATTAAAATAATGTAATGTAATAATTACTAGCCAGGGGAGGAGGAGTTTATGGTTAAGATTAGTAAGAACATTTAAATAATTATATTTTATTTAAAATACAATTATCGAACATACAATAAATTGATTACAATTATGATTTTAATTACTATTAGTGACTTTAGAGTTAGGGTTTGTGATGCTTAGGGTTAGAGACTGCATTAGTGGTAGTGTAAAGATTTCCTGTTTTTGGAAATTAAATTAAATTACAATAATTTAAAATAACTATTGTTGATTTAATTAATACAGTATAATTTGGAAGACTTATTTAGGGACAGGATGTGCACTAGAGTTAGTATAAGTGCACCATATTGTCTAAAAATACACATATATGAACAAACACTTAAAGGCAACAGTAGTTAAGATTGAGAATTATGTTTAATCCAAGTGCCATTTAATTACTTGATTTAACTGAATTTAATTTAAATTAATTTCATCAGATATACTTACTGTTAAAAAGGAGTGTTAGTCTTCAGCAAAAGAAACATATTTCAAATGTCATTACATTTAAATAAATTACATGAAGTTAATAATATTAAACATTGCTTAGGAGAGAAATTAGTTTCAACAGTAAGATTAGGGTAAAAGTACATTATTTATTTTATATTCATTAAAAATAATGTCATTATTAACACTAAAAAGAAAAAGTACTAGATGGAAGGTTTAGGGTTAGTGTTAGAGATTGCTGATGGGGCAAAGTCATCAGAAAGTAAAATTGCCAAGGAAAAGGTAGTCCAGCTATTGACAGCTGAGAGGACGAATGTCAAATTATGGTATTCAGAAATATCGCCTGACATAAAGATCATGCCCTAAACATCCTTTATAAAAAATATTGTCCCATTGAGTGTAGATTTTCCATTTTTAACTCAATATTTTTGAAGGTGATTTTGGCTGACAGTGGTATTCTGCTATTAGACCCCGGTGAGGGGATGGGGTTGGTAGGGCCTAGGAATGATTCAGAATTTAACCAGAACAGAACACAGACCAGCAAATCATCATCATTAATCAACAAAGAAAACTGAAAACTATAACTCCTCAACAAGCCAAGACATATAATGTACACAAGCAACACAACAACTAACCAGCACAAAAACTCATACCAGCAACCTAACATTCAACTAACAAGTACACTGACAGCGACAACCCACTATTTACCAACATTGAAACCTCATAACAGCCCATGTTCAGAACTCACAAACATCATAGAAATTACCCAATATCCAAACAACAGTTCTCACATCAACCATAAAACACCACACACACCTTATATCAACAATTCCAAATGAAAATAACATGCAACATCATACTGACAATTCAACATCAACATTACTTATCAACCTCATATCAACAGTCAAACATCAAGCTGCGAAACCCCAATGTCACGTCAAGATCACACAGCCTTTCACCAATGCCATGATGCAGATGTGTACCAAAGGAAACCCAACACCAACACAACACTGCTTTGTCACCTAACAGCAGATCTAAGAATAAAACCTCAAACTGAGACCCTTTCACTGAGCCTCGTGTGGTGAGTGTGATCTCCTGCCAATCAATCACATTCACTCCAACACCACAATTTGAGGAATTTATGAAAAGATAGTTCAGCACACCAATCTCATGATAGAGCCCTCAAACAGTGCATTTAAAAGCAACCAGTCCAAATCCTATTTTACCACATTGCACCATCAGTAATAGAACAAGCTAAAACCAGCTCACCAAAATAACAAACACACTTACACCTTTCACCCACACTTTGATCTCGAGACAGTAAACACTTTAGCCTCATCCTTTTCACTTCTAAACATGATCCGATCAAGACCACCAAACATTTGTGACAATGGACTGCTCAGCTGAACCCAATATCAGAAAAAAGGCTGTACTTACACTACAGTCTCTAAGTTTGACACAGTCAGCTATTTCATAATAAGAGCCACTGTAGACAGAAGATCCCACCTCAAACAAGCCCTCCTACTTAACCTCAAAATCTTCCAGCCTAAACTCTATTGAAACCTCAGCCAGGAGTACTTGCAGGCCTCCATTGTCATACTGAGGCCATCTGTGGTCATGCTCACCACACAACCTTATCCCAACCTCATAGTGGCATCTCCAGGCCACTCACCTACCCAGCACCGTAATGATAGCACTGTACCTCTGCACAGTAACATCACACCCTCGCCTCAATACATCACCTAGTACTTACTGAGACACGTGCAGTGTACAATGACCAGGTGGCACCACACATTCCCATGAGCTGTATCATTGGAGGTTAGTTACACCAAGGTCATTGAACTGACTGAACTGACTGATGGCCTGGCTTATATCCCCAGCTAATGCCCTCAATACACTACCCTCGATCATGTGCTGATACACAGACCTGTGTACCGCTCTCGGTTGTGTTACAATGCATAGACCTATACACTACCCTTGATCATGTGCTGATACACAGACCTGTGCACCGCTCTCGATTGAGTAACAATGCACAGATCTGTGTGCTACCCTCGATCATGTGCTGATACACAGACCGATGTACCGCTCTCGATCATGTACCAATGCACAAACCTGTGTACTGCTGTCAATCAATCATGTGTTGATACACAGACCTATGTACCGCTCTTGATCGTGTACCAATGCACAGAACTGTGTGCTGCCTTTGATTCTGTGCTGATACACAGACCTATCCCCACTCTCACTTGGGTAACGATGCACAGACTATGTGTACTGCTGTCAGTCGTGTGCCGATGCACAGACCTAAACACTACCCTCAGTCCTGTGCCGATACACAGACCTGTGTACCGCTCTCAATTGTGTAACAATGCACAGACCTGTGTACTGCCATCGATCGTGTACCAATACACAGACCTTTGTACTGCTTTCAATCATGTGACGATCCACAGACCTCTCGATCGTGTACCAATGCATAGACCTGTGTGCCTCCTCAATCATGTGCTGATACACAGACCTATACACTACCCTCGATCGTGTAACAATGCACAGACCTGTGTACTGCTGTCAATAGTGTGCCGATATACAAACCTGTGTACTGCTGTAGATCGTGGGCCGATACACAGACCTACGTATTGCTCTCGATCGTGTACCAATGCACAGAACTGTGTGCTGCCTTTGATTCTGTGCTGATACACAGACCTATGCCCCACTCTCAATTGGGTAACGATGCACGACCTGTGTACTTCTCTTAATCATGTGCCGATGCACAGACCTATACACTACCCTCGAACATGTGCCGATACACAGACCTATGTATCGTTCTCGATCATGTACCAATGCACAGACCTGTGTGCCTCCTTGATCATGTGCTGATACACAGACCTATACACTACCCTTGATCGTGTAACAATGCACAGACCTGTGTACTGCTGTCGATAGTGTGCTGTCACACAAACCTGTGTACTGCTGTAGATCGTGTGCCGATACACAGACCTATGTATCGCTCTCGATCATTTACCAATGCACAGACCTCTGTGCTACGAATATGCGATGTCACATCGCATGCGCTACAACGCATGCGATTACATCGCAAGTCGTTTCTACAACTTGCTGTAGGGGGCGCGCTGGACTTAGGAATAGTATAATCTACTATTCCAACTCCAGCGTGTGCAACAGTAGGGAAGGTGTTGGAATAGTAAATTATACTATTCCTTAGTTTAGCGCGCCCCCTACAGCAAATCGTAGAAACGACTTGCGATGTAATGGCTTGCGTTGTAACAACGCGGTCGTTGTAACAACCGCTTTGTAATCGCATGCTTTGTAGCACATGCGATGTAAACGCTGTTTCCTGTGTGCTACCCTCGATCATGTGCTGTTACACAGACCTATGCCCCACTCTCAATTGGGTAACAATGCACGACCTGTGTACTTCTGTTAGCCATGTGCCGATGCACAGACCTATATACTACCCTCGATCATGTGCCGATACACAGACCTATGTACCACTCTTGATCATGTACCAATGCACAAACCTGTGTACTGCTGTCGATCGTTGGCCTATACACAAACCTGTGTACTGCTGTCAATCCTGTACCAATGCACAGACCTGTGTGCTGCTCTCGATCATGTGCTGATACACAGACCTATACACTACCCTCGATAGTGTAACAATGCACAGACCTGTGTACTGCACTAGATCGTGTGCCTTTACACAGATCTGTGCAGTAGCGGCTCGTGGAGGGAGTGCCGCGGGGCGGTGGGGCGGGGGAGGAGCAGGGTGGGGGGTAGTAAACTACGGCATACGGCTGAACAGAGGTAAGTAAACAAATAAATAAATAAAACGAATTTCATTGCGCGCGCTGCATTGCCAAATGCGATGCAGAGCACGCAACGAAATTCGTTTTATTTATTTACTTACCTCTGTTCGGCCATATGCCGTAGTTTACTATCCCCCACCCTGCTCCTCCCCCGCCCCGCCCCACCGCCCCGCGGCACTCCCTCCACGAGCTGCTACTGGATCTGTGTGCTGCTCTCGATCATGTGCCGATACACAGACCTATGCACCGCTCTCGATCGTGTACCAATGCACAGACCTGTGTGCTGCCCTTGATCATATGCTGATACACAGACCTACACACTACCCTCGATTGTGTAACAATGCACAGACCTGTGTACTACCGTTGATAGTGTGCCGATACATAAACCTGTGTACTTTTATAGATCGTGTGCCGATACACAGATCTATGCACCACTGTCGATCGTGTATCTATGCAAAGACCTGTGTGCTGCCCTCGATCACCTGATACACAGACCTATGCCCCACTCTCAATTGGGTAACGATGCACAGACCTGTGTACTGCTGTCAATCGTGTGCAGATGGACAGACTTATATACTACCCTCGATCATGTGCCGATACACAGACCTATGTACCGCTCTCAATCACATACCAATGCACAGACCTGTGTACTTCTGTCGATCGTGTACCAATGCACAAACCTGTGTGCTGCCCGCGATCATGTGCTGATACAAAGACCTATACACTACCCTTGATCATGTAACAATGCACAGACCTGTGTACTGCCATCGATCGTGTGCCGATACACAGACCTGTGTATTGCTCTCAATCGTGTGCCGATACACAGACATATGTACCGCTCTCGAGCGTCTACCAATACACAGACCTGTGTGCTGCCCTTGATCATGTGCCTATACACAGACCTATGCCCCCCTCTCAATTGGGTAACGATGCACAGACCTGTGTACTGCCATCAATCGGGTGCCAATACACAGACCTGTGTACTGCAGTCAATCATGTGCTGATGAGGAGACCTGTGTTCTGCTGTTGGTCATGTGCTGATACTGAGACCTGTGTACTGCCCTTGATTGTGTGCCGATAACAGACCTATATACTGCTCTCAATCGTGTGCCGATACACAGACCTGTGTACTGCTCTCGATCGTGTGCCGATACACAGACCTGTGTACTGCTGTTGACTGTGTGCAGAAACAGAGACCTGTCTACTGCTGTCGACCATATGCTAATACGCAGACCTGTGTACTGCCCTTGATCGTGTGCTGATACACAGACCTACGTACTTTCCAACGCCCAGAACCATGCATCACTTCATGACCTGATGAGGACACCCAGGTCTATATAAAGTACATGGAGACCCAAGTAAAAATGGTTTTTAATGTATGTTGTATGAATGCTTGTGGATGAGAATGTTTAAGTCAGAGGGCGTGTGCGTATGTGTGAGAAAGTGTTTCTGTATGTGTAGGCATTTGTGTGTGAGTGACAGTCAAGTGACAGGTAGTGAGTTTGTGTGAGACTGAGGCCAGATTTACTTTTCTTTGACACAAGGCGACACTGCACCAAAGATGCTGCTCTCCCTTGCGTAAAAGGGAGAGACAAAAAATGCACCATATCTACTAAGATATGGTGCATTTTTTCTCTCCCCGTGCACTGGTGCACTTTTGGCAGCCAGGTGCCAATGCACGTACCCTTGTCCAAGAGTGCAAAGCATGTGGATTTTCTGAAGCATAGGTTTTTTCGGGAAGAGGCCTCTTCAAGTACACAATCTATGCCTCAAAGCTCTTCCCACTTTATATGTGTGCACATGCAAAGTTGGAAAAAGAGAAAGAAATTAGAAAAAATTTCCTCGTTACACCTGACTCGAGGAGGCATAAGATTTTGGTGCAAATTCCTGTCTACCAATGTTTGTAGATAGGGATTTGTGTCAAAACCATGGATGGTGCATGGGAACCGCCAATCACCATCCATGGAACGCCCCTAGACACAAAATAATGCAATGCAGAGCATAGTGCAACTTTGTGTTACTTTGTGATACTATTCAAAGCAAATCCTCAATTGTTGTGATGTTAGGGTCATGTGACATACCTTTTTGGAAAAAATTAGTGTCAGGGATCACATGATGTCACTTCCTGGGATGCCATTAAGGCCAGAGGGTATGTTATGTCACTTTCACTACCCCTGGTATTTTGGTGAATCGACTCCCTCGTATATGCATGCAGAAAGATGCAATGCCCTGGACCACATGTCAATACCCAGAGCACTATACTTTCCGGTGGCCTGGTATGTACATGCAGACCTATGCAACTACATGTAGACCCAAGTACTACATATGACAAAGCGTCACCACACAGACATATGTGCTGCCCTCTCACTTGGCATATATATATGTACTGGCTGATAGCCTGGTAAAAAACACCCAGGTTCATGTAGTGCCCACTGACCTGACACGCAGACCCCTGTACTCCCCTTGGATGACAGCACCCACACCCATGTACTGGCGGATAACCTGGTGCAGACACACATGTTTATGTAGTGCCCTCTGACCTGGCATATACACGCAGACAGATCTAACACCCTTCACCATGTGCCAATGGCTGGGCCCTTCTGTGGCCGCAGACATGGGATGTACACGCCGACCCCTGTACTCCCATTTGTATGACAGCGCCCACACCCATGTACGGGTGGATAAGCTGATAGGTACACCCAGGTCCATGTAGTGCCCACTGAGCCAGTGCCCACAGTACCCCAAGTGATGTCAAGAATATTGTGTGTCATGTCCTTTACTGCAAGGGGAAGGTTCTGGGAAACTCACGTGCGCCTGAAGGCAGAGCGGATGTCAACTTCTCCGGCATTGCTGGCCTCTGTGAAAACATCGAGAAAAGAAAAAAGTTACTGTCGCCCTCATTTTTAAGAATAAATCACGGCATAACTTGCTCTTAGCCCTTTCCCAACATGCCATGCCCTCACCCCTTCCCAGCATCCCTTGATCCCACCAGTTTCCCAGCATCCGTTGATCCCACCAGTTTCCCAGCATCCCTTGCTCTCACCAGTTTCCCAGCATCCCTTGCTCTCACCCCTTCCCCAGCATCCCTTGCTCTCACCCCTTCCCCAGCATCCCTTGCTCTCACCCCTTCCCCAGCATCCCTTGCTCTCACCAGTTTCCCAGCATCCCTTGCTCTCACCAGTTTCCCAGCATCCCTTGCCCTCACAAGTTTCCCAGCATCTCTTGCTCTCACCCCTTCCCCTGCATTCTATGTCAGGACGGAGGCTTCGAATTCTATGTCAGGACCGGAGGCTTCGATTATGCTTCTCATTCTTTACTGTTTATTTTTACAGCAGCCAATAAAATAACAGTTATAAAAAAAAGAAAATACAGTACCCATGAGCACCTAGTGCCCCATAACAACCATAGAGAGTATCCCTATATAAGCCATGACCGAGATAACCACGTCCGCTTTCTTTGCTGCTCCGCAGCCAGTTAAGAGCCTTTCCCTTCTTACGTATACTCTTGTGGTATGGTAGCGTATGGGTTAAGGTGTTGATGCTTGGTGCTTATATGCTTTGTATTTGCTGATTCTGCCTTGTGCGTTTTTATTATTCAGTGCTTTTCGCCTGTCAGCTTTGTTTTCATATTGCCTCAAACCAGGTTTTTCATTATCAGTAGCGACCCGCTTTGCGCGCACTCGGTCTTGGTAGCGCGTCGCTTGGGAGCGCTCTGCCTCCCCTGCCGGGCGTGTTGTGCCCGCGACAGTCATTACGGTGGAGAGGGAGTGAAGGGAGCGAGGCCGCGCGTCAGGTAGACGCGCAGTCCTCTTTTGGTTGTGATGAGCGGCTGTCACCGTGCATGCGCGGCGGCCATTTTGACAAATTGAATCGTCAGTTTCTGGCTGTCACGGAGCACGGGAACAGCGCTCAGTTTTAAAAAAGTCAAAAGGCTCGTCTCAGGCTCCAGCTGACGCCCGCTGCATTGTTCCTGCTGGGGGCTGTATAAATTCGCATAGGCTTTGCCTAGAGAGTTTGGCAAGCCCTCCCTCCACCATATAATTATTTGCTGCATCTTGGCTTGCCTGGGGTTGTTCCTCTCCCCCTTGAACTTCCATTTTGTTGGATCCTTGATTGTGGGTTTACCCTCAGATAATTAAGTTCCTGTGGAGTATTTTGGCCATCTACATCAACTAGTCACCATGGCCGAATTCTTCTATGAGGAAGAGTACTTTGAGGTGGAACCATCCGGTTCTATGGAGCAAGACCTCGTGGAGGCTCTAGACGCAGGGGTCCAGCAATCCGTCAATACAGCCCTAGTGAGGGCTATTGAACCCCTGAAGTGCCACTTATGTAGTTACGCCCGGCAGCAGGGCTGGCTTCTCAACCCGGGCTCACGCCCTAAACCCAGTGGCAAGAAAGTACTCAACCCTCATGCGGATGACTTTGCGAGATTAACCAGGGCCATGCCGAATGATCACGCTTATATAAGCCCCGATAAGGAGGGAGTGACCGCAGACTCCTACCAAGTGGATGATGGGGACACTTCCTCAGACCAAGCTTCCGAGCAGGAGGAGGCCCCTAGACCTGCCAAGAAATCTAAAAAGGAACGTCACTTGGAGACTCCCACTCAACCCAAGCTCCTCACGTTCGAGCCGGCAGACATTGTCCATCCTAATTCAACCGCATGGCTCCCGCCGCAGGAAGTGGCGGATTATGTCCAGAAGCACCTCCGGCAGGCATTCGATAAGGACGTCAGGGCATGGCTACGGTCGGAATGCCCGAGACCGGAACTGGCAGCGAAAGTGGCGGAAACCCCGGAGGTGGTCCCCACCATGCTGACGTACTTAAAGAAGTACGCCAAACACCCTAAGAAGGGCATTGATCGGGCATGGAAGTCACGCCAAGACAAATTATTAGATTTGTAGGGCCCCTAACCAAGATTTTAGAATTGGGCTTTAGGGCAAAGGAGTCAGCAATGGCGATCGACCCTGACGAGTTGATCGGGTGGGCGCAAAGGGCGGTGTGCCAACTTGGCAACGCAAACTGCGCCATGTCAAGCGAGAGGAGACGTTCCATCCTCCTCAAGCTTGACCTCAGGCTGGCAGAACTATCCTCCTCAGCGTCAGGGCCCTTGGCTCAAGGCCTCTTATTCGGGCAACCTTTTCTAAAAGAGTTGACTAAGTTTGTGGCCACCTCCAGTGGCTTAGACAAAGCGCAAGACTCTCTCAAGCGAGCTTACCGGACGGTTTTCGGCATGGCCAGACGATACCGAGGGCGGTTGTCCGGCCGGAGGTACAACCAAGGCGCCCCACGCGGCCAGTATCACCAGCAGAGAGGAGGGTACCAAGACCCCAACTACACCGGCAACTCCTCCTTCTACCCAACCCGGAGAGCGAAGAACCGATTCCGGAGGGGCAGGTTCGGAGGCAATCAGGGTAACCAGCAAGATGCCGGAAATGCAGGTGAGACTGATCTTGTGTTCAGAAGTAATGTTGGGGGGACGAATCCAATTTTTCCTACAGGCCTGGCAGACGATCTCACAAGATGCATGGATCTTAGAGACGTTACAGGGTTACAAACTGTAGCTGTACGATACCCCCACTCAGGACTCTTTCCCTCCTCCAATATATTTTTCCCAACAAGAGCAGAGTTTTATCACAGACACAGAAGATATAGGTTCTCTTCTGAGGAAAGGGGCTATAGTAGCCACAGAACCTCATCCCGGGGTTTTATCAACAATATCTTCCTGGTCCAGAAGAAGGGGGGCGGGTCCAGGTTAGTCCTAAATCTGAAAGACTTCAACAGATGGATAATTTACCGGCACTTCAAGATGGAGGGAATCTATCTTCTGCGCGACCTTCTTCAGGAATGGGATTGGATGGTCCGTCTAGACCTAAAGGACGCGTACCTATCCGTGCCCATCTACGCCCCACACCGTCAGTTTCTTCAGTTCCTTTGGCAAGATGTCTGTTACGAATACAAAGTCCTTCCCTTCAGTCTTTCGTCAGCACCATGGTGCTTCACGAAACTTCTCCGCCCGGTGGTAGAATCTTTGAGGGCACGCGGGGTTCGATTAATCATCTACTTGGACGACATCATTATCATGGCTCGCTGCCCTCAGCTCGTGGTTACGCATCTGGAATGGTCTATCACTCTGCTACAGAGTCTGGGATTTGTGGTGAATCCACAGAAGTCAACTCTTTCTCCAGCACAATTTATCGAGTTCCTGGGTTTTCAGATTGATTCACGGAGCTGCCAGCTTCTCCTCCCAACTCAGAAGATCAGATCAATCAAGAGAGAATTGAGATTGATTCTGAACAGGCAGATTGTATCCTTGAGGTCAGTGGCCCGTGTAGTTGAACTACTGGCCTCTTCGATCCAAGCCATCTTCCCGGGTCCCCTTCACTACCGTGCTCTCCAGAGACTGAAGATTCAGCATCTCCGCAAAGGCCTCGGATATGCGGAACGGATTCCTCTCTCAGAGGAAGCGAGGTTGGCGATGCTGTGGTGGCTAGACCACATGGAGTCTTGGAATGGCAGAGCCATCTTCGGATCCACTCTCGAGATAGTGATCGAGTCAGACACCAGCCGTTGGGGTTGGGGAGCCCGTTGTGGTCTGTTATCCACAGGGGGCCGTTGGTCACAGGAGGAACTCTCCTTACACATCAATTGTTTGGAGTCGCTGGCAGGCTCGTTTGCGATCTGCAGTCTTTCACCTCAGAAGACGGACTGTTGTATCCTGCTTCGCATGGACAACGTGTCTGCGGTTCGTTATGTGAACAAATTGGGAGGGACGAGGTCCTGAGTTCTGGCGGAGATCGCCAAGGACTTTTGGCACTACTGCCTGCTTCACAGAATATCAGTAGTAGCGGAATACCTCCTAGGACGCAACAACGAGGTGGCCGACTCGTTATCTTCGGGATTTCAGCGAATGGAGACTTCACCCACGGGTTTTCCGATCACTGAACCAACTTTGGGGCCCATGCCAGTTGGACCTGTTCGCATCACGTCTCAACAGGCAACTCCCAGACTTCTAGAGTTGGTGCCCGCATCCGGAAGCGATAGCCTCGGACGCGTTTCTCCAGAACTGGCCCCCGGTCCTGTGCTATGCCTTCCCTCCGTTTATGATGATACCCAGGGTACTGGCTCAGACCCGGCGTCAGCAAGCGGAGTTAGTCTTAATCACCCCGTTGTGGAGGGCGCAAGCTTGGTTCCCAGTCCTTCTGGAGATGTCTTGTGCTGCGCCGATCCTCCTTCCACAGAGATGGAACCTGTTGCTGGACCCTCAAAAGGCTCCGCATCCATTGATAGAGTCAGGGCAACTTCCTCTGGTAGCATGGCGGGTTTCAGGGACAGATGGAAGATCCCGGGACTTTCGAGAGACGCTCACAAATTCATTACTGAAGCAAGGTCCGCTAACACCCACAAACGGTACTCATCAGCATGGAACAGATGGGGTAGCTGGTCTTCTCAACGGGAAGTGGATCCCACTAGAACAAATGTCTTTATGGTTGTGAATTTTCTAGCCTCCTTGGCAACATCTGGCCTAGCTTACAGAACAGTAAATAACTTCCGGTCTGCCATCTCGGCAGGGCATGTTCCGGTGGATGGCAAGCCAGTTGGTGAGCATCCCCTGGTATGCAAACTGCTTAGAGGTATTCGGATGGTAAAACCCCCTTGTCCTAAATACTCGGTTCTATGGGACGTATCTATTGTCATGAGATTCTTGGAAACCTGGCCCGCCAACAAGTACTTATCACGAAAGCAACTTTCTGCCAAACTAACCATGTTGTTATGTCTGGTTTTATGCAAAAGAGTCTCTGACATCCGAGCTCTAGATCTAGCGGGACGTAGATTCTCGCCTGAAGGGGTCACATTTGTTATATCAAAACGTACTAAATGCAATACTTCTGCAGTATCTTACCCGGCTTTTCCGTACAATCCTAAGCTGTGTGTTGTTCAATGTGTGAAGGCGTATGAGGTAAGTACCCATCGAATTTCGTCGGATATGAAAGGTCAATTACTGATTGCATTACAGAAGCCCTTTCGCCAAGTGACCCCGGCCACCTTGTCTAGATGGGTGCGTTGGCTCATGAGCGAAGCGGGCATTGATGTTTCGAAATTTGGTGCCCACTCTGTTCGAGGGGCTATGGCGTCCAAGTCTTTCTCTCTAGGAGTCAGCCTTTCTGATATAATGAATGCAGCTGATTGGTCAACTGAGACCACTTTTAAGTCATTCTATTATAAACCTATTGTTGATGTAGCGTCAGTGGTGGTGGCTAAGCTTTGAACAAGCATAATCGGAGCCTCCGGTCCTGACATAGAATTAAAACTTTGCGAACATTCGTGACAAGAATTTTCAATTCTATTAAGGACACGGAGGCGAGGATTATCCCACCCTGAGTATGTGTATTTATAATCAATACTTGCATTGTTATAATACTGCATAATGACTATATTGTATTTTCCCCCCCCCATTTTTGTCTGATTGTGATATATGTAAGTAAGTAAGTCCGTTTTTATATAGCGCAGCTACTCACCCTTACGGGTCTCAAGGTGCTGGGGGCCGGAGTGGAAATTAAGTGAGCTATTGCCCAGAGTCACATGGTGCTGAGCTAAGCTGCCGCCGGGGATTGAACTGTGAACCCTGTGCTCCGAAGTCAGCTGCCCTGGCCGCTGCACCACACCTCTCCACATTGTGATGATTACGAAATCAGATGGGATTATTGTTATTACGGATTTTCCTTTCTATTGCAGGAACGGATAGCAAATAAAGCGTGAGGAAATTCAGCGCTGGAATATCTGGAGTGTCTATCCAGTTCGATCTTCAACGTGGCTGTCCGTCGGTTGTTCGCATATCGTGGGGTCGATCCCCAAGTTCAGAAGTTTAGCCCCGTTGGGCTTCAAGATGCCTTGGTTCGTGGAGGCTTCCTTCATCACAAGGATGGTTCTACAGGATTGAGTTCTTACCTTGTCGGACTTAACTGTTCTATGATCACCCAAAGAAAGAGGACGTGGTTATCTCGGTCATGGCTTATATAGGGATACTCTCTATGGTTGTTATGGGGCACTAGGTGCTCATGGGTAGTGTAGATTTTTTTTTTTTTGATAAGTGTTATTTTATTGGCTGCTGTAAAAATAAACAGTAAAGAATGAGAAGCATAATCGGAGCCTCCGGTCCTGACAAAGAATTCGAAGCCTCCGTCCTGACATAGAATGCAGGGGAATGGGTGAGGGCAAGGGATGCTGGGAAACTTGAGAGGGCAAGGGATGCTGGGGAAGGGATGAGAGCAAGGGATGCTGGGAAACTTGAGAGGGCAAGGGATGCTGGGGAAGGGATGAGAGCAAGGGATGCTGGGAAACTGGTGAGGGCAAGTGATGCTGGGGAAGGGGTGAGAGCAAGGGATGCTGGGGAAGGGGTGAGAGCAAGGGATGCTGGGGAAGGGGTGAGGGCAAGGGATGCTGGGGAAGGGGTGAGAGCAAAGGATGCTGGGGAAGGGGTGAGAGCAAGGGATGCTGGGGAATGGGTGAGAGCAAGGGATGCTGGGAAACTGGTGAGAGCAAGGGATGCTGGGAAACTGGTGGGATCAAGGGATGCTGGGGAAGGAGTGAGAGCAAGGGATGCTGGGGAAGGGGTGAGAGCAAGGGATGCTGGGGAAGGGGTGAGGGCAAGGGATGCTGGGGAAGGGGTGAGAGCAAAGGATGCTGGGGAAGGGGTGAGAGCAAGGGATGCTGGGGAATGGGTGAGAGCAAGGGATGCTGGGAAACTGGTGAGAGCAAGGGATGCTGGGAAACTGGTGGGATCAAGGGATGCTGGGGAAGGGGTGAGAGCAAGGGATGCTGGGGAAGGGTTGAGAGCAAGGGATGCTGGGAAACTGGTGAGAGCAAGGGATGCTGGGAAACTGGTGGGATCAAGGGATGCTGGGGAAGGGGTGAGAGCAAGGGATGCTGGGGAAGGGGTGAGAGCAAGGGATGCTGGGGAAGGGGTGAGAGCAAGGGATGCTGGGGAAGGGGTGAGAGCAAGGGATGCTGGGGAAGGGGTGAAGCATAATCCTCGCCTCCGTGTCCTTAATAGAATTGAAAATTCATGTCACGAATGTTCGCAAATTTTTAATTATGCTTCTCTTTCTCTACTCAGGAAAACACAGCAGCCAATTAAACTTTAAACTACGTCACCCATGAGCCCTCACAGAGAACTGAACATAATGTTTATTTAGACAATTAAGTCCCTTTAAAATTCCTAGTATAAAACAAAGATCATAGGACATAAATTGATCAAACTTAAAATCTGTACAGAAACACATCTCGTTATACAATTCAGTCAAATGCTATGCGAGATAAACCAAGAGCGAGATATGCAAGCTTAACTGGATTGGGATTAAAATCTGTGCAGATGAGCAGCTGAACCGACTGTACATGTGCAACTCTGTACTGATAAGCAGCATCTCGCTGTGCATTCAGTCCATATTATACAACATGAAAGCGAGGGACCTCATATCGTACTAAATTTAAAGTGCAGTGCACTACTACAGTGCTTCATCCGCTGCTACGATCACAGCGGACCAGACTGCACATGTGCAAATCAGTTAACTTAAAAATAAATAACACGCATTTCAAATAATGCAAGTGCAAAACAACCTTAAAATATTAAAATGCCAGATGTGTATAAGAATACCGCAGCCTTTATTCCGAAAGCTAGCTCTGGGTTGTGAATCTGAACTGTGGCAGGATAAGTGAACAAAAAGGTTCATCCGTGTCGAATGGGTCCGAGGATAGGGTTCAAGTTGGGCCGAGCAAGATTGACTGCATTCGCCTAACGGCCTGCCTTATTGTTCCTGAGGTTTTTTCAGGCGACAAGTGTTCAAGGACGGAGGGCAATAGTTGAGCTACTTTCCGGTGACCACCGTGCTCAACCACCATCGCCGCTGGCATGGACCTCTCGTAGAAGCCTGTCGGTTTCGAGAAGAATTTGCCAAACTGTGCTAGGTCCTTTGGAACCACTGTGGTATAGATGAGCGACAGAGCCTCCGTGCATGTTCTTGTCCCGTGCTGCACAAAGATTGGCCTAGGTACCTTCGCCTCTGTTGTATCAGGCTTACAAAACAGCATACAATGTGGGCAACCGATTCGGAGCGGTATTGACGCAGCCTGCATTGTTCATGTCCCTGTGCCAAGTTCTTCCAGTGTGCCCTGTATTCCCTTATAGGCGTTGTTAAACGCCTAACTGCTAGGATATTCTTAAAAGCATGTTTTCCAATAGCTGCTCTCAGGTATGGTTGACAGAGGATGGCTTCATGTGATGCCGCAAGCTCCTCCCTCCTCTGATGTTTCTTACTTGATTTATGTCAAGTTCCCTTCAGACCTTCCTGGCATGTGTCTTTAGCCTTTTCTTTAATTGCGCTGTAGTAATTGAGAGATCTGTCAAATATGCAGGATCCATATTTAGAATTGTTCTGGCTGAGTCAAGGTACTTCGCCCAAGTGCTTTTCTTATCTAAAAAAATATCCCTCACAGCTCCTTCTCTCCACCAATCACAGGGGTCATGCCGGAGTAGCTCCTTCTCTCCACCAATCACAGGGGTCAAGCCTGAGTAGCTCCTTCTCTCCACCAATCACAGGGGTCAAGCCTGAGTAGCTCCTTCTCTCCACCAATCACAGGGGTCATGCCTGAGTAGCTCCTTCTCTCCACCAATCACAGGGGTCAAGCCTGAGTAGCTCCTTCTCTCCACCAATCACAGGGGTCATGCCTGAGTATAAATGTCCACAGAACCTTAGTCCTTCCTCTTTCTTTGCTGCTGCAGCAGCTGAGCTAAGTATACATTTCATTGATATATATACTGCGCTCTATATTTGTGATTATTGACTTGTTGCGTGTGTTATTCAATTGCATTTATTTGTTTACGGCCGATTGAGCGCTCGTAGTCATGGGAATAGCCTCCGGATTGCCTAGCCAGCAGTAGAGTGTGAGGTGGGAGAAGCATGCCCAAAGGGAAGTCCTATTTTACTGTTTATTGGTCTAGCACATGTGCGGGTTGCAGATCAGAGTAATTATCTCTCAATCGGCTCCTCGCGCTGCGTGAGTTCGAGTCAGTGCCTCCCTGTCTCTCTGAACACCAGACGGGGTGCAAAAACGGTGAAGAGCTTTGCCCTAGGAGAGTTTGGGGTGGCTCCGGGCCCGATTCACAGAAGTAATCTGAGACGAAAGTCTAACTTAGACCAAAAGTCTAACTTTACTACTCGTAAATGCCCTTTGTGAATACCGAAAGTCGTAAAGTTAGACTTTCGTCTCAGATTACTTCTATGAATCAGGCCCCCTAAATACTGAAAAATCGTCAGCTGCAATATTTAGCTGCAATATTTGGAATAAAAAGACTTTGCTGGCTTGGGCTCCTTGCCCTGTGAGTCTATTCACCCTTCGGCATACTGTCCCCTGAACCTTTTCCACTCCTCCAGTTCCCAGGATGGCGTACTATGCTGAGGAGTGCGAGGATACCGTGGATTATGAAGAGGTGCCTGGGGTGTAGCACTGCTGGGCAGGACCTGTCAGTTCAAACGATCATTTCTGTAAAGTCACAAGGCATCATTTTGGAGGGAGCGTATCACAATCTTCCGATCTTCTGCTGGGGAAGAATGTGTTAGTGAAGACAGACAACTGGTGGCAGTCCCCTATGTGAATCAACAGGGAAGCACTCATTCCAAGACTCTCAACTAAAAGCAGTCCAGTGGGGCACTTAGCAGAAGAGAACTTGTCAAACATGTCAGCTGCCCACATCAAGGAATGGACAATGTGATATCCGACAGCCTTACCAGGAAACTTCCATCTTCGGGGGAACTCACTCTATCCACAGTGATGTTTCAGAGGATATGCAAACGGTTCAGAAAACATTATCCGTATTTGTTTACATCAAAGAACACTACTCAACTTTGCAAATTCTGCTGCTGTTTACACGAGGATGCAGCGTGCGGCGTGGACACTTGGGTGCTGAAGTGGTCGCATCGCCTTCTCTATGCCTTTCCTCCCGTCCCATTAATACAGAGATCTCTATTCAAGTTCCAGAAGGAGAAGGGAGATCTGATTCTTGTGGTTCCTTTCTAGCCATGGATACCATTGCTTCCTCTGCTGAAGTCCCTGGCTCCTCTTCCACCTTGAGTACTTCCCAAGTCCCCATCACCACTCTGTCCCGCCGACTTCAACTCACTCTGGTTTGGAGGGTGCAAGCTCCAATCTGCAGGTAAGCGGCCTATCCTCTCCCTTGGTGGAGGTAATTCAGAACTCTGGAGACCTTCAACGTTGAAATCTTACTTATAGCACTGGAGGTCTTCCAGCACGGGTGTTCCTCATGTCATCTTTCAGCCCTGTTTATGAGTTTCCTGATCCATCACACATTCTTTTGGATGGCTTTGACTTGAACCTCCCTCTCTCGACACCAAGGTCTCAATGTTTCACTATTAAGGCTTTCAGAGAATTTTCTGATCCTTCTCCTACGTTGGATTTTTTAATTTCGAGACTTTTTAAAATCTTCTCCGTTGTGAGGTTTGGAGAAATCCTATCACTTCAGCATGGGATCTTATTTCAGTTCTAAGGACCCTACAGTCTCATCTTTGTGAACCTTTGAATGATGTTGATTTGAAATATCTTTCTTTTAACGTTCTTTTCTTGGGACCTCTCACCTCAGCTAAGATGATTGGTAAATTGGGAGCTTTAAAGTTATCATCCTCAATTTATTCGGTTCAGGGAAGATGGGGTAATTTTATTTTTGTCGCTAAAGTTAATTCTGTCTTTCAAAGATCTCAGGAAATCATTCTCCCTTTCTTATGTCCTTCTCCTTTTAATGAGAAAGAGCAATTGTTGAACATGCGGGATGTTAAAAGAGCTCTTTTGGTTTACGCTAACAGGTCTCAACAATACAGGACATCAGATTCCTTGTTTGTGACTTTCAGACAGTCTGGAAGGGGAAAGTGTAGGAGAGTAGGATCTGCCTCTTATGGTTACCCCCACTTTTTTGCTGATGCTACACTGTTTTTCGACTTTAGTCTGGCTGGGGCCCTGCTATCCAGGACCCCAGCCTAGCTGCTTCCTCTCTAAATTGATTCCATGTACTTTAGGTACATCACAGATTGGAATCTGGGGTGCCCTTATAAGTCCCTAGTATATGGTATACTATGTACCAAGGGCATAGGTACCCCAGAGGGCTACCAGGGGCTGAAGCATGTATTGTGCCACCCCTGGAAGGGCCTCCAAAATGACACCACAGGACTGCTACTACAGCCTGAGTGAGGTGGTGCATGCACCCCTTACAGAGATATAGGTTCACTATATCTCACCTAACACTGCACATAGAAACCTATCAGTCACCCCTATGGCAGGCCTTATCAATCCTGAAGACAGGGTGCTTGGTTATATGTGAGAGAGTGCCCATGCATGAGCAGAGCCCCTCTGCAGCCCTCGGATTCTCCTATCCGGGGTTGTCTGTGGTGCAGCCTGACCATATACTCTTAAGTGCATTATAACCTCGCGGTAAAATGCTAACTTTGGACTGGCTGCACGGAAACATGTCGTGTTTGGTGTCAAACACCTTGGAATCCTACCCCCCCCCCCGCCAGTCCTGGCGGCGGGGGTAGAATTCCGCCCTTCTAGAGGGAGAGACATGTCCCCACCGGTATACCCGGTAGAAACCTTAAAGAGCCCTGGCATCACAAAATGGATGCTGCAGCCACAGACACGAGTCTGGCCTCCTGCTGCTGACCAAAACTCCGGCAGGGGAGGCCTGGACAATAGGTTTCCTGTCACAGGGAGGTGTGACCACCTCCCAGACAGGCCTTAGTGGATTGGGGCTGGGTGGGTGCACTTTCTGAGTGCTTTGAAGTCCTGCACTGGGGGCACTTTTGGTGTCCTCGTGCATACCCCAGTTCAAACCGGTTGCAGGGGCTACTAGCCCCTGCTCTGGCGTGAAACTGGACAAAGGAAATGGGTGTAGCCACCCCTCTTTCCAAACCCTCCCATAGGTGGGTCCCCAGAGTTAGTCCAACCCCTTTCTTAGGTATAAGTAAGGGAACCCTGGCAACAGGACCTTAGATATCCCTGGACGAAACTCTGAAGCTGAATCCTGGAACTTCGAGGCTCTACTCAAGACTAGAGGACTGAAGAAATCTCCCTTGGGGTCAAGGAGTGACTCCCCTGCTTGGCAGGCACCAACAAAGCATTTGCCGGTCTGCATCTCCGAAGCTCCCGCCAGACTCCGAAGTACTTGCAGCCCAGGAAGAGGATTTCCAGACATCTCAAAGGCCGACCCGAGTCCCTAGAAAAGCTGAGACCCGCAGCCCTCGTGAGTAGCGTGGAACCGGAACTCCTGGTCCCCGTGCACATTTGCTAGTGCATTGACTTCTCGACGGCTCTTGAAGTCCTGCTTTGGGTTACTTGTAGCCCAGGCCCCGAGCACCATTTGCATTGAAGATTGTGAGTCTACATTCCACGAGTTTTCCGTGGGCTCGCTTCTTGCATTTCCGCTTGAGGCTCCTTTGCGATCCCTGGTCCGTCGACTGGTGGGTCCCTGTGAAGGCAACTCTGATTTTCATTGGGCGTTTCTGGTTGCTCCAGACATGCCCTAACTCCCCAACCAAGTGGTGAGTCCCTCAGACCTTGCTGGTCTTCTCCGAAGCATCTTTCTCTTTTCTGCGTGGGTTGCTGTTGCCAAGGCTTGTTGTGTTCAATCCGGACACCAACGCTGCAGCACTCGACATCCTTTGTGGGACTGCTGGAATCCAGCTCCTAGTTGTCGTCGACGCCTCCTGGTCCTCGTGGCTGAAGAGTCAAGCTTCACCTCTTTCACCTGAAGCACCCGACATCGGTGGGCATTCGACTATCGTGCCCCTGGTCACTGGGAAGTGACCCAGACTCTGTCCCCTCTGCTTTCAGGTTCTTCTCTTCTCCGATCCAGGCTTGGATCTCTTCGGACACTTCGCATCTTCCCGGCAGCAGCACTTCGTGGCAGGCTGCCATTGAAAACGACGACGCGACCCGACACCATTTGACACCTATGCACCCGGCTTCCCTGGGTGAGGTAACTCGAGTTCTCCGGTGCTCCCGTGGGTGTTGAGCCTAGAACTGTCTAAGTCCAAGAGGGTTTGATCCTAGTTCATTTCTAAGTGTCCTTAAACTCTAAAACTCTAACCGCGACTTTCCCATAGACGATAACGGAGCTCGCGGCTGTGTTCACACACTGCACACAGCCCCCGTGGGTCCCCTGTGTCACTACCTTGGGTGGTTCCTTGGGGTCCCAGCGATTCTACAGGCTCTAGGCCTTGTGTCTACTTAAGTCGTGGTTCTTATACCACTTTCTTAATATATGGTTTGGTACGCCCCTAGGGCTAATCGTATATTGTGCTATTTTACTGTGCTATTCGACTTGTAAATTGTGTACTTTCACCTCTAGCCTCATAAAGAGACAATTGGGTAGTGTTTAGTAATAAATACATATATTTTATATATACCTGGTGTGGTTCTCCTTTCATTTGGTCATTCAAGAGGTTATAATCTGGTAAACCAAGCTGCTTTACACCCCATAAAGACTTAGCCTGAAGGCTGCTCTCCATAGCTACCACTAGGATAGCTTTCAATAAAGGTTGTCTTTAAACCTATCATCAATAAGGGTCGTTTGGACTGGTGCAAGGTGCCCACTTCTCACAGAAAGAAGTTGGCTCCTACAACTCTCAGCAAATGGATTAAATCTACCACCTTGCTGGCTTTACAAGACAAACCTGTGGATCTTCCAGTAAAGGGAAAACCACAGGGAATGGCACTTCTTTGGCAGAGTTCCAGGGAGTATCAATCTAAGAGACATGTAGGGCGGCTACTTGCTCTTCGGAACATACGCATTATCATCTGAATAACATCTCTGATGAACATTTGAGTTTGAGGACAGGTGTTTTGAACTCTGCATTATAATTTTGTGATTTGCGCACTTTTGGTTGATATTTCGGCATGCGTCAAATCCTGGGATGTTGCGTTCTAAAGATGTTTCTTCTGTTATCAAGGTTTTTGGTAGCTCAAAGGGCTTCAGCTTTGGTACGCCTCACTTTGTAATGACTGGGGCAAGGACGGGCGACGTGGGGGTAATGCCCTGGTTACTTCCAGGTGAGCTTCATTACACCTAGTCCATCTCGTCACAGTCATTCCATCCCACTCACCCACCCTCATATCAGTCCTTTAACGAGGGATTGATGATGGACTGGAGTAACCGGGAGCCCCAACCTCTTTTATGGCACCCCGGGCGGTGGGTGGGACTAGCCGTTGAGGATCCTGGTTGGTTCCGGTCATAAGGTAACATTACCTGACTTTGTAATGACTGTGATGAGGCCGAGATGGACTAAACATAAGGAGATTATCAGCCAAGTAACCTGGGCATTCCTGACATCAATTGCTCTCACCCCCATTCCTGCATGCATTGGTATGATCCAAGCCCTCGCATGCTCTACTCTTACTATTTCCCAGCATGCTTTGTTCTCTTAGCCTTTTGTTAGCATGCCTTTCTCTCTCCTATTCCACAGCCTCTTCTAGGGCCCCAATTCCAGCATTCCTAGCGCTTAACCCTCAACTGGCATGCCTCAGCTTTTACCTGTTATGACTTGCTAAGCACCCAGCCCTAGCATCCATCGCTCTCACCCCCTCCCTGAATACATTGGTATGATCCAGCCCTCGCATGCTTCCATCTTTCCCATTTCCCAGCATGCTGCGCTCTCACCCCTTCGCTATCCTCCACGTACCGTTGACAGTGAGGTCAAAGTTGCAGCTGTCAAACTTGTCTTTGCTCGACACCTCGCACCGGTACGATCCAGCGTAGGGGGTCTTGGCTTTGATGATGTGTATCTCAAAGGTGTACACCTGGTGAGGCAGAAGGCAAGAGAGAGAGTAAGAGGGCAGGACGGGGCAGGCGTGAGTAAGCCACGAGGAGCAGTAACAGCGATGGCGTAGCCAGTGTGCCATGGGCTCTCTTGCAAGGAAGGACATGGGCCCCTTACAGAATCAGGGTTCAGTGGGTCTCTCAGACCTCTGGGCCTGGGTGCCACTGCAATCTCTGCACCAATGGAAGCTACGCCTTGAGAAACAAGAAGTCCTGCAGACAGTCGCCCTCCATGGGCAGTGTGTTACTGGCACTGACCTGGAGGGGGCACACATCCTGAGCTGTGGAGTCTAGGTAGGATGTGTGTATTTTGGGATGGAGGACATGGGTCTCCCAGACATTTACAGTTCAATAAATGATTCCTTTCTTCAGAAGATTACAAACCTAGTCTTCTCACACAATCCCTGTCTCAGACGCCTCTTATGGTGGGCAATGTTAACGTTTGGGTGGACAAAGAAAATAATAAACAGGCCACAGAACTTTCTGATAACTTGGTAGTCTCAGGTGCCATCCAGTGACCGATTGCCCCGGTCCGGCACCAGACCGCCCGTTCACTCACAGCATGGCCGTACCCCCAGAAGGCATGGGCGAGCATGGTGACGTCTAAGCAGTCATGTGCAAAACCTCGGAGAGCAAACTGCGCATGCGCACTGCATCGACACGGACCGCACGGATGCCATTGACACTTGGGCCAAGCAAGATGACGCCTGAAAACTCCCTGAAGGAATTATACTGATTCTCTGACGCAGCGCAAGATGTGTTCTGTGAGCTGGGCTCGAAGTGGGGCGGGTCCTGCCAGTGCTCAGAACAAACAACAGACATACTGGCTGTCAGCCTTTTGGCTTTGTCAATTCTGTAGGCGTTAAAAAAACTTTGGAAACAGTACAATATTTACTTGTCTCAAAAAGCACCTATTGCCATGGCACTGAAGGGAACTACTTCCTGTGTAAATATGCGCCTTGTGAAAGGGCAGCCTGCCGTCACTCACAGTGGTTAGCCAATGGCCGAAGTGGGCTGACCCATTGCCCCTGGCTGCATGCTGCAGTAGGCGGATTTAAAATGGGAATAACACAACAAGAGACCAGCCGATAAAGGGTCCCAGATGCAGCCCCTATAATTACATGATTTATATAATTGTAGATCAAAAGGCAGATTAAAAAGGGACATTGAAATGGTTCCTTATTTTCCTTCTGTTCTTTCCTTTCACTAACCTGCAAAAACAAATGTACCCCAGTTGGGTTTTACTATTTACACGTCTCAGTTTTTGGTTGTTGGGATCTGGAATCTGTTTCTCCTGTGCCTCACATAGTCTGATGATGCCTAAATGGCAGTGCCCTCTAACATTAAAAATAACAAAAACCAAAATATAGACTTAAAATGTACTATATACTTTTCAATATTAATTAAAATTAATTTCAATATTTAAAAAGAAAGTTGCAGCACTTTAAAACTATATTTTATATAATTCAAATGAATTAAATTAAAATTAATGAAACAATAGTATTGTTCCTAGATTAACAAAATATTTTTAATTTACAAAACATGCATCGTTTAAAAAAAAGTTGAAATAATTTGTATGAACATATTTAACTGGAAATAAATTTACTTTGAAATATCTTCACAAAATAAATACATATAAATCTGCAAACATATAAAGTAAATTTGGATACGTTCAAATATTTAAAAATGCACTTCTATTTGGATGGATGGGGGGGCAGAAGTATTATTCCGACTCCAGACTCTGGAGTGGGGGGTGGGGGGGGCACTCCAAGCTATTCAGTCTTGGCGAACGTGCCGGATCCTCACAGATTTACTATCCCCACTCCAAAATAAGAAACACTGGGGAAAGCGCCGGAACCCAGAGGAGGGGGTGGGGGGCAGGGGGAAAACACACTAGTCCTCCAAACTAAGCAACATTTGGGAAAGTCTTGGACATCCGGGGACTCAGAATTACCATTCCTACTTCAAACGGAACAAAATTGGGGAAGGTGTTGGACTATGGAGAGGTCAGATTTACAATTCTCGCTCCAAAATAAGCAACATATTGGAAAGAATGGGAGGGTGCGTGTCAGATGTACTGTTCCCACTCAAAATGAAACAAAATTGGGGAAAGCGTTGAACTCTGAAAGGGTCAGACTTACTATTCCCTCTCCGAACTAAGCAACGCTGGGGAAAGAGTTGAACTGAGGTGAGGCGGGAAGGGTGTTCAGATCTACTCCAAACAAAGAAACATTGGGAAAGTGTTAGAACCGGGGGATATACTATTCTCACTCCAAATTAAGCAACATTCGAGAAAGCGCTCAACTTTGGGGGTGAGGAGCGCGGGTAAGGGGCAGATTTATCATTCCCACTCCAAATTTAGGGCCTAATTACAATGTCTGTCGAAAAGCCTCCGACCGCTGGTCAGTGGCTTCCCGACCGACACTGTAGGGTTTTTGTCTGACCGCTGTATTATAAAGACGGCGGTCGGAGTCTAAACGGCCGGGGATTCAGACGCAGTTCTGACGGGCTCAAGGAGTCCATCGGCCAGGCCTCATAATCTCTTAAGGACGGATTATGATGGCACTTTACGACAGCAGTTCCATGTCGGCACTTCCGACATGGAACTTCCGTCAGAAAGTGTCTTTGGGGGCCTCTAACAGGGCCCCCATCCCTCTGCGGCCTCAGCATACTGCCCTGTGGGGCACATATGGTGTCCCCCCAACATCCTTGCACCGTGTGGCAGGCAACGTGAGGTGCCTGCCACATGGTGCAAGGGTGTTTGCAAACATCCATTTTTCTATGGGAGCCTATGCTGAGGGTGTTTTACGCCCACTGCACAAGCTCCCATAGAAAAATTGATGTTTCCGACCGCACTGTGTGCGGTCGCATCCAAATGATGTGGTGGGAACTGCCAACGTGAGGTCGGTCGGTACTCCATCCGCAACGGTGTCGGGGGCACGTGAGTCAGCCCGACATCGTAATGAGGGCCCTAGCAACACTGGGAAAAGCATTGGACTGTGGATGGGTAAGATTTACTCTTGCCACTCCGAACTAATTAATGTTAAAGGAAAAGAAAGAAAAAATGTACATAAATACAAAAAATATCTGTATTATAAATATATTACCTGCTAGAGTATATAAAATAACAAAATTATATTATTTTTGAAATTCTACAAAAGTAATATAAATATAAAATCTAGTAAATGCTTTAATATTAGGCCTGGGAGGAGGACTCCGCTCCGTTCGCAAAGTTTGCGGAGTTTTCTGCACTCCGCAGAGCATATGGAGTTCAGAAAAACTCTGCTCCATGAAGCGTAGTGGAATTTTTACCTCGCTCGCGCTCGCCAATGTTAAGTTGGCGAGCGCGAGCGAGGGTAAAATTCTGGGCAGTCCGACTGCTCGCTTGGAGAAACCTTCCGTTTGTGTAGAGGAAGCTGCCGCTTCAGTAGAACGTCTACTCGAGTGGCAGAAAGAAGCAGCGCCCTCTTGCATGGTGCCGTTTGCGCTGATTTTTCAGAGCGGGACAAACACACAGGCGCTAAAAATCACTGCGAACGGTGTGACCTAACGCACTCTGCCGCTTGCGGAACTCCGCATAACGTGGCAGAGTTTTTGGGTCATTTCGCAGAGTTCCGCATAGTGGAACTCTGAGAACTTCGTCCAGGCCTAATTAATACCTGACACAAATTTACTTTAACTCAATAATTTGATTCACAAAATAATTTTTTTATTTACAAACAATTAATTAAGAATGTTTTGCTTAAATAAAAAAATGTTAAAGGTTTGTAAAAAACAAATTCACAAAACAAAACAATTTTTTGTTAAAACTAAAAATGTTTAAAACTTTTTAACCAAAACAATTACAAATATTCGAAACAAAAGTGTTTTTTTTTTAAACTACTAACCTAAAACCCCTTAAAATTCCAACTACCCAAAACATAAACTAAAACAACATATATAAAGATTAAATAAAATAATGAAAAATAATAATAGAATTAATTTCAAATATATTCCCAAAAATATTTTTAGAACACTCCCCTTCCAAAACCTTATAAAACTCAACATGCCAAAAAAACATTAAACAAAAAAAATAAAATTATTGAATTAAAAATGTAAAGAATACTTAAATATTTTAATAAATAAAAAATAAAACCACAAACTTAAAACACTACCCACCAAATACCCATATAAAACCCCAAAACCTGAAAAACATCACAATTAGAAATGTAATTAAAATTACAAATATTTTAGCTAAAACAAATTTCAAAAATGCCCAATAAAACAAAGACATTATAAAAATTCAACACTATCTAAAAAAAAATAACATTAAATAACCAATACTAACAGAAAACATAAAATCGATGTTAAAAAGAACGATTGTAAAGAAATGGATATTTAACACATCTATATAATTGTTAGAAAAAGAAACACAATATACTTGCCATAGATGATCTAAACTCCTACTTTCTGGAATGATTCATAATATGAGTAAGATATTAAGTACCATTGATACTCTGCCATCAATATTTAGGATCCGCGCCTCAATGACATGCGGAATGGGCACTTTAGAGAGACTAGACATGTGGGCACGGACTGTCCAGTCTTACTTTAGGGGTACATTCAAATCACCACATTTACTGCGGGAAAATCTGTAAACCTTGAAGGACGTTGCTGGATTTTCAACACAATATTTCCCCTGCAAAGGGTTTTAAGGTGGCAACAGGCATTGTAGAGCGGAAATCATGGGAGCCCTAAGGATCAGTTCTAAATGTGGAAGATGTGGAACCTCCACCTGGGTGGATGCTGTAAGTCCTCCTACATGGAGGGTGGAAATTCTATTGAACAACTCAAAATCTGGCAGGCACCCCGGGGTCCTTGCAGAGGGGTGAAGCCATCTGGGAGAAGCACCAAGGGGGGTTCTTGGAAGCTTTTACAAAGTGATCACGCATCACTGAAATATCCAATTTTGTATCATTCACTTCAAGTGGACGTTATCGCAGGTCTATTTATATGGATGTGAAGCAGTGCCAGAGTGAGGGAGGGAGTGGGTGGGTCTTATCAGGATATACCCATGTGACTGAGGGAGTGGGTGGGTCTTATCATGATATACCCATGTGAGTGAGGGAGTGGGTGGGTCTTATCAGGATATACCAATGTGAGTGAGGGAGTGGGTGGGTCTATTCAGGATATAACCAAGTGAGTGAGGGTGTGACTGGGTCTTATCAATATATACCCATGTGAGTGAGGGAGTGACTAGGTCTTTTCAGGATATAACCATGTGAGTGAGGGAGTGGGTGGATCTTATCAGGATATACCCATGTGAGTGAGGGAGTGACTGGGCCATATCAGTATATAACCATGTGAGTGAGGGAGTGACTGGGCCTTATCAGGATATAACCATGTAAGTGAGGGAGTGACTGGGCCTTATCAGGATATACCCCTGACTACACAGAGCACCGACATACTGAGTTGGGCGCATTTGGATGTACTCACTGGTAGAAAGGTGGACACCAGACACCAACCAATTAGAATGTCGGTGGACCCCGCATCTATATGGGCCACCACGCATCAGGCTACTCTGATTGGCCAGTATAATTTCATTTATTCACGTTTGTACAGAGTGACTATTATTGCATTGGTCCTGATGAATGCCAAGAATCCCAATTGTGGGACCGCGGAAGGCAGAAACATGTCGACCTTTTGACCTCTTGACCTTTGAATAGGGTTAATATTTTGCATAACCCTGGTCCTCTTTTTAAATCTATCCCCAGTGGGCCACAGAATAAAGTGTTTTGGTACCCTGGAGGTAGTTTTAATCATCACTATTCTTTTTTTTGCACTCTATCCCTCACTCACCCCATAACATCTACTCATCTAACACACCTCACGCTCCTCTCCGATAGGAGAGTTGTAGCCCACACCATGGACCTTGCAGTCCGGGTGTGAGGAGGGGACCCAATGATGAAGCATGTCTCCTTCGGGTGAGTAAGGGTTCTCATCCTAAAAAGGTTTCCCCTCCCATCTTTTCATAGGCACGGTCACATTATTCTTTGTTTGTACTGGACGTACTTCTTTGTGATTTTCTTCGATTGAAGGGGTCAGTACGCTTCTGGTTAGGCCCACCCCTCCTGATCTCCGGTGTGAATTTCTCTAATCAGGATATAACCATGTGAGCGAGGGAGTGGCTGGGTATTATCAGCATATAACCATGTGAGCGAGGGAGTGGCTGGGTATTATCAGCATATAACCAGACCCCCCAGGATATTGCGGCATGAATTTGCAAATTTAGCGGCACAAAAATTGAAATTTAGCGGAACAAAAATTGAAATTTAGCGGCAATATTGCGGCACTTTATTTTATTCGTAATCATTCCTTTTCAGTCTTAAATCAATGGAAACTGTTTTAGCAGAGTATTCCACTTTCAAATAGGCATGTTTAAAGTGTCTGATATCTGTGTTCTTTTGTTTCCCCTCCATTGTATTTGCATTTAAGTGAGGTTCCAGGGCACGTCCAGTCAGGATACTCAATCAAAAGGAGCCGCCTGATGGCCCCTTAACTTGGCCTTTATCTTCGACACACCTGGATGGGACAATAAAAAAGCCCCCCTTGATGCCTGCACGTTGCTGCTGAGAACGCAATGCAGGAATTGCCCTGCACACGTGGCGCAATGAAAGTGATTATGCCTGACTGCTGCAGCTTTCTGCCGCCAAGCCGCAAAGCCCTGATTTCGCGGGCACTTTTGTAAAAAGCGCTGCCTTTTTACAAAAGTGCTGATTTCGCGATTATTTTGCAAATCGCGAAATCCTGGAGGGTCTGTATAACCATGTGAGCGAGGGAGTGGCTGGGTATTATCAGAATATAAACATGTGAGCGAGGGAGTGGGGGGGTCTTATCAGAATATAAACATGCGAGCGAGGGAGTGACTGGGTATTATCAGCATATAACCATGTGAGTGAGGGATTGAGTGTCCAGGTCTTAACAAAATATATCCATGTGAGCGAGGGAGTGGCTGGGTCTTATCAGAATATAAACATGCGAGCGAGGGAGTGACTGGGTCTTATCAGAATATAAACATGCGAGCGAGGGAGTGACTGGGTCTTATCAGCATATAACCATGTGAGCGAGGGAGTGGCTGGGTATTATCAGCATATAACCATGTGAGCGAGGGAGTGGCTGGGTATTATCAGAATATAAACATGTGAGCGAGGGATTGGGGGGGTCTTATCAGAATATAAACATGCGAGCGAGGGAGTGACTGGGTATTATCAGCATATAACCATGTGAGTGAGGGATTGAGTGTCCAGGTCTTAACAAAATATATCCATGTGAGCGAGGGAGTGGCTGGGTCTTATCAGAATATAAACATGCGAGCGAGGGAGTGACTGGGTCTTATCAGACTATAAACATGCGAGCGAGGGAGTGACTGGGTATTATCAGAATATAAACATGCGAGCGAGGGAGTGACTGGGTCTTATCAGCATATAACCATGTGAGTGAGGGAGTGACTGGGTATTATCAGAATATAAACATGCGAGCGAGGGAGTGACTGGGTATTATCAGCATATAACCATGTGAGTGAGGGAGTGGCTGGGTATTATCAGCATATAACCATGTGAGCGAGGGAGTGGCTGGGTATTATCAGCATATAACCATGTGAGCGAGGGAGTGGCTGGGTATTATCAGCATATAACCATGTGAGTGAGGGATTGAGTGTCCAGGTCTTAACAAAATATATCCATATGAGTGAGGGAGTTGCTGGGTCTTATCAAGATATAACCATATGAGTGAGGGAGTGGGGGGGTCTTATCAGTATATACTGTGTCTTAATAGGGTATACCCATATGAGTGAGGGAGTGGCTGTACTCATGTTGTAAGTTTCTGTCAGACCCTCGGTACCTCTGTATTCATGTTGTAAGTCTCCATCAGACCCCCTGTCATTACCTCTATATTCGGGTTGTAAGTCTCTTCAGACCCCTGTCATTACCTCTATATTCAGGTTGTAAGTCTCTTCAGACCCTGGTCATTACCTCTGTATTCGTGTTGTACGTCTCTGTCAGACCCCGGCCCTGTATTTGTGCTGTAAGTCTCTGTCAGACCACGGTCCTGTATTTGTGCTGTGAGTCTCTGTCAGACCCTGGCAATTACCCCTGTAATTGTGTTGTAAGTCTCTGTCAGGCCCAGCTCTTTACAACTATATTTGTGTTGTAAGTCTCTGTCAGACCCCAGGTCCTTACCTTTGTATTTACATTGTAAGACTGTCAGACCCCAGTCCTTACCTTGGTGTTCCTGACGTAGGTCTCTGTCAGAGACTCCCAGTCCTTACCTTGGTGTTCCTGTCGTAAGTCTCCATCAGACCCCAGGCCCTACCTCTGTATTCCTGCCGTAGGTCTCTGTCAGAGACCCCCAGTCCTTACCTTGGTGTTCCTGTCGTAAGTCTCCTGCAGCTGCAGGTGTTGTGGGTCTCTGTCAGACACCTGGTCCTTAACTCTGTATTCCTGTTGTAAGTCTCTGTCAGACCCTGATCCTTACCTTGGTGTTCCTGTCATAAGTCTCCTGCAGCTGCAGATATTTGTAAGTCTCTGTCAGACCCCCGGTCGTTACCTCTGTATTCCTGTTGTTAGTCTCTGTCAGACCCCCGGTCCTTACCTCTGTATTCCTGTTGTGAGCCTCTGTTTGACGCCAGTCCTGACCTTGGTGTTCCTGTTGTAAGTCTCCTGCAGCTGCAGGTGTTGTGGGTCTCCGTCAGACACCCGGTCCTTACCTCTGTATTCCTGTCGTAAGTCTCTGTCATACCCCGGTCCTTACCTTGGTGTTGGTGTTCCTGTCATAAGTCTCCTGCAGCTGCAGGTGTTTGTAAGTCTCTGTCAGACCCCCGGTCTTTACCTCTGTATTCCTGTTGTAAGCCTCTGTCAGACCCCAGTCCTTACCTTGGTGTTCCTGTCGTAAGCCTCCTGCAGCTGCAGGTGTTTGTAAGTCTCTGTCAGACTCCCGGTCTTTACCTATGTATTCCTGTTGTAAGTCTCTGTCAGATCCCCAGTCTTTACGTCTTTATTCCTGTTGTAAGTCTCTGTCAGACCCCCGGTCTTTACCTCTGTATTCCTGTTGTAAGTCTCTGTCAGACCCCCGGTCCTTACCTCTGTATTACTGTTGTAAGCCTTTGTCAGACCACAGTCCTTACCTTGGTGTTCCTGTCGTAAGTCTCCTGCAGTTGCAGGTGTTTGTAAGTCTCTGTCAGACCCCTGGTCTTTACCTCTGTATTCCTGTTGTAAGTCTCTGTCAGACCCCTGGTCCTTACCTCTGTATTCCTGTTGTAAGTCTCTGTCAGACCCCTGGTCCTTACCTCTGTATTCCTGTTGTAAGTCTCTGTCAGACCCCAGTCCTTACTTTGCTGTTCCTGGCGTGAGTCTCTTGCAGCTTCAGGTGTTTCTAAGTCTCTGTCAGACCCCTGGTCTTTACCTCTGTATTCCTGTTGTAAGTCTCTGTCAGACCCTGGTCCTTACCTCTGTGTTCCTGTTGTAAGTCTCTGTCAGACCCTGGTTCTTACCTCTGTGTTTCTGTTGTAAGTCTCTGTCAGACCCTGGTCCTTCCCTTGGTGTTCCTGTCGTTAGTCTCCTGCAGCTTCAGGTGTTTCTAAGTCTCTGTCAGACCCTGGTTCTTACCTCTGTGTTCCTGTTGTAAGTCTCTGTCAGACCCCTGGTCCTTACCTCTGTATTCCTGTTGTAAGTCTCTGTCAGACCCCAGTCCTTACTTTGCTGTTCCTGGCGTGAGTCTCTTGCAGCTTCAGGTGTTTCTAAGTCTCTGTCAGACCCCTAGTCTTTACCTCTGTATTCCTGTTGTAAGTCTCTGTCAGACCCCTGGTCCTTACCTCTGTACTCCTGTTGTAAGTCTCTGTCAGACCCCAGTCCTTACTTTGCTGTTCCTGGCGTGAGTCTCTTGCAGCTGCAGGTGTTTCTAAGTCTCTGTCAGACCCTGGTCCTTACCTCTGTGTTCCTGTTGTAAGTCTCTGTCAGATCCTGGTCCTTCCTTTGGTGTTCCTGTCGTTAGTCTCCTGCAGCTGCAGGTGTTTGTAAGTCTCTGTCAGACCCCTGGTCTTTACCTCTGTATTCCTGTTGTAAGTCTCTGTCAGACCCCTGTACTCCTGTTGTAAGCCTCTGTCAGACCCCAGTCCTTACCTTGCTGTTCCTGGCATAAGTCTCTTGCAGCTGCAGGTGTTTGTAAGTCTCTGTCAGACCCCTGGTCTTTACCTCAGTATTCCTGTTGTAAGTCTCTGTCAGACCCCAGTCCTTACTTTGCTGTTCCTGGCATGAGTCTCTTGCAGCTGCAGCTGTTTCTAAGTCTCTGTTAGACCCCTGGTCTTTACCTCTGTATTCCTGTTGTAAGTCTCTGTCAGACCCTGGTCCTTACCTCTGTGTTCCTGTTGAACAACTCTGTCAGACCCTGGTCCTTACCTTGGTGTTCCTGTTGTTAGTCTCCTGCAGCGGCATGTGTTTGTAAGTCTCTGTCAGACCCCTGGTCTTTACCTCTGTATTCCTGTTGTAAGTCTCTGTCAGTCCCCAGTCCTTACTGTGCTGTTCCTGGCGTGAGTCTCTTGTAGCTGCAGGTGTTTCTAAGTCTCTGTCAGACCCCTGGTCTTTACCTCTGTATTCCTGTTGTAAGTCTCTGTCAGACCCTGGTCCTTACCTCTATGTTCCTGTTGTAAGTCTCTGTCAGACCCCGGTCCTTACCCCTGTACTCCTGTTGTAAGCCTCTGTCTGACCCCAGTCCTTACCTTGCTGTTCCTGGCGTGAGTCTCTTGCAGCTGCAGGTGTTTCTAAGTCTCTGTCAAACCCCGGTCCTTACCTTGGTGTTCCTGTCGTAAGTCTAGTGCAGCTGCAGATGTGGTAAGTCTCTGTCAGACCCCACTCCATACCTTGGTGTTCCTGTCGTAAGTCTCTTGCAGCTGCTGATGTGGTAAGTCTCTGTCAGACCCCAGTCCATACCTTGGTGTTCCTGTCATAAGTCTCTTGCAGCTGCTGATGTGGTAAGTCTCTGTCAGACCCCAGTCCTTACCTTGGTGTTCCTGTCGTAAGTCTTGTGCAGCTGCAGATGTGGTAAGTCTCTGTCAGACCCCAGTCATTACCTTGGTGTTCCTGTTGTACGTCTCTTGCAGCTGCTGATGTGGTAAGTCTCTGTCAGACCCCAGTCCATACCTTGGTGTTCCTGTCGTAAGTCTCCTGCAGATGTGGTATGTCTCTCTCAGACCCCAGTCATTACCTTGGTTTTCCTTTCGTAAGTCTCCTGCAGTTGCAGATGTGGTAAGTCTCTGTCAGACCCCAGTCATTACCTTGGTGTTCCTGTCGTAAGTCTCGTGCAGCTGCAGATGTGGTAAGTCTCTGTCAGACCCCAGTCATTACCTTGGTGTTCCTGTCGTAAGTCTCGTGCAGCTGCAGATGTGGTAAGTCTCTGTCAGACCCCAGTCATTACCTTGGTGTTCCTGTCATACGTCTCGTGCAGCTGCAGATGTGGTAAGCCTCTGTCAGACCCCAGTCATTACCTTGGTGTTCCTGTCGTACGTCTCTTGCAGCTGCTGATGTGGTAAGTCTCTGTCAGACCCCAGTCCATACCTTGGTGTTCCTGTCATAAGTCTCTTGCAGCTGCAGATGTGGTAAGTCTCTGTCAGACCCCGGTCCTTACCTTGGTGTTCCTGTCGTAAGTCTCTTGCAGCTGCAGATGTGGTAAGCCTCTGTCAGACCCCGGTCCTTACATTGGTGTTCCTGTAGTAAGTCTCGTGCAGCTGCAGATGTGGTAAGTCTCTGTCAGACCCCTGTCATTACCTTGGTGTTAGTGTCGTAAGTCTCTTGCAGCTGCTGATGTGGTAAGTCTCTGTCAGACCCCAGTCCATACCTTGGTGTTCCTGTCGTAAGTCTCTTGCAGCTGCAGATGTGGTAAGTCTCTGTCAGACCCCTGTCATTACCTTGGTGTTCCTGTCGTAAGTCTCTTGCAGCTGCAGATGTGGTAAGTCTCTGTCAGACCCCGTTCCTTACCTTGGTGTTCCTGTCATAAGTCTCGTGCAGCTGCAGATGTGGTAAGTCTCTGTCAGACCCCTGTCATTACCTTGGTGTTCCTGTCGTAAGTCTCTTGCAGCTGCTGATGTGGTAAGTCTCTGTCAGACCCCAGTCCATACCTTGGTGTTCCTGTCGTAAGTCTCTTGCAGCTGCAGATGTGGTAAGTCTCTGTCAGACCCCTGTCATTACCTTGGT
Organism: Calotriton arnoldi; assembly: GCA_963921515.1. NCBI lineage: Eukaryota > Metazoa > Chordata > Amphibia > Caudata > Salamandridae > Calotriton > Calotriton arnoldi. The sequence goes on from CAWUFW010003157.1 coordinate 588,403, forward strand.
GTTCCTGTCGTAAGTCTCTTGCAGCTGCAGATGTGGTAAGTCTCTGTCAGACCCCCGTCCTTACCTTGGTGTTCCTGTCGTAAGTCTCTTGCAGCTGCAGATGTGGTAAGTCTCTGTCAGACCCCGTTCCTTACCTTGGTGTTCCTGTCGTAAGTCTCGTGCAGCTGCAGATGTGGTAAGTCTCTGTCAGACCCCAGTCATTACCTTGGTGTTAGTGTCGTACGTCTCGTGCAGCTGCAGATGTGGTAAGCCTCTGTCAGACCCCAGTCATTACCTTGGTGTTCCTGTCGTACGTCTCTTGCAGCTGCTGATGTGGTAAGTCTCTGTCAGACCCCAGTCCATACCTTGGTGTTCCTGTCATAAGTCTCTTGCAGCTGCAGATGTGGTAAGTCTCTGTCAGACCCCAGTCCATACCTTGGTGTTCCTGTCGTAAGTCTCTTGCAGCTGCAGATGTGGTAAGTCTCTGTCAGACCCCGGTCCTTACCTTGGTGTTCCTGTCGTAAGTCTCTTGCAGCTGCAGATGTGGTAAGCCTCTGTCAGACCCCGGTCCTTACATTGGTGTTCCTGTAGTAAGTCTCCGTGCAGCTGCAGATGTGGTAAGTCTCTGTCAGACCCCTGTCATTACCTTGGTGTTAGTGTCGTAAGTCTCTTGCAGCTGCTGATGTGGTAAGTCTCTGTCAGACCCCAGTCCATAACTTGGTGTTCCTGTCGTAAGTCTCTTGCAGCTGCAGATGTGGTAAGTCTCTGTCAGACCCCGTTCCTTACCTTGGTGTTCCTGTCGTAAGTCTCGTGCAGCTGCAGATGTGGTAAGTCTCTGTCAGACCCCTGTCATTACCTTGGTGTTCCTGTCGTAAGTCTCTTGCAGCTGCTGATGTGGTAAGTCTCTGTCAGACCCCTGTCATTACCTTGGTGTTCCTGTCGTAAGTCTCTTGCAGCTGCAGATGTTTGCCAATCTTGCTGGATAAATCCATCCACTTCCCCTTGAACCATTTCACGCTGGGCTTCTTCAGCAGGTTTTCACCCTTGACCCTGACCCGGAAGGTGATGTTAGCGCCTGAAACAGAAAACAGGGGTCAGAGGCTGAGGTCACGAGAGGGTCCGGAGGTGGGGGAGGGGGAGGGGGGGGGTGAACGCACATATATATTCAGCCACACCGGACACCCACATACATATTCACCACATTCACTGATATATTTACAGAAACTGGGCACACACGTTCACATGCACACTGTGCACACATGCACACATGCACTGAAGGCACACACATCCCATGTGTACATGCGTGGGTCAGAAGCGGAGCAAGGCTGCCATGGGCCCCTGTGCAAGCAAGGGACCGGCTACTCTGACTGCTGTTGCTAGTAAAACACCGCTATCATCAGGGTTCAACGGGCCTCTCAATGGACCCCGGTGCCACTGCACTTGCTGCACCCCGGTAGCTCCGTCCCTGGCACCCTGGTACCAGTCCCCGATGATGTTTCCTGGATTGCTGTGTGAGTGCGGGAAACACTCTCTGTTCCAATAAAAGTCTCAGGTTTTTTCATTTTTTACCCCATGGTTTGGGACTCGTGTAATTTACGACCTGCTCATCAGGCGAGGGCCCTCCATGCCTGTGTTACAATGACACCTCACTCCCTTTTAATGAGACCCCTGTTGCAACAACTGGAAGTCTACAAGTCTCTTTTAATGAGACCCCTGCTGCTGCAACAACTGGAAGTCTACAAGTCTCTTTTAATGAGACCCCTGCTGCTGCAACAACTGGAAGTCTCCAAGTCTCTTCCCTTTAATGAAGCCCCGCTATTGCAACAACTGGGAGTCTTCAAGTCTCTCCCTTTTAATGAGACCCCTGCTGCAACAACAGGGAGTCTCCAAGTCTCTCCCTTTTAATGAGACCCCTTTTGTAACAACTGGAAGTCTCCAAGTCTCTCCCTTTAAATGAGACCCCTTCTGCTGCAACAACTGGAAGTCTCCAAGTCTCTCTCTTTTAATGAGAACCCCGCTGCTGCAACAACTGGAAGTCTCCAAGTCTCTCCCTTTAAATGAGACCCCTGCTGTTGCAACAACTGGAAGTCTCCTAGTCTCTTTTAATGAGACCCCTGCTGCTGCAACAACTGGAAGTCTCCAAGTCGCTCCCTTTTAATGAAACCTGTAGGAGAGTAGGATCTGCCTCTTATGTTGCCCCCACTTTTTTTCTGATGTTACACTGGTTTCTGGCTATAGTCAGGCTGGATCCCTGCCAATCAGGGCCCCAGCCTCTCTGTTCTCTCTAAACGACTTGGAGTGCACTCTAGGTGCACTAGTGATTGGATACTGTGGTACCTTATGAGTCCCTAGTATATGGTACCTTAGGTACCAAGGGCATAGGTACTTCACAGGCCTACCAGGGGCTGCAGCATGAATTATGCCACCCCTGGGAAGCAGACTAAATCTGACACCACAGGCCTGCTACTGCAGCCTGGGTGAGGGGGTGCTAGCACTCCTCACTGAGATATAGGTTCCCTATATCTCTCCACCACACACATTTAAACCTATCAGTCACCCCTAAGGCAGGCCCTATCAATCCTGAGGGCAGGGTGCTTGGTTTATAATGTGAGGGGGTGCCTCTGCCTGAGCAGGGCCCCGCTGCAGCTCTCAGAGTCCATTCTCTGGTGCTGTTTGTGGATGCGGTTAAACCATATACTCTTAAGTGCATTATATCCTCGCGGTAAAATGCTAACTTTGGAATGGCTGCATCAAAACATGTTGTGTTTGGTGTCAAACATCTTGGAATACTACCCCCCCGCCAATTCTGGCGGCGGGGGTAGCATTCCACCCTTCTAGAGGGATAGACATGTACCCACTGTGGAAACACAGTAGAATCCTGAAGAGCCCTGGCATCACAAAATGGATGCCACCAGCCACAGACACGGGGCTGCCCTCCTGCTGATGACCGAAACTCGCAGTGGAGGAAGCCCAACAAAAGGTATCCTGTCACAGGGAGGTGTAACCACCTCCCAGACAGGGTTTAGTGTATTGGGGCTGGGTGGGTGCACTCTTAGAGTGCTTTGAAGTCCTGCACTGGGGGAGCAGAATGCTCCTCTGCGCATATGCCAGTTCAAACCGGCTCAGGGGCTACCTGCGCCTGCTCTGGCGCGAAACTGGACAAAGGGAAGTGGGTGTAGCCACCCACTCCCCTGACCCTCCCATAGGTGGGGTCTTAGAGCTAGTCCCTCCCTTCCTTGTTAGTATAAGGTAGGGAACCCTTGAACTTGTAAGTTAGATATCCCTGGACGACGCTCTGAAGAAGAATCCTGGCCCTTCGACGTTCCACTACCTTTGGAAGACAGAAGAATCTCCCTTGGAGTCAAGGAGTGACTCCCCTGCTTGGCAGGCACCAAAAACTACAACAACGGTCGCAAACTATGCCGCTCCCGCCGGAGTCCGAAGTCCCTGCAGCCCAAGAAGTAGATTTCCTTACTTCTCCAAGGCCATCGTAAGTCCACAGCGAAGCTGAGGCAAGTGGACCCCACGAGTGACGAGGAACCGCGACCCTTGGGTACCGTGCACTATTGTCAAGTGCAACCCCTTCACAATGTTTTAAGAGCCTGTGCTTTGGACCACGTGTGGTCCCAGCCTCCAGCAGGAATCCCTCCGAAGATCAGAGGCCTACACCATCCCGAGTGACCGTGGGCCCCTGTTGAGCGAATCCTCCCGAGGCGTCTTTGCGATCCCTTGCCAGCCGGCTCGTGGGTCCCCTGAAGACTTGTCCAAGAAACCAAAGGGCTCCCCTGGTTGCTCCAGGCCTGCCCTGACTTACCCTCGCTGGGTGAGTCCCTCAGACCTTGCTGGTCTGCGCCATTGCCTTTTTACACTTTCCACGAGACTTGCTGTTACCAAGGTTTGTTGGCTCCAATCAAGTCGCCAACACCAGAGTAAGCTGCAGACATTGTGGGACACGCCGAATCCAGCTCCTGGTCATCGTCGACGCCTCCTGGACCTCGTGGCTGAAGAGTCAAGGCAACCGTGATCGACCTGAATCCTGCGACGACGGTGGGCATCCATCTTCCTTGCCCCGGGTCACTGCCAAGTGACTTTGAACACTGTCCCCTCTGCTTTCAGGTCATCCTTCTTCCGAATCCAGGCTTGGATTCCACCGGACACTTCTTCGGACATCACAAGCAGCCAGTCTTCTTTGCTCGCCATTGAAAACGACGCCGCGACCCGACACCAAAGGACACCTATGCACCCGGCTTCCCTGGGTGAGGTAACTCCAGCACTACGGTGCTCCTGTGGGTGTGGGCCCTAGAACTACTTACCCTGTAAGTGACGTGCTTGTAGGTTCTCCCGAAGTATCCTAAAACTCTTTATTTCCAACCGCGACTTGCCCCATTGAAGTCAACGGCGATCCGCGCCTGTGTATCCACACTGCACGCGTCCCCCGTGGGTCCTTTACTTACCTGCCTTGGGTGGTTTTGTGAGGCCCCAGCACTTCTGAAGGCCCTAGGCCTTGTCTCCCTGCAAGTCGTTGTTTCTAAGACTCTTTCTTAGTATATGGTCTGGTACGCCCCTAGGGCCCCAGCCATATTGTGCTTAATTTATTGTGAAACGTTGATTTGTGCATATGTTCCTGACTTCTAATCTCATAAAGAGATTAGTAGAGAGTTGTTTATTAATAAATACTTATATATTTGATATATATACCTGTGTGGTGTCCTTTCATTTGGTGATTCAAGAGATTGTGTGGTAAAACAAGCTGCTTTACATTCCTTCAAGACTTAGTCTGAAGGCTGCTCTCCACAGCTACCACTAGGATAGCTTTCTATAAAGGTTGTCTTAAACCTATCTACCATAAGAGTTGAATTGTACTGGTGCAAGGTGTCCACTTTAATTAGTGAACAGCATATACCAGGCCAACTTCTCACATTGGTGGGCAGCGTGTGGGATTCCAGCTTGCTATTGTTTTACCAGAAAATCTCTATTTGAATTACTAACTGAAAACCACTATAGGTACTTAAGGTACATATAAAGTCAAGCTTAGTATCAATAAGTTCTACTGAACTTAGAGCTGTGTGCCAAGGGATAGCACACCCTTTCTACAGCTCAAGCTAGGATCAGTAGGCCACAAACTAGTGTAGGTAGTACAACACTGCACAACACTAGAATGTCCTTAAAAGGTGGAGCCAGTGGGTCCACCCAGCCGCAGTACAAGGACATGACTTTCTCTGACTTGAGAGCCATGTGTGTTGAAAGACACCTGAAGCTAGGACAGAGTCCCTCCACCCTGCACCTGATAGATCTGCTAACAACAGATGATCTTAGATTGCTCTAGGAGCTAAGGGGTCTGAATCAGTGGGTGGGTCAATTATAGTATCTGGGTCAGATGATGAAAATACAAATGACCAGGACTCTGTAATTGAAGGGCAAGGCTCCAAGGGGCCTGAAAAGGACAGAGGAATTCTCCCTAAGAGAACTGACAGAGAGGAGGAGAGGCACACGTCCCCTTCCAGGGAATCTGAACACTCTTATCACTCTGGCAGAGAATTTGTCCAACAGAGGAACTCATACTGTCCCATAAGAGAGACCTCCTCTGAAAGAAGGTGCAAACTACTACAGTATGAGGAAGCAAGAATTGCCCTCAGAACCAAGCAGTTGGCACTGGATAGGGAAGCCCTGGAGATCCAGAGAGCTTCTAGAAGAGAGGGGTTAGAACCCCCTGGTGGCAGCAACAGTGTCCCTAGAGGCAGAGAATACATTCCAGACCATAGGAACCTGAGCAAGGTTGTTCCTCCCTACCAGAGTGGGGATGATATCCACAAGTGGATAACTGCTATGGAGAGGGCCTGTAGAGTACAGCAGGTCCCCCAGAAGCAGTGGGCAGCAATCTTGTGGCTCTCCTTTTCAGACAAAGGTAGAGACAAGCTCCTCACTGTTAGAGAAGAGGATGCTGATGATTATGAAGTCCTGAAGAGTGCACTAATAGATGGGTTTGGCTTAACCACTGAGCAGTACAGGTTGAAGTTCAGAGACACCCAGAAGGCACAGACTCAGGACTGGACTGACTTTGTTGATTGTGCAACCAAGGCTCTGGAGGGTTGGCTGGTTGGCAGTAGGGTTACTGATTTCAAGGGATTGTATAATCTGATAATGAGAGAACAGATCCTTAATAATTGCCAGAACCAGTTGTTGCATCAGTACCTGGTGGACTCTGATCTGACCTCTCCCCAAGAATTGGGAAAGAAGGCAGACAAATGGGTCAGAACCAGGGTGAGGCAGAAAACCCAGAACCAAGGGGTTGACACAAAGAAGCAGGATTCTAAGGGCTCTGAGAAAGGTGGGGATAAGGCAAAAGACCAGAAGTCTTCACAAGGGCCCCAAAAATCTGCATCTGGTGGGGAGTCACAGTCCAACAAGGGACAAGGCCAAAAGAAGTCATGGTGCAAATTCTGTAAACAGAAAGGGCACTGGACTTCTGATTGTACCAAGTCCAAAGACCAAACCACCACCACTCCTGCCCCTAAGGCAACTGTTCCCCCTAGTCCAGCTACTGGTGGAGGTGGTAATCAGAATAAGGGTGTAATAGGGTTGACCCTGGGTTCTGAAGTGGACTCTGACCTAGTCAGAATACCCACTCAGGCAATGCTGATTTGTGATGGAGACATTGACATGTCCTTCCTAGTAAGCCCCAGTAATCTGGGCAAATACAAACAGCAGCCTGTAATAAATGGCAAACAGGCTTTGGCATTTAGGGACACAGGTGCTAGTGTCACCATGGTGGCAGAGGATCTTGTGGACCCTGAACAGATCATCCTGGGCGAAATGTACCAGGTGACCAATGCAAGCAATGTCAGAACCAACCATAGTCTGGCAGTTGTGAATTTCTCCTGGGGAGGGGTAACTGGCCTCAAGAAGGTTGTAGTCAGTGCAGACCTCCCTGTAGAATGTCTGTTGGGCATTGATCTAGAGACTTCAGCCTGGTCTGAAGTAGAGTTATGGACTCATGCTGAGATGTTGGGCATCCCTGCAGAGGTATTTGCTGTGACCAGGTCACAAGCAAGAAAGCATAACACTGAACCAGCTCTGGATCCTGGAACAATGGACCAGATGCTTCCCAAGAGGAGGAGCAGTAGGGTAAAGGCAGTGCCTTCCCCTCTGTCTCAGATCAGAGATTCACCTCCAGAGGGATGTGGAGCAGATCCTGAAGAAGGAACTGCCCCAGAGGGAATTGAGCCTGATCAGGTTGAGTTCTTGGGGGCAGGGGGCCCTTCTAGGGAAGATCTGAGTAAGGAGCAACAGTGCTGCCCCTCTCTTGAACCCCTCAGACAGCAGGCTGCTGCTGAGGCTGCTGGGAGTGCTAGTGGGTCCCATAAAGTTTATTGGGATGAGGGACTCCTATATTCTGAGGGTAGTGACCCAGCCCCTGGAGCCACCAGGAGGTTGGTAATACCTCAGAAGTTTAGGGGGTTCCTCTTGACCTTAGCACATCTTATCCCTTTAGCAGGTCACTTGGGCCAAAACAAGACCTGAGACAGGCTTGTTCCACATTTTCATTGGCCACATATGTCAGAGGACACAAAGGAGTTTTGTCGCTCCTGTGTCACACGCCAAGCCAGTGGTAAGGCAGGTGGCACAACGAAGGCCCCCCTGATACCACTACCTGTGGTGGGGGTACCCTTTGAAAGGGTAGGGATTGACATTGTTGGTCCCCTTGACCCTCAAACTGCATCTGGGCACAGATTTATCCTGGTGGTAGTGGATCATGCCACCAGGTACCCAGAGGCAATTCCCCTGAGGACCACCACAGCCCCTGTGGTGGCAAGAGCCCTCATTGGAGTTTTCTCCAGAGTGGGTTTCCCAAAGGAGGTCATATCTGACAGAGTTACAAACTTCATGTCAGGATATCTGAAAGCAATGTGGAAGGAGTGTGGTGTAACTTACAAGTTCACCACCCCCTATCACCCACAATGCAATGGGTTAGTTGAAAGGTTCAACAAAACCCTGAAGGGAATGATTAAGGGACTCTCAGAGAAGCTTAGGCGGAAATGGGACCTTCTTCTTCCTTGCCTGTTATTTGCATACAGAGAAGTTCCACAGAAGGGGGTTGGTTACAGCCCATTTGAGCTTCTGTTTGGGCACCCTGTAAGAGGTCCATTGTGTTTGGTTAAAGAGGGCTGGGAGTTACCTCTCAAACCCCCCAAACAGGATGTAATGGACTATGTACTTGGTCTCCGCTCCCGGATGGCCGAATACATGAAAAAGGCAACTAAAAACCTGGAGGCCAGCCAAGAACTACAAAAAGCTTGGCATGACCAAAAGGCTGTACTGACTGTATACCAGCCAGGACAGAAAGTGTGGATGTTGGAGCCTGTGGCCCCAGCAGCCCTCCAGGACAAGTGGAGTGGCCCCCATACCATAGTTGAACAGAAGGGAGAAGTCACCTATCTGGTGAATCTTGGAACTCCCAGGAGCCCCCTGAGGGTGCTCCATGTCAACAGATTAAAACCATATGTTGACAGGGCTGACATGGGCTTGCTCATGGCAACTGATGAGGATCAGGAGGAGGAGAGTGACCCTCTCCCTGACCTGCTCTCTCAGAACCCTGATGATGGGTCAGTAGATGGTGTTGCTTTGGCAAGCAGCCTCACTGACCATCAGCAAACTGAGTGCAGACAAGTTCTACAACAGTTTAGACATATGTTTAGCTTGACCCCTAGTCAGACTACCTGGTGCACCCATGAGGTGGACACTGGAGACAGTCCGCCTGTCAAGAATAAAATCTAGAGGCAACCTGACCATGTCAGGGACTGTATCAGGACTGAAGACCAGAAAATGTTGGAGCTAGGTGTAATTGAGCCTTTATAGCCCTTGGGCTAGCCCAGTAGTCCTGGTACCCAAGCCTCATACCCAGGGTGGTAAGAAAGAAATGAGGTTTTGTGTAGACTACAGAGGCCTCAATGCAGTCACTAGGACTGATGCCTATCCCATACCAAGGGCAGATGAGCTGATTGATACTTTGGTCTCAGCCAAGTATTTAAGTACATTTGACCTAACAGCTGGCTACTGGCAGATCAGATTAGCTGATGATGCAAAAGCCAAAACAGCATTTTCGACCCCTGGTGGGCACTACCACTTTGTGGTGATGCCCTTTGGATTGAAAAATGCACCTGCCACTTTTCAGAGGTTGGTGAATAAAGTTCTGGCAGGGATGGAAACTTATTGCTCAGCTTATCTAGATGATATTGCTGTCTTTAGTTCCTCCTGGCAGGATCACCTGGTCCACCTCAGAAATGTTTTGGAGGCTCTGCAGAAAGCAGGCCTCACTATCAAGGCCACCAAGTGCCAGATAGGGCAGAGTCAGGTTGTGTACCTGGGTCACCTTGTGGGTGGAGGCCAGGTTCAACCTTTACAGAGCAAAATCCAAACCATAATGGAATGGGTTGCTCCAACCACCCAGACACAGGTGAGAGCCTTCTTAGGCCTGACTGGGTACTATAGGAGGTTTGTCAAGGGATATGGATTTATAGTGACCCCCTTGAATGATCTGACCTCAAAGAAAATGCCAAAAAAGGTTCAGTGGACAGCTAGCTGTCAAAAGGCATTTGAAGACCTAAAGCAGGCCATGTGCACTGCCCCCATCTTACAGAGTCCAGACTACACCAAAAAGTTCATTGTCCAAACAGATGCTTCTGAGCTGGGTGTGGGAGCTGTATTGTCTCAACTGAATGATGAAGGTCAAGACCAGCCAGTAGCTTTCATTAGCAGAAGGCTGACCCCTAGAGAGAAACGTTGGTCAGCTATAGAGAGGGAGACCTTTGCTGTGGTGTGGGCCCTGAAGAAGCTGAGGCCATACTTGTTTGGCACTCACTTCATAGTTCAGACTGACCACAAGCCCCTCCTATGGCTTAAGCAGATGAAAGGTGAAAACCCAAAAGTTTTGAGGTGGTCCATTTCCCTACAGGGGATGGACTATACAGTGGAACATAGGCCTGGGACCCAACATGCCAATGCAGATGGACTCTCAAGGTATTTCCACTTTGAACACGAAGACTCAACTGGTCAAGGTTAGTTTAGTGTCCCTGCGTTTGGGGGGGTTGTGTAGGAGAGTAGGATCTGCCTCTTATGTTGCCCCCACTTTTTTTCTGATGTTACACTGGTTTCTGGCTATAGTCAGGCTGGATCCCTGCCAATCAGGGCCCCAGCCTCTCTGTTCTCTCTAAACGATTTGGAGTGCACTCTAGGTGCACTAGTGATTGGATACTGTGGTGCCTTATGAGTCCCTAGTATATGGTACCTTAGGTGCCAAGGGCATAGGTACTTCACAGGCCTACCAGGGGCTGAAGCATGTATTATGCCACCCCTGGGAAGCAGACTAAATCTGACACCACAGGCCTGCTACTGCAGCCTGGGTGAGGTGGTGCTAGCACTCCTCACTGAGATATAGGTTCCCTATATCTCTCCTGCACACACATTTAAACCTATCAGTCACCCCTAAGGCAGGCCCTATCAATCCTGAGGGCAGGGTGCTTGGTTTCTAATGTGAGGGGTGCCTCTGCCTGAGCAGGGCCCCTCTGCAGCTCTCAGAGTCCATTCTCTGGTGCTGTTTGTGGATGCGGTTAAACCATATACTCTTAAGTGCATTATATCCTCGCGGTAAAATGCTAACTTTGGAATGGCTGCATCAAAACATGTCGTGTTTGGTGTCAAACATCTTGGAATACTACCCCCCCCCCGCCAATTCTGGCGGCGGGGGTAGCATTCCACCCTTCTAGAGGGATAGACATGTACCCACTGTGGAAACACAGTAGAATCCTGAAGAGCCCTGGCATCACAAAATGGATGCCACCAGCCACAGACACGGGGCTGCCCTCCTGCTGATGACCAAAACTCGCAGTGGAGGAAGCCCAACAAAAGGTATCCTGTCACAGGGAGGTGTAACCACCTCCCAGACAGGGTTTAGTGTATTGGGGCTGGGTGGGTGCACTCTTAGAGTGCTTTGAAGTCCTGCACTGGGGGAGCAGAAGGCTCCTCTGTGCATATGCCAGTTCAAACCGGCTCAGGGGCTACCTGCCCCTGCTCTGGCGCAAAACTGGACAAAGGGAAGTGGGTGTAGCCACCCACTCCCCTGACCCTCCCATAGGTGGGGTCTTAGAGCTAGTCCCTCCCTTTCTTGTTAGTATAAGGTAGGGAACCCTTGAACTTGTAAGTTAGATATCCCTGGACGACGCTCTGAAGAAGAATCCTGGCCCTTCGACGTTCCACTACCTTTGGAAGACAGAAGAATCTCCCTTGGAGTCAAGGAGTGACTCCCCTGCTTGGCAGGCACCAAAAACTACAACGACGGTCGCAAACTACGCCGCTCCTGCCAGAGTCCGAAGTCCCTGCAGCCCAAGAAGTGGATTTCCTGACTTTTCCAAGGCCATCGTGAGTCCCCAGCGAAGCTGAGGCAAGTGGACCCCACGAGTGACGAGGAACCGTGACCCCTGGGTACCGTGCACTATTGTCAAGTGCAACACCTTCACAACGTTCTAAGAACCTGTGCTTTGGACCACGTGTGGTCCCAGCCTCCAGCAGGAATCCCTCCGAAGATCAGAGGCCCACACCGTCCCGAGTGACCGTGGGCCCCTGTTGAGTGAATCCTCCTGAGGCATCTTTGCGATCCCTTGCCAGCCGGCTCGTGGGTCCCCTGAAGACTTGTCCAAGAAACCAAAGGGCTCCCCTGGTTGCTCCAGGCCTGCCCTGACTTACCCTCGCTGGGTGAGTCCCTCAGACCTTGCTGGTCTGCGCCATTGCCTTTTTACACTTTCCACGAGACTTGCTGTTACCAAGGTTTGTTGGCTCCAATCAAGTCGCCGATACCGCAGTAAGCTGCAGACATTGTGGGACACGCCGAATCCAGCTCCTGGTTGTCGTCGACGCCTCCTGGACCTCGTGGCTGAAGAGTCAAGGCAACCATGATGAAACCTGAATCCTGCGACGACGGTGGGCATCCATCTTCCTTGTCACTGCCAAGTGACTTTGAACACTGTCCCCTCTGCTTTCAGGTCATCCTTCTTCCGAATCCAGGCTTGGATTCCACCGGACACTTCTTCGGACATCACAAGCAGCCAGTCTTCTTTGCTCGCCATTGAAAACGACGCCGCGACCCGACACCAAAGGACACCTATGCACCCGGCTTACCTGGGTGAGGTAACTCCAGCACTATGGTGCTCCTGTGGGTGTGGGCCCTAGAACTACTTACCCTGTAAGTGACTTGCTTGTAGGTTCTCCCGAAGTATCCTAAAACTCTTTATTTCCAACCGCGACTTGCCCCATTGAAGTCAACGGCGATCCGCGCCTGTGTATCCACACTGCATGCGTCCCCCGTGGGTCCTTTACTTACCTGCCTTGGGTGGTTTCGTGAGGCCCCAGCACTTCTGAAGGCCCTAGGCCTTGTCTCCCTGCAAGTCGTTGTTTCTAAGACTCTTTCGTAGTATATGGTCTGGTACGCCCCTATTAATTTATTGTGAAACGTTGATTTGTGCATATGTTCCTGACTTCTAATCTCATAAAGAGATTAGTAGAGAGTTGTTTATTAATAAATACTTATATATTTGATATATATACCTGTGTGGTGTCCTTTCATTTGGTGATTCAAGAGATTGTGTGGTAAAACAAGCTGCTTTACATTCCTTCAAGACTTAGCCTGAAGGCTGCTCTCCACAGCTACCACTAGGATAGCTTTCTATAGAGGTTGTCTTAAACCTATCTACCATAAGAGTCGAATTGTACTGGTGCAAGGTGTCCACTTTAATTAGTGAACAGCATATACCAGGCCAACTTCTCACAAAACCCCTGTTGCAACAACTGGAAGTCTCCAAGTCTCTTCCTTTAAATGAGATCCCTGCTGCTGCAACAACTGGAAGTCTCCAAGTCTCTTCTTTTTAATGAGACCCCTGCTGCTGCAAGAACTGGAAGTATCCATGTCTCTTCCTTTTAATGAGACCCCTGCTGCTGCAACAACTGGAAGTCTCCAAGTCTCTTCTTTTTAATGAGACCCCTGCTGCTGCAACAACTGGAAGTCTCCATGTCTCTTCCTTTTAATGAGACCCCTGCTGCTGCCACAACTGGAAGTCTCCAAGTCTCTCCCTTCTAATGAGACCCTTGTTGGAACAACTGGAAGTCTCCAAGTCCCTTCCTTTTAATGAAACTCCCGCTGCTGCAACAACTGGGAGTCTCAAAGTCTCTCCCTTTTAATGAGACCCCTGCTGCTGCAACAATTGGAAGTCTCCAAGTCTCTTTTAATGAGACCCCTGCTGCTGCAACAACTGGAAGTCTCCAAGTCTCTCCCTTTTAATGAAACCCCTGTTGCAACAACTGGAAGTCTCCAAGTCTCTTCCTTTTAATGAGACCACGCTGCTGCAACTGGAAGTCTCCAAGTCTCTTTTTTTATGAGACCCCTGCTGCTGCAACAACTGGAAGTCTCCATGTCTCTTCCTTTAAATGAGACCCCTGCTGCTGCAACAACTGGAAGTATCCAAGTCTCTTCTTTTTAATGAGACCCCTGCTGCTGCAACAACTGGAAGTCTCCATGTCTCTTCCTTTTAATGAGAACCCTGCTGCTGCCACAACTGGAAGTCTCCAAGTCTCTCCCTTCTAATGAGACCCTTGTTGGAACAACTGGAAGTCTCCAAGTCTCTTCCTTTTAATGAGACTCCCGCTGCTGCAACAACTGGAAGTCTCCAAGTCTCTTCTTTTTAATGAGACCCCTGCTGCTGCAACAACTGGAAGTCTCCATGTCTCTTCCTTTTAATGAGACCCCTGCTGCTGCCACAACTGGAAGTCTCTAAGTCTCTCCCTTCTAATGAGACCCGTGTTGGAACAACTGGAAGTCTCCAAGTCTCTTTTAATGAGACCCCTGCTGCTGCAACAACTGGAAGTCTCCAAGTCTCTCCCTTGTAAAGAAGCTCGTGCTGTGACAACTGGAAGTCTTCAAGTCTCTCCCTTTTAATGAGACCCCCGCTGATGCAACAACTGGAAGTCTCCAAGTTTCTCCCTTTTAATAAGACCCCAGCTGCTGCAACAACTGGAAGTCTCCATGTCTCTTCCTTTAAATGAGACCCCTGCTGCTGCAACAACTGGAAGTCTCTTCTTTTTAATGAGACCCCTGCTGCTGCAACAACTGGAAGTCTCCATGTCTCTTCCTTTTAATGAGATCCCTGCTGCTGCCACAACTGGAAGTCTCCAAGTCTCTCCCTTCTAATGAGACCCGTGTTGGAACAACTGGAAGTCTCCAAGTCTCTTTTAATGAGATCCCTGCTGCTGCAACAACTGGAAGTCTCCAAGTCTCTCCCTTTTAATGAAACCCCTGTTGCAACAACTGGAAGTCTCCAAGTCTCTTCCTTTTAATGAGACCCCGCTGCTACAACAACTGGAAGTCTCCAAGTCTCTTTTTTTAATGAGACCCCTGCTGCTGCAACAACTGGAAGTCTCCATGTCTCTTCCTTTAAATGAGACCCCTGCTGCTGCAACAACTGGAAGTCTCCAAGTCTCTTCTTTTTAATGAGACCCCTGCTGCTGCAACAACTGTAAGTCTCCATGTCTCTTCCTTTTAATGAGACCCCTGCTGCTGCCACAACTGGAAGTTTCCAAGTCTCTCCCTTCTAATGAGACCCTTGTTGGAACAACTGGAAGTCTCCAAGTCTCTTTTAATGGACCCCTGCTGCTGCAACAACTGGAAGTCTCCAAGTCTCTCCCTTTTAATGAGACCCCTGCTGCTGCAACAACTGGAAGACTCCAAGCCTCTCCCTTTTTAATGAGACCCCTGTTGCGACAACTGGAAGTCTCCAAGTCTCTCTCTTTTAAAGAAACCCCCGCTGCTGCAACAACTGGGAGTCTCCAAGTCTCTCTGTTTTAATGAGACCCCTGCTGCTACAACAACTGGACGTCTCCAAGTCTCTCCCTTTTAATGAGAGCCCCGCTACTGCAACAACTGGAAGTCTCCAAGTCTCTCCCTTTTAATGAGAGCCCCGCTACTGCAACAACTGGAAGTCTCCAAGTCTCTGGCATTTAATGAGACCCCTGCTGCTGCAACAACCGGAACTCTCCAAGTCTCTCGCTTTTACTGAGACCCCTGCTGCTGCAACAACCGGAAGTCTCCAAGTCTCTCTCTTTTAATGAGAACCCCGCTGCTGCAACAACTGGAAGTCTCCAAGTGTCTCCCATTTAATGAGACCCCTGCTGCTGCAACAACTGGAAGTCTCCAGGTCTCTCCCTTTTAATGAGACCTCACTGCTACAACAACTGGAAGTCTCCAAGTCTCTCTCTTTTAATGAGAACCCCGCTGCTGCAACAACTGGACGTCTCCAAGTCTCTCACTTTTAATGAGACCCCCGCTGCTGCAACAACTTGAAGTATCCAAGTCTCTCCCTTTTGATAAGACCCCTGCTGCAACAACTGGGAGTCTCCAAGTCTCTTTCTTTTAATGAGACCCGTGCTGCTGCAACAACTGGAAGTCTCCAAGTCTCTTTTAATGAGAGCCCTGCTGCTGCAACAACTGGAAGTCTCCAAGTCTCTCCCTTTTATTGAGACCCCTGCTACTGCAACAACTGGAAGTCTCCTAGCCTCTCCCTTTTAATGAGACCCCTGTTGCAACAACTGGAATCCTCCAAGTCTCTCCCTTTTAATGAAACCCCCCACTGCTGCAACAACTGGGAGTCTCCAAGTCTCTCCCTTGTGAAGAGGCCCCTGCTGTGACAACTGGAAGTCTTCAAGTCTCTCCCTTTTAATGAGACCCCTGCTGATGCAACAACTGGAAGTCTCCAAGTTTCTCCCTTTTAATAAGACCCCAGCTGCTGCAACAACTGGAAGTCTCCAAGTTTCTCCTTTTTAATGAGACTCCTGCTGCTGCAACAACTGTAAGTCTCCAAGTATCTCCCTTTTAATGAGACCCCTGTGGTGCAGCAACTGAAAGTCTACAAGTCTCTGCCTTTTAATGAGACCCTTGCTGCTGCAACACTTGGGAGTGTCTCTCTGCATGCAAGGGCCCATGGGGTGGTCAGACTAAAAGGCATGGGCACTGGTACAAGCTGTCATGACAGGTCCTGAGTGAAAGGGGATGGCTTCCATTGGTGCAGTAGGTGCAGCAGCACCGGGCTTAGAGGCCTGAACCCAGATTATTGTTGTATTTCAGTGTTCAGGGGGAGGGGTATTTCCTTCATTGTACTAGGGTTCATGGCACACTGCCTAAGCCCCTGGTCCTCAGTGAAGGCCAATGCCATGGGGGGTGGGGTATTCTCCACGTGATGTGGGGGGACCGGGGCGTCGAGCCCAGCTACTCACCGACTAGCACTTCTCCATCCTGGGGACGCTCCAGGAAGAGGCCGATGGGGTCCGCGGGGGCCTCGGACTCTGCGGGGGGAGCTGGAAGACAAAGTCAGCGTGAGGCAGACTCTTTGGTTAACACCCCCTTTAAAATGAACCCTAACTAGCGCCCCCTTCCCCCAGGCCCTCCCCAGTAAAAGGCTTTGATTGAACACCTGCAGTAATGTCCCCCATCCCTCCGGAAGGAGTCCTCCCCTGCTAGCCTGCATTACTCCTGCGTTTCAAGTAGGGCTGTCCACTGGTCATCCATACCTCCCCTACTGGCCTGCATTACTCCTGCCTTTCAAGTCAGGCTATCCACTGGTCATCCATACCTCCCCTACTGGCCTGCATTACTCCTGCTTTTCAAGTCAGGCTATCCACTGGTCATCCATACCTCCCCTACTGGCCTGCATTTCTCCTGCTTTTCAAGTCAGGCTATCCACTGGTCATCCATACCTCCCCTACTGGCCTGCATTACTCCTGCCTTTCAAGTAGGGCTATTCACTGGTCATCCATACCTCCCCTACTGGTCTGTTTTACTCCAACCTTTCAAGTAAGACGATCCACTGGTCATCCATACCCCCCTCCCCCCGCTGGCCTGCATTACTTCTGCGTTTCTAGTTGGGCGATTTACTGGCAGTGTCATCTTAAGGATTTTGGGGGCCCTGGGAAAGACATGTTTTAGGGGCCCCAGCCGAAGACAGATCTGTATTTTGTCCCCATTTTTCTGCTAATTCAAGCCTCATGATGCCAATAAATATTGGATAAAACATTAAAGGTTGAGATGGAGAAATAGACAGACGTGAGATAGAAAGTTCACTTTCCCTGGGGCTCCTTTGAAGGGGGCCCAGGGCAATTGCCCACTTTCCCCCACCTTATTACGTCTCTGCCCACTGGTCCTCCATACCTCCTCCTGCATTTCAAGAGGTGCTGTACACTAGTCACCCTGATGGCCTGTAATACTCCTGCCTTTCAAGTAGGACTATCCACTGGTCGTCTATACTTCCCTTGTTGGCCTGTATTACTCCTACCTTTCAAGTAGGTCTATATCCACTAGTCATCTATACCTCCCCTGCTGGCCTGTATTACTCCTGCCTTTCAGGAAGGTATATCCACTGGTCAGCCACACCTCCCCTGCTGGCCTGTTTTACTCCTACATTTCACGTTGGGCTATCATCAGGTCATCCACACCTCCCCAGCTGGCCTGTTTTACTCCTACCTTTCACGTTGGGCTATCCACGGCCCATCCATACCTCCCCTGCTGGCCTGTATTACTCCTACCTTTCAAGTAGTACCAGCCTAGGATTCTTGCCTTCCTTTCCGACCCTTTACCCCTCTCCTCTTACCCTCAGAGCTCGGGGGTCCTTCCGGTTGGGGTGTCTCTGCTGGTGCCTCCGAGGAGCAAGCCGCAGGGGTCTCTGGGGGCGCATCGGGGGCGGGGGCGGCGTCAGGGGCGGGCTCAGCCTTTTCTATAAAACAAAAAAAAAATGAACATGAAAACAAAGAGCAGAACAAGTGCCAAGATTGTGAACTAGAGACACACAACAGAGCCACACCACGTGCCAACACGTATGGACACAAACACACAGTGTGCCCTCCCTGCGCCAAGACTCTGGGCTGCAGACACACAGCAGCGCCATATCTGTGCCAGGATTGTGAACTAGAGATGCACACCAGAGCCCCGTGCCAACACCCGGGGAAGACACACAGCAGGGTACTGTACCAATACTTTGGGACACAGACACACACCAGGGTACAATATTAACACTCTGGGGCACAGACACACACCAGGGTACAATATTAACACTCTGGGGGCACAGACACACAACAGAGTACACTAATAACACTCAGGGCACTGACACGCATCGGGGTACAGTAATAACACACTGGGGTACAGACACACAACAGAGTACAGTAATAACACCCTGGGGTACAGACATACAACAGAGTACAGTAATAACACCCTGGGGTACATACACACAACAAAGTACAGTAATAACACCCTGGGGTACAGACACACAACAGAGTACAGTATTAACACCCTGGGGTACAGCCACACAACAGAGTACAGTAATAACACCCTCGGGTACAGACACACAACAGAGTACAGTAATAACACCCTGGGGTACAGCCACACAACAGAGTACAGTAATAACACCCTGGGGTACAGACACACACCAGAGTACAGTACTAACACCCTGGGGTACAGACACACACCAGAGTACAGTAATAACACCCTGGGGTACAGACACACAACAGAGTACAGTAATAACACCCTGGGGTACAGACACACACCAGAGTACAGTAATAACACCCTGGGGTACAGACACACAACAGAGTACAGTAATAACACCCTGGGGTACAGACACACACCAGAGTACAGTAATAACACCCTGGGGTACAGACACACACCAGAGTACAGTAATAACACCCTGGGGTACAGACACACACCAGAGTACAGTAATAACACCCTGGGGTACAGACACACACCAGAGTACAGTAATAACACCCTGGGGTACAGACACACAACAGAGTACAGTAATAACACCCTGGGGTACAGACACACACCAGAGTACAGTAATAACTCCCTGGGGTACAGACACACACCAGAGTACAGTAATAACACCCTGGGGTACAGACACACACCAGAGTACAGTAATAACACCCTGGGGTACAGACACACAACAGAGTACAGTAATAACACCCTGGGGTACAGACACACACCAGAGTACAGTAATAACACCCTGGGGTACAGCCACACACCAGAGTACAGTAATAACACCCTGGGGTACAGACACACAACAAAGTACAGTAATAACACCCTGGGGTACAGACACACAACAGAGTACAGTAATAACACCCTGGGGTACAGACACACAACAGAGTACAGTAATAACACCCTGGGGTACAGACACACAACAGAGTACAGTAATAACACCATGGGGTACAGACACACAACAGAGTACAGTAATAACACCCTGGGGTACAGACACACACCAGAGTACAGTAATAACACCCTGGGGTACAGACACACAACAGAGTACAGTAATAACACCCTGGGGTACAGACACACACCAGAGTACAGTAATAACACCCTGGGGTACAGACACACAACAGAGTACAGTAATAACACCCTGGGGTACAGACACACACCAGAGTACAGTAATAACACCCTGGGGTACAGACACACACCAGAGTACAGTAATAACACCCTGGGGTACAGACACACACCAGAGTACAGTAATAACACCCTGGGGTACAGACACACACCAGAGTACAGTAATAACAACCTGGGGTACAGACACACAACAGGATACTGTACCAGCACTCTGAGGCACTGACACGCACAATAAGGGGGCGTGGCCTACAGCACAGGTAAACAGCACACAGATGTGAAGGCACACAGCAGTGTGCCAATACTTCTTACTACACACAACAAAAAAGCGTGGGGTGCTCCCTGGAATCCCCGAGAATTTGGGAAGGTAATCCAGAAAAAAGAAACCTTTGCTCATGGGGAACAACTGAAAATGACTAATGGTGGATTGTAAAGCTTGTTAGGAAAACACCATGGGTTTAATCTTAATTAGGGCTTCCGGTATTTATTTTTTTTACATTTCTGTCTGTGTTTATCAATATTTATTTTTGGACCATCTTATTGGTATTTATCCATATTGTTTTGTATTTTCAGTATAAATAGAGCCGTAAAATGGTATTTTCCACATTTAACTCTTAGACATGCACTGATGTGTGGATACCTGTCGCGTTTTAGCTAATTGAGCAGCCTCATATAACAAAACACTACACCCAGAAGTACGTATTAGCATTATACTACAAATATATGTTAACATATGCCTGTATTTAAGGAACTCTCACCCTGGTTTTTAACTCCCCTTGCTGTCTATCTCTTCAGTTTTTGCCTGGAGTTCATGAAAGACAGCATGGAGATTCTCAAACAAGAACCATCATTTTCAGTATTTTTTGGCTTTTAAAAATAAATACAGACAGGAAACACATTGGTTTCTGTCAGTATTTATCTGTGAAAATCAGTAAAAACGGAAAACTGGGATCGTAATAGGCCTGATGCCTCGTGACCGCTGCTGGTAGGAGCTGGCAGATTGCCAGCGCGAGCCACCCCCCTTTTTAGTGAAGAGGACAGCCTGGAGGCAAAACTCCCATAATTGAGGTTTAGGAGCCTGGGGGGCTGAGAAGTGCAGCCGGGGCGCGCAGACACGATCTGCCTGACTTAAACATGGCGCCCGCAGCTTACAATGCCTATACACGGTTTTGGCGCGCTGGGCCTGCCGGGGACTCACTGCGGGTGCTTGAGCCAGGCGGGAGACCTGACTTCGTGGCACAGTTCTGCCTGCCCTTGAGCGCCCTCCTCTTTCCACAATATGGAGCCCAGCATGACCCCAAGATCAGCCCGGGGATCCAGCATGCTGCTTCCCCCACCACCATCCGGCCTTCTACCCCTATGGACATCTCCAACTCGGGGATCCCTTCAGACCCAAGACCACCACCCTTGAGTGCAACACCACCTGAACACCTGGCTGAACGATGGCAAGAATTTCCCGCTCTGTAAATATGTAATATATAATTGTCCAAGCCTAATCGATGTTAAATGTAATCCTGAGTGAATTTGCAATTTGTATATATATATAACTCTAACCACTAGTATATGTAGTAGACCGTTGTACTTACTACCATTCCTATGTGATTTCAGAGTTTATCTGTTTGTATCTCTTCCTTGAGTGACTTTCCAACTTGTACATTTGCAATTTTTTCTATTTGTATCTCTTATGTAACTCATGTAATACAAAGTCCTTATGTAACGCAACTGGTTCTTTTGTAAAGCGCTCTGACACCTTCGGGTAATGTTTGCGCTATATAAAATCGCATTAAATAAATAAAAAAATGTTTGGAATCCACTCTGGGGTCAGGCAAGGGTGCGGGCTGACACCTGCTCTATTTTCATCTACATCAAGGGCATGGGGAAGACGCCCAAAGATCTCACTCAGGATATGCCCAAGCTGGGGAATGATCAATTCCTGATCCTGCTCACTGACAATGCGGTAACACTATCACGCACTGAACTAACTGTCCATGCACCGCCTGCTGGAGGGCTTCAAACTCTTCTGTAGATCCAGGAAATAAACAAGAAATGTGCAGAAAAAAGGTTCATAGTAATGAAACCAAGCGCCAAACTAAAACCAACCTTCAGGATTTATAGCAACCAAACAGAACAGCTTACAACCTTTGAGTACGGGGCATCCGGATCAACAACAAGCTACTCTGGGGCAGCCAAGTAACCAAGTCCAAAATGGTTCTCTCCCAACACTCTGTGGAAGTACGGATTGTTAAGGGTAGGTAGTTTGGCCACTGCTGGGTGGGTGTCGCTTTCTGAGCTTGAAGGACCCCCACACTACCTCCATGAGGAGCCTGTGGCCGCTCGACATTGCTATGACTGAGAGTCAAGTGCTGAAGGGGTTCCTGGCACAGTTTAAGACCACAGTAGGATGGGCCCCAGGACAGTAGAGGTAAATGACTCCAGGCCAGTGCTTAATATGAGCCGGTGGTTTCTGGTGCTCGGCACAGGCACTTAATATTCAACCCAGGCACTTATGCTAGTCTGCCACATGGTGGCGCTGTTTGCTTAATTTAGATACGAGCACAAGAACAGTTGCTAATTCAATGTACCTTATAATAAATCACTGATAGCTCTCTCCCAAGACATTCTTACAGCTTTGGGGGCCTGGAAGAGCCTAAACGGCCACCCTTGGAGGAGTGTGATGCCTAGTCGGTGTGTTGGCACTGTTATTGGCAACACTGGCAGCAGCAATGAGTGATGAAAGCTGCAGCGCCTCCTAACAAGGGCCTGGCACTTATGTTTTCACAAACTAAGCTCTGCCCCGGGCCCCACGGCTGGGACCCAGTAGCCCCAGTTTGCCCATATCCACTGGACAGGGTCTGACAACGATGCAGCACCAAGTTCCTCATTTTTGGGTATCCGTGATCTTGGACCTTCTCGATACAAGTTGACACTCACCTGGCTCCGTGACCTTGAGCTCCATCTTGACCTTGGAGCTCCCAGCGATGGCCGAGTACACCACGTCGTCTTCCTTCACCACATTGCTGATGGTCAGAGAGTGCTTGGTGCCCTCAGATTGGATGAGGTACTTGTCGCCCGATGCCAGGTCCTTGCCATCCTTCTGCCACTTCACCTTCACACCAGCCTTCTCCGTCTCAGCCTCGAACACCGCTGAGCCGCCCACCGCCACCTCCACCGACTTGGGCTTCTTACTGAAGGCTGAAGCTGCAGAGGTAGGTGAGGAGGAGGAGAGAGAGGAGGAAGGAAAGGAAGAAGAGAGAGTGGAGGAAGGAAAGGAAGAAGAGAGAGTGGAGGAAGGGAAGAGAGGGAAGGAAGGGAAGAGAGAAAGAGAGAGAGAGTGGAGGAGGGAAGAGAGAGAGAGTGGAGGAAGGGAAGCAAGAGAGTGGAGGAAGGGAAGCGAGTAAGAGGGAATGAAGGGAAGGGAGGAAGAGAGAAAGTGGATGAAGGAAAGGGAGAAGAGAGGGGTAAGAACACAAAAGAAAATAAAAAAGGAGAGGGATTAGATAGCAAGGAAAGAGAGGTGGAAAGAGGGGACAAGGGAGAGGAGAGAGTGAGACGAGAGGGAGAGTGGAGGAGAGAGCAAGAGAGAGACAGTGGAGAAAGGGAACAGAGGGAGAGGGAGAGAGAGAGAGAGAGAGTGGAGAAAAGGAACAGAGGGAGAGAGAGAGAGAGAGTGGAGGAAGGGAAGAGGGCAAGAGGGAAGGGAGAAAGAGAGAAAGTGGAGGAAGGAAAGGGAGAAGAGAGGGGTAAGAACACAAAAGAAAATAAAAAAGGATAGGGAATAGATAGCAAGGAAAGAGAGGTGCAAAAAAGGGAGAGGAGAGAGTGAGAAGAGAGGGAGAGAGAGGGGGGAGAGAGAGAGAGTGGAGGAAGGGAAGGGACAGAGAGAGTGGAGAAAGGGAAGAGAGACAGAGAGAGAGAGAGTGGAAGAAGGGAAGAGAGAGAGTGGAGAAAGGGAAGAGAGAGAGTGGAGGAAGAGAAAAGAGTGAAGTGGTGAAGGGAAAGGAAGAAGAGAAAAAGAGTGGGAGCGGAGCAGGAGAGTAGTGGGAGAGTGGAGGGGAGAAGAGAGAAAGAGTGTAGAAAGAAGATGAGAGGGGAGGAAGGAAAGGGAGAAGAGAGGGGAACAAAAAGAAAAGAAAAAGAAAAAATGAGAGCGAATAGGTCGCCAGGAAAGAGAGGTGAGAAGAGGGGGCAAGGGAGAGGAGAGAGTGAGTGCAGGGATAATAGAGAGAGAGTGGCGGAAGGGAAGACAGAAGGAGAGAAGGGCGGTGGGAGGGGATCAGAGTCCAAGGCAGAAAGAGAGGTAATAGGAGGCAGGGAGAGGGAAAAGGCAGAAGAGGAGGGATCAGCGAAGGAGTAGAGATGGAATAACAAAGATTAGAGAAGGGAGAATAAGAGGCGAGAAGAAGAAGAACAGGAGGGAAAGAGAAGGAGGTGGGTAAGGAGGGAAAATACAAGGAGGAGAGGGTGGAAGGAAAGGTAGAAGAGGAGGGAAGGAGGAGAGATGAGGGAGAGTTATATGCTGCATTCTGCAGGATCCCTCCTGTAAAAACGATCAGAACCCTAAACATTCCTGGTGTTGGGGCTGAGTCATTATTTCTGTCATGAACCTTTCTTATACAAATCATCCTTATCAAGGGCCCTATTCAAATCAAACAGTTTTATAGAGCGCTGCTAATCACCCCAGTGGGTTTCCAGGCGCTGAGGTCTCTAGTAGAAGAGCCGGGTCTCGGCTCGAGTAACAGTGGTTGGTATCAGGTGACCCGAGACTGCAGCTCCCAGAATACATTCATTTCTTAAATGAAATCCGGGGCTGGTAACGTGTCGCTACTTACCGGTAATCTTCATTACCCTGATTAAGGTCCTCCTCGTCCCAGTCATGTCCCCTCCCTTCTTCTATTGTTGTGTCTGGTCTTGTTACTAGCGGGCACGGCGGCTGGTGGGAGGGGCTTACATATAAAAACAAAGAACGGACTAGCGTGTTAGGTGCCTCCTCATTATGGTAATGACCGGGACGAGGAGGTAGTATGAGGGGATAATATGGAGCACTTTCTCACCTTCGGTGGTAATATGAGGCACCTTCTCGCCTTAGGTGGTAATATGAGACACCTTCTCGCCTTAGGTGGTAATATGAGGCATCTTGTCACCTTACGTGGTAATATGAGGCACCTTCTCACCTCAGGTGGTAATATGGGGCACCCTCTCACCTTCGGTGGTAATATGAGACACCTTCTCACCTCAGGTGGTAATATGAGGCATCTTGTCACCTTACGTGGTAATATGAGACACCTTCTCGCCTTAGGTGGTAATATGAGGCATCTTGTCACCTTACGTGGTAATATGAGGCACCTTCTCACCTCAGGTGGTAATATGGGGCACCCTCTCACCTTCGGTGGTAATATGAGACACCTTCTCGCCTTAGGTGGTAATATGAGACACCTTCTCGCCTTAGGTGGTAATATGAGGCATCTTGTCACCTTACGTGGTAATATGAGGCACCTTCTCACCTCAGGTGGTAATATGGGGCACCCTCTCACCTTTGGTGGTAATATGAGGCATCTTGTCACCTTACGTGGTAATATGGGGCACCTTCTCACCTCAGGTGGTAATATGAGGCATCTTGTCACCTTACGTGGTAATATGAGGCACCTTCTCACCTCAGGTGGTAATATGGGGCACCCTCTCACCTTTGGTGGTAATAAGGGGCATCTTGTCACCTTACGTGGTAATATGGGGCACCTTCTCACCTCAGGTGGTAATATGGGGCACCCTCTCACCTTCGGTGGTAATATGGGGCACCTTCTCACCTCAGGTGGTAATATGGGGCACCCTCTCACCTTCGGTGGTAATATGAGGCATCTTGTCACCTTACGTGGTTATATGGG
Source organism: Calotriton arnoldi (assembly GCA_963921515.1). NCBI lineage: Eukaryota > Metazoa > Chordata > Amphibia > Caudata > Salamandridae > Calotriton > Calotriton arnoldi. The sequence goes on from CAWUFW010003157.1 coordinate 613,711, forward strand.
GCACCTTTTCACCTCAGGTGGTAATATGAGGCATCTTGTCACCTTACGTGGTAATATGGGGCACCTTCTCACCTCAGGTGGTAATATGGGGCACCCTCTCACATTTGGTGGTAATATGGGGCATCTTGTCACCTTACGTGGTAATATGGGGCACCTTCTCACCTCAGGTGGTAATATGGGGCACCCTCTCACCTTCGGTGGTAATATGGGGCACCTTCTCACCTCAGGTGGTAATATGGGGCACCCTCTCACCTTCGGTGGTAATATGAGGCATCTTGTCACCTTACGTGGTAATATGGGGCACCTTCTCACCTCAGGTGGTAATATGAGGCATCTTGTCACCTTACGTGGTAATATGGGGCACCTTCTCACCTCAGGTGGTAATATGAGGCATCTTGTCACCTTACGTGGTAATATGGGGCACCTTCTCACCTCAGGTGGTAATATGGGGCATCCTCTCACCTTCGGTGGTAATATGGGGCACCTTCTCACCTCAGGTGGTAATATGGGGCACCCTCTCACCTTCGGTGGTAATATGAGGCATCTTGTCACCTTACGTGGTAATATGGGGCACCTTCTCACCTCAGGTGGTAATATGAGGGATCTTGTCACCTTACGTGGTAATATGGGGCACCTTCTCACCTCAGGTGGTAATATGAGGCATCTTGTCACCTTACGTGGTAATATGGGGCACCTTCTCACCTCAGGTGGTAATATGGGGCACCCTCTCACCTTCGGTGGTAATATGGGGCACCTTCTCACCTCAGGTGGTAATATGGGGCACCCTCTCACCTTCGGTGGTAATATGAGGCATCTTGTCACCTTACGTGGTAATATGGGGCACCTTCTCACCTCAGGTGGTAATATGAGGCAACTTGTCACCTTACGTGGTAATATGGGGCACCTTCTCACCTCAGGTGGTAATATGAGGCATCTTGTCACCTTACGTGGTAATATGGGGCACCTTCTCACCTCAGGTGGTAATATGAGGCATCTTGTCACCTTACGTGGTAATATGGGGCACCCTCTCACCTTCGGTGGTAATATGAGGCATCTTGTCACCTTACGTGGTAATATGGGGCGCCTTCTCACCTTAGGTGGTAATTTGGGGCACCCTCTCACCTTCGGTGGTAATATAAGGCATCTTCTCACCTTACGTGGTAATATGGGGCACCTTCTCACCTCAGGTGGTAATTTGGGGCACCCTCTCACCTTCTGTGGTAATATGAGGCATCTTCTCACCTTCGGTGGTAATAGGAGGCATCTTCTCACCTCAGGTGGTAATATGAGGCACCTTCTCACCTTAGGTGGTAATATGCGGCACCATCTCACCTTCAATCAATCAATCAATCAATCACGGCATTTATAGAGCGCGCTACTCACCCGGGAGGGTCTCAAGGCGCTGGGGGAGGGGGTAAGTTACTGCTCGAACAGCCAGGTCTTGAGCTGCTTCCTGAAGGAGAGATGGTCCTGGGTTCGCCGAAGGTGAGTGGGGAGGGAGTTCCAGGTCTTGGCTGCCAAGTAGGAGAAGGATCTTCCTCCGGCGGTGGCTCTGCGGATGCGTGGTACGGTGGCGAGGGCGTGGCTGGTTGATCGTAGCTGGCGGGTGGGCGTGTAGAAGGTCATGCGGTCGTTGAGGTACTTGGGGCCCAGGTCGTGGAGGGCCTTGTGTGCGTGGGTGAGGAGTCTGAACGTGATTCTCTTGCTGACGGGGAGCCAGTGCAGGTCTTTCAGGTGTCCGGTGATGTGGCTGTGTCGGGGGATGTCCAGGATGAGTCATGCGGAGGCGTTCTGGATGCGCTGGAGTCTTTTTGAAGTTTGGCTGTGGTTCCGGCGTAGAGGGTGTTCCCATAGTCCAGTCGGCTGGTGACGAGTGCCTGGGTGACGGTCTTCCTGGTTTCAGTGGGGATCCATCTGAAGATCTTGCGGAGCATGCGCAGGATGTTGAAGCACGAAGATGAGACGGCGTTGACTTGTCTGGTCATCGACAGGGAGGAGTCCAGGATGAAGCCCAGGTTGCGTGCGTGGTCCGTTGGCTTGGGCGCGGTGCCCAGGGCCGGGGGCCACCAAGAGTCGTCCCAGGCGGAGGGTGATGAGCCCAGGATGAGGACTTCCGTCTTGTCTGAGTTCAGTTTAAGGTGGCTGTTCCTCATCCAGTCGGCGACGTCTCTCATCCCGTCGTGTAGGTTGGCTCTGGCGGTGGTGGGGTCGTTGGTGAGGGAGAGGATCAGCTGGGTGTCGTCGGCGTAGGAGATGATGTTGAGGTTGTGTTGGCGTGCGATGGCTGCGAGGGGGCTCATGTAGACGTTGAAGAGGGTTGGACTGAGTGAAGATCCTTGTGGAACGCCGCAGATGACTTCGGTGGCCTCGGATCTGAACGGGGGAGGCGGACTCTCTGGGTTCTTCCGGCGAGGAACGAGATGATCCATTCCAGTGCTTTCTCTCGGATTCCGATGTTGCTGAGGCGCTTCACTAGGGTGCGGTGGCAGACGGTGTCGAACGCCGCGGAGAGGTCCAAGAGGATGAGGGCTGCTGTTTCCCCGTTGTCGGTTAGGGTTCTGATGTCGTCGGTGGCTGCGATAAGGGCGGTCTCGGTGCTGTGGTTGGCCCGAAACCCGGACTGCGAGGGGTCGAGGGATCCATTCGTCTCGAGGAAGGCGGCAAGCTGTCTGTTGACGGTCTTCTCGATGACTTTGGCCGGAAACGGAAGGAGCGAGATGGGACGGTAGTTCTTGAGGTCGGTGGGGTCCGCCGTTGGTTTCTTCAGGAGGGCGGTAAGCTCGGCGTGCTTCCAGCTCTCCGGGAAGGTGGCGGTGTGGAAGGAGGAGTTGATGATGTCCCGGAGATGGGGTGCGATGGTGGCGTCGGCTTTGTTGAAGACGTGGTGTGGGCAGGGGTCGGTTGGTGATCCGGAGTGGATGGAGTTCATCGTGCGGGTGGTGTCTTCGGTGCTGATCGGGGTCCAGTTGCAGAGGGTGGTGGTGGCGGGCGTTGGTTCGGCGGTAGGGTGCGTGGTCTGTGCGTCGAAGCTGTTATGTATGTCGGTGATCTTGCGGTGGAAGAACGCGGCGAGTGAGTTGCAGAGGTCTTGCGAGGGGTGATGTCGTTGTTTCCGGCGCTGGGGTTGGAGAACTCTTTGACGATGCTGAAAAGTTCCTTGCTGTCGTGGGCGTTGTTGTCCAGTCGTTCTTTGAGTGCCGACTTCTTGGTGGCACGGATCAGCTGGTGGTGTTTGCGGGTGGCGTGCTTGAGGGCGGTCCTGTTGTCTGTGGTCTGGTCGAGTCGCCAGGCTTTCTCGAGAGTGCGGCAGTTCTTCTTGGATTCCTTGAGTTCGTTGGTGAACCAAGGGGTTTTCTTGCTTCCGGGTCTGCTGGGAGGGTTTTTAGTGGTGCGAGGTCGTCGGCGCAGGTGGTCAGCCACTTGGCGAGGTTGCTGGCTGCTTCGTTTGGGTCCGTTGTGTTGGTGGGTGTGTTCTGGCTGAGGGAGGCGGTGAGCTGCTCGGCGGTGATCTTGCTCCAGCTCCGGCGGGGAGCCTGTTGCGGGTGGTGGTGGGTCGCAGTCTTTCTGAAGCTGAAGTGGACGCAGCTGTGGTCGGTCCAGTGGAGTCCGGTGCCGTGGCTGAAGGAGATGTGCTTGCTGGAAGAGAAGACGGGGTCAAGCGTGTGGCCGGCGTAGTGGGTGGGCGTGTTCACCAGTTGCTTGAGTCCGAGGTTGGCGAGGTTGTCCAGCAGGGCGGTGGTGTTTCTGTCGTTGTTGTTCTCCAGGTGGAAGTTGAGGTCCCCTAGGAGGATGTAGTCGGCGGAGGGCATGGCGTGCGGGCTGATGAAGTCTGCGATGTCTTCGCTGAATAGTGTGCGTGGTCCCGGGGGTCTGTAGATGAGGGTGCCTCGGAGGGTGGTCTTGGGGTCAGTGTGTATCTGGAAGTGTAGGTGTTCGGCGGCGGTGAAGGTCTCGTCGGAGTTAGTCGAGATGCGGATGGTGTTCTTGTGTACGATGGCGATGCCTCCTCCCGTCTGGTTGACGCGGTCCTTCCGGGTGATCTTGTATCCGTCCGGGATGGCTATGGCGATGTCGGGCGCTGAGGAGGCGTTCATCCAGGTTTCGGTGAGGAAGGCGACGTCCGGTGCTGTTGCGTCGAGCAGGTCCCAGAGTTCCACGGCGTGCCTGTGGACGGAGCGGGTGTTCAACAGGATGCATTTCAGGTGGTTGCTGCTGGTGCTCGACTTGGCGGAGGTGGTGCACGTCCGGGGGCAGGTGAATCGGCAGGCTTGGCAGGTGAAGGGTCCGTGGGTGCGTCTCGGTGAGGCTCGGTAGCAGGCAGGGTTCCGGCCGGCATTGAGTGCGGTGAGGGTGGCGGCGTCGTAGGTCCGTCGAGTAGTGTTGCATCGGTGGGATCCAGGGGTCCTGGCGCTGGGCGCGGGCCAGGCGCGGACGGGCGCAGACGGGCTTACCTTTGGCGCACCTTCGGCGCTCCGTCGGTGCTCCCGCTGCGCGCGGCCGCTGCGCGGTCGCTCAGGGGGCGTCATAAGTAAGGAGCCTGGAGGGAGGAGCAGCTGGGTGGCGGGAGCGGGGCGGCGAATGGAATCACGGGGGGCGGGGCCGCAGGGAGGCAGTGGCGGGAAGTCCCAGGAGCAGCGGGCAGCGGGAAAGTCCCAGGAGCAGCGGGAAAGTCCCAGGAGCAGCGGGCAGCGGGAAAGTCCCAGGAGCAGCGGGAAAGTCCCAGGAGCAGCGGGCAGCGGGAAAGTCCCAGGAGCAGCGAGCGAAGGAATCTCCAGGCAGGAGGCGGCAAGGCAGGCAGGAGCGGCAGCAGTGAGTGGGGCGACCAAGCCCTGTGGAGGGACCTTAGGTGGTAATATGAGGCATCTTCTCACCTTAGGTGGTAATATGAGGCACCTTCTCACCTTAGGTGGTAATATGCGGCACCATCTCACCTTAGGTGGTAATATGAGGCATCTTGTCACCTTACGTGGTAATATGGGGCACCTTCTCACCTTAGGTGGTAATATGAGGCATCTTGTCACCTTACGTGGTAATATGGGGCACCTTCTCACCTCAGGTGGTAATATGGGGCACCCTCTCACCTTCGGTGGTAATATGGGGCACCTTCTCACCTCAGGTGGTAATATGGGGCACCCTCTCACCTTTGGTGGTAATATGAGGCATCTTGTCACCTTACATGGTAATATGAGGCATCTTCTCACCTCAGGTGGTAATATGGGGCGCCTTCTCACCTTATATGGTAATTTGGGGCACCCTCTCACCTTCGGTGGTAATATGAGGCATCTTCTCACCTCAGGTGGTAATTATGGGGCACCCTCTCACCTTCGGTGGTAATTTGAGGCATCTCACCTTAGGTGGTAATATGGCGCCCCTTCTCACCTTAGGCCATGGAATGCCACTTACGCCCCGATTACAAGCTGACCGCCCTGGAAGGGCGGTAAATGTGCACATGATTTTACCTTTACCGTGCAATCATTTGGCAGGAGTACTGTCTATATCCAAGCAAAACCTCATGGAAGGGAATTTACTGTGTGGGCTGATTTTTCTGGTAATAAATTCGCATGGAATTCCTAATTCCATGCGTCTTTACCATACACAATTACTGCATGCTCTGAACAGGTTGTAAATGCATGGGCCTGTGGGTGAGTGAGGGATGAGGGGTGAGGGAGGGTGGTGCATGGTCCTGCGTGTGAGTGAGGGATGAGGGGTGAGGGAGGGTGGTCCATGATCCTGAGGGGTGAGTGAGGGATGAGGGGTGAGGGAGGATGGTGCATGGTCCTGCGGGTGAGTGAGGGATGAGGGGTGAGGGAGGGTGGTGCATGGTCCTGCGGGTGAGTGAGGGATGAGGGGTGAGGGAGGGTGCTGCATGGTCCTGCGGGTGAGTGAGGGATGAGGGGTGAGGGAGCGTGGTGCATGCACCTGCGGGTGAGTGAGGGACAAGGGGTGAGGGAGGGTGGTTCATGGGCCTGTGGGTGAGTGAGGGATGAGGGGTGAGGGAGGGTGGTACATGGACCTGCGGGTGAGTGAGGGATGAGGGGTGAGGGAGGGTGGTTCATGGGCCTGTGGGTGAGTGAGGGATGAGGTGTGAGGGAGGGTGGTGCATGGACCTGCGGGTGAGTGAGGGATGAGGGGTGAGGGAGGGTGGTGCATGGTCCTGCGGGTGAGTGAGGGATGAGGGGTGAGGGAGCGTGGTGCATGCACCTGCGGGTGAGTGAGGGACGAGGGGTGAGGGAGGGTGGTGCATGGACCTGCGGGTGAGTGAGGGATGAGGGAGGGTGGTGCATGGTCCTGCGGGTGAGTGAGGGAGCATGGTGCATGGGCGAGGAAAGGGGAAGTTTTTTCTTGCAGAGGTGCCCCTTCGAATGCAGACTGAGGCTTGCCTCATGCAGTTACCGGTCAGTAAAGCTGGGTATAGAGCGGAATTCCATGAGGTACTTTCACTCTGCCCGACTGGTCATCAGCCCCTTAGTGGACGGAGGGCTGTATGACTTTAGTTTTGATTATACAGGAGAAGTGAGGCCGCTGGCAGCATGGTAGGCTGGCTTCATAGCTAGGCACTGATCTTCAACGGTCAGTGCTTGCACACTAAGCAGAAGTGCACTTACTGGCAGAGGCAACATAGGGCACCAGTGGGTCTTGGAAATGTGAATCAACATTCCGCCCCCAAAAATTGAAAACTGGTCCAGGGTCCCCTAGCCCTTGTGTCTCATGCCATGGTGAAGTGGCACTCAGTGTGCTGTGGCATCTTTCCTGCCAAGTGGGCTTGAATCCAGGGCTGTTATACACCAAAGTGCCAGGAGTGGCGTAAGTGACGTCAGGCACTCTTGGACCCTGTGATGAGATGGCAGGGTGACCCTACATCTATCTCACCTTCAGCCCTTCAGGAGCCTCAGACTTGTGACTAAGGGATTGGGGACAGGGCACTAAGCAGGGTGCTAGTTTATTTATTTATTTTATTTTTTGAGTTTTATATAGCGCTAACTTGACCCGGAGGTATCAGAGCGCTTTACATAGATGGGAATGTAAGAGTTATACAAGTTACATATGTGTAGATACAAATAAATAGGATAGGGGTGGAAAAAAACAACAACGTACAGTTGACCATTTTATTTTATTTATTTTTATTTATTTGACGAGTTTTATATAGCGCTGGATAGACCCGGAGGTATCAGAGCGCTTTACAAAAGGATCATTGCGTTACGAGTTACAAATTACATCCGTTACAAGAGAATAGTAAAGCACAGGAAAAAAATCCAATGTTACGGTAAATCGTAGGAGGGAGGAGGAGGAAAGGAGACACAGCGGGGAGACGAGAAGAACTGTGCCCAATGTCCGGCTGGGTAGGTGATGGTTGAGGGGGTGAGCCAGAGCCAATCTCCTCTATAGCTGCCTAGCAGCTCCACCGGGCATCAGCCATGTAGCTCAGGTCTCAGCGGTCAGGAAAAATAAAAATAGCAGTTTTGCATAGTTACATTAGATACAGTAGCATAGTCAAACATAGAATAACACGTCGCAATAGAGGATGGGGGGAAAGGGGGAGGGGAGTTGAAACAAGGGGCTGGGAAGCAGGTCAGTTCTGGCAGACCGGCAGTGGAGGAACAGTACATCATGAAGGCCCAAAAAGTTAGAGTGAAAGGGACAATAGCACAGGTGGAGTCACATAGTCATTAAGTCCAGTGCCAAATTCAATCACCGCGTTGGGTTATCTCGGCAAAGTTGGGGGACCATAAGGAGGGGGTGAGACAAGGGAGCTCCGTAAGTGGACAATCAAGTCTGGAGGGAAGAGAGCGTCCCAGTGGGGGCCATCCAGGGGCAATGGACGGGCAGGCGGCCAAAGGCGTGGATCAGTGGTAAGCAGTGATTGAGGAACCGGTCAAGGCAATCAAGGTGGAGTGTCCGGAGCCACAGTCACCAACAACCTCGGCACAAAATGGCGGACCCCCAGATCACCAGAAAATGAGCGCCCAAAAAAATCTGCAGAGCAATTAGCTCCGGAGCGGTACCTTAATCGCGTTTGTAGCAGAAGGACATTATTAAAGTGATTAATCAGTACTCGGTCCATGCTCCACCTAAGCATCAAACAAACTAAGATGAAGTGAAACCTGCACGCGATGACCAATGAGTAACAAGGACATGAGAGTGACGATGGAACCAACCAATGGTAAGTAAAAGACCCTCTTTAGAGTTTCTTTTTATAAGGAAAAATAGATTGTTTGCAAGCAACCTGCACGCTCTCTCGGGTGAGACCTCAAAAGCAACAAAACTTGATGCTAGAAAACAGCAGCTTCCTAGGGACTTAGATCACACTTAAAACCAATTCTATATAATAAGTCAAGAATTCATGCAAAAGTATTACAAGATTTAGAATAAATGTAGTCTTCAATCAATGTTATTAACTGTTTAGGAACCATTGAGGATTCTTGCAAATCAAACTTGAGAAATAGAAAAGAAAGAAGAATAAGTAAAATATAAATTTGAGAAAAAAATAAACAAGCATGTGATATTGTCAATATAAAATTGAAAAAATATGAAAGACATTAAGCAAAAGATAAGGAAATTCAAGAGAGCCACTGGCGATGATTTGAAAGGTGAATTGTATTCTTAGGCTCATTAAATGCAATATAAAAACAGAAAAAATAGAGATACAGAATCTACAACCTCTTATATTGTGAGTTCATTGGAAAAATTAGAAGACGTAAGAACAGCACTGTCAGTAAAAACAAGAAAAAATTAGATAAAAACAGTTAATTTTTAAGAAAAAGAAAGGACACGCAACAATGGAGTATAAGACTGGATGAAATAGGTAGCAGAACATCAAAAGACAATCTTGGATTAAAGATAAGATGTACAATCGTCTGATAGTGAGAGATCTCAAGATCCTTCTCTTTGACGAGATTCCAAAGACATACAAGCATCCATAGATCCTTCGCTCTTCCCTATAGTGAACTTTTTTAATGGCCAATTTCACGGGGCTGGCTAAATATGCTGCTTTCCCCGGCTCTCGATACAGGGACGCACATACACTGGCATTGGCTTTTCGAGGAAGCTCTTGTTTGTCATCAATTCCAAATTGTATCTTCGCCCGTTTATACCAACAATTTTGCTGTCAACTTCGGGATTAAATTATGTTCAAATATATTCGGCGCATCAAGGGCTTCCATTGCCTCCCTCAAGTAGGGTTCCCACACGAATGTTTTATCTTGGATGCCTCAACCTAGCATTTCTTTCAGGGACTCTGGAGGTCCAGCCCTCAGCTTCATATAATAACCCAAAAACCGGGACTTCAACATTATAGATTGCTTATGGAGAGCAAACTCCAGCCGTATCTGTAAAGATGGTGCAGTGTCCGGGAGATTGAATAGACAGGATATTAAATTGACTTCCTATAACATCTTGTTTGTGCTTTGTTCAGCCAAGAACAGATATGATCTTTAAAAATCAATGAGTCATATGTGAGCGTTGGCATAAATTTGCTGTTGATTACTTTACTGATGCCCGTTAAATCAGTACCGGTCATCTTAGAGGCCAGTCACGGGAACCACGCCTGTTAAAATTGATGCCCTGGTATTTAAGGCTTGTCACTTGCTCCAGGACAATATTCTTCATCAAAAAATGTAATTAGGCAGCACGTCTGTTTCTTCACACGCCATGGTTTTCATTTTGCGTAGTTGACTTTTAGTTTGTTTTCCGCATAATAAAGAGCGAGGGCCGTCAATGGACGCTGCAGCCCTACCACTGTGATCGAATAGTAAAGTATCATCAGCGTACTGAAGGCATTGTATGTGGGAGCCGTCAATGATCGCTGAAGCCCTACCGTGGTGTGATCGAATGGTAAAGTATCATCAGCATACTGAAGGTGCTGTATGTGGGAGCCATCAATGATCGCTGCAGCCCTACCGTGGTGTGATCGAATGGTAAAGTATCATCAGCATACTGAAGGTGCTGTATGTGGGAGCCATCAATGATCGCTGCAGCCCTACCGCGGTGTGATCGAATGGTAAAGTATCATCAGCATACTGAAGGTGCTGTATGTGGGAGCCATCAATGATCGCTGCAGCCCTACCGCGGTGTGATCGAATAGTAAAGTATCATCACCGTACTGAAGGCGCTGTATGTGGGAGCCGTCAACTTCAGGTGGAAAAGCACGAGCGAATGTCAGGGCTTTGTTTATATCCGCTAAATACAGAGGGGCAGATTCACAGAACTAATCTGAGATAGAATCCTAAACTTACTACTTTTGATATTCACAGAAGGCATTTAGTAGTAGTAAAGTTACGACTCCTAACTTTACTACCACTAAATGCCTTCTGTGAATACCAAAAGTAGTAAGTTTAGGATTTTATCTCAGATTAGTTCTGTGAATCGGCCCCAGAGTGAACAATAGTGGAGCAAGGATACGGCCTTGTTTTACTCCTAAGGTGGTCCTGGTTTTGTGGGTTGTGACTTTATTAGATGTCATTTTTAGGTCTCGCCTAGGCAGCGCGCATGCACTGCTCTAGGAGATGACCTTTAGAAATCGGTCAGCTCCTTTTCAAGCACACTCGTTCTTGTGGTGGCATCCACCTTGCGGGAGCGAGCAGCGGCGCGACGACCATCTGTTTACAATTAGCATGGCCGCGCGCGCCGCTCCTCGCTCCCGCAAGCACGAGTGCTTGAAAATAGCTTACCCTCCCCCACCCTACCTCACCTCCCTCTCTCTCCTGCAGTCACGCGGGCCTCGCTTATCACTGGTGTCTGGGTCTTAAAATGTTTGTGGCATAACTGGCCCCCACCCCTCTTTGCCAAGTCTCAGTGCTTCGTCCCTCTCCTCTCATCCTTCCTTCCCCTTCCCATCCACTCCTCCATTCAGGTTTTGTATAGTAATGGGGACCGGACTGGATTCTGCACAACTAATAATTCGTCGTCGCCAAGCATGCTCTGTTATTGTGTGACACGTCGTGAGCATTGTACTCATCCTGTTTCAAACTCTGTGTTTACATATATTTTATACAGCGTCTACTTGGCATCAGACTAGCTTTAGTGTGCTGTAGCGCTTGTACAAAACCTACTCCCTTTGTGCCTTATCGCGAGAACAGCAAAGGTTTAATAAAAACTAGGTGAGCTTCAAAAACGCAATGTGTAATTGTACGTTGATTGTGAAGGAGAGCCCCCTCCTTGTTTCGTTTGCTGATGCCCCTTCCACAAGAGAATCTAGCAGATCTTGGCTCCCACGCCCGGCCCCTCAGATCCCTGGCTGGATAGCAAGCCCTGATAGCAGTCACTTATTCCATTAATGCAGCAGCGCCGATAAAATCTCAGAGTCAGGCCATGGGGCGGGGGTGCTTGTCTGGCAGTCCGGGCTCCTATGCATTGCATTAAACAGCGTCTAACGGTGGCAGGAGGCTTGAAAAATGCATTGCTCAGCAATGTTTCTCCTCCATGTCTCCCACAGCAGCACGATGTTATCATGCCTCCCGCGAGATATATATATATATTTTTCTTCGTATTGTGCCCGGGTCCACATCCAGGGGTGGTATGGGCCTCTTCGACGATAATGAGCAATTTTGAGGCGCTTGTTGCTTCGGTGCGCTGTTAAATGACAGTGTTACGAGGCCAACACTTAAGAAGGATGAGATGGTGCTTCAACCCATCGAGATGGGAAACACCTATGTCAATGAATGGGAGCCCTGGACAAGAGAATGCAGTGCGAACCTCGCCAGCGCTCACACACAGTGTATGAGAGCAGGGTGGCGCGCTTGGTAACGGGAGGTTCCAGCGCCGTCACCCTGCGGGCTCTGATCACTTTGCACCCTGAAATGGGTAAAGTGCAGTACAACTTATCACAGAATATTTGCTGCCTCTGAAAATGCCTTTTCTAGCTCTCTGTATACTAGATTTCAAGCATTGACAAAGTCAATAGGTCTCAACTATGCGATATCTATTGTCTTTATCAATGTTGTTTTAGCCATGTTATATAGCAGCCCACATGCTGTGCAGCATGGCTGAAAGCTTTAACAAGCATTGGCATAGCCAATAGGTCTCGCCTTTGGAACCTTATAAGTGTTTAGTTTTCCAGCACAATATCCTTGGTGCAACAACATTAACTGTTGCATGGCTAAACACTTATAAGGTCCCAAAGGCGAGACCTATTGGCTATGCCAATGCTTGTTATCTTTACCTCGTTTCCCGTGCATAGACTTCTGAGGGCTCTTAGTAGATTTTCCGAGATACCCCAGTTAGACAGCTTCTGCCAGGCTCCCTCTGTCCACTTTGTCGAAAGTGGTTTTAAAATCGGTCGAAGCAACATAGAGCGCAGGAGCCTTTTCGCTGTTTGCAGCTTTGATCCAAGAGATCAGGTTGTCTTCGGTGCCAGGCCCACGCCTAAAGCCCGACCGAGTGATGGGCATTGGGGCCTCTCTGGATTCTCTATATTCTTGGTGTTTAGAACTATCCTTGAGATAGTGCTCTGAAGGTACTGAAATGTGATATGCAGCGCTATAAATCAGGTGAAATAAAAATGTGGACTCGATGAGAAGGGAGGAAGTGACGTGGGCTTGCTGTTTTGCATCAGCGCGGTGTATTTTTAGCCCTTTGGTCCTGTGTGCTCGTGTGCATCGGAGGCTTTGATCTGTGTGATGGAGCACAGACCTCACTGCTCCTTATCTTAAGTGCAAAGATCCTTCCTGTGCCAGCAGGTCATGATGAATGAGGTGAGGGCATGAGGGGTGAGCGAGGGCTTCTGGAAACCATCCGCATGAGTCCCACAGGCAGCCCCTCACTCACCTACTCACTCCCTTTCCTATGTCCTGTACTCCCTACATTCACGCTTTGACCCACTCACCCTCACTGCTGCACTCTGTGGCTCAGTGTGTCTTTTTATCCCTCATTTGCATAAACCTCTGTCTGTCACTCAGGATACCCCTCACGCACTTCCTTCTGCTCTCTCTTGTCTCACACTGCCCCTCTCTGCCCCTTACACTGTCCCTCACCCTGTCATTCCCTCAGCCACTCAGTCTTATGAGGTAACACAGAGGGCCAGTGTCTGCGTGTGGGGGGTTGGGGTTGATGAGGTAACACAGGGGACCAGTGTCAGCAGGTGGGGGGTTGGAGCAGATGAGGTAACACAGGGGACCAGTGTCCGCGTGTGGGGGCTTGGGGCTGATGCAGTAACACAGGGGACCAGTGTCTGCGTGTGGGGGGTTGGGGCTGATGCAGTAACACAAGGGACCAGTGTCTGCGTGTGGGGGCTTGGGGCTGATGCAGTAACACAAGGGACCAGTGTCTGCGTGTGGGGGCTTGGGGCTGATGCGGTAACACAGGGGACCAGTGTCAGCAGGTGGGGGTTGGGGCAGATGAAGTACACAGGGGACCAGTGTCTGCATGTGGGGGGTTGGGGCTGATGAGGTAACTCAGGGCACCAGTGTCTGCGTGTGGGGGGCTGGGGCTGATGCGGTAACACAGGGGACCAGTGTCAGCAGGTGGGGGTTGGGGCAGATGAAGTACACAGGGGACCAGTGTCTGCATGTGGGGGTTGGGGCTGATGAGGTAACTCAGGGCACCAGTGTCTGTGTGTGGGGGCTGGGGCTGATGCGGTAACACAGGGGACCCGTGTCAGCAGGTGGGGGTTGGGGCAGATGAGGTAACACAGGGGACCAGTGTCAGCAGGTGGGGGTTGGGGCAGATGAAGTAACACAGGGGACCAGTGTCAGCAGGTGGGGTGTTGGGGCTGATGAGGTAACACAGGGGACCAGTGTCTGCAGGTGGGGGGTTGGGGCTGATGAGGTAACACAGGGAACCAGTGTCAGCAGGTGGTGGGTTGAGGCTGATGCGGTAACACAGTCGGCCAGTGTCTGCGTGTGGGGGGTTTGGGCTGATGTGGTAACACAGGGGACCAGTGTCTGCGTGTGGGGGGCTGGGGCTGATGCGGTAACACAGGGGACCCGTGTCAGCAGGTGGGGGGTTGGGGCAGATGAGGTAACACAGGGGACCAGTGTCAGCAGGTGGGGGGTTGGGGCAGATGAAGTACACAGGGGACCAGTGTCAGCAGGTGGGGTGTTGGGGCTGATGAGGTAACACAGGGGACCAGTGTCTGCGGGTGGGGGTTGGGGCTGATGCGGTAAAACAGGGGACCAGTGTCTGCATGTGGGGGGCTGGGGCTGATGAGGTAACACAGGGAACCAGTGTCTGCGTTTGGGGGGTTGGGACTGATGCGGTAACACAGGGGACCAGTGTCAGCGTGTGGAGGGTAACACAGGGGAGCAGCGTCAGCGTGTAGGGGGTTGGGGCTGATGAGGTGACACAGGGGACCAGTGCCAGCGTGTTGGGGGTAACACAGGGGAGCAGCGTCAGCGTGTAGGGGGTTGGGGCTGATGAGGTAACACAGGGGGCCAGTGTCAGCATGTGGGGGGTTGGGGCTGATGAGGTAACACAGGGGGCAGTGTCTGCGTGTGGGGGTTGGGGCTGATGCGGTAACACGGGGGACCATTGTCAGTGTGTGGAGGGTGAGGGGTGCTGATGAGGTAACACAGGGAACCAGTGTCAGCAGGTGGTGGGTTGGGGCTGATGAGGTAACACAGGGAACCAGTGTCAGCAGGTGGTGGGTTGGGGCTGATGTGGTAACACAGGGGGCCAGTGTCAGCGTGTGGGGGGTTGGGGCTGATGAGGTAACACAGGGAACCAGTGCCAGCGTGTGGGGGGTAACACAGGGGAGCAGTGTCAGCGTGTGGGGCGTTGGGGCTGATTAGGTAACACAGGGGAGAGAGGCGCCGTCTTTGATGTCTAGTCTGAGGGTCGGTGTGCCCCTCCAATGCCAGATATATACATCATAAGGGAGGTGGTGTGGAGATAATAAGGGCAGGCCTAGGGCTGAGCCTTGGGGGGCAGCTCGGAGCCCCAGGTGACTGAGACAGGGTGGTCAGAGAAGGAAGAGAAGCATTTTAGGGAGCCCCGCAGAGTGGGGCGCTCAGCCAGGTCATGGTTAGTTTCCGGCGCCCTCGCGTTCCCAAGCACTGCCAAGATCACACACCACTTCTGCCACCTTTACAAAGGTCTCAGGGACTGGGGCCAGGATCACACGCTGCGCCACCGTTGCTCCGTGCACGAGCCAGGCTCTGTGAACCCACGGATGTCTCAAGTCCCTCAGTATCTGAATATTTAAGACGCCCCCGGCCCCACCGCACACCTCCTGGCATTTCTATTTTCCGAGCTGTAAGTGGAGCGGGGACTGGAGATAAAAGGCGCAGACGTTGCCCCTGCTGGATCGGCCTCCATGTTTGGCCATAAGCTCCCTCGAGGTCCCAAGGAGATGGGGGCAGAGTCAGCTTGGCAGTTCGGTCTGGACTGTTCCCATGAGGCACAGGGTCAAGACTGATTTGCATATGGCCATGTCTGAACTGGGGTGGCGTGGTGAAGCAAAATAACGATGGATTAAACCCAGATCTGTGACTGGGGGTGAATGTATGCCAATGTGCAACATTCCGTCCATCATCTTGTGTGTTTTGCAATTCGCCCCAAGTGGGAAGGGTATGCCCAGACGTGGGTCCCGTGCTCACTGCGCCACTGGAGTCAGGCTACCCTGGCTGATGAGGGCTGAATGCCCGAAACCGGTCCTAGGATGCTTGATTCCGGTCCAGGGAAGACATGGCTTGGCAGTTCGGTCTGGACTGTTCCCATGAGGCACAGGGTCAAGACTGATTTGCATATGGCCATGTCTGAACTGGGGTGGCGTGGTGGAGCAAAATAACGATGGATTAAACCCAGATCTGTGACTGGGGGTGAATGTATGTCAATGTGCAACATTCCGTCCATCATCTTGTGTGTTTTGCAATTCGCCCCAAGTGGGAAGGGTATGCCCAGACGTGGGTCCCGTGCTCACTGCGCCACTGGAGTCAAGCTACCCTGGCTGATGAGGGCTGAATGCCCGAAACCGGTCCTAGGATGCTTGATTCCAGTCCAGGGAAGACATGGCTTGGCAGTTCGGTCTGGACTGTTCCCATGAGGCACAGGGTCAAGACTGATTTGCATATGGCCATGTCTGAACTGGGGTGGCGTGGTGAAGCAAAATAACGATGGATTAAACCCAGATCTGTGACTGGGGGTGAATGTATGCCAATGTGCAACATTCCGTCCATCATCTTGTGTGTTTTGCAATTCGCCCCAAGTGGGAAGGGTATGCCCAGACGTGGGTCCCGTGCTCACTGCGCCACTGGAGTCAGGCTACCCTGGCTGATGAGGGCTGAATGCCCGAAACCGGTCCTAGGATGCTTGATTCCGGTCCAGGGAAGACATGGCTTGGCAGTTCGGTCTGGACTGTTCCCATGAGGCACAGGGTCAAGACTGATTTGCATATGGCCATGTCTGAACTGGGGTGGCGTGGTGAAGCAAAATAACGATGGATTAAACCCAGATCTGTGACTGGGGGTGAATGTATGCCAATGTGCAACATTCCGTCCATCATCTTGTGTGTTTTGCAATTCGCCCCAAGTGGGAAGGGTATGCCCAGACGTGGGTCCCGTGCTCACTGCGCCACTGGAGTCAGGCTACCCTGGCTGATGAGGGCTGAATGCCCGAAACCGGTCCTAGGATGCTTGATTCCGGTCCAGGGAAGACATGGCTTGGCAGTTCGGTCTGGACTGTTCCCATGAGGCACAGGGTCAAGACTGATTTGCATATGGCCATGTCTGAACTGGGGTGGCGTGGTGAAGCAAAATAACGATGGATTAAACCCAGATCTGTGACTGGGGGTGAATGTATGCCAATGTGCAACATTCCGTCCATCATCTTGTGTGTTTTGCAGAGTCACGTGGTGACACAACCTCACACCAGGGGTGTGCAACCTTTACAACCTCACACCAGGGGTGTGCAACCTTTACAACCTCACACCAGGGGTGTGTAACCTTTACAACCTCACACCAGGGGTGTGCAACCTTTACAACCTCACACCAGGGGTGTGCAAACTTTACAACCTCACACGAGGGGTGTGCAAACTTCACAACCTCACACCAGGGGAATGCAAACTTTACAACCTCACACCAGGGGTGTGCAACCGTTACTACCTCACACCAGGGGTGTGCAAATATTACAACCTCACACCAGGGATGTCCAGCCATTACAACCTCACACCAGGGGTGTGCAACCTTTACAACCTCACACCAGGGGCGTGCAAACATTACAACCTCACACCAGGGGTGCCCAGCCATTACAACCTCACACCAAGGGTGTGCAAACTTTACAGCCTCACATCGGGGGTGTGCAACTATTACACCCTCACACCAGGGGTGTGCAACCATTACAACCTCACACCAGGGTTGTGCAAACTTTACAGCCTCACACCAGGGGTGTGCAAACTTTACAGCCTCACACCAAGGGTGTGCAACTATTACAACCTCATACCAGGGGTGTGCAACCATTACAACCTCAAGCCAGGGGTGGGCAAACTTTAAGACCTCCCACCAGGGTTTTGCACCATTCAACCTCACACCTGGGGCGTGCAACCATTACAACCTCACACCAGGGGTGTGCAAACTTTAAAACCTCACACCAGGGCTGTGCAACCTTTAAAACCTCACACCAGGGTGTGGAACCTTTACAACCTCACACCAGGGCTGTGCAACCTTTACAACCTCACACCAGGGTTGTGCAACTATTACCACCTCACACCAGGGGTGTGAAAACTTTACACCCTCACACCAGGGTTGTGCAACCATTACAACCTCACAACAGGGGTGTGCGACCTTCGCAACCTTACACTGGGGGGTGCAACCATTTTAACCTCACACCTGGGGTGTGCAAACTTTACAATCAATGACTCTAAATGTACAGTCAGTAATTACCTGAACATCCGGGGTGGACATGTGCTGGACACCCCCTACTCAAACCCTAGAGGCTCCAGTGCCCCCCTAGTCCAAGACTTCCATTCGCCCCTCCTGGGCACCCCTCCACTCCAAGCAAAGAGACCTCCAATGCCCAGCCTAGTCCAAGCCTTCCGACCACCCTGTCTGCCTGGCTACGTGCTACTAGGTGTGTCTAGACCGTCCAATCAGGATGCTCTCTTACCTGTCCAATCAGGATCCTCTCTTACTTGCCCAATCAGGATCCTCTCGTATCTGTCCAATCAGGATCCTCTCTTACCTGTTCAGTCGGGATCTTCTCTTAGCTGTCCAATCAGGGCAGCCCTTTACCTGCCCAATCACAGCACCGTCCTCACAAGTTCAGTCAGCACTCCTCTCTACTTCAGTTTGTTCAGTTTCCCACCCGTCCAATCAGTACCCTCCCTGGCCAGTACAATAAATACCGTCCTTAACTGCCCCCCAATCAGTAAACAGCACCTGTCCAACTAGTACTGCACTCTTCTGCACAATGAGAGGGGCCCGGCTTTCTAGTCAGTACATGCTTCCACCTGTCCCCTCTGTACTGCTGTCACACGTCCAATCAGCAGGCCTCTCTATTTCATTCTGTACATCTTCCCTCCTGTCCAATCAGTACATCCCTCAGACTCTCATCTGTACGATAAATACATGCATTAATCTATTCCATCAGTACACGAACCCTCCCTGTGAGATAAGTACACCTGCTCACCTGTACAGTGAATGCGCGCGGCAGTCTATTCCATCAGTACTCGAGCCCTCACCAGTCCGATCAGTACATGTGCTCACCTGTACAATCTATTCCATCATTACTCGAGCCCTCACCAGTCCGATCAGTACACGTGCTCACCTGTACAAACTATTCTATCAGTACTTGAGCGCTTACCTGCCCGATCAGTACACGTGCTCACCTGTACAAACTATTCTATCAGTACTTGAGCGCTTACCTGCCCGATCAGTACACGTGCTCACCTGTACAATCTATACCATCAGTACTCGAGCGCTTACCTGCCCGATCAGTACACGTGCTCACCTGTACAATCTATTCTATCAGTACACGAACCCTCCCTGTGAGATAAGTACACCTGCTCACCTGTACAGTGAATGCACGCGGCAGTCTATTCCATCAGTACTCGAGCCCTCACCAGTCCGATCAGTACATGTGCTCACCTGTACAATCTATTCCATCATTACTCGAGCCCTCACCAGTCCGATCAGTACACGTGCTCACCTGTACAAACTATTCTATCAGTACTTGAGCGCTTACCTGCCCGATCAGTACACGTGCTCACCTGTACAAACTATTCTATCAGTACTTGAGCGCTTACCTGCCCGATCAGTACACGTGCTCACCTGTACAATCTATACCATCAGTACTCGAGCGCTTACCTGCCCGATCAGTACACGTGCTCACCTGTACAATCTATTCTATCAGTACACGAACCCTCCCTGTGAGATAAGTACACCTGCTCACCTGTACAGTGAATGCACGCGGCAGTCTATTCCATCAGTACTCGAGCCCTCACCAGTCCGATCAGTACATGTGCTCACCTGTACAAACTATTCCATCAGTACTCGAGCCCTCACCAGTCCGATCAGTACACGTGCTCACCTGTACAAACTATTCTATCAGTACTTGAGCGCTTACCTGCCCGATCAGTACACGTGCTCACCTGTACAAACTATTCTATCAGTACTTGAGCGCTTACCTGCCCGATCAGTACACGTGCTCACCTGTACAATCTATACCATCAGTACTCGAGCGCTTACCTGCCCGATCAGTACACGTGCTCACCTGTACAATCTATTCTATCAGTACACGAGCCCTCACTGCCCGATCAGTACACGTGCTCACCTGTACAATATATTCCATCAGTACACGAGCCCTCACTGCCCGATCAGTACACGTGCTCACCTGTACAATCTATTCCATCAGTACACGAGCCCTCACTGCCCGATCAGTACACATGCTCACCTGTACAATCTATTCTATCAGTACACGAGCCCTCACCTGTCCGATCAGTACACATGCTCACCTGTACAATCTATTCTATCAGTACACGAGCCCTCACTGCCCAATCACTACACATGCTCACCTGTACAATCTATTCTATTAGTACACGAGCCCTCACCTGTTCGATCAGTACACGTGCTCACCTGTACAATCTATTCTATCAGTACACGAGCCCTCACTGCCCGATCAGTACACGTGCTCACCTGTACAATCTATTCCATCAGTACACGAGCCCTCACTGCCCGATCAGTACACGTGCTCACCTGTACAATCTATTCCATCAGTACACGAGCCCTCACTGCCCGATCAGTACACATGCTCACCTGTACAATCTATTCTATCAGTTCCCGAGCCCTCACCTGTCCGATCAGTACACGTGCTCACCTGTACAATCTATTCTATCAGTACACGAGCCCTCACTGCCCGATCAGTACACGTGCTCACATGTACAATCTATTCCATCAGTACACGAGCCCTCACTGCCCGATCAGTACACGTGCTCACCTGTACATTCTATTCCATCAGTACACGAGCCCTCACTGCCTGATCAGTACACATGCTCACCTGTACAATCTATTCTATCAGTACACGAGCCCTCACCTGTCCGATCAGTACACATGCTCACCTGTACAATCTATTCTATCAGTACACGAGCCCTCACTGTCCGATCAGTACACGTGCTCACCTGTACAATCTATTCTATCAGTACACGAGCCCTCACTGCCCGATCAGTATACGTGCTCACCTGTACAATCTATTCCATCAGTACACGAGCCCTCACTGCCCGATCAGTACACGTGCTCACCTGTACAATCTATTCTATCAGTACACGAGCCCTCACCTGTCCGATCAGTACACATGCTCACCTGTACAATCTATTCTATCAGTACACGAGCCCTCACTGCCCGATCAGTACACGTGCTCACCTGTACAATCTATTCCATCAGTACACGAGCCCTCACTGCCCGATCAGTACACGTGCTCACCTGTACAATCTATTCCATCAGTACACGAGCCCTCACTGCCCAATCAGTACACGTGCTCACCTGTACAATCTATTCTATCTGTACACGAGCCCTCACCTGCCCCATCAGCACGTGCAAAGGCCAGCCCAATGAATACGTTTTATTTATAATAATGTATATTTGTTTGGACAATAAATTCCCCCCAAAAAACACAAAAACTCAAAATGTTTGT
This sequence comes from Calotriton arnoldi, assembly GCA_963921515.1. Lineage (NCBI taxonomy): Eukaryota > Metazoa > Chordata > Amphibia > Caudata > Salamandridae > Calotriton > Calotriton arnoldi. Next base: position 634,765 of record CAWUFW010003157.1, read on the forward strand.
CACAAGGTGTGCTTGCTACTACAGCAGCAATGCACGTGCGCTCCTCTAGTCTAGTAGAAACGTGTATGTGAGGAAATGGGGTGTATTATATGGGGTGACTGTGCAACCTCACCATGTAATGCACACACCAGCCACTCTATGACTCTTAGGTTTTCTTTGTCAAACCCTCAGCTCAACCCTGGGTAGCTGTGGCTCTTAGCAGCAAGGCTTACACAGAGGGGCAAGTGCAAAGTATTTAAACAGCACCAAAACTATTAAAGGAGAAATCAGACACCAATTTAGAAAAATAGACTGTATTTTTATGGACAACAAAATGAAAAATATCCACTAAAAATATCTGGAGACATATATTTCACAAGGAAGAATGAATCAAGACTTTTCATTTAGCCACAAACAAGCACTGGCAAGTTCAACAAATTTGACACTTAGAAATTCTTTCAGCAAAAAGGTACATCAAGGTTGTACCAACTACAGCAGGGAGCCAGTCGAAGGGGCCAATGAGGTCCAAAGAAACAGCTACCTTCACAAGAAAAGCAGGCACCAACCCAGGTCCACAGTTAATGCCGCTTTGCATTGACTTCTATGGAGTGGTCCTGATGCAAGGGATACAGGATGCTAAAGATGCTCAGGGATGCTGAAGATTCTGTGCATTTGACCGAGGTCGATCTCATTTGAAGTCCTCTTTGGTCCAGTAAAAGCCCAGTTGCCACTGGACGACTGGTCCCTGGACACACTGAAACAAGTGGTTTCCCTCTTCTGTCAATAACTCTCCTTCTGGAAAAACAAACTGCACTCCAACTACTCTCCGGCAACCTCGGGTGCAATTTTTAGGTATCGGGTCTCGGTCTCCTCGGCTGCACTGCGAAGAGGAGCGACAACCCTGTGATCTGGGCTACTAGCTTGCCCACCGCCCAGGGAGGCTTCCTCAGCTTTTGTATCCCTGTGCTGCTACCAGGAAGTCAGCCAACTGACTCTTGGAGTCTCCACTCCTGGCTGGGCTTGGTGGATGCCTTCTCCATGACCAGGACGCCACAGGCCCAGTACTATTGTCGCTAGCCTAAGGCGCAGCAGGTGCACTCCAACGTCGGTGCAGCCCCTTCTTTGCCAGGTCCAAGGTAAGCAGGGCAGTTCTTCTTCTGTCCTCTTCCCAGTAAAGACGAGATCTGAGTTATGGGGGCCAGAAGTGCCTCTTTTATGCTCAAAAAGTACCCGTAGGGGCGGTCGCTGTCAATCACCAATGGGCTATTTGGATTCCTCTCACCTGATGACAACTTCCTGTGATGTGTGGCATCTAGCTAGCCCAGAGTGCTCTATTCTTCCCACTCTCAAGATGTCGGGACCCCTCACTTGGTTTGTAGAGCTCGAGAGCTGGCCCTATAGGCGTGGCTACTTGGGGGCTATACCCCCTTGAAAAATGTTTGGCCAGTGTCTCCCTTAGCCGTTCACATATCTCCTTGGAGGGCAGAAGGCTGTCTGATAAACCAGTTCTCGCAAGATGTATGTATGTATGTCCAACGTAGGAGGCTTGCAGGAGAGAGACGGCGAGGAGGTGGAAGGCAGCCCAGGGACGCCGCAGTACAGGTAAGTGTGTTTATTTCTATTTAAATTAATTTTTTAATATTTTTTATTAGGGGGGTGGAGGCAGGGAGCCTATTTACCAGGGGAGGTTGGCTAACTCCGCTCCACTGCGGAGTCAGAGTTTTGCACTATACTACGTGTTCTCAGCGGAGCGCGGAGTAGGCAAATCTTCGCACACTCTACTGGCGGAACAGAGTTCTCTGCCCGCCCTTAGTTAGAACATGTAAACCACATGTTCTATGTTTTAATATGCTCTCAACTCCAGGTACGCCGCCCTGGCAGCGGGGGCACAATCTGCCCTTGCACCACTCAAGGCACAGGTAGATCACCACCTCAGGAGCATGTGGGACAGCACCCCACCACCCCAGGACCTCCTCTGGCTGCCCACACACCCAGGAATAAAACCTGACATTACGCTGCCTGGCATACCATGCCCTCCAACTTACAACCCTCCTTATCCAGCCGAACACCCACCCATCACCGGGGGACCTCAGACAGGAACACCTTTATATTCCGAACATCTCTGGTCCAGAAGTGATGACTTCCTGGGCAGAGCCTGGGCTGGAGCTCTCAGTACCAGGGCTGACCCCCCTTGCTTTCAGGAAGGATCTACAGACACATCTCTTCCCCTCTTCTAAGAATACATTCAAAGATTACATTCTAAGTTACATTCTAAGATTACATTCTAAGTTACGTTCTAAGTTACGTTCTAAGTTACATGCTTCTACCGTTAAAATGTGAAGGGGCGGGGATCCGAGTCATTCTTTGCCGCTGTCTTAAATCGATGGGTTTGTGCCATAATTTGACACCTCTAGAAATGTCAAGTTATAAGTAAGAGGCCCTGACAATTCTGGTGCAAGACCGTATAATAGGACTGTAAAATGAATAATATATATATATATATATATTCACTGAAAAACCGTAGGTTTCAGACATGTTATAGTTAGGAATTAGCATTTAAAAAACCTTTGAAATTCACTGAAAAAACCATAGGTTTCAGACACGTTATAGTTAGAAATTAGCATTTAAAAAACCTTTGAAATTCACTGAAAAACCATAGGTTTCAGGCACGTTATAGTTAGAAATTAGAATTTAAAAAACCTTAGAAATTCACTGAAAAAACCATAAGGTTTTAGGGACAGTTATAGTTAGTTGGACATTGCACTCGTACAAAACCCGTGAAATTCCCCCGTTATAGTTAGTTCAGGTAACTATAACTCGCGCCCCCGCAATGCACTGCTGATGACGTCACATATTACATCACTCATGACATGGTCAGTGACATCACTGATGACATCACTGATGACATCACTGATGACATCACTGATGACATCATCCAGTGACTGTGTGTTTCTGTAAAGTTTAAATATGTTTAATATATATAGGGAAAGGCGTATTGAAGAATGAGTGGGTGTATAAGTGTCTGAATGGATGATTTAGTATGTGAGTGACTGACTCTACAAGTGAGTGATTAAATGTATCTTACTGAATGCATGGGTTAGTGACTAAACTGTGTGATTGTCTGTATCCGTCTGTCTGTTGGTTTGTAAGCGGCTGAATGGCTTTCTGAATAGCTACATGAGTGTCTACATGGGTTATTGATTGATTGTCTGAGTATCTGTATGGGTGCCTGAGTGTTTGTGTGGGTGGGGTGTGTGTGACTCTGTACATAGATGTGTGAGTGGGTGATTCACTGGGTGCATGGTTTCAAGAGTGCGTCTGTGATGGACTGTATGGGTGGGTGAGTGTGTGTATGGGTGTGTTAGTGATTGAATGTATATCTCAGTGGTACATGTGTGAGTAACTACATATGTGAAAGGCAGTATATATGTGTGTTGGAGTATATAAATGGCTATAAGTGAGAGTGTGTGATTGTGAGAGTGGCTATATGGATGAGTGTGTGCTTGCATCAGTGATTGCATAGGAGCGTAAGAATGTGCTAGTATTTTTATGAGTAAGTGAGCTGGTGTGTATAACTGTATAGGTGAGTAAATTGGAGTGTGATTAATTATTTGCATGACTGACTAGGTGTGTGAGTACCTCTATGGATGAGTTGCGTTGTGTGAGTGTTTATATAGGTGTATGAGTGCATATGATAGTCCTGTACTGAGTGACTGTACGGGTGAGTGAGTAGATGTGTGTGTGTGTAGACCTAAGAATCAGTGAGTGGGTATGTACTTATTGGTATTGGAGTGTGTATGGTTTTGAGAATGGCAGTCTGTCATTTAGAGTGGGTGTATCAAAACTTATATTAGGGTGTGAGAAGATGCATTAAATTCTCACATGGATGATGTCATCAGTGATGTCATCAGTGATGTCATTTGAGATGTCATCAGTGATGTCATCAGTGATGTCACTGACCATGTCATGAGTGATGTAATATGTGACGTCATCAGCAGTGCATTGCGGGGCGCGAGTTATAGTTACCTGAACTAACTATAACGGGGGAATTTCACGGGTTTTGTACGAGTGCAATGTCCAACTAACTATAACTGTCCCTAAAACCTTATGGTTTTTTCAGTGAATTTCTAAGGTTTTTTAAATTCTAATTTCTAACTATAACGTGCCTGAAACCTATGGTTTTTTCAGTGAATTTCAAAGGTTTTTTAAATGCTAATTTCTAACTATAACGTGTCTGAAACCTATGGTTTTTTCAGTGAATTTCAAAGGTTTTTTAAATGCTAATTCCTAACTATAACATGTCTGAAACCTACGGTTTTTTCAGTGAATTTCAAAGGTTTTGTAAATGACAATTTTTAAATGTATTAATTGTTATATTTATTTTTTTCATACTGATTTACTACATTTTTAGAAACAATTTTTTTTACATATTTTATTTTTAAATTACATTGTAATTACATTATACATTACAAAAATACTTTCTCAGAATGAATTACTTTAGTTTAAATACTTTGCACATAGGCAATAGACTTTTAAGTACAGTAGTTACAGTTGTTGCAATGGGCAACACATTTTCAAACACAATGCAACATTCAGCTCAATGTGAATTTCTAGTTAAATGCAATTAGTTACTTTATGGATTACTTTTCTAACCACAGGACTGGATCCTAGATTCAGTCCTGGGACATCTCCTGTAAACAGTTGAGTAAAAGCGTTTTGGTTACAGTAGTGATTTTTAAGGAATATTATTGTATTTTAAAGTTGACACTTTGAAACTTTTTCTCATAGAATCACCAATGTTATCCTATGGAAGGAAATTCACTTAGCAGGTAAAAACTGTTATCGTTACTTTTTCTTACTCAGTGTTGGATCCTGGATCCAGCACTGGTGCATCTCCTGTAAACAGTTGAAAGAATGCATTTAAGTCATACAGGCGATTTTTAAGGAATATTTGTAGTTTGTGAAAATCGACACTTTGAAACTTTTCTGCTGAAAACCAGACAATGGATTCCTATGGAAGAAAATATAAGTTACTGGTAAGTACGGTTAAAATTACTTTTCAGGGTCAGTGCTGGGCTAAAAGATGCAGCACTGAGGTCTCTCCTGATAACAGGTGAGTAAATCGGAATTCGTATTTCGGCTGATTTTAGAGGAATATTTTAAAGTTCCAAAACTCCACACTTAGAAGAATTTCCAAGTGAAACCAGTCAATGTTAGCCAATGGAAGGAAATTCAAGTTACTGGTAAGTACGGTTAAAATTACTTTTCAGGACCAGTACTGGGCTGAAAGATACAGCACTGAGGTCTCTCCTGATAACAGGTGAGTAAATCGGAATTCGTATTTCGGCTGATTTTAGAGGAATATTTGTATGTTTCAAAAATCAACACTTAGAAACTTTTTCAGCAAAAAGCAGGCAATGATATCCTATGGAAGGAAATTCAAGTTACTGGTAAGTACGGTTAAAATTACTTTTCAGGATTAGTACTGGGCTGAAAGATGCAGCACTGAGGTCTCTCCTGATAACAGGTGAGTAAATCAGAATTCGTAGTTCGGCAGATTTTAGAGGAATATTTGCACAATGGTGAAGGGAGGGGCGGGGCCTGAGGTGACATCTGTGCAAACGCGCCCCGTGGCGCGTTTTAAGTTGGGGGATTAAGTCCCCTTGAATCATGAGGGTCCCTAGGGGCCAACTAGCCCACCAGGAACCTCCAGTATGTGCCAGGGGGCTACGTTGCAGAGACGTGTAGAGAGGCCACACCCCTTTTTACACCTCTCTGCAATGCAGCTCTGTGGTGCTTTCTGGATGTACCTGTTGGGCTAGTTGGCCCTCAGGGACCCTCAGGATTGAAGGGGATTTAATTCCCCATCTTAAAACGCGCCACAGGGCCTGTTTGCACACATGTCACCTCAGGCCCCGCCCTCCCTTCACCACTGTGCAAACGCGCCCCGTGGCACGTTTTAAGTTGGGGATTAACTCCCCTTGAATCCTGAGGGTCCCTGGGGTGCAACTAGCCCACCAGCTACCTCCATTAAGCGCCACAGAGCTGCGTTGTAGAGAGGTGTAAAAGGGGCGTGGCCTCTGTACACCTCTCTGCAAGGCAGCCCCTGGCGCATACCGGAGGTTCCTGGTGGGCTAGTTGGCCCCAGGGACCCCCAGTATTCAAGGGGAATTACTTCCCCTTCTTAAAACGCGCCACGGGGCGCGTTTGCAGAGTACTGCAGGGAGGGGGCGGGGCCTCCGGCACGATGCCGTTTTTTTTTTTTTTTTTTATGGGAGGGGGCTGCGTGGCCCCCTTCCCTCAGCCACTTTTGGCCCCGGGGACCCTATCCCCCGGGGCCTGAGCATTTTTTTTTGTTTTATTTAAAAAAAAAAAAAAAAAACGGGAAGGGGGCCGCGTGGCCCCCTTCCCTGGGCCTCTATTGGCCCCGGGGACCCCAACCCCGGGGCATGCCCTCTTTTTAAATAAAAAATATGGAGGGGGCTGCGTGGCCCCCTCCTCAGGCCATTTAAGGCCCCGGGGACCCCATCCCCGGGGCCGGCATTGCCCTTATTCTTTTTTTTTTTTTTTTTTTTTGTAATTTGGGGAGGGGGCTGCGTGGCCCCCTCCCGGGCCACTTATGGCCCCGGGGACCCCATCCCCCGGGGCCTGGCCTCTGGTTGGGGACTGTGGGCAGAAAAAGCATTTTTTTTTTAAAAAAATCGGCGGGATGCGCTTAGGGTGCGCGGATCCCGCCGATTAAAAAAAAAAAACACAAGAAACAAGTGCGCAAAATGCACTAAGGGGGCAGGGTAGAAACACCCTGACCCCCTAGGTCTGCTCAGGGGGTCCCACAAGGACCCCCTGGGCAGAAAAAGCAAAAAAAAAAAGACCGGCATCGTGCCGGAGGCCCCGCCCCTCCCTGCAGCAGTCTGCAAACGCGCCCCCTGGCGAGTTTTAAGAAGGGAAGTAATTCCCCTTGAATACTGGGGGTCCCTGGGGGCCAACTAGCCCACCAGGAACCTCCGGTATGCGGCAGGGGGCTGCGTTGCAGAGAGGTGTACAGAGGCCACGCCCCTTTTTACACCTCTCTGCAACGCAGCTCTGTGGCGCTTTTTGGAGGTACATGGTGGGCTTGTTGGACTCCAGGGACCCTCAGTATTCAAGGGGACGTAATCCCCCAACTTAAAATGCGCCACGGGGCGCGTTTGCACAGTGGTGAAGGGAGGCTTCAGGTGACATGTGTGCAAACAGGCCCCGTGGCGCGTTTTAAGATGGGGAATTAAATCCTCTTCAATCCTGAGGGTCCCTGGGGGCCAACTAGCCCACCAGGTACCTCCAGTAAGTGCCACGGAGCTTCGTTGCAGAGTGTTGTAAAAAGGGGCGTGGCCTCTGAACACCTCTCTGCAACGCAGCTCTCTGGCGCATACTGGAGGTATCTGGTGTTCCAGTTGGCCCCTAGGGACCCTCGGGATTGAGGAGGAATTCATTCTCCAACTTAAAACGCGCCACAGGGCGTGTTTGCAGACATGTCACTTCAGGCCCCACCCCCTTCCTTCACCATTGTGCAAATATTCCTCTAAAATCAGCCGAACTACGAATTCCGATTTACTCACCTGTTATCAGGAGAGACCTCAGTGCTGCATTTTTGAGCCCAGTACTGATCCTGAAAAGTAATTTTAACCGTACTTACCAGTAACTTGAATTTCCTTCCATAGGCTAACATTGACAGGTTTCACTTGGAAATTCTTCTAAGTGTGGAGTTTTGGAACTTTATAATATTCCTCTAAAATCAGCCGAACTACGAATTTCGATTTACTCACCTGTTATCAGGTGAGACCTCAGTGCTGCAACTTTGAGCCCAGTACTGATCCTGAAAAGTAATTTTACCCGTCCTTACCAGTAACTTGAATTTCCTTCCATAGGATATCATTGCCTGCTTTTTGCTGAAAAAGTTTCTAAGTGTCGATTTTTGAAACATACAAATATTCCTCTAAAATCAGCCGAACTACGAATTCCAATTTACTGACCGGTTATCAGGAGAGACCTCAGTGCTGCATCTTTGAGCCCAGTACTGATCCTGAAGTAATTTTAACCGTACTTACCAGTAAGTTGAATTTCCTTCCATAGGCTAACATTGACTGGTTTCACTTGGAAATTCTTCTGTGTGGAGTTTTGGAACTTTATAATATTCCTCTAAAATCAGCCGAACTATGAATCCCGATTTACTCACCTGTTATCAGGAGAGAACCCAGTGCTGCATCTTTTAGCCCAGCACTGACCCTGAAAAGTAATTCTAACCGTACTTACCAGTAACTTGTATTTCCTTCCATTGGAATCCATTGTCTGGTTTTCAGCAGAAAAGTTTCAAAGTGTCGATTTTCACAAACTACAAATATTCCTTAAAAATCGCCTGTATGACTTAAACGCATTCTTTCAACTGTTTACAGGAGATGCACCAGTGCTGGATCCAGGATCCACCACTGAATAAGAAAAAGTAACGATAACACTACTTACCTGCTAAGTGAATTTCCTCCCATAGGATAACATTGGTTATTCTATGTGAAAAAGTTTCTAAGTGTCAACTTTTAAAATACAATAATATTCCTTAAAAATCACTACTGTAACCAAAACGCTTTTACTCAACTGTTTACAGGAGATGTCCCAGGACTGAATCTAGGATCCAGTCCTGTGGTTAGAAAAGTAATCCATAAAGTAACTAATTGCATTTAACTAGAAATTCACATTGAGCTCAATGTTGCATTGTGTTTGAAATTGTGTTGCCCATTGCAACAACTGTAACTACTGTACTTAAAACTCTATTGCCTATTTGCAAAGTATTTAAACTAAAGTAATTCATTCTGAGAAAGTATATTTTGTAATGTAATGTATAATGTAATTACAATGTAATTTAAAAAATAAAATATGTAAAAATAAATAGTTTAAAAAAATGTAGTAAATCAGTATCAAAAAAATAAATATAACAATTAATACATTTAAAAATTGTCATTTACAAAACCTTTGAAATTCACTGAAAAAAACCATAGGTTTCAGACATGTTATAGTTAGGAATTAGCATTTAAAAAACCTTTGAAATTCACTGAAAAAACCATAGGTTTCAGGCACGTTATAGTTAGAAATTAGCATTTAAAAAACCTTACAAATTCACTGAAAAAACCATAGGTTTTAGGGACAGTTATAGTTAGTTGGACATTGCACTCGTACAAAACCCGTGAAATTCCCCCGTTATAGTTAGTTCAGCTAACTATAACTCGCGCCCCGCAATGCACTGCTGATGACGTCACATATTACATCACTCATGACATGGTCAGTGACATCACTGATGACACCACTGATGACATCTCAAATGACATCACTGATGACATCACTTATTACATCATCCACGTGATAATCTGATGCACCTCCTCACACCCTAATATAACCTTTGATACACTCACTCTAAATTACAGACTGCCATTCGCAAAACCATAGACACTCCAACACCAATAACTACATACCCACTCACTGATTCTTAGGTCTACACACACATCCACTCACTCACCCGTACAGTCACTCATACTTACGGTCACTCAGTACAGGACTATCATATGCACTCATACTCCTATATAGACACTCAAACACCGCCACTCATCCATAGAGGTACTCACACACCTAGTCAGTCATGCAAATAATTAAACACACTGCCATTTACTCACCTATACAGTTATACACACACCAGCTCACTTACTCATACAAATACTAGCACATTCTTACGCTCTTATACAATCACTGATACAAGCACACACTCATCCATACAGTCACTCTCACAATCACACACTCTCGCTTATAGCTATTTATATACTCCAACACACATATATACTGCCTTTCACATATGTAGTTACTCACACATGTACCACTGGGACATACATTCACTCACTAACACACTCTTACACACACTTACCCACCCATACAGTCTATCACAGATGCACTCTTGAAACCATCCACCCAGTGAATCACCCACTCACACATCTATGCACAGAGTCGCACACACCCCACCCACACAAACACTCAGGCACCCATACAGATACTCAGACAACCAATCAATAACTCATATAGACACTCATGTAGCTACTTACACAGCAATAGACAGACGGATACAGACATTCACCCAGTTTAGTCACTAACCCATGCATTCAGTTATATACGTTTAATCACTCACTTATAGAGTTAGTCACGCACCTACTAAATCATCCATACAGACACTTATACACCCACTCATTCTTCAATACGCCTTTCCCTATATATATTAAAAATATTTAAACTTTACAGAAACACACAGTCACTGGATGATGTCATCAGTGATATCATTTGAGATGTCATCAGTGATGTCATCAGTGATGTCACTGACCATGTCATGAGTGATGTAATATGTGACGTCATCAGCAGTGCATTGCGGGGCGCGAGTTATAGTTAGCTGAACTAACTATAACGGGGAATTTCACGGGTTTTGAACGAGTGCAATGTCCAACTAACTATAACTGTCCCTAAAACCTATAGGGGCATATTATCAAGAACGGCGTTAAAATTATCGCCGCTTTAGCGGCAGAAAACTGCCGCTAAAGCGGCGATAATGGGCTTGATAATATGCCCTTGAGAATTCCAATAAAAGCCCATGTTGACACCAGAACATGGGCTTCTATTGGAATTCTTCAGGGCATATTATCAAGCCCATTATCGCCGCTTTAGCGGCAGTTTTCTGCCGCTAAAGCGGCGATAATTTTAACGCCGTTTCTTGATAATATGCCCCATGGTTTTTTCAGTGAATTTGTAAGGTTTTTTAAATGCTAATTTCTAACTATAACGTGCCTGAAACCTATGGTTTTTTCAGTGAATATATATATATATATATTATCTACTGGCGGTCGCCAGTAGATAGTTATAGTTACAACCTATTATCCATAGGAAATCCGCGACATTCTATTTGCAATAACGTTGGCGTCGGTTGACGAATCTTCGCGAAGCTTCGAACTTGTTGGGGCGCTCCGGTCCGCTCCTACCCTGAAAGTTTCGGGGTGATACGTCAAGCGGGGGCCGAGAAAAAGGGGGTCCCAAACGCGTTTTCCCCATTCATTTTTCCATAGGAACCTTTAGTCGCAGCTACAGCCCGAACTGCTGAACGGAATTACCCCAAATTTGGCAAAGAGGTAGCCCTTGGTTCAGACTGGTGCCTTTTGCTAAAATGGTGTAAATCCGTTCAGTAGTTCCTGAGAAATTCACAATTAAAATCACATATATATCTATGGGCGCGTCGGATCCGCGTACCCTCCCGATCACGAGCTGCATGCTAATTGGCTGTCAACACTCCAAATCAAGAAGTGTTGGCAGCCATTTTATCCCTCGGTAGAACCGAGGGACAGAAACAAGTGCGCAAAGCGCAAAGGGGGCAGGGTAGAAACACCCTGACCTCTAGGTCTGCTCAGGGGTCCCACAAGGACCCCTGGGCAGAAAAAGATATATATATTTTTAAATCGGCGGGATGCGCTTAGGGTGCGCGTATCCCGCCGAGAAAAAAAAGAAACAAGTGCGCAAAACGCACAAAGGGGGCAGGGTAGAAACACCCTAACCCCTAGGCCTGCTCAGGGGTCCCACAAGGACCCCCTGGGCAAAAAAGCATTTTTTTTTTAAAAAATCGGCAGGATGCGCTCAGGGTGCGCGAATCCTGCCGGAAAAAATCGAGCGCGGTCTCCCGCGCTCGATAGTCACTGGCCCCCGGGTGGCCCAAGTCCCGGGGGCATGGTGGGGGATAATTTAATGTGTGGGGGCCTCAAGGGCCTCCAAGCCCGGGGACCGCCACCCCCGGGGCTTTATGCATAATGGTGCGGGAGGGCTCTGAGCCCTCCCGCAGCCCCGGGACCACCACCTCCCCGGGGCTTCTTTTTTTAAATGAAAAACCTGTGTGGGGGGCTCCAGCCCCCCACACGCCTCGGGACCGCCACCTCCCCGGGGCACTAAACATTTAAATATGGGGGTCCGTTACGGACCTCCAGAGCCCCGGGGACCACCACCTCCCCGGGGCTGTGCACTGAATGGGAGGGGGCCGCGCGGCCCCTCCTGGAGCCCTTGATGGCCCTGGGGACCACCACCCCCAGGGCCGGCTCCTGCAGTGTCCCGGGGTGCCTACCCCCGGGACACTGCTGTTTGTAATGACAGGACGGGAGCCCGCGGCTCCCGTCCTGTCATTGCAAACTTGCTTTGGATATTGGAAGAGAGGCAGGAAACCTGCCTCTCTTCCAATATCCAAAGCCGATTGCTTTCCACATGGGGAGCAGCATGTTAGCTGCTCCCCATGTGTAAAGCAATGCCGGCTCCCGTAGGACACGGGGAGCCGGCGGGACTGTGGGGGCTTGGGGACCCCCCACAGTCCCCAACGAGAGGGCCAGCCCCGGGGGATGGGGTCCCCGGGGCAAGTAGTGGCCCGGGAGGGGGCCACGCGGCCCCCCTCCCCAAATTTTTGAAAAATAATAAAAAAAAAAAAAGGGTATGGCCGGCCCGGGGATGGGGTCCCCGGGCCTTAAAATGGCCAGAGGAGGGGGGCCACGCAGCCCCTCAAAATATTAAAAATATAAATAGAGGCCATGCCCCGGAGATGGGGTCCCCGGGGCCAATACAGGCCCGGGGAAGGGGGCCACGCGGCCCCCTTCCCGTTTTTTTTATTTTGAAATTTAAAAAAAGGGGTAAGGCCCTGGGGGATGGGGTCCCCAGGGCCCAAAAACAGAAAAAAGGAAGGGGGCCACACAGCCCCCTTCAGGGACAAAAAAAAAAAAAAAAAACGCAGGCCCCGTCCCCTTCCTTCACCACTCTGCAAACGCGCCCCTGGCGCGTTTGCAGAGGGGAACGATTCCCCTTGAATACTGGGAGTCCCTGGGGGCCAACTAGCCCACCAGGAACCTCCAGTATGCGCCAGGGGCTGCCTTGCAGAGAGGTGTACAGAGGCCACGCCCCTTTTACACCTCTCTGCAACGCAGCTCTGTGGCGCTTTTTGGAGGTATATGGTGGGCTAGTTGGACTCCGGGGACCCTCAGGATTCAAGGGGACTTAATCCCCAACTTAAAACGCGCCACGGGGCGCGTTTGCACAGTGGTGAAGGAGGGGCGGGGCTTCAGGTGACATGTGTGCAAACAGGCCCCGTGGCGCGTTTTAAGATGGGGAATTAAATCCCTTCAATCCTGAGGGTCCCTGAGGGCCAACTAGCCCAACAGGTACAGTCCAGAAAGCGCCACAGAGCTGCGTTGCAGAGAGGTGTAAAAAGGGTGTGGCCTCTCTACACGTCTCTGCAACGCAGCCCCTGGCGCATATTGGAGGTTCCTGGTTGGCTAGTTGGCCCCTAGGGACCCTCAGGATTCAAGGGGACTTAATCCCCAACTTAAAACGCGCCACGGGGCGCGTTTGCACAGATGTAACCTCAGGCCCCGCCCCCTCCCTTCACCATTGTGCAAATATTCCTCTAAAATCAGCCGAAATACGAATTCCGATTTACTCACCTGTTATCAGGAGAGACCTCAGTGCTGTATCTTTCAGCCCAGTACTGGTCCTGAAAAGTAATTCTAACCATACTTACCAGTAACTTGAATTTCCTTCCATAGGCTAACATTGACTGGTTTCACTTGGAAATTCTTCTAAGTGTGGAGTTTTGGAACTTTAAAATATTCCTCTAAAATCAGCCGAAATACGAATTCCGATTTACTCACCTGTTATCAGGAGAGACCTCAGTGCTGCATCTTTCAGCCCAGTACTGGTCCTGAAAAGTAATTTTAACCGTACTTACCGGTAACTTGAATTTCCTTCATAGGCTAACATTGACTGGTTTCACTTGGAAATTCTTCTAAGTGTGGAGTTTTGGAACTTTAAAATATTCCTCTAAAATCAGCCGAAATACGAATTCCGATTTACTCACCTGTTATAAGGAGAGACCTCAGTGCTGTATCTTTCAGCCCAGTACTGGTCCTGAAAAGTAATTTTAACCGTACTTACCAGTAACTTGAATTTCCTTCCATAGGCTAACATTGACTGGTTTCACTTGGAAATTCTTCTAAGTGTGGAGTTTTGGAACTTTAAAATATTCCTCTAAAATCAGCCGAAATACGAATTCCGATTTACTCACCTGTTATCAGGAGAGACCTCAGTGCTGCATCTTTCAGCCCAGTACTGATCCTGAAAAGTAATTTTAACCGTACTTACCGGTAACTTGAATTTCCTTCATAGGCTAACATTGACTGGTTTCACTTGGAAATTCTTCTAAGTGTGGAGTTTTGGAACTTTAAAATATTCCTCTAAAATCAGCCGAAATACGAATTCCGATTTACTCACCTGTTATACGGAGAGACCTCAGTGCTGTATCTTTCAGCCCAGTACTGGTCCTGAAAAGTAATTTTAACCGTACTTACCAGTAACTTGAATTTCCTTCCATAGGCTAACATTGACTGGTTTCACGTGGAAATTCTTCTAAGTGTGGAGTTTAGGAACTTTATAATATTCCTCTAAAATCAGCCGAAATACGAATTCCGATTTACTCACCTGTTATCAGGAGAGACCTCAGTGCTGCATCTTTCAGCCCAGTACTGATCCTGAAAAGTAATTTTAACCGTACTTACCGGTAACTTGAATTTCCTTCATAGGCTAACATTGACTGGTTTCACTTGGAAATTCTTCTAAGTGTGGAGTTTTGGAACTTTAAAATATTCCTCTAAAATCAGCCGAAATACGAATTCCGATTTACTCACCTGTTATACGGAGAGACCTCAGTGCTGTATCTTTCAGCCCAGTACTGGTCCTGAAAAGTAATTTTAACCGTACTTACCAGTAACTTGAATTTCCTTCCATAGGCTAACATTGACTGGTTTCACGTGGAAATTCTTCTAAGTGTGGAGTTTTGGAACTTTAAAATATTCCTCTAAAATCAGCCGAAATACGAATTCCGATTTACTCACCTGTTATCAGGAGAGACCTCAGTGCTGCATCTTTCAGCCCAGTACTGGTCCTGAAAAGTAATTTTAACCGTACTTACCGGTAACTTGAATTTCCTTCATAGGCTAACATTGACTGGTTTCACGTGGAAATTCTTCTAAGTGTGGAGTTTTGGAACTTTAAAATATTCCTCTAAAATCAGCCGAAATACGAATTCCGATTTACTCACCTGTTATCAGGAGAGACCTCAGTGCTGCATCTTTCAGCCCAGTACTGATCCTCAAAAGTAATTTTAACCGTACTTACCGGTAACTTGAATTTCCTTCATAGGCTAAGATTGACTGGTTTTCAGCAAAAAGTTTCAAAGTGTTGATTTTCACAAACTACAAATATTACTTAAAAATCGCCTGTATGACTTAAACGCATTTTTTCAACTGTTTACAGGAGATGCACCAGTGCTGGATCCAGGATCCAACACTGAGTAAGAAAAAGTAACGATAACAGTTTTTACCTGCTAAGTGAATTTCCTTCCATAGGATAACATTGGTGATTCTATGAGAAAAAGTTTCTAAGTGTCAACTTTTAAAATACAATAATATTCCTTAAAAATCACGTCTGTAACCAAAACGCTTTTACTCAACTGTTTACAGGAGATGTACCAGGACTGAATCTAGGATCCAGTCCTGTGGTTACAAAAGTAATCCATAAAGTAACTAATTGCATTTAACTAGAAATTCACATTGAGCTGAATGTTGCATTGTGTTTGAAAATGTGTTGCCCATTGCAACAACTGTAACTACTGTACTTAAAAGTCTATTGCCTATCTGCAAAGTATTTAAACTAAAGTAATTCTTTCTTTGCATTTTGTAATGTAATGTATAATGTAATTACAATGTAATTTAAAAAATAAAATATGTAAAAAAAATTGTTTCTAAAAATGTAGTAAATCAGTATGAAAAAAATTAATATAACAATTAATACATTTAAAAATTGTCATTTACAAAACCTTTGAAATTCACTGAAAAACCGTAGGTTTCAGGCACGTTATAGTTAGAAATTAGCATTTAAAAAACCTTTGAAATTCACTGAAAAACCATAGGTTTCAGACACGTTATAGTTACAAATTAGCATTTAAAAACCTTTGAAATTCACTGAAAAAACCATAGGTTTTAGGGACAGTTTTAGTTACTTGGACATTGCACTCGTACAAAACCCTTGAAATTCCCCCGTTATAGTTAGTTCAGCTAACTATAACTCGCGCCCGCAATGCACTGCTGATGACGTCACATATTACATCACTCATGACATGGTCAGTGACATCACTCATGACATCACTGATGACATCTCAAATGACATCACTGATGACATCATCCAGTGACTGTGTGTTTCTGTAAAGTTTAAATATTTTTAATATATATAGGAAAAGACGTATTGAAGAATGAGTGGGTGTGTAAGTGTCTGTATGGATGATTTAGTAGGTGCGTGACTGACTCTATGTGTGTGTGTGTGTGTGTGTGTATATTTATATATATAAATAAATAAACAGACATGCAGATGACCTGCACAAGGCCAGCATGTGTGAATGGTAAAATCGCATCATAACTATCCCCTTCCACGATATCTGGGTTTAAAGCCTTAGCCAAAGTCAAGGTGACTAGAAGGCTTAGAGCAGTGTCCTAACAAAGGCCTCCGCAGTGTGGGATGGCCCCGAGTTCCAGGGGGCCCCCTCAGCACAGTGCCCTGGCCTGAGAGCTCCTGAGTGAGTCCAGAGGGGGGCCCCTCCATGCACTTTGCAGGGGGGCCCCCTCAAGTTTCGTTACGCCACTGCTTCACTGAGCAGCTTCTAAAGGATTTTTTTTCTCTAGGTCTGGCCTACAGACTGCTTAAATGCCTCGCCAGACATAGAAGGGGTTTAGGTCAGCACTTGCCATCCATTGGACTGCTAAACTGTCAATTACAGGCAGCGTACAGGATGCAGCTGTGTGTCAGCCCTCTTCATCCATTGGTCTGCTAAGCTGTCATTCACAAGCAGCGTACAGGATGCAGCTGTGTGGCCAGCCCTCTTCATCCATTGGTCTGCCTAGCTGTCATTCATAAGCAGCGTACAGGATGCAGCTGTGGGTCAGCCCTCTTTACCCATTGGTCTGCTAAGCTGTCATTCACAAGCAGCATACAGGATGCAGCTGTGTTTCAGCCCTCTTCATCCATTGGTCTGCCTTGCTGTCATTCACAAGCAGCGTACAGGATGCAGCTGTGGGTCAGCCCTCTTCATCCATTGGTCTGCCTTGCTGTCATTCACAAGCAGCGTACAGGATGCAGCTGTGGGTCAGCCCTCTTCATCTATTGGTCTGCTAAGCTGTCATTCACAAGCAGCGTACAGGATGCAGCTGTGGGTCGGCCCTCTTCATCCATTGGTCTGCCTAGCTGTCATTCACAAGCAGCATACAGGATGCAGCTTTGTGTCAGCCTTCTTCATCCATTGGTCTGCCTAGCTGTCATTCACAAGCAGCATACAGGATGCAGCTGTGTTTCAGCCCTCTTCATCCATTTGTCTGCCTTGCTGTCATTCACAAGCAGCATACAGGATGCAGCTGTGTTTCAACCCTCTTCATCCATTGGCCTGCCTAGCTGTCATTCACAAGCAGCATACAGGATGCAGCTGTGGGTCAGCCCTCTTCATCCATTGGTCTGCCAAGCTGTCATTCACAAGCAGCGTACAGGATGCAGCTGTGTTTCAGCCCTCTTCATCCATTGGTCTGCCAAGCTGTCATTCACAAGCAGCGTACAAAATGCAGCTGTGTTTCAGCCTTCTTCATCCATTGGTCTGCCTAGCTGTCATTCACAAGCAGCGTACAGGATGCAGCTGTGGGTCAGCCCTCTTCATCCATTGGTCTGCCTTGCTGTCATTCACAAGCAGCGTACAGGATGCAGCTGTGGGTCAGCCCTCTTCATCCATTGGTCTGCCTAGCTGTCATTCACAAGCAGCATACAGGATGCAGCTTTGTGTCAGCCTTCTTCATCCATTGGTCTGCCTAGCTGTCATTCACAATCAGCATACAAGATGCAGCTGTGGGTCAGCCCTCTTCAGCTATTGCTCTTGCACTGTGGGTGATGGCAGTGTCCCTGTTCATGTGTGCACATCCACCTAAACAGAAGTGAACTTTCGTGCCAGGGCTACATGGCCTATTCCACCTATTTTATTTATTTATTTTATTTTATTTTGAGAGTTTTATATAGCGCTGACAAGACCCGAGGGTATCAGAGCGCTTTACAACATGTACACAATGTAAACAAGAGAGAGCAAACAGATAGGGCAAAAAGGAGAGTCTTCGGGAAGGTGCTACGGTGTACTAGGTCCGAAGGTTAGAGGTGTCGAGCGAGGAGGAGATCCGTAAGTTTTTTTTTGAAGGTCACGAAGGAGAGGTTGGTTCTGAGGTCTGGTGGAAGGGAGTTCCAGATTTTGGGGGCATTTCCCGAAAAGGAGCGCGCCAGGGCTTTTTGTTTGTGTCTCTTTGGGGGAATGAGAAGTAGGTTGTTGGTGCTCCTCAGGTTTCTTGCCTGGCCTGCCTTGGTGAGCTTGGCTGCAAGGTAGACTGGTTTACCAGTGTAAAGGACTTTGTGGGTGAGACAGGCAGTTTTGAACTGGCAGCGAGCTTCAATGGGGAGGCATCTGAGGTTTTTCAGGGAGGGTGAGATATGATCGTGTCTTTTTGCTCCAGTGACCATCTTTGCTGCTGCGTTTAGAGTTGTTCTCATGGGGGCTAGGTGAGATTTTGCTGTGCCTGTGAGGGTAGCAGGGCTTGCGTTGCGGTCTTGAGATCATTAGGCGGGAGGAAGGGCTTGATTTTCTTGAGTAGTTTTAATTTATAGTGGGCATTCCTTGCGGTAGCCTTTATGTGTGAGAACATGTTCAGGTTAGGGTCCAGTAAGATGCCCAGCGACTTGGCGGGGCCGGTCAGGGTAAGGTCGAAGTTTAGGGAGTCCATAAGCTTAATCCATTCTTGGACCTGGTGGGTTTGTCCGTCGTTAGAGAGGAGAAGGATTTCAGTCTTATCTTGATTCAGTTTTAGGTGGTTGTGTGATAGCCAGTTTTGAATTTTTGTTAGGGTGTCGTTGAGACGGTGAATGTCTTCTGGGAGGAGACTTCCAGGTAGAGCTGGATGTCATCTGCGTATAGATGGTAGGTGATGTTGGCTTGATTGATTATGGTGGTGAGGGGTTCCATGTAGATATTGAAGAGAGTGGGTGAGAGGACTGAGCCCTGAGGGACACCTCTGGTTATAGTGGAGGTATCGGAGATTGCGTTATTTATTTTGATTTGTTGCGAGCGGTTTTGGAAGAAAGAGGTGAACCATTTCAGCACCATGCCATCTGCTCCGATCCGTTGCTTTAGTGTGTTGAGCAGAAGTTTATGGTCCACCATGTCAAAGGCTGCAGATAGGTCTAGGAGGATGAGCAGGCAGCAGCGACCGGCATCCATACATTTGTGGATGTCGTCTGCTATATTTAGTAAGGCTGTTTCTGTGCTGCAGCCCTTTCTAAAGCCTGATTGGTTAGAGTCCAAGAGATTGTCGGTGTCGATGTGCTGGTTGAGTTGGAGTAGGACACATTTCTCGAGGATTTTGGCCAGGAAGGGCAGGTTTGAGATTGGCCTGAAGTTGTTGAGGTCCTCGGGGTCTAAGCCTGTTTTTTTTAGTTGTGGAGAGACTTGGCCAAGTTTTAGGCAGTCTGGCATGACCCCCGTGTTTACCGAGCTGTTGATTATCATCGTCCAGAGGGGTGAGATGACGTGACTGAGGTTTTTTGCCATGGAGGTCGGGAGGGGGTCTGCGACGTGGGAGGAGGGTTTTGAGTTCGCAATTAGTTTGGAGATGTCCATTTCTGAGAGTGGCTTGAATGATTTCCAGCAATTAAGGGTAGATGGTGATCCTGGGGCTTGGATGCCCTCATTTGCCTCAGGGAGGGGGAGTCCTGCTTCGGAGTCTGGCGTTTGTATGTGTTTATCGAGGGAGGACTCTATCAGCGTGATTTTTTCATCAAAGAATTTGGCGAAGTTATCGCATCGTTCTTTGGAGCCCTGCGGGGCTTTAGCGGGAGGTTTCGAAGTCTGGTTTTTTATGATGTTGAAAAGGATTTTTGGCCGATTTATCGCATTGTCAAGGGCGCTGCGGAAGAAGGCTGCTTTTTCTTTGGTGATGTGATTTTTGTAAGTTCTGCGTTCTGCTCTGAGTCGGTGGAGGTGAGTTGAGGAGGGGTTTACTCGCCAGAGTCTTTCAGCGGCTCTGAGTTGTCGTCTTTCTGAGTTGAGGTCCTTGGTGAACCAGGATCTCGAAGGGGTGTCTCTAATCTTTTTTAGTTTCAGAGGTGCTACTTGGTCTAGGACGGCTGTCATCATAGAGTTAAAGTGGGTTGTGAGTTCGATCGTTGGGAGGTCGCCTGATTTTGGGGGAAGGCTAGAGATCATTATTTTTTCCAGCTCAGCTAGGGGAGCTTGGCGTAGGTTTCTGGACCATTGAAGGGTTTTCTTAGTATGGATGGGGTATGATTCTTCCAGGTGTAAGTGGAAGAGGATGATGAGGTGGTCTGACCAATCAACTGGGAGGATGTTGTTGATGGTTAACATCTTCTCTTGGGCTATGATGGCGTCAAGGGTTGCGCCTCTTTTGTGGGTTTGTTCTTTGCCTACTAGAAGTTCGCTTTGTGCGCTCTCGTGCCAGGGGTGGTCGGCCAATCTACTGCCTAGGAAGCTATCGTACTGTTCTATTATAATTATAGGGGATGCTCCATTTTTTTAAATTTAAACTTTCTATTGCAAGCACATGATCACCACATTTATGTGGCAGGATGATTTTTTATTTTGTCTTGTTTTATTTTTGTGGCATACACCTGTAGTACAAAAAAACTAAACGACCTAGCCAATGCATTGTCTGACAAGGTCAGGCCTATTGGATTTGCCAATGCTTGGTATAGTCACCAACACTGAACCCTTACAAGTCCCCTTACGGTGTCCCATACCCACTACTACCATACGGGCAGGTTTGAGAGCTGAAGTCCACCACATAGCGCTTAGAAACGGCATAGAAAGATTTCAAAGTGCTATATCAAAACCAAGTATTATTATCATCCTGTCCTCCATTATTATTACCATTTCTTTATTGCTTTTTCCGGGTACCTCTGAAAGGTTTGGATCTCAAGAGAAACAGACCCTTTTGCTTCAAAGGTTTTTAGTCCAATAGTGGAATATTTACTGATGTTGGAAACAAATACTTGTGCCAGTCAGCAAGGGAGTGCAGGAGGCATGCGGAGGCAATATTCTATGGAGGTAAGGAGTCCAGCAGTGACTCTCCCAGGTGATGTGTCCAGCAGTGACTCTCCCAGGTGATGTGTCCAGCAGTGACTCTCCCAGGTGATGTGTCCAGCAGTGACTCTCCCAGGTGATGTGTCCAGCAGTGACTCTCCCAGGTGATGTGTCCAGCAGTGACTCTCCCAGGTGATGTGTCCAGCAGTGACTCTCCCAGGTGATGTGTCCAGCAGTGACTCTCCCAGGTGATGTGTCCAGCAGTGACCCTCCCAGGTGATGTGTCCAGCAGTGACTCTCCCAGGTGATGTGTCCAGCAGTGACTCTCCCAGGTGATGTGTCCAGCAGTGACTCTCCCAGGTGATGTACCCAGCAGTGACTCTCCCGGGTGATGTGTCCAACAGTGACTCTCCCGGGTGATGTACCCAGCAGTGACTCACCCAGTAACTCTCCCAGGTGATGTACCCAGCAGTGACTCACCCAGTAACTCTCCCAGGTGATGTATCCAGCAGTGATTCTCCCAGGTGATGTACCCAGCAGTGACTCTCCCAGTGACTCTCCAAGGTGATATGCCCAGCAGTGATTCTCCTGGGTTAATTGTCCAGCAGTGATTCTCCCAGTGACTCTCCCAGGTGATGTACCCGCAGTGACTATCTCGGGTGATGTACCCACCAGTGACTCTCCCAGGTGAAGTATCCAGCAGTGATTCTCCCGGGTGATGTGTCCAACAGTGATTCTCCCACGTGATGGGGCCAGCAGTGATTCTGCCATGTGATGGGGCCAGCAGTG
Source organism: Calotriton arnoldi (assembly GCA_963921515.1). Lineage (NCBI taxonomy): Eukaryota > Metazoa > Chordata > Amphibia > Caudata > Salamandridae > Calotriton > Calotriton arnoldi. The sequence continues at coordinate 656,774 of CAWUFW010003157.1, forward strand.
ATTCTCCCGCATGATGTGTTCAGCCGGTACTCTCCCAGGTGATGTATCCATCAGTGACTCTCCCAGGTGATGTGTCCAGCATTGATTCTCCCGGGTGATGTACCCAGCAGTGACCCTCCCAGTGACTCTCCCAGGTGATGTGTCTGCAGTGACTCTCCCAGGTGATGTACCCAGCAGTGACTCTCCCAGGTGATGTATCCAGCAGTGACTCTCCCGGGTGATGTGTCCAGCAGTGATTCTCCCAGGTGATATGTCCAGCAGTGATTCTCCTGGGTTATGTGTCCAGCAGTGATTCTCCTAGTGACTCTCCCAGGTGATGTGCCCGCAGTGACTCTCCCGGGTGATGTACCCACCAGTGACTCTCCCAGGTGATGTATCCAGCAGTGATTCTCCCCGGTGATGTACCCAGCAGTGACTCTCCCAATGACTCTCCCAGGTGATGTGTCCGCAGTGACTCTCCCAGGTGATGTATCCAGCAGTGACTCTCCCAGGTGATGTATCCAACAGTGATTTTCCTGGATGATGTGTCCAGCAGTGATTCTCCCACGTGATGTGGCCAGCAGTGATTCTCCCGGGTGATGTGTCCGCAGTGACTCTCCCAGGTGATGTGTCCAGCAGTGATTCTCCCAGGTGATGTACCCAGCAGTGACTCTCCCAGTGACTCTCCAAGGTGATATGTCCAGAAGTGATTCTCCTGGGTTAATTGTCCAGCAGTGATTCTCCCAGTGACTTTCCCAGGTGATGTACCCGCAGTGACTATCCCGGGTGATGTACCCAGCAGTGACTCTCCCAGGTGATGTATCCAGCAGTGATTCTCCCGGGTGATGTGTCCAGCAGTGATTCTCCCACGTGATGTGGCCAGCAGTGATACTCCCGGGTGATGTGTCCGCAGTGACTCTCCCAGGAGATTTACCCACCAGTGACTCTCCCAGGTGATGTATCCAGCAGTGATTCTCCTGGGTGATGTGTCCAGCAGTGATTCTCCCACGTGATGTGGCCAGCAGTGATTCTCCAGGGTGATGTACCCAGCAGTGACTCTCCCAGTGACTCTCCCAGGTGATGTGTCCGCAGTGACTCTCCCAGGTGATGTATCCAGCAGTGACTCTCCCAGGTGATGTATCCAGCAGTGATTCTCCCGGGTGATGTACCCAGCAGTGACTCTCCCAGTGACTCTCCCAGGTGATGTGTCCACAGTGACTCTCCCAGGTGATGTATCCAGCAGTGACTCTCCCAGGTGATGTATCCAGCAGTGATTTTCCGGGGTGATGTGTCCAGCAGTGATTCTCCCACGTGATGTGGCCAGCAGTGATTCTCCCGGGTGATGTGTCTGCAGTGACTCTCCCAGGTGATGTGTCCAGCAGTGATTCTTCCAGGTGATGTACCCAGCAGTGACTCTCCCAGTGACTCTTCAAGGTGATATGTCCAGAAGTGATTCTCCTGGGTTAATTGTCCAGCAGTGATTCTCCCAGTGACTCTCCCAGGTGATGTACCCGCAGTGACTATCCCGGGTGATGTACCCAGCAGTGACTCTCCCAGGTGATGTATCCAGCAGTGATTCTCCCGGGTGATGTGTCCAGCAGTGATTCTCCCACGTGATGTGGCCAGCAGTGATACTCCCGGGTGATGTGTCCGCAGTGACTCTCCCAGGAGATGTACCCACCAGTGACTCTCCCAGGTGATGTATCCAGCAGTGATTCTCCTGGGTGATGTGTCCAGCAGTGATTCTCCCATGTGATGTGGCTAGCAGTGATTCTCCAGGGTGATGTGTTCAGCAGGTACTCTCCCAGGTGCTGCACCCAGCAGTAACTCTCTTATGTGATGTGACCAGCAGTGCGTTTTCCTGGTAATGTACTCAGTAAAGACTATCCCCAGTGATGTGTTTAATAATGACTCTCTCAGTGACTCTCCCATGTGATGTGGGAAGAAGTGAGTCCAGCAGTGACTGTCCCAGTGAGGCCCCTTATGATGTGCCCAACAGAGACTCTCCCATGTGATGCAGCCAGCGGTAGGTCCTGCAGGGACTCTCCCAGGTCATGTGGCCAGTATTGAGTCCAGCAGTGATTCTCCCACGTGATGTGGCTAGCAGTGATTCTCCAGGGTGATGTGTTCAGCAGGTACTCTCCCAGGTGCTGCACCCAGCAGTAACTCTCTTATGTGATGTGACCAGCAGTGCGTTTTCCTGGTAATGTACTCAGTAAAGACTATCCCCAGTGATGAGTTTAATAATGACTCTCTCAGTGACTCTCCCATGTGATGTGGGAAGCAGTGAGTCCAGCAGTGACTGTCCCAGTGAGGCCCCTTATGATGTGCCCAACAGAGACTCTCCCATGTGATGCAGCCAGCGGTAGGTCCTGCAGGGACTCTCCCAGGTCATGTGGCCAGTATTGAGTCCAGCAGTGATTCTCCCAGTGACTCTCCCAGGTGATGTGCCCGGCAGGGACTCTCCAAGGTGATGTGGCCAGCAGTGAGTTCAGCAATGACTTTCCCAGTGACTCCCTCATGGTGATTTGCCCAGCAGGGATTCTCCCAGTTGATGTGGCCAGCAGGGACTCTCCCAGGTGATGTACCCAGCAGGGACTCTATCAGGTGACATGTCCAGCAGTGACTTTCACAGTTGATGTGGCCAGTTGGGGCTCTCCCAGGTGATGTACCCAGCAGGGACTCTCTCAGGTGATGTAGTCAGCAGTGAGTCCAGCATTGACTCTCCCAGTTAATGTGGCAAGCCGGGACTCTCTCAGGTGATGTACCCAGAAGCGACTCTCCCAGGTGATGTGGCCAGCAGGGACTCTCACATGGGATGTGGCCAGCAGGGACTCTCCCAGGTGATGTACCCAGCAGGGACTCCCAGGTGATGTACCCAGTAGCGACTCTCCCAGGTGATGTGGCCAGCAGGGACTCTCACAGGGGATGTGGCCAGCAGGGACTCTCACAGGGGATGTGGCCAGCAGGGACTCTCACAGGGGATGTGGCCAGCAGGGACACTCCCAGGTGATGCGGCTAGCAGTGAGTCCAGCATTGACTCTCCCAGTTAATGTGGCAAGCCGGGACTCTCCCAGGTGATGTGGCCAGCAGGGACTCTCTCAGGTGATGTACCCAGTAGAGACTCTCCCAGGTGATGTGGCCAGCAGGGACTCTCACAGGGGATGTGGCCAGCAGGGACTCTCCCAGGTGATACACCTAGTACATCCCACCCACACCCCTACAGCTGCGGTACTGATGTTTATGGGTGGAATGATAAAATCACTAGGTAGAAGCCGCCTTCTCGTACCCCGCCCCCCCCCCACAGCACCACTACCCTTCTGTGAGCTTCCCTGCTGTACATATTCATGACACAGTGTGTGAACCCTCACCTCCACACACCCTCCTTCCAGTCAACCTCTCTCCTCTGGCCCCCAAAGCACACACTTGTGCTGGGCAGCAGAAGGGACTCCTGTGAAGCGTTAACTTACAGTGAAGTGAATAATCCTGAAAGAGTGGGGGGGCTGGGGGTACCTTTTATGAAATACAAAGACTTCACTACAACTTGTATGGAAGAAGAAACCCCACCTCACCCATCCTCGTTTCCTTCCTCTACCCCTTTAAAGACTATTCTTTCCCCATGGTCTCACTGTATGCCACTTTTCATACCCCTAACCTCTCCTTACCAAGATACCCATCTCCTTACCTCTAATGTACATTCTTACTATATGCCCCTCTTTGTACTTCGAGCCCCCTCTCCTTAGCCACACGTCTCCTTACCTCTAAAAGTCCCTTCTTACCTCATGCCCTTCTTCGTACCTCAAAGCCCCCTATCCTTACCCCATGCTCCTCTACTTACAGTAAAGCTCTTGCTTACCTCAAACCCTCTCTACATGCCTCCTCCTTGTACCCCAAAGACCCTCTCCTTACCCACATCCCCCTCTCCTTACCTCTAGAGTACCTTCTTACCTCATACCTCTCTTCATACCCCTAACCCTCTCTCATTACCCATATACCCCTCACCTTACCCTTAAGGTCCCTACTAACCTCATACCTCCTCCTTGTAGCCGAAAGCCCTCTCTCCTTTCCCACATCTGCTCCCTTTACCTCTAAAAGTATCTTTGAACCTCAGACCCCTCTTCGTACCTCGTAGCATCCTTTCCTTCCCCCCACCCACTCTCCTTACCTCTAAAAGTCCCTTTTAACCTCAGACCCCTCTTCGTACCTCGTAGCACCCTTTTCTTCACCACACCCACTCTCCTTACCTCTAAAAGTCCCTTTTAACCTCAGACCGCTCTTCGTACCTCGAAGCACCCTTTCCTTCCCCCACCCACTCTCCTTACCTCTAAAAGTCTCTTTTAACCTCAGACCCCTCTTCGTACCTCAAAGCACCCTTTCCTTACCCACACCCGCTCTCCTTACCTCTAAAGTCCCTTCTAACTTCCGACCCCTCTTCACACTTCAAAGCCCCCTTCTCATGACCCCATGCCCCTTCACATTACAGTAATGCGCCTCCTTAACTTAGGGGTATGTGATTTCATAGAAAAACAATTTCATGGAATAGCATTACTGAAAAAAGCATTTCACTGAAACTGTTTAATGAAAATGTTCAGAATGGACACAGTTGCTATGTCAAAGAAACCAATTCATAGAATGTCTTTTTGTTGAAAATTGGCTTTTGCATGCACATTTTTGAAGGCGTAAATGCAGGTCTTTCTTTCAGAAACAGTTTTGTCAGAGGTATTTATTTCAGTGCTGTACAAGGGACAACATTTCAGATTCATAACTTTTACATTGTCAAACAAAATAATGACTTGGGGTGCTTTTAATTTGCTGACCCCTCACCACCCCAAAACACATCCACCCCTGATGCCTCACAACCCATGAGCACCACCAATCCCTGCCCCCTAAAAATCCCATACCAAACCCTTCTCTACAACTGAACTACACCCATTCCTGACCTTTAAACTACACCCATCCCTGACCTCTAACCTACACTGAGCCTTGAATCCTAAAAGGCCCACCCATCCTTTACCTCTTAAAACCCTTCACCACACCCAAACTCCACCCATACCTGAACCCTAAAAAACCCTCACTGCCCTTAAATACCACCCATCCAAGATCTCTAAAACCTCCCCCTCACCACCTCTAAATTCTACTCACCCCTAAACCTTAGGAAACCATTTCTATATCTAAACTCCACCCATCTTTGAATCGTAAAACCCCTCACCACCCTAAACCCCACCCAGTCCTGAACCCTAAAAACTCTTCACCATCCCTAACCTCTACATATAACTGAACCTTAAAAACAGTCACCAGCCATAAACTCCGCCAATCAATGAACCCTAAAGACTTCCCTACCACACATAAACTCCACCCATTCCTGATACTTTAAAAAAAAACCTCTCCACCCCTAAACTCTATCCATCCCTGGACCCTAAAAACCCTTTCTTTTGCTGAACTCCACTCATTTCTGAAACCTAAAACCCCTCATCGCCCCTAAACATTACTCATCCCTGAAATGAAAAACCTGTTTTAATGGTATTTGGGATTTTTCCTTAAAGTTATCTTTCCTTTAAAATGTTTCCTTTAATTTTTGACTTAATTATATTTCCTTAAAAATTTCTTTCCTTAAAATTGGTTTTCCATAATGTGTTTCCTCCAATGTGGTTTCTCAGTTTTCGCTTTTCAAACTTCAACCCCTCTTCTTACTCGACCTCCCTCCTTACAACAATGACCCCTCTCCTTACCTGATCCCCCTCATTACAAACGTCTACCCTTCACCTTACCTCATCCCCTCTTCTAAACCTCACACTCTCTCTCCTTACCCCATGCTCTGTTCTAATCCTCATACCCGCTCTCCTTACCCCGTGCTCTGTTCTAATCCTTGTACCCCCTCTCCTTACCCCATGCTCTGTTCTAATCCTCGTACCCCCTCTCCTTACCCCATGCTCTGTTCTAATCCTCATACCCGCTCTCCTTACCCCGTGCTCTGTTCTAATCCTTGTACCCCCTCTCCTTACCCCATGCTCTGTTCTAATCCTCGTACCCCCTCTCCTTACCCCGTGCTCTGTTCTATCCCTCGTACCCCCTCTCCTTACCCCATGCTCTGTTCTAATCCTCGTACCCCCTCTCCTTACCCCGTGCTCTGTTCTAATCTGATTCCTCGTACCCCCTCTCCTTACCCCGTGCTCTGTTCTAATCCTCGTACCCCCTCTCCTTACCCCATGCTCTGTTCTAATCCTCATACCCGCTCTCCTTACCCCGTGCTCTGTTCTAATCCTTGTACCCCCTCTCCTTACCCCATGCTCTGTTCTAATCCTCGTACCCCCTCTCCTTACCCCGTGCTCTGTTCTATCCCTCGTACCCCCTCTCCTTACCCCATGCTCTGTTCTAATCCTCGTACCCCCTCTCCTTACCCCGTGCTCTGTTCTAATCCGATTCCTCATACCCCCTCTCCTTACCCCGTGCTCTGTTCTAATCCTCGTACCCCCTCTCCTTACCCCATGCTCTATTCTAATCCTCGTACCCCCTCTCCTTACCCCATGCTCTATTCTAATCCTCGCACCCCCGCTCCTTACCCCGTGCTCTGTTCCAATCCTCGTACCCCCTCTCCTTACCCCGTGCTCTGTTCTATCCCTCGTACCCCCTCTCCTTACCCCGTTCTCTGTTCTATCCCCTCTCCTTACCCTGTGCTCTGTTCTACCCCTCATACCCCCTCTCCTGACCCCGTACTCTGTTCTATCCCTCATACCCCCTCTCCTTACCCCGTGCTCTGTTCTAATCCTTGTACCCCCTCTCCTTACCCCATGCTCTGTTCTATCCCTCATACCCCCTCTCCTTACCCCGTGCTCTGTTCTATTCCTCATACCCCCTCTCCTTACCCCGTGCTCTGTTCTAATCCTCGTACCCCCTCTCCTTACCCCGTGCTCTGTTCTAAGCCTCGTACCCCCTCTCCTTACCCCGTGCTCTGTTCTAATCTGATTCCTCGTACCCCCTCTTCTTACCCCGTGCTCTGTTCTAACCCCCGTACCCCATCTCCTTACCCCGTGCTCTGTTCTAATCCGATTCCTTGTACTCCCTCTCCTTACCCCGTGCTCTGTTCTAACCCTTGTACCCCCTCTCCTTACCCCGTGCTCTGTTCTAACCCTTGTACCCCCTATCCTTACGCCGTGCTTGGTTCAATCCCTCATATCCCGTCTCATTACCCCATGTTATGTTCTGACCCTTGTACCCCCTCTTCTTACCCCGTGCTCGGTTCTAACCCTCATAACTCCTCTCCTTACCTGTTACCCTGTTCCAACCCTCGCACCCCTTCTCCTTACCCCGCGCTTGGTTCTATCCCTCACATCCCCTCTCCTTACCCCATGCCCTGCTCTGACCCTCATGACCCCGCTCCTTACCCCATGTCCCACTTTACTTACATCCCCTTTCCTTACCCCATACTTTTCTCATTACCTTGCCTACTTCTTTAACCCCTTACCTCATCCCCTAGCTTTCATGTACCCTTCTACGTGTTTTGCTTGTTTAGATATAAAGCGCTCTGACACTCTCTGGGTCAGATTTAGCGCTATATATGACGAATACATCTATATATTATATACTATTTCTGCTTATCTTTATGCCCTTCACGTTGTCCCATTTCCCATCTACTAACCACGTGCCCCTTCACCCTCGCCCCATGCCCTCTCAGTATTCATTTGCCCCGTATCTCTACTTCCCTATCCTTGCCCTTGCCACTCAGTTTACCTCACTCCCCCTCTGAGCCCCATGCCCCCTCTGAGCCCCATGCCCCTTCTGATTACCTCACCCCCCCTCTGAGCCCCATGCCCCCTGAGCCCCATGCCCCTTCTGATTACCTCACACCCCCGCTGAGCCCCATGCCCCCTCTGAGCCCCATGCCCCTTCTGATTACCTCACCCCCCCTCTGAGCCCCATGCCCCCTCTGAGCCCCATGCCCCTTCTGATTACCTCATCCCCCCTCTGAGCCCCATACCCCCTCTTATCACCTCATACCCTCACGAGCCCCATGCCCCCATCCACAGCCCGTCTCCCACCCGCAGCCCTATGCCCCTCTAATAATCACGCTGCCCCCTCTCGGTATGCCAAAGGCACCTCCCCTTTGCCCCATGCACCTCTTATCCCTAACCCCTCTCGTCTTCTTACCCCTCTCCACAGCCCGGCACCCTTTCTCTGCCCTCTTTCGTTGCACCCCAGTGCCAGTTGGCATCGTCCTACCTGCTTTCTTTGCAGGCTCTGGCATCCTGGCCGTGAGTCAGAGGCAGCACCTCTGGAGGGTACGAACAGCACAGCAGCACCCCTGGGCAGGGACAGCACAGAAGCACCCCTGGGCAGGGACAGCACAGCACACCCCTGGGCACGGACAGCACAGCAGCACCCTGGCACCCTCCACACAGCAGCCAGAATGAGCTCCAGAGAGCTGATGACCCCTTAAGGACAGACACACAGAGGGACGGGCAGCCCCTCCCCTGAGCTGCCTGTCAGCACCGCCACCTTATCAGCAGCAGGGGGCACTTGACAGGCGTTATCAACGGGGATAAATATAGCAGAGAACAGGACAGAGAGTGCCCCCCCCACGCCCCCAGGTCTGGCTGCACCCGGGGCAAGGTGCAAGAAGGCAAACTGGTGCCAAACTGCAGATCCGCTGTGTGTCTGTGTGTACAAACTGCACAGACCCTGTATACCTGTGTGTACAAACTGCATAGCCACTGTGTGCCAGTGTGTATAAACTTCACAGACCCTGTTTGCCAGTGTGTACCTACTGCACAGACCCTGTGTGCCTGTGTGTACAAACTGCACAGCCACTGTGTGCCTGTGTGTACAAACTGCACAACTGCTGTGTGCCTGTGTGTACAAACTGCTCAGCCGCTGTGTGCCAGTGTGTACAAACTGTACAGCCGCTGTGTGCATGTGTGTACAAACTGCACAGCCGCTGTGTGCCTGTGTGTTCAAACTGCAGAGTCGCTGTGTGCACAAACTGCACAGCTGCTGTGTGTCTGTGAGTACAAACTGCACACCTGCTGTGTGCCAGTGTGTACAAACTGCACAGCCGCTGTGTGCCTGTGTGTAAAACTGCACAGATGCTGGGTGTACAAACTGCACAGCCGCTGTGTGTCTGTGTGTACAAACTGCACAGCCGCTGTGTGCCTGTGAGTACAAATTGCACAGATGCTGGGTGTACAAACTGCACAACCTCTTTGTTCCTGTGTATACAAACTGTACAGCCGCTGTGTGCTAGTGTGTACAAACTGTACATCCGCTATGTGCCTGTGTGTACAAACTGCACAGCCGCTGTGAGCCTGTGTGAACAAACTGCACAGCCGCTGTGTGCCAGTGTGTACAAACTGCACAGCTGCTGTGTGTACAAACTGCACAGCCGCTGTGTGCCAGTGTGAACAAACTGCACAGCCGCTATGTGCCAGTGTGTGCAAACTGCACATCCGCTGTGTGCCAATGTGTACAAACTGCACAGCAGCTGTGTGCCTCTGTGTACAACCTGCACAGCCGCTGTGTGCCTGTGTGTACAAACTGCACAACCGCTGTGTGCCTGTGTGTATAAACTGCAGAGCCACTGTGTGCCTGTGTGTACAAACTGCAGAGCCGCTGTGTGCCTGTGTGTACAAACTGCACATCGGCTGCGTGCCAATGTGAACAAACGGCGCATCCGCTGTGTGCCTGTGTGTACAAACTTCACAGACCCTGTGTGCCTGTGTGTACAAACTGCACAGCCGCTGTGTGGCAGTGTGTACAAACTTCACAGACCCTGTGTGCCAGTGTGTACAAACTGTACAGCCGCAGTGTGCCTGTGTGTACAAACTGCACATCTGCTGTGTGCCAGTGTGTACAATCTGCACAGCCACTGTGTGCCAGTGTGTACAAACTTCACAGAGCCTGTGTGCCTGTGAGTACAAACTGCACAGACCCTGTGTGCCAGTGTGTACAAACTAAACAACCGCTGTGTGCTTGTGTGTACAAACTGCACATCTACTGGGTGCCACTGTGTACAAACTGCACAGCTTCTGTGTGCCAGTGTGTACAAACTGCACAGCTGCTGTGTGCCTGTGTGTACAAACTGCACAGTCACTGTGTGCCAGTGTGTACAAATTTCACAGACCCTGTGTGCCTGTGTGTACAAAATGCATAGCCACTGTGTGCCAGTGTGTACAAACTTCACAGACCCTGTTTGCCAGTGTGTACAAACTTCACAGACCCTGTGTGCCTGTGTGTACAAACTGCACAGCCACTGTGTGCCTGTGTGTACAAACTGCACAACTGCTGTGTGCCTGTGTGTATAAACTGCACAGCCGCTATGTGCCTGTGTGTACAATCAGTACAGCCGCTGTGTGCGTGTGTGTACAAACTGCACATCCGCTGTGTGCCTGTGTATTCAAACTGCAGAGTTGCTGTGTGCACAAACTGCACAGCTGCTGTGTGCCAGTCTGTAGAAACTGTACAGCCACTGTGTGCCTGTGTGTACAAACTGCACATCTGCTGTGTGCCACTGTGTACAAACTGCACAGATGCTGTGTGCCAGTGTGTACAAACTGTACAGCTGCTGTGTGCCTGTGTGTACAAACTGCACATCTGCTGTGTGCCACTGTGTACAAAGTGCACATCTGCTGTGTGCCAGTGTGTACAAACTGTACAACCGCTGTGTGCATGTGTGTACAAACTGCCCATCTGCTGTGTGCCACTGTGTATGAACTGCACAGCCGCTGTGTGCCAGTCTGTACAAACTGCACAGCCGCTGTGTGCCAGTGTGTACAAATTGCACAGATGCTGGGTGTACAAACTGCACAGCCGCTGTGTGTCTGTGTGTACAAACTGCACAGCCGCTGTGTGCCTGTGAGTACAAATTGCACAGATGCTGGGTGTGCAAACTGCACAACCTCTTTGTTCCTGTGTATACAAACTGTACAACGGCTGTGTGCCAGTGTGAACAAACTGCACAGCTGCTGTGTGCTAGTGTGAACAAACTGTACATCAGCTATGTGCCTGTGTGTACAAACTGCACAGCAGCTGTGTGCCAGTGTGTACAAACTGCACAGCCGCTGTGTGCCAGTGTGTACAAACTGCACAGCCGCTGTGTGCCAATGTGTACAAACTGCACAGCCGCTGTGTGCCTGTGTCCAAACTGCACAGCCACTGTGTGCCAATGTGAACAAACTTCACAGACCCTGTGTGTACAAACTGCACAGACGTTATGTGCCTGTGTGTACAAACTGCTCTGCCGCTGTGTGCCAGTGTGTACAAACTGTACAGCCGCTGTGTGCCTGTGTGTACAAACTGCACAGCCGCTGTGTGCCTGTGTGTACAAACTGCAGAGCCACTGTGTGCCTGTGTGAACAAACTGCACATCCGCTTTGTGCCAGTGTGTACAAACTGCACATCCGCTGTGTGCCTCCATGTACAACCTGCACAGCCGCTGTGTGCCTGTGTGAACAAACTGCACAACCGCTGTGTGCCTGTGTGTACAAACTGCACAACCGCTGTGTGCCTGTGTGTATAAACTGCAGAGCCGCTGGGTGCCTGTTTGTACAAACTGCAGAGCCTCTGTTTGCCTGTGTGTACAAACTGCACATCTGCTGCGTGCCAATGTGAACAAACGGCACATCCGCTGTGTGCCGGAGTGTACAAACTGCACAGCCGCTGTGTGCCTGTGTGTACAAACTGCACAGCCACTGTGTGCCAGTGTGTACAAACTTCACATACCCTGTGTGCCAGTGTGTACAAACTGTACAGCCGCTGTGTGCCTGTGTGTACAAACTGCACATCGGCTGTGTGCCAGTGTGTACAAACTGTACAGCCACAGTGTGCTTGTGTGCACAAACTGCACATCTGGTGTGTGCCACTGTGTACAAACTGCACAGATGCTGTGTGCCAGTGTGTACAAACTGTACAGCCGCTGTGTGCCTGTGTGTACAAACTACACATCTGCTGTGTGCCACTGTGTACAAACTGCACATCTGCTGTGTGCCAGTGTGTACAAACTGTACAGCCGCTGTGTGCATGTGTGTACAAACTGCACATCTGCTTGTGCCACTGTGTACAAACTGCACAGCCGCTGTGTGTCAGTGTGTACAAACTGCACAGCCGCTGTGTACCTGTGTGTACAAACTGCACAGCCACTGTGTGCCAGTGTGAACAAACTTCACAGACCCTGTGTGCCTGTGTGTACAAACTGCACAGCCACTGTGTGCCAGTGTGTACAAACTTCACAGACCCTGTGTGACACTGTGTACAAACTGCACAGACCCTGTGTGCCTGTGTGTACAAACTGCACAGCCACTGTGTGCCTGTGTGTACAAACTGCACATCCGCTGTGTGCCAATGTGTACAGACTGCACAGACCCTTTGTGCCTGTGTCCAAACTGCACAGCCACTGTGTGCCAGTGTGAACAAACTTCACAGACCCTGTGTGTACAAACTGCACAGGCGTTTTGTGCCTGTGTGTACAAACTCCTCTGCCGCTGTGTGCCAGTGTGTACAAACTGTACAGCCGCTGTGTGCCTGTGTGTACAAACTGCACAGCCGCTGTGTGCCTGTGTGTACAAACTGCAGAGCCACTGTGTGCCTGTGTGTGCAAACTGCACAGCCGCTGTGTGTCTGTGAGTACAAACTGCACAGCCGCTGTGTGCCTGTGAGTACAAACTGCACAGCCGCTGTGTGCCTGTGAGTACAAATTGTACAGATGCTGGGTGTACAAACTGTACAACCGCTGTGTGCCTGTGTATACAAACTGCACAACCGCTGTGTGTCTGTGAGTGCAAACAGCACAGCCACTGTGTGCCTGTGTGTACAAACTGCACAGCCGCTGGGTGTCTGCGAGTACAAACCGCACAGCCGCTGCGTGCTTGTGAGTACAAATTGCACAGAGGCTGAGTGTAGAAACTGCACAGCTTCTGTGTGCCAGTGTGTACAAACTGCACAGCTGCTGTGTGCCTGTGTGTACAAACTGCACAGTCACTGTGTGCCAGTGTGTACAAATTTCACAGACCCTGTGTGCCTGTGTGTACAAAATGCATAGCCACTGTGTGCCAGTGTGTACAAACTTCACAGACCCTGTTTGCCAGTGTGTACAAACTTCACAGACCCTGTGTGCCTGTGTGTACAAACTGCACAGCCACTGTGTGCCTGTGTGTACAAACTGCACAACTGCTGTGTGCCTGTGTGTATAAACTGCACAGCCGCTATGTGCCTGTGTGTACAATCAGTACAGCCGCTGTGTGCGTGTGTGTACAAACTGCACATCCGCTGTGTGCCTGTGTATTCAAACTGCAGAGTTGCTGTGTGCACAAACTGCACAGCTGCTGTGTGCCAGTGTGTAGAAACTGTACAGCCACTGTGTGCCTGTGTGTACAAACTGCACATCTGCTGTGTGCCACTGTGTACAAACTGCACATCTGCTGTGTGCCACTGTGTACAAAGTGCACATCTGCTGTGTGCCAGTGTGTACAAACTGTACAACCGCTGTGTGCATGTGTGTACAAACTGCCCATCTGCTGTGTGCCACTGTGTATGAACTGCACAGCCGCTGTGTGCCAGTCTGTACAAACTGCACAGCCGCTGTGTGCCAGTGTGTACAAATTGCACAGATGCTGGGTGTACAAACTGCACAGCCGCTGTGTGTCTGTGTGTACAAACTGCACAGCCGCTGTGTGCCTGTGAGTACAAATTGCACAGATGCTGGGTGTGCAAACTGCACAACCTCTTTGTTCCTGTGTATACAAACTGTACAACGGCTGTGTGCCAGTGTGAACAAACTGCACAGCTGCTGTGTGCTAGTGTGAACAAACTGTACATCAGCTATGTGCCTGTGTGTACAAACTGCACAGCAGCTGTGTGCCAGTGTGTACAAACTGCACAGCCGCTGTGTGCCAGTGTGTACAAACTGCACAGCTGCTGTGTGCCAATGTGTACAAACTGTACAGCCGCTGTGTGCCTGTGTCCAAACTGCACAGCCACTGTGTGCCAATGTGAACAAACTTCACAGACCCTGTGTGTACAAACTGCACAGACGTTATGTGCCTGTGTGTACAAACTGCTCTGCCGCTGTGTGCCAGTGTGTACAAACTGTACAGCCGCTGTGTGCCTGTGTGTACAAACTGCACAGCCGCTGTGTGCCTGTGTGTACAAACTGCAGAGCCACTGTGTGCCTGTGTGAACAAACTGCACATCCGCTTTGTGCCAGTGTGTACAAACTGCACATCCGCTGTGTGCCTCCATGTACAACCTGCACAGCCGCTGTGTGCCTGTGTGAACAAACTGCACAACCGCTGTGTGCCTGTGTGTACAAACTGCACAACCGCTGTGTGCCTGTGTGTATAAACTGCAGAGCCGCTGGGTGCCTGTTTGTACAAACTGCAGAGCCTCTGTTTGCCTGTGTGTACAAACTGCACATCTGCTGCGTGCCAATGTGAACAAACGGCACATCCGCTGTGTGCCGGAGTGTACAAACTGCACAGCCGCTGTGTGCCTGTGTGTACAAACTGCACAGCCACTGTGTGCCAGTGTGTACAAACTTCACATACCCTGTGTGCCAGTGTGTACAAACTGTACAGCCGCTGTGTGCCTGTGTGTACAAACTGCACATCGGCTGTGTGCCAGTGTGTACAAACTGTACAGCCACAGTGTGCTTGTGTGCACAAACTGCACATCTGGTGTGTGCCACTGTGTACAAACTGCACAGATGCTGTGTGCCAGTGTGTACAAACTGTACAGCCGCTGTGTGCCTGTGTGTACAAACTACACATCTGCTGTGTGCCACTGTGTACAAACTGCACATCTGCTGTGTGCCAGTGTGTACAAACTGTACAGCCGCTGTGTGCATGTGTGTACAAACTGCACATCTGCTTGTGCCACTGTGTACAAACTGCACAGCCGCTGTGTGTCAGTGTGTACAAACTGCACAGCCGCTGTGTACCTGTGTGTACAAACTGCACAGCCACTGTGTGCCAGTGTGAACAAACTTCACAGACCCTGTGTGCCTGTGTGTACAAACTGCACAGCCACTGTGTGCCAGTGTGTACAAACTTCACAGACCCTGTGTGACACTGTGTACAAACTGCACAGACCCTGTGTGCCTGTGTGTACAAACTGCACAGCCACTGTGTGCCTGTGTGTACAAACTGCACATCCGCTGTGTGCCAATGTGTACAGACTGCACAGACCCTTTGTGCCTGTGTCCAAACTGCACAGCCACTGTGTGCCAGTGTGAACAAACTTCACAGACCCTGTGTGTACAAACTGCACAGGCGTTTTGTGCCTGTGTGTACAAACTCCTCTGCCGCTGTGTGCCAGTGTGTACAAACTGTACAGCCGCTGTGTGCCTGTGTGTACAAACTGCACAGCCGCTGTGTGCCTGTGTGTACAAACTGCAGAGCCACTGTGTGCCTGTGTGTGCAAACTGCACAGCCGCTGTGTGTCTGTGAGTACAAACTGCACAGCCGCTGTGTGCCTGTGAGTACAAACTGCACAGCCGCTGTGTGCCTGTGAGTACAAATTGTACAGATGCTGGGTGTACAAACTGTACAACCGCTGTGTGCCTGTGTATACAAACTGCACAACCGCTGTGTGTCTGTGAGTGCAAACAGCACAGCCACTGTGTGCCTGTGTGTACAAACTGCACAGCCGCTGGGTGTCTGTGAGTACAAACCGCACAGCCGCTGCGTGCTTGTGAGTACAAATTGCACAGAGGCTGAGTGTAGAAACTGCACAGCTTCTGTGTGCCAGTGTGTACAAACTGCACAGCTGCTGTGTGCCTGTGTGTACAAACTGCACAGTCACTGTGTGCCAGTGTGTACAAATTTCACAGACCCTGTGTGCCTGTGTGTACAAAATGCATAGCCACTGTGTGCCAGTGTGTACAAACTTCACAGACCCTGTTTGCCAGTGTGTACAAACTTCACAGACCCTGTGTGCCTGTGTGTACAAACTGCACAGCCACTGTGTGCCTGTGTGTACAAACTGCACAACTGCTGTGTGCCTGTGTGTATAAACTGCACAGCCGCTATGTGCCTGTGTGTACAATCAGTACAGCCGCTGTGTGCGTGTGTGTACAAACTGCACATCCGCTGTGTGCCTGTGTATTCAAACTGCAGAGTTGCTGTGTGCACAAACTGCACAGCTGCTGTGTGCCAGTGTGTAGAAACTGTACAGCCACTGTGTGCCTGTGTGTACAAACTGCACATCTGCTGTGTGCCACTGTGTACAAACTGCACAGATGCTGTGTGCCAGTGTGTACAAACTGTACAGCTGCTGTGTGCCTGTGTGTACAAACTGCACATCTGCTGTGTGCCACTGTGTACAAAGTGCACATCTGCTGTGTGCCAGTGTGTACAAACTGTACAACCGCTGTGTGCATGTGTGTACAAACTGCCCATCTGCTGTGTGCCACTGTGTATGAACTGCACAGCCGCTGTGTGCCAGTCTGTACAAACTGCACAGCCGCTGTGTGCCAGTGTGTACAAATTGCACAGATGCTGGGTGTACAAACTGCACAGCCGCTGTGTGTCTGTGTGTACAAACTGCACAGCCGCTGTGTGCCTGTGAGTACAAATTGCACAGATGCTGGGTGTGCAAACTGCACAACCTCTTTGTTCCTGTGTATACAAACTGTACAACGGCTGTGTGCCAGTGTGAACAAACTGCACAGCTGCTGTGTGCTAGTGTGAACAAACTGTACATCAGCTATGTGCCTGTGTGTACAAACTGCACAGCAGCTGTGTGCCAGTGTGTACAAACTGCACAGCCGCTGTGTGCCAGTGTGTACAAACTGCACAGCCGCTGTGTGCCAATGTGTACAAACTGTACAGCCGCTGTGTGCCTGTGTCCAAACTGCACAGCCACTGTGTGCCAATGTGAACAAACTTCACAGACCCTGTGTGTACAAACTGCACAGACGTTATGTGCCTGTGTGTACAAACTGCTCTGCCGCTGTGTGCCAGTGTGTACAAACTGTACAGCCGCTGTGTGCCTGTGTGTACAAACTGCACAGCCGCTGTGTGCCTGTGTGTACAAACTGCAGAGCCACTGTGTGCCTGTGTGAACAAACTGCACATCCGCTTTGTGCCAGTGTGTACAAACTGCACATCCGCTGTGTGCCTCCATGTACAACCTGCACAGCCGCTGTGTGCCTGTGTGAACAAACTGCACAACCGCTGTGTGCCTGTGTGTACAAACTGCACAACCGCTGTGTGCCTGTGTGTATAAACTGCAGAGCCGCTGGGTGCCTGTTTGTACAAACTGCAGAGCCTCTGTTTGCCTGTGTGTACAAACTGCACATCTGCTGCGTGCCAATGTGAACAAACGGCACATCCGCTGTGTGCCGGAGTGTACAAACTGCACAGCCGCTGTGTGCCTGTGTGTACAAACTGCACAGCCACTGTGTGCCAGTGTGTACAAACTTCACATACCCTGTGTGCCAGTGTGTACAAACTGTACAGCCGCTGTGTGCCTGTGTGTACAAACTGCACATCGGCTGTGTGCCAGTGTGTACAAACTGTACAGCCACAGTGTGCTTGTGTGCACAAACTGCACATCTGGTGTGTGCCACTGTGTACAAACTGCACAGATGCTGTGTGCCAGTGTGTACAAACTGTACAGCCGCTGTGTGCCTGTGTGTACAAACTACACATCTGCTGTGTGCCACTGTGTACAAACTGCACATCTGCTGTGTGCCAGTGTGTACAAACTGTACAGCCGCTGTGTGCATGTGTGTACAAACTGCACATCTGCTTGTGCCACTGTGTACAAACTGCACAGCCGCTGTGTGTCAGTGTGTACAAACTGCACAGCCGCTGTGTACCTGTGTGTACAAACTGCACAGCCACTGTGTGCCAGTGTGAACAAACTTCACAGACCCTGTGTGCCTGTGTGTACAAACTGCACAGCCACTGTGTGCCAGTGTGTACAAACTTCACAGACCCTGTGTGACACTGTGTACAAACTGCACAGACCCTGTGTGCCTGTGTGTACAAACTGCACAGCCACTGTGTGCCTGTGTGTACAAACTGCACATCCGCTGTGTGCCAATGTGTACAGACTGCACAGACCCTTTGTGCCTGTGTCCAAACTGCACAGCCACTGTGTGCCAGTGTGAACAAACTTCACAGACCCTGTGTGTACAAACTGCACAGGCGTTTTGTGCCTGTGTGTACAAACTCCTCTGCCGCTGTGTGCCAGTGTGTACAAACTGTACAGCCGCTGTGTGCCTGTGTGTACAAACTGCACAGCCGCTGTGTGCCTGTGTGTACAAACTGCAGAGCCACTGTGTGCCTGTGTGTGCAAACTGCACAGCCGCTGTGTGTCTGTGAGTACAAACTGCACAGCCGCTGTGTGCCTGTGAGTACAAACTGCACAGCCGCTGTGTGCCTGTGAGTACAAATTGTACAGATGCTGGGTGTACAAACTGTACAACCGCTGTGTGCCTGTGTATACAAACTGCACAACCGCTGTGTGTCTGTGAGTGCAAACAGCACAGCCACTGTGTGCCTGTGTGTACAAACTGCACAGCCGCTGGGTGTCTGTGAGTACAAACCGCACAGCCGCTGCGTGCTTGTGAGTACAAATTGCACAGAGGCTGAGTGTAGAAACTGCACAGCTTCTGTGTGCCAGTGTGTACAAACTGCACAGCTGCTGTGTGCCTGTGTGAACAAACTGCACAGCCGCTGTGTGCCAGTGTGAACAAACTGCATAGTCGCTGTGTGCCAGTGTGCACAAAGTATACAACCGCTCTGTGCCCCTACACACAGAGACCAGGACAGAGAGTGCCACCCACCAGACCTGGCTACACACGCTGCATGGTGCAAGAAGGCAGAGTGGTGTCCCAATCTGACCCTCCAGGATTTCGCGATTTCGCGATTTGCCGCGAAATCGGCACTTTTGTAAAAATGCCGCGATTTTTACAAAAGTGCCCGCGAAATTGAAGGAATGCAGGGAAAAGGTTGCTACATTTCTATGGTAAAACAATTCCGAAAAGTGAAGACAACAAAAATACTTCAGAACACTGTCGATGTAAAACGCATGCACTGGTCATTTGGAATGTTTTTCAATAAATCTATTTGTATGCTGGTATTAAAAAAAACCCTCTAAATTTATCAACGATGGTCTGTGTTTAGGCTGTTCCGAATCAAACTATTTTTATGCATGCTCTTTTGAAACAAATGGGGTCGCTGAATTCAAGAAACCAACACTACATTATTCCTGTTTGAAATAGTGAGTTAAAATCAGCATTGGGTTGTTACAAAGTGCAGCTCTTCCTGTCCGCAGTACGGGAAGAGCAGCTGCACTGCTTCAGCACACACTGGGCAATGTCAAGCAAAGGTTCCAATCCACTCAAGGTCACGTGATGAACTTTCTACTATGTGGAAAGACACAGCATCAGGCGGTTAACAGGAGCAATACGCCACAGCCCAGATATTTAAAGGAAAAAAAGGCCACTTTACTAGGACAGGTCTGTACGTCAATACATAAAACATTACACAAACCATGACCCCACCTCACTAATACATCAAATGTACCTAACGCCCTCTATGCTTACATCTCCCATATAGCCCAAACAACTTACCAAGCAAGCCAGTGTAACCCCTCAACAAACTCACTGTCCACTCCAAAACACTCTCATGTGACTGCGGCTTCTCTCTCTCTAGACTACCGGTATGTGATGTAAAGGCCAGAGCTGCCGACTGTGGAGCTGGTGAGGCAGGTTCGAGTCTCGACGTCGGCTCGTCATCCTGTGATTCTGGGCAAGTCACTTAATCTCCCTATGCCTATAAACAATGCATGTGTTTGTGTTGTAATTGTGTAGTGTGACTGGTGTGCATGTGAAGCGCTTCAATACCTTTGGGTCAAGTTGGAGCTATAATTTAAAAAACTACAGAAGAATGCACTAGGAGGTTAAAACTAAAAACAAAGTCTTAACATAAGGAAAGACAAATAGATACCCACTTACTTGCTGACTTGTACAGAGTGAAACCAGAAAATCTGGATAAAATCGTGGCTTCCATGCTGAAATTGTGTGATCTTAGGCAAATATTTAATTTCACTAAGGTAGGTTCTGGAATGCCATTTCCTATGGGATGCTACCAGGCCATCTTTGATGGGCTTCTCAGAACCTAAACTAAAGCAAATGGAGGATTGCATTTCCAAGGGATAACAGCCTTCACCTGTGGGCTGCTTCCTCTGTTCCATATCCCAGGTTGCTTATTTCAAAGCGGAATTCTCTGCCAAAACAGTTTCCATTGATTTAAGGCTGAAAATGAATGATTATGAGCAAAATAAAGTGCCGCAAAAATGCCGCTAAATTTCCATATTTGTGCCGCTAAATTTCCATATTTGTGCCGCTAAATTTGCTAATCCATGCCGCTATATCCTGGGGGGTCTGCCCAATGAGCAGCCACTGTGTGGCACTGTGTACTGGCTCCTACACATCCCATGTGTGCTATCACACAGCCAGTATGTGTTAGTCTGTACAAACTTCGCAGACCCTGTGTGCCTGTGTGTACAAACTGCACAGCCACTGTGTGGCAGTGTGTACAAACTACACAGACCCTGTGTGGCAGTGTGTACAAACTACACAGACCCTGTGTGGCAGTGTGTACAAACTACACAGACCCTGTGTGCCAGTGTGTACAAACTGCACAGATCCTGTGTGTACAAACTGCACAGCCACTGAGTGCCTGTATGTACAAACTGCACATCCACTGTGTGCCAATGTGTACAGACTGCACAGACCCTGTGTGCCTGTGTGTCCAAACTGCACAGCCACTGTGTGCCCGTGTGTACAAACTGCACAACTGCTGTGTGCCTGTGTGTATAAACTGCACAGCCGCTATGTGCCTGTGTGTACAAACTGCTCAGCCGCTGTGTGCCAGTGTGTACAAACTGTACAGCTGCTGTGTGCCTGTGTGTACAAACTGCACAGCCGCTGTGTGCCTGTGTGTACAAACTCCACAGCCACTGTGTGCCTGTGTGCACAAACTGCACAGACGCTGTGTGCCTGTGAGTACAAATTATACAGATGATGGCTGTACAAACTGCACAACTGCTGTGTGCCTGTGTATACAAACTGCACAACTGCTGTGTGTCTGTGAGTACAAACAGCACAGCCACTGTGTGCCAGTGTGTACAAACTGCACAGCCGCTGTGTGCACAAACTGCACAGCCGCTGTGTGCCAGTGTGAACAAACTGCACAGCCGCTGTGTGCCAATGTGTACAAACTGCACAGCCGCTGTGTACCTCTGTGTACAACCTGCACAGCTGCTGTGTGCCTGTGTGTACAACCTGCACAACCGCTGTGTGCCTGTGTGTACAAACTGCACAACCGCTGTGTGCCTGTGTGTATAAACTGCAGAGCCGCTGTGTGTACAAACTGCAGAGCCGCTGTCTGCCTGTGTGTACAAACTGCACATCTGCTGCATGCCAATGTGAACAAACGGAGCATCCGCTGTGTGCCTGTGTGTACAAACTGCACAGACCCTGTGTGCCTGTGTGTACAAACTGCACAGACCCTGTGTGCCTGTGTGTACAAACTGCACAGCCACTGTGTGCCTGTATGTACAAACTGCACATCCGCTGTGTTTCAATGTGTACAGACTGCACAGACCCTTTGTGCCTGTGTCCAAACTGCACAGCCACTGTGTGCCAGTGTGAACAAACTTCACAGACCCTGTGTGCCTGTGTGTACAAACTGCACAGCCGCTATGTGCCTGTGTGTCCAAACTGCTCAGCTGCTGTGTGCCAGTGTGTACAAACTGTACAGCCGCTGTCTGCCTGTCTGTACAAACTGCACAGCCGCTGTGTGCCTGTGTGTACAAACTGCAGAGCCACTGTGTGCCTGTGTGCGCAAACTGCACAGCCGCTGTGTGTCTGTGAGTACAAACTGCACAGCCGCTGTGTGCCTGTGAGTACAAACTGTACAGATGCTGGGTGTACAAACTGCACAACCGCTGTGTGCCTGTGTATACAAACTGCACAACCGCTGTGTGTCTGTGAGTACAAACAGCACAGCCACTGTGTGCCTGTGTGTACAAACTGCACAGCCGCTGGGTGTCTGTGAGTACAAACCGCACAGCCGCTGTGTGCTTGTGAGTACAAATTGCACAGATGCTGAGTGTACAAACTGCACAGATGCTGAGTGTACAAACTGCACAGCTGCTGTGTGCCAGTGTGTACAAACTGCACAGCTGCTGTGTGCCAGTGTGAACAAACTGCACAGCCGCAGTGTGCCAGTGTGAACAAACTGCATAGTCGCTGTGTGCCACTGTGCACAAAGTATACAACCGCTGTGTGCCCCTACACACAGAGACCAGGACAGAGAGTGCCACCCACCAGACCTGGCTACACACGCTGCATGGTGCAAGAAGGCAGAGTGGTGTCCCAATGAGCAGCCACTGTGTGGCACTGTGTACTGGCTCCTACACAACCCATGTGTGCTATTACACAGCCAGTATGTGCCAGTGTGTACAAACTTCGCAGACCCTGTGTGCCTGTGTGTACAAACTGCACAGCCACTGTGTGGCAGTGTGTACAAACTACACAGACCCTGTGTGCCAGTGTGTACAAACTGCACAGACCCTGTGTGCCTGTGTGTACAAACTGCACAGCCACTGTGTGCCTGTATGTACAAACTGCACAGCCACTGTGTGCCAATGTGTACAGACTGCTAAGACCCTGTGTGCCTGTGTGTCCAAACTGCACAGCCACTGTGTGCCTGTGTGTACAAACTGCACAACTGCTGTGTGCCTGTGTGTACAAACTGCACAGCCGCTATGTGCCTGTGTGTACAAACTGCTCAGCCACTGTGTGCCAGTGTGTACAAACTGCACAGCCACTGTGTGCCAGTGTGAACAAACTTCACAGACCCTGTGTGCCTGTGTGTACAAACTGCACAGCCACTGTGTGCCAGTGTGTACAAACTTCACAGACCCTGTGTGCCTGTGTGTACAAACTGCACAGCCACTGTGTGGCAGTGTGTACAAACTACACAGACCCTGTGTGCCTGTGTGTACAAACTGCACAGCCACTGTGTGCCAGTGTGTACAAACTTCACAGACCCTGTGTGCCTGTGTGTACAAACTGCACATCCGCTGTGTGCCAATGTGTACAGACTGCACAGACCCTTTGTGCCTGTGTCCAAATTGCACAGCCACTGTGTGCCAGTGTGAACAAACTTCACAGACCCTCTGTGTACAAACTGCACAGGCGTTATGTGCCTGTGTGTACAAACTGCTCTGCCGCTGTGTGCCAGTGTGTAAAAACTGCACAGCCGCTGTGTGCCTGTGTGTACAAACTGCAGAGCCACTGTGTGCCTGTGTGCGCAAACTGCACAGCCGCTGTGTGTCTGTGAGTACAAACTGCACAGCCGCTGTGTGCCTGTGAGTACAAACTGCACAACCGCTGTGTGTCTGTGAGTGCAAACAGCACAGCCACTGTGTGCCTGTGTGTACAAACTGCACAGCCGCTGTGTGTCTGTGAGTACAAACCGCACAGCCGCTGTGTGCTTGTGAGTACAAATTGCACAGAGGCTGAGTGTAGAAACTGCACAGCTGCTGTGTGCCAGTGTGTACAAACTGCACAGCTGCTGTGTGTCAGTGTGAACAAACTGCACAGCCGCTGTGTGCCAGTGTGATCAAACTGCATAGTCGCTGTGTGCCAGTGTGCACAAAGTATACAACCGCTCTGTGCCCCTACACACAGAGACCAGGACAGAGAGTGCCACCAACCAGACCTGGCTACACACGCTACATGGTGCAAGAAGGCAGAGTGGTGTCCCAATGAGCAGCCACTGTGTGGCACTGTGTACTGGCTCCTACACAACCCATGTGTGCTATCACACAGCCAGTATGTGCCAGTGTGTACAAACTGCACAGATCCTGTGTGCCTGTGTGTGCAAACTGCACAGCCACTGTGTGCCTGTATGTACAAACTGCACATCCACTGTGTGCCAATGTGTACAGACTGCACAGACCCTGTGTGCCTGTGTGTCCAAACTGCACAGCCACTGTGTGCCTGTGTGTACAAACTGCACAACTGCTGTGTGCCTGTGTGTATAAACTGCACAGCCGCTATGTGCATGTGTGTACAAACTGCTCAGCCACTGTGTGCCAGTGTGTACAAACTGTACAGCTGCTGTGTGCCTGTGTGTACAAACTGCACAGACGCTGTGTGCCTGTGTGTACAAACTCCACAGCCACTGTGGGCCTGTGTGCACAAACTGCACAGCCGCTGTGTGCCTGTGAGTACAAATTGTACAGATGATGGGTGTACAAACTGCACAACCGCTGTGTGCCTGTGTATACAAACTGCACAACTGCTGTGTGTCTGTGAGTACAAACAGCACAGCCACTGTGTGCCAGTGTGTACAAACTGCACAGCCGCTGTGTGTACAAACTGCACAGCCGCTGTGTGCCAGTGTGAACAAACTGCACAGCCGCTGTGTGCCAATGTGTACAAACTGCACAGCCGCTGTGTACCTCTGTGTACAACCTGCACAGCTGCTGTGTGCCTGTGTGTACAACCTGCACAACCGCTGTGTGCCTGTGTGTACAAACTGCACAACCGCTGTGTGCCTGTGTGTATAAACTGCAGAGCCGCTGTGTGTACAAACTGCAGAGCCGCTGTCTGCCTGTGTGTACAAACTGCACATCTGCTGCATGCCAATGTGAACAAACGGAGCATCCGCTGTGTGCCGGTGTGTACAACCTGCACAGCCGCTGTGTGCCTGTGTGTACAAACTTCACAGACCCTGTGTGCCTGTGTGTACAAACTGCACAGCCGTTGTGTGCCAGTGTGTACAAACTTCACAGACCCTGTGTGCCAGTGTGTACAAACTGTACAGCCACTGTCTGCCTGTGTGTACAAACTGCATATCTGCTGTGTGCCAGTGTGTACAAACTGTACAGCCGCAGTGTGCCTGTGTGCACAAACTGCACATCTGGTGTGTGCCACTGTGTACAAACTGCACAGATGCTGTGTGCCAGTGTGTACAAACTGTACAGCAGCTGTGTGCCTGTGTGTACAAACTACACATCTGCTGTGTGCCACTGTGTAGAAACTGCACATCTGCTGTGTGCCAGTGTGTACAAACTGTACAGCCGCTGTGTGCATGGGTGTACAAACTGCACATCTGCTGTGTGCCACTGTGTACAAACTGCACAGCCGCTGTGTACTTGTGTGTACAAACTGCACAGCCGCAGTGTACCTGTGTGTACAAACTGCACAGCCACTGTGTGCCAGTGTGAACAAACTTCACAGACCCTGTGTGCCTGTGTGTACTAACTGCACAGACCCTGTGTGCCAGTGTGTACAAACTTCACAGACCCTGTGTGCCAGTGTGTACAAACTGCACAGACCCTGTGTGCCTGTGTGTACAAACTGCACAGACCCTGTGTGCCTGTGTGTACAAACTGCACAGCCACTGTGTGCCTGTATGTACAAACTGCACATCCGCTGTGTTTCAATGTGTACAGACTGCACAGACCCTTTGTGCCTGTGTCCAAACTGCACAGCCACTGTGTGCCAGTGTGAACAAACTTCACAGACCCTGTGTGCCTGTGTATACAAACTGCACAGCCGCTATGTGCCTGTGTTTACAAACTGCTCAGCTGCTGTGTGCCAGTGTGTACAAACTGTACAGCCGCTGTGTGTCTGTGTGTACAAACTGCACAGCCGCTGTGTGCCTGTGTGTACAAACTGCAGAGCCACTGTGTGCCTGTGTGCGCAAACTGCACAGCCGCTGTGTGTCTGTGAGTACAAACTGCACAGCCGCTGTGTGCCTGTGAGTACAAACTGTACAGATGCTGGGTGTACAAAGTGCACAACCGCTGTGTGCCTGTGTATACAAACTGCACAACCGCTGTTTGTCTGTGAGTACAAACAGCACAGCCACTGTGTGCCTGTGTGTACAAACTGCACAGCCGCTGGGTGTCTGTGAGTACAAACCGCACAGCCGCTGTGTGCTTGTGAGTACAAATTGCACAGATGCTGAGTGTACAAACTGCACAGCTGCTGTGTGCCAGTGTGTACAAACTGCACAGCTGCTGTGTGCCAGTGTGTACAAACTGCACAGCTGCTGTGTGCCAGTGTGAACAAACTGCACAGCCGCTGTGTGCCAGTGTGAACAAACTGCATAGTCGCTGTGTGCCACTGTGCACAAAGTATACAACCGCTGTGTGCCCCTACACACAGAGACCAGGACAGAGAGTGCGACCCACCAGACCTGGCTACACACGCTGCATGGTGCAAGAAGGCAGAGTGGTGTCCCAATGAGCAGCCACTGTGTGGCACTGTGTACTGGCTCCTACACAACCCATCTGTGCTATTACACAGCCAGTATGTGCCAGTGTGTACAAACTTCGCAGACCCTGTGTGCCTGTGTGTACAAACTGCACAGCCACTGTGTGGCAGTGTGTACAAACTACACAGACCCTGTGTGCCAGTGTGTACAAACTGCACAGACCCTGTGTGCCTGTGTGTACAAATTGCACAGCCACTGTGTGCCTGTGTGTACAAACTGCACAATTGCTGTGTGCCTGTGTGTACAAACTGCACAGCCGCTATGTGCCTGTGTGTACAAACTGCTCAGCCGCTGTGTGCCAGTGTGTACAAACTGCACAGCCGCTGTGTGCCTGTGTGTACAAACTGCACAGCCGCTGTGTGCCTGTGTGTACAAACTGCTGAGCCACTGTGTGCCTGTGTGCACAAACCGCACAGCCGCTGTGTGTCTGTGAGTACAAACTGCACAGGCGCTGTGTGCCTGTGAGTACAAATTGTACAGATGCTGGGTGTACAAACTGCACAACCGCTGTGTGCCTGTGTATACAAACTGCACAACCGCTGTGTGTCTGTGAGTACAAACAGCACATCCACTGTGTGCCTGTGTGTACAAACTGCACAGCCGTTGGGTGTCTGTGAGTTCAAATTGCACAGCCGCTGTGTGCTTGTGAGTTCAAATTGCACAGACGCTGGGTGTACAAACTGCACAGCTGCTGTGTGCCAGTGTGTACAAACTGCACAGCTGCTGCGTGCCAGTGTGAACAAACTGCACAACCTCTGTGTGCCAGTGTGAACAAACTGCATAGTCGCTGTGTGCCATTGTGCACAAACTATACAACAACTGTGTACCCCTACACACAGAGACCAGGACAGAGAGTGCCACCCACCAGACCTGGCTACACACTCTGCATGGTGCAAGAAGGCAGAATGGTGTCCCAATGAGCAGCTACTGTGTGGCACTGTGTACTATCTCCTACACAACCCATGTGTGCTATTACACAGCCAGTGTGAGCCAGAGTGGGCTCCTGCACAACAGATGTGTGCTAGTGTGGCCCTACATAGCTAATGTGTTCCACTGGGTGCTCCTACCCAGCTCCTACACAGGAAACCAACTAGATGTTACTGCCCACAGCCGGTGTGTGGTAGCATTACCTATGTGTGCCAGTGCCCATTCACAAAGAACAGATGGGTACCAGTGTGTACTCGGGTGTGCTAGTGTCTTCCTTCACAATCTGTGTTCATCCTCAAAAGCCAAGGTGTGACACCAACAATCAGTGCGCGTCAGGGTGTGCCCGTTCAGGCAGGGATTGGTAGTGTTTGCCCAAGCACTGTGAGTGTGTGTCATTGTGTGCAAACCACATCCAGTCTGAGCCTGTGTATGCCTACTCATAGTTGATGTGTGTGCCAACAGTGTATGCAAGTGTGTGCCCACCCACAATGAATGTGTGCCACTGTGTACCCATCCACAGCCAGTGCGTGCTAGTGTGTACCCGCAGGTAGTCGGGCGCGCCAGTGTGTGTCTATCCACTATGAGTGTGTGCCAGTGTGCACCCATCTACAACCAGTGCGAGCTAGTCTGTACCCACAAACAGATGGCATGTGACAGTGTGTGCCCACTCACAATCGGAGTATGCCACTGTGTACCCATATACAGATCTGTATGAATAAATTAGGTATTTTCTTAAAGTTTTTATCTCCTTTGTAATGATTTTAATTAATGGATACAAATAAAGACACATTGACATGCTGTAGTTGGTATGTGCCAGTGTGTGCCTACCTCAATCAAAGTGCGCCACTGTGTACCCATCCACAGCCAGTGCATGCTAGTGTGTACTCATAGGTAGTTGGTGTGTGCCAGTGTGGGTCTATCCACATTCAATGTGTGCAACTTTGTACCCATCCTTAGCATGTGCCTGCTAGTATGTACCCACAAACACCCAGGGCCACAACACATCCCTACTGGAGAACCTAGCCACCATCTGACTCAACTGACTGGACACAGCGCCAACCCACTCAGTAGGAGACACCCTCGACTCCATATTCTCTGCAAGCAACAAAATCTCCGTCAGCTACACCTCCGAGCCACACCGGACCGACCACCACTGCGTCCACCTCTCCTTCACCAAACCCACCATACGCCACCACGTGCACCACAAACCTCGCAGAAGCTGTAACAAAATCACAGAAGACCAGCTCACCACCTCCCTCAGCAGACCCCCCCACAGACATCCACAGACACCAACACCTCAGCATGCAACCTCCACCGCTGGATCTCTGACTGCGCCAACACACTGGCCCCCTCAGGGTACCTATACTCACAAAAAGGTAACCGGATGGTGTATCCGAACAACTCGACTGAAAGTCAAGGGGAGGGACAGAGGGAGGGACAAACGCACTCGTGTGAAGATGAGAATCCTCACTCACCCTAAGGTGACATGCTTCATCATTGGGTTCCCTCTTACACACTGGGACCGCAAGGTACCCAGTGTGGGCTACAACTGCCCCGCAGGAGAGGAGCGCGAGGTGTTTTATGTCATCCAATGTAGGGCAGAGTGAGGGGCAGAGTGCAAACAAAAATGGAGTAAATGTGAGTTAAAACTATCTCCTGGTGGGCAAGATTAAGCTTTATTTAATGCCCCCAGTGGATGGGGTAAAATAAGCTCAGTGAAAATAGGGATATAGATGTTCCCTATTTAGGATCAGGTCGACATGTTTCTGCCTTAGTAGACTGGAAAGGTTCTTGGCATTCCTCAGGACTGTTCACTATGTCACTCTGCTTAGGTTGTGCAAAAATAATAAGAATAAAAATAGGTTGCCATACTTTTACTGGTATGGGAATAAGTAGTGGTACCAGCTTGTAGTCAGGTCCACATTCTGTAATGATATAAGAACACACGTCAATACACAGCATGCACATTATAAGGTCCCAATCTTTACAAAACACCAGTGTCCCTCACCAGCACTGCAAAAGTGTGTGAATACAAATAATGTAACATATACAGTCTCACCAATTCGAGACTATTAGTCAACATCCACCTTCATAAGTCCTTTCGTAGCAGGAATCAGGACTCCAAAGGTATAAAATTCACAAAAAACACATTGTTAGACAAAACAAAAACTTCCTAGTCATCTCCACCTTTCAATCTGGATCCCACTACACTCAAGATGCGGGCAAAATGTTGTGTTTTATGGTAAGTTAAAAGTAGCAGATCATTATTGTATGTCCGTCTCAAGCTAACCATATATTGTAGACTCCTGTCACGTATCACGACAGGGCCTCGTTAATATTGCCACTTAGCACATCATGTACATATCTCAAAGCATTTAATGAGCCTGTGGTTAACCATTAAGATCTGAGTGGGTATACCACATCACAGCATTTAAAATGTAATGCCCAGCTCACTATCTACTGGGAGCACTTTACCAAGTGTAAAGATCAGGGTAGATATTCAACAATGCATGGTTATGCATAGTTAACAGCAGTCTCTCCATAAGTAACGCGCTAACCAAATAGGGTGAGCTGACAGGGCGTCGTTACTAATACATCCTGCATATAAAATGTCGCATTCAGAATCATCATAACAGCTCGCATTTCTGCCTTAGAGTGCGCGTTATCACAACAGCAAACAACGCCATATCCGCTCACTTTCAGCATGTTATGAGCGCGTTTATAACCATAGTACTCCAAATGAAGTCACTGAGCTATCAACCCAGTTGTGAGCGTGTTTACCACCATAGCACTCCAACTAAAGTCGCTGAGCTACCAATGCTGCTTGGCCGCTACTCTGCTCCGACTCACTCGTAAACTCGCAACAACGGGGCACGCACCAATAGGTGCCTTACCTGGCGTCCTGTCTCCTACTGCCACAATGAAAGGCTCGAGGGGAGAGCAGGATCCCGGCACCCTGGTTTAAGCGTGGCTAGGCGGAAATTGTCACATGAGTCATTTCCGGTCATGGGGGTGCTGGGAATTGTAGTTTCCTCTATACTTTTCTATATTATCGGTGGAAAATAAGTTGTATGTCATGAATATTTATATTAATATCCGACATAAAGATGGATAGTGTTGTATTAAAACACAACTACATGAATAGAATGCTTAGTTCTTCTTGCACCAATAATATTATACAACTACTCTCACAGTAGGTCACGAGGGTGCTGGGAATTGTGGTTTTTGCAGGAGAATAGGATCTGCCTCTTATAGTTACCCCCACTTTTTGCTGATGTCTCACTGTTTTTGGCCTAGTCTGACTGGGATCCTGCTATTCAGAACCCCAGTCTATCTGCTTTCTCCTGTAAATTGCAATACATGTACTTTAGATACACTCCAGATTGGATACTGGGGTACCCTTATAAGTCCCTAGTATATGGTACACCATGTACCCAGGGCATAGGTACTCCAGAGGCCTCCCATGGGCTGAAGCAGGTATTATGCCACCCATGAGAGGCCATTCAAAATGACACAACAGGTCTGCTACAGCAGCCTGTGTAAGCTGGTGCTTACACCCCTTACTTAGATATAGGTTCACTATATCTATTCTAAATCACTACACATACAAACCTATCAGTCACCCCTATGGCAGGCCTTATCAATCCTGAAGGCAGGGTGCTGGGTTTTACGTGAGAGGGTGCCCCTGCATAAGTAGGGCCCCTCTGCAGCCTTCGGAGACCATTCTCTGGGGTTGTCTGTGATGCAGCCAGACATATATGTTTTAAGTGCATTATAACCTCGCAGTAAATGCTAACTTTAAAACGGCTGCTTAGAAACATGTCGTGTTTGGTGTCAAACACCTTGGAATCATACCTCCACATCAGTAACTAGTGTGGGAGGTATGATTCCACCCTTGTAGAACTACTACTATGGGTCACCGGTCTACCCGGTACCAGCTTTCTCGACCTGGGCAGCACAAAATGGATGCTGCCAGCCACAGACACGAGTCTGCCCTCTTGCGGCTGAGCCAAGCTCGAGCAGAGGAAGGCCTGACAATAGGTTTCCTGTCACAGGGAGGTATGACCACCTCCCAGACAGGGTTTAGTGTATTGGGGCTGGGTGGGTGCACTCTTAGAGTGCCAGAAAGTCTGCACTGGGGGCACATTTGGTGTCCCTGTGCATAGTACAGCTCAAACCAGTTCTGGGAGCCATTGGCTCCTGCTCTGGCGTGAAACTGGACAAAGGACATGGGTGTAGCCACCCCTCTGTCCTGCCCCTCCCCTAGGAGGGTCCCCAGAGTCAGTCCAACCCCTTCCCTGGGTATAAAGTGGTAAACCTGATCACAGGACTTTAGATTATACCTGGACAAGACTCTGCAAAGAAACCAAGTACTTTGACGGTCTACACTTCGCTGGACGACAGAAGAATCTCCCTTGGAGTAAAGGAGTTACTCCCCTGCAGCAGCAGGCACCTAAGTGCATCTGACAGGCTTGCATCTCCAGAGCTCCTGCAGACTCCGAAGATTTCTGCAACACAGGAGGTGGGTTCCCGAAGGTCCCCGAGGTAGATCTGACCTCTCAGCGATTCTGAGACCAGTATCCCTCGTGGGGGCCGTGCAACCTGTACCCCTGTGCACCGCGTCTTTTTGCGAGTGCATATGCTTGTTGACGATCCCTGAGCTTGTGCATTGGACTATGTGTAGTCCCAACTCCGAGCACCATTTGCACTGAAGATATCCAGCCTCCACTCCACGAGTGCTCTGTGCGCTGGTGCTTTGTGAATTACCTCGAGGTCTCCTTGCGATCCCTGGTCTGTTGGCCTGTGGGTCCCGGCGAGGGTCATCTCATTTGTTCTTGGGCTTCTCTGGTTGCTCCAGACGTGCCCTGACTCTCCATTGCTTGGAGAGTCCCCTGGACCTTGCTCGTCCACACCGTAACCTGTTTCCTCTGCCTGCGTGGGTTGCCGTTGCCAAGGCTTGTTGGTGCCCCAGCCGGACACCGACCCCTCAGCTCTCGACATCCTTCGTGGGACAGCTCACCTCCAGACCCTAGTCATCGTCGACGTCTCCTGGTCCCCGTGGTTGCAGAGACAAACATCCTTTCTCTTCACCTGAAGCACCCGACATCGGTGGGCATTCGACTACCGGGCCCCTTCTCACCTGAAGTGACCCAGACTCTGTCCCCTCTGCTTTCAGGTTCTTCTCACCTAGGATCCAGGCTTGGATTCCACCGGACACTCTTCGCCTTCCTGGCAGCAGTACTTTCTTGCAGCTCTCCATTGAAAACGACGGAGGTTTCCGACACCACTTGACCCCTATGCACCCGGCTCCTATGGGATAGGTAACACGGGTACCTCGGTACTCACAAGGTTGCTGGCTTTAGAACCTCTTATGTTCCAAAGGGTTTGCTTGAAGTCCTCATAGAAGTGTCCTTAAACAGTAATTTTCCAACCGCGACTTTCCCATAGAGTTGCACAGAGCACGCGGTCGTGTTTCCTCACTGCACTCGTCCTCCGTGGGCGCCCTGTGTCACTGCCTTGGGTGGTTCCTTGGGGTCCCAGCGATTCTACGTGCTCTAGGCACTGTGTCTATTGAAGTCGTTGTTGTTATACCATTTTTTTAGTACATGGTTCGGTCTCCCCCTGGAGCCCGTTGTACATTTTGCTACTTACGTATGTTCTATTGATTAAGTATTGTGTGCTTTATGTTCTAATCTCGTGTAGAGGTTAGTAGAGAGTGTTTTATTAATAAATACATATTTTTACATAACACTTGTGTGGTTCTCCTTTCATTTAGTCATTCAGGAGGTGATGTTCTGGTAAAACAAGCTGCTTTACATTCCTTCAAGATTAAGCCTGAAGGCTGCTATCCACAGCTACCACTAGGATAGCTTTCTAAACGTTATCTTTGACCTCATACATCATAAGGGTCGTTTGGACTGGTGCAAGGTGCCCACTTTAATTACTGGACAGCATATACCAGGCCAACTTCTCACATTGGTGTGCAGCGGTTGGGATTCAAGCTTGCTATTGTTTTACCAGATAAATCTCATTGAGTGATTAACTGAAAACCACTGAGTATTAGGCACATATAATACATCAAGATTTGAATAAGTACGTTCTACTGAACTTGGAGTTGGGTAAGTCAAGGGTCTAGCACACCCTTACTCCAACTCAAGAGAGTTTAGTCTCCACTAGGTTAGGTCGGTGCCTACACCACATAACACTAGTATGTCTTCTAGAGGAGAAGCCAGTGGCTCTCTGCCAACTAGGTATGACCATCTCTCATTCCAGGAATTGAGAAACATGTGTACATCTAGGAAGCTGAGGACAGGGAGAAGTGCAAGCACCCAACGTCTCATAGAGATGTTGCTCTTGGATGACCTCAGAAAGACCCCAGGGTCTGATGAAGTAGAAAGAGTGGGTGGGACAGGGAATGAGGAAGGGCCAGGAAGTGAAACCTTCTTTGATCTGGAATCAAACCCTGGCCAGGAGGATCAAAATGATTCTAACCTGGAAAACACAGAACTTCCTTTAGGTGGGGGAGAAGGCCCCAGTGGCCCGCTCTTTACTCCACCAGGAAGAGTACAGAGTTTGCCTAGGAGATCCAGAACTCCCTCTGTGGAGTCTAATCACTCAGGAACTTCTGTAGGGACTTCCATATCAAATAAGAGGGAATCCTCCTATGATAGACAGTGCCAACTTCTGGAGCTTGAGAGAATCAAGCTTAGGCTCAAGAAGGAGCAGTTGGCCCTAGACAGGGAATCCCTAGAGCTCCAGAGAGCTACAAAGAGATTGGGACTAGAGTCCGATGGTGGCAGCAACAGTGTTCCTAGAAGTAGGGAGTATACTCATGGACATAGGAACCTGAACAAGATAGTCCCTCTCTACCAGAGTGGGGATGACATCCACAAATGGATAACTGCACTAGAGAGGGCCTGTAAGGTACAGAGGGTCCCTCAGGAGCAGTGGGCAGCTATCTTGTGGCTCTCCTTTGCTGACAAAGGTAGAGATAAGCTCCTCACTGTTAGAGAAGAGGATGCTGACAATTACTCAGTCTTGAAGAGTGCTCTCATTGATGGGTTTGGCTTAACCACTGAACAATACAGGATTAAGTTCAGAGACACCCAGAAGACACAGACTCAGGCTTGGTTAGACTTTGTAGATTGTGCTACTAAGGCTCTGGAAGGCTGGTTACTTGGCAGTAAAGTGAATGATTTTAAAGGATTGTACAATTTAATTATGAGGGAGCAGATCCTTAATAATTGCCAAAATCAGTTGTTGCATCAGTACCTGGTGGACTCTGATCTGACCTCTCCCCAAGAATTGGGAAAGAAGGCAGACAAATGGGTCAGAACCAGGGTGAAGTAGAAAGCTCAGAACCAAGGTGGTGACTCTACGAAGCAAGATGCTAAGACCTCAGATAAGGGTGGGGAGAAGGGTAAAGACCAGAAGTCTTCACAAGGGCCCCAAAAACCTGCATCTGGGGGGAGTCACAATCAAACAAGGGTAAAGGCAAAAAGAAACCTTGGTGTCATATCTGTAAAGATAAGACCCATTGGACAAAGGATGCCAATTGTCCAAAGGCCAAGGATTCTACTCCTACCACCACTGCCCATAAGGCAACTGTTCCCCCTAGCTCAGTTTCAAGTGGTGGTACACAGAACAAGGGTATAGTAGGCTTAACCTTGGGATCTGAGATGGATTCTGGCCTAGTCAGAATTCCAACTCAGGCGGTGTTAGTCTGTGATGGAAGCATGGATATTGCCTCCTTATTTGTAAGTCCCAGTAACTTGGGCAAGTACAGACAACAGCCTTTAATCAATGGTAAGGAGGCCATGGCATACAGGGACACAGGTGCAAGTGTCACAATGGTGACAAAAGAACTTGTGGGCCCTGACCAGATCATACTTGGTGAGATGTACCAAGTGACCAATGCAAGCAATGTCAGGACAGACCATTCCTTGGCAGTTGTGAATTTCACCTGGGGAGGGGTAACTGGCCCTAAGAAGGTTGTGGTAAGTTCAGACCTCCCTGTAGAATGCTTATTGGGCAATGATTTGGAAACTTCAGCTTGGGCTGAAGTGGAACTCAGGACACATGCAGAAATGCTGGGCATCCCTGCAGATGTGTTTGCCATGACGAGGTCACAGGCAAAAATGTCTTCCACTGAACAGGCCCTGTATCCTGGAATAATGGACCAGGTGCCTTCCAAGAGAAGGAGCAGTAGGGGTAAGGCAGTGTCTTCCCCCTGCCTCAGAGTGAGGATCAGACTCTTGAGGGAGCTGATCTTAGTCCTGAAGAACGAACTGTCTCAGAGGAACTTGAACCTGACCAGGTTGAGTTCTAGGGGACAGGGGGCCCTTCCAGGGCAGATCTGAGTCAGGAGCAGCTGAACTGCCCCTCTCTTGAACCCCTCAGACAGCAAGCTGCTGCTGAGGCTGCTGGGAGTGCCAGTGGGCCCCATAGGATCTACTAGGATGATGGACTTTTATACTCAGAGGGTAGAGATCCCAAGCCATGTGCTACCAGGAGGTTGGTTATACCTCTGAAGTTTAGAGGCTGCCTATTATCAATGGCTCATGATATCCCATTAGCAGGACACTTAGGCCAAAACAAGACCTGGGACAGAATTGTCCCTCACTTTCAATGGCCTCACATGTCAGAGGACACAAAGGAGTTTTGTCACTCCTGTATCACTTGCCAAGCCAGTGGTAAGGCAGGTGGTACTACAAAGGCTCCCCTGATACCACTACCTGTGGTGGGGGTTCCCTTTGAGAGGGTTGGGATTGACATTGTTGGTCCCATGGATCCTCAAACAGCATCTGGGCACAGATTCATACTAGTGGTGGTGGACCATGCCACTGGGTATCCAGAAGCAATACCACTTAGGACTACCACAGCTCCTGTTGTGGCTAGAGCCCTCCTTGGAATTTTTTCCAGAGTGGGTTTCCCTAAGGAGGTAATATCAGACCGTGATGCAAACTTTATGTCTGATTACTTGACTGCAATGTGGAAGGAGTGTGGTGTGAATTACAAATTCACCACCCCTTATCACCCACAATGCAATGGGTTAGTTGAGAGATTCAACAAAACCCTCAAGGGCATGATAAAAGGTCTCCCTGAAAAGCTTAGGCGCAGATGGGACATCCTTTTGCCCTGCCTTCTCTTTGCCTACAGAGAGGTTCCTCAGAAGGGGGTTGATTACAGCCCTTTTGAACTTCTGTTTGAACATCCAGTTAGGGGTCCTTTATGTCTAGTGAAGGAGGGATGGGAGTTACATCTCAAACCACCTAAACAGGATATTGTGGACTATGTACTTGGTCTCCGCTCCAGGATGGCTGAGTACATGAAGAAGGCATCCAAAAACCTTCAGGCTAGCCAGGAATTGCCTGGCATGACCAAAAGGCTGTTGTGACTGTGTATAAGCCAGGATAGAAAGTATGGGTGTTGGAGTCTGTGGTCCCAGCAGCTCTCCAGGACAATTGGAGTGGGCCCCATACTATACTTGAGCAGAAGGGAGAGGTTACCTACCTGGTGGACCTGGGAACTCCCAGGAGCCCCCACAGGGTGCTCCATGTGAACAGGCTCAAGCCATATGTGGACAGGGCAGACATGGGCTTGCTCATGGCTACTAATGAGGGACAGGAGGAAGAGAGTGATCCAGTCCCTGACCTGCTCTCACAGAACCCTGATGATGGTTCAGTTGATGGTGTAGCCTTGGCAGGCAGCCTCACTGACCAGCAGCAAACTGATTGTAGGAAAGTCCTGAATCAGTAAAGACACATGTTTTCACTGACTCCAAGTCAGACTACCTGGTGCAACCATGAGGTGGACACAGGTGACAGTCTGCCTGTTAAAAATAAGATTTACAGGCAACCTGACCATGTCAGGGACTGTATCAGGACTGAAGTCCAGAAGATGTTGGAGCTGGGAGTAATTGAACCCTCAGATAGCCCTTGGGCTAGTCCAGTAGTCCTGGTACCAAAACCTCACACCCAGGGTGGTAAGAGAGAGATGAGGTTCTGTGTGGACTACAGGGGTCTCAATGCAGTCACTAGGACTACTGCCCATCCAATACCCAGGGCAGATGAACTTATAGATACTTTGGCCTCTGCCAAGTTTCTGAGTACATTTGACCTGACAGCTGGTTACTGGC
Source organism: Calotriton arnoldi (assembly GCA_963921515.1). NCBI lineage: Eukaryota > Metazoa > Chordata > Amphibia > Caudata > Salamandridae > Calotriton > Calotriton arnoldi. Next base: position 694,115 of record CAWUFW010003157.1, read on the forward strand.
AAATCAGATTAGCTGAGGATGCAAAACCAAAAACAGCATTTTCAACCCTTAGTGGGCACTACCAATTTGTGGTGATGCCCTTTGGCTTGAAGACTGCACCTGCCATATTTCAAAGGTTGGTGAACAAAGTCCTTACAGGTCTGGAAGCCTATAGTGCAGCTTATCTAGATGATATTGCTGTCTTTAGCTCCACCTGGGAGGATCACCTGGTCCACCTGCGAAAAGTTTTAGAGTCTCTGCAAAAAGCAGGACTCACTATCAAGGCCACCAAGTGCCAGATAGGGCAAATTAAGGTTGTGTAACTAGGCCACCTTGTGGGTGGAGGTCAGGTTCAACCATTACAGAGCAAAATCCAGACCATCATGGACTGGATTCCTCCAACTACCCAGACTCAGGTCAGAGCTTTTTTGGGCCTGACTGGGTCCTTCAGGAGGTTTGTCAAAGTGTATGGATCTATAGTGACCCCTTTGAATGATTTAACTTCCAAAAGAATGCCTAAGAAAGTTCAGTGGACAGTTAGCTGTCAAAAGGCATTTGATGACCTGAAGCAGGCCATGTGCACTGCTCCCATTCTGCAAAGTCCTGATTATTCCAAACAATTCATTGTTCAAACTGATGCATCTGAATTGGGGGTAGGGGCTGTGTTATCACAATTGAATGAAGAGGGTCAGGATCAGCTAGTAGCTTTCATAAGCAGAAGGCTGACCCCCAGAGAGAAACGTTGGTCAGCTATTGAGAGGGAAGCCTTTGCTGTGGTTTGGGCCTTGAAGAAGCTGAGGCCATACTTGTTTGGCACTCACTTCATTGTTCAGACAGACCATAAGCCCCTCATATGGCTAAAACAGATGAAGGGTGAAAACCCCAAACTTTTGAGGTGGTCCATTTCCCTACAGGGGATGGACTATACAGTGGAACATAGACCTGGGAGTAACCATGCCAATGCAGATGGACTCTCCAGATATTTCCACTTAGAACATGAAGACTCAACTGGTCAAGGTTAGTTTAATGTCCTTGCGTTTGGGGGGGGGGGTTGTGTAGGAGAGTAGGATCTGCTTCTTATAGTTACCCCCACTTTTTTCTGATGTCTCACTGTTTTTGGCCTAGTCTGACTGGGATCCTGCTATTCAGGACCCCAGTCTATCTGCTTTCTCCTGTAAATTGCAATACATGTACTTTAGGTACACTCCAGATTGGATACTGGGCTACCCTTATAGGTCCCTAGTATATGGTACACCATGTACCCAGGGCATAGGTACTCCAGAGGCCTCCCATGGGCTGAAGCATGTATTATACCACCCATGAGAGGCCATTCAAAATGACACAACAGGTCTGCTACAGCAGCCTGTGTAAGCTGGTGCTTGCACCACTTACTTAGATATAGGTTCACTATATCTCTCTAAATCACTACACATACAAACCTATCAGTCACCCCTATGGCAGGCCTTATCAATCCTGAAGGCAGGGTGCTGGGTTTTATGTGAGAGGGTGCCCCTGCATAAGTAGGGCCCCTCTGCAGCCTTAGGAGACCATTCTCCGGGATTGTCTGTGATGCAGCCAACCATATATGTTTAAGTGCATTATAACCTCGCGGTAAATGCTAACTCTAAAACGGCTGCATAGAAACATGTCGTGTTTGGTGTCAAACACCTTGGAATCATACCTCCCTGCCAGTACTGGCGGGGGAGGTATGATTCCACCCTTGTAGAACTACTACTATGGGTCACCGGTCTACCCGGTACCAGCTTTCTATACCTGGGCAGCACAAAATGGATGCTGCCAGCCACAGACACGAGTCTGCCCTCCTGCTGCTGAGCCAAGCTCGAGCAGAGGAAGGCCTGACAATAGGTTTCCTGTCACAGGGAGGTGTGACCACCTCCAAGACAGGGTTTAGTGTATTGGGGCTGGGTGGGTGCACTCTTAGAGTGCCAGAAAGTCTGCACTGGGGGCACATTTGGTGTCCCCGTGCATAGTCCAGCTCAAACCAGTTCTGGGAGCCATTTGCTCCTGCTCTGGCATGAAACTGGACGAAGAACATGGGTGTAGCCACCCCTCTGTCCTGCCCCTCCCCTAGGAGGGTCCCCAGTCAGTCCAACCCCTTCACTGGGTATAAAGTGGGAAACCTGATCACAGGACTTTAGATTATACCGGGACAAGACTCTGCAAAGAAACCAAGTACTTCGACGGTCTACACTTCGCTGGACGACAGAAGAATCTCCCTTGGAGTAAAGGAGTTACTCCCCTGCAGCAGCAGGCACCTAAGCGCATCTGACCGGCTTGCATCTCCAGAGCTCCTGCGGACTCCGAAGATTTCTGCAACACAGGAGGTGGGTTTCCGAAGGTCCCCGAGATAGATCTGACCTCTCAGCGATTCTGAGACCAGTATCCCTCGTGGGGGCCGTGCAACCCGTACTCCTGTGCACCACGTCTATTTGCAATAGTTGGCGATTCCTGAGCTTGTGCATTGGACTACGTGTAGTCCCGACTCCGAGCACCATTTGCACCGAAGATATCTGGCCTCCACTCCACGAGTGCTCTGTGGGCTGGTGCTTTGTGAATTTGCTCGAGGTCTCCTCGCGATCCCTGGTCCGTTGGCCTGTGGGTCCTGGCGAGGGTCATCTCTTTTTGTTCTTGGGCTTCCCTAGTTGCTCCAGATGTGCCCTGACTCTCCATTGCTTGAAGAGTCCCCTGGACCTTGCTGGTCCACACCGTAACCTGTTTCCTCTGCCTGCGTGGGTTGCCATTGCCAAGGCTTGTTGGTGCTCCAGCCGGACACCGATGCCTCAGCTCTCGACATCCTTCGTGGGACAGCTCACCTCCGGACCCTGGTTGTCGTCAACATCTCCTGGTCCCCGTGGCTGCAGAGACAAACATCCTTTCTCTTCACCTGAAGCACCTGACATCGGTGGGCATTCGACTACCGAGCCCCTGGTCACCTGAAGTGACCCAGACTCTGTCCCCTCTGCTTTCAGGTTCTTCTCACCTCGGATCCAGGCTTGGATTCCATCAGACACTCTTCGCCTTCCTGGCAGCAGTACTTTCTTGCAGCTCTCCATTGAAAACGACAGAGGTTTCCGACACCACTTGACCCCTATGCACCCGGCTCCTCTGGGATAGGTAACACGGGTACCTCAAGGGTGCTGGCCTTAGAACCTCTTATGTTCCAAAGGGTTTGCTTGAAGTCCTCATAGAAGTGTCCTTAAACTGTAATTTTCCAACCGCGACTTTCCCATAGAGTTGCACGGAGCACGCAGTTGTGTTTCCTCACTGCACCCGTCCTCCGTGGGCGCCCTGTGTCACTGCCTTGGGTAGTTCCTTGGGGTCCCAGCGATTCTACGTCCTCTAGGCACTGTGTCTATTGAAGTCGTTGTTGTTATACCATTTTTTTAGTATATGGTTCGGTCTCCCCCTGGAGCCCGTTGTACATTTTGCTACTTACGTATGTTCTATTGATTAAGTATTGTGTGCTTTATGTTCTAATCTCATGTAGAGGTTAGTAGAGAGTGTTTTAGTAATAAATACATATTTTTACATAACACTTGTGTGGTTCTCCTTTCATTTAGTCATTCAGGAGGTGATATTCTGGTAAAACAAGCTGCTTTACATTCCTTCAAGATTAAGCCTGAAGGATGCTCTCCACAGCTACCAAGAGGATAGCTTTCTAAAGGTTATCTTTGACCTCATACATCATAAGGGTCGTTTGGACTGGTGCAAGGTGCCCACTTTAATTAGTGGACAGCATATACCAGGCCAACTTCTCACAGTTTTCTCTATATTTCTATGATATTGGTGCAAAATACACTTTATGGTCCCTACACGTGGTATGTCATGAATCTGTGTTATATCCGACATAAAGACGGATATTGATGTATTAAGCACAACTTCATAAATAAAAGGTTTGGCACTTCGTATGCAGGTCATATTGAGCATCTACTCACACAGTTGGTAGATCTATTATCATGAGTCTCTTGGTAGACACACTAGGCAGGGAGAAAGATACAGGTTCAACTTGCAAATGAGATACGATCATAATTTATATTTGACATGTGGTCACTCAGTGATCTATATATTGTTTAGTTACTACACATGGTTAAGTCCACTTTATCTACATCCACCAATTGTATTATAGTGAACACCAGGGGATGTCGTCATTAAGTCCTGTAGTGTGACTCTTAGTGCGGAACACCCACCATTTTTCTCTCCTAAATAGGATTCTCTCTAAGGGACCCATTAGTGTGTCTTATTTTGGTTTGTCCAGGACCACCCAAGATAGATCGTCCTCCATGTGGCCCATTTCCAGGAAGTGTCTAGTCAGTCGTGTGTTTGACTTTTTACATCTGATAGAGCTGCGATGCTCAACAATCCAATGTTTGACTCTACGTGTGGTCATGCCAATATACTTGAGTGAGCATGGGCATGTGATCATATAAATAATACCCCATGAATTGCAATTAGTATGGTTGGTCAATTGCCAAGGTGTCTGTAAGCCCAGTTCTAGTTGTTTGGTATGTTGTGTGAACGGACACACCGAACATGACCCACACGGGAAATGTCCTACCACAGGGGGTCCTCTCCACAATGATTGTTGCCTCTCTTGCATTTGTCTACATCTTGGTCGTGTATGAACCAGTAGGTCTTTAAGGTTACTACTCCGTTTGAGAGCAAATAAAGGTCTGTCTAGAGACAGCTCTCCTATGTTTAGGATATGGAGTTCTTGTTTATTGCTTTCTTGATGGTGTCCGTCAAGTGGCTAAATGTGGTCACACACACCAATCTGTTTGTCTTTTCTTTGTGGTGTGTCTCCAGAAGAGCCTCCCTATTATTATTATGTGCTCTCTTGGCAGCTCCTCGTACAAGGTGATCAGGGTAATGGCGTGTCTGTAACTCGCTGCTCAGATTTCTGGCATGTTGCTTATACTTCTCTACCTCCGTGCAGTTTCTCCTCAGCCTTAAGAATTGACCCACAGGGAGATTGTTCAGCAGTGCACGGGGATGAAAGCTAGAGTAGCTCAGTAGAGAGTTGCGTGCCATGGGCTTCTGGAAAAGTTCAGTGTTAATTCTGCCATCTTTGGGACAAAGACCGAAGATCCAAGAAAGAGACCTCTGCAGCACTCGATTCACCAGTGAACCGTAAGTTCCGGTCTCGATTATTTAACCAACCTGAAAAGGCATCAAGGGACATCTTGTCTTCTTCCCAGATGACCAGAATGTCATCTATATACCGCCTCAATAACTTCAGGTTTTGTTTTAAAAAAATGGATTCGTGACAGAGTAAATGTTCTTGGTCTCAAAACCATGTATGTATAAATTGACCATGCTTGGGGCACATGTGCTGCCCATAGAAGTTCCAGTGGTTTGCCAGTATAACTGACCCTCAAACATGAAGAAATTTTCTTTCAATGCCAGCTTAGCACAATGCATTATGAAGGAGTTAGGTGTCTGGTCCTGGCGAGGGTATCGTTCGAGAAGATGGTATATGGTATCCAAGGTGTCATCCTGAGGAATATTAGTATACAATGATTCAACATCATATGTAACCATCGGGTTAGAGTGTGGGTCAATGGATACTGTTTCCAGAAGCAATAACACATGCTTGGTGTCCTGAAGGTAAAATGGCATGTCGACCTCAGGATACCCTCAGGCAAGCAGCCCTCCACGAAAGCAAGCTGGTTCCCCCCTGTCCTCCAAGAGTCCAGGCGCACCTGCACATGGCTCAAGAAAAAATGGGAGGAGCAGGAAGATCATGGCAGACCACGCAGCCTTCAAAACCGCCATCACCGCACACCACCACCTCATCAGAATAACAAAGAAAGCAGCCATCAAAGAACACATTAACCCTAACACACACAAACAGCAAAGAACTCTGCGCCTTGGTCAAAGAATTCGCTAAACCCAGCACAGAGACAGCAGACATCCCCCGTCTCAAGACCTCTGCGACAACCTCTCCACCTTCTTCCACCACAAGGTCAAGGAGATCTACAACAGCTTCGCAACCCAAGACCCACCCACCCCACCCGCAACCACAGCACCGAATGGCTCCAGTACCCATCAGACCTTGTCCAACTGGACTACCCTCACCTCTGATGACACCTCCAGGATCATGAAGAGCATCCACTCTGGAGCCCCCTCGGATCCCTGCTCTCACCGCATCTTTAGCAGACCCGGCTCCTCCATCGCACCTGAACTCTGCTGCACTATAAACTAATCCATCGAGTCTGCAACCTTCCCGGAAGACTGGAAGCACACCGAGATCAACCCCCTGCTGAAGAAACCTTCTGCCGACCCAACGGATATCAAAAACTACAGACCCTCTCTCTGCTCCCCTTCCCAGACAAAGTCATCGAGAAAGCCATCAACACCCAACTTTCCGAGTTCATCGAAGCGAACAACACTCTGGACCTCTCCTAATCGAGCTTCAGAAGCAACCACAGCACTGAGACCACTCTCCTTGCCGCTACAGATGACATCCGCACCCTTCTCAACTGAGGCGAGACTGCAGCCCTCATCCTCCTGGACCTCTTGGCTGCCTTCAACACCGTCTTCCACCAAACCCTTTGTGCTAGACATCACGATGCCCGCATCCGTGACAAAGGCCTAGAATGGATCGGCTCCTTCCTCACCGGCCGAACGCAGGGTCAGACTTTCACCATTTAACTCAGAACCCACAGAGATCAGCTGTGGAGTGCCTCAAGGATCCTCCCTGTGCCCCACCCTCTTCAACTTCTACATAGCCCCACTTGCAGCCATCTTCAGAAGCCACGGACTCAACATCGTCTCCTACACCGATGAAACAAATCTGATTCTCTTCCTCACGGACAAACCCCAGCCGCCAACAGTAACTTCCACAACAGGATGAAGGCAGTTGTCACCTGGATGAAGGACAGCTGCCTCAAGCTTAACTCAGACGAGACCAAAGTCCTCATACTAGGCTCCTCCTCCTCTGCCTGAGACCACTCTTGGTGGCTCGCAGGACTCGGAATCCCCCCACACCCATGGACCACACACAAAAGCTCTGAATCATCGCATGACTCCTCGCTCTCAATGAACCGCCAAATCAATGCCGTTTCGGGCTCCTCCTTCCACACGCTTGGCCTTCTTCGTAAGATCTTCAAATGGATCCCCACCGAGTCCAAGAAAACAGTCACCCATGCGCTCATCATCAGCAGACTCGACTACGGCAATGCACTCTACGCCTGCAATACCCAGAAACTCCAAATAAACTACAGACCTTCCAGAACGCCTCCACTAGACTCATCCTGAACATCCCACGCGGCAACCACATCACCGGCCACCTAAGAGACCTTAAATGTCTAAATGTCAACAAAATATTCACATTTAAGCTTCTCATGCACGCCTACGAAGCTCTCCACAACACGGGGCCTGCATACCTCAACCACCGCCTCTCCTTCTAAACTACCACCAGACATCTCCTATATGCCCAACTGGCCATGGCCAAAATCCCATGGAAACAAAGATCACGGCGGGAGGAAGATCCTTCTCCAGCCTCGCTGTGAAGACCTGGAACTCCCTGCCTCTGCACCTCAGACAATCACCATCGCTGCTGCAAATCAGGAAGGACCTCAAGACCTGGCTCTCTGACTGAACCACAGACCCACCCCCTCATTCAGCACATTGAGACCCTTAGAGGTGAGTAGTCAGGTTTTATAAGATTACTTTTTGATTTATTGAAACAGATGTCATGTGCCAGTGTGTGCTCACCAACAATCAATGTGTGCCACTGTGTACCCATCCACAGCCAGTGCGTGCTAGTGTGTGTATCCTGCTCTACTGCCACTGACTTCAGGAACAGCGCTCAGCCAGGGGCTGAAGGGGTGGGCATTTTCTCCATGCAAGCTTTAATGCAGCCTGCATGGAGAACGGGGAAAGTGCACATGACTGGTTTGGGCAGCCCGAGAGGGCCGACCAAACAGTCATTGCACACTTAGGAGTGGGCAAACCACTCCTCCCCTGTTGCGATAGCAGAGCAACCCCGAATCCTGCTGCCCGCCCTCCTGCAAAGCAGCAGGACACGAAGCATAAAATGTTAATAACTCTAAGTTATTATCATTTTATGTTTCTACTTGGCACTGCTTGTCAGCAGTGCAGCCACACACCTCTGCCATAGGAGAGGAGCAGCCACTGTGTGAGTGTGTCCGAGTATGCACCCATCCACAGCCAGTTTATGCTAGTGTGTACCCACAAACAGATTGCATATGAGAGTGTGGGCCCACCCACAATCAAAGTGTGCCACGGTGTACCCTACCACAGCCTGTGTGTGCTAGTGTGTACCCACAGGTAATCAGTGTGGGTCAGTGTGTGCCCACCCAAAATCAATGTGTGCCACTGTGTTCCCATCCAGAGCCAGTGCATGCTAGTGTGTACCCACAGGTAGTTGGTGAGTGCCAGTGTGTGCCCACCCACAATCACTGTGTGCCACTGTGTACCAATACACAGCTAGTGCGTGATAGTGTGTACCCACAGGTGGTCGGTGTGTTCCAGGGTGTGTCTACCCACTATGAGTGTGTGCCAGTGTGCACCCATGCAGAGCCAGTTCCTGCCAGTGTGCACCCACAAACAGATGGCATGTGACAGTGTGTGCCCTCCCCCAATCAAAGTGTGCCACTGTGTACCCATCCATAGCCAGTGTGTGGTAGTGTGTACCCACAGGTAGTCAGTGGGGACCAGTGCATGCCCACCCAAAATCAATCTGTGCCACTGTGTGCCCATGCTATTGTGTACCCACAGGTAGTCAGTGTGTCCCAGTGTGTGCCCACCCAGAATCAATGTGTGCCACTTTGTACCCACCCTAGCCAATGCGTGCTGGTGTGTACCCACAGGCAATCAGTGTGGGCCAGTGAGTGCCCACCCAAAATCAATGTGTGCCACTGTGTACCCATGCTAGTGTGTTCCCACAGGTTGTCGGTGTGTACCAGTGTGTAGCCACCCACAATTAATGTGTTCCACTGTGTACCCATCCGAAGCCAGTGCGTACTGGTGTGTACTCAAAGGTAGTCGGTGTGAGTCAGTATGTGTCCACCCAAAATCAAAGTGTGCCACTGTGTACCCATTCACAGTGAGTGCATGCTAGAGTGTACCCACAGGTAGTCAGTGTGTGCCAGTGTGTGCCCACCCACAATCAATGTGTACCACTGTGTCACCATCCACAGCCAGGGCATGCTAGAGTGTACCCAAAGCAGAAGGCATGTGCCAGTGTGTGCCCATCCACAATTAATGCGTGCCACTGTGTACCCATCCAGTGCATGCTAGTGTGTACCCATAGGCAGATGGCGTGTGCCAGTGTGTGACCTCCCAAAATCAAAGTGTGCCACTGTGTACCCGTCCATAGCAAGTGCGTGCTAGTGTATACCACCAGGTAGTTGGTGTGTGCCAGTGTTTGTCTACCCACAATCAATGTGCACCACTATGTACTCATCCACAGCCAGCTCTTGCTAGTGTGTACCCACAGGTAGTCAGTGTGCCACTGTGTTTCTACTCACAATCAATGTGTGACACTGTGTACCCATCCACAGCAAGTGCGTGCTACTGTGTACACACATGTAGTTAGTGTGTGCCAGTGTATGCCCACCTACAATCAATGTGTTCCACTGTAGACCCATTCACAGCCAGTGTGTTCTAGTGTGTTCCCACAGGCAGATGGCATGTACCAGTGTGTGCCCACCTACAATCAAAGTGTGCCACTGTGTACCCATCCACAGCCAGTTCGTGCTAGTGTGTATCAACAGCTATTCGGTGTGTGGCAGTGTGTACACTCACACAATCAATGTGCACCACTGTGTACCCATACACAGGCAGGGCGTGCTAGTGTGTATTACCAGGTATTCTGTGTGTGCCAGTGTGTGTCAACCCACAATCAATGTGCTACACTATGTACCCATCTACAGCCAGTGCGTGCTATTGTGTACTCATAGGTAGTCAGTGTGTGCCAGTGTTTGCCCGCCCACAATCAATGTGTGCCACAGTGTACCCATCCACAGCCAATGCGTGCTAGTGTGTATCCAGAGTCAGGTGGAATGTGCCAGTGTTTGCCCACCAACAATCAAAGTGTTCCACTGTGTACCCATTCACAGCCAGTGAGTGCTAGTCTGTAACCAAAGGTAGTTGGTGTGTGCCAGTGTGTGTCCACCCACAATCAAAGTGTGCCACTGTGTACCCATTCACAGCCAGTGCGTACTAGTGTGTACCCACAGGTAGTCGGTGTCTGTCCACAAACAATCAATGTGTGCCACTGTGTACCCATCCACAGCCAGTGCGTGCTAGTGTGTACCACCAGGGAGTCAGTGTGTGCCAATGTGTGTGTACCTACTAGTCGATGAGTGCCACTGTGTTTCTACCCACATTCAATGTTGACACTGTGTACTCATCCGCAGCCAGTGTGTGCTAGTGTGTACCCACAGTTAGATGGTGTGTGCCCACCCACAATAAATGTGTGCCTCTGTGTACCCATCCACAGCCAGTGCATGTCAATGCATACCCACAGGCAGATTGCATGTGCCAGTGTGTGCCAACCCACAATCAATGTGTACCACTATGTACTCATCCACAGCCAGTGCGTGCTAGTGTGTACCCACAAGTAGTCGATGTGTATCACTGTGCTTCTACCCACAATCAATGTTTCACACTGTGTACCCATCCACAGCCAGCGCGTACTAGTGTGTACCCACAGGTAGTCGGTGTGTTCCAGTATGTGCCCACCCACAATCAATGTGCGCCACTGTGTACCCATCCACAGCTAGTGCATGCTAGTGTGTACCACTAGGTAGTCAGTGTGTGCCAATGTGTGTGTACCTACTAGTCGATGTGTGCCACTGTGTTTCAACCTACAATCAATGTGTGACACTGTGTACCCATCTGCAGCCAGTGGGTGCTAGTGTGTACCCACAGTTAGATGGTGTGTGGCAGTGTGTGCCCACCCACAATCAATGTGTGGCTCTGTGTACCCATCCACAGCCAGTTTGTGTCAATGCATACCCACAGGCAGGCAGATGGCATGTGCCAGTGTGTGCCAACCCACAATCAATGTGTGCCACTATGTACCCATCCACAGCCAGCGCGTACTAGTGTCTACCCACAGGTAGTCAATGTGTACCACTGTGCTTCCACCCACAATCAATGTTTCACACTGTGTACCAATCCACAGCCAGCGCGTACTAGTGTGTACCCACAGGTAGTCGTGTGTTCCAGTATGTGCCCACCCACAATCAATGTGCCCCACTGTGTACCCAACCACAGTCATTGGTGGTGAGGTGTACCCACAAACAGATGGCATGTGCCAGTGTGTGCCCACCCACAATCAAAGTATGCCACTGTATACCCATTCACTGCCAGTATGTTCTATGTACCCCAAAGTAGATGCATGTGCCAGTGTGTGCCCAACCGCAATGTGTGCCACTATGTACCCATGCACAGCCACTGAATGCTACTTTGCACCCACAGGTAGTCAGTGTGTGCCAGTGTGTGTCTGCACTCTATGAGTGTGTGCCAGTGTGTACCAAACCATAGCTGATGGGTGGTAGTGTGTACCCACAAAGAGATGACATGTGCCAATGTCAGCCCACCCACAATCAAAGTGTGCCATGGTGTACCCATCCACAGCCAGTGCATGCTAGTGTGTACCCACAGGTAGTCGGTGTGTGCCAGTGTGCACCCACACACAATCAATGTGTGCCACTGTGTACCTATCCATAATCAGTTCGCGCTAGTGTGTACCACGAGGTAGTCGGTGACTGCCAGTGTGTGTCTACCGACAATCAATGTGGGCCACTATGTACCCATCCACAGCCAGTTTGTGCTAGTGTGTACCCACAGGTAGTCAGTGTGTACCAGTGTGTGCCCACCCACAATCAGTGTGTGCAACTGTGTACTCATCCACAGGAAGTGCGTGCTAGTGTGTACACACAGGTAGCCGATGTGTGTCACTGTGTTTCTACCCACAATCAATGTGTGACACTGTGTACCCATCCCCAGCCAGTGTGTGCTAGTGTGTACCCACAGGTAGTCGGTGTGTGCAAGTGTATGCCCACCCACAATGAATTTGTTCCACTGTGTACCTATCCGCAGCCAGTGTGTGCTAGTGTGTACCCTCAGTTCGATGGCGTGTGCCTATGTGTGCCCACCCACAATCAATGTGTTCCTCTGTGTACCCATCCATAGCCAGTGTGTGTCAATGCATACCCACAGGCAGATAGCATGTGCCAGTGTGTGCCGACCCACAATCAATGTGTGCCAGTATGTACCCATCCACAGCCACTGTGTGCTAGTGTGTATCCACAGGTAGTCAGTGGGTGCGAGTGCGTGCCCACCCCATATCCATGTGTGCCACTATGTACCCATTCACAGCCAGTGCGTGCTAGTGTGTACCCATAGGCAGATGGCCTGTGCCAGTGTGTGACCTCCCAAAATCAAAGTGTGCCACTGTGTACCCATCCACAGCCAGTTCATGCTATTGTGTATCCACTGGTATTCAGTGTGTGGCAGTGTGTGTCCACCCACAATCAAAGTGTGCCACTGTATCCATTCACAGCCAATGCATACTAGTGTGTACCCACAGGTAGTCAGTGTGTGCCAGTGTGTGCCCATCCACAATCAATGTGTGCCACTGTGTATCCAATCCACTGCCAGTGCATTCAAGTGTGTACCCCACAGCAGATGGCATGTGCCAGTGTGTGCCCACCCACAATCACTGTGTGCACTGTGTACCCATCCACTGCCAGTGCATGCTAGTGTGTTCCCACTGGTAGTCAGTGTGTGCTAGTGTGTGTCTACACACTATGAGTCTGTGCCAGTGTGTACCCAACCATAGCTGATGGGTGATAGTGTTTACCCACAAAGAGATGACGTGCCAATGTGCCACGAAGTACCCATCCACAGCCAGTGCATGCTAGTGTGTACCCACAGATAGTCGGTGTGTGCCAGTGTGTGACCACACACAATGAATGTGTGTCACTGTGTACCCATCCATAGTCAGTACGTGTTAGTGCGCACCCACAGGCAGATGGCATGTGCCAGTGTGTGCCCACCCACAATCAATGTGTGCCACTGTGTACCCATTCACAGCCAGTGCATGGTAGTGTGTACCCATAGGCAGATGGCGTGTGCCTGTGTGTGACCTCCCAAAATCAAAGTGTGCCACTGTGTACCCATCCACAGCCAGTTCATACTAGTTTGTATCCACAGGTATTCAGTGTGTGGCAGTTTGTACCCTCACACATTCAATGTGTGCCACTGTGTACCCATACACAGCCAGTGAGTGTTAGTGTGTACCACCATTTAGTCGGTGAGTGCCAGTGTGTGTCAACACACAATCAATGTGCGCCACTATGTACCCATCCACAGTCAGTACATGCGATTGTGTACCCATAGGTAGTCAGTGTGTGCCAGTGTTTGCCCACTAACAATCAAAGTGTTCCCCTGTGTAACCATCCACAGCCAGTGCGTTCTAGTGTGTAACCACCAAGTAGTCGGTGTGTGCCAGTGTGTGTCCACCCACAATCAAAGTGTGCCACTGTGTACCCATGCACAGCCAGTGCATACTAGTGTGTACCCACAGGTAGTCGGTGTGTGCCCACAAAAAATCAATGTGTGCCACTGTGTACCCATCCATAGCAAGTGCGTGCTAGTGTATACCACCAGGTAGTCGGTGTGTGCCAGTGTGTGTCTATCCATAATCAATGTGTGCCACTATGTACTCATCCACAGCCAGCTCTTGCTAGTGTGTACCCACAGGTAGTCAGTGTGTCCCAGTGTGCACCCACCCGCAATCAATGTGTGCAACTGTGTACCTATCCACATCAAGTGTGTGCTAGTGTGTACACACAGGTAGTCGATGTGTGCCACTGTGTTTCTACCCACAATCAATGTGCACTACTGTGTACCCATACACAGCCAGTGTGTGCTAGTGTGTACCACCAGTTAGTCTGTGTTTGCCAGTGTGTGTCAACCCACAATCAATGTGCGCCACTATGTACCCATCCACAGCCAGTGCGTGCTACTGAGTACCCATAGGTAGTCAGTGTGTGCCAGTGTTTGCCCACCCACAGTCAATGTCCACAGCCAATGCATGCTAGTGTGTATCCAGAGTCAGGTGGCATGTGCCAGTGTTTGCCCACCAACAATCAAAGTGTTCCACTGTGTACCCATCCACAGCCAGTACATGCTAGTGTGTACCCACAGGTAGTCAGTGTGTGCCAGTGTGTGTCTATCCACTATGAGTGTGTGCCAGTTGTAGGAAAGGTCCCCTTTTTGCATGGTTACCCCCTACATTTTGCCTGACATCTGATGCACTTTGACTTGATGTGCCCTGGGTCCCTGACAATCAGTTTCCCAGGGCCTTTTTTTCCCCCCAAACTGTAGCCTTATACCTACAATTGATACATATCTGGCCAACGGTAAGCCCCTTGTAAAAGGTACCATGGGTTCCCAGGGCACTGTGACCAGGGAAGGCCTCTAAGGGCTGCAGCACCTATTGTGCCACCCTTAGAGACCCTGAACCCTAACACCACAGACTGCCATTGCAGGCTGCATGTTTTTGTGCAGAGAAAAGTAAAGAGTCGACATGGCACACATCCCTGCCTGCAACCCACTGCCTATGGTATACGTAAGTCACCCCTCTAGCATGGTGCACTAGCCCACAGGTGAGGGTACAGTGACATGAGCCATGTCCCCCACCATGTCTAAGTCCATTCTTAGACATATTAAGTGCAGTAAAGCCATTAAGAGTATATGGTCTGGGAGTTGGTCACTATGAACTTCACAGCTCCATAATGGCTTTACTGAAATATGGGAAGTTTGGTTTCAAACTTCTCAGCACATTAAACCCACACTGATGCCAGTGTGGGATTTTATGTAAAATGCACTCAGAGGGCATCTTAGAGATCCTAGAGACCCAGCCCTGGTGTGGTTCCTGAATAGCTACCTGCCATTTGCCACCACCAGACAGGTTTCTGGACCCCTGGGTAGTGGGCCTCCGCTCTCTGGTTCCAGAAACAAAGCCCATCCTGGGCAGAAGTGTCATGCCTCCTCCCCCAGGGTAGGCTGGGTCCACGAAGGGGAAGCTTCAAAGGCCTGCTGCCTTTGTAAGCTGTCACTGCCTTCTGCTGCCCCCAGCAACTGGCTCCCACCAGTTCTGACCCCCACTTGGGTGGGAGAATAAGCGGGAAAACCAAGTAAGGAGGAGAGGTGTGCCCACCTTTGCCAACCCCACCCCTCAGGTGGGGGAGGCGAGGTGAAGCACACATCTCAGTCCCTTCCATCTTGAAGAGGAGGGGAGCCAGCCAATTACGGAAAAGCTCATGACCCCCTCCCACTGGAGGGTGGCATGATTTGGGGTGTACCCACCCCAATGAAGGGACCCATTGGTTCCGACCTGGCACCCCTGTAGATGCCCCTAAATATAGTATTTATGGGCAACCCTGAACCCATACTCCAATATCTTTGGATATCCTTATCCTCTAGGATAAGGCAGAGGGAGATTACCACATCCTGACAGAGTTTAAAGAAGACCAGAGTTTCCCAGGAGAATTCTCAAGGCAGCGGTTGCTTATATGTGATAAGATTGTAAACAGGAGTTTGCAACTGATCTGACTTTCTCTCGCTCTCCATTGTGTAAAAGAGTCTAGTGGGGCCTCCACAGCCCTGAGAGCCGTACATATATATATAAAATAGGAAATCAAGAAGGATTAAGAACACTCAAACCAAAGTTGATTTGAGCAGGAGGTCAAAATCGACCATTACCTGAGGTAAGGAATGGCGGAGGGCCTTGCTTTTGATGAAGACGTAATAACGTCAATCTTATCGGCACCTTCCCTAATCTGTGAATCATCACTAACACAAACGAACCAAAACACTGGTGACTGGGAATCACTCACTGAACTGAAGCGCACTCAACTCAAAACACTCTTACATGGAGCCATTATAACCGAAAAGCTTCGGGGGAACATAGCTCCCAACGGCCTAATTGTCTCCAATGCACCCCGCATTTTTTTGAATGAGCCAGGGTTCAGACGCAGCTGGTCTCTCATAGCACGGAAATGCACGAGAGACTGGCTGGTCCTGATCATACAAATAGCAAAGAGACTGCCTGATGCCCTCCTGGTCGAAATCAAGACCATGGAAAACGGGCTAAAAGCACAGATGACGATTGCAACCTATAAGGAGAAACTAGAGGACAACAATAAAATCATCAATGAACTCAAAGAATATCTAACGCAGGCGAAGATAAACAAATTCCAAAAAGCTCTGAAACGGTTTACTTTTGAAGGCACCTTCCCCTATTCAAAAGCGGACTACAGTCCAAGCGAAACGGACAAATCTGACTATTCCAACATGGATAGTACAGGCTCCGGGAGATACTCTAGCGATTCCTCAGGAGAAGGACAAAATCGAACATGGAATATGAAGAAAAGAGGGGGACGCTCTTGGAGAAATAGGGGCCAATACCAACCTACAGGCCCATTTCAACCACAACCATACGGATGGGGCCCTACGTTCAGCCACCATTTCAACCTCCACAGTTTGGTTACCAGTGGCAACCGTTCCAGGTGCCTTTTTTAGGGAGAGGCCCAAACCAGGGGAGAGGAAGACGGAGAGGTCGAAGAGTGCATTGGCAACCCCAACAACAGGAACCGACGATGCAGGAAACACGACCAAGCACCAGCAGAAGCCCTCATGAATCAATCAATCAATCAATCAATCAATAAGGGGAATTGTAAGAGCACTACTCACCCGTGAGGGTCTCAAGGCGTTGGGGGGGTGAGGGGAGTTAGCAGCTCTGTTCAGTCAAAGAGCCAGGTCTTGAGTGTCTTCCTGAAGATGTTCAGGGAGGGGGCGCGTTTGATGTCGATCGGGAGCTCGTTCCAGGAATAATCAACTTAAGTGAGATAACACTCACAGAAACTCAACAAACAGTACTCAACAAGGGACGGGGCTTCGTCCCTACGGCAAAATCAAATCTATTTGATTTAAGAATTGAATTGGCATGCATATAGGAATCTATAAGGGACACTGGGATACATAGATGGGATGGGGTAGGAGAATGGGTTGACGTTGGGCATAGTGTTCGTAGGCCCCTGTTATGTCAGAAAGGATGATATCTTACAAAATGTACCATGTGATGATGTTTATGTAATATCAAATGCGAATTGTGGTAAAGCTGTTTACTGACACTGATGTTTCTTTAATAAAAAGAAGTTTAAAAACAAAAAATTGAATTGGCAGAATTCTTACGGAGATTAAGACTGTCTGTCTTTTTTGCAGACAAAAACATACTACCTCAAGAAGAGGAGGATAAGAATACCGGCCTGAGAAAAAAATCGAACTTCAATCCACTAAACCACACAATGCCACCAGCTTTATTAGCTTTCGAAAAAACAGTAACCCTGGAAGTAGATAATCTCAAGGACAAAGACAGACATGTGTTTACCAACCTCACAACAGCAGAAGGCAACGCTATCAAGGAGATTGACAGCATGAAAGACATCATTATAAAACCGGCGGACAAAGGAGGGGCAACAGTGGTAATGCCCCTGGAGATGTACCGAAATGAGTGCAAGAAACTCCTGAATGACCCCCGCTACTATAGAGTACTACACCGAGATCCTACAAAGGAAACCATGGACTCAATCCAGACAATGGTGAATGAGGCAAAAGAGAGGGATTGGATTACAACACAAGAGGCAGCATTTCTAAAAGAGGAAAACCCTCGCACACCTTACTTTTACATTCTATGTATACCAGCATACCGCAAGAGGCATTCCTAAAGGCAATAGAGACCATATAGAGAAGAGAGGAATGGGAATCTATCACAGTAAGGAGGTTCATCCTAGATTGTGCAAAAATGGCCCTAACCAAGAACCACTTTAAATTTGAGGGAGACTTTTATTTACAGACCCATGGAACATCGATGGGTAGTACCTTTGCCCCAAGCCTAGCCTGCCTTTATGTCCATGACTTCGAGATGAAACACATCTATGATAACAACAACCCTTTTAACACTAAGGTACTAGTGTGGAAGGGGTTAATAGACAACATCTTCCTGATTTGGGGAGGCTCGAAACAGAAGCCACTAAATGTTTGACCTGGTTGAACACCAGAGGCAAATATCTGAACTTCACCATGACAATAAGCAGGGAATCTATCACCTTTCTTGACCTGAAGATCTGGTCTGAAAATGAGGCACTTAAAACAGAGGTGTTCAACAAACCGACTGATGTGAACAATCTCCTCCGCTATGATAGCTTCCACCCAAAAGCCCTTAGGGATAACCTACCAGTAGGTCAGTTCCTGAGACTGAGTAGGAACAGCACTGAGAAACAAACCTACGAGGAACACGCAGAACTGCCGGCAAAAAAACTCGAAGAAAAATCTTACCCCAAACGTCTGGTGAAGAGGGCGATCAAGAGAGCGAAACATAATCCAAGAGAAACACTACTTGAGACACACGCAAAGCCCAAAAACACCAGGGTAGTATGCGTAACCACCTATGGCACAGAATCCAATGCAGTAAAAAGTATAATACTGCGACATTGGAAAACTCTGAACTCTGCATCACTGAGACTAGAGAAACAATGTTTGCGTTTAAGAGAGGGAAATCCCTGAGGGACTCAGTGGTACATACTCGTCCACGACAGACAAATGAGGAGAACCGCACACTGCAAACAATGTGGAGCCTACCTGAAGTAGTGGGCCATTTCCCATGTGGTAGTTGCAACGTCTGCCCCCTAACCAAGGCAAGCAAGGAGGTGGATCTGGGGCTAAGAACCCCATGGAAACTAAAAAAATATACAAACTGCAACAGCAGCAATGTTGTATATGTTATCACATGCAAATGCCAACTTAGGCATGACGACACGTAAAATTAAAACACGTATCAATAAACACCGGAGTACCTTCCGGTGTGAAAAAACCATCACAAAATAGATGCGTCATTTCCAAACATCTGGCCACACAGAGAACGATTTCACCTGGACTGTGATAGAGAAATTACCCACAACCGTAAATGACAAACAACTACTAAAACTGGAACAAAGATGGATTTACCGCCTCTCAAGCACCACCAGGGGATTGAATGAAGAGATACCCTGGACAACTCTAACATAAATCTGCAAATATGCGAAGTTATATGTAGCATGGACTAGGGTCTATAAGATGCAACAAATGAGTAAACACAGTCAAAAATGAAACACACGGTCATAACCCAGTGACTTTATTGAGATCGACAACAGTGTGTCAGGGTTCGTAAAACAAAAAAACACATTAACTAATAGAGTTTTCAGAACCAACGAGGTGCGCTGGCCTCATCATTCTTTCCGATAGAGAATGCCTTTTTTTGAAAAAAAGTCTTCACTTAAAAAACTGGATCAACATAACACACAGTCACCCTAATAATGACCTTTATAGATACACCTCCAAGTAAAGGTAAAAAAATTCTCAATGAGGCATACATGGATCCCTCTTCCTCCGTATATATAAAAAAGAAAATTTGCGGTGTGTGCACAACTTTATTAACACAACACACAGAGTTGCTCTAAATCCGGAAAAAGCAGATACACCAATGAATACCCACCATAAAGGAATAAAATCATATAGTGAAAAACTGGATAATTGTATCTTGCTCTCAAGTGAACTGAGATATTGATATAGAAAAATCTCCGTGCTCGAAACGATTCCTTTTCGAGCACAGTACTACATTTCCCAGCTTCCTCTGGTTACTTGACACATGCGCGGCAAAATGACGCCGGAAAACGAGCGCAACAGCGCTTCAAAACAGACCCGTCCTGCCAGGCCCAGCACACGGCGGCGGACAGAGTGGGGTCATGAAGGTAATCCCGCGGTGCTGGAATCTTTGAAGAAGTAAGTGGTACGAATGACTGAGCTTGGATGAGCATGACGGTTGTCTTAACGGGACACCGCCACTCCCGTGTGTAGAGTGAGTGTTAAAACAAACTGAGCCACAGCATGAGAAATCTGTGCGGAGATCACACTGAGAGGAGAGCGGCTGTGGCACTTGTGGCTCCAGAGAGTAGTAAAGTCGATTTTGAATATGAGAAGCCTTGAGCATGAACTAAAGCATACATGAGGGTCTCTCAATTACGTAGCGGGCCCCGGGGCGGAGGGAAACTATACCAGCCTTAACAATAAATGGAGTATGTATAGAGGAACCGAGCCACCGGTTTCTTACAAAGATAATAATCAGAGCGTGAATTCCGATGATATCGGAGAGTAAGAGTGTGTACAGAAGACCATATACAATCAGTTTTATAAACAGAAATTAAGGAAAGAATGACAATGAAAACTCGCATACAAATCTGCACTCTGCATCTGCCCACCTCCGTACCACTGGTGGTGCAGCTCCTATGCTGATTGTTGGCCCCTGCAGTGCTGATCTTAACCCCAGGAGCTTTGCTCCCACACCTGAGTGGCCTGCTCATAAGCAGCCCCTGACCGAAGGCCCCCTTAGTCCCATTGGCTAACGTTGGGCCTCTGCACTCTGCACCCGGCTGCTCCAGTGCCACTGGTGGTGCAATATGAGTGCCTACCTTGATCTTGGGGAACCTAGGTCCTAACCCCCAAAAGTCATACTTGTAAGTTGTGTGCTTACCTGTGAACTGTTAAGCTTTTTTTCCCCATAGGAACCAATGTTACGTGTTTTCTGTTTCTAAAAATGTCTGTTGACCTGTGTTTTGTATGTAAAGAAAGTAACTATACTGTAACTTAAGAATTGTCGTACTTGCCTGTAAGTGATAACCTTTAGTGTATGGGATCTTGGCTTATCACCTCAAATACTCAAAGTAGCTGAAAAGTAATCCAAGTGCAATCAAAAGTAATCTTACTGTATTTTGAACTGTTTTAAAAGTAATACAAATCTGTAAACGATCCCAATACAATCCACAATTGCATTTCTGTGTACAGCCTGGCATATCTCTGACTCACCTGTGCCAAGTCCGGCTTGGCTCTAAAATAAACCATAAGTATACTTCTTTATAATTACCTAACTGGGCTGGGTTCAGTCTCTAAATGTGTGCATCAGTCTTGAGTGAGTGAATACAATAAATGCTTTACGCACTCTCTGGATAAGCCTAACTGCTCGCCGACACTACCACAAAGAGAGCTGTTAGCACTTACCTAACTTAGCCTCTGCTATACCTCTGGGGACTCCCTGGACTCCGTGCACACTATACCTTACATTGGTGTAGTATATACAGAGCCAGCTTCCTACACCAGTGTGTACCCAACCATAGCTGGTGGGTGATAGTGTGTCCATAGTCAGTATGTGCAAATGTGTACCCACTACAGTGGGGTGTGTGCCAGTGTACACTCACTACAGTGGGGTGTGTGCCAGTGTACACTCACTACAGTGGGGTGTGTGCCAGTGTGCACCCTTCCACAATCGACATGTGCCAGTGTGTACCAATCTACATCTGGTGCGCACCACTGTGGGCCCACCCACTGTGTGTGTCAGTGTGTGCCCCAATGGTGTGTGCCACCTACAGCTAGTGTGTGCAACTCTTTGCCCATTCTGAGCCACTGCTTGCCATGGTGTACCCACCCACAATCAGTGTGTTGCCAAAAGTGTGTGCCAGTGAGTACTCACTCACAGTCAGTTTGGACCTTTTTATGGGCTCCTCAGCGCACACTGATTAGGGACTTCTTTCCTGGGGTAAAAGTAACTTGTCTCTGCATCACAGGCCCCGCCCCACCGATATGAATAGAAAGGAGCCCTGGTGGTTGAACCCCCGTTTCCTTGTGTGCTCACATGCAATGTTTCTCCCCCGTTCTTCAGTAATGGGTGGTTCTAATCGCACATTGAAGCAGTTTGTGTTGTGATCTAAAGAAGTGGTTGTCATTACTGTCTCCTCTGTCCTCTTCCACTAGGATGGACTCCTCGGAGACCAAGGTGGGAGAGGGGTCACCTAGATGGACCCCTCAGAGTCCAAGGTGGGGGCGGGGTCACCTGAGGGCAAGTCTGGCTCCTCTGCCCTCATTCACTAGGACATGCCCCTGAGTCCAAGGTGGGGGCGGGGGACACCTGGATGTGCCCCTCAGAGTCCAAGGTGGGGGCGGGGTCACCTGGATGCGCACCTCTGAATTTAAGGTGAGGACGGGGTCACCTGAGGGCCATTTTGTCTCCTCTGCCCTCACCCACTAGGATATGCCCCTGAGTCCAAGGTGGGGCGGGGTCACCTGGATGTGCCCCTCAGAGTCCAAGGTGGGGGCAGGGTCACCTGGATGCGCACCTCTGACTTTAAGGTGAGGACGGGGTCACCTGAGGGCCACTCTGTCTCCTCTGCCCTCACCCACTAGGATATGCCCCTGAGTCCAAGGTGGGGGCGGGGTCACCTGGATGTGCATACAAAGAAGGGACAGGGGGGGCTTTTTCCTCTCTTACAAGAGAGGGAGGTCCAGCATAAGTGCCCCAGAGGCAATAATGAAAACGATAGTTATGCTGTTCCTTAGTGATAATAAGTCAGAGTCAGGGGGAACGATGACCAACTTGACCCGAAGTGGTTCAAAGTTGGGAATCCATATATTGGATTTTAATGCCCTCACACACCCTTTCAGGTGTCATGCTTCATCATCTGGGCTGCTCCTCGTCGAGTCGGCGGTGCAATACTCAACGGGCTCCCTATAATAGGGGCACTTTGTCGGAGATCTTTTATCCAATAGCCGTATGGTGAAGTGGGGGTGAGGGGCCAGAAGTGTGTAGATGTGGGAGTTTTAGGAAGTGATTTAAAATAGGGCTGGGAGTACCAGAACAGCCAAACTTTATTCTCGGGTCTCCTACCCTAAGTAAAAACAACCAATGAGGTGCTCTCCTAAGTAAAATGTCTTGAGGTTGAGCGTCCCTATTGATAAATAAAGGTCAACATGTTTCTCGCTTGAAGTAAACTCTACCTGCGATTCTTCAGGACCAAAATAGTGAAACTATCTACACTTTAAAGAGTAGTGACATGGAATCAAATTCACATCAACCAACTATCTATCTTGTAGTGTACCTGTTTGACCTGGAACTACCCATTTCTGCAGACTAACCAGGCTTCAACAGTACCCGGTAGGTCACGCGTAAAGCATTCCGCGTTTTCCTTGACCTACCCACTCCTACCGGGTCCCGGACCCGGTAGGAGTGGGTAGGTCAAGGAAAACGCGGAATTCACACAAAACCTTCACATATAAGCAATGCTTTACGCGTGACCTACCGGGTACTGTTGAAGCCTGGTTAGTCTACAGAAATGGGTAGTTCCAGGTCAAACAGGTACACTACAAGATAGATAGTTGGTTGATGTGAATTTGATTCCATGTCACTACTCTTTAAAGTGTAGAAGAATCGCAGGTAGAGTTTACTTCAAGCGAGAAACATGTTGACCTTTATTTATCAATAGGGACGCTCAACCCCAAGACATTTTACTTAGGAGAGCATTGGATAAAAGATCTCCGACAAAGTGCCCCTATTATAGGGAGCCCGTTGAGTATTGCACCGCCGACTCGACGAGGAGCAGCCCAGATGATGAAGCATGACACCTGAAAGGGTGTGTGAGGGCATTAAAATCCAATATATGGATTCCCAACTTTGAACCACTTCGGGTCAAGTTGGTCATCGTTCCCCCTGACTCTGACTTATTATCACTAAGGAACAGCATAACTATTGTTTTCATTATCACCTGGATGTGCCCCTCAGAGTCCAAGGTGGGGGCGGGGTCACCTGGATGCACCCCTCAGAGTCCAAGGTGGGGGTGGGGTCACCTGGATCAGCCCTTCAGAGTCCAAGGTGAGGCGGGGTCACCTGGATGCGCCCCTCAGAATTTAAGGTGAGGGTGGGGTCACCTGAGGGCCAGTCTGTCTCCTCTGCCGTCACCCACTGGGATATGCCCCTGATTCCAAGGTGGGGGCAGAGTCACCTGAGCCCCTCAGGGGGGTTCTCTTCCTTGGGCCTTCATCCATTAAGATGTGCCCCCCCCCCACTATTCTGGGCGTCGGGCGGGGGGGGGTCCTGAGCCCTTAGGGGATGGAGTTCCCCACTAAAACCTGCTCCTCATTATTCCATGGAGTGTCTTGGCCCTTTGGGGGGGGTCTTCTGCCCCCGCCCATTAACGTTCCCCCCTCCTTAGGATTCCCGGGGGCAGGGCAGAAGTGCTAAAAAAAGAAGTGGGGGGACTAACCTAGTTAATCAGTATGCAAGTGGCATCGCAGCGCGTGGCATCGCAGCGCGTGGCATCGCAGCGCGTGACATCACGGTGCGTGACATCGAGGCGCGTGACATCACAGCGCGTGACATCACAGCACGTGACATCACAGCGCGTGACATCACAGCGCATGACATCACAGGAACTGGCATCACAAGAAGTGACATCAGATCTTAAGTTAAGCCCTCACATATATGTTTAGCAGGTCTATCATGTGTACATTTGAGCACATTTCGAGTATACTTGCAAACCCTCCTGATTTAGGCAGAAGATTCACACTTTTGTAGCTACACATAAAACAATGTTACCTTTTATCAGCGTTAAGTTTTCTCTACCCATAGTGCTTTAAAAGAAATAGTGATATTTAAATTATTACAACGCCTCCTCAGGGTAGTAAGTGCTATATAAATGCTATTTATTTTGTGCAAATGCTGGGAAACATCAACACATCTGAAGTTTCTACAGTGCATGCATATCTCCTAAACAGGGACAAAGGAAGTGAAAAGCTGCCTCTCCTAAGTACGTGTGAAGTGCTAACAAGGTGTGAGCCTTTGTTTCCCCTCTGCTGCATTGCATCAGGTGTGAGGCTCCTGACTGCTGCCAGCCAGGAGACTCCAACAAAAGGAGGCTTGATGAGCCCTGAGACTCAGCCTTTGTTATGGCCGAGTATCCCTGCAGGAGTCAGAAATAAGAGAGCCCCGTCCCCGCCTGCATGTTGTTGTGATCGAAAGCAGGCAACAACGTGCAGGCGCTGCTGAAAGTGTCCCGGTGTTTGTAAATTACACCGGGACGAATTCAGCATATTTTTCAGTGGGGCCACACTTCTTGGCAGGGTGGACGGTGTCCACCCTGTGAAAAAAGTGGGGGGACCCCGTCCACCCGCATGTACCCCCGACTTGTGCCCTGCCCGGGGGCGTCATGAGCCCCTCACAGATGGGCCGCTCTTCTCACCCACGTGGCGGGGGGGGGGGGGGTGGGGGGGTCCTGCGCCCTCAGGGTGTGGGCAGCGTCGGATTGGTAACGCGGTAACCGAGGAGCCGGTGTCCGAGCTCCAGCTGTGGGCTGCTTTTTTGAGCAGCCTGGGGGGCGATTTGGGCGGTTTCTGCGTTGTTCGATGCCGCCAGCGGTGCAGTGGGTGCCTGAGTGGCCTTTCTGGAGGGAGATGGGCATCCATTACCTCCCTTTTGCCAACGGGCAGAGGTGTCACTCCATTTTTCTCGATGGGCCAGCCCCCATTAATATATATATATGAATATTAAGCGGGGGTAGGGGCCTGAGCAAAAATGGCCTCACTTGTTTTCAGGTGTGTTTCACCAGTGTAAACTAATCCGTGTATTTTTTTAACCTACCCCCCCCCCCACCTTTTTTATAAAATTTCGCCGAAGCAGTGTTTTGTGGAAAGACAATATGCAAATGTGGGCCACTTTTTTTTAGCGTGCCCGGGCCGATTTTTAATCCCAATCCAACCCTGTGGGGTGGCGCCCATGTTGCTACCTTTAAGGGTCCCCAGGGGTCTCCCGGCGTCTCTGAGCCCCTCAGGGCGCTGCTGTCGTCTCTGCCCTCGCCCAGTAAGATGTGCCCTACAGTATTTATTCAATGCAGTGTCCTGGGCACTTGGGGCACTTTGCCCCCACCCATTACTGTCTCCCCCTCAGGATCCCACGGGGTCTCTGGGCCCCTCGGAGGGTCACTGTTCCCTCTCCCCCTCGCACTACTAGGGTCTGTCCCTCGGTATCCCGGGGATGATGGGGGGGTCTCAGAGCACGTGCTTTGCGGGCGGGACATCCGGCCTCTGGTTGAAGACGGATGCTGGGTGGTATGGGGGAGGGGGGTGCTGTCAGGCTGCAGGCTGTTAACTCTCCTTTGCCACTCTCTCGAAGGAAGGATCCAGTTATCCCAGCCACCAGGGATGTGCCCCCCTCCCCCGGGAGGGGGTGGGGCGGGGGGGGGGGGGCAATGCATATTTCTGTAGCTACAGTGTCGTGGGGTGGAGTTGTAGGGCCCAAGTTACTGCAAACTTATTTCTGTCCATCGCCTCCTGCCTTTTCCACTTTTAACGATGAAATCTATTCTTGTGCAAGTAACTTACTACCCCCGGTGGTCGGGGTGGGGGCGGGGGCTGTACAAGTCGATACAGCAGGTTTTCTGGCAGCTGTTGCATTTGCAACGCCGATGGACTGAGGCGGGGTCAGTCTCTTGTCAGTCTAAGCCCTGAGAAGTCGGTCTGTCTGACATAGTTCTTCCCAGGTTTGGCACTTGATCCTGACCCTGCCCCGGCCCTACCAGCCCTGCCCTGGCCCTACCAGCACGCCCCGTCCCTACCAGCACGCCCGGCACTACCAGCCCTGCCCCCCAACCCTGCCCTGGCCCTACTAGCCCTGCCCCGGCCCTACCAGCCCTATCCCTGGCACTACCAGCCCTGCCCGGCCCTACCAGCCCTGCCTTGGACCTACCAGCCCTATCCCCTGCCCTACCAGCCCTATCCCCGGCACTACCAGCCCTGCCCCGGCCCTACCAGCCTGGCCCTACCAGGCCTATCCCCGGCACTACCAGCCCTGCCCCGGCCCTACCAGCCCTATCCCCGGCACTACCAGCCCTGCCCCGGCCCTACCAGCCTGGCCCTACCAGGGCTATCCCCGGCACTACCAGCCCTGCCCCTGCCCCGGCCCTACCAGCCCTATCCCCGGCCCTACCAGCCCTGCCTTGGACCTACCAACCCTTCCCGGCCCTACCAGCCCTATCCCCGGCACTACCGGCCCTCCCCGGCCCTACCAGCCCTATCCTCGGCACTACCAGCCCTGCCCCGGCCCTACCAGCCCTGCCCCTTCTCCGGCCCTACCAGCCCTGCCCCGGCCCTACCAGCCCTGCCCCGGCCCTACCAGCCTGGCCCTACCAGCCCTATCCCCGGCACTACCAGCCCTGCCCCGGCCCTACCAGCCTGGCCCTACCAGCCCTATCCCCGGCACTACCAGCCCTGCCCCGGCCCTACCAGCCCTATCCCCGGCACTACCAGCCCTCCCCGGCCCTACCAGCCCTATCCCCGGCACTACCAGCCCTGCCCTGGCCCTACCAGCCTGGCCCTACAAGCCCTATCCCCGGCACTACCAGCCCTGCCCCGGCCCCACCAGCCCTTCAGTGGACTTTTCAGAAATCTTCTTCCCGTTGCCTCGTCCCTTGTGCTGTTACATGACATGAAGTTTAACCTTGTGTTGGATTTTGTGTGTTTTAGTCAGTAATTAAAATGTAAAATAGGCAAATGAGAAATTCTGCGGGGGGGGCAGTAGGGGTGGTG
This sequence comes from Calotriton arnoldi, assembly GCA_963921515.1. NCBI lineage: Eukaryota > Metazoa > Chordata > Amphibia > Caudata > Salamandridae > Calotriton > Calotriton arnoldi. The sequence goes on from CAWUFW010003157.1 coordinate 721,598, forward strand.
GGTGAAGAAGGACTGCGCTTGAAAACCTGCCTTGTGGAAGGCGCTATATTTTACACAGCGCTTTTCTACATGATGAATTACAGTCGCAAATTTGACATCAGGCTGCTGGGAGCTCCAGATGACCAGTTGTAAGTGGTTTCTAGTGCTTCCTGTTGGATCCTGTGACATTTTGTAATTGTATTTATATAGCGCTTACTACCCTTGACGAGGCATTGAAGCACTTTTCGGTGAGTAGTACGCTACTCCGGACCCAGGGTGTATTAGAGGTGGATTAGTATAGGAAAAATAAGTTTTTAGTTTGAGCAGTGGACATGGGGGGGGGGGGGAGGAGGGAAGAGTCTGGAGAGGGTAATTAGGGGTCACAGTAGCAGAATGAGCTTTGGGGTGAGCCATAGATCAGTGCATTGGAGACAGTCGAAGATCCCCCATCCCCCACAGTGGGAGCAAAGTAATAAATATATAGACGCCGCATAACAACATAGGAAGGTACACACGTATATGGAGAATAATGAAGAGATATAATTGTGTATTATATAAAGTCCCGTATGTACATGTCTGGATTAACCCTGGGCGTAGTTCGCGAAGTAACGCTTCGCGAAGCTACGCAAATGGCAGTTTGCACTACGCGAACTACGCGTAGCACTACGCGAACTGCGTAGTGCGTGTTCGCAATGATTGCACAGTGCCGGATGCTTGTCCGCACTGTGCAATCATTGAAAACGGCATCTTGCACAGTGCGAGCTGTGCTTTACTGCCGCTCGAGTAGATTTTTACTCGAGCGGCAGCTTTCTAACGCGGACTGGTAGTTTCTCATCGCGAGCGGTCGCAAGCATACGCGACCACTCGCAATGAGAAACCTGACCTCCCCGCGTTGAGAATCTCGCCGGGAGGTTTATTTTCCACGCTCGCGATCGGCAACTTGATGTTGCTGATCGCGAACGAGGAAAAAGTCTCGCTGGATGTCATTTTGCTTGCTTGCGGTCGCCAACTTGACGTTGAGGACCGCGAGCAAGCAAAATGACCGCTGCACTACGCTACGCGTGTTTGCACTGTGCTACGTGCAATTCGCGTGAGTGCGAAGTAGCGCAAACTTCGCAAACTACGCGAGCGTAGCGTAGTTTTCCGCCCAGGCCTAGTCTGGATAAACAGTGACTCAGACTTTCAAGTGCTGTTGTAAATAAAGCCAATTTATTTATGTATTTTTATTTTTTGGGAAATGTTTTATTTTTTATTTTTATTTTTTACCCCAATATTTCAATCGTGAAGTACTTATTATAGATGCCACTGTTATGATCATGTTTACACACTCTGATAGATCAAAAAAAAAACATAGACCCATAACCCCTTTGCTGCCAGCCTCCCCCCCCACCCGTGCTAAGCCCAGTAAGCCTTCCAGTTAGTGGCAGAATTGAGTGTGAAGCCCATGGTGATCCCAGGAAGCTGAATTCAGCAAGGGGTCATATGAGTAGACCAAGCAGCGCACAGTCGCCAAATAGGCCCAACTGTCTGGGCTTAAGGAATCCAATGATCCCTTATTGGGACTCCCAGGACAGCTGGGAGGGCAGCGTCATGTCCCTGCCTGCTCTTGGGGAAGGGAGGCTCGGAGGAAAGGCCCACTAGGAAGGGCTAGGAGGCAGGAGCAGACCCGGGACCCTGGGGGCCTCGGCGGGCTTCACGCAGCTTAGACTGGTTGGACCTCAGTGGGTCTGAGGCACCCTCTCCCTAGTAATCCAAAGGAAAAATACCCCCTTTCTTGTAAATCGTGTGCACCGAGTGACGGAGGGGACCGAAGGCACAAATACACCCGACCTCCTGGAGCCGTGGCTGGGATCAGGGAAGCAAATGAGCCCCCATTGGGACTTCCAGGGCAGCCTGGCCATCTGGTAGTGGCGTTGGAAAGCATTGCGCACGACCAGACGGCGAAGGACCTCGAAGCGACCAGATGACTGGGCTTGTAGAATGGGCATCTGGTTGCATTGTGCCTCAACGAAAGGGCTTCCGCTTGATCTTGAAGGGGACAGGGACTCTGCATCCCGGGGCTTTGGAGCCCCACCTGGGACACAGGCACATTGGCTGCGAGGGGGCCCCTGACGGAGCTCTGACCCGGGGCCCGCAGGCACCTTAACATGCAGGCGAAACGGGGGGAGGTCTCCCCCCGATGGACCCCCATCCCAGGCCCTTGGCAGTGCAGCAGGCCAGAGGACAGAGCCCAGGGGGGAATGCCTTCCCCGGGGCCTGGTGGGGCCCCGGTAGGAGCATCTGGACCCAGGCGAGCAGGGGAGGCCTTCCGGCCCTGCAGGAACCCGTCCCGGGCACTTTGCCACACGGCGGGCCTGAGGACGGACCCCAGGGCCCCAAGGGGCCCCAGTCAGAGCTTCTGAACCCAGCCAAGCAGGGGAAGACCCCCGGGCCTGATGGACCCACGTCCCGGGCTCTTGGCAGGGCGGCAGGCTAGAGGACGGATATATAGATATAGATATATTAACCATAAGTCAGGCATTCATTTGTTAAGCAGACCTATAAGAATATCTATATATTTTTAACCATAAATAGTATGTATATTTGCACAAAGAACTGCACATATCTAAATACATACATATAATCAAAATATATATGTTTTGGACATTGTGATGTGTGAGTAAAAAGCAAGTCTTCCTTTGGTTGCTGCAAAATTGACACTACTCGTATTCAATCACCCAATCCACAAATATCATCACCGGTCACACTCTGTGGGGTTATACTATAGGCCCAAACAGTACACCAAGAATACGTCAATAGTAGAAAATGTACAGAGTTTATTCAATAAAAAGTTTTTTTTTAAAGAAAGGGGAAATTCTTCCCACACATGTGAATTCTACTGGGTGTACACATATCATCAGGGGCCTACAGACCACCCGAAGCCCAGATACTAGCTGGGACCTACATACCACTAGGGGCTACATACCACCTGGAGCCACAGACCTCCCGGAGCCCACACACCACCTGGAGCCACAGACCACCCGGATCCTACATACCACCCACAGCCCACACACCACCTGGAGCCATAGACCTCCTGGAGCTCACATACCACCTGGAGCCCACCTACCACCTGGAGCCACAGACCACCCGAAGCCCACATACCAGCTGGGACCTACATACCACTAGGGGCTACATACCACCTGGAGCCACAGACCACCCGGAGCCCACACACCACCTGGAGCCACAGACCACCCGGATCCTACATACCACCCACAGCCCACACACCACCTGGAGCAACAGACCACCTGGATCCTACATACCACCCGGAGCCCACACACCACCTGGAGCAACAGACCACCCGGATCCTACATACCACCCACAGCCCACACACCAACTGGAGCCACAGACCACCCGGATCCTACATACCACCCACAGCCCACACACCACCTGGAGCCATAGACCTCCTGGAGCTCACATACCACCTGGAGCCCACCTACCACCTGGAGCCACAGACCACCCAAAGCCCACATACCAGCTGGGACCTACATACCACTAGGGGCTACATACCACCTGGAGTCACAGACCACCCGGAGCCCACACACCACCTGGAGCCACAGACCACCCAGATCCTACATACCACCCACAGCCCACACACCACCTGGAGCCAAACACCACCCGGATCCTACATACCACCCGGAGCCCACACACCACCTGGAGCCACAGACCACCCGGATCCTACATACCACCCACAGCCCACACACCACCTGGAGCCATAGACCTCCTGGAGCTCACATACCACCTGAAGCCCACCTACCACCTGGAGCCACAGACTACCCGGAGCCCACGTACCTTGAATCACAGACCACCCGTAGGCTACATACCACCTGGAGCCCACAGACTATGTGGAGCCCACGCACCACCTGGAGCCACAGACCACCCTGAACCTACATACCACACGGATTTCACGGACACAGTTACACGAGTCACGACCAGAAGCCGCGTTCATTTAAACTTTATGCACAGCAGGACCTTCTGTGCCCAGAAGCCGCGCGCTGCCAGCTGGGCCCAGTACAAACCATTTGTAACTGGGCTGGACTTTCCAACAGATGCACCACTTAAAGACGAGGGTCAGCTCGCGCCCCTCACCCCATAATCTCCCGCGGGGCTCAGGTGTCTGTGTTTGCAAGCAGACAAATCATTAGTTAGGAAGCGCTAAGAAGCCTAGGTGGGCGCCTGCCCCCGCCCCACCCTCTGCCACAGCTGCACTGCCCCTGCAGGAGACGGGCCCAGCACCCCTCAGACAGAGGGGCTGGTGGGGCCCCCCAGCACTGAGGCGCTAGGCGGTGACCTCTGCTTACGAGCCCCTGCGGTGAGTGACGTCACTGCGGGTGTCCCTCCGCCCTTCAGTGACCTTGGGTGACATCCAATCTCTCACACACGCGAGCAGCCGCTGACAGGCCTTCGGGTGCCACCTCCGGCCGCCTCAGCACCTGTGCCAGGCGGGCTGGCACTCCCTGCAAGAGTTCACCCTGTCCTCTCCGGGGTCATTCACAAGGCGCTATGTACCTCAGAGGTGACCTGTTGTCCTAGCGCTGCGAAGCAGCTTGCACGCCCAGTGTGAGCGCGTCATACACTGCTTGTGAGTCTTCACGGTTAATGCTGCACTAGTGCTACGAAGCCCGTTCCGCGCCCAGTGTGAGCGCGTCATACACGGAAGGGCTTTAAGTGGGCCGGGTCTTGCCGGTGCTCCATTTTTGCCCTCACCCTCAGGTTGGAAAAGAGAATCGGCAGTGCCACTGCTCAAAGACTTGGATGTTACTTCGAAGAGACTCGTTTTAGTTCTTTCACAGTCTCATCATTTCAGAACTGAAGCATTTTAAAAATGATATACAACAAAGCTACAGCCGTTGCTTATTTATTGAAGGTGTAATGTTACTTGTTGTGTTGTATATCTGGATGCAATATCAGAAGCGGAAACATACCAGTCGGGCGGCACACTATGCTAAGCACAGATTTTTAGTTTACTTGTTTGTAAACGACGCCCTAAATTAAATCTGCCACTCCCCTTTGAGAGACCCCCCCCCCCCACACACATTTTTCATCCCACTTAAAGCCCTGCTTCACGGGTGGTGCTGTCCTAGAGCTGCGAAGACCGCTTGTGTGCCCAGTGAGAGCGCGTCATACAGTGCACACGTGTCCAGTGAGCGCGCGTCATACACTGCACACGTGTCCAGTGAGAGCGCGTCATACAGTGCACACGTGTCTAGTATTAGCGCCTCGTACACTACGCACGTGTCGTCACGGGTGGTGCTGTCCTAGTGCTGCGAAGACCGCTTGTGTGCCCAGTGAGAGCGGGTCATACAGTGCACACGTGTCCAGTGAGAGCGCGTCATACAGTGCACACGTGTCCAGTGAGCGCGCGTCATACAGTGCACACGTGTCCAGTATTAGCGCCTCGTACACTGCGCACGTGTCTTCAGGGTGGTGCTGTCCTGGTGCTACGAAGACCGCTTGTGTGCCCAGTGAGAGCGCGTCATACAGTGCACACGTGTCCAGTGAGCGCGCGTCATACACTGCACACGTGTCCAGTGAGAGCGCGTCATACAGTGCACACGTGTCTAGTATTAGCGCCTCGTACACTACGCACGTGTCGTCACGGGTGGTGCTGTCCTAGTGCTGCGAAGACCGCTTGTGTGCCCAGTGAGAGCGGGTCATACAGTGCACACGTGTCCAGTGAGCGCGCGTCATACAGTGCACACGTGTCCAGTATTAGCGCCTCGTACACTGCGCACGTGTCTTCAGGGTGGTGCTGTCCTGGTGCTACGAAGACCGCTTGTGTGCCCAGTGAGAGCGTGTCATGAAGTGCACACGTGTCCAGTGAGCGCGTGTCATGCAGTGTACACGTGTCCAGTGAGCGCGCGTCATACACTGCAGTGTCTTCACGGGTGGTGCTGTCCTAGCGCTGCGAAGCCTCATGCGTGCCCACTGTTATTATTAGTTTATTAGTTAATAAAAACCATAAGCATTCCCAGATCCACAACTTAATTGTCAATACGATAGATTTAAAATCAGCAAATCTCTACTTCAGTCTGTCTAAGCAACAATGGATCATGCAACGTGCGCAGTGCAAACATACTGTACATACTGCGTATTAATAAGGAAACTGAACAGTTTACGTTCAAGACCTTGCTGTAGCCTCTAGCTGTGCACAAGGAGATCATGTGGAAAGTGCATTATGCGGACATCGAAAGACACACTGTGCCCGATTCACGAAGGTAAACTGAGACGAAAGTCTAACTTTACGACTCTCGGTATTCACAAAGGGCATTTACGAGTAGTAAAGTTAAACTTTGGTCTCAGTTTAACTTAAGATTTGGTCTCAGACTTAAGACCAAAACTTATGTTAAACTGCGACTAAAGTCTAACTTTACGACTCCTGGTACTCACAGAGGTCATTTACGAGTTGTATCTTTGCGTTCTCAGTCGGTCCAGAATCTCCGCACCCGGGCCGCAATCTGAAGCTTGGGGCGGATGAAGTGTAATCAATGGGCCTCAAAAGGGAACATTAGGAACCTGAGGAGGTCATGAAAATCAGTTTGGGCAGGGAAAAGGGTGTGGCCGGACACTACATCACATCCCAGAAAAGCTTGCTCCTTTGCACCATGGTACATGCAGTCCACAATTTGCGCACCCCTCCTCCAGCACTGGCCCATTGATTCCGGCCGGACAGCGGACGTAAAGATACAACTAGAAAATGACCTCTGTGAGTACCAAAAGTCAGATTGCCTTTGTGGATTGGGCCCTGAAAGTCGTAAAGTTAGGCTCTCGTCTCAGTTTACCTTTGTGAATCGGGCCTGAAAGTCGTAAAGTTAGGCTCTCGTCTCAGTTTACCTTTGTGAATCGGGCCCTGAAAGTCGTAAAGTTAGGCTTTCGTCTCAGTTTACCTTTGTGAATCGGGCCCTGAAAGTCGTAAAGTTAGGCTTTCGTCTCAGTTTACCTTTGTGAATCGGGCCCTGAAAGTCGTAAAGTTAGGCTTTCGTCTCAGTTTACCTTAGTGAATCGGGCCCTGAAAGTCGTAAAGTTAGGCTTTCGTCTCAGTTTACCTTAGTGAGTCGGGCCCTGAAAGTCGTAAAGTTAGGCTTTCGTCTCAGTTTACCTTTGTGAGTCGGGCCCTGAAAGTCGTAAAGTTAGGCTTTCGTCTCAGTTTACCTTTGTGAATCGGGCCCTGAAAGTCGTAAAGTTAGGCTTTTGTCTCAGTTTACCTTTGTGAGTCGGGCCCTGAAAGTCGTAAAGTTAGGCTTTCGTCTCAGTTTACCTTTGTGAATCGGGCCCTGAAAGTCGTAGTTAGGCTTTCGTCTCAGTTTACCTTAGTGAGTCGGGCCCTGAAAGTCGTAAAGTTAGGCTTTCGTCTCAGTTTACCTTTGTGAGTCGGGCCCTGAAAGTCGTAAAGTTAGGCTTTCGTCTCAGTTTACCTTTGTGAATCGGGCCCTGAAAGTCATAAAGTTAGGCTCTCGTCTCAGTTTACCTTTGTGATTCGGGCCCTGAAAGTCGTAAAGTTAGGCTTTCGTCTAAGTTTACCTTTGTGAAGCGGTCCCACTGTGAGGAAAAACATAGCTAGCCTACAATCCTAGGCACAGGGAGGGTCATAAAAACGGAGCTACATGTAAATATCAAAGGCTCACTTTGCAAAGGGGCATGAACCGATTCAAACAACCTGGTTAAGGTTACACACGCAAAACATTATACAGTGCCTTGTGCACACATTGAGTAACTGTGCAAGGGAACAAATAATATGCGGTCAAACATAAATAATAGTGATTCCTCTCCCATAAACACTCCATAATGCTTTGCTAAAACGAATCAATACTGAGCCCAGTGTGAGCGTGTCATACACTGCACACATCTCTTCACGGGTGGTGTTGCCCTAGTGCTGCGAAGACCGCTTGCGTGCCCAGTGTGAGTGCGTCATACACTGAACACGTGTCTTCACGGGTGGCCGCACATCCTACACCGATGCCTTTGCCAGCTTGTTCTTCCTGGAACACTTTGCCTTCAGATAAAGGTCGCACTGCTTGTTTTTAGGCCTCTCATTTTAGGCGTTATAGGATTGTTTGATGAAAGACGCTTTACAGTGCGCGGGAAGCCAAGGTACAGGGTGAAATGGAAGTATGTCTCTGACTGTACCCCTGGGACGTGCCTGGGCTCGCCACAAGAAGCCATTTTTACATTAGTACCCATTATGTCAACAAGCTGAAGTTATAATTGCATTAGTCCGGAGTGCAGCCGGGATTACAGAAAGCGCATTCAGTCCCTCACTCATGAGGGCAATAAACCCATGGATTAAAGGCCTGCGGTTCGCAGGGGGGTCTAATCAGCGGCACAGCCAGTGAAGAGGTGAATCTATGTACGAGCTGTGCCTCATATTCACAGGCTGCTTGAAGGGTCCCTCCCGGCCCCCTCTGCCGCCACCCAGAAGGCTCAATACTAGATGTTGGACCTGGCCCTCTCTGAAGGGTCATCCCCAAACTTCTTGCCTTCACCCCTCCTGTTTCTGAACCCGTTTTTGATGGCTTTTAGGACTCTGCGCACTTTACCACCACTAACTAGTGCTAAAGTGCTTGTTCTCGATCCCAAAAACATGGTAACATTGACTTACACCCAATTGGAACATTTAATGTACTTGTAAATCCCTAGTAAAGTGGTACTACGTGTACCCCGGGCCTGTACATTAAATGCTACTAGTGGGGCTGCAGTACTTTTGGTGCCACCCACTTAAGGAGCCTTATAAAACATGCCTCAGGCCTGCCATTGCAGCCTTCAGTGCTTTTTTAAACTGCCAATTCAACCTGGCAAAATACGCCTTTTGCTAGGCCTAAACCTTCCTCTTTAATACATATAAGCCACCTTGAAAGTAGGCCCTAAACAGCCCATATAGACAGGCCGCATTGCATTAAAAAAGTTAGACAATAATTTTCAAATTTTACATGTCCTGATAGTGAAAAACTCAAAAATTCATTTTTCACTACTATGAGACCTGCCTCTTCCATAGGATAACTTTTGGTTACCTTATTACCTTTAATAAGAGATAACCTTTAATTGGGAACAGGTAGAAACGTCATGTTTACACTCAAATGAACTGTAATTTAAAAATCCTCCTTAATGGTAAAGTTAGATTTTAAGCCACAATTCTGAAAATGCCAGTTTTAGAAAGTTATTTTGTCGATATTTGTCACTTAAGAAGTATGGTCATAACTACTCACTAAGGTTGTATGTAAACACAGAAAAAATTTACAGTGTTTTTCTTTTCTCTGACACAAAAGAGGATGTTAAATGCTTTGAAAAAAGTACAAAATAATGGTCAATAAATTCAAAGGCCAATGTATTGAGTAATTAAGAGTGACAGCTAAATATATTTATTTATTTCAATTTTACAGGCCCTATCTAGCTGCCTATTTAAGGCATATCCCCTTTAATACGGTTCAGTTTTAGAAAGTTGGCATTTTCTTGTCCTAACCATTTGGTGCCTTCAGCCTGTTTCCTGGGTCACACGACTAGGTGTTGTTGGCAGCTGGCCTTTGTGTATTCCTCCCAGACATCCCAGACATCCTGGGTGTTGACAGGATGGGCCATCCTGACTTGATGAGAGGGTTGGAGCTGTCACGTGTCACACTTGCACCTCAAGACCCTGCCTCAGCACACACACAACAAACACTGCACACTAGGCCATTGTGACTCCAGACATCCTGGGGCCAGGGCAGGGGTGTAGGGAATACCAGACTCCTCTGTAGGGAGAAGACTCCAGAAGCTCCAAATCTAGGACCAGGTATAAAACTAGGGGGTATATTCACAAGAACGTGTGATAACTACCGCAAGAGTAGCGTAACGCAACTTTCAATATCGCAGCCTATCTCGGGAAAATAACCCCGTGTCAACGTGAAATTCACAACAAGGCGGTAGCATGCGATAGTCACCAGATAACGCGTCAAATGTCAGCGTGAAAATCAACGCCACGCCGAAAAAATGCGAAACGCGAGAAATCATGCGATGAGGCCAATCGCGGTACAGAAATCCGCGAACACCAGCCACAGGCCTGCAAATCCCACGTGTCCGGCGGGAAAAAGCACCATAAAAGAAAGGAAAAAAAAAGCCCAAAAACAATTCAAACTGCGTAGCAACATGGATGCACCCGGACCGAGTGCAGAGGACAAGCAGAACACCACAAGCCCTACGGAGAACCAGCCAGGAACCCCGCGTTCAGGGAAGGGCAAGGACAAGAGGTAGAGGAAGACCGGGTACAGTCCGCAGGAAGACCGGATCATCGTCACGGGGGTGACCGAACACCATCAACAACTGTTCAGCGCCTCCACTGCGGCACTGGCAACCCAAACCGAAATATGGCAGGCCATCGTCACCAACGTCAATGCAGTCGGAGTGTCCAGGAGGTCACTGGAGGAGGTCAAGAGGCGCTGGCATGATCTGAAAAGTCAGACCAAACATAAGCTCGCCGCCAACAGGGAGGGAGCAACTGCGACTGGAGGTGGGAGGCCTGCGACACAGGAGGAGCTGGATGAGCTGGAGCAAATGGTGGCCACAGTCAGCAGTGAGGAGACGGTGGCAGGATTGGGGGGCCTGGACACAGCACGATACAACCTGACCCAACAGCAACAGGGTGAGTAACGACTAGGGACGGGGGGACGGGGGAGGATGGGCACAATGGCACAAATGCACAATTACGTGTAGCACACAGCACACCCACAATGACCGTGGAACATGTCCCTGATTGACTTGGCACACTGCAGCACACATAGAAACACCAAGTAGGCCCCCATCCACAATGTGCACAGAGGGGCCCCCCCCTATCACCAATATCACAACCGACCCGTGCACATGTGCTGAATCCAACAAAGCAGCGGCTCTGTGACCCACACTGACTATGCAAGTAACACTGCATGTCCGATAGCATGGCAGCTGCCCAAAAAAAATGACATGGCCCACGAAGCGACATGGAGGTAGCCCAGTGCGGATCACATCCGTAAAGGAGCAGGTCACACTCCGACATGTCCACGTGCACCCACAACCCATGCCGTACAATACACGCAGCAGACGAACAATGCACCAGGCCACAAAAACAGTCCGCGAGCACACATGACTCAAGTCAAAAGCAAATCAGGCCCCGAAAAGCACACAATTCAAAGGCACCCCGCCTCAAAGGGAGAAGGCTACACGAAGTCAGAGCTGCAGGGGCAACTCCCCCACAATGCAGCACACACACATAGCAATCACAGAACATCAGCAATGACGGCAATGTGGTACAAAGTGCAACACCAGCACCACAGGACAGAGCTCACAACAGGTTCCGCTCGTGCGTAGTAACTGTCCACTCACATCTGGCATTGCCTGACACTGTGTGATGATAATGTACGGGTACTACCACACATCCGTCATGTAGTCGAAAAACACACTGACTGCCATCAAATAGCCAGCACCCCCAAAACAGTCACAATGTACATTGGCATGCAGTCTGAATGTAAACATCCGCAAATCATCACCATACATGTGAAACTCTGTTAACCTGCATCTCCCCTTTACATCGCAGAGGGACAAACAACACCTCCTGCAGAGCACACCACACATCCCATCATTGATGATGAAGAGGACAACCTGCACATATGTCGACACCCTCCAACGGCTCGTGGATAGCCTCTGCACCCCACTCCCAGGAGCAGGCCAGGCCAGCTGCCTCGAGGTCACCCCACCACCTGCACAGACCACACAGCAGGAAACACACACCACCACGGCTGTCTCCCAGGACCCCCCGACCAATACATGGAATTCCAACGGCGTGTGTTGGGTTGCCAGGTGGAGTTGGCTCATCAGCTGCGGGTGGGTTTCGAGCTCGTGGCAGCCAAACTCGATGCCATACGTGGGTGTCTGAGTCCCATCAGGGACCACGTACAGTCCCTATCGGACACCCCCTGTACGCACCATGCTCCGCCACAGACCTTGGCTGACCTCGCTGGTGCCATGAATCTAATACAAGAACTGTCTGGTCAGACAGGCACCAGCCATGACAGCACAGAGTTGGCACAGATGCGGAGGTCAATGGAGACCTTGGAGCAGATGCAGGCTGGAAGTATGTCTGCCACAGCTGGACACCAGCGAGTAGTGGCTGGGAACAGCAACGCCCTGCAGTACTCCATCTTGCCATTGCTGCCACTGAGCCATTCCCAGATGACTGCAGCGGGAACATCGACACACACAGCTCCGACCCCTGATGTGTCCGTGGCACACTGTGATGCTGCCCCATCACCTACGCAGTCTGATGTGTCAGGGGCACACAGCGATGCAGCCATCACCCCGCCACACACACCGGACACACCGGACACAGAACCCGTATGAGGGGAGTGAGAAGGGGATGGGAACTACTGTGTGAGGAAGGAGGCAATAGCATCCATCACCGCCATATGGCTTGTCCCTGCCTGGTCATGACCTATGCATCATGCCCTGGGAAATACCTCCTACTGACCTCCGGAACACTCTGCGACATTCACCCGGACCCCGACACGGACTGCCATTTCTTCACCGCTGGCCAATTACACAGCAATCCTGCTGCGACTGCACTCTCCCTCTTCCTAATCACTGTGCAATCCCCAAAGGACTCTGGTTGGCCCACCACTGGGCTTCCATGTGATGTGGGCTTGGATGGCCAGGTACAGTTCCAGCTCCGCCAATCACCTGAATGTGAATAAAACATTCTAAATCACACAGATGTGTCATCACTATGTTCACTCACGTATGGAAGTATGGCTGGATGTAGGGACAATGATTGCACATGAAGGTACACCCTGGTAACTGACATCTATGCGCATGTCTATCCCTGAGACACATGGCCAATTGGATGACTGTGAAGGTGAGTACTAGCTGTGTCCCCATTGCACATCAACAGCAATCTCACAACACCCCAACGTAGGCACACGTCCATGTGTTGAATAGGGCTGTGTGTAGGAGTGACCAAAACGGTGGCAGGCCAGGAGTGGTGTCCTACACCACGTGTGACAACAGAACTTCACGTTGCATACCGACTTACACACATCTGGGTGGACACATTCTGTTGTGATGTATGACATTGCTCCACATGGTCAGAGGTTGGACACCATACACACATAGCTGAAGTCATGTAAGTGCACATGTCGTCCAGCACCTATCCAAAAACAATGTCTAGCTCACAGAGGTGGAGCTTGCCAAAGGGACACACCCCCATTGCACATGCGTCAGTCAGTTCCTCCCTGTGTTGGGACGATGCTCATTGTGGCACACGAGTGGACAATCTAAACAACACACCTCACAGTTAGACACCAGTGGAGTGGCATAGGCTTTATTGGCATGTGCGTGTCAGTACGGACGAGGCAACGGCCACAACAGGCAGGGACAGGCTTAAGACACTTACACGCAGCATGGGTACATGTCGAGGTTCAGAAAATGTTGGGGCTGAAATGGACAACATTCATCACGGATGGCTACGCTCACAGCCCACCTTGCCTTGCTGGTGGGCTGTGAGTCATGTGTTGTTTGGCGTCTGCACATTGCCCCGTGTGAGGGGGCATGACTCACTGCACGTGGGGTCTGCATGGTGCTCTGCCTCCGGAGTACGCCGATTGTCTGCTCTGCTGATAGTGATCAGGTGTGAGGGTCCGACAGGTTCACATGTCATGCTACATTGCCATGTGTGTGCTCTCCCCCAGCAGTGTGTCCGAATTGGCAACGTTGCCAAATGACGCTGTGTTGCTCCGACCATGGACCTGCGTTACCTTGCACAGGTGTGTGTACACACGCGTTATTTCACGCACATGCATCCAGAGCCCGACCAAAGGCAGACGTGTCCTCTGTTGTGGTGGGATATGTGAGCAATCCCCACGATGCAACAAGTTGTTGGGCCATGTGCTGTGGGTGGCAATCGGATGTGGCTGCAGGAACGTAGTTACTCGTCCATGAATGCCCGTGCAGCTTCATGTGCAATGTGTTCCAATAGTACGTCGTTGTCGTGTTCAAGGAACACCAGGGTGAGCCAATCCATTAGGTGGTCCGGGCAGGTGTGCTCAGCCCACGCCGTCTCACCGATCCGCAAAACATCCCAATAGGGGAGCGCCTCGATGTGGTCACTGCACACGAGAAATTGTGCAATCTCCCATGCACAACTACCAATACATACGCAGTATGTCAAGGCAACCCATGCACGGCTGTCTCGGTTACACTCCTGTTCGTGATCCAACAGGGGGCGCGGGCACAAGTCATAGTCCAATTCATCAACAGTTGTGTTGGATAGGCAGACATCCATGGGACACTCGAATGTGCAAGTTCGGCAGTGGAACCAGGGCTGGACGCAGGTGACGTGTGCAATGCGGAAGCTGAGCCTGTAACTGATCCGCAGCACTGCCAGTGGCAGTGCGCCCAGTAAATGCAGCATACGTGCACGGTACTGTTCCACGTGACGGGGGTTGTGCATGTGCCCGGTAGGGCCTGCCATTGCGTTGGTGCGTCTCGTGAACAGGCACTCTTCTGAACTGCAGCAGTTGTGTGGAGGATATGCCACAGTTCTGAGCAATGATTCGAATGTGTGTGCAACGTTGTGGGTAATGGGTTGCTGTTTCCGTGAGTGTCAAGGGCATCCCATGCGGGGGTACCACAGGCAGGGGCTTCTGTGTGTGGGCTGTGGATGAGTCGGATGGTTCATTTGCGGAATGTGTGGTGTGGGAGTCGTCCCCATCTGCCATTGCATCTCTTTCAGGGTGTTCCAGGCGCGTTCTGGACTAAGGTCAGAGGTGCAGGTGTCCTCCCGCCTTCTGCATTGGGACAAGGGTGCTTTCATCCCTGATGTTTGTCTGACTACTACTTGCGTTTTCGGAATGTGATGTGGCTTTGGCGCTGAGATTGGGACACGGCCTTGGGCTCATGGTGTACGGATGACGATGCACACACACATGTTGGCATGTGGAGCCAGGTGCCCGAGCGGCCTTGCGCTGCTTGTGCTATCTCACTCCGTCTCTCTCTCTCCCTCGCTCTCTCCCTCTCTTTCCTTTGTTGGGCGCATGGCACTCCTTCTTCTCTTGGATTTGGTCTTCCAGGCTGTGTGCTACGGATTGTCCAGTGAGGAGCAGCTAGGACTCATCCTAAGGGTTGTTTCTGCTTTTGTTTGTATGGTGTTTTGTGTTGGTGATTGCATTGCTGTATGACTGATTCTCCATTTTCTGGCCACGCATGTATGTTTATTTTCCTGCTTGTGCGACATCAGGCAAAATGTTTGTTTTGGGATTCGTGGTGTTGGTGTGCAGTTTCTTAGACCGGGGTTGGGGGTGGTCCCGGGGGGGGGGGGATTGCGGGCCTGGGTGTGGTGTCGGTGGGTGTTGTGGCCCTCTTGGGTGTCCGTGCTGCATGTTCAGTTGCTCGTGGGCATCTGTTGTCCTTCATGTGTGGCTCTGGGCTGTGCTCCCTTTTGTGGTGCAGGCTGTGGTCTGACTTTACACCAGGTCTGGGCAGGTGTAGATTTCCTGGTGCTAACGCGGCTTATTGCCGGTTTTGTGTTCTTATCGCCGATGTGGCTGGTCGTTGTGAATGTTGAGGTGTGATGTTGTCTCGACTTTTGGCACGGGAACGCCTACTCTGCATCTCATTAGCGATATTTGCGGGGGTCCTCTGTGGCGATGTTTTTTGCGGCTGCTATCGCGGGTAAACTGGTGCTGTGGGCTGTTAACACCGGCTTGTGAATGGGGGGGTAAATTTATCACGACTTTGGCTGCGATAAAGTGCTGTTAATTTGGCGATAGCTCCTTGTGAATATGCCCCTAGGACTCTTGCACCCCCTCTACAGTACATTCCTGGACCTGTGGACACTACAGAAGAAGAACTATCCTGCTGCTTGAAGCCTGCACAGCTGTCTGAGAAGGAAGACTGGACCTGCTCCGTTAATTCCAGGCTACCCGAGTGACTCCAAGGGTTAGTCAGCTGTCCTGTTCTGAGCTACAGGGACACATGAAGTTTCAGAGGCCTCTCCGCAACTGCCCAGCTGACCTAATGCACTATACCTGTCTGGACCTGCAACTGGACCTGCCTGGGCCTTGCTGGCCTCTGCTGGAGTGAGTTCCTGGTCATCAAGAGGTGCTTACCAGGTCCTGGACCCTTGGTGTGGTATCAGTTGAGTTCCTCGTGGAAGAAAAAGAGAAATCCTGAAGTTATGCTCTCCTTGTGACAAAGAAATGGCCTGTTCACGCCAAGATCTTGCTGCCCAAGCCAACCACCATTGCGAAGCCGCAGTGAACCCGACTCTGTGATACAGCAACCACTAGAGAAGACCAGTAACATGAGATCTACTCTTTGCTCTACAGCATCGACAGCCTACGGTGACCGCCAACGTGAATCTCCAGCAACGATCGTCTGCGACGCCCGGCCTGCTCTTCGTGTTACAGTGGTGACCATCCATTACACTTTCTCTGCTCCTCGCGGCCTCCTTCACTGCGAATGGAAGTCTTCACGCTGGACTTTAAAAGTTAACTTTTTCTGTGGGACTTACTTGGTTCCTGTAGCCAGCCTGAGTTCCATCACGATCGGCCTGAACTTGTGACATTCACCCGGTCTCATGCGACCTGAGTAGGATTTCACCCCCCTCAACCAACAACCCAATTTCTCACATTAGTTAATTTGGATGAAGCATAATTTATGTTTGAATCCCGGGCATTGCAATCCCCCATTAATATCAGCTTCCCACGAGGACAGCGGCTTGGTGAGACTCAATAATCTACGTCACTTCAGCTACCAAATCACCCTTGTGTTTCACTCCGTATGGAATATTTACATTGAACAAGAGCATCTCAAGTTCTGCAACTACACTTCGGATGGAATATATACGTTAAACATTACATACATTAAACAAGAGGATCTCAAGTTCTGCACTTTCATCGGGTATTAAGCACCTTAACCCCATGGAATCAGAGACCAGCTAACTATAATTCAGTTTACAAGATGCCATTAAAATGGCTGCGGCACTCTGGGCACGGCCCTCTTGATGGGCACAGCTGAGCTAGAACATACCTCGTAACCCACAATATCATAAGAGAGTCACCTATGTGTCCTGTGATCAGAGAGTATGACCCACAGACCCTGAAGTAAAGTCACCAGAAGATACTCGGGGCCTGATTCACAAAGGTGAAGTTAGACCTGAACTCTAAGTTTGGACCTGAAGTCTAAGTTTAGACTTCAATCAATCCAGCAACATTTATAGAGTGTATCAAATCACCTGTGAGGGTCTCGAGGCGCTGGAGCTGTTTGTTGCTGTGTGGAGATTGTTTATTCAAACAACCAGGTTTAAATCTCTTATAAAGTGTTCAGATCCAAAGTTAAACTTCAGGGACCCACTTCACAAAAGTAAAGTTAGACCTAAAGTCTAACTTTAGACCTGAAGTCTAAGTTTAGACCTAAAGTCCAATTTTAGACATGAAGACTAAGTTTTGACTTAAAGTCTAACTTTAGATCTGAAGTCTAAGTTTTGACATGAAGTCTAAGTTTAGACATCAAGTCTAAGTTTAGACATGAAGTCTAACTTTAGACACGAAGTCTAAGTTTTCGACCTGAATTCTAAGTTTAGGCATGAAGTCCAACTTTAGACACAAAGTCTAAATTTAGACCTAAAGTCTAAGTTTTGATATGAAGTCTAAGTTTAGACATCAAGTCTGAAGTCTAAGTTTTGACATGAAGTCTAAGTTTAGACATGAAGTCCAACTTTAGACACAAAGTCTAAATTTAGACCTAAAGTCTAAGTTTTGATATGAAGTCTAAGTTTAGACATCAAGTCTGAAGTCTAAGTTTTGACATGAAGTCTAAGTTTAGACATGAAGTCTAACTTTAAACATGAAGTCTAACTTTAGACACAAAGGTCAAAGGACAAACGACTCACAAAGGTATGGCCCGATTCACAAAGGTAAACTTAGACCTGAAGTCTATCTTTAGACCTGAAGTCTATCTTTAGACCTGAAGTCTATCTTTAGACCTGAAGTCTAAGTTTTGACATGAAATCTAAATTTAGACATGAAGTCTAACTTCAGACATGAAGTCTAAGTTTTGACCTGAAGTCTATGTTTAGAAATGAGGTCTAAGTTTAGACTTTAGGTCAAAGTTTACCTTTGTGAAACAGGCCCCATAAGTTTAACTTTAGATTAGAACAATTCAGAGGAGGTCTAAAGACCTGTTTGTTTGAATAAACAAACTCCACGCAGCTACAAACAGTTCCAGCGCTTCGGAACTCTCATGGGTGGTTTGACGTGCTCTATAAAAGCTGATTGATTGATTGAAGTCCAAACCTAGACTTCAGGTCAAAAGTTAAACTTCAGGTCTAAAGTTAGACTTCAGATCTAAAGTTAGACTTCAGGTCTAAAGTTAGACTTCAGGTCTAAAGTTAGACTTCAGGTCTAAAGATAGACTTTAGGTGTAAAGTTAGACTTCAGATCTAAAGTTAGACTTCAGGTCTAAAGATAGACTTCAGGTGTAAAGTTAGACTTCAGGTCTAAAGTTAGACTTCCGGTCTAAAGTTAGACTTTAGGTGTAAAGTTAGACTTTAGACTTCAGGTCTAAAGATAGACTTCAGGTGTAAAGTTAGACTTTAGGTCTAAAGTTAGACTTCAGGTCTAAAGTTAGACTTTAGGTGTAAAGTTAGACTTCAGGTCTAAAGATAGACTTCAGGTGTAAAGTTAGACTTTAGGTCTAAAGTTAGACTTCAGGTCTAAAGTTAGACTTTAGGTGTAAAGTTAGACTTCAGGTCTAAAGATAGACTTTAGGTCTAAAGTTAGACTTCAGGTCTAAAGATAGACTTTAGGTCTAAAGTTAGACTTCAGGTCTAAAGATAGACTTTAGGTCTAAAGTTAGACTTTAGGTCTAAAGTTAGACTTTAGGTGTAAAGTTAGACTTCATGTCTAAAGATAGACTTTAGGTGTAAAGTTAGACTTTAGACTTCAGGTCTAAAGTTAGACTTTAGGTCTAAAGATAGACTTCAGGTCTAAAGATAGACTTCAGGTCTAAAGTTAGACTTTAGGTGTAAAGTTAGACTTCAGGTGTAAAGTTAGACTTCATGTCTAAAGATAGACTTTAGGTGTAAAGTTAGACTTTAGACTTCAGGTCTAAAGTTAGACTTTAGGTCTAAAGATAGACTTCAGGTCTAAAGATAGACTTCAGGTCTAAAGTTAGACTTTAGGTGTAAAGTTAGACTTCAGGTGTAAAGTTAGACTTCATGTCTAAAGTTAGACTTTAGGTGTAAAGTTAGACTTCAGGTCTAAAGATAGACTTCAGGTCTAAAGTTAGACTTCAGGTCTAAAGATAGACTTTAGGTGTAAAGTTAGACTTCAGGTCTAAGTTTACCTTTGTGAATCGGGCCATACCTTTGTGAGTCGTTTGTCCTTTGACCTTTGCTGTACAGTGCATTGTTTACTCATTTTTTGTCATGCACTACTGACAGGTTTACTGGTAGCACTGTTACTGTGAGTAACAATCCTGTGAGAGGCGCCTACTGGTGTGCAAATATGACAGAGACACTTAATACTCCTTGGAACTACTTTACGCTCCCAGAAATGCCTCTGTGATGTGGCCCCAAACTTCGAAAATTGGAATATTCAAGAATGCTCTGATGCAGGTACCACAAGCAGAAAGGACTGTGCCTGCTTTGCACTTTTGCTAACAGGGAGTTGGATAATTCGGGCTGATTCAAAGAGTCAGTGATCGTGAAATACTACTACAGAACACTCATTTACATATTCACGCCTGTCTCTGTGAATTGGCTCCCAGGTGTTTTACATGTAGTTCTGAAGTGAAACTCAAGAAACATTACAATTCTCCAAAGCCGCCCCAGATGGCCAGCCCAGCTCTGCATTATGCAGAAAACTATTTTCTTACACACAATTTCAATATCGTTTATACACACATACCTACACCAAGCTCTGTTTCACAGTGTCTCAAACTTTAATGGGACTAACTCTGAAACGAATTAAAAATTAACTTTGATGCCACCACCCAAAGCCCCAACCCCTGCGCCTGGACTTCTACCGGCCCTGTGACCTCGGGCGCTCCACCCTAATGGTGCTTGGGAAACATGGCTACCGTCTTTGGAAAGTGGAAGCCAATCCCGGGCCAAATCCACCTTTGTCGAGGAATCCGTTTCTGATTACTAGGGACTGGAAAAACAAAGAGCGAATCGTGTCCCAGATGTAGTGACCGAGCCACCCACACACGCCTCACATGCACGCACGCACGCACGCACGCACCCCGAGGGCGGGCTCGCCCGAGGGCTTAAATAAAGGGGGCTCAGGACCGCTCGGGGTCTTGGCCCAGCAGTGAACCACAGTGCCTGTGCCCATCCTTTGCATATTGCTTAAGTCTGTGGCCTACGCATGTGCTGCGAGTATCCTGATAGGGCAGGATACCACACTGGCGACGAGGCGGGTCCCACCCGCCCCTCTGTAGTGCCTCACTCACCTCATCCGGTCCTGGAGCTGTGGTCGCGGCGGGGTGCCGCCAGAACGGATCCCCGCGGGGCGTGCGCGGCTACCCTTCCAACCCACGGTGTGTCATCAGCGGGTGCCCATCGGTGGAGGTCGCGCCGTCACGCACCTCATCAGCGGGTGCCCACCCCGCGGTGCCTGGTTCCCTGCCCCGACGTCTGGGTCGAGTGTCGGCTGCAGCCGAGCGAAGACCGGTGGCGCCTGGAGCAGCATTCACAAGGTGAGGCCGGCCCTGCTGAATGCGTGTCTGTGTGCACGCCCGACATGCCGCTCCCACGTCTGTGTGGTCGAGCCAGCGCCCCTACACCTGCGAGGCCTGCCGTGCGCCGCACTCCCGTGGTCACGTGGTTGAGCTCACGGCCGGCAGGTCGGAGAGAGACGTTCCCCGCGCGGACAGTGACGCGGGAGAGCATCGGGGCCCAAGTGAGTGTTGGCGCGTCCATGCGCGATTGTCTCCCACCTGGCCCACCAGTTTGCAAGTGCCCGCAGTGGCAGCCCAGCGTTGCTGCACGACAGTGCCTTCTGTTTGGCCCCTCGCCCTAGGGACTGCTCAACACCTCAAGCGCGTCATCTGCAGCCTGCAACCTGCCACACGGTCACACCACTTACCCACTGGTCACGCACACCAGTGTCTCCCACCTGGTCTCTGCAACTGAAAGGGTCTTGCACCATACTCTCGCTGTCTGCGACTGCCTGCCAGTGGGCGTCCCTGCCACACCACGCCTGCCCTGCTGCTTGCGCCCCCAGGAGTTGGTGACACACTCTAGCGTCCAATAATGAGTGTGCAGAACGCTGATGGAGGGGGT
Source organism: Calotriton arnoldi (assembly GCA_963921515.1). Taxonomy (NCBI): domain Eukaryota; kingdom Metazoa; phylum Chordata; class Amphibia; order Caudata; family Salamandridae; genus Calotriton; species Calotriton arnoldi. The sequence continues at coordinate 742,896 of CAWUFW010003157.1, forward strand.
AATGCACCTGCGGTGCCGCCACCACCACCCCAGCAGGCAGCTGTACCAGATCATCCTCGGCCTGGTCAGGCCATGGCTGCCCCCATACCGCCGTTCAGCGAACTCTTGGATCCCGTCACTGCTGCAGCACGTTGGAAGTCCTGGATCGGACGCCTAGACCATTGCTTCGTGGGTGTGAGGGAGACCGACGGAAGGGTGAAGAGGTCGCTCCTCATGTGTTACGGAGAGGCTGAGCTGTACGATTTGTTTGAGACATTGCCCAACACTGGGCCGAGCGATGATTACAACAGAGCGGTTGGGGCTTTGAACAGGCATTTCGATCTCCAGATAAACCCCGACTTCGAGCGATTCAAACTCAGACAAGCGCGGCAAGGGGAGGCCGAGACCATAGATGTGTTCTACGCCCGTCTACGAAAGTTAGCGAGTTCCTGCACGCTGCCAGACCAGAGGGAGGAGATCAGGGCGCAAGTCATCCAGGGATGTCGTTCGGTGACACTGCGCCGCCTGATATTGCGCCAGCCAGGCATCAGTCTGGATGAGATCCTTGTACTCGCCAGGTCCCACGAGCTGTCCAACGCGCGTGCGGACGAGATGGAAGCGGCCCTCAACCGGCCCACACCGCAGGTCGCACCGCCACGACCCCTGGTGGTCAAAGAAGAGAGAGTGGACGCGATTCAGAGTCGACCGACTCCATCAAGAGGATCCACGAGGCCTCCCCTGAGAAATACTTGTGGGAATCGTGGTTTGGATCACCCTCCGGCAGGGAGGTGTTTCGCGAGAGGAAAAACGTGCTCCCAGTGCGGAAAACGTAATCATTTTGCAAAGGTCTGCAGGAGTGGAAGAGGAAGGAGCAACGCCCCTGGAGCACGTGGACTCTCGACGGCGGTGAGGCAACTGACGCTGGAGGACCCGGCGGAACAAGTAGACAACACCCCACCAGGGTTTGGCCTGGGAGCTGATGACGACGACGTATTCTTTGTGTCATTTGTCGGCCGGGAAGGAACACGGCGCCGACCGCCGCCCATGTGTACCATCACCGTAGCTGGGTCTCCTGTGAGTGCCCTTATAGACACTGGAGCGTCAGTAAACCTTATGGACAGTGACCAGTACGAGAAACTATTGCCACGCCCGCCACTCCTGCCGTCCAAGGCAAGGGTATACACATACGATGGAAATGAGCCACTTCCTCTACGAGGAGTCATGGAGGTCGAAGTTACCAGCGAAGGCCATCATCTCAACACAAAGTTCCACGTCACCGAGGGGAAACGAGGCACCCTCCTCAGTTGCCATACGGCGGAGGACCTGGAGTTAGTGTTCTTTGCGAACCAGGTGCATGATCTACATGCTCGAGAGATGCTCAGAGACTTTCCCATGCTGTTCGAGGGCCTTGGTTGCCTGAAGGGGAAGACATTCAAGCTGCATGTCGATCCGACGGTCCGGCCCATGGCCCTGAGGCATTGGCGGGTGCCATTTCACTTGCGGCCGCAAGTGGAGGAGGAGCTGAAGAAGTTGGAGGACCTGGGGGTGATAGAGAAGGTGTCGGACCCCACACCGTGGGTGTCCCCTCTAGTCGTAGCCCCGAAACCAAAACAGCCAGGAGCCATTCGACTCTGCGTCGACATGTGCCTACCAAACAAGGCCGTGAAGAGGGAACGTCATCTCACACCCACGATGGATGACATTGTGGCCGACCTGAACGGCGCCAAGTGGTTCACCAAACTTGACCTCAATGCCGGCTATCATCAGCTGGAGCTCCACCCTGACAGCAGGAACATCACAACATTCTCCACCCACGTAGGCCTGCGTCGCTACAAGAGATTGAGCTTCGGTGTCTCGTCGGCCGCGGAGGTGTTCCAGAACGCAATAAGGGAGACTCTCACGGGACTGCAGGGTGTAATAAACTTGAGCGATGACATTCTCGTGTTCTCCAAGACACTAGAGGAGCACCATGTACACCTCCGAGCCACCCTTCAACGGCTAGCGGACAATGGACTCACCCTGCATAGAGCCAAGTGCTCGTTCTATCAGGAGTCAGTGGACTTCTTTGGGTATATCTTCTCCAGGGAAGGACTGCGTGTTGACCCAAAGAAGGCGGAGGCCATACGTGCTGCCCCGAGACCCACGTCAGCCACCGAAGTCCGGAGTTTCCTCGGGATGGCCACATACTGTGGCCGGTTCATTCCCAACCTGGCGTCCCTGTCCGAGCCACTCCGGGCCCTCACAAAGTCTGGTCAACCGTGGGTCTGGTCCGCAAGGGAAGATCTGGCATTCCAGGCCGTCAAGGAGGCCCTCATCGATGACAAAGTCATGGCATACATTCGCCCACATCGGTGCACTGAAGTAGTGGTGGATGCAAGTCCCGTAGGACTGGGCGCAGTCCTGATGCAGGTGACAGAGTCCAAAGAATGGGTTCCAACCACGTACGCCAGCAGGGCGTTGACTGCAACAGAGATGCGGTACGCACAGATAGAGCGCGAGGCCCTGGCCATCAAGTGGGCGTGCCAGCACTTCCATCTCTACTTGTATGGGCATGGATTCCGGGTGGTCACGGACCACAAGCCTCTGGTTCCTCTCTTCGCTGGCAAGTCTTGGCTCGCTCCTCCCCGGATCAGGAGGTGGGCAGTTCAGTTGCAGGCCTACCACTTTGAAGTAATCTTCCGTCCGGGGGTCAACAACCCTGCCGACTTCCTGTCGTGGCACCCCGGCCCGCCAGTGCCGGCCAATGCACTGGCCGATGAAGACTACATGGAAGAGCTTGTCCAGATGGTCTCCCTTGAAGCATGTCCAGTCGCCCTCACGCTGGAAGACATCGGAAAGGCTACCGAATCAGATGAGTGCCTTGCCAAGGTCAAGACCACGTTAACCAACCGTAACTGGCGTCACTTCCTAGATGGTATCAGCTCCCTGACCGCAGATGAAAGGTTGTTCCGACAACAAGTGTGGAGGGTCCAGAGTGAACTCAGCGAGGGCCTTCATGGAGATGTATTGCGGGGAACCACCCTTGTGATTCCGAGGAGCCTTCAAGAGGAAGTGGTTCGTCTAGCGCATCAAGGGCACCAAGGAGTCTCGAAGACCAAGGCCAGGCTGAGGAGCAAAGTCTGGTTCCCAGGGATGGACGCTATGGTCGAGGAAGTCGTCCGCACGTGCCATGCCTGCAACATCACGGGTGGCGATCCTGCGCCCCACCTGGTAATCACAGAAGATCCATGCCTGGAGCCGTGGTCCAAAGTGAGCCTGGATTTTGGATCATTTCCAGACGGACGGAGCACCTTGGTACTTGTCGATTCGCACTCGAAGTTCCCGGTGGTGGAGGTAGTGTCGTCGACAGCGTTTCACCACGTCAAGACCGCTCTTGAGCGCGCCTTCGCCATGATGGGGCTGCCTGCGGAAATCAAGTCAGATAATGGACCGCCGTTCCAGGGAAGGGACTTCCAGGAGTACCTAGCCTCCAGAGGCATTCGACACCGAAAGATCACGCCACAGTGGCCCCAGGCGAACAGGGAGGTGGAACGGTTCATGCGAACGATGAACCGGGCCCTCAGGATTGGAGTTGAGAAGGGAGAAGATGCCGAGCAATGCCTTCTACAATTTCTCAGTGCCTATCGACAGACCCCACACTGTACCACCCAGTGTGCGCCGGCTCACGTGGTATTTCGGAGGGCGCCAAGAGACAGCGTTCCTGCGGAGCCCTTGTGGAGTCCCCCAGCGTTGGATCAAGGGGCCGCCCAGACCCGAAGGAAAGCGTCTAATGACAAGGCGAGCCAAGCTCGAAGGGCGCAACCGATGAACATTCACATGGGAGACTGAGTCGTGGTGAAGGACCGCCACCCTGGCTGGAAGTATCGCACCCCGTATGAGCCTGAGGTATGGGAGGTCATCAATATGCACGGCACCATGGTATCGGCTATGCGAGGGACTCTCGTAGTCACGAGGAACACCTCATGGTTCAAGAAAGTCATAGGCGGCCAATCACCGCTCGACCTCGCCACGGAAGACTTGGAGGAAGTGGAAGGGGGAGTCACCACGGACACCCCGCTTGGCAGCCCGGATCCTACACAACACCAAGCAGGAAGAGAATTGGAGGCGGTGGAAGAACCGCAAAATTCTGGAGCCGTGTCCTACGAGCCAGAGAGGGGGTCGGAAACAATGAAGAACTCCCGGAGCCATCGGTATGGTCTCCGGCCGAACCCAACTCCCAGCCAGAGACTGAGAGACTTTGCGTGGTGCACAAAGAAAGACTGAACAAAACCCAAAAGGGTCTCTGTATCTAAAAGATTGGAGGGATGTAGTGACGGAGCCACCCGGCCCGTCCACACACGCCTCACACGCACGCACGCACGCACCCCGAGGGCGGGCTCGCCAGAGGGCTTAAATAAAGGGGGCTCAGGACCGCTCGGGGTCTTGGCCCAGCAGTGAACCAGTGTCTGTGCCCATCCTTTGCATATTGCTTAAGTCTGCGGCCTACGCGTGTGCCGCGAGTATCCTGTTAGGGCAGGATACCACACCACCGTGGTTGACAGTGTAGTGCAAGAGAACTGGGGCCGACAGTCGCAAGCAGCTCAGGCCTCAACAATTCTGATTCTATGTCCGGACCAGAGGCTCAGTTTATGCTTCCCTTTCTTTACTGCAAACCAGGAGGAGCCAATCAGAAATCAGGCAACACAAAAACTACATTTCCCATGATGTAACCAACAGTAATCCACCAATCTCTGTCCTTTCTGCTGCTCAGATATGATCAGCAGCATCTTGCCTACCACATTCTTTGCTGCTCAGCAGTAGAGATAAGTGCTATCGTCTTTGAGTTAAGATCTATTTATATGCATCTTTCCAAGCCATAAATATACAGTATTTTTGTATATTTTATTGCGCTCTGACCAATACGAGCACTCAGCTCTGAACAATCACGTTTACTTGGTTTTAAATGCGACACTGGCCGCTAATCTATGTGACTGTTTAAGTGCTGAGGCATCAATTAAATACCAGGGGCCTTATTTACAAGAAATTGGCACAGGACAATGCTTCTTGCTGCAGGGCAGGAATGCACCTTATTTACAAGATACGGTACATTCCTGTCCTTTCAGCCAGCGCCAGCGTACAATTTGCAGCCGAGCGTCAACGCAGGCACCCTTGCACCATGGTGCAAGGGTGTCTGAGTTGTTGGCAAAATGCAGCACATATAGAAAGCGGAAAAAAGAGGAGAAATAAAGTTATTTCTTCTCATTACGCCTGCTCTGGGGAAGTGCACAGGTTTGACACATTCCCAGATTTAAAGATCCTTGTAAAGGGTGGGAACGCCCACCACAACGCCCACAAAATGCCTCCTTGAAGCAGAGTAAGGCAACAAAGTGATGTGGGCTGTGTTGCAATACTCCATATCTATGAGGTCATGCAAGCCACGCAGTGTGGCTTTGCGTCGCCTTATAGATGTGATTGAGAAGCCTGCGCCACCCAAGCGTCATTAAAGGTGACCCTTCAGTGATGTAGGTGTCTTGTAAATGAGGCCCCAGGTTTAGTGTGTGTTTTCTAATTTTGTATTTATTGGTCTGTGTTTACCCACCACTGCGGAGCCTGGGGCAGACTGCACAGTCCTCGTTCTATTACCAACTTTTGGTGCGCACGTCCGTGTGTGCTGCTCTGATTTGTCAGGGGATCTCGCCATCGGTCGGGCCGAGACAACTAGGCCTGTGTACGGTTCTCGGAGCTCCAAGCACAAATCTATTGTCTGACAACTTTAAATGTGCTCCGCAAGTAGAAGGAAAGGTCTTTGTTAGTAGCATTGGTGTTGGCTAGAACTCACACATGCCAACCCTCCCGATTCAGGCGGGAGTCTACCGATTTCAAGGCTAGTCTCCCACCTCCCGATTCCTCAGCGGCTTTCTACCGACCGGGACTGGTCTAGTGAGACTCGTAGTATTCACTGCCAATAACCTGCTCTGCAAGGTCAGTGTACAGCATGGTTGCCACATGCTCTCTGTCTGCCATGGTGCTTTCTCTGTGCTCCTGACAGGTAAGGGAAAAAACATGTATCTGCATTTCTGATATCTGGTCCTGCAGCCGCACACTTGCAAGTCCCATACATGACAACAGACCTGACTCAGGCCTCGATATAGTCAATGTGAGAAATACATTCGCCCGAATAATTTTTATAAAATCTACTACTTTGCTCTTCTAAAATGTTGGCATGTATGACTACTACCAACGTTGCCCCGCTGACGCCCTTAGCTTTCAGTAGGAAAGGTTTGCAAGAATTCAATTTGGGGTGACTCCCAGAGCAAGGCCACTTCCCCCATGCCTTATTTGTTCGCTGATTGGTATTTGCCAGTAGCTAACAGTACAAGGCCCTCCCTTAGGATTTGCTCTCCAGATCTAGTCCTTTCAACGATTGCTAACCTACTCGTTAACATGGATCAGTCTCAACATTTTGATCTTGAGGGTTATCAGGAATATTACGAAGATGACCCAGCTGCCTATTTTGAGAACAGTCTGGTTGAGGCCCTGGACTACCCAGCCCAGCAATCAGTGGACAAAACACTAACCGTAGCCCTTCAGCCTATTCAGAGCCAATCTAAGGCGCTTTGTGGGCGGCATCGGGGTCATCTAGCAGATCCGAGAAGGTTACCGGCAAATGGGAAGCCGCAGCTGCCTCCAGACTGACACAGAAATGGGCACTTGCTGAGACAACTGACAAATTGGCAAAATCATATCAGAGGGGCCATGAAGATACCTTCTCTGGAAGCATCTGTGAAGCACTATGACCAAGCCAGTAGATAAAACTGCTGCCACGGATACTGATACCTCCCACTCAGACTCTTACCCGGGCTCTTTTGGCAAACGAAATCAGAAGCGCGAGTCTAAAACATCAAAGGCACCCTCAAGCGATCAGCTGTCCGTCATCACTTTTGAAGCAGATGAGATTGTGCACCCGAGGTCCTCGGAATGAGCTCAACAGGGGATGTGACTGACTGTGTGCTAGCACAATTACACAAGTATTTTGAAAAGGAGGTGTGTAGTCACTTGAGAGTGGAATGCCGCTGTAGGAAGCTGGCTCTCTATATAATGCACTAAAATGAAGTACACTGTGAAGAAAGTCCAGTGAATCCCCAATCGGTAAGCAGAGGTAAAAGCAGATCCTTCTAATGCTCTTTTTGTGGTAGTGTGGGTGAGCAGTTCGGCTTATCAGGGGGTAGTGTTAAGCAATTGTTGTACTCACTGGGGCAATAAATGAGACACACACTCAAGAATAAATCCAAGACCAATTTATAAAAATAAAGTCGATTTTTATGTAATTTGTAAGACCAAGAATACAGTTCTATGGTAAGTACTTTAAGAGTTATGATTTTTCAATGTTCAGACAATATATCACTTTTGTGCGCAATTACACACCATAGGAAACAATGGAGAAAAAGAGGAAAAATTCAAATAAACTCAGGCAATGCTTTCATGACGTTCACCTGACGTTTTAGGTCGATGTCAGGACCAGGGCCAAAGTTCAAGCTGTGGAAGTTCGGCAGCGTGCCGGATCGGGCGGCAGCAGAGTGCTGAGGGTCTTGGAAAGTGACAGGCAGGAGCCAATGGGCTACTTACCTTTAAGGTGTCTACACCCTCTTTCCTGTGGGAAAAGGCAGTACCCTAACCTGATTGGAGGTTTTCGCACCATCTCAAGATGGAGGAATTCCAGGAGAGGGGTTCACCTTGCCTGCCCCGCCCTAGGGGTAGTCCAGGCTGAGGGGGGGACCCTTCTCCTTATTTAACACATTTTTCCACCTTTTCTCCCACCAAAAATGGAGCAGGAAAGGGGGGCTTGTCTTTCCCCACTATCTGGAGGTTCCTGGGTTGCATTTCAAAGGTGGCAATGCCTTTGAAGCTTCCCGCCCAAGAATGCCATCCTGCCTAGGAGGAGGTGTGAAGCACCTCCGCCCAGAGCAGGCTTCGTCTCTGCCCTCTGAGAGTGCTGGCCCTCACCCCATGAGGCCAGAACCATGTTTGGTGGTGGCAGGCTAATGAAAACCAGTCAAGAAACATACCAGTGCTTGGTAGGTTTTCTGGGGACCCTCTAAATAGGGTCTCCTGTGTGAATTTATTAATAAATCCATTAATGGCATCAGTGAGGATTTATTAAGACAATATGTTTGGTACCAAACATCTTAGAATTCAGTGAAGTTATCATGGAGCTAGAAAACTCGTGTTGACAAGTTTCCAGACCATATACTCTTTATGGCTTCCCTGTTCACTTGCAACATCCTAGAATAGACTGGGCATTGTAGGGGCATATCTGCTCATGCTGATATGCCCACACATAGGATACAGTGCACCCTGCCTTAGGACTAAAGATGTGCAGTAGGAATGACTTACCTATATGTTATGTAGTGTATGAGAGGCATGACACACAGAGCTTTGTGCCTTGTCGACTCTTCGGAGTTTCCTGCACCAAGACACGCACCCTGCAATGGCAGAGTGCATAGCCTTGGAGAGGGGGCCCTGGGGTTGCACAACTGGTGCTGCAGTCCCAGAGGACCCTCTTCAGTACCCATGCCCTAGGTAATAGGGGTATCACTTACTAGGGACTTACAGGGGTAGCTGAAGTTGTGCCAATCATGGTACAGTGTTTTGGGAAAGAGATCTGGCACTGGAAACTTGGTTAGCAGGGACACAGTGCACTTACAGTGTGAAATCACATCAGGCATCAGCTAAAAAGTGGAGGCTAATCGTGCAAAAAGAGGCACTTTCCTACATGACCACCCTTCAAATGAAAGAAGATGAGACGAACCTTTCCCTAGAGAGTCTTCATCTTCTAAGTGGAAGAACCTGAAAAGGCCATCTGCATTGGTATGGGTAGTCCCATGTCTGCATTCCACTTCAAAGTCCACTCTCTGTAGAGATATGGACACCCTTAACAGTTTGGGGTCTTCTCCTTCATCTGCATGAGCCATCTGAGAAGTCTGTGGCCAGTTTGGACAAGGAAGTGAGAACCAAACAGGTATGATCTCAGCTTCTTCAGGGACCAAACCACAGCAAAGGCCTCCCTCTCAATGGCACTCCAACGCTGCTCCCTGGGGAGAAGCCTTCTGCTTATAAAAGCAACAGGTTGGTCTTGGCCTTCATCATTGGTCAGGGATAGGACCGCTCCTATCCCTAGCTCAGAGGCATCAGTCTGCACAATGAACTGCTTGGCACAGTCTGGAGCTTTGAGAATTGGTGCTGAGCACACAGCCTCTTTCAGGGTGTCAAAAGCCTTTTGACAGCTCACTGTCCAGTTGACCTTTTTTGACATTTTCTTGGAGGTCAACTCTGTGAAGGGAGTCACAATGGATCCATATCCCTGCACAAACCTCCTGTAGTACCCAGTCAAGCCAAGGAATGCCTTGACTTGGGTCTGGGTGGCTGGAGCTCCCCAATCCAGAATGGTCTGGATTTTGCTCTGTAGGGGTTGAACTTGGTCTCCACCCACAAGGTGGGCCAAGTATACAACCTTGCCCTGCCCTAACTGGCACTTGCTTGCCTTGATAGTGAGGCCTGTCCTCTGCAGAGCCTCCAGGACCTTTTGGAAGTGGATCAGGTGATCCTGCCAGGTGGGGCTAAATATAGCTATATCATCAAGATAAGCTGCACTATAGGCTTCCAATCCAGCAAGGAGTTTATTCACCAACCTCTGAAAGGTGGCAGCGGCATTCTTTAAACCAAAGGGCATCACAGCGAATTGGAAGTACCCATCTGGGGTGGAACATGCTGATTTTTCTTTTGCTCCTGGGGCCAGGCCTGTTTGTCATTACCCTGATGTGAAATCAAAGGTATTCAGATATGTTGTAGCCCCTAACATGTCAATGAGCTCATCAGCTCTTGGAATTGGATGTGCATCTGTTTGTGTGCCTGCATTGAGGTCCCTCTAATCAACACACAACCTAATTTCTTTCTTTGCATCCTGGGAATGAGGCTTAGGGACTTACGCAACTGGGCTGGCCCAGCGGCTCTCTGAGGGTTCAATGACACCCAACTCCAGCATCTTGATTATCTCAGCTTTGATTCTTTCATTGACATGATCAGACTGCCTGTATATTTTGTTTTTTACAGGTAGGCTGTCACCAGTGTCCACATCATGTGTACACCAGTTAGTCTATCCAGGGGTCAAAGAAAGGAGCTCAGCAAACTGGTGTAGGACTTGCCTGCAATCAGTTTGCTATTGGGCAGTGAGGGTGTTTGAAAAGACCACTCCATCAACTGGCCCATCTTTAGGGTTGTGAGAGAAGAAATCAGGGATTGGCTCACTCTCTGCCTCCTGTTCCTCATCTGTGACCATGGTCACATCAGCCCTGTCATTGTAGGGGTTAAGGCAATTTACATGTATCTACATGTGCCAAGGTCAACTAAATAGGTGACCTCCCCTTTTCTATCAAGGATAGGGCAGGGCCCAGTCCAGTTGTCCTGGAGGGCCCTAGGTACCACAGGCTGCAAATTCCACACCTTCTGTCCTGGTTGGAACTCCACCACAGCAGCCTTTTGATCAAACCAAAGCTTCTGGAGCTCTTGCTTGGCCTCAAGCTTTTTGTTTTCTTTTTTCATGTACTCAACCATTCTTGAACAAAGGCCAAGTACATAATCCACAATGTCTTGCTTTGGCCCCTGGAGGGGTCTCTCCCATCCTTCCTTGACAAGACAGAGGGGTCCTCTTAAAGGGTGTTTTAAACAAAAATTCAAAGGGGAAAATCCTACTCCCTTTTGTGGCACCTCTCTGTAAGCAAAAAGCACGCAAGGTAGCAGGACATCCCATCTCCTTCTGAATTTTTCAGGGAGTTCACCAATCATGCCTTTTAGGGTTTTGTTAAATATTTCAACAAGCCTATTTGTCTGCGGATGGTATGGTGTAGTGTACCTATAAGTCACCCCACACTCAGCCCACATATACAGACATAAAATGTGTATCTCTGTCTGACACTAGGAAAGCCAACCCTAGTAAAAATACCAAGGAAGGCCTTGGTCATGGCAGGTGCAGTGGTGGTCCTTAGGGGAATTGCCTCAGGGTACCTGGTGGCATGATCCACTACCACCAGAATAAATGCATTCCTTGATGCTATTGGTGGGTCAAGGGGACCAACAGTGTCAAGCCCTACCCTTTCAAAGGGTACCCCAACCACTGGGAGTGGAATACAGGGGGCCTTCAGGTGGCTACCTGTCTTGCCAATGGTCTGACAGGTGGCACAGGAGTTGCAAAACTCCTTCACCTTCTGGGACATTAATGGCAAGTAGAAGTGGTTGACTAACCAACTCTAGGTTTTGGTCTGGCCAAGATGCCCAGCTAGGGGAATGTCATGGGCCAATGTTAGGAGGAACTCTCTAAACTGCTGAGGCACTACCACTCTCCTAATGGCACCAGGTTTGGGGTCCCTGGCCTCAGTGTATAGGAGTCCCTCCTTCCAATAGGTTCTGTGGGAACCACTGACACTTCCCTTTTCCTGACGAGCAGCTTGCTGCCTTAAGCTTTCAAGAGTGGGACAAGTTTTCTTCCCTTGGCAGAGATCTTCCCTAGATGGTCCCCTTGGTACTAAGAGCTCTGCCGTGTAAGGCCCAAGCTCCTGAGGCTCAGTTCCCTCTGGGGCTGACAAGTCTTCTCCTGAGGAGTGGGGACTCATTCTGGTGTCTGTTTTGAGACCCAGCTCCCCAGTCTTCCTGCCCTTTCCCCCACAAGGTTGGTCCATCATTTCAGGCTCCAACACTTCTTTTTCACAGTGGGTTTTGCTTTGTGCCCTTGTTTTTACACACAGCCATTCAGGAATTCCCAGCATTTCTGCATGGGTTTTCTTTTCTACCTCAGCCCATGCTGAGTACTCCAAATCATTTCCAAGCTGACACTGTAACGGGATAACAGAAGACACCACTACCCATTTCATGCCACTAACCCCTCCCCAATCTAAGGTCACCAAGGCCATTGGATATTAATATTTGGCTCTTGTCTATATCTCTCCAGGGTACTGGGCCTGACAGCCAGGGTAGCTACATCCACCCCTCCCTCTGAGACTAGAGTTGCCTCAGTGAGCACCTTGACCTGATCAGGGCTCACCTGTGATCCCATCTGGAAACTTACAACTACCTTTGCTGCAGGTGGACTAGAGGCATTCTTTTTATTTTTACAGCTAGGGTCCCCAGTTCAGTGTCCAGTTGTCTTGCAATCAAAACACTGAGCCCTCTTGGGATCCCAGTTTCTACCCTGGTACCCACACTTAGACTGTGATGAGTTTCTGGCTCCACCCTCCTGAACTGGTGTAGGAAACTGGCTCTCTATATAGTGTACTAAAAAGAAGTAGACTGTACAGAGAGTCCAGAGAATCCACAAATGGTACACCGAGGTAAAATCAAATAATTCTAATGCTCTCTTTGTGGTAGTGTGGGCGAGCAGCAAGGTTTATCAGAGGGTAGTGCTAAGAATTTGTTGTCCTTAGGAGGTAATAAATGAGACACACACTCGAATAAATTAGAGACCAATTTGTAAAAATAAAGTCATTTTTTAAGTATTTTGTAAGACCATGAACACAGTTCTAAGGTAAGTACTTACAGAGTTATGATTTTTTAAATGTCGGAAGATATATCACTTTTCTGTGCAATTACGCACGATAGGAACCAATGGGGAAAAAGAGGAAAAATGCATATAAAATCTAACCCTGGGCGGTGAACTCCGCTCTGCTCGCAGATTTTGTGGAGTTTTTCTCACTCCGCGTTACGGAGCTCGCGGAGTTCCAAAAACTTTTTTTCCCCTAGCTCGTGGTCATCAAAGTCAAGTTTGCGAGCAAGCAAAATCCACCTCCCGGCGACATTTTTCCTCGTTTGCGATCGTCAACGCCAATTTGGCGAGCACGAGCGTGGAGAATCAACATCCCGGCGAGATTTCTCAACGCGGGCGGTCGGATTTCTCATTGAGAGTGGTCGCGTATGCTCGCGACTGCTCGCGTTGAGAAACCGGCCGCTCGCGTTGAGAAAGCTGCAGCTCGAGTAAAAAATCTACTCAGGCGGCAGAAAGGAAGCTGCGCCCGCTTGTGCTGTGCAAGGTGCCGTTTGCGATGATTGCACAGTGCGGACAAACATCCAGCGCTGAAAATCACGTGAACGAGCTTTATCTAACGATGCGGAACTCCGTGAACTCTGCCCAGGCTTAATAAAATCAGGCAATGCTCACCTTACCGTTTTAGGTCGATGTCGGGTCCAGGTCCAAAGTTCCAGCAGGATAAGTTTGGGAGCATCCCGGATCGGGTGGGAGCAGAGTGCTGAGGGTCTTTGAAGCTAATGCGCAAAGACAAAGGGGGCCACTAGAAAATGCACTGCCCTGGTGGACTTACTGTGGAAATGTGCTTTTTGATGAGCACACCGGTGCAGGGGTCACCCTTCTCTTGTCCACGGGTCCATAGACCAACAAAATAGAGATTGGCACTGAAGCTGGAATTCAAATAACAAGTTTATTAATCACACATGAGTGGGACTACGTCCACACAGCACTCTCAAGTGCTGCCTGAGGTAGTACACTGAAGTCACAGACCATGGTGCTTATATACAGAGTTTGTTGCAGAGTAAGCATGTAGTTACAAATAGAAGGTACAAGCATACACAGGAATAACTACCAATAAACATGGGCAGATGGGTGATCACTTAGTCAGCAGAGTGGGAGGGGGAACAGAACTGTTTACATCAGCAAAAAACAGTTGACAGTTATATCTTTAGCCAGGTGCATTCTAGCAGCTACAGGCCTTTGCTCAGCACATTGCTTTTAGCTCAGTACAGAAGGAGTTAACTAGAGTTGATGACACAAGCAGAATAGAAGGGCAAGCAACAGTGAAGACGGAAGAATTACATAGCTAACTAAATGGATGCCACAAACAAGATGGCTTCAGCCTATGCTAACAGAAATTATTTCAGATTTCCACAGATGACCCTTTTAGCATATACTGAAGACATCTTCTAGGCTTTATAAGGAGTACGGAAAATATCATGTACATCTATCTGCATTAATTCATTAATTTCTTGATCACTTGCTAATCGGGCATTTACATTCTTAACATTTTGTTTAGTCGGTATACACGAGGTGCAAGTAGAAACACAAAGGGAACAAAGCATTGGGCCGCATTGAATACATAGGCAACAAGTGAAAAGAATAGCAAGAAATATACATAAGGCTGACAATAGCTTCCAGCCCCATACAGTAAACATGTTCCATAGCCATCCAGTCAAAGTCCCTGAATCCTGTTGGATTTCAGTGGCTATTTTGTGCAACTTGGAAATTGCGTCAAAAACAGAAGGGGCGTGGTCAGGGATATAGACACAGCAGCTACTCCCGATGATGCGACATGCTCCACCACGGTCGGCCAGGATGACATCAAGGACCATCCTATTTTGGAGCGCCACAATTCTCGCAATTTGTAGTTCTTCTGTGATATTTCCAAGCGCCATTGCTGTCTGATTGGTTACAGCCTCTACAACACGTGTCAAGCGCCTTATTTTTCTACTGTTTAAGGCCGCACCAACAAAGAAGAATAGTCCCAAATTAAAGTCAATGCACTGCTGTAGTGCAGTATCAGTTTGATCCACCTCATCATTGTTTATTGTCCTTTTGAATCTGTTCTTGGAAATGTCATTATACAGTTTATAGTCTTTATGGTAGGATGCAGGTGCCAAAAACAAGGGTGGAAGCAAAAAGGACACGTAGCAGCTTTCCGACCAACCAATAGGTAGATGGTAATAACCTTTACTTCCGCAAATAAAATAGGTGTTGTGTGAGGACAAAAAGCTGCTATTGTTCATTCCAGTAATGTTCAACACTAAAGTACAGTCACTTTTTCCCACAGGAATACTGCCAACACTGCTCACACAGAGATCCGCTTGAGCTCTAGTAACAGCAATAACAGGAGGCCCATTCCCCTTAGTTGTTCGAGTGTTATGGAAAACATTGTGTATGGAGGAATTTCCTCAGCGATACTCCTCCATTTCCCACACAGTTCCTTTAGCTTGTGGATCTCCTTCCTCATCCGGGTAACAAACTTTATTCAACTGAGCGTTTAGTCCACCTACATCAGCATAAGTAATATTAGCAACTTCAGAAGCCCACAACAATGCAAACCAGGCTCTACAGGAGCCATTATGTGAAAACGGCAAGGGAATAAAAGGCGTTCCTCCCTTTTTCTGATGAGCTGGCATCATTCCACATACCCTGCAATTGGTAACGTTCGTGGCATTGTGGGTATGGTGCAACATTTGGATGAAAGTGTTATTGAGGTAGGACATTCTGTGCTTCTGCTCATGATAAGGAAGAGTAAAATAATGATGTTCAATTGGGACAGGAGTAGTAGTAGTCAGTAGATTTCGGACAGGAGCTTCTTCCTCTACGACCCATGTTATTATAGCAACAATAACAATAGTCAAAGTAAATCCAGTAGCAATTATTGTTCTTTTGCTACAAACTCTTGCAGCAGTTGGTTTCTGTAGGAGAGTAGGATCTGCTTCACATGGGTACCCCCACTTTTGCTGATGCTTCACTGTTTTTCGACTTTAGTCTGGCTGGGGCCCTGCTAATCAGAACCCCAGCCTAGCTGTTTCCTCTTTAAAAGGGTCTCCATGTGCCTTAGGTACATCTTTGATTGGAATCTGGAGTGCCCTTATAAGTCCCTAGTATAGGGTATACTATGTACCCAGGGCATAGGTACCTCAGAGGCCTGCCACGGGCTGAAGCATGTATTATGCCACCCCTGGAAGGCCAGCCAAAATGACACCACAGGACTGCTACTGCAGCCTGGGTAGGGTGGTGCATACACCCCTTACAGTGGTATAGGCTACCTATATCACTACCATTGCACACACATATAAACCTATAAGACACTCCTATGGCAGGCCTTTACAATCCTGAAGGCAGAGTGCTTGGTTTTTATGTGAGAGGGTGCCCCTGCATGAGCAGGGCCCCTCTGCAGCGTTCGGAGTCAATCCTCTGATGCTGTTTGTGGTGCAGCCTGACCATATACTCTTAAGTGCATTATATCCTCGCGGTAAATGCTAACTTTGGGATGGCTGCACAGAAACATGTTGTGTTTGGTGTCAAACATCTTGGAATACTATCACCCCGCCAATTCTGGCGGCGGGGGTAGCATTCCAGCCTTCTAGAGGAAGAGACATGTACAAACCGGGCTACCCGGTAACTTCTTTACAGAGCCCTGGCATCACAAAATGGATGCCGCTGCCACAGACACGGGTCTGGCCTCCTGCTGCTGACTGAAACTCCGGCAAGGGAGGCCTGGACAATAGGTTTCCTGTCACAGGGAGGTGTAACCACCTCCCCAGACAGGATAGTGTGTATTGGGGCTGGGCGGAAGCACCCTCTGGTGCTTTGAAGTCCTGCACTGGGGGCACATTTGGTGTCCCTGTGCATATGCCAGTTCAAACAGGTTGCAGGGGCTACCTGCCCCTGCTCTGGCGTGAAACTGGACAAAGGGAAATGGGTGTAACCACCCCTCTTCCCTGACCCTCCCATAGGTGGGTCCCCAGAGTATGTCCAACCCCCTAACTTTGTATTAGTATGGGACCCCAGTCCTTAGGACTTTAGATATCCCTGGACGAAACTCTGTAACTGAATCCTGGAACTTCGACGCTCTACTCAAGACTAGAGGACTGAAGAATCTCCCTTGGGGTCAAGGAGTGACTCCCCTGCTTGGCAGGCACCAAAGAAGCAATTGTCCGGTCTGCATCGCCGAAGCTCCCGCCGGACGCCAAAGTCTTTGCATCCCCAGAGGTGGATTTCCAGACTTTCCAGAGGCTGCGCTGAGTCCCCAGCAAAGCTGAGGCCCGTAGCTGTCGTGGATAACGTGGAACCGTGACCCCTGGACACCAAGCACATTTGCAAGTGCATCCTCTTCCTGGTATTCCACGAAGTTGTGCTTTGGGTTCCAAGTAGCCCCTGCCTCCAGCACCGACTGCACCGAAGATCACTGGCCTCCACTCCACGAGTGTCCTGTGAGCCAGCTCCAAGTGTGTCCACTTGAGGCTCCTTTGCGGTCGCTAGTCCGTTGGCTAGTGGGCCCTCCTGAAGGCTACTCTTCTTCTGCTTAAGCTTTCCTGGTTGCTCCAGACGTGCCCTGACTTACCCTCGCTGGGTGAGTCCCTCAGACCTTGCTGGTCTGTACCACCGTCCTTCTTCTATTTCCACGTGACTTGCCGTTGCCAAGGCTTGTTGGGTCCAATCCGGTCGCCGACACCCCAGCAATCGACAAACGTTGAGGGCAGCTTGAATCCAGCTCCTGGTTGTCGTCGACGCCTCCTGGACCTCGTGGCTGAAGAGTCAAGACGACCGTCAACCTACCTGAAGCACCCGACATCGGTGGGCATCTGCTTATCGCCTTCCTGGTCACCGGCTAGTGACCCAGACTCTGTCCCCTCTGCTTTCAGGTTCTTCAGATCTTCGATCCACCTTTGGATCCACCCGAACACTTTCGACTTGGTCGCCAGCAGCACTTTGCAGCAGATCGCCATTGAAAACGACGACGAAACCCGACCCCGAAAGGCACCTATGCACCCGGCTTCCCTGGGTGAGGTAACACAAGTACTCCGGTGCTCCCGTGGGTATTAACTCTAGAACAGCCTAGTTCTAAAGGGGTTTGCTCCAAGTCCTCCTCTAAGTGTCCTTTTTCTTTAAAACTCCAACCGCGACATTCCCCATAGAAGTCAATGGCGGCTCGCGGCTGTGTTCTTACACTGCATTCGTCCCCCGTGGGTCCCATGTGTCACTACCCTGGGTGGTTCCTTGAGGGCCAAGCACTTCTACAGGCTCTAGGCCTTGTGTCTAGCTCAGTCATGGTTCTTATACCACTTTATTGGTATATGGTTTGGTACGCCCCTAGGGCTCAAACGTGTATTTGTGCTATTACTGTTGATATTCGACTTGTAACTTATGTACTTCGAACTCTAGCCTCATAAAGAGACTAGAGGGGTGTGTTTAAGACTAAATACATATATTTTAAATATATACCGGGTGTGGTCCTCTTTCATTTGGTCACCCAAGAGATTATAGACTGGTAAAACAAGCTGCTTTACATTCCTTCAAGAATTAGCCTGAAGGCTGCTCTCCATAGCTACCACTAGGATAGCTTTCAATAAAGGTTGTCTTTAACCTATCTCCAATAAGGTGTTGTTTGGACTGGTGCAAGGTGCCCACTATAATTAGTGGACAGCATATACCAGGCCAACTTCTCACATTGGTGGCAGCGGTGGGATTCCAGCTTGCTATTGTTTTACCAGATAATCTCACTTGAATTGATCAACTGAAAACCACTAAGGGTACCTTAGGTATATATAAATCAAGCTTAGGATACAGTAAGTTCTACTGAACTTAGAGTTGTGTGTTAAGGGATAGCACACCCTTTCTACAACTCAAGAGAGTTTAGTAGGCCACACTAGAGTAGGTAGTGCATACACCACACCACACTAGTAATGTCTTCACTGCCAGGAACCAGGGAGCTCCTGCCATCCAGATATGACAACCTCACATTCTTGGAATTGAGAGAGTTGTGCAAAGTTAGGAAGTTGAAGACAGGCAAAAGTGCAAACACCCAACGTCTCCTGGAGATGCTTCTGCTGGATGATCTTAGAAGACCCATAAGGTCTGAAAGGGTAGGCAGAGAGGGTGGGGCAGAAGATGAGGGAGGGGCCAGGGATGAAAATGCCCAGGACCTGACCTCTGAAACTGGCCAGGGGGATGACAATGATCCTGACCTGGAAAGTGCAGCTACTCCTGAGGAAGAGGAGGAGGCCCAGAAGGACCTCCCCTTTGTCCCCCAGGAAGAGTTGAGAGTGTGCCCATAAGGACTAGATCTCCTTCTCAGGAGTCTAACCACTCTGACACCTCAGTAGGGACCTCTGTCTCCTCCCATGGGAGGGAATCCTCTCATGAGAGGAGAAAAGACTGATTCAGTATGAGCAAGCCCAGCTTGAGCTCAGAAAACAGCAGTTGGTTATAGACAGGGAGTCCCTAGATCTCTATAGACAGAGAAAAAAGATGGGACTAGAGTCCCATGGTGGCAGCAATTTCCCCAGAGATAGGGAAAGGTTTTATGACCATAGAAACCTGAGCAAGATTGTCCCTCCCTACCAGAGTGGGGATTACATCCACACATGGATAACTGCACTGGAGAGGGCCTGTAAAGTACAGAGGGTCCCTCAGGAGCAGTGGGCAGCAATCTTGTGGCTCTCCTTTGCAGACAAAGGTAGAGATAAGCTCCTCACTGTTAGAGAGGAGGATGCTGACAATTACAAAGTCTTGAAGAGTGCTCTGATTGATGGGTTTGGCCTAACAACTGAACAATACAGGTTAAAGTTCAGAGATACCCAAAAGCACAGACTCAAGATTGGGTGGACTATGTGGATTGTTCTGCTAAGGCTCTGGAAGGTTGGTTGATGGGCAGTAAGGTATGTGACTTCACAGGATTGTACAATCTTATCATGAGGGAGCAGATTCTTAATAACTGTCAAAATCAGCTGTTGCATCAGTACCTGGTGGACTCTGATCTGACCTCTCCCCAAGAATTGGGAAAGAAGGCAGACAAATGGGTCAGAACCAGGGTGAGGCAGAAGGTACAGAACCAAGGTGGTGACCCTAAGAAGCAAGATTCTAAAAACTCTGATAAGGGTGGGGAGAAGGGTAAAGACCAGAAGTCTTCACAAGGCCCCCAAAAATCTTCTTCAGGTGGGGATTCACAGTCTAACAAGGGAAAAGGCCAAAAGAAACCATGGTGCAAAGTCTGTAAGCAAAAGACACACTGGACCAGTGATTGCACCAAGTCCAAAGACTCTATTCCAGCCCCCACCAATGCCCCTAAGGCACCTGTTCCCCCTAGTGCAGTTACAATTGGTGGTGGGAGTACACAGGCCAAGGGTTTAGTAGGGTTGACCCTGGGTAATGAGGTGAGCTCTGGCCTAGTCAGAGAACTCACTCTGGCTGTCCTAGTCTGTGATGGAGGCATGGATGTGACCTCCTCTATGAGTCCCAGTAATCTGGGCAAGTACAGGCAACAGCCATTAATCAATGGAAAAGAGGCTTTGGCATTTAGGGACACAGGGGCGAGTGTCACCATGGTGACATAGGACCTTGTGGATCCTGGGCAGATTATACTTGGTGAGATGTACCAAGTGACCAATGCTAGCAATGTCAGAACAGACCATACTCTGGCAGTTGTTAACGTCTCCTGGGGAGGGGTAACTGGCCTTAAGAAGGTTGTGGTGAGTGCAAACCTACCAGTAGAATGCTTGCTTGGCAATGATCTTGAAACTTCAGCTTGGGCAGAAGTGGAGCTCAGGACCCATGCAGAAATGCTGGGGATCCCTGCAGATGTGTTTGCTGTGACCAGGTCACAGAGCAGAATGTCTAACACTGAACAGGCCTTGGATCCAGGAAAAATGGACCAAGTGCCATCCAAGAGGAGGAGTAGTAGGGTTAAGGCGGTGCCTTCCCCCTTGGATCAGAAGGAAGATCAGTCTCTTGAGGGGGATGATCTCAGTCCTGAAGAAGGAACTGTCCCAGAGGAGCTTGAACCTGACCAGGTTGAGTTCTTGGGGACAGGGGGCCCTTCCAGGGCAGATCTGAGCCAGGAGCAGCAGAGCTGCTGCTGAGGCTGCTGGGAATGCTAGTGGTCCCCATAAAGTGTATTGGGATGATGGACTCTTGTACTCAGAGTGTAGAGACCCCAAGCCTGGTGCCACCAGGAGGTTGGTTATACCTCTGAAGTTCAGGGGCTTCCTATTGACCCTAGCCCATGACATTCCTCTAGCAGGTCACCTGTGTCAGGGTTTGTACTCCTCAGGATCCGGATGATGCTATAAGGGGTCCACCCCTTGACATCCCCAATCTCTGAATATAAGGTTACAGAGCAATAGGGCGATCAAGTGAGGGAAAGGTAAGGGTAGGGAACAGCAGGGATGAGAACCTATAAAAGAAAACAACAGATATCACTACACACATATAGATATATGTCTACTCTCAGTAAGGTCTCACTAAAGCCAATACTACCTTATACACCCATGCACGAAACGTCTTTTCCCGTCTCCCTACAATAACATCCAATTCCTGTTCTGCTGGATATCCTATAAGATAGAACACACATTAACCACTTCCACTCACAACTCCACCCTTTGGCACAGCTTATGTTAGATGTTTCAATAATTACTAACAGTAATCCACCTAACCGACTCACTGGTTCTGTGTGAGTTCCCTTTTTAAAATGAATGAACAAAAACAAATAGTCTCAGAAACAAAATGAAGCGGGAATCATTCAACACTTTAGATTCCTTGGAACTCCAGTGAGATAAAAAGATGAGTGCTCCCAGTGTGCAGAACCGACTTCAATAATCCCCAAATGTCGCTCTTCCCTACTCAAAGAATAATCAGCAGTTTCCTCACCGCAATTGCCGAACAAAAGTAAAGGTCTGTGTTAGGGCAAAATGCTCCTATAACTAGAACAAAGTCATAATTGCGATCTCTGTCGCATTTCCTTAATCCCTCATGTGACGCGCATTCGCCGTCCGTTGCGAAAGCCGTCTACTTCCAAGCACTCCAACCCTAATCCGCGGTATTATAACCGCGACTTGCTCTCGTCGTTAGTTCTTAACGTGCGTCCTCCGTCCGGAGTGACGCCGTCTAAACACGGACAATCCTCAAACTAAGAACAGGACGCCAACACTCACCCGATCCTGTGTGGGCGCCCTCGATCTCCGAATCCTCGGGAATGCAGGTTCCTAGCTCAGCCGAGCTAGTGTCAGAGCGGCTCCTCGCTTCCGCGTCTCCCGCTCCATCAACGATAGTCAAACTCCAGAATTACGCACGCTTCCGTGTGCGTAAGGCAACGTCTTAAAGACGCTGACTCCTCCCATCCGCCGGCCTGTTGGGAATTGTAGTCTATTCCTTAGGCAGGCGCGCTATGTTCGTAAATCCTGACAGTATGCCCTCCTCACAAGCGCCTCCTAGAACCAGGCTTGGTCGGCCACCTGCGGTAAAAGGTTCGCACAGCAGCCGGGGCATGTACATTGGAACAGGGTTCCCACGAATCGTCCTCGGAGGAATACCCCTTCCAAGAAATCAGATACCATAGTACCCCTCTTCGATACTTTGAGTCCAGCACCTTCCGTACCTCGTACTCCACTCCGTCTTCACCAACCACCGGAGGGACTGCCTTTCTCCGAGCCCCTACGGCAGGTTTCAGGAGGCTGCAATGGAACACGGGATGTATGCGAAGACTGCCAGGCAGCCTTAGCCGGTAGGCCACTGGGTTCACTTGCCGCACCACGGTATACGGGCCGATGAATCTTGGATGAAATATACTGCGAAGCTTGAACTTTATGTTCTTTGTGGAGAGCCAAACCCTATCTCCAACTTGATAACTAGGGCCTTCTATTCTGTGCCGGTCTTCCCACTTCTTGTACACCCTTTTTGCCACCAGCAGATGTTGCCTTGCTCTCTTCTGGACAGAGTGTAACAACCTGATGTGTGCCTGCACGGATGGCTGATGTGCAACGTCAACAGGTATATCAATGGGCAGAGTCCTCGCACAATATCCATAGTTAGCCTCGAAAGGAGTGATTCCTATAGAACAATGTACAGTATTATTGTATGACAACTCCGCCATCCATAACATAGACACCCAAGAGTCCTGCGCTTCCATGGCATAACATCTCAGATATTTCTTAAGTGTCTGATTTAGCCTCTCCGTCTGACCATCTGTTTGGGGGTGGAAGCTAGTCGAGACAGCTGAATCTATCTGCAGAGTCTTACACCATGTTCTCCAGAAACTTGCGATGAACTGCGGGCCCCTATTAGGCACAATCACTTTGGGCAATCCATGCTGTCGGATGACATGATCCATTAACAGTTGCGCGGTCTGTCCCGCCGTTGGTAAATTCTTGCACGGAATGAAATGTCCCATTTTCGTTAGGCTATCCACTACCACAAGAATGGCCGAACATCCCTGATCCATAGGCAAACCAGTGATGAAATCGAGACTGATATTCATCCAAGGCTGCCGAGGAGTGGGCAACGGCATGAGCATACCTTTTTTCTTGGAGTTCTCACTTTTACCTCTGGCACATTCCTCACATGTGCGAACGTCCTTGACCAGTGTAGTCCACCAGAAATGCCTTTGTACCAACTGTATTGTCTTTAGGATTCCTGGGTGTCCTGCCAATGGGGATACATGACACCACTCATATGCCTTTTTCTGTACCACCTTCGACAGGAGATACAACCGATTGTTCAAAAAGGGTAGACCTTGTTTAAGGCTACGCATCGCATTCTCTTTTGCCCATTTCTCCCACCATTCGTTTGTTTTGTTCTCTTTTACCTCATCCAGGAATTTATCCACTTTCAGAACACAGATAACCTTAGCTGGATCGATGATTGCCTTGGGTTCACTGTTGAAGGGCCCTGTTACGGATTCTTGCCGAGATAAAGAATCTGCCTTACGGTTGTCTGTCCCAGGCCTGAAAGTGATAACAAAATCATATTCCGCAAAGAACAAAGTCCATCTCATTTGTCTCTGAGTGAGGGTTCTGGCCGTTTTCATGTACTGTAGATTACGGTGATCTGAATACACCGTGATCGGATAACGAGCCCCCCACAGATAATGTCGCCATTCCTGAAAAGCCTTCTTTATAGACAGTAGTTCCTTCTCGGCAATGGTGTAGTTCTTTTCCGCCGCTGTGAGTTTTTTGGAAAGGTACGCTACTGGATGCAGCTGGCCAGTGTCTTTATCCCTTTGTGACAAAATGGCGCCTACCGCCTCATCCGAAGCATCTGCTTCAACTATGAAAGGGACCCCCAATTGAGGGTGCCTCAACACAGGAGCACTGGTAAACGCCTGTTTTAAGTAATCAAATGCTGTTGAGGCTTCATCACTCCAGACAAAAGGGGCCCCCTTACGAAGCAATCTGGTAAGAGGAACCGCTACTTGGGAAAAGTGTAAGATAAACCTGCGATAGTAATTCGCAAAACCCAAGAAGCATTGTACGTCCCTCAGGCACTGTGGAGTGGGCCATCCCTGTACTGCCTGCACCTTGCGCTCTGCCATGCTCAATCCTTCGGGACACAGGATAACCCCCAGAAACTCAACTTCACGCACCCCAAACTCACACTTGCTCAATTTGCAAAACAATCGGAATTCACGTAATTTTTCCAAAACCAACACTACATGTCTTTTGTGCATCTCGGTGGACCCAGAGTAGATGAGAATATCATCAATATACACCACCACAAAATGATCCACGTATTCCTTCAAAACGTCGTTCAGAAAATACTGAAATGCCGCCGGGGCGTTGCACAGCCCGAACGGCATTACAGTATATTCAAACAGACCATAACGCGTCTTGAAAGCCGTTTTCCACTCATCCCCCTCTCTGATACGGACCAAATGATATGCCTCTCTTAAATCTAGCCGGGTGTAAATATTGGCTTCTCGCACTTGATCCAATAAAACAGGGATAAGAGGCAAAGGATACCTGTTACGGACGGTGTTTTTGTTCAACATTCTATAATCACAGCAGGCTCTCAACTCGCCACTGGCTTTAGCTATGAAGAACAGAGGTGAGGCTGCGGGAGACCGAGAGGGTCTAATGAAACCTATCTCCAAAAAATGATCATGATATTCTCTAAGATGTCGTGTTTCTGGCTCAGATAAAGCATACACCCTACAAGCCGGAATGTGTGCCCCCTCAATAAGGTCAATACAACAATCATAGGGTCTATGGGGCGGTAGCCGTTCTGCCTTAGTCTTACTGAAAACATCCTCGAACTGTACATACTCGGTGGGTAAAACCACTTCCTTCTCTGCTGCAGTAGCAATACAAAAAGGGTATGTCAGGGCTATAGCTTGAGACGTTAGTCCCTGTCACAGTGAGACGCACATTCCTCGGACAAGAACTGTACTGTCTTGTCTTTCCAGTTTATGGTTGGGTTGTGATGACAGAACCACGGCATTCCCAAGATCACCTCATATTGAGGTGCATCGATGATGTTTAGAGATATCTCTTCCAAATGCTGTCTCTTCCCATCATCAATAGAAAGCATGAGGATTTCGGTCTTATCCCTCAAGAGCCCTGATTTTAACGGCTTCCCATCCACAGCCAACACCTCCTCTGGGATCTCACGAGGAACACTACCTACTGACAAGTGCTTCACCAACCCACTGTCAATAAAATTCCCCGTGGCTCCTGAATCCAACATGGCTAAAACCTGATGTATCTGTTGTTTGCACTCCAGGCCCACGGCCAACACAATGTGCGACTCCGTGTCCTTCACCTGTTCTATTGATAAGGATGGAATCTTCCATTCCTTATCTCTTGACTGCGTACTTTGGGATGGTGAACTCTCCCCAAGCTCTGTGCCTACTACTGACACGGCTGCTTTCTTATACTTATATGTATAGCCCTGAGTCTTTGGTTTTGAGGGACATTCGCGTACATAATGCCCTTTCTTGCCACAGTACATACATAACCCCTGAGTGCGACAGCTCTCCCTCTCAGTTCTTGAGAGAGGTGCCCTGATGGCTCCTATCTCCATGGGTTCACTGGTTGATTCGTTGCTAGGATTCTCTGTCCTGGGGTTTTTATCTGGCCGATAGAAGGACCTATCCCCTCGATGTCTTTCGCCTCTCTCTGACATACGCCCATCAATTCTCAAAGACAAACTAATTAGATCAGCACAGGTCACTGGCTGTGGGTCAATCTGTGCTATCACATCTTTTAGGTCGTCGCATAAACCTTGATAGAAAAGAGACATTCTCTTCTCTTCTGGCCATGCGGCTTAAGCCACCAATCTGTTAAAAGACGTAAGGTACGTCACTAGATCATGTCTCCCTTGCCTCAATTCCAGCAATTCTCGGTCTGCGCTGAATGTAGTAGTTCTTCTATCGAACACTCTTTCGAACGCTGCCCTAAAAGCCTCCCAATCAGATAGTACGGGGTCGTTGTTCCTCACCAGTGGAACAGCCCAATTAGCGGCGTCCCCAATCAAATACGAAATCGCAAACGCCACTCTGGAATGGTTGTTGGGAAACGATGATGGCTTACAAGAAAAATGGAGCATGATCTGCGTCAGAAACACTTGTATCTTCAATGGGTCTCCGGCATACCTCTCAGGACTGGCTAGAGGAATCGGGGGGGTGTACTGTCACTTGTATCTGGGGAGTACTAGCGACAGATACATCAAAAGGGTTCCTGGTTAACTTGTCCACCCTATCCCGTAGTGCCGCTGTTTCCAGTCTAGAGGCCACTAATTCCTGTTGTACTAAGGCTAAAGCCTGAACCACATCGTCCATAGACGCCATGTATAGTTTCACCCGGACCGGGAGGAGTAACCTATCTTGGGTGCGTAATTCTGTCAGGGTTTGTACTCCTCAGGATCCGGATGATGCTATAAGGGGTCCACCCCTTGACATCCCCAATCTCTGAATATAAGGTTACAGAGCGATAGGGCGATCAAGTGAGGGAAAGGTAAGGGTAGGGAACAGCAGGGATGAGAACCTATAAAAGAAAACAACAGATATCACTACACACATATAGATATATGTCTACTCTCAGTAAGGTCTCACTAAAGTCAATACTACCTTATACACCCGTGCACGAAACGTCTTTTCCCGTCTCCCTACAATAACATCCAATTCCTGTTCTGCTGGATATCCTATAAGATAGAACACACATTAACCACTTCCACTCACAACTCCACCCTTTGGCACAGCTTATGTTAGATGTTTCAATAATTACTAACAGTAATCCACCTAACCGACTCACCGGTTCTGTGTGAGTTCCCTTTTTAAAATGAATGAACAAAAACAAATAGTCTCAGAAACAAAATGAAGCGGGAATCATTCAACACTTTAGATTCCTTGGAACTCCAGTGAGATAAAAAGATGAGTGCTCCCAGTGTGCAGAACCGACTTCAATAATCCCCAAATGTCGCTCTTCCCTACTCAAAGAATAATCAGCAGTTTCCTCACCGCAATTGCCGAACAAAAGTAAAGGTCTGTGTTAGGGCAAAATGCTCCTATAACCAGAACAAAGTCATAATTGCGATCTCTATCGCATTTCCTTAATCCCTCATGTGACGCGCATTCGCCGTCCGTTGCGAAAGCAGTCTACTTCCAAGCACTCCAACCCTAATCCGCGGTATTATAACCGCGACTTGCTCTCGTCGTTAGTTCTTAACATGCGTCCTCCGTCCGGAGTGACGCCGTCTAAACACGGACAATCCTCAAACTAAGAACAGGACGCCAACACTCACCCGATCCTGTGTGGGCGCCCTCGATCTCCGAATCCTCGGGAATGCAGGTTCCTAGCTCAGCCGAGCTAGTGTCAGAGCGGCTCCTCGCTTCCGCGTCTCCCGCTCCATCAACGATAGTCAAACTCCAGAATTACGCACGCTTCCGTGTGCGTAAGGCAACGTCTTAAAGACGCTGACTCCTCCCATCCGCCGGCCTGTTGGGAATTGTAGTCTATTCCCTAGGCAGGCGCGCTATGTTCGTAAATCCTGACAACCTGGGCCAGAACAAGACTTGGGACAGACTTGTCCCTCACTTTCACTGGCCCCACATGTCTGAAGACACCAAGGAGTTTTGTCGCTCCTGTGTAACCTGCCAAGCCAGTGGGAAGGCAGGTGGCACCACAAAGGCCCCCCTGATACCACTACCTGTGGTGGGGGTTCCCTTTGAAAGAGTGGGGATTGATATTGTTGGTCCCATGGATCCCCAAACAGCATCTGGGCACAGGTTTATCCTAGTGGTGGTGGACCATGCCACTAGGTACCCAGAGGCTATTTCCCTTAGGACCACTACAGCACCTGTAGTGGCAAGAGCCCTCCTGGGAATTTTCTCAAGAGTGGGCTACCCTAAGGAGGCTGTATCAGACAGGGGTGCAAACTTTATGTCTGGATACTTAAAGGCAATGTGGAAGGAGTGTGGAGTGACTTACAAGTTCACCACACCCTATCACCCACAATGCAATGGTTTAGTTGAGAGATTCAACAAAACCTTAAAGGGCATGATTAAAGGGCTCCCAGAAAAGCTCAGGCGAAGATGGGACATACTCTTGCCCTGCCTTTTGTTTGCATACAGGGAGGTGCCTCAAAAGGGGGTTGGCTACAGCCCTTTTGAACTTTTGTTTGGTCACCCTGTCAGGGGTTCATTGTGCTTGGTGAAGGAAGGATGGGAGTTACCTCTCAAGCCCCCAAAGCAAGACATAGTGGACTATGTCCTTGGTCTCCGCTCCCGGATGGCTGAGTACATGAAAAAGGCAACAAAAAACCTTGAGGCTAGCCAGGAACTGCAAAAAGCCTGGCATGACCAAAAGGCTGTACTGACTGTTTACCAGCCAGGACAGAAGGTGTGGTTGCTGGAGCCAGTGGCCCCAGCAGCTCTCCAAGACAAGTGGAGTGGACCCCATACCATTGTTGAACAGAAGGGTGAGGTTACCTATTTAGTAGACCTAGGAACACCCAGGAGTCCCCACAGGGTTCTCCATGTCAACAGATTGAAACCATATGTGGACAGGGCAGACATGGGCTTGCTCATGGCTACTGATGAGGGACAGGAGGAAGAGAGTGACCCACTCCCTGACCTGCTCTCACAGAACCCTGATGATGGGTCAGTGGATGGTGTAGCCTTGGCAGGCAGCCTCACTGCTCAGCAGCAAACTGATTGCAGACAGGTGCTCAATCAGTACAGACATATGTTCTCTCTGACTCCAAGTCAGACCACCTGGTGCACTCATGAAGTGGACACTGGGGACAGTCTGCCTATTAAAAATAAGATTTATAGGCAACCTGACCATGTCAGGGACTGTATCAGGACAGAAGTCCAGAAAATGTTGGATTTGGGAGTTATTGAACCCTCAGATAGCCCTTGGGCTAGTCCAGTGGTCCTTGTGCCAAAACCTCACACCAATGGTGGGAAAAGAGAGATGAGGTTTTGTGTGGACTACAGGGGTCTTAATGCAGTCACTAGGACTGATGCCCATCCAATACCTAGGGCAGATGAGCTAATAGACACTTTGGCCTCAGCCAAGTATCTAAGCACATTTGACCTGACAGCTGGCTACTGGCAGATCAGACTAGCTGATGATGCAAAGCCAAAAACAGCATTCTCAACCCCTAGTGGACATTATCAATTTGTGGTAATGCCCTTTGGTCTGAAGAATGCACCTGCCACTTTTCAGAGGTTGGTGAATACAGTCCTTACAGGTCTGGAGGCCTACAGTGCAGCATATCTAGATGATATTGCTGTCTTTAGCTCCACCTGGGAGGATCACCTGGTCCACCTCAGAAATGTTTTGGAGGCCCTGCAAAAGGCAGGCCTCACTATCAAGGCCACCAAGTGCCAGATAGGGCAGAGTCAGGTTGTGTACCTGGGCCACCTTGTGGGTGGAGGCCAGGTTCAACCACTGCAGAGTAAAATCCAGACCATCATGGACTGGGTTGCTCCAATCACCCAGACTCAGGTGACAGCCTTCTTAGGCCTGACTGGGTACTATAGGAGATTTGTCAAGGGGTATGGATCAATAGTGACACCCCTGAATGACTTAACTTCCAAGAAAATGCCCAAAAAGGCATTTGATGACCTGAAGCAGGCCATGTGCACTGCTCCCATTCTCCAGAGTCCTGATTACTCCAAGAAGTTCATTGTCCAAACAGATGTCTTGTGGTTTGTGGCCTGCCATGCTATGTGATCTTAGGCCTGGCTGCCATGCAGCTTTTCTTTGCACACGTTGCTCTGAGCCGCTGTTCTGTCGACCTCTGCTCTTGCCAAGTTATTTTAGCACTGTCTGCATTTTCTGTCTTTCACCTTTTCTCCTGTTCGATTTGGTCTCAGACTGCACAACATGTACAAGGTCGAATAACAGCGTCTTTTTGTTCTTGCTGATTTGGCCAGTCCCTCGCACCTAGACATAACACTATGTATAGCTGCCATGGAGAAATTGGTGTGCTTTTAATATTGCAGTTTGCCCACACTAGACACACTTGGAGAAAACCTTTCCAGGGAGAAGAGCTGTGATTGTCTGCTGATGTAGTTTTGCATCTAGAGACTGAGGTATGGGGGTTCGCTAGTCAAAGCCCAGAGGTCTTCTATTTTTATAATAAACTAGCTTACAGCACGGGGAGGGTGGCAATGTTATTTAGACATATATCCACTGCTTTATGAGATGCTTTCCCCGTTTGTATTCTATGGAGTTGTAACTATGCTGATTATATTATTCATATGCATTATGCTAATAGTACTGACACGTGTACTGTATCTTAGAGCACGTAAGTTGAAATAAACATTTTAACCTATACTGTGTCTCTTCTTACGCACATTGTGGACAGGTACGAGTGAGTGACGAAATAGTGTTCTTGCCTCTGCGAGTCCTGAGAGAGAGATACCGTGTTCTGGGTTGTCCAATCATTGGTACATTGTTGCTGATGGGACGCTAAGCTAGTTGGGTTGGGGTTTTAGGCGCTAAGGTCTATGGTTGGCTCACCACTATATTCCGAGGTCAATCAATCAATCAATCATGTCACTTATAAAGCGCACTACATACCCGCGAGGGTCTCAAGGCGCTGGGGGAAGAGGGGGGTGGTGCTGCTACTGATCGAAGAGCCAGGTCTTGAGGAGTCTTCTGAAGGCCAGTAGGTCTTGGGTCTGTCGGAGGTTGGTGGGGAGGGTGTTCCAGGTCTTGGCGGCGAGGTGGGAGAAGGATCTGCCGCCGGTGGTCGTTTTCCGGATGCGGGGGACTGTGGCGAGGGCGAGGCTGGTCGAGCGGAGCTGGCGGGTGGGGGTGTAGAAGCTGAGTCGTCTGTTGAGGTAGGCTGGTCCGGAGTTGTGGAGTGCTTTGTGTGCATGGGTGAGGAGCTTGAAGGTTATCCTCTTGTTGACAGGGAGCCAGTGCAGGTCTCTCAGGTGGGGTGTGATGTGGCTGCGTCGGGGGATGTCGAGGATAAGACGTGCAGAGGCGTTCTGGATGCGTTGCAGCCGTCTCAGGAGCTTAGCCGTCGTTCCTGCGTAGAGGGCGTTTCCGTAGTCCAGCCTGCTGGTGACGAGGGCCTGGGTGACTGTTTTTCTTGTTTCGGTGGGGATCCACTTGAAGATCCTGCGGAGCATTCGGAGGATGTTGAAGCAGGATGAGGAAACGGCGTTGACCTGCTTAGTCATGGAGAGGGTGGGGTCGAGGATGACCCCTAGGTTGCGTACGTGGTCGGTGGGTGGCGGGGCTGTTCCCAGTGATGTTGGCCACCAGGAGTCGTCCCAGGCTGAAGGGTTGGAACCAAGGATGAGGACCTCCGTCTTGTCCGAGTTCAGCTTCAGGCGGCTGGTCCTCATCCATTCGGCGACGGCCTTCATTCCTTCGTGGAGGTGGGCTTTGGCGGTGTGAGGGTCTTTGGTGAGGGAGAGGATCAGCTGGGTGTCGTCGGCGTAGGAGATGATGTTGAGGTTGTGCTGTCGGGCGACGTGGGCGAGGGGTGCCATGTAGATGTTGAACAGCGTTGGGCTGAGGGAGGAGCCTTGGGGTACGCCGCAGATGATCTTGGTGGCCTTGGATCGGAAGGGGCGAGGCGGACGCTTTGTGTTCTGCCGGAAAGGAAGGATGTGGTCCAGTCCAGGGCCTTCTCTTGGATCCCGGCGTCGTGAAGGCGTGTTCGTAGTGTGTGGTGGCAGACCGTGTCGAAGGCGGCTGATAGGTCCAGGAGGATGAGGGCTGCTGTTTCTCCGTTGTCTAGCAGGGTCCTGATGTCATCGGTGGCGGCGATGAGGGCGGTTTCGGTGCTGTGGTTGCTGCGGAAGCCGGACTGGGAAGGGTCCAGGATGTTGTTCTCCTCGAGGTAGCGGGTCAGTTGTTTGTTGACGATTTTCTCGGTGACCTTCGCGGGGAACGGGAGCAGAGAGATGGGTCGGAAGTTCTTGAGGTCCTTGGGATCTGCCTTGGGTTTCTTGAGTAAGGCGGTGATCTCGGCGTGCTTCCAGCTTTCCGGGAAGGTTGCTGTCTCGAAGGAGATGTTGATTATTTTCCGGAGATGGGGCGCGATGGCTGTACTGGCTTTGTTGAAGATGTGGTGAGGGCACGGGTCTAGCGGTGAAGCGGAGTGGATGGTGTTCATGATCTCGCTGGTGTCCTCGTCGTTGATGTTGGTCCAGGAGAGCAGGCGGTTGGTGGTTGTGGGGGCAGTGGTCTCGGTGGTTGCCGGGGCGGTCGTGGTGTTGAAGCTGTCGTGGATGTCGGCGATTTTGCGGTGGAAGGAGGTGGCCAGTGAGTCGCAGAGGTCTTGCGACGGCTGGATGTCGTTGGTGTTGGAGCTGGGGTTGGAGAGTTCCTTCACGATGTTGAAGAGCTCTTTGCTGTTGTGTGCGTTGTTGTCTAGGCGGTCTTTGAGTGAGGCCCTTTTGGCGGATCTGATGAGGTGATGGTGATTGCGGGTGGCGCTCTTGTGGGCGGCGTAGCTGTCCGCTGTCCGTTCGTGGAGCCAGATCTTCTCCAGTTTTCGGCATGTTCGTTTGGAGGCCTGGAGGTCTTCGGTGAACCAGGTGGCTTTCTTGCTGGTGTGGCTGTTGGGCGGATTCTTGAGCGGGGCGAGGCTGTTGGCGCAGTCGTCGATCCACTGTCTGAGGTTGCGGGCGGCGGTGTCGGGGTCGGAGGGTTCGGCGGGTGGGCTTAGGGCGAGGGTTGTGGTTAGCTGGTCTTCCGTGACTCTGCTCCAGCAGCGGCGAGGCATTTGTTCGGTGCGGTGGTGCGTGGTGGGCTTCCTGTAGGTGAAGTGGATGCAGTGGTGGTCAGTCCAGTGGGGTTCGGAGGTGTGGTTGAAGGAGACGTGTGGGCTTGCGGAAAAGATGGAGTCTAGCGTGTGGCCGGCGGCGTGGGTGGGTGTAGTCACGAGCTGTCTGAGTCCGAGGGTGGCGAGGTTGTCGATCAGGGTGGTGGAGTTGGTGTCCTTGTTGTTCTCGAGGTGGAAGTTCAGGTCCCCGAGGAGGATGTAGTCCGTGGAGGCGATGGCGTGTGTGCTGACAAAGTCAGCGATGGAATCGCTGAACTGTGGTCGGGATCCGGGGGTCTGTAGATGAGGGTTCCTCTGAGGGTGGTGTTGGGATCGGTGTGGATCTGGAAGTGCATGTGTTCGGCGGTGCTGAGGGTGTCGTCGGTGTTGGTTGAGACTCTGAGGGTGTTCCTGTGGACGATGGCGATGCCTCCTCCGACTCCGTTGGTGCGGTCCCTGCGGGTGATCTTGTATCCGTCCTGGATGGCAATGGCGATGTCGGGGGCTGAAGCGGGATTCAGCCAGGTCTCCGTCAGGAATGCGACGTCTGGGGAGGTTGAGTCGAGAAGGTCCCAGAGTTCGATGGCGTGTTTGCGGGCGGAGCGGGTGTTGAGGAGGATGCATCTGAGGTAGTTGGGTTCTTTCCTGGGCGGTGGTTTGGCGGGGCGGGTGCTGGCGAAGCTGCAGTTCCGGCAGGTGAAGGGCCCTTTGGTGCGCTTCGGGGTGGCCTGGTAGCAGGCGTGATCTTTTCCGGGGTTGAGTGCGTGGAGGGTGCTGGCGTCGTATCGGCGTCTGTTGATGTGGCGGGCGCGGGGGATGCCCGGACCAGGGGGTCTGGCGCTGGGCGCGGCCACGGCGCGGACGGGCGCAGACGGGCTTGCCTTAGTCGCGCCTTTGGCGCGCCAGCGGCGCGGCCGCGCAGCGGCCGCCATAAATGGGGAGGTGGGAGGGAGGAGCAGGGAATGGGGCAGCGAATGGGCAGTGAGGGGGCGGGGCCGCAGGGGCGCAGCAGCGGGAAACAGGCACAGAAAGGAAAAAACGATCACAATCAGGGGCAGCAAGGGGGCACAGAAAGGAAAAACGAGCACAATCAGGGGCAGCAGCAGGGCACACACACGGAGCTGTGTGGTGGGGGAGCGACCTACCAGTCAAGGTCAGGGGTCGCTCTCTTCACCACGCAGCGGCCGCCATAAATGGGGAGGTGGGAGGGAGGAGCAGGGAATGGGGCAGCGAATGGGCAGAGAAGGGGCGGGGCCGCAGGGGCGCAGTGGCGGGAAACAGGCACAGAAAGGAAAAAACGATCACAATCAGGGGCAGCAAGGGGGCACAGAAAGGAAAAAACGATCACAATCAGGGGCAGCAAGGGGGCACAGAAAGGAAAAACGATCACAATCAGGGGCAGCAAGGGGGCACAGAAAGGAAAAAACGAGCACAATCAGGGGCAGCAAGGGGGCACAGAAAGGAAAAACGAGCACAATCAGGGGCAGCAAGGGGGCACAGAAAGGAAAAAACGATCACAATCAGGGGCAGCAGGGGGCACAGAAAGGAAAAACGAGCACAATCAGGGGCAGCAAGGGGGCACAGAAAGGAAAAACGATCACAATCAGGGGCAGCAAGGGGGCACAGAAAGGAAAAACGATCACAATCAGGGGCAGCAAGGGGGCACAGAAAGGAAAAAACGATCACAATCAGGGGCAGCAAGGGGGCACAGAAAGGAAAAAACGATCACAATCAGGGGCAGCAAGGGGGCACAGAAAGGAAAAAACGATCACAATCAGGGGCAGCAAGGGGGCACAGAAAGGAAAAACGATCACAATCAGGGGCAGCAAGGGGGCACAGAAAGGAAAAAACGAGCACAATCAGGGGCAGCAGCAGGGCACACAGACGGAGCTGTGTGGTGGGAGAGCGACCCCCACCACAGGTCCTATTATCCTGTGCATAGCTCTGTGTGTGCAGAATCCCTACGACATGGCGCGACCAACGTGCGGGCGGCTTATCT
The DNA here is from genome assembly GCA_963921515.1 of Calotriton arnoldi. Classification (NCBI taxonomy): domain Eukaryota; kingdom Metazoa; phylum Chordata; class Amphibia; order Caudata; family Salamandridae; genus Calotriton; species Calotriton arnoldi. The sequence continues at coordinate 777,665 of CAWUFW010003157.1, forward strand.
GCGAGACGCTTGAGTAGTACTTGTGCTTGTCCACAATCCCCTCACTTACGCTTCCGGAAGCGTGTGTGACGGTGATACCTCCTATATTAAGAATTTTTGTAGGTTCTTTCAAGCTTGAAGTTGTTAAAAAAGGTTGCACAATCAAAACCCTATTTGTGCTGCCTACTGTTAGGTTGTCGTATTATCCCGTTCATAATGGCGGGTATAGATATAGCGGCGCATAGCCGCGCAGCACTCCGTGATCACTTACGGCTGTACGGAGTGCCAGATACAGGAGTCGACCTAGTCTTTGTGGTTCAAGCCGACCCAGCTTTCCACTTTGAAGTGTTTTACTCCTGGATCACTTTTCCAGCAGTGGATGCGACTGATAATCTGTTTCATGAATATGAACCCACTGATGTTCCTGCTGTTTATCGACCTTATACTAATCTTGAAGTACCGCTCACGGCTTGGCAGCACCGTGTTTGGTTTAATGGCGCCCTCCCACAACCGACTACCACGGTTCGTTTAGGCCCCTTATCTATTGAGGGGGCCACTTGGCCTGTTTTGGCCGGGTATACCCCACATCCGCGTTATCTGACTATACCAGTCGCGGAACTGCGCGTTATGTATGCGGCTTTAGTACAAGTGCATAGAGCCTTAGTGCGATATGTTACAGGCAGTCTCCATGGAGCCGCCCCTGGAGTTGCCGGCCAACCAGCTGCTGCAAGCGGAGTGACCATAAGTCCTGTCATGGTGATGGGCAAACGTCCACAAAATAAGGATGATTTTCCTTATTGGCTTGCAGAAAAATTTGACCAGTTGGAGGCAGTTTTTCCACACACAACCCCGGTGGATAAACACCGCATTCTTACGATTAGTTTGCCAAAAGACTTGATACCCGAGCTGACAGCATGTGACAACTGGGGTAAGGTATTCGCAGCAGTATATTCTAAGTGTTTTGGTACCCCTTCCATGACAGTTCTCCCCTCAGTAATTAAAAAAGTACAGGATGAACATGGCCCTGAAGCGGCTGTGGAATTAGGGATGAGACTGGTGGGAGTGTTTAATGTAGTAGCTGAGCTGATCCTTGCGAATGTCAAGGGCGATGCAGTGAACTTTCAAGTAGCAAATGCCTTGGCTTTAGTCCCAGAGTTGGACAAGCCTCGCGAATTACCTAAAATTATTACCCAGGCTTACAAAACAATTGGTAGAAATAGCCTGGGCAACAAGCCTTTTGTAAAACAGCAAACACAATCGCAACAACAACCACAATCTAAACCTCAATCTGAGAAAGATGAGAGACCAGTCTTCACTAAAAAGAGCTGGAGGCTGAAAAAACAGGGTAAGCAACAAAAGAAGCCGGGGTCGAGAGGCGCATCCCCAGTTTCAGTTTCTTCTGAACGTACTTATGATTTACGCGATAGGGCGAGAATTAAATCACCGGATAGGTTTCATATCCCTGACACGCGTTCTCCTCGTTCTTCACAGGCACAGACGTCGACACAGGCCGGTGGAGGAGAACGGCAAGATAGAGGAAGGGGCCGCAAGGCGCCCCAGGGACGAGACCAACCTCGACAACAAGTCAGAGGGAAAGCAGAAGACTTTCAACGTTCTCGACCACAATTTCAGAAGAAGAAAGTTGCCGCTGTAACAGCGAAATATGCCACAGACGGTGAGAACGAGGCTCCTGAATTGGACGTGGGCAGTAACCCTCCTAGACAGCGCCGCGGAAGTTACCATAGTTCGGGAGGCGCTACGTCCTCATATGGAGGCGACAGCAACTGAAACATTCATTACTGTCGAGACAGCTGACACCAGGGTGGCACCCCCTGACAGACTTTTTGATATTGTCATTCAAATCGAAGGTGATATACAACGTATGATTAAAGGGATTTTTTGGGAAAATCTAACCTCTTCATATGACATTTTGTTAGCGGAGGTGGATTGGCCACCCCCATTCGTTCTTGCTGCACGTAAAGGGGAGGAGGTAATCCTTCCGAGCTTTTCTCGACATGTCCCAAAGGACAAAGCGGAGGCTCTTGCAGCTGAGTGGGCTGTGTCCCTTGCTCCTGCGTTATACCGCAACCACGTGGGTTGGGATGAGGAATCTCCCCCCCATGAAATACCTTTGCGGTCACTACCGCAGCCACAACCCCAATATCCCATAAAACGTGAAGCCAAAGGCCCCGTTTCCGAAATTCTGACTCAGTTGGAATATCAGGGAGTAATCGAAACATGCGTATCACCTATGAACAATCCCCTTTTCGCGGTTTCTAAACCCGATGGATCGTACCGCTTAGTTTTAGATTACCGGCATTTGAACTCTCATTGTCGGACCTTTGCGGTGCAAAATACCCACAGTTCTGCGCTTGTAGACAGTCTTGTTCGTAAAAAATATAAAACGACACTTGATCTTTCCAATGGATTCTACACGCACAACTTAGCCCCGGAGAGTGGCCAATGGAGCGCTTTTACTTCCGGTGGTAAATTATTCAAATTTAGGCGTTTACCTATGGGCTATAAGAACAGTCCAGGCGTTTTCGCCGCCCGTGTTGTCTCTTTGTTAGACGGCATTGATCAAGATGCTTGTTCGTACGTCGATGATATTTATCTGACGGACGACGAGTTATTCCCGCATCTGTCCCGAGTAGACCGCATTATTCTTGAATTTGCGGTGCAAGGTTACAAATTTAACTTTGCAAAATCTCATATAGCTGAATTTACCGTTTTGTTCTTGGGCTACGAGCTCAACAATGAAGGTAAGGGCTTAGCCCCCCACTTCCTAGAAAAATGTGCTCTTTTGTGCCCTCCTAATACTCTGAAGAAGCTTCAGTCTTTGCTGGGTTTCCTGAACTTCGGGCGAACTTTCATTCCCGAATACGCCCAGCGTATCAATCCTCTGTATGCATTGATACAACCTACCTTTTCAAGGTCTTGCTGGCTGCCAGAGCATACCTCCATTCTACAGTCTTTGCAGACAGACCTTCTTGAGTCTAAATATCTTTTGACTCGTGATAACCACACCAACCTGGTGATTAGAATAATTCCAGGGGCAGTGGGTTTCACGTACTTAACCTTTAACGAAGGTGACACAGTACCTATCGCATACAAGTCACATCTGTACACATCCGCAGAACTGCGTTTTTCGTCTGTGGAGAAAGTTTTAACAGCAGTGCAAATGGCGATCCTCAAGGAGCGCGCACTGGCACAGGGTAAGCGCATTCTGGTGGTAACACCCTATCCTGCCCTCGAGGCAGTGACAAAAGCGAGTGTACCGAACTCTAAAGCTTTGCATCCCCGTTGGATACAATGGGCAACCTCTTTGACGTCTCCGGATGTCTCTTTCATTTTCGATTCTTCCCTTCAGACTCAGGAGTTTTTACAGTATGAATTCGTTCATCCTCCTCCTCTGTCTTTACTGCCGCTTGAGGATTACGACTGTGTGATCTACACCGATGGTTCGGAACAACCGGCCACGGGGTCCAAGCATGCTTATTCAGCCGCATGTGCCATTGTTGCTGGTACGTTTGTGAACGGCAAGTTCAAATCCACTGTAGTGCACACTCAGGCACTCGGGGACAGTACTGCACAATTGGCCGAACTGCGCGCATTGGTGCTTGCGCTTGAGTTCGTAAATCCTGACGTGACTACTCTCATTGTGTGCGATTCTTACTACTGTGTCCAATCTTACAATGACAATCTGTTCTTTTGGTCGCAAAACGACTATAGAGACGCTAAGGGCAGCACAATTAAGCATAAAATGCTTTGGGTTCGAGTGGCAGAATTACAACAACGTCTGCCACTCACACAGGTGGTTCACACCCTAGGCCATCAGCGGGTGGGCGCACACGCTGTTGGTAACAGCCTGGCAGATGAAGCTGCCAGGTCCGCAGTACTCACGTGTTCAGTAGCAGCAGTTACTAGATCCATGTCTAAAATAGACACAGATATCTTGGCAGCTATTGCTGCAACAAAGGAAGGAGCTAATTACCCTAGGGGTTTTCCTTCCAAATATTCTTACCATTTAGGTCCCGAACAGGCTCCTTATGTAACAATACCAGACGTTGGTGATCGGCTGATCCCCAACGCGGACCGCAGACTTTCCTTGATAACTGCAGCGCACGAAGGCATGGCTTCGGCACATGCTGGAGTGTCTGCGACCGTTTCTATCTTGCAGCAGCGTTACTGGTGGCGTGGGTTATATAAAGACACCCGTACTTATGTGCTTTCTTGTGACGTTTGTCAGCAGATTAAGCCTTCCACGGTTACACGACCACCACAGACCTCGCTCTGCATTTCTAACAGGCCCTTCGGGTGTGTTTACCTGGATCACTGCGGTCCATTTTCTTCAGACACTGCCTATAAATATATCTTAGTGGCAGTGGACTCGTGCACACGGTTCATCTGGGTCTGGCCACAACGTAGTGCTGACGCTCGAAATGTCATCAGGGATTTGCGTGTCTTTGTGGGAATTTTTGCATGCGGCACCTTCCATTCGGACCAAGGTCCAGCGTTTGCCTCTAAGGCTTATAAGGAAGCAATGGGTTCACTGGGGGTGCGGGTGAAATTTTCGTCTCCGTATAGGCCTGAGGGCAACTCTATCGTTGAACGAATGAACCGTGACTTAAAGCAATCCTTGACAGCTAGAGTTATAAGTACTGGCAGGAACTGGCTGGCCCACTTGTATACCGTTCAGCGTGCACTTAATAATCTCCCAAGAAGACCTCTGGGTGGGCGGACCCCATACGAAATGCTCTTTGGCATACGAATGTTTGTGCCTGACCTTGATGGTCTAGACATGGCGGCGCAATCCGCCAAGTTTGATGTAGATAACCATTCTACTATGTTACAGGACTTACAAGAAGCCCGAGACAAACTTGCAATATCACATTTACCTTCAGCCACAGACCCTGCTCTGCAGATTCCGGTTGCCGGCTGGCTTCCGAAGATTGGTGACCTGGTTCGAGAGAAGGTGGAGAACAAAAAAGAATTCGGCCCCTCATATCGTGCACCGGTTCCAGTTCTGGGCTTGAAGGGAACACGTACAGTCATCTTACCACCGCTTCCTGGTCACAAGGAGAACAGATACATCTCAGTGGAAAATGTCAAGCTACAACATCTGGCCGATCCTGAATAGTGTTACACCAGCGGTCTCTTGTCCTGCCATTTACCGGACACGTGTTCGTGGCCCATCTGCCCGAACGGTCACTGATGTTACAATTGAGATGGTTGATTTGCCTGAAAATATATTCGAACCCCAAGTCTCCCCCTGCATCGACGAGAACGAGTATACCTATCCCGCCACAGAGTCGGTGGCACACCAACCAACTACGCCACTGAGCCCGACACGTTTTTCCTTTGATTCGGATTCCACCTCTTCAGATGTCCCGTCCAAGTTCAGTATTTTTGAATCCTGGTTTAGAGACAATTTTTTGGTTCCACCCTGGACATACATCTGGTTGGTGCTTTTCTTGATTTTTTTGTTCATGTCCATTGGCTTTGTCACAGTGTTTTTTCTACTCATCAATGGTCACTATTTACCTGAACGCTCTGCTGTGAACAGTGTTGCTGGAACTTTGGCTCCACATCCCTCGTCCCACATCATGAAGCGTGACCATACATTTGTGAACATTTCAGCGTTTCCAGTGGCTGATGGCATCGTATGGGATGCGGTAAACTTTCAAATCCATGGTCCGACAGAAATTATTAATGTACCAAATGTCCTTCGTGTTTCAATGGGTGATGTAGTAAAAAATAATATTCATTCTGACGATTGGGATGTGCATGTGGTTGAAGCATTGTTTGCTGATTTGAAATATTATGCTTCTTTTAATGCTGAGGATTTGTATATGAATTCTGCGAATTATGCCGATTTGTATTGCTACCAGCATTGGGGCAACCATTTTCTCCATAAACCGAGTACACTACGTAGCTCTGTTGCCTACACCCAATGGGAACATTGCCCAAACCCCTTACAGGGTAGCTCCCGGACTCTTAGAAATAAATTTACCTATTTCACTGATTTCAATAGATCGAACCCTGGGTCCTACTATTTTAAATTAAATGCGACATCCACTCAGAAGATCATGTTGACCCACACTAAATTGCTATATTCGGGTTCCTTTTTGAGCGCCTTAGCTGTGGGTGGTTATGAGTACTGGAAAGACACTGTGGATTTAAAATCAATCTGGGGCTCGAAGCCTTGGCAGGTGCAGGGCACCGAGGCCTTGCACCGTGCTTGCCTTATCCCGGCCCAAATTATGTTTCTGAATGCTTCCATCTATCAGACTACATGTTGGGGTTTGGCTACCACTAAACAATTAAACGCGCCCTCCATTGCATCCTTGTCGAGTTCTCCAAATGATAGCTTGCGGTTTAACATGTCCCTTACGACATTGCAGGCTCTGTTTCAAAACAATTCATTTAATATTTCTGCCCTTGTTCAATCACCCTGGTTGGTATGGCCCACATCATCTAATGCATGCCAACTTCGTTTTCACGATTCGGTTCCTGGCTATAAACAGGACAGGCCCGATCCTAGGTTCTCTGACGCCCGTACTGTCACCACGTATTCAGTGGGTAAATTATGTAAACAGTGGTTGCAGCACTCGTCCCTAGACTCTGTTAAACAACATTTGTCCCTCCTATCAGGCAATATTGATCTGTCCGACTTTGTTTTGGGCCCTCGTGGTCCACGACCGAAACGATTCATTTATGAAACTTATAATGAACTCTGGAAGGTGTCGCAAATGGAGGCTGCTTCCCGTCTTAGGGAAATAGACCAAGCAAATTTGGAAAAGGTGCTTGCTGTTGTTGACAATAGTATTAATACCCTGTCTTCCCGCATTTACACATTAGAGAATATTGTGTCCTCTGTTGTTGATATTGTACAAGATGATGTTTCTGTATTGTACCATGGTCAAAATCAGTTACGTTCTGTTATGCAGTTTGCGTGGACTTTGCAGACCCTTAAGTTAGGTAAAGTTCCTTGGCATTTTTTGAACACCACTGCCTTATTTCTGCCTTTTAACTTAACTGAGAAACAGCAATTTATGTCCATGAAAGATGCAACTTACACTCTGTTACATATCGAGAAAGTGGATCCTTTACCGTTCTCTGTGGCGGAATTGGATTCTGCTGTGTGGCTAGTTCATGGGGTTATCGCTTTACCTTTTTCCTTGTTTGAATTTGACTCGTGCATGAAACATTATCCTGTGGGCCGTTACCAGCCCTTGGGTAGTGCTTTCCTGCATGAACTCTGGTCTTTGCCTTTCATGTATAAATGCCTTAGAGACGGCAAGGAGGTTTTTCTCACGGGGGAGTCATGCGATTCAACTGTGGGTCATTCGCTTATTTGTAAACATGTTAAGCTGCACGGAGCTTGTAGCGTTTCCGCTCCGAATCTTGCCTGTGTATTGAAGGGTATTCCCGCTCCTGCTATTTCTCCTACCTTTACTTTGCTTGCTAATGGTAGCTATTTGATTTTGAATAACGAAAACTGTTGTGGCCTACAGGCCGGCGTTCCGTACATTGTCACGGTTTCGCACAGAGTTGTCTGCTGCAAGAATGTACTTTTTCCTCCCCCTCACGACATCGTTGATATCTCTATTTGGCTTTCCATTCCTACCATGGAGGCAGATTTCAATAAGCTGAGCAGAATAAAGGCGCTATTATTAAACGAGGAGGTTATGCTCACATCCGCCCGGGAGACATTCATTCTCCAGGTGGCAAGTACCTACAGTGAAATACAGGCCCTTTTGAACACCAACCTCCCCCAAAATTTCGGGGAGTTAATACATCGTATTTTTAACGCATCAAACACTGAGGGTCTGGTACACTTTTTTAAGGTTGTGGGGTCCGGCCTGGTCTCCACCTTCCAAACTATTTTTGGTGTGATACCGGCGTTCATTCATTCTATTTTTTCCAGCGTCTTTGGTGGTTTCCCATTGATCCTCGCCTTGGCGGCTGGTGTCTTGCTGTTGGTCTGTTTTCTCCCCAATGGCTGCTCCCCGATGGGCCCTTCTAGATCCAGAACGCCTCCAACTGCTCCGTGAGCGGCTCTTGGCTGGTTTCGGCGTTCTGCCATTGGCGACACTGAGTGTGTCATATACTCTTTCTTTTCGCTTTGCGTATTTCAGTTGCGTGCAACCTGTGATGTCTTGCATCCGCTGTCCTTTCTCCTGGACTATGGATTATTGCCTCTCCAATTCGTCGTTGTCTGCTCCGGATTTTGTTCAGTTGGTGGGTCCCTTAGAGGCCCATGAACAGGACTGTTCCGTTGCTGGCTGTATGACGCGTGCGGCTGCACTGGGAATTTTGGCACAATGGGATATCTGGGCGGCTGCTCAGAATCTCCTACAACAAAGTTATATTGAATATCACGCAAGCTGTCCCGCATTGCTTTTGGATGCTCCCTCCTCCGAGGAACATTCCTGCTCTTTTGATCTTTTGGACTGGATGGCATCTATGTTTTCTGACGCTTCCAATGATGTACTCTTGGAAGGTGTGGCGTTTTTCTGCACTTACACCCTTGTGGATTAATACGTCCTCCGCTCTCTGCGCGCTGTTGCGCTTGTGGACCATTTTATTTTTTCCCTCTCGGATATTTTTTTTACAATGACACCGGCGTCCCCGGCGGTCCGTTCTGTTCTGCTCAGTCCTTTTGAGCTCTGTCTTCGTCTTTTGTCTTGGCCGATGGACTGTCCAGGGGAGGGTGTCTTGTGGTTTGTGGCCTGCCATGCTATGTGATCTTAGGCCTGGCTGCCATGCTGCTTTTCTTTGCACACGTTGCTCTGAGCCGCTGTTCTGTCGACCTCTGCTCTTGCCAAGTTATTTTAGCACTGTCTGCATTTTCTGTCTTTCACCTTTTCTCCTGTTCGATTTGGTCTCAGGCTGCACAACATGTACAAGGTCGAATAACAGCGTCTTTTTGTTCTTGCTGATTTGGCCAGTCCCTCGCACCTAGACATAACACTATGTATAGCTGCCATGGAGAAATTGGTGTGCTTTTAATATTGCAGTTTGCCCACACTAGACACACTTGGAGAAAACCTTTCCAGGGAGAAGAGCTGTGATTGTCTGCTGATGTAGTTTTGCATCTAGAGACTGAGGTATGGGGGTTCGCTAGTCAAAGCCCAGAGGTCTTCTATTTTTATAATAAACTAGCTTACAGCACGGGGAGGGTGGCAATGTTATTTAGACATATATCCACTGCTTTATGAGATGCTTTCCCCGTTTGTATTCTATGGAGTTGTAACTATGCTGATTATATTATTCATATGCATTATGCTAATAGTACTGACACGTGTACTGTATCTTAGAGCACGTAAGTTGAAATAAACATTTTAACCTATACTGTGTCTCTTCTTACGCACATTGTGGACAGGTATGAGTGAGTGACGAAAGAGTGTTCTTGCCTCTGCGAGTCCTGAGAGAGAGATACCGTGTTCTGGGTTGTCCAATCATTGGTACATTGTTGCTGATGGGACGCTAAGCTAGTTGGGTTGGGGTTTTAGGCGCTAAGGTCTATGGTTGGCTCACCACTATATTCCGAGGTCCTACTATCCTGTGCATAGCTCTGTGTGTGCAGAATCCCTACGACACAGATGCATCTGAATTGGGGGTAGGGGCTGTACTGTCACAATTGAATGATGAAGGTCAGGATCAGCCAGTAGCTTTTATTAGCAGAAGGCTGACCCCTAGAGAGAAACGTTGGTCAGCCATAGAGAGGGAGGCCTTTGCTGTGGTTTGGGCTCTGAAGAAGTTGAGGCCATACCTGTTTGGTACTCACTTCCTTGTTCAAACAGACAACAAGCCCCTCCTATGGCTAAAACAAATGAAGGGTGAAAACCCCAAACTGCTTAGGTGGTCCATTTCCCTACAGGGGATGGACTTTACAGTGGAACATAGACCTGGGAGTAACCATGCCAATGCAGATGGACTCTCTAGGTACTTCCACTTAGAACATGAAGACTCAACTGGTCAAGGTTAGTTTAATGTCCCTGCGTTTGGGGGGGGGGTTGTGTAGGAGAGTAGGATCTGCTTCACATGGGTACCCCCACTTTTTGCTGATGCTTCACTGTTTTTCGACTTTAGTCTGGCTGGGGCCCTGCTAATCAGAACCCCAGCCTAGCTGCTTCCTCTCTAAAATGGTTTCCATGTACCTTAGGTACATCTTTGATTGGAATCTGGAGTGCCCTTATAAGTCCCCAGTATAGGGTATACTATGTACCCAGGGCATAGGTACCTCAGAGGCCTGCCAGGAGCTGAAGCATGTATTATGCCACCCCTGGAAGGCCAGCCAAAATGACACCACAGGACTGCAACTGCAGCCTGGGTAGGGTGGTGCATACACCCCTTACAGTGGTATAGGCTACCTATATCACTACCATTGCACACACATATAAACCTATAAGTCACTCCTATGGCAGGCCTTTACAATCCTGAAGGCAGAGTGCTTGGTTTTTATGTGAGAGGGTGCCCCTGCATGAGCAGGGCCCCTCTGCAGTGTTCGGAGTCAATCCTCTGATGCTGTTTGTGGTGCAGCCTGACCATATACTCTTAAGTGCATTATTTCCTCGCGGTAAATGCTAACTTTGGGAAGGCTGCACAGAAACATGTTGTGTTTGGTGTCAAACATCTTGGAATACTACCCCCCCACCAATTCTGGCGGCGGGGGTAGCATTCCACCCTTCTAGAGGGAGAGACATGTACAAACCGGGCTACCCGGTAACTTCTTTCCAGAGCCCTGGCATCACAAAATGGATGCCGCTGCCACAGACACGGGTCTGGCCTCCTGCTGCTGACTGAAACTCCGGCAGGGGAGGCCTGGACAATAGGTTTCCTGTCACAGGGAGGTGTAACTACCTCCCCAGACAGGATAGTGTGTATTGGGGCTGGGCGGGAGCACCCTCTGGTGCTTTGAAGTCCTGCACTGGGGGCACATTTGGTGTCCCTGTGCATATGCCAGTTCAAACCGGTTGCAGGGGCTACCTGCCCCTGCTCTGGCACGAAACTGGACAAAGGGAAATGGGTGTAACCACCCCTCTTCCCTGACCCTCCCATAGGTGGGTCCCCAGAGTATGTCCAACCCCTAACTTTGTATAAGTATGGGACCCCAGTCCTTAGGACTTTAGATATCCCTGGACGAAACTCTGTAATTGAATCCTGGAACTTCTACGCTCTACTCAAGACTAGAGGACTGAAGAATCTCCCTTGGGGTCAAGGAGTGACTCCCCTGCTTGGCAGGCACCAAAGAAGAAATTGTCCGGTCTGCATCGCCAAAGCTCCCGCCGGACGCCGAAGTCTTTGCATCCCCAGAGGTAGATTTCCAGACTTCCCCAAGGCTGCCCTGAGTCCCCAGCAAAGCTGAGGCCCGTAGCTGTTGTGGGTAACGTGGAACCGTGACCCCTGGACTCCGAGCACATTTGCAAGTGCATCCTCTTCCTGGTCTTCCACAAAGTTGTGCTTTGGGCTCCAAGTAGCCCCCACCTCCAGCACCGACTGCACCAAAGATCACTGGCCTCCACTCTACGAGTGTCCTGTGAGCCAGCTCCAAGTGCGTCCACTCGAGAATCCTTTGCAGTCGCTAGTCCGTTGGCTAGTGGGCCCTCCTGAAGGCTACTCTTCTTCTGCTTGGGCTTCTTTGGTTGTTCCAGACGTTCCCTGACTTACCTTCGCTGGGTGAGTCCCTCAGACCTTGCTGGTCTGTACCACTGTCCTTCTTCTATTTCCACTTGACTTGCCGTTGCCAAGGCTTGTTGGGTCCAATCCGGTTGCCGACACCCCAGCAATCGACAGACATTGTGGGACAGCTGGAATCCAGCTCCTGGTTGTCATCGACGCCTCCTGGACCTCGTGGCTGAAGAGTCAAGACGACCAGCAACCTACCTGAAGCACCCAACATCGGTGGGCATCTGCTCATCGCCTTCCTGGTCACTGGCTAGTGACCCAGACTCAGTCCCCTCTGCTTTCAGGTTCTTCAGATCTTCGATCCACCTTTGGATCCACTTGAACACTTTCGACTTGGTCGCCAGCAGCACTTTGCAGCAGATCGCCATTGAAAACGGACCACGAAAGGCACCTATGCACCCGGCTTCCCTGGGTGAGGTAACACGAGTACTCCTGTGCTCCCGTGGGTATTGACTCTAGAACAGCCTAGTTCTAAAGGGGTTTGCTCCAAGTCCTCCTTTAAGTGTCCTTTTTCTTTAAAACTCCAACCGCGACATTCCCCATAGAAGTCAACGGCGGCTCGCGGCTGTGTTCTCACACTGCACGCGTCCCCCGTGGGTCCCCTGTGTCACTACCTTGGGTGGTTCCTTGAGGGCCAAGCACTTCTACAGTCTCTAGGCCTTGTATCTAGCTCAGTCGTGGTTCTTATACCACTTTATTGGTATATGGTTTGGTACGCCCCAAACGTGTATTTGTGCTATTACTGTTGATATTCGACCTGTAACTTATGTACTTCGAACTCTAGCCTCATAAAGAGACTAGAGGGGTGTGTTTAAGACTAAATACATATATTTTAAATATATACCTGGTGTGGTCCTCTTTCATTTGGTCACTCAAGAGATTATAGACTGGTAAAACAAGCTGCTTTACATTCCTTCAAGACTTAGCCTGAAGGCTGCTCTCCATAGCTACCACTAGGATAGCTTTCAATAAAGGTTGTCTTTAACCTATCTCCAATAAGGGGTTGTTTGGACTGGTGCAAGGTGCCCACTATAATTAGTGGACAGCATATACCAGGCCAACTTCTCACATTGGTGGCAGCGGTGGGATTCCAGCTTGCTATTGTTTTACCAGATAATCTCACTTGAATTGATCAACTGAAAACCACTAAGGGTACCTTAGGTACATATAAATCAAGCTTAGGATACAGTAAGTTCTACTGAACTTAGAGTTGTGTGTTAAGAGATAGCACACCCTTTCTACAACTCAAGAGAGTTTAGTAGGCCACACTAGAGTAGGTAGTGCATACACCACACCACACTAGTAATGTCTTCACTGCCAGGAACCAGGGAGCTCCTGCCATCCAGATATGACAACCTCACATTCTTGGAATTGAGAGAGTTGTGCAAAGTTAGGAAGTTGAAGACAGGCAAAAGTGCCAACACCCAACGTCTCCTGGAGATGCTTCTGCTGGATGATCTTAGAAGACCCATAAGGTCTGAAAGGGTAGGCAGAGAGGGTGGGGCAGAAGATGAGGGAGGGGCCAGGGATGAAAATACCCAGGACCTGACCTCTGAAACTGGCCAGGGGGATGACAATGATCCGGACCTGGAAAGTGCAGCTACTCCTGAGGAAGAGGAGGAGGCCCAGAAGGACCTCCCCTTTGTCCCCCCAGGAAGAGTTGAGAGTGTGCCCAGAAGGACTAGATCTCCTTCTCAGGAGTCTAACCACTCTGACACCTCAGTAGGGACCTCTGTCTCCTCCCATGGGAGGGAATCCTCTCATGAGAGGAGAAAAAGACTGATTCAGTATGAGCAAGCCCAGCTTGAGCTCAGAAAACAGCAGTTGGCTATAGACAGGGAGTCCCTAGATCTCTATAGACAGAGAAAAAGATGGGACTAGAGTCCCATGGTGGCAGCAGTTTCCCCAGAGATAGGGAAAGGTTTTATGACCATAGAAACCTGAGCAAGATTGTCCCTCCCTACCAGAGTGGGGATGACATCCACAAATGGATAACTGCACTGGAGAGGGCCTGTAAAGTACAGAGGGTCCCTCAGGAGCAGTGGGCAGCAATCTTGTGGCACTCCTTTGCAGACAAAGGTAGAGATAAGCTCCTCACTGTTAGAGAGGAGGATGCTGACAATTACAAAGTCTTGAAGAGTGCTCTGATTGATGGGTTTGGCCTAACAACTGAACAATACATGTTAAAGTTCAGAGATACCCAAAAAGCACAGACTCAAGACTGGGTGGACTATGTGGATTGTTCTGCTAAGGCTCTGGAAGGTTGGTTGATGGGCAGTAAGGTATGTGACTTCACAGGATTGTACAATCTTATCATGAGGGAGCAGATTCTTAATAACTGTCAAAATCAGCTGTTGCATCAGTACCTGGTGGACTCTGATCTGACCTCTCCCCAAGAATTGGGAAAGAAGGCAGACAAATGGGTCAGAACCAGGGTGAGGCAGAAGGTACAGAACCAAGGTGGTGACCCTAAGAAGCAAGATTCTAAAAACTCTGATAAGGGTGGGGAGAAGGGTAAAGACCAGAAGTCTTCACAAGGCCCCCAAAAATCTTCACAGTCTAACAAGGGAAAAGGCCAAAAGAAACCATGGTGCAAAGTCTGTAAGCAAAAGACACACTGGACCAGTGATTGCACCAAGTCCAAAGACTCTATTCCAGCCCCCACCAATGCCCCTAAGGCACCTGTTCCCCCTAGTGCAGTTACAATTGGTGGTGGAAGTACACAGGCCAAGGGTTTAGTAGGGTTGACCCTGGGTAATGAGGTGAGCTCTGGCCTAGTCAGAGAACTCACTCAGGCTGTCCTAGTCTGTGATGGAGGCATGGATGTGACCTCCTCTATGAGTCCCAGTAATCTGGGCAAGTACAGGCAACAGCCATTAATCAATGGAAAAGAGGCTTTGGCATTTAGGGACACAGGGACGAGTGTCACCATGGTGACACAAGACCTTGTGGATCCTGGGCAGATTATACTTGGTGAGATGTACCAAGTGACCAATGCTAGCAATGTCAGAACAGACCATACTCTGGCAGTTGTTAACTTCTCCTGGGGAGGGGTAACTGGCCTTAAGAAGATTGTGGTGAGTGCAAACCTACCAGTAGAATGCTTGCTTGGCAATGATCTTGAAACTTCAGCTTGGGCAGAAGTGGAGCTCAGGACCCATGCAGAAATGCTGGGGATCCCTGCAGATGTGTTTGCTGTGACCAGGTCACAGAGCAAAATGTCTAACACTGAACAGGCCTTGGATCCTGGAAAAATGGACCAAGTGCCATCCAAGAGGAGGAGTAGTAGGGTTAAGGCAGTGCCTTCCCCTTGGCTCAGAAGGAAGATCAGTCTCTTGAGGGGGATGATCTCAGTCCTGAAGAAGGAACTGTCCCAGAGGAGCTTGAACCTGACCAGGTTGAGTTCTTGGGGACAGGGGGCCCTTCCAGGGCAGATCTGAGCCAGGAGCAGCAGAGCTGCCCCTCTCTTGAACCCCTCAGACAGCAAGCTGCTGCTGAGGCTGCTGGGAATGCTAGTGGTCCCATAAAGTGTATTGGGATGATGGACTCTTGTACTCAGAGTATAGAGACCCCAAGCTTGGTGCCACCAGGAGGTTGGTTATACCTCTGAAGTTCAGGGGCTTCCTATTGACCCTAGCCCATGACATTCCTCTAGCAGGTCACCTGGGCCAGAACAAGACTTGGGACAGACTTGTCCCTCACTTTCACTGGCCCCACATGTCTGAAGACACCAAGGAGTTTTGTCGCTCCTGTGTAACCTGCCAAGCCAGTGGGAAGGCAGGTGGCACCACAAAGGCCCCCCTGATACCACTACCTGTGGTGGGGGTGCCCTTTGAAAGAGTGGGGATTGATATTGTTGGTCCCATGGATCCCCAAACAGCATCTGGACACAGGTTTATCCTAGTGGTGGTGGACCATGCCACTAGGTACCCAGAGGCTATTTCCCTTAGGACCACTACAGCACCTGTAGTGGCAAGAGCCCTCCTGGGAATTTTCTCAAGAGTGGGCTACCCTAAGGAGGTTGTATCAGACAGGGGACAAACTTTATGTCTGGATACTTAAAGGCAATGTGGAAGGAGTGTGGAGTGACTTACAAGTTCACCACACCCTATCACCCACAATGCAATGGTTTAGTTGAGAGATTCAACAAAACCTTAAAGGGCATGATTAAAGGGCTCCCAGAAAAGCTCAGGCGAAGATGGGACATACTCTTGCCCTGCCTTTTGTTTGCATACAGGGAGGTGCCTCAAAAGGGGTTGGCTACAGCCCTTTTGAACTTTTGTTTGGTCACCCTGTCAGGGGTTCATTGTGCTTGGTGAAGGAAGGATGGGAGTTACCTCTCAAGCCCCCAAAGCAAGACATAGTGGACTATGTACTTGGTCTCCGCTCCCGGATGGCTGAGTACATGAAAAAGGCAACTAAAAACCTTGAGGCTAGCCAGGAACTGCAAAAAGCCTGGCATGACCAAACAGCTGTACTGACTGTTTACCAGCCAGGACAGAAGGTGTGGGTGCTGGAGCCAGTGGCCCCAGCAGCTCTCCTAGACAAGTGGAGTGGACCCCATACCATTGTTGAACAGAAGGGTGAGGTTACCTATTTAGTAGACCTAGGAACACCCAGGAGTCCCCACAGGGTTCTCCATGTCAACAGATTGAAACCATATGTGGACAGGGCAGACATGGGCTTGCTCATGGCTACTGATGAGGGACAGGAGGAAGAGAGTGACCCACTCCCTGACCTGCTCTCACAGAACCCTGATGATGGGTCAGTGGATGGTGTAGCCTTGGCAGGCATCCTCACTGCTCAGCAGCAAACTGATTGCAGACAGGTGCTCAATCAGTACAGACATATGTTCTCTCTGACTCCAAGTCAGACCACCTGGTGCACTCATGAAGTGGACACTGGGGACAGTCTGCCTATTAAAAATAAGATTTATAGGCAACCTGACCATGTCAGGGACTGTATCAGGACAAAAGTCCAGAAAATGTTGGATTTGGGAGTTATTGAACCCTCAGATAGCCCTTGGGCTAGTCCAGTGGTCCTTGTGCCAAAACCTCACACCAATGGTGGGAAAAGAGAGATGAGGTTTTGTGTGGACTACAGGGGTCTCAATGCAGTCACTAGGACTGATGCCCATCCAATACCTAGGGCAGATGAGCTAATAGACACTTTGGCCTCAGCCAAGTATCTAAGCACATTTGACCTGACAGCTGGCTACTGGCAGATCAGACTAGCTGATGATGCAAAGCCAAAAACAGCATTCTCAACCCCTAGTGGACATTATCAATTTGTGGTAATGTCCTTTGGTCTGAAGAATGCACCTGCCACTTTTCAGAGGTTGGTGAATACAGTCCTTACAGGTCTGGAAGTCTACAGTGCAGCATATCTAGATGATATTGTTGTCTTTAGCTCCACCTGGGAGGATCATCTGGTCCACCTCAGAAATGTTTTGGAGGCCCTGCAAAAGGCAGGCCTCACTATCAAGGCCACCAAGTGCCAGATAGGGCAGAGTCAGGGTTGTGTACCTGGGCCACCTTGTGGGTGGAGGCCAGGTTCAACCACTGCAGAGTAAAATCCAGACCATCATGGACTGGGTTGCTCCAATCACCCAGACTCAGGTGATAGCCTTCTTAGGCCTGACTGGGTACTATAGGAGATTTGTCAAGGGGTATGGATCAATAGTGACACCCCTGAATGACTTAACTTCCAAGAAAATGCCCAAAAAGGTTCAGTGGACAGCTAGCTGTCAAAAGGCATTTGATGACCTGAAGCAGGCCATGTGCACTGCTCCCATTCTACAGAGTCCTGATTACTCCAAGAAGTTCATTGTTCAAACTGATGCATCTGAATTGGGGGTAGGGGCTGTACTGTCACAATTGAATGAAGAAGGTCAGGATCAGCCAGTAGCTTTTATTAGCAGAAGGCTGACCCCTAGAGAGAAACGTTGGTCAGCCAGAGAGGGAGGCCTTTGCTGTGGTTTGGGCTCTGAAGAAGTTGAGGCCATACCTGTTTGGTACTCACTTCCTTGTTCAAACAGACCAAAAGCCCCTCCTATGGCTAAAACAAATGAAGGGTGAAAACCCCAAACTGCTTAGGTGGTCCATTTCCCTACAGGGGATGGACTTTACAGTGGAACATAGACCTGGGACTAACCATGCCAATGCAGATGGACTCTCTAGGTACTTCCACTTAGAACATGAAGACTCAACTGGTCAAGGTTAGTTTAATGTCCCTGCGTTTGGGGGGTTGTGTAGGAGAGTAGGATCTGCTTCACATGGGTACCCCCACTTTTTGCTGATGCTTCACTGTTTTTTGACTTTAGTCTGGCTGGGGCCCTGCTAATCAGAACCCCAGCCTAGCTGCTTCCTCTCTAAAATGGTGTCCATGTACCTTAGGTACATCTTTGATTGGAATCTGGAGTGCCCTTAGAAGTCCCTAGTATAGGGTATACTATGTACCCAGGGCATAGGTACGTCAGAGGCCTGCCAGGGGCTGAAGCATGTATTATGCCACCACTGGAAGGCCAGCCAAAATGACACCACAGGTCTGCTACTGCAGCCTGGGTAAGGTGGTGCATTCACCCCTTACTGTGATATAGGCTACCTATATCACTACCATTGCACACACATATAAACCTATAAGTCACTCCTATGGCAGGCCTTTACAATCCTGAAGGCAGAGTGCTTGGTTTTTATGTGAGAGGGTGGCCCTGCATGAGCAGGGCCCCTCTGCAGTGTTCGGAGTCAATCCTCTGATGCTGTTTGTGGTGCAGCCTAACCATATACTCTTAAGTGCATTATATCCTCGCGGTAAATGCTAACTTTGGGATGGCTGCACAGAAACATGTTGTATTTGGTGTCAAACATCTTGGAATACTACCCCCCCGCCAATTCTGGCGGCGGGGGTAGCATTCCACCCTTCTAGAGGGAGAGACATGTACAAACCGGGCTACCCGGTAACTTCTTTCCAGAGCCCTGGCATCACAAAATGGATGCCGCTGCCACAGACACGGGTCTGGCCTCCTGCTGCTGACTGAAACTCCGGCAGGGGAGGCCTGGACAATAGGTTTCCTGTCACAGGGAGGTGTAACCACCTCCCCAGACAGGATAGTGTGTATTGGGGCTGGGCGGGAGCACCCTCTGGTGCTTTGAAGTCCTGCACTGGGGGCACATTTGGTGTCCCTGTGCATATGCCAGTTCAAACCGGTTGCAGGGGCTACCTGCCCCTGCTCTGGCGCGAAACTGGACAAAGGGAAATGGGTGTAACCACCCCTCTTCCCTGACCCTCCCATAGGTGGGTCCCCAGAGTATGTCCAACCCCCTAACTTTGTATAAGTATGGGACCCCAGTCCTTAGGACTTTAGATATCCCTGGACGAAACTCTGTAATTGAATCCTGGAACTTCTATGCTCTACTCAAGACTAGAGGACTGAAGAATCTCCCTTGGGGTCAAGGAGTGACTCCCCTGCTTGGCAGGCACCAAAGAAGCAATTGTCCGGTCTGCATCGCCAAAGCTCCCGCCGGACGCCGAAGTCTTTGCATCCCCAGAGGTGGATTTCCAGACTTCCCCGAGGCTGCCCTGAGTCCCCAGCAAAGCTGAGGCCCGTAGCTGTAGTGGGTAATGTGGAACCGTGACCCTTGGACACCGAGCACATTTGCAAGTGCATCCTCTTCCTGGTCTTCCACGAAGTTGTGCTTTGGGTTCCAAGTAGCCCCCGCCTCCAGCACCGACTGCACCAAAGATCACTGGCCTCCACTCCACGAGTGTCCTGTGAGCCAGCTCCAAGTGCGTCCACTCGAGGCTCCTTTGCGGTCGCTAGTCTGTTGGCTAGTGGGCCCTCCTGAAGGCTACTCTTCTTTTGCTTGGGCTTCTTTGGTTGCTCCAGACGTTCCCTGACTTACCCTCGCTGGGTGAGTCCCTCAGACCTTGCTGGTCTGTACCACCGTCCTTCTTCTATTTCCACGTGACTTGCCGTTGCCAAGGCTTGTTGGGTCCAATCCAGTCGCCGACACCCCAGCAATCGACAGACATCGTGGGACAGCTCGAATCCAGCTCCTGGTTGTTGTCGACACCTCCTGGACCTCGTGGCTGAAGAGTCAAGACAACCATCAACCTACCTGAAGCACCCGACATCGGTGGGCATCTGCTCATCGCCTTCCTGGTCACTGGCTAGTGACCCAGACTCTGTCCCCTCTGCTTTCAGGTTCTTCAGATCTTCGATCCACCTTTGGATCCACCCGAACACTTTCGACTTGGTCGCCAGCAGCACTTTGCCGCAGATCGCCATTGAAAACGACGACGAAACCCGACCCCGAAAGGCACCTATGCACCCGGCTTCCCTGGGTGAGGTAACACGAGTACTCCTGTGCTCCCGTGGGTATTGACTCTAGAACAGCCTAGTTCTAAAGGGGTTTGCTCCAAGTCCTCCTCTAAGTGTCCTTTTTCTTTAAAACTCCAACCGCGACATTCCCCATAGAAGTCAACGGCGGCTCGCGGCTGTGTTCTCACACTGCACGCGTCCCCCGTGGGTCCCCTGTGTCACTACCTTGGGTGGTTCCTTGAGGGCCAAGCACTTCTACAGGCTCTAGGCCTTGTGTCTAGCTCAGTCGTGGTTCTTATACCACTTTATTGGTATATGGTTTGGTACGCCCCTAGGGCTCAAACGTGTATTTGTGCTATTACTGTTGATATTCGACTTGTAACTTATGTACTTCGAACTCTAGCCTCATAAAGAGACTAGAGGGGTGTGTTTAAGACTAAATACATATATTTTAAATATATACCTGGTGTGGTCCTCTTTCATTTGGTCACTCAAGAGATTATAGACTGGTAAAACAAGCTGCTTTACATTCCTTCAAGACTTAGCCTGAAGGCTGCTCTCCATAGCTACCACTAGGATAGCTTTCAATAAAGGTTGTCTTTAACCTATCTCCAATAAGGGGTTGTTTGGACTGGTGCAAGGTGCCCACTATAATTAGTGGACAGCATATACCATGCCAACTTCTCACAGTTTCTTCTCCTTAGACATATTCATTTCGTTGACAAACAACAAAGCAGATGGTGCCCTAAGGTCCTGGGCAGGCGTTGATTTCTTCACTAACGTTGAGACGAGTAGTCACTAAAAGACTACCCCCCTTTGTAGTTAGGCTTTAACTACCCAAGACAGTGGCTCAAAAAGTCTCTTTCAATGAAATGTCTTTCTTCCTGGGTCGAAGCTGATATCGAGATGTACCAGGAATCGTGTGGTCCGGGAAGACTTCCTCAGGTCCTTCAGGTGACACAGCTTGTCCTTTCTCGGTGACCAGGATATCGCGGTGATCTGCCAACACAGCTGGGCTCACTAGGTCTTGCAACACTTTTCTGCAGTGTGTCGCATGGACCCAGTTCTTCCGGTTCGTCACTCGAACTGCAGTCCTGGTAGCCAGTAGTACCTGCTCCAGTCCTCGCCACCTCGGTGCTAGGGAGCTGGTCCTCTGGAATGACTTTACGACCACAAAGTCACCAGGCCGTAAACAATGGCCCTCACCTTGCGACCTGTCTGGAAGAGTCTCCCGAACCTGTTGATAAATAGAAGATAAACTGTCAGTCAACTGAGACAAATAGTCATTCATCAATACATAAGGTACATCATGTATAGGGCGTGGCTTAGGAATCCCCCAAATATTCATTGGCCTTCCAAAAACCACCTCATACGGTGTGAGGCCAGATCGTGATTGTGGTATCGATCTAATGGATAGCAATGCCATAGGCAGTGCATCAGGCCATTTCAAAGATGTGGAAGCCTGTATCTTATCCAATTTCAGTTTCAGGGTAGAATTGTAACGTTCCACTAGTCCTGCTGATTGTGGGTGAAAAGCAGCATGAAACTTCTGCTTAATTCCCAACCCTTTCATGAGATACTCAACAACTTGCCCAATAAAATGGGGTCCATTGTCACTCCACAAAACTCGGCAAATGCCAAATCGGGGAAAGAACTCCTTTAGGAGCACCTTTGCTGTCGTAAGAGCTGTATTATCCTTCGTAGCATATGCTTCCACCCATTTACTGAAGGCGCAAACCACTACTAAGACATACTTTAGGTTGTTACAGCGCTCAAGCTGGATGTAATCCATTTGCAGGACCTCAAAAGGTGCAGTTGGTATTGTAAACCCTCCTGTTGGAGTTTGTGTTCCCTTTCCAGGATTATACTGGAGACAGATCAGACAGGACTGGACTATTTTCTTAGCCATACCGACAATCTCTGGATGATCCCAAACTTGCATAAGTTGCTTTGCTATTGAGGATGCTCCAACATGTGCCGGCCCATGTGCCATGTGAATCATAGGATGTAAATAGGCTGCGGGTAACTTCCATTTTGTCATTTCTTTATTCCTCCAACAGCCCTCGTCATCCAATGTTCCCTCCTTGGACCATTGGTCTAATTCATCAACAGAAGCAGATTGCTGCATGTCCAGCACCTCTTGCCTGGCATCATGCCAACGTTCAGCCTGTGACTTAACTACATACATAGATGTGGAACTTTTCTGCATTGCAGTCTCACGAGCTGTGCAATCCGCAAAGGCATTGCCTGCTCCTATTTTATCAGTCACTTTCTTGTGTGCACTACATTTAACAATTGCCACTTTCTTAGGATAGGTCAAGGCAGTAAGGAGATTATGTACTAATTCCCCATGCACTATTTGTGTCCCATGTGAAGTGAGAAAGCCTCTTTCTTTCCAAAGTTGCCCGAAGTTATGAGCCATGCCGAAGGCGTATTGGCTATCAGTGTAAATGTTAACAAGCAACTCTGTACTAAGCTCACATGCTCTTGTCAGTGCTATCAACTCGGCTGCTTGAGCTGACTTCTGTGGGATACGAGCTGTCTCAACTACTGTCTGAAGTGTTGTAATTGCATAAGCAGCAGATGTAGTGCCATCAGGCAATTTCAGGCAGGATCCATCAACCCACAATTCCACATCAACACTAGAAAGAGGTGTATCTTGTAGGTCAACACGACCCTTTGTTCGTTCTTCAGTAAGGGATATACAGTCATGTAACTCTTGTGACTAAGACTGAGTAGCTGGAAATGGCAATAATGTAGCAGGGTTCAGAGTCAAACATCTTTTTAACGTGATATGAGGGGCCAAAAGTGTCAATTCATATCCTGTCAAGCGAGCACTATTCAGATGCTGTGTTTTTGTTTGATTTAACAAGGCATCAACTGAATGGGGTACTAACACAAACAATCTATGTGACAAGACTATTCCCTCGCTCTGACATATGGACACAGCCGTTGCAGCCACCGCTCGAAAACAACCAGGATCTGGTTCAAGGACAGCTGAGAAATATGCACAAGGACGTTGTTTATCACCGTGTGTTTGTGTTAAAACTGAGAGAGCGCAACCTTCCCTCTCGTGTACGTAGAGTGTGAAGACCTTAGTGTAGTCTGGAGTTCCTAATACTGGTGCAGAACAAAGAGCTTGACGTAACTGTTGGAATGCATCCTGGCACTCAGTAGTCCATGGGAGAGGCCTCGGAGTGTCTTTAGTCAAAAGGGCCAACAAGGGTTTAATAATGTGAGAAAAACTAGGGATCCACTGCCTACAAAAAGAAGTAAGGCCAATCAGTGCACGGACATCCTTCTGAGTACGGGGCATGGGAGTGTCTAAAATAGTTTGAATGCGATCTGGTGTGAGTGCACGTCCCTCCTTAGACAGGAGGTGACCTAAATAGGTAACCTGCTGTCTACAAAATTGCAGTTTCTTCCTAGAGACTTTGTGATGATGAGAGGCAAGAAATAACAATAATGACAGTGTTCCTTCTTTACACTGTTCAGGGATATCAGCAGCCAACAAGATGTAATCGACATATTGAATAAGAGCCACCCCTTTCGGTACAGGAAAAGAATCAAGCTGCCTCTTCAATGCCTGACTATAAATGCTAGGACTCTCTGTATACCCTTGTGGAGCTCTACAGAACCTGAATGATCTATTATTCAAAGTGAAGCCGAACAAATAACGGCTGTCAGGGTGAATAGGTATTGAGAAAAATGCATTCTTTAAATCAATTACACTAAATGTAGTGGCATTAGGAGGAACCATGGTGAGAAGTGTCGTGATATCAGAGACTACCGGGTATTGGGGCACCACGATTTTATTAACCTCTCGTAAATCTATAATAAATCTGTCAATTTTAGTATCAGTGCCTTTTTCAAAATAGGAAGGATAGGACTATTACAAATGTTATAAGGGACTTCTTCCACAACCCCCACCTTGATCAAATCCTGAACAATGAGTGTTAATGCCTCTTCGCCGATATTTTATATTGGGGCAATCGAGGCAATGAAGCACCTTCCTTCACTTGAATATGCACTGGTGGAATAACCATATGTCCCACATCGGTATCTGATGTAGCCCACAAAGTACTAGGTAAAGATGCCAAAGTGATATCTTCTTTGATGAGACAAGACCTCTCAACCATTGGATAGTTATCATTTAAGATAACACGCACACTTTCTGGGGAACAACGTATTGTAGCACGAAAATGTTTAAATATATCAATGCCCACAATATTATCCGGTGTGTTAGGGGAAAGCAGAAAAGGACATGTTGCAGTAAATTTATCAAGACTAAATGCAAGTGGCTGTGACAGTGGGCTAGGTGTAGGTGTCCCATCGAATCCTATCGATGTTATCATTGCGCCAGACAGGGGAGCCCTAGGAACCAATTTTTTAGACAGAGCACTACGAGTAGCTCCTGTATCAACCAGAAACCGATCAGTAGAACCCAAGACATTTGCATCAACATAAGGACCCTTCTGATCTACTGGGACCTCAACCAGTTCCTTACCCCATCCTAGGCATTCCTATGCATAATCAGAATCCCCAAGACCATCAGCCGAATAATCTGACATTTGATATTGATTTCGTCTATCAAATGTATTAGAATAATTTGGCCCATGTTCAACTACCTGAAAACTGGGACGAGTTCCTATTCCTCCCCTATTTCCTGAATTCCCTGGGCGTCCTCTCATACTTCCTCTACCCCGTTGATACTGCTGACCTCGCAAAAGGGGGCACTCAGAACGCCAATGTCCAATCTCTTTAAAATAAGCACACTGATCAGAAGACAAAGTTGATCGAGAGAAAGGGGGTACACCAGGTGTCTATACTGCACGTCCACCTCTACCACCACCTCTGAATGGTGGACCATATACTTGAGCCAACATAACTTTTGTTTTTAAATCCTTAACCTTCTTATCCTCTTTGCCCTTTGCTTCCAATTCCTGACGCTCATAATACTGGGCCATAGTCAAAAGGGAGACTGGGGAAGACGTAGTCCACGAACTCTCGCTGGCCTTAAGGCGACTAGCTATTTCTGGCAACATGTTAGCGACAAATTTGTCGACGAACAGATGCTTACCCGTGTCATCTGTCAAGGACTGCCCACTAAAGTCATGGAATGTCTCTTCAAATCGTGTAAAGAAATCAGAAACTGACTCATCCGCTTTCTGTTTACAAGACGCTAACGTAGTCCAATCTATTTTCTTAGGGGGTATAAGAGTTTTCAACTTAGTCACAATAGCTTTAGGAAGATCTAATATCTACTGTTGTGGTTTCCGCGCAGGCTCTCTAGCCGCATCTATTTCTTCTAAATGCACCCAAGTATCACCATATGCTACATTATCATCTATTTTCCGAATTGTTCTCCACATATCAGGGGGCAAAATAAGTCCAAAAAACATATCAATATCTGGCAGAGTCATAGTACAGGAGCTAATGGCTCCTTCTACTTCTTCATAGAAAGCAGCAGGATTTTTCCGCGGATCGGGCAAAGCGGCTTTAAGAGCCATAACATCTGCTCTACTCCAAGGGGTATAAACCCAATTATAAATAAAATACCCTTTCGCATCATCTGAAGTCTTATCTTCATTTGTTCCCGTACCCTTTGGAGGAACATACAAAGGCGCAGCTTCGCGCATTGGTCGTATACCAACTTCAGCACTACTATATCCATTATTTGTCTCTGAAGTTTCTACTATCTGCACTGGGGTTTGGGCTGCTTGTACAGTTTTAGTTTTACTAGCTTCTTTTTTCTCTGCTTTTAAGCGAAATGTTTCATCTCGTAATTTAACCACTCGCCTAATTAAATCAGGTATGTTTGAACAAAGGAAAGTTCCATCACTCAATTGTTTATAATCAGAATTTATATCAGTGGGCTCTAAATTTTAGAAAGGTCTCTAAAATTAAGTATAACTTCCCAAGCAAACTTCTCTGCAAAATATAACTGTTCTAAATCTTTCCACTGCTGAACCATTGCTAAAAGATCTGAAGGAAGAGTTTTCTTACGGGCTTCTGAACGAACAGTGGATCTAATGGTGGCTTTTTCATCAGTGGTTAAAGTAGAGCGAGTCTGTCGCCCATCTTGCTTATCTATATCTTTATCGTCGGAAGAATGATGGTCTTTATCGGAAGGATCCTTCTCAAGGGCAGAGGGAAATTTATACGGAGGCGGAGGTCGATCTAATAAGATGGAATCATCTTGAGGTTTATTAAGCATGGGATAAAGGGGGCACCTAATAGGGTACTGGCCAGTTACCTCTAAACGACGCTCCCTCTCTTCTTTTTCTTTTATTTCCATCATCTCCTTATTTTTTAATTCAAACGCTTTTGTTATATCGTTTTTCGTTGTTCTTCCTCTGCTATAGCTGCTTCTCTCTTTGCTCTTTCATTCACTTCTTTCTCCCACATTTGTACACAATCAAACATATCTTGTCGACTTTTTTGTTAAACAAACACTGTTCTACATATTGAATCTTTTTAAAGTCAAATGACCCATTCACAGGCCATTGGAGATCAGGATCCTTCCTTGTATATTTGTTCCACAATGTACTATACATTATGGAAGAAATACCGTATTTAATATACATATGTCTATTAGGTGTTCCCTCTAAGGGAGCCGGCTGACTTCTTTCTAAATCCATTTAGGTACCACCAAGACAGCAACACAACCTACGGAGTGTGCTGGAAACAGGCATGCTACCAAGTTTTTGTAAAATATTATGTTTCCAAATTGTTCAAAAGTAGAGAAAAATCTCCACATTACCTGCCTTTATTTTCTGCAAAAAATAAATCAAACAAACAAAACCAGAATCTTGGCCAAGCAAACAAGAGTGCCGCTGCAGCGACCTTACCAAACAAAAGTCTCCAACCCGCAACTGCCAATCTCTTGATCGACCTAATAGTCACTGCAAAAATAACGCCAAAGGATACCTCAGTCAGGACCGGCCGCCACCTGGAGGGTCAAATCGAAAAACCGGAAAAGTCACTTTGGCTGCAAAGACAAGGGTCTCCTCATGCAGAACGTCTCCTCAGTAATATTCCACTCTTCCGTCAAGACCACTCCTTCAGACGGCCGCGTCCTCGATGAGGCCTCATGTTGGGCGCCAACTGTGGAAATGTGCTTTTTGATGAGCACACCCTTCTCTTGTCCACGGGTCCATAGACCAACAAAGTAGAGATTGGCACTGAAGCTGGAATTCAAATAACAAGTTTATTAATCACTCATGAGTGGGACTACGTCCACACAGCACTCTCAAGTGCTGCCTGAGGCAGTACACTGAAGTCACAGACCATGGTGCTTATATACAGAGTTTGTTGCAGAGTAAGCATGTAGTTACAAATAGAAGGTACAAGCATACACAGGAATAACGACCAACAAACATGGGCAGATGGGTGATCACTTAGTCAGCAGAGTGGGAGGGGGAACAGAACTGTTTACATCAGCAAAAAACAGTTGACAGTTATATCTTTAGCCAGGTGCATTCTAGCAGCTACAGGCCTTTGCTCAGCACATTTCTTTTAGCTCAGTACAGAAGGAGTTAACTAGAGTTGATGACACAAGCAGAAAGAAGGGCAAGCAACAGTGAAGATGGAAGAATTACATAGCTAACAAAATGGATGCCACAAACAAGATGGCTTCAGCCTATGCTAACAGAAATTATTTCAGATTTCCACATTACAGGTAAGTCCGGTGGGTCTCTTTGGAGAGAGGAGGTCGCAAGGGCCTGGGGACCATGGGAGCAGAGATGGTTAGTCAGTGCTGGGGCCAGTGGGGCCGGTTGCAGAGCGAACAGGTCAGCAGGGTGTTGTGCGTCTTTAGGGTCCTCGCGGTCAGGAGCAGGCAACTTGGAGAGGCTATCTCAGGACATCTGGGCCACTCAGGAAGTGGGGCTCGGGTGTCTTGATGTCCCTCGACAGGTACTTTCTTCTGGTGCTTTGGGAGTCCAGAGTGGACTCTTCTTCTTGGTTTTTACCATTGGGGGTCCGGTATTCCAAGTATTAGTGCGCTAAGGTTCCGGTAGTTCATGGTGCCTCCAAACTTGGTGGAGAGGCAGATCTGACCCCCCAGAGCTGTGAAGGAAATGGCCCGATTCGGGTCACTCAAGTCACCAATGACCACCTCTTTGCTTTTTACGAAATGAAGAGTCGGTCAGACAGTAGAGAATACAAACCAATAATAGTTTATTCAAAGTACGCTCAGAGCGGAGCCCTGTCTGCCTAGTCGCTAAGAGTGCTGCAGAGAGAGTCTGACTTCAGCAAGCATAACGATACATTATGTACATTTCAGAATCAATGAAAACCCGCCCACCATGGAATTTTCCACAGGGACGCAGCTGGACGGTAAATTACAAAGGAGTAAGTTTCGGTTCTGAGGCTGGGCACACATTATCTATCAGCCAAGGTCATTCCTGTCTGTGCCTGCCACTAGACAAGTGGGAGAGGGCTTACATCTAGAGGTAAGGTATGTGATAATAAGACAGGGCATTCATTAGTGTGGCAAAACTCAGCTCCAGAGAAACATAACCTAAAGAAGACCATTTCTCGGAAAAAGGTGGAGAATCAGTTTCAATCATGATACAAAATGGCGCCCATCCACAAAATGGCGCAGCGAATGCTAACTTATGTAAAAGCAATACAAAAGCACAATTTTTAGTCTAACAGCTGTTGTACCTCTTCTTACTTTGGTGCTGGATCGAGGTTGTCGGGGAATAGCAAGTAGACAAACCAGACCTTTTATGATCAGTGCCTTGAGTGTGCAGGGGAGGAGACCTTTACTTCTTGGTGATTTCTCGAAGGGTGTGGGACCTCTAGGGTTCTTGGAGTCCTTGCAGGTTCAGGACGACACAGCAGGCAGGGATTGTTGAGACCTCGGAGCAGCTGGCAGGGTTTGGCACCTTATTCTTCTGCAGCAGGGCTTCAGTTCTCGTGCAGCTGGTCTTCTTTGCCCTGGTCTTCTTTGGGCTGATAAATCTGAAGTTCAAGTTCATTTAACTAATATTCCCACCTTTCCTGCCACCAAAAGTGGAGCAGGAAAGGGGGTTTGGCCTCCCCCACTATCTGGAGGTTCCTGGGTTGGATTTCAAAGGCAAAATTGCCTTTGAAGCTTCCCACCTGGTAAGGCGGTGTGAAACAACTGTTAGAATAGAAGTTGTTTATGCTTACGCAATGTTCCATGTAAGTTAGCATTCGCTGCGCCATTTTCTATTTGGGTGCCATTTTAGGCTGTTCGAAACTGATCTAGTTCAATTCCGAGAAATGCTCCTCTCTGAGTTTCGTTTCTTCACTTATTTTTGTTTCAGTAATGGGCACATTGTTTATGTCAGCACATAGCTTTCTCACTAGATAGAGGCCCTCTCCCCCTTGTCTGGTGGTGGGCTCCCGATGGAACAAACTTGGACTATGTTACTTTGTGTAAGATATGAGCGCTGAAACCGTTCTTTTTGTACTTTGCTGTTCTACTGCACCTGCTTGGAAAATTCCACTGTGTGCGTGTTTTCGCTCGGTTACGAAACGTACATAATATATCTTTATGCTTGTCGAATTCAGTTCCCTCTGCAGCACTCTTAGCGACTGGGCAGATGGGGCTCCGCTCTGAGTGCATCTGAATAAACAGTTATTGGTTTGTATTCTCTACTGTCTGACCGACTCTTCATTTGTATGGAAGGCTTAGAGGTGGTCATTAGTGACCCGGGTGGCCCTAAACGGGTCACTTCCGTCACAACCCCGCCCAGAGCATATTTTGTTTCTGTCCTCTGAGAGCACTGGCTCTCATCCCATGAGGTCAGAAACATGTCTGGTGGTGGCAGGCTGCTGCAAACTGGCCAGAGACTCCCACTAGTGTTTGGTTAGGTTTCAGGGGACCCTCTAAAAGGGTCTCCTGTGTGGATTTATTAATAAATCCAGCACTGGCATCAGTGATGACTTAAGACAAGATGTTCGGTACCAAACACCTTAGAAATCCGTGAAGCCATCTTAAGCTAAGAAATTTGTGTTGACAAGTATCCAGCCCATGTTCTGTTTATGGCTTCCCTGTTTACTTACAACATCACAGAATGGACTGGAAAGTTTTGGGGATATCTGCTCATGCTGATATGCCCCCACATAGGATAGAGAGCACCCTACTTTAGGGATAAAGGCCTGCAGTAGGGGTGGCTTACCTATATCTCATGCAGTGTATGGTTGGCCTGGCTCACAGAGCTGTGTGCCATGTCGACTCTTCGGATTTTTCTGCATCCAGACACGCAGCCTGCAATGGAAGTGCATAGCCTTGGTGAGGGGTCCCTGGGGGTGGCACAACCAGTCCTGCAGCCCCAGAGGACCCTCTTCAGTACCCATGCCCTAGTTACCAGGGTACCATGTACTAGGGACTTACAGGGTAACTGAAGTTGTGCCAATTGTGGTACAGTGTTTTGGGAAAGATATCTGGCACTGGGGACCTGGTTAGCAGGGACCCAGTGCACTTACAGTTCGAAATCACTTCAGGCATCAGACAAAACGTGGGGGCTAACCATGCAAAAAGAGACACCTTCCTACAGCAGGTTTTTGGGGGCCTAAAGACTCATTATTGCTTTTATCTTTTTGGCCACCATCTTTCCCTTGGGGTCTTTTTAGCCTCTTTCTTTTGGTCACCCCCACCAGTGGTAGTTTTAGTCACCCTTGTTTTGACCCAGTGGTCTGCCTTCTATCCCAACTCTAGAGGAATAAGTGGACGTAGGTCTACCAGATACTGATGTAACTTCTCATTGTAACTGTGAGAAGTTGGCCTGGCATATGCTGTCCACTAATTATAGTGGGCACCTTGCACCAGTCCAAACAACCCCTTATTGGAGATAGGTTAAAGACAACCTTATTGAAAGCTATCCTAGTGGTAGCTATGGAGAGCAGCCTTCAGGCTAAGTCTTGAAGGAATGTAAAGCAGCTTGTTTTACCAGTCTATAATCTCTTGAGTGATCAAATGAAAGAGCACCACACCAGGTATATATTCAAAATAT
Source organism: Calotriton arnoldi (assembly GCA_963921515.1). Lineage (NCBI taxonomy): Eukaryota > Metazoa > Chordata > Amphibia > Caudata > Salamandridae > Calotriton > Calotriton arnoldi. The sequence continues at coordinate 808,649 of CAWUFW010003157.1, forward strand.
ATGTATTTATTGCTAAACACACCCCTCTAGTCTCTTTATGAGGCTAGAGTTCGAAATACATAAGTTAGAAGTTATTTAAACACAGTAATAGCACAAATACACGTTTGGGCCCTAGGGGCGTACCAAACCATATACCAATAAAGTGGTATAAGAACCACGACTGAACTAGACACTAGGCCTAGAGCCTCTAGAAGTGCTTGGACCACAAGGAACCACCCAAGGTAGTGACACAGGGGACCCACGGGAGACGCGTGCAGTGTAAATACACAACCGCGATACGCCGTTGACTTCTATGGAGAAAGTCGTGATCGGGAAATTAGAGAAAGGGACACTTAAAAGAGGACTTGGACCAAACCCTTTGAGATCTAGGACTTTGAAGAGTCTCTACCCACGGGAGCACCGGAGTACTCGTGTTACCTCACCCAGGAAGCCGGGTGCATAGGTGCCTTTCGGGGTCGGGTTTCGTCGTCGATTTGAATGGCGATCTGCTGCAAAGTGCTGCTGGCGACCAAGTGGAAAGTGTCCGGGTAGATCCAAGAGTGGATCGGAGTTCTGAAGAACCTGAAAGCAGAGGGGACAGAGTCTGGGTCACTAGCCAGTGACCAGGAAGGCGATGGACAGATGCCCACCGATGTCGAGTGCTTCAGGTGCGTTGACGGTCGTCTTGACTCTTCAGCCACGAAGTCCAGGAGGCGTTGTCGGTGACCAGGAGCAGGATTCGGGCTGGTACACGATGTCTGTCGAGTGCTGAGGTGTCGGCGACCGGATTGGACCCAACAAGCCTTGGCAACGGCAAGTCTCGGTGAAGATGTAGATCGTCGATGGTGCAGACCAGCAAGGTCTGAGGAACTCACCCAGCGAGGGTAAGTGAGAGCAGGCCTGGAGCAACCAGACTGCCAAGTTAGAAAAAGATTGGCCTTCGTTAAGGGCTACTAGCCAACGGGCTAGTGACCGCGAAGGAGCCTCGTGACGCCGCACGTGGATCTGGCTTACAGGACACTCGTGGAGTGGGGGCCAGTGATCTTCGATGCAGGTGGTGCTGGAGGCTAGGGCTACTCGAAGCCCAAAGCACGACTTCTTGGGAGACCCAGAAGAGGATGCACTTGCAAATGTGCTCGGTGTCCAGGGGTCACGGTCTCAAGTCACCCACGATAGCCACGGGCCTCAGCTTTGCTGGGGACTCAGGGTAGCCTCGGCGAAGTCTGAGAATCTACCTCTGGTGATGCGATGACTTCGGCGTCCGACGGGAGCTTCAGAAATGCGAACCGGACAGATGCTTCTTTGGTGCCTGCCAAACAGGGAGTCACTCCTTGACCCCAAGGGAGATTCTTCTGTCCTCTAATCGTGAGTAGAGCGTCGAAGGTCCAGGATTCAGTTTCAGAGTTTCGTCCAGGGATAATCTAAAGTCCTAAGGACTGGGTTCCTACCTTTATACTAAAGATAGGGGTTGGACTACTCTGTGGCCCCACCTATGGGTGGGTCAGGGCAGAGGGGTGGCTACACCCCTTTCCCTTTGTCCAGTTCGTGCCAAAGCAGGGGCTGCAAGCCCCTGATCTGGTTTGAACTGGGGTATGCACAGGGACACCAAATGTGCCCCCAGTGCAGGACTTCAAAGCACCCGAAAGTGCTCCCGCCCAGCCCCAATACACATTATCCTGTCTGGGGAGGTGGTCACACCTCCTTGGGACAGGAAACCTATTGTCCAGGCCTTTCGTCCAGCAGCAGGAGGCCAGACTCGTGTCTGTGGCAGCAGCATCCATTTTGTGATGCCAGGGCTCTGGAAAGAAGTTACCGGACTAGCCAGAGTTAACATGTCTCTCCCTCTAGAAGGGTGGAATGCTACACCCGCCGCCAGGATTGGCGGGGGGGGGGGTAGTATTCCAAGATGTTCGACACCAAACACGACATGTTTAGGTGCAGCCATTCCAAAGTTAGCATTTTACCGCGAGGTTATAATGCGCTTAAGAGTATATGGTCAGGCTGCACTACAAACAGCATCAGAGAGGGTCTCCGAACGCTGCAGAGGGGCCCTGCTCATGCAGGGGCACCCTCTCACATAGGAACCATGCACTCTGCCTTTAGGATTGATAAGGCCTGCCTTAGGAGTGACTTATAGGTTTATATGTGTGTATGTATTTAGTGATATAGGTAACCTACATCACAGTAAGGGGTGCATGCACCACCTTACCCAGGCTGCAGTAGCAGACCTGTGGTGTCAGTTTGGATGGCCTTCCAGGGGTGGCATAATACATGCTGCAACCCCTGGCAGGCCTCTGAGGTACCTATGCCCTTGGTACATAGTATACCATATACTAGGGACTTATAAGGGCACTCCAGATCCCAATCAGTGATGTGCCTAAGGCACATGGAAACCATTTTAGAGAGGAAGCAGCTAGGCTGGGGTTCTGATTAGCAGGGCCCCAGCCAGACTAATGTCGAAAAACAGTGAAGCATCAGCAAAAAGTGGGGGTACCCATGTGAAGCAGATCCTACTCTCCTACACAACCCCCCCAAACGTAGGGACATTAAACTAACCTTGCCCAGTTAAGTCTTCATGTTCTATGTGGAAGTACCTAGAGAGTCCATCTGCATTGGCATGGTTACTCCCAGGTCTATGTTCCACTGTAAAGTCCATCCCCTGTAGGGAAATGGACCACCTAAGCAGTTTGGGGTTTTCACCCTTCCTTTGTTTTAGCCATAAGAGGGGCTTATGGTCTGTCTGAACCAGGAAGTGTGTACCAAACAAGTATGGCCTCAACTTCTTCAGAGCCTAGACCACAGCACAGGCCTCCCTCTCTATGGCTGACCAACATTTCTCTCTAGGGGTCAACCTTCTGCTAATAAAAGCTACTGGCTGATCCTGACCTTCTTCATTCAATTGTGACAGTACAGCCCCTACCCCCAATTCAGATGCATCAGTTTGAACAATGAACTTCTTGGAGTAATCAGGACTCTGTAGAATGGGAGCAGTGCACATGGCCTGCTTCAGGTCATCAAATGCCTTTTGACAGCTAACTGTCCACTGAACCTCTTTGGGCATTTTCTTAGAAGTTAAGTCATTCAGGGGTGTCACTATTGATCCATACCCCTTGACAAATCTCCTATAGTACCCAGTCAGGCCTAAGAAGGCTCTCACCTGAGTCTGGGTAGTGGGAGCAGTCCAGTCCATGATGGTCTGGATCTTGCTCTGCAAAGGTTGAACCTGGCCTCCACCCACAAGGTGGCCCAGGTACACAACCTGACTCTGCCCTATCTGGCACTTAGTGGCCTTGATAGTCAGGCCTGCCTTTTGCAGGGCCTGTAAAACATTCCTGAGGTGGACCAGGTGATCCTCCCAGGTGGAGCTAAAGACAGCAATATCATCTAGATAAGCTGCACTATAGGCTTCCAGACCTGTGAGAACTGTATTCACCAACCTCTGGAAAGTGGCAGGTGCATTCTTCAGACCAAAGGGCATCACCAAAAATTGATAATGCCCACTAGGGGTTGAGAATGCTGTTTTTGGCTTTGCATCATCAGCTAGTCTGATCTGCCAGTAGCCAGCTGTCAAGTCAAATGTGCTGAGATATTTGGCTGAGGCCAAAGTATCTATGAGCTCATCTGCCCTTGGTATTGGATGGGCATCAGTCCTAGTGACTGCATTGAGACCCCTGTAGTCCACACAAAACCTCATCTCTCTTTTTCCACCACTGGTGTGAGGTTTTGGTACAAGGACCACTGGACTAGCCCAAGGGCTAACTGAGGGTTCAATAACTCCCAAATCCAACATTTTCTGGACTTCAGTCCTGATACAGTCCCTGACATGGTCAGGTTGCCTATAAATCTTATTTTTAATAGGCAGACTGTCCCCAGTGTCCACTTCATGAGTGCACCAGGTGGTCTGACTGGGTGTCAGTGAAAACATATGTCTAAACTGATTGAGAACTTGCCTGCAATCAGTTTGTTGCTGGGTAGTGAGGCTGCCTGCCAAGGCTGCACCATCAACTGACCCATCGTCAGGGTTCTGTGAGAGCAGGTCAGGGAGTGGGTCACTCTCTTCCTCCTGCCCTTCATCAGTAGCCATGAGCAAGCCCATGTCTGCCCTGTCCACATATGGTTTTAGTCTGTTGACATGGAGAACCCTGTGGGGACTCCTGGGTGTTCCCAGGTCCACTAAGTAAGTGACCTCACCCTTCTGCTCAACAATAGTGTGGGATACAAAAGGGGATGATGGACGGAACGTTTGAGCCAATCAAACACTCACCCCCAGTCAACTGATCTGGGTTTAATCCATCATCATTCTTTAGCTCACTCCACCACCCCAGTTCAGACATGGCCATATGCAAATCAGTCTGACCCTGTGCCTCATGGGAACAGTCCAGCCCGAACTGCCAAGCCATGTCTTCCCTGGACCAGAAACAAGCATCCTAGGACCGGTTTCTGGCATTTCAGCCGTCATCAGCCAGGCTTGCTTGAATCCAGTGGCAAAGTGAGCAAGGGACCCACGTCTGGGTATACCCCCGCCAACTTAGGGGCGACCAAAGCGATACAAAAGGGGATGATGGACGGAACGTTTGAGCCAATCAAACACTCACCCCCAGTCAACTGATCTGGGTTTAATCCATCATCATTCTTTAGCTCACTCCACCACCCCAGTTCAGACATGGCCATATGCAAATCAGTCTGACCCTGTGCCTCATGGGAACAGTCCAGCCCGAACTGCCAAGCCATGTCTTCCCTGGACCAGAAACAAGCATCCTAGGACCGGTTTCTGGCATTTCAGCCGTCATCAGCCAGGCTTGCTTGAATCCAGTGGCAAAGTGAGCAAGGGACCCACGTCTGGGTATACCCCGCCAACTTAGGGCGACCAAAGCGATACAAAAGGGGATGATGGACGGAACGTTTGAGCCAATCAAACACTCACCCCCAGTCAACTGATCTGGGTTTAATCCATCATCATTCTTTAGCTCACTCCACCACCCCAGTTCAGACATGGCCATATGCAAATCAGTCTGACCCTGTGCCTCATGGGAACAGTCCAGCCCGAACTGCCAAGCCATGTCTTCCCTGGACCAGAAACAAGCATCCTAGGACCGGTTTCTGGCATTTCAGCCGTCATCAGCCAGGCTTGCTTGAATCCAGTGGCAAAGTGAGCAAGGGACCCACGTCTGGGTATACCCCCGCCAACTTAGGGCGACCAAAGCGATACAAAAGGGATGATGGACGGAACGTTTGAGCCAATCAAACACTCACCCCCAGTCAACTGATCTGGGTTTAATCCATCATCATTCTTTAGCTCACTCCACCACCCCAGTTCAGACATGGCCATATGCAAATCAGTCTGACCCTGTGCCTCATGGGAACAGTCCAGCCCGAACTGCCAAGCCATGTCTTCCCTGGACCAGAAACAAGCATCCTAGGACCGGTTTCTGGCATTTCAGCCGTCATCAGCCAGGCTTGCTTGAATCCAGTGGCAAAGTGAGCAAGGGACCCACGTCTGGGTATACCCCCGCCAAATTAGGGCGACCAAAGCGATACAAAAGGGGATGATGGACGGAACGTTTGAGCCAATCAAACACTCGCCCCCAGTCAACTGATCTGGGTTTAATCCATCATCATTCTTTAGCTCACTCCACCAACCCAGTTCAGACATGGCCATATGCAAATCAGTCTGACCCTGTGCCTCATGGGAACAGTCCAGCCCGAACTGCCAAGCCATGTCTTCCCTGGACCAGAAACAAGCATCCTAGGACCGGTTTCTGGCATTTCAGCCGTCATCAGCCAGGCTTGCTTGAATCCAGTGGCAAAGTGAGCAAGGGACCCACGTCTGGGTATACCCCGCCAACTTAGGGCGACCAAAGCGATACAAAAGGGGATGATGGACGGAACGTTTGAGCCAATCAAACACTCACCCCCAGTCAACTGATCTGGGTTTAATCCATCATCATTCTTTAGCTCACTCCACCACCCCAGTTCAGACATGGCCATATGCAAATCAGTCTGACCCTGTGCCTCATGGGAACAGTCCAGCCCGAACTGCCAAGCCATGTCTTCCCTGGACCAGAAACAAGCATCCTAGGACCGGTTTCTGGCATTTAAGCCGTCATCAGCCAGGCTTGCTTGAATCCAGTGGCAAAGTGAGCAAGGGACCCACGTCTGGGTATACCCCATAGTGTGGGGTCCACTCCATTTGTCTTGGAGAGCTGCTGGGGCCACTGGCTCCAACACCCACACCTTCTGTCCTGGCTGGTAAACAGTCAGAACAGCCTTTGGTCATGCCAGGCCTTTTGAAGTTCCTGGCTAGCCTCAAGGTTTTTGGTTGCCTTTTTCATGTACTCAGCCATCCTGGAGCGGAGACCAAGTACATAGTCCACTATATCTTGCTTTGGGGGCTTGAGAGGTAACTCCCATCCTTCCTTCACCAAGCACAGTGGACCCCTCACAGGGTGGCCAAACAGAAGTTCAAAAGGGCTGTAACCAACCCCCTTCTGAGGCACCTCCCTATATGCGAATAAAAGGCAGGGCAAGAGTATGTCCCATCTTCGCCTAAGCTTTTCTGGGAGCCCTTTAATCATGCCCTTCAAGGTTTTGTTGAATCTCTCAACTAAACCATTGCATTGTGGGTGATAGGGTGTGGTGAACTTATAAGTCACTCCACACTCCTTCCACATTGCTTTTAAGTACCCAGACATGAAGTTAGCACCCCTGTCTGATACTACCTCCTTAGGAAAGCCCACTCTTGAGAAAATTTCCAGGAGGGCCCTTGCCACCACAGGTGCTGTAGTGGTCCTAAGGGGTATAGCCTCTGGATACCTGGTGGCATGATCCACTACCACCAGAATAAATCTGTGCCCAGATGCTGTTTGGGGATCCATGGGACCAACAATGTCAATCCCTACCCTCTCAAAGGGCACCCCCACCACAGGTAGTGGTATCAGGGGGCCTTTGTAGTGCCACCTGCCTTGCCACTGGCTTGGCAGGTTACACAGGAGCGACAAAACTCCTTACTGTCTTCAGACATGTGGGGCCAGTGAAAGTGAGGGACAATTCTGTCCCAAGTCTTGTTCTGGCCCAGGTGACCTGCTAAGGGGAATATCATGGGCTAGGGTCAATAGGAAGCCCCTGAACTTCAGAGGTATAACCAACCTCCTGGTAGCACCAGGCTTGGGGTCTCTATTCTCTGAGTACAGGAGTCCATCATCCCAATACACTGTATGGGGACCACTAGCTTTCCCAGCAGCCTCAGCAGCAGCTTGCTGTCTGAGGGGTTCAAGGGAGGGGCAGCTCTGCTGCTCCTGGCTCAGATCTGCCCTAGAAGGTCCCCCTGTCCCCAAGAACTCAACCTGGTCAGGTTCAAGTTCCTCTGGGACAGTTCCTTCTTCAGGGCTGAGATCATCCCCCTCAAGGGACTGATCTACTTCCTGAGCCAAGGGGGAAGGCACTGCCTTGACCCTACTACTCCTCCTCTTGGAAGGCACTTGGTCCATTATTCCAGGATCCAAGGCCTGTTCAGTTTTAGACATTTTGGCTTGTGACCTGGTCACAGCAAACACATCTGCAGGGATCCCCAGCATTTCTGCATGGGTCCTGAGCTCCACTTCTGCCCAAGCAGAAGTCTCTAAGTCATTGCCAAGCAAGCATTCGACTGGTAGGTTTGCACTCACCACAACCTTCTTAAGGCCAGTTACCCCTCCCCAGGAGAAGTTAACAACTGCCAGAGTATGGTCTATTCTGACATTGCTAGCATTGGTCACTTGGTACATCTCACCAAGCATAACTTGCCCAGGATGCACAAGGTCTTGTGTCACCATTGTGACACTTGCCCCTGTGTCCCTAAATGCCAAAGCCTCTCGTCCATTGATTAAAGGCTGTTGTCTGTACTTGCCCAGATTACTGGGACTCACAGAGGAGGTCACATCCATGCCTCCATCACAGACTAACACAGCCTGAGTCAGTTCTCTGACTAGGTCAGAGCCCAACTCAGTACCCAGGGTGAACCCTACTAAACTCTTGGCTGGAGCACTCCCACCAACTGTACTAGGGGGAACAGGTGCCTTAGGGGCATTGGTGGGTGCTGGACTGGAGTCTTTGGACTTGGTGCAATCACTGGTCCAGTGGGTCTTTTGCTTACAGACCTTGCACCATGGTTTTCTTTGGCCTTTCCCTTTTGTAGACTGTGAATCCCCACCAGAGGAAGATTTTTGGGGGCCTGATGAAGACTTTTGATCTTTACCCTTCTCCCCACCCTTATCAGAGTTCTTAGCATCTTGCTTCTTGGTTTCCCCACCTTGGTTCTGTACCTTCTGCTTCACCCTGGTTCTGACCCATTTGTCTGCCTTCTTTCCCAATTCTTGGGGAGAGGTCAGATCAGAGTCCACCAGGTATTGATGCAACAGCTGATTTTGACAGTTATTAAGAATCTGCTCCTCATTATCAGATTGTACAATCCTGAGAAGTCACACACCTTACTGCCCATCAACCAGCCTTCCAGAGCCTTGGCAGAACAATCCACATAGTCTACCCAGTCTTGAGTCTGTGCTTTTTGGGTATCTCTGAACTTCAACCTGTACTGTTCAGTGGTTAGGCCAAACCCATCAATAAGAGCACTCTTCAAGACCTTGTAATTATCAGCATCCTCCTCTCTAACAGTGAGGAGCTTATCTCTACCTTTGTCAGCAAAGGAGAGCCACAAGATTGCTGCCCACTGCTCCTGAGGGACCTTCTGTACCTTACAGGCCCTCTCTAATGCAGTCATCCATTTGTGGATGTCATCCCCACTCTGGTAGGGAGGGACAATCTTGTTCAGGTTCCTATGGTCATAGGACCTTTCCCTGTCTCTAGGGACATGGCTGCCACCATGGGACTCTAGTCCCAACTTTCTTCTCTCTCTAAGGAGATCTAGGGATTCCCTATCTAAAGCCAATTGCTTTTTTCTGATTTCCAGCTGAGTTTCCTCATACTGGACCAGTCTGTCTCTTCTCTCATGAGAGGATTCCCTCCTATGAGAGGAGATAGAGCTCCCTATGGAGGTGCCAGAGTGGTTAGACTCCTGAGAAGGAGATCTAGACTTTCTGGGCACACTCTTAATCCTTCCTGGGGGGACAAAGTGGGGATCATCCTGATCATCCTCATAATCTTCCACAGGAGGGATTGGGTTATCCAGGTCAGGGTCATTGTCACCCTCCTGGCCAGTTTCAGAGGGGGGGCTGGGGGTATTGGTACCCCTGGCCTCTTCCTCCTCACCTGCCCCACCCTCAGCTCCTACCCCTTCAGTCCCCAAGGGCTTACTAAGGTCATAAGCCACCAACAACTCCTTGAGGTGTTGGGTGGTGCGGACTTTAGCCTGTCCTTAGTTTTCTCAAGTTGCATAAAGCTCTCAATTCCAAGAATGGGAGTGTATCATACTTGGAGGGTGGAAGCTCAGTGGCTTCCTGCAAGGATTCTTTAGATCCTACCCTTAAAGACATTACTAGTGTGGTGTGGTGTATGCACTACCTACTCTAGTGTGGCCTACTAAACTCTCTTGAGTTGTAGAAAGGGTTGTGCTATCCCTTAACACACAACTCTAGGTTCAGTAGAACTTACTGTATTCTAAGCTTAAATTATATGTACCTTAGGTACCTTTAGTGGTTTTTAGTTGATCAATTCAATTGAGATTATCTGGTAAAACAATAGCAAGCTGGAATCCCACCGCTTCACACCAATGTGAGAAGTTGGCCTGGCATATGCTGTCCACTAATTATAGTGGGCACCTTGCACCAGTCCAAACAACCCCTTATTGGAGATAGGTTCAAGACAACCTTATTGAAAGCTATCCTAGTGGTAGCTATGGAGAGCAGCCTTCAGGCTAAGTCTTGAAGGAATGTAAAGCAGCTTGTTTTACCAGTCTATAATCTCTTGAGTGATCAAATGAAAGAGCACCACACCAGGTATATATTCAAAATATATGTATTTATTGCTAAACACACCCCTCTAGTCTCTTTATGAGGCTAGAGTTCGAAGATACATAAGTTAGAAGTTATTTAAACACAGTAATAGCACAAATACACGTTTGGGCCCTAGGGGCGTACCAAACCATATACCAATAAAGTGGTATAAGAACCACGACTGAACTAGACACTAGGCCTAGAGCCTCTAGAAGTGCTTGGACCACAAGGAACCACCCAAGGTAGTGACACAGGGGACCCACGGGAGACAGCGTGCAGTGTAAATACACAACCGCGATACGCCGTTGACTTCTATGGAGAAAGTCGTGATCGGGAAATTAGAGAAAGGGACACTTAAAAGAGGACTTGGACCAAACCCTTTGAGATCTAGGACTTTGAAGAGTCTCTACCCACGGGAGCACCGGAGTACTCGTGTTACCTCACCCAGGGAAGCCGGGTGCATAGGTGCCTTTCGGGGTCGGGTTTCGTCGTCGATTTGAATGGCGATCTGCTGCAAAGTGCTGCTGGCGACCAAGTGGAAAGTGTCCGGGTAGATCCAAGAGTGGATCGGAGTTCTGAAGAACCTGAAAGCAGAGGGGACAGAGTCTGGGTCACTAGCCAGTGACCAGGAAGGCGATGGACAGATGCCCACCGATGTCGAGTGCTTCAGGTGCGTTGACGGTCATCTTGACTCTTCAGCCACGAGGTCCAGGAGGCATTGTCGGCGACCAGGAGCAGGATTCGGGCTGGTACATGATGTTTGTCAAGTGCTGAGGTGTCGGCGACCGGATTGGACCCAACAAGCCTTGGCAACGGCAAGTCTTGGTGAAAATGTAGATCGTCGATGGTGCAGACTAGCAAGGTCTGAGGAACTCACCCAGTGAGGGTAAGTGAGGGCAGGCCTGGAGCAACCAGGCTGCCAAGTTAGAAAAAGATTGGCCTTCGTTAAGGGCTACTAGCCAACGGGCTAGTGAGCGCGAAGGAGCCTCGTGACGCCGCACGTGGATCTGGCTTACAGGACACTCGTGGAGTGGGGGCCAGTGATCTTCGGTGCAGGTGGTGCTGGAGGCTAGGGCTACTCGGAGCCCAAAGCACGACTTCTTGGGAGACCCAGAAGAGGATGCACTTGCAAATGGGCTTGGTGTCCAGGGGTCACGGTCTCAAGTCACCCACGATAGCCACGGGCCTCAGCTTTGCTGGGGACTCAGGGTAGCCTCGGGGAAGTCTGAGAATCCACCTCTGGTGATGCGATGACTTCGGCGTCCGACGGGAGCTTCAGAAATGCGAACTGGACAGATGCTTCTTTGGTGCCTGCCAAGTAGGGGAGTCACTCCTTGACCCCAAGGGAGATTCTTCTGTCCTCTAATCGTGAGTAGAGCGTCGAAGGTCCAGGATTCAGTTTCAGAGTTTCGTCCAGGGATAATCTAAAGTCCTAAGGACTGGGTTCCTACCTTTATACTAAAGATAGGGGTTGGACTACTCTGTGGCCCCACCTATGGGTGGGTCAGGGCAGAGGGGTGGCTACACCCCTTTCCCTTTGTCCAGTTCGCGCCAAAGCAGGGGCTGCAAGCCCCTGATCCGGTTTGAACTGGGGTATGCACTAGGGACACCAAATGTGCCCCCAGTGCAGGACTTCAAAGCACCCGAAAGTGCTCCCGCCCAGCCCCAATACACATTATCCTGTCTGGGGAGGTGGTCACACCTCCTTGGGACAGGAAACCTGTGTCCAGGCCTCCCCTGCCGGAGTTTCGTCCAGCAGCAGGAGGCCAGACTCGTGTCTGTGGCAGCAGCATCCATTTTGTGATGCCAGGGCTCTGGAAAGAAGTTACCGGACTAGCCAGAGTTAACATGTCTCTCCCTCTAGAAGGGTGGAATGCTACCCACGCCGCCAGGATTGGCGGGGGGGTAGTATTCCAAGATGTTTGACACCAAACACGACATGTTTAGGTGCAGCCATTCCAAAGTTAGCATTTTACCGCAAGGTTATAATGCGCTTAAGAGTATATGGTCAGGCTGCACTACAAACAGCATCAGAGAGGGTCACCGAACGCTGCAGAGGGGCCCTGCTCATGCAGGGGCACCCTCTCACATAGGAACCATGCACTCTGCCTTTAGGATTGATAAGGCCTGCCTTAGGAGTGACTTATAGGTTTATATGTGTGTATGTATTTAGTGATATAGGTAACCTACATCACAGTAAGGGGTGCATGCACCACCTTACCCAGGCTGCAGTAGCAGACCTGTGGTGTCAGTTTGGATGGCCTTCCATGGGTGGCATAATACATGCTGCAGCCCCTGGCAGGCCTCTGAGGTACCTATGCCCTTGGTACAAAGTATACCATATACTAGGGACTTATAAGGGCACTCCAGATCCCAATCAGTGATGTGCCTAAGGCACATGGAAACCATTTTAGAGAGCAAGCAGCTAGGCTGGGGTTCTGATTAGCAGGGCCCCAGCCAGACTAATGTCGAAAAACAGTGAAGCATCAGCAAAAAGTGGGGGTACCCATGTGGAGCAGATCCTACTCTCCTACAGTAACAATTACTCAAAAGATGTTCCTTCATAATTAAAGTGTAAAGCTCTTCAGAAATCATTCACATTGTTACTGTTAACCAACCAACTAGTGTTTTCACTGAAAAGTCAACGAACTCCACCCAGGACTGACTCTGGGTTTTTCAAGTCTCTATGAATCTTATTCTATACTCTTTAGTGGTGAGTCCAAAGCCCTCAGTCAGGGTACCTTTCATGAGGTCATAAGACTCAGCATCTTTTTCAGGCAATGTCAGGAGTCTATCCCAGTATTTTTCTGAAAATAGTTCCCACAAGAGAAACGCCCAATTTCTTCTGGTTACTTTTCTTCCTATACAGGTCTCTCAAATGCAATGAACCATTTGGAAATATCACCACCATCTGTATATTTAGGGACAATCCCTCTGGGAAGTTTAGAGTCATAAAACCTTCACCTTTCCTATTTATTTTTATTCTGCCACCAGAGATAGTTCCTAGGCCCATCTCTTTCCTTTGTCTTTCTATTTCCCAGAGCTGAGTCAAAGTTCAGTCTCTTGGTCAATCTTTCCAGCATGAGGTCCTCAACTGAGGGAGTCTCAGCTGTACTTGAAGGGACTGACTCCTGTCCATCCTCAGTATTATCTTCATTGACATTATCATCATCCTCAGACTGGACTATCAGGTCTGGGTGATCTTTCTCGAACTGAGCTATCAGTTTTTGCAGATATTCCTTTTTTGGACTATTGTCAGGTCTGATTCCATCGCCTTTACAGAGGGTCCTGCATCTAGCATGGCTCAGGTTCATGTAAGGGATCAGGTCGAGCTCCTGATCCTGGCTACTGGTTTCAGGCATTATTTTACTAAAGTTGGGATCTTTTTATGAAATTAAAAGAAATAACTACACACCAAATACTTTGTTCTAGCTAAAGTACAGATTTTTTTAATTTCTAAAAAGTTTGTTTCAGGGACTTAACCAAGGCCCTAGCAGTTAATTTTTGAAATTTGATAAAAATTTGACGAGCTAAAGACAATTTTTGGATTTACTCATGTGGTCAAATATTGACAAAGTGGTTCCAGCAAATCAAAGTTATGTTATGTTATAGGATTTGTAGAGCACATGGCTGCGTCAGCAACGGAGCATCTCAGCGCTAGTCTCAAAAGTGAGCTAACTGTAAGAAGAGACCCAGAGCGATAAGAAAGAAACCCTACAGAGAGCTTAGATAGAGAACAAGCAGGTCTTCAGAGATTTCCTAAAGGACCAGTGATTCTGAATGTGCCTCAAAGGTAAAGGAAGCGCGTTCCAAAGGGAAGGGGCTTTAGCGCGGAAAGACGGGCCACCCGCCCTTACTCTTCTAACACTTGGCACGCAGGCCAAATTAAGATCAGCTGAGTGCAAGGGCCATGAGGGGAGGTATGGCATCAGCAAATTGGACAAAATGGGGGTCTCCTGGGAAAGAAAGATCTTATGGGCCATGCACAAAAACTTAAACTTAGGACACTTGTCCACATGGAGCCAGTGCAATCTGTGAATAGAGTCCGCACAGAGCAATACTTTGGGAGAGAAAACAGCAACCTTGCCGCTGCATTTTGAGCCATCTGACGACTTCTAATCACAGTTTTGTTTGCTCCCAGGTATAGGATGTTACAGTAGTCCAGCCTGGAAAGGATAGCAGCCAGAACGATGACTTGACGAATGGGGGGATGAAAGAAGCCCAGAATGGGGTTGAGCCCACGTAAAAGCCCAAATCAGGTGCCTGCCACTGCTTTCGCCGGTGCTTCAAAGGTTAAGGCACTATCCACCCAGACACCTCGATTCTTGACCACCGGCTTGGGACAAATGGGGAGTCCCAAGGGAAGTCTTCTATCCCACCGCTGAACCACCAAATGTGGGAAGCTGACTCTCTATACAGGGTGCTAAAATGAAGTACACTGTGCCGAGAGTCCAGGGAATCCCCAATAGGTGTGCAGAGGTAAAAGCAGATCATTATAATGTTCTTTTCTGGTAGTGTGGGCGAGCAGTTAGTCTTAGCAGAGGGTAGTGATAAATGTTTGTTCTCACAGGGGCAATAAATGAGGCAAACACTCAAGAATAAATCGGAAACAAATTTATAAAAATAAAGTCGATTTGTATGTAATTTTAAGACCAAAAACACAGTTCTAAGGTAGGTACTTTTAGAGTTATGATTTTTCAAATTTCGGAAAATATATCACTTTTGTGCGCAACTATGCACCATAAGAAAAAATAGGGAAAAAGAGGAAAAGTGCATATAAAACCAGGCAATACTTTCACGAAGTTCACCTCCTCGTTTTAGGTCGATCTTGGGACCAGGTCCAAAGTTCCCGCAGGAGATGTTCGGCAGCCTGCCGGATCGGGCGGCAGCAGAGTGCTGAGGGTCTTGGAAGCTGGTGACAAAAACGAAGGGATGGACTTACAGGTGACTTACAGGTAAGTCCGGTGGGTCTCCTTAGAGGGAGGAGGTTGCAAGAGCATGGGGACCACAGGAGCAGAGCTGGTTAGTCGGTGCTGAGGCCGGTGGGGCTGGCTGCAGAGCGAACAGGTCAACCGGGTGTTGTGCAACTTTAGGGTCCTCACGGTCAGGAGCAGACAACTTGGAGAGGTGATCTCAGGTCAGCTGGGCCACTCAGGAAGTGGATCTTGGGTGCCTCAATGTCTCTCAATGGGTGCTTGCTTCTGGTGCTTTGGCAGTCTGGTATGGACTCTTTTTCTTGGATTTTACCATTAGGGGTCCTGTACTCCAGGTATTGGTACTCTGCGGCTCCGGTAGGTCCTGGTGCCTCTAAACTTGGTGCTGATGCAGATCTGACCCTCCGGAGCTGTCATGCCTCTTCTTCTGCAAGATGTACGCGAGGAGGAGGAGGGCAGCCCGGGGTCGCCGCAATGATGTAAGTTACTTTTATACTTTTTAAATTATGTTGTACCTTGTTTTAATTTATGCGGGGTGGAGGCGGTGGCCCAATTTAGTGGGGGGGTGGGCTGGCTAACTCCGCTCCACTGCGGAGTCAGAGTTTTTTTCCCTACTCCGCGTTCTCAGCGGAGCGCGGAGTAGGGAAATCTCCGCAGACTCCGCTGGCGGAGCGGAGGTCTCCGCCCGCGCCTAGCTGATATGCCCACACATAGGATATAGTGCACCCTGCCTTAGGGCTGAAGACCTGCAGTATGGGTGACTTACCTATATCTTATGCAGTGTATGGGTGCATGGCACACAGGGCTGTGTGCCTTGTCAACTCTTCGGAGTTTCCTGCACCAAGACACGCAGCCTGCAATGGCAGAGTGCATAGCCTTGGTGAGGGGTCCCTGGGGTGGCAATACAGTGCTGCAGCTCCAGAGGACCCTCTTCAGTACCCATGCTCTAGGTACCAGGGGTACCACTTACTAGGGGCTTAGAGGGGTTTCTGAAGTTGTGCCAATGGTGGTACAGTGTTTTGGGAAGGAGATCAGGCACTAAGAACCGGGTTAGCAGGGACCCAGTGCACGTACATGTCAAAATCACACCAGACATCAGGCAAAAAGTGGGGGCTAACCATGTCAAAATAGGCACTTTCCTACAGCCCCCAACGGTTGGTAGGGTGGCAGAGACACTTGAAGTTGACTCAAATATGGTGCCTTCTATGAAAAGATTTGCAGAGACCCTGGAAAGCTGCCAGGATAAACTCATGGACACGTCTACTCCTTCAACCATTTTGGAGATGACCTATCAGGCCAAAGAGTCTGACCCAGATGTCCTAGTGGAATGGACGCAATGAGCCCTCTACCAGTTGGGCAATGCCAACAGCGCCAAAGGCGCGTCAAAGGCAAGCCCGTCTGCGCCCATCCGCGACCCGACCGCGACCAGCGCCAGGAACCCTGGACCTCCGCTCCGCCAACGCTACGACCCAGCAGCACTCCACGCACTCAACCCAGGCCGCAACAACAACTGCAAGCTAGCATCACCAGCCGACTCCCACGGACCCTTCAGCTGTCACCGCTGCCGGCACACCTGCAGCACCGCCAAGAACACGGATCCAGCACAACCCGCCCACAAGAACACAACCGAACCGAAGACCCTGCAATGCATCCTCCTCAACGTCCGATCCCTCCACAAACACGCCACAGAAATCTGGGACCTCCTCGACAGCACCACCCCGGACGTAGCGTTCTTCACCGAAACCTGGACCAACACCACCTCGGGACCGGACATCGCCATCGCCATCCCCCAAGGATAAAAGATCTCCAGGAAGGACCACCCCACCCGCCTAGGAGGAGGAATCGCCATCGTCCACAAATCCAGCCTCCGCCTGAGCACACTCCATGACGAGCCCACAGAACTGATGGAACACCTTCACTTCAAGATACTGGCCAGCCCCACCGCCACCCTCCGAGGAACCCTCATCTACCGACCCCCTGGACCCCGCGGACCCTTTGCCAACTCCATCACGGACATTATCTCCCCGCAGGCCATCGCATCCACCAACTACACCCTGCTGGGAGACCTCAACTTCCACCTCGACAACCAACTGGACCCCAACACCACATCCCTCCTGGACAACCTCTACAACATTGGACTGCGCCAGATCGTGACCGAGGCCATGCACTCAGCAGGACACACCCTCGACCCCCTCTTCACTACAGGAAACTCCATCACCTTCAGCCACACCACCGAACTCCCATGGACCGACCATCGTTGCGTCCACTTCACCCTCAGAACACCCACCATCCACAGACACCAGCACATGCTTCCACGAAGAAACTGGACCAAAATCACCGACGATCAGCTCACCTCCTCACTCAACAACTCCACCACAACCATCGCGGAAAACGACGACCCCAACACCGCAGCCCGAACCCTGCATAGATGGATCTCGGACAGCACCAACACCATAGCCCTCCTCAAGAAAAACAACAATACCCGCGCCAAGAAAGCCAGATGGTTTACCACCGAACTTCGAGAGTCCAGAAGCACATGCCGCCGCCTCGAAAAGGCCTGGAGGAACAACAAATCCACAGAAGCCCACGACAACTTCAGAGCCGCCACCAACGCCCACCATCAACTCATCAGAGAAACGAGGAAAAAGCGATTGAAGACAGAATCTCCACCCACGCGCACAACAGCAAGGAACTCTTCAGCATCATCAAGGAGTTTGCCCAACCCACTAGCGAGTCTACCGACATCCCTCCCTCACAAGACCTCTGCGACAAACTCAGCACCTTTTTCCACCACAAAATCAAGAGCATCTACGACAACTTCGACGAAGACAACCAACACACTGAACCCTCACCAACCACCCCCGACACCCGGAAACCAGCGATTGACGACTGGACAGCCCTCACCACCGAAGACACACTGAAGACAATGAAGTCAATCCACTGAGGGGCCCCCACGGACCCCTGCCCCCACCACATCTTCAACAGAGCCGCCGACACCATCGCACCCATGCTCCGCCACACCATCAACCGCTCCCTGGCGACCGCCTCGTTCCCCGACGACTGGAAACACGCCAAGGTCAACCCCCTCCTAAAGAAACCGTCAGCGGACCCCACCGACCTCAAAAACTACAGACCCATCTCCCTGCTCCCGTTCCCAGCGAAAGTCATCGAGAAAGCCATCAACAGCCATCAACAGCCAACTCGCCACATTCATTGAAGAACACAACATCCTCGACTCCTCCCAATCCGGCTTCAGAAAAAACCACAGTACGGAAACCGCCCTCCTCGCCGCAACAGACGACATCCGCACCCTACTGGACAAAGGAGAAACAGTAGCCCTCATCCTCCTCGACCTATCAGCGGCGTTCGAAACAGTCTCCCACCGCACCCTAATATGCAGACTCTACGACGCAGGAATCCAGGACAAGGCCCTCGACTGGATCCGCTCCTTTCTCTCCGGCAGGACGCAGCGGGTCAGACTCCCCCCTTTCCTCTCGGACCCCACACCTACCACCTGCGGAGTCCCCCAGGGCTCCTCCCTCAGCCCGACGCTCTTCAACGTCTACATGGCTCCACTCGCCCCCATCGCCAGGACCTACGGACTCAACATCGTGTCATACGCAGACGACACCCAGCTCATCCTCTCCCTATCCAATGAGCCCAACACCGCCAGACGCAACTTTCGAGAAGGCATGGAAGCCGTCGCCAAATGGATGAAAAACAGCTGCCTACAACTAAACAGCAACAAAACAGAAGTACTCATCATGGGCCCAAACCCCGATGCCTGGAGCGACACCTGGTGGCCCCCCGCCCTCGGAAACCCACCAACCCCCACGGACCATGCACGCAACCTGGGAATCATCCTGGACTCCGAGCGCAAAATGGACCGCCAGATCAACTCTGTCTCGTCTTCCTGCTTCCACACCCTCCGCCTCCTTCGTAAGACCTTCAAATGGATCCCCCTCGAACACCGAAAGACCGTCACTCACGCCTGGTCACCAGCAGACTCGACTACGGCAACGCACTCTACGCCGGAATAAACAAAAACCTCACCCACAAGCTACAGAACATCCAGAACGCCGCCGCAAGACTGGTCCTCAACCTACCAAAACACTGCCACATCTCCCAGCACCTGCGCACCCTCCACTGGCTCCCTGTCGAGGCGAGAATCACCTTCAAGATGCTCACCCACGCACACAAGGCCCTCCACGGCACCGGACCAGCATACCTGAACAGCCGACTCAAATTCCACGCACCCCAAAGGACCCTACGATCAGCCCAGCTCTCCTACGCCGTGGTCCCCCGCACCAGAAAGACCAGATCGGGAGGCCGCTCCTTCTCCTTCCTCGCGGCCAAAGCATGGAACGCCCTTCCGCTCCACCTCAGACAGACAACATCGCTCCCCATCTTCACAAGAAACCTCAAAACCTGGCTCTTCGACAGACCCACTCCTTGATGGATGGAACCTGCACCCCCCCCCACCCCTAGCGCCTTGAGACCCTTACGGGTGAGTAGTCGCGCTTTAACAAACCCCTGATTGATTGATTGCTCAGAACGCCACAAATCAATACTTATGAAGATCAATCCAAAACTGATGGAACTGGTGATGGCTTAAGTGGGTCCTGTGGCCGAAGCCCTCTTTTCCGGAGACCCTTTAGTTATGTATCTTGGAAGGTTCGTCAAAACCTTTGCAGCTTTCAACAAAACACAAATGTCAATAAAGAAGGTATTTCAGCATGGTTTTTTTGGTTGGTACAGGTGCCATTAGCAAGCTTTCCAGTCTGCTCCTCCTATTCAGGTCCCCAAAGAGAATCTCAGCCCGACTGCCTGGGCACTTGGTCAGATTAAGCCAGATTAAGAACTTCCTTTCAGTCTCACTACCATAGTGGCAGGAACAGAGGTGGCATCCATGGTGGCTATAGAGGAGGAGGCCAAGCCAGTGGATCATGTACCAGCTTTACAGATACAAATCATTCAATCAGCTCAAGAAATATTGGGGGGCAGAGTGAAGCTATTCCTTCACTATTGGAAATATTGTCTCAAGACGCATGGGTGTTAGATACATTAGAAGGTGTCAAGTTGGAGTTTTACAGTACCCCAGTGCAAATGTACTGGCCGTGCCTTCTTAATTTTTCCAAAGCAGAAGAGAATTTTATAGATACGGAAATTCAAGCTCTATTGGAAATGAGCGCAATTCCTCTATCTCTTCCTCACCCAGGGTTTTTGCAGCACCCATTTTCCAGTTCAAAAGAAGGGTGGAGGCTTCCGTTTGGTATTGTACCTATGGGAGTTCAATCATTTTAGAGTCTACAGGCACTTGAAGATGGAAGGGATCCATCGGTTATGGGACTTTCTTCAAGCCAAAGACTGGATGGTCTGATTAGATCCGACGGATGTGTATCTGACTATTCCAGTCTTTGCCCCTCCTTGAAGGTTTCTCCAGTTTCAATGGAGAGACAGTCGGCATGAGCTCAAGGTTCTACCGTTTCGGCAATCATCAGTCCCTTGGTGCTTCACAAAACTGATTAAGCCAATTGTGGAGATAATGTGAATGAAAGAAGTTCGACCAATAGCGTATCTTGATAACCTCATCATCCTAGCTCAAGATCAGAACATGGTGATGTGGTACCTGTCCTGGGCAGTCTAGTTACTTCAGGACCAGGGATTTGTCATAAACTCAGAAAGGTCAGTACTGACATCTGTGCAATTCATAGAGTTTCTAGGCTTTCATGTGGACTTTCTGATGATGCAAGGATGACTCCAAGTAAGAGCTGCAATTGGCATTGGTCAGGGAGACCCTGTCTGCGCTTACTGGCCAGTATAGCCGGCCTCTTGACCTCTTCGATTCAGGCAATATTTCCTGGCCCACTTCATTGCAGAGCCTTACAACAGTTGAAGATTCGGCATCTTCGGAAAGGTCTTGCATACCCCAATCAAGTTCCGTTATCACTCAAGGCCAAGACAGAGCTGAAGTGGTGGCTTGAGCACATGGAAGCTTGGAATGGCAGGGCAATCATTGGATGCCTGCCGGATGTCTGATAGAGTCAGGTGACAGCTGCTTGGCTTGGGGTACCCCCTGTGGCACTCTCTTCACTTGTGAGGGGTGATGCTTATAAATTGCTTTCAACTGCTGGCGGACTCTTTTGCGATAAAGACTTGGGGTCTGATTTAGAGTTTGGCGGATAGGTTCTCTGCCAGAAACGTGACGGTTATCCTGTCCGTCGTATTACAAGTGCGTTATAGCCAATGACACTTATAATATGGCGGACGGGATATCCGTCAAGTTTGTGATGGAGTAACCTGGCTGCCAAACTTTAAATCAGGCCCTTTTTGTCGCAAAAAGTGAGTTGTATTGTGTTGAGGATGGACAACATTTCTGCTGTCCATTGTATCAACAAGCTGGGTGGATTGAAATTGTGCATGTTGGTGGCGATAGCCAAGGACTTTTGGCACTTCTGCCTTTAACACTGCATTTCATGATAGCGGTGTATCTCCTGAGCTGTCAGAACACAGTGGCGGATTGGAATTCCAGACACGTAACGGACTGCAGCGACTGGAAGCTGGATATTCAGGTTTTCCAGGGGCTCGATCAATGATGGGGCCCATGGAAGGTGGATCTATTTGGATAGAGGCTGGATTTGCAACCTCTGGCGACCGATGCATTCCTTCAGCATTGGGGAGGGAGAATGTCTTCTGCGTTCCCTCCGTTAATGATGATCCCATGAGTAGCGACTCAGGTGAGGAGATAAGAAGCGGCGTTGATTGTGGTGACTCTGACATGCAGGATTCAGGCATGGCTCCCGATCCTTCTACAGATGTCTTGCGAGCAGTAGCGGCTGCTACCGGACCCGGGTGGAGGGTGGACAAAAAAAGAAAACAAAAAACCTACCTGAATCGGCCACTGCCTCTCTTTCATCCTCCGTACCTCTGACATCTTCCTGCACTCCTGGCCAGCAGCAGGAAGCACCCGCCCTCCCAGCCTCCCCATAGCCAATCACAATGCCGCAATGCAGCATTGTGATTGGTCTGAGCACCGTGGACCGGTGCTCAGATGGGGACTGGGAGGGTTTGCATGTTCCTGACCAGGCTGTGGGGAAGATGCAAAGTGTGCATGGCTGCTTGGCCGACCCAAGAGGGCCGGCCAAGAAGTTGAGCGCTCTTCAGGAGTAAAAACCTCTCCTCTCCCTACTCCGCCAGTTCCGCCCGAGAGCCACTGAAGTATATAGGAAAGATAAAATGATAATAACAGCAGTTATTATCATTTTATTTTTCCTTTTGTTCAGGGGAACGACGCTCCTCCGCCTTAGCGGAGGAGCCGCCACTGCCTGCAAGTTGCTGATCCTCCCTGTAGTCTTTCCGATGTTACTGCTGAAGCCAGAGCAACTCCCGCACCCGCTGGTCCAGTCTTCTTCGGCTCATGGCTTGGAGGCTCTCGGGAGTCACTGGAAAGTGCCAGGACTTTTGGAACAGTCTCCTTTCTTTATTCCAAGCCTGGTCTGTTTGGACCCATAGGAGATATTCTTCAGCCTGGGCGAGGCGGCTACGCTGGTGGGGCGAGTGGCATTGGATCCTGTGGCAGCGCTTGTAGCGATGGTGGTAAAGTTTGCATTTGAACTGGCAGCTAGCAGTCTAGATTATAGAACAATAATAACTTCCGGTCTGCAATCTCAGGTGGACACTCTCAGGTGGACACTCTCAGATGGACACTCTCAGATGGACACTCTCAGCTGGACACTCTCAGCTGGACACTCTCAGGTGGACACTCTCAGCTGGACACTCTCAGGTGGACACTCTCAGGTGGACACTCTCAGCTGGACACTCAGGTGGACACTCTCAGCTGGACACTCTCAGCTGGAGGGTCATCCATTGGTGAGTCAGTAAGTTACTAAGAGTGATTAGATTCTTCACGCCTCCTCTGATATGTTATCCTCAAATGTAGGATGTGAATGTTGTTTGAAAGGTTTTGGAACATTAGCTTATAATTCAGATCTTTCTCGCAGGTAACTGTGGCTGAATTGACTCTGCTCTTATGCCTGATCTCTTTAAGAGAGTTTCCAATGTATGGGTCTTAGATCTTACCGGTAGAGTATTTTCTCCTGATGAAGTGTTATTCCATATTTTTAATTGTATGAAAATTAATATTAAAAGTGTTCAGTGTCTAGCTTTCCCCAATAAATACAAATTTTGTGTTGTCCGAAGGCGCGAAGAATATGAGGACGTTAGTAGGATTTATAGGTAGGATTCTTCAGGGCAGAAGTCTTTTCGACTAGTTTCGGCCGCCATGTTAGCTAGGTGGCTGAGATGGTTACTATCGGAGGCAGGAGTCGATATTTCTGTGTTTGGTGCTAATTCGGTTCAATGCTGAATGGAGTCCAAGGCATATACTTTGGGTTCATGATTGGAGGATATGAAAGGCGGCAGATTGGTCAGCCGAATTCACCTTTCGTACATTTTATC
Organism: Calotriton arnoldi; assembly: GCA_963921515.1. Taxonomy (NCBI): domain Eukaryota; kingdom Metazoa; phylum Chordata; class Amphibia; order Caudata; family Salamandridae; genus Calotriton; species Calotriton arnoldi. Next base: position 831,945 of record CAWUFW010003157.1, read on the forward strand.
ACAAACTAATTTATGCGGCTTCTGTTGTATTGGGACAGCTTTTAACAAGCATAATCTGAGCTTCTGGTCCTGACATAGAATTTAAAAAAATCCATTCTATTAAGAACACAGAGGCGAGTATTATCCCACCTGATAGAATGCATAGAATGTGTTATGATTTATTAAGAACTGGGGTGAAACTTCAAGGGTTTGTGTCAACTGGGACAAGGCCCTTATTCTGTGCTCCAAGACGGGTCAACAAACTGGGTGGGTGCCCTCCAATGTCCACCAGATAATGCAGATATGATAAGGATAAGATAGGTTGTGCCCTTAGATATAACTATTTCTTTTCTAAAATAGAGATATCCGTAGATCCTTTAATTTTTTAATGTTTTTATTTGAGGCATCAGGGTATAATCCTGACGTGAGGTATAAAGCTGAAACGTGTTTCGCCCCTAGGGCTGGTACACCTAGGCTTTTTCAAGGCAGTTCACAAAAGGTGACATCTTCATTCGTTGTAGTCAGAGTTGAACACTGCTGTGGTCTCTGCGGCCGCCGATAGAATGTGTTATGTTGGTAATGATGAAAGTATTGCCCTCCGCATAATGTTTTGTGAATATTATGCTATTATCACATTGAGCAATCCCATATCTGGTGGATTTGGACACTCCAGAGCTGGGGCCTGTGCCTTGAAGAGTGGAGTTTGGTGCAGGCATTGCGGTGCTTCAAGTTGGTCGAGGATGGCGAGTTTTCGGTCGGAAACTCTTGATCGTGGTTACGCTGTTTGGAACTGAGCAACAAAGAATAAGACAAGATGTTCCTGATCATATTTGAGGAGCATAAAGGACAGTGATTCGTGGACTGCTATTGGTTAAAACATAGGAAATTTAGTTTTTGGGCTTACTGATTACTGATTGGCTGCTGTTAATTTTCAGTAAAGAAAGAGAAACATGATCGTCCATTCTGTGTCCTTAATAGAATCGAAAATTCTAAACATGACAGCTAGAATTTTTTTTATTGGCAGCCAGCGGCCTAACAAAGGGCCCTATTCTAATTAGATGTAAGGGTGGCCAATCCGATTGCTATAGGTAAATCAATATGATTGGCCACCTTTTCATCCAATCAGAATTGGACTCTGTGCTCAGACTATTCTTGCTAGCTGCTGGCAGCAAATTAGAATAGCTTTAAGTGGCCCTTGACTGCCTTTGGAGAGCGGCCCAAACATTGGAAGTTTCCTGTGTTTTAGCATAAAAAGTGCTCTTTTTTATTCCAAAAAATAAACAGAAACAAGAGGTGTCAGTTTATGCCCCCAGATGCTTCAACAAACTACTCTTGCACTCATACATGTACATCTCTCCCTCAGTTCTGCAGTTCTATCCACCTGGGACCAGAGCCCCCCCCCACTGACCCACAAAACAGTCAAAGGTTCGACATCATTGATGACCAAACACTTCAGACACCACACCGGACACTGCTATCCGCACTAGATTGGCTATCTCGTCTTGAGAGCTGATATAACAAAGAATAGTACAAGGCCTTTCTTGGGTTACGTGTGCAACTCTAGATATGTGCCAGAGTAAAGCTCCTCATTACTTCTTAGAACTAAGGCCTGATTTAGAGCTCGACGGACAGGGTACTCCATCACAACTGTGACGGATATCCCGTCCGATGAAATATAAATTGTATAGGACATAATGGGATTTATATTTCGGCGGATGGGATATCCGTCACCGCTGTGACGGAGTAACCCTCCCACTGAAATCTAAATCAGGGTCTAAGTCTGGACCATATAGGCACCTAAAGTAAATATAGTAAATAAAAAAATAAATACAGTAAAACAGTAGAGCAAGAAGGCCTTCAAAATAGCACAATAGTGGAACATCCGTACAGGATTTAAGTACGATAAAAAATGATGAACCATTAGAGTGCACCGCAGGACTAGGACGGCCATCGTTTCAGGATAATGTTATGTTATAAGAGTATTTATAGAGCGCACAGCTACTCAACAGAGTGTCCCGGCGCTAGTTTAGTGTGGCGGCTGAATTGCAGGTGCTGGCGCAAAGGCTACTGCTGGAACAGCCAAGTTTTCAGAGATCTCCTAAAAGGAAGGAGCTCTTGCATCTGTCGTAGATTAAACGGCAGACAGTTCCACAATTTGGCGACTTGAACCTGGTATGATCGACCGCCTATTCGAGATCGGCGGAACACAGGGGTCAGTGCCAACGACTGAGATGCGGATCTTAAGGAGCGCCGATGTTTTAATTTAGAATTATTGCAGGTAATTTATCTTTTGTGGATCTTTTGATCTTTTGCGGAAAACCTTAAAATGTGCCTTTTATCCTGCCTTTTTGAAACCATATTGGGCACTCCAGCCCTTCCCCTGTTATTTTGCTGTGAACATTAGAAGTGGCAGTAGCCCGTCTTTCCAGCCCAGTCGCATGTGCTCTGATTAAATGATAAGAATTTTTATTTTTGAAGTGCCATAACTGTGACTCTTGTATGGCTCTGTGAGCACGCCCTAAGAACAGAATACATGTACAGGGGGTTGGATTCACAGATATAAGAATGTGAGTGTCGCACCTGCTTCTAAATTGTGAGGACCCACCACCCCACTTTTTCCTAGATGCTGCTGTTTTTCGACTCTCGAGTACACTTAGCCCAGTTCATATGCTCTGATCCTTCAAAGTGTATGTGTAATTGGCTAATCCCTGACTGGCATATTTAATCTACCTATAAGTCCCTAGTATATAGTACTTTAACCAGCCTTTTTAGGTCGAGCGCAGACAGCGAGTGACCTGTTGTGTATGCTTTAGCAGTTGAACTCCTCCCTTTGCTGCCAGATGGTTTTTAGGTCTTGCGTGGCGTTGCAGCGCAAAGCGCTGCTCGCCTCGGCGAGATTTATTGTGAATGAGGAGTTTCAGTAAAGGGCATTAAGCCCCGCCCCTCATTTCCATTGGCTGGCATCACCGTTTATGCTAAACGGTGGCCTGCCATTGGAAATGAGGGTTTTTGGTTGACGCCCTTTGGCCTCCGAGCCGGACTGGGTCGCCTGCTTTGCTGCTGTTGCAAAGCACTTTCTTATCTTTATGGGGCCATGTGTTTCTAATTAGAAACCCAATCAACAATGTGGACGTACCCAGTACCTGAATAGATGACACTGGGGGCTCACAGTGCAGGAGAACCTTCAGGTTCTATTAAAAGACCCCTCACACACCAACCTAGTTGGTGTCATGCTTCATCATTGGGGTCCCAACCAGGCGGCCGAATGCCGCCCGGTTGTGCTACGACGCCTGATTACAGCGGAGCTGGTGGAATGTGATAGTGTGATGAAGTGTGGTGCTAAATTAAAAATACCTCCGGGAATCCTTGCCTAGATATCCAAAGGTTATTTAATAGTGGCGGCCCGGGGTATGGATAAAAACAGGGGGGTAGACAACCATAGGAATATAATAGTTCGCTGTTGTCAAAAAAGACGGTCTACATGTTTCAGCCCCAGAAATAAACATAGGGGGGGCTTTCTTCAGGACCAGAGGTGAGAACAGTGAATAAAAAGTGAGTGGCAAAAATCAGGCCACGTGTCAACAAATAATCATAGCCCACACGCTAAGGTGGGAAGGAATAAAACGATGGTCGCAATTTGCGGCTCATATGTAGGAACACTCGGTTTTGGAGAAGGCAGCTGATCGGGCCCGGGAGGGGGACCGGTAGTCCCAACACTTGTGGGAGGCGGTGTGCCCTCGATACACCTAAGTCAGGCTCCGTGGGTCCCGGCTGCTAGCCAAATTAGAAACACATGGCCCCATAAAGACAAGAGATCCCCATGCTCCGGCTCTTTCACTTTCCGGACCGCGCTTGTTTTTCTATTTACCTCCTTCTCACACCTCGCCGCCAAGACCTGGAACACCCTTCCACTAAGCCTACGACAGACCCAAGACCTGCTGACCTTCAGGAGGCTACTCAAGACCTGGCTGTTCGACCAGTAGCAGCACTCCCACCCCCCCCATCCCCCTTCCCTCTCCCCAGCGCCTTGAGACCCTCGCGGGTAAGTAGTGCGCTCTACAAATTCTGTGATTCATTGATTTACCTCGCTGGCTTGCTCCCTCTCTTTGCCCCCTCTCTACATTCACCTTGTATGGGATCACGGCGTAATTCTCTATTGACTCAGGACAATGAGAATCCAGCCTCGCACACCCGGCCCTGTTCTGTGAAAGACATGGATTATTTATGGCGGCCATTGTGCGCAGATTTTACATAGACAAGCTGTGGGTTTCACCCGAACTCGCCCGCCCGCGTCACCCCGTGCGGCTTCCTTGTGGTGTGCTCGATCCCGGCCCTGCCTGCGTCCTTGACGGTAGTAGCGAAGGCATAGGTAGGGCACATTTGTCCGTTGTCCCCTTTCTTACGGTTACCGTCGAGTTGTATTCATGTTTTATTCACGCATCCCACCCGTGGCGATCAGCTCTCGAAGTGGTCGCCCTCGCATTAGAATAACAGGCTGATTGAAGCCAAGTAACCTGACGCCTTTGCTGCTTCTAAACTTGAGCAAAAACAAAAAGCATAACTGGGCGCCTTGAAACATAAAACCTGAGCTTCGGAGCACTGCAGTGCTGCGCTCATCGCACGCCGTTAATTGCATTCCTCCACATACGAAATAGCTGAAATCTTTCTAGACGTTGTCCCCCGATTCACAAAGAATTTCGCGAATATATTTATTTGAGCATGGAAGTTAAGCTCACATTCGCCGCAGGGATGCCATCTTTCCATTTGTACAGCTCTTCGTACCCTTCACGTGAAGGGCTGCCTTTTTAGCAGGTAGTAATACAGTACGTAGTTTTTGTTTCTATACCAGGACTGAGCAGCAAGTGAGGGTGACATCATAGCAGAAATGCATAAGCTGGCGTAAATGCCATAAGAGGCCAAAGGTGATCTGTGTTAATACAAACTGTGAGTGCAGTAATTGTGCGATGCAGTGGAATGGCAGCGTGTGATAGGTAGTTTTTAGGTCTGGCGTAAGTCAAAATCTTTTGATTGCACTGATATTTTAATGTGCTTACTTATACGCGTTTCAGCATGCGCTCTTCAATTGGTTCGTTATTGTCTCATACCTCCTACCCTGTACATTATACAGTATAAAGCATGGGGCTTCGGTCTGCCCACTTATGTCACTGGCTAACTTCATTGTGATCAACTTTATTTCACCTTTTCGTAATCAGCACATCTGCATAGAAATCAATCAATCAATCAATCATGTCACTTATAAAGCGCACTACATACCCGCGAGGGTCTCAAGGCGCTGGGGGAAGAGGGGGGTGGTGCTGCTACTGATCGAAGAGCCAGGTCTTGAGGAGTCTTCTGAAGGCCAGTAGGTCTTGGGTCTGTCGGAGGTTGGTGGGGAGGGTGTTCCAGGTCTTGGCGGCGAGGTGGGAGAAGGATCTGCCGCCGGCGGTCGTTTTCCGGATGCAGGGGACTGTGGCGAGGGCGAGGCTGGTCGAGCGGAGCTGGCGGGTGGGGGTGTAGAAGCTAAGTCGTCTGTTGAGGTAGGCTGGTCCGGAGTTGTGGAGTGCTTTGTGTGCGTGGGTGAGGAGCTTGAAGGTTATCCTCTTGTTGACAGGGAGCCAGTGCAGGTCTCTCAGGTGGGGTGTGATGTGGCTGCGTCGGGGGATGTCGAGGATAAGACGTGCAGAGGCGTTCTGGATGCGTTGCAGCCGTCTCAGGAGCTTAGCCGTCGTTCCTGCGTAGAGGGCGTTTCCGTAGTCCAGCCTGCTGGTGACGAGGGCCTGGGTGACTGTTTTTCTTGTTTCTGTGGGGATCCACTTGAAGATCCTGCGGAGCATTCGGAGGATGTTGAAGCAGGATGAGGAAACGGCGTTGACCTGCTTAGTCATGGAGAGGGTGGGGTCGAGGATGACCCCTAGGTTGCGTACGTGGTCGGTGGGTGGCGGGGCTGTTCCCAGTGATGTTGGCCACCAGGAGTCGTCCCAGGCTGAAGGGTTGGAACCAAGGATGAGGACCTCCGTCTTGTCCGAGTTCAGCTTCAGGCGGCTGGTCCTCATCCATTCGGCGACGGCCTTCATTCCTTCGTGGAGGTGGGCTTTGGCGGTGTGAGGGTCTTTGGTGAGGGAGAGGATCAGCTGGGTGTCGTCGGCGTAGGAGATGATGTTGAGGTTGTGCTGTCGGGCGACGTGGGCGAGGGGTGCCATGTAGATGTTGAACAGCGTTGGGCTGAGGGAGGAGCCTGGGAGTACGCCGCAGATGATCTTGGTGGCCTTGGATCGGAAGGGGCGAGGCGGACGCTTTGTGTTCTGCCGGAAAGGAAGGATGTGGTCCAGTCCAGGGCCTTCTCTTGGATCCCGGCGTCGTGAAGGCGTGTTCGTAGTGTGTGGTGGCAGACCGTGTCGAAGGCAGCTGATAGGTCCAGGAGGATGAGGGCTGCTGTTTCTCCGTTGTCTAGCAGGGTCCTGATATCATCGGTGGCGGCGATGAGGGCGGTTTCGGTGCTGTGGTTGCTGCGGAAGCCGGACTGGGAAGGGTCCAGGATGTTGTTCTCCTCGAGGTAGCGGGTCAGTTGTTTGTTGACGGTTTTCTCGGTGACCTTCGCGGGGAACGGGAGCAGAGAGATGGGTCGGAAGTTCTTGAGGTCCTTGGGGTCTGCCTTGGGTTTCTTGAGTAAGGCGGTGATCTCGGCGTGCTTCCAGCTTTCCGGGAAGGTTGCTGTCTCGAAGGAGATGTTGATTATTTTCCGGAGATGGGGCGCGATGGCTGTACTGGCTTTGTTGAAGATGTGGTGAGGGCACGGGTCTAGCGGTGAACCGGAGTGGATGGTGTTCATGATCTCGCTGGTGTCCTCATCGTTGATGTTGGTCCAGGAGAGCAGGCGGTTGGTGGTTGTGGGGGCAGTGGTCTCGGTGGTTGCCGGGGCGGTCGTGGTGTTGAAGCTGTCGTGGATGTCGGCGATTTTGCGGTGGAAGAAGGTGGCCAGTGAGTCGCACAGGTCTCGCGACGGCTGGATGTCGTTGGTGTTGGAGCTGGGGTTGGAGAGTTCCTTCACGATGTTGAAGAGCTCTTTGCTGTTGTGTGCGTTGTTGTCTAGGCGGTCTTTGAGTGAGGCCCTTTTGGCGGATCTGATGAGGTGATGGTGACTGCGGGTGGCGCTCTTGTGGGCGGCGTAGCTGTCCGCTGTCCATTCGTGGAGCCAGATCTTCTCCAGTTTTCGGCATGTTCGTTTGGAGGCCTGGAGGTCTTCGGTGAACCAGGTGGCTTTCTTGCTGGTGTGGCTGTTGGGCGGATTCTTGAGCGGGGCGAGGGTGTTGGCGCAGTCGTCGATCCACTGTCTGAGGTTGCGGGCGGCGGTGTCGGGGTCGGAGGGTTCGGCGGGTGGGCTCAGGGCGAGGGTTGTGGTTAGCTGGTCTTCCGTGACTCTGCTCCAGCAGCGGCGAGGCATTTGTTCGGTGCGGTGGTGCGTGGTGGGCTTCCTGTAGGTGAAGTGGATGCAGTGGTGGTCAGTCCAGTGGGGTTCGGAGGTGTGGTTAAAGGAGACGTGTGGGCTTGCGGAAAAGATGGAGTCGAGCGTGTGGCCGGCGGTGTGGGTGGGTGTAGTCACGAGCTGTCTGAGTCCGAGGGTGGCGAGGTTGTCGATCAGGGTGGTGGAGTTGGTGTCCTTGTTGTTCTCGAGGTGGAAGTTCAGGTCCCCGAGGAGGATGTAGTCCGTGGAGGCGATGGCGTGTGTGCTGACGAAGTCAGCGATGGAATCGCTGAACTGTGGTCGGGGTCCGGGGGTCTGTAGATGAGGGTTCCTCTGAGGGTGGTGTTGGGATCGGTGTGGATCTGGAAGTGCATGTGTTCGGCGGTGCTGAGGGTGTCGTCGGTGTTGGTTGAGACTCTGAGGGTGTTCCTGTGGACGATGGCGATGCCTCCTCCGACTCCGTTGGTGCGGTCCCTGCGGGTGATCTTGTATCCGTCCGGGATGGTAATGGCGATGTCGGGGGCTGAAGCGGGATTCAGCCAGGTCTCCGTCAGGAATGCGACGTCTGGGGAGGTTGAGTCGAGAAGGTCCCAGAGTTCGATGGCGTGTTTGCGGGCGGAGCGGGTGTTGAGGAGGATGCATCTGAGGTAGTTGGGTTCTTTCCTGGGCGGTGGTTTGGCGGGGCGGGTGCTGGCGAAGCTGCAGTTCCGGCAGGTGAAGGGCCCTTGGGTGCGCTTTGGGGTGGCCTGGTAGCAGGCGTGATCTTTTCCGGGGTTGAGTGCGTGGAGGGTGCTGGCGTCGTATCGGCGTCTGTTGATGTGGCGGGCGCGGGGGATGCCCGGACCAGGGGGTCTGGCGCTGGGCGCGGTCACGGCGCGGACGGGCGCAGACGGGCTTGCCTTAGGCGCGCCTTCGGCGCGCCAGCGGCGCGCCCGCTGCGCACGTCCGCTGCGCGGCACGCACAGCGGCTGCCATAAATGGGGAGGTGGGAGGGAGGAGCAGGGAATAGGGCAGCGAATGGGCAGTGAGAAAGTAGTTCCCTTATGTGCCAAGCACCAAAAATACTTTGCTTTTGACCATTGTTTAATGTTTTAGATTCATGACGGACAGGAAGTTTACCCAGCAGTAAAGTATTACAAAAAACCATGAAAACAAAAACACTGGAAGAGCCAAAAGCCTGTTAGACCTTTTGACTTTGCCAATGTTTGTTTGGAATACACTTCAGACTGACTTTAGTTTGCCACTTCCTTTATAGCATGATTATAGGGTGACACGCAGCCAGCTGGTTATTGGAGAAAAGAAGGCATTTAGAGAAGAAATGCTGTACAATATTAACATTATACTGTACATATGATGAGAGCTAGTTTGGGTTATGAATATAAATGATTGTTTTTGTAAATATATATAGTGCATGTTATTTTTCGGTACTGTATGCGGACATAAACAATATCTGGATCCTGCGCTATACAAATCAATATAACATATATTTATATTAATGGAGGGTTGTGGAGGAAGTAGGACAGAGGGATGAGGAGGGAATTAATTATATGTGGATGCTTTTAGGATTTGTTGGTGGATCTTCTAAACAGTTTTTAAGGTGGAGATAATGTGGGAGGGGATAATGTGAAGCTGTTGACAGTTCTGGTTGGTTTGGGCCAAGTGGTAAAAAAAAGTGATGCAGTACAAAGTGGTTTAGGAGTAGCAATTTGGTTTACGTTAGTATAAATCCTGGTCTGTCGTGAGACTTTGTCTGGATTCTCTGCATGGGATGTGCCGAGGATCTGATTCCAACATGTTAATGCTAGGTGGGAGTTCAGCAAAGATCTCACTGGAGCAGAAGTCAGTGCCTCATGATATTGTGCAGCACAGTAGACACAGCTTCCCAAAATGTCAAGATCCAGTTTAATGTGAGCGTCACTGCGGTTTAGCAAATGCTAAAGCTCTCTTATAAGTGTTTAGCCATGCAACAGTTGATGTTGTTGCACCAAGGATATTGTGCTGCATAACTAAATACTTATAAAGTCCCAAAGGCAACACCTATTGGCTATGCCAATGCTTGTTTTATTTGGCTCTGTTGCAGTCCTTTACAAAAACGTGTTTGCCTCGCTTTATGTCCCTCCTTTTCGTTTGCGTTTTGGTACATTATTGTTACGCCTTAGGTGTTGATGTCTTGGTCTGGGGACTTCTTTTCTTGTTCTTGTGTTTCTGTGCCTCCGCGCCATACATGCTTTACGTCCCATGCGCTTTCCATTTTCACAAACGATTTCAAAAACAAGCAAATAACTTTCTTACTAGACTTGTACAAAGTTGATAGATGACAAGGAATTCAGTGCAGTGATTTTGAGGACAACAGCGCAGCGCACGCTTATGGACGCTACTTTAAAAGTTCAGTCTAGTGGCGATGAATTTAATGCTGTGGCGTAGCCTGTGTGACGTTCAGGTGACGCCACGATCGAAGACGGGGGAGAGACGCCACTGCTGCTACTCAGGGCTGCTGTGGGCTGCGTGAGTGTTTCTCTCCTTCCTCTCCCTCGACTGAGTGCATGTTGGCCAGTCAATAAATAAAGAGGGTGTCTGACACCCTCGGGTAAGGTTTGCGCTATATAGAAAACGCATAAATAATAAATAAATAAATGTGAGTAGTGGGTATTAGCTGTGGCAGCGACCTCGCGCTCACTACAGGCTGCAGGGGCTTCTGTTGCACCCCTGTAGATGCTCGAACACAGCTTAGCAATGAGTTGTCTTGCTTTGCTCTTACATTTATTGGCCTCTCCTCGCGCAGTCGACTAGATGGCTGGCGGCTGAGACATTTTCTCCCGGTTGTTTGCTGGGAGCTGACAGAGGCGTGAAGCCCTCTCCTGAGCCGCAGCATCGATGTAGTATGTGTTTACACTGTATTTCCATGACAATGTACATCGCGCGCTGATGGCGTTTTCCACGTGGTCAGCGCGCGATACTTGTATTGTGTGTTATCTGTAGTAGTGTTCGTTTGAACGCTGTCCAGGACTCGGACATGGAGCGTACGTCGGTGCAGGGTTCGGATGGCAGGAGTCAGTTGCTATCCGGACAGCTGGCCGAGAGGACGCTCCGTGTGTCGGGTGGACGAATATACGAATAAACCTTTTCCGAACATTTAAGGAGACTGATTCTACTTATTTCATCTGGCGACGATTGGGAACTTGTCCACCCGCACACCCACGCATTCGTTCCTACCTGTGCCGACTTCGTGCCTACTTCCAACGTCTTCTGGCTCAACGGCATTGCGAGCCGGAAGGCTGTTCATCGATCCTTTACTCGTAGGTCCATGATCCCAGTCGGAAACGAGGTACGTGAACATTTACTTTCTCACGGAGCGCAAGCGGAATTCAAATCGGCACCCCTCACGCTATCGCTCATCTCCAAGCGAACTCCCGCTCGAGCCACTACTTAATTGGTGCACTTAACGTCATCACGTTATTTACGCGGCGTCATTTTGGATTGGGCCGTGTGTGCACGCAACTCAACGCGCTTTACAGTACATTTAAAAAAAAAAGGATAAGCGTGTTGTCAGTTTCACTCCCGACGACACGCACGTCAATTACAAATATTCAAGCGCATTTCCTGAAACCTTGCGTGTTGTCAGTTTTCCTTCCCGACGACACGCACGTCAATTACAAATATTTAAGCGCAGTCCCTGAAGCATTGCGTGTTGTCAGTTTCACTCCCGACGACACGCACGTCAATTACAAATATTAAAGCGCAGTCCCTGAAACCTTGCGTGTTGTCAGTTTCACTTCCCGACGACACGCACGTCATTTACAGAAATTGATCGACGGCAGTTCGGAAGTGTGTTGTCACCTTAATTCAGCGACGACACACACGTCATTTCTTTTGCTTAACTACTGTGGAAGCATACTGTGGAGACAACACTGTTTCAGCGCGTAAAGCAATACTTCGGCGACGCGCACGCTTTTCTTCATTTTACAGCGCGTAAAGCTATACTTCAGCGACGCGCACGCTTCTCTTCATTTTATTATTTTTTCCTCATTTTGGAACACACTCTTTAACAACAAGTTGTTAGTTATTGTCAATTAACCTATAACCCATGGCTACCAATATCAGTCACATCACGCAACCCCCCCTTTCTTAAGCAAACCAGGCAGCCCACCTATTATCTGGACTGAGTGGTTTAGACTTTTTGAAAACCATTTAGTCGCTATAGACGCAGTGGACTATTCTGCTGCTCGTAAATTCGCATTATTGTTTGGTTGCCTGGGTCAGGCCGCCCAAAGAATTTTTGACAGCGTGGTTCCAATCCCACCTCCAGCCTCTCATTCTGGTGACAGCCAATGGAATGTGTACCTGGAAGCAATAGCACGCCTTAAGAAACAGTTTTCTGACGAGCCGAATATCATGTTAGAGCGCCACAACTTTTATAAAAGGAAACAAAAAGACGAGGAAAAAGTGGAAGAATACATCTCAGCACTCCGCGTATTAGCTATTACATGCGGATTTGGCCCTTTAACAGAAATCAGTTTGTGTTTAATTGGGCATCCAGAAAGATTAAAGAAAGAATACTGAGTTGCAAAAACCCACCTTTATCTGAAGTGATCGACTTAGCCTTGAGTATTGAACGTTCCGCTATTTCCAGTAAGGCTATGCAGGAGGATAATAAACTGGGAGTTAATTCAGTCATCCAAACTGAACCCGATCATGATATCTCATTGTCTGCGGTACATGTGAAGGGTAAACTGACAAAATTTCCTCAAAAGAGACAGCCTTTTTTCTGTTACAGGTGCGGTTCAAAGAACCATATTGGGAATTACCCAGGTTGCCCTGCAATCAACAAACGTTGTACCGTATGTAAAAAAATAGGCCATTTTCAGGGGGTGTGCAGGAATGTTAGGAAACCTATCAACATTCGCTACGTTGATTCTGAGATAGATTCATGTTCCGACTCTCTTAATAATATCATTGTGACTTTAGACTGTGAAGGTGATGCTATTTCCATAAAGGGTCCTTTGTGTCAAGCATCAATCGATAGCATTAGTCTACAAGTCATGGCAGACTCTGGTTCGCCGATTACCATTCTGAGAGATACTACATTCTACGATCTTTGGAAGAGTAAACAATTAATGCATTCTGATGTCTACCCAAAAGCCTTCGGGGAGAAAGACATTAATATGATTGGGTATTTCCTAGGTGTGGTACAATGCCTTGGCAGAGAAACTACAACAAAAGTTTATGTAGCAGAAAAAGGGAAAAATATTATTGGGTGGAAAGATTTAGCTCGCATGGGTCTGTACTTAGTTCCAGGTGACGAAAACCCAATCAAAGTGGGAGAGCTACCGATATGTAATATTAATTGTTCTGATTCTGACATGAATGTTGAAATGTTAGACGAGATAATTTCAGAATTTAAACCTGTATTTAACAATCAGGTGGGTCGGGTTAAAGGTGTGGAGCACCATATCAGATTAGTCCCTGGTGCACACCCTGTAGCACATAAGGTACGTTCAGTTCCTATGAGCGTCAGAGAGGAACTAAAGCTCACATTAAAAGATTTAAGTGATCAGGGCGTCATCGAAACCACGGATTCTTCTCAGTGGGTGGCACCCATCGTGGTCGCGCGCAAAAAGTCCGGCGAGGTCAGACTTTGCGCGGATTTGCGCTCGCTGAATAAGAACATATTGGTGGATTGCCACCCACTACCCAGAATCCATGAACTATTAGCAAACTTGGGTGGTGCTAAGTGGTTTTCGTTGATCGACCTGAGATCGGCATATCACCAAGTATCACTGTCTAAGGAGTCCCAAGAATTGACAACATTTGTCACTCCTTTCGGGGCGTATAAATTTCTTCGCCTCCCTTTCGGTTTAGCATCAGCCAGGAGTGTATTCCAAAAGTTAATGGACTCACTGTTTCATGACATCAAGGGCGTTCAAGCATATTTGGACGACATCCTTATTTATGCTAAGTCATTTGAGGAACACAACGACATCCTTAAACGTGTTCTTACGATTTTAAGATCTAAGGAAATGACAGTGAGAGCTGATAAATGTAAATTCGCAGTACAGGAATTGGAATACTTGGGCCATACTGTATCTTGTCAAGGGATTAAACCGAAATTTTCAGTGATCAGAGCTATTGAAGATGCTATGGCACCTAAGGATAAAGATGCTTTACGCTCTTTCTTAGGCCTAGCAGAATATTATGCAAGGTTCGTACCATGTTATGCACAAGCTGTGGAACCCTTACGAGTATTACTTAGGAAAGGTCATAGTTTCAAATGGTCTGACGATTTAGAAACAGCATTTAAGAATGTAAAAAAGTTAATTGTTTCTGCTCAAGCACTTCATGCTTTTAGAGACAACTGTATGTCACTGATAACTGTTGATGCAAGTATTTTTGGCCTTGGTGCAGTTTTAAGCCAAAGAGTGGATGGTCGGGAACTCACTGTAGCGTTCGCGTCCAGTTTGAACAGCAGTACAGCACAATTGAGCGTGAAGCTCTTGCGTGCGCGTGGGCTGTTCAGAAGTTTAAGATGTACATCTGGGGGCGCAAATTTGAGTTGATAACTGACCATAAACCTTTGGTATACATATTTAACAAAATTAATACTTCCAATATGTCTGCCAGGTTAATGAGGATTGTTTCAAAGCTACAAGAATATAACTTTGTGGTGAAACACATACAAGGTGGAAGGAATTTCCGGGCGGACTGTTTGTCCAGGTTACTTATGGACAGGGACGATGAAGAAGACTCCCTATTGGAGGATATTGAGTGTGTGGCATTAGTGGACGCAGTACATGAGTACGATTCTGTGTTGTCTGAGGGCGATTGGAAAACAGCTTGCGAGAACGATGCAATTTTAAAAAAAGTAGTTGATTATTCAACTTGTGTTTGGCCGGAACCTAGATGTTTGAGCAGTGATTTACGTATTTTCGCTCAGGTGTCGGACGAACTATCCGTTGAAAATGGTATCGTTCGAAGGGGTGATAAGTTTGTTCCCCCGGCAGGGGTTCGGCCTTCTATCATTAGCAAAGATCACATGGGACATCTGGGATCCACTAAGACCATTATGAAAATTAAACAGCATTACTGGTGGCCGTCTTTGGATTCACAAGTTAAGAGCGTTATTGATAGATGCCCTGAATGTCTGCTATCAGATAAGCACTGGCGGACCTTAAAGACGCCTTTGCACCCTACAGAGTTCCCTAAAGTGCCATGGGAAAAGATTGGTTTAGATTTCTCAGGGCCTTACTCAACACTTGGTCAAGATAAGAAATATGCCATTCTGGCAGTCGATTATTTTTCCAAATGGATGTACCACGATTTCGTAGAATCCCCTGATACTGGATCAACCATTTCATTTTTAAACAAAATATTCGCATTGGAGGGTGCCCCTAAAATCATCGTGACAGATAACGGCACGCATTTTGTTTCAGAAAGGATGTGCACGTTTCTGAAAAAGTTAGACATTAAACATCTTAAGGTAGCTTTATACTCTCCCACGTCTAACGGTTTAGTCGAAAGGGGTAACAAAGTGGTGAAAGAAGGTATTCAGACCGCGTTAGCTTCAGGGTTGGATGTAGGCGAATTTATTGTACAAAAGATCTGGAGTTATAACACATCCCCTCACTGTACGACTGCGATACCTCCTTTTACATTGTTAAGGGGTAGAGAGGCTCATACTTCACTGTTTCCATCTTGGTTGAAGGACATGTCTACTGACCCAATGGTTGATTACAAAGATATTTGTAATAGAGTTCACGCCAAACAATTACGGATGAAAGAAAATTTTGACAAGAGGTGCCATTTAGATGGTGAGGATGTTTGTGTTGGTGATTGGGTACTAATCAGGAGACCTGACAAGGTCAGAAAGGGGAGTCGAAGTTTCTGACGCCTGAGCAGGTATGCAAGGTTAGCAAGGGAGCTGCTTTTGTTGGAACAAAAGGATGGTGGAACAAAAGACAACTAGTCAAAGTTTCTACTGAACAGGCCAGAATATTGCAAGGAAGACAGAGAAATTTCGTGGATGGACTTGATTGGGAGCACTGGTTAGTTTCTAAGGAATCTGCTAGTTCTTGCGATCATGTTTTTCCAGCTCACGCCACAGGTGCAAGCCAGGTTGGGGGCAACATTTCCGTTCAACCAGCCAACAGTAGGGGGAGCATTAGCTCTTCCAGGGGCCGCAGTATAAACGTTCCAAAAAGATTTGACGATTTTATTAGGTATTGAACCTGTTCATCTTATATCAATTCGTTATTTTGTTAGTTGCTTACTTTGTTTTCTTTTAAGGGGGAAGGTGATGTAGTATGTGTTTACACTGTATTTCCATGACAATGTACATCGCGCGCTGATGGCGTTTTCCACGTGGTCAGCGCGCGATACTTGTATTGTGTGTTATCTGTAGTAGTGTTCGTTTGAACGCTGTCCAGGACTCGGACATGGAGCGTACGTCGGTGCAGGGTTCGGATGGCAGGAGTCAGTTGCTATCCGGACAGCTGGCCGAGAGGACGCTCTGTGTGTCGGGTGGACGAATATACGAATAAACCTTTTCCGAACATTTAAGGAGACTGATTCTACTTATTTCAATCGAGCTGGCCCTTGATGCAGACTGCTTACACTGACCACTTGTACTAGTCAGTTATGGCTCAGAAACGTGCCCAGCCACTTTCCAGTCTCTAGGTGTCATAGGTGAAGCTGGGTGCTCCAAAGAGGAGCTGCTTGGGATTATGTGCAGCTTGCGGGTCTGTGCCATAAAGTCTCAGTTCTACCCCAATATAAGGCAGGAGTAAAGCTCAGCAGGTGAAAGCGACACTAATTACATCATCACATGCAGTTGTCTGGAAACACAGCACTTACATTGTTGCTTCTCCGTGTGGCTGTCGGTAAAGATGGGCACTGCATCATGAAATATAACTTTACTGTGTAACAGTGGCTTTCAACTTATAATCGTCCCAAGTTTCTTTTTTAGCTGCGCGCCAAGTGAAGTAAAGGATGACAGGAGGGATTCCGGTTTTCTTCTTGTATTTTTATTCATGGGTAAATGCACCCACGACCGCAGCCATCCGCTCACGGAGGATCCAGCAGCCGCCTGGCGTTGCTAGGATTCCCAGCAAGCGAGCAGCAACGCTCGAGAATGCAAGGAACACGACAATGACAGTGACCACGAGACTCATGGTGAAGCATGGGGAAATACACAGCGATACAGCAATATAATATTATTACAACATCTTCCCCCTTAGGAAAACGAATGAACATAACGAAAACTAAGAATAAGAAAATGAAAACATCTATGCTAATACTGTAAAACTAGGGAAACGAAAGGTTGTGAACCAGTGGGCATTATTATTCTTCAGGCAAAAGATGCTCATCTTGCAAGAAAATTGGTCATTTTCAAGCTTCATGCAGAGGTGGAAAAAGGTTTCCCAGAGTCAACAATATTGAGTTTAATGAGAACCTTGAATCTTGTTCAGAAAAACTTGACAATGTAATGCTATCCATTGAGTGTGACTACGTTGATCTTTCAAAAGTTAAAGGCCCATGGTGTGAGCTGTTGGTTGGAACTGTGTCTCTACAAGTGAAAGCGGACTCAGGTTCTCCTATCACTATCTTGTCAGACACCACGTTCTATACACACTGGCGTAGTAATTTTTCTCTTATCAAATCTGATGTAAACCCTAAAGCGTATGGCGAAAAAGACATCGATATGTTGGGTTACTTCCATTCTAGGATTCAATGCCTTGAGAGACGCACTTTCACCAAGGTTTATGTTGCCCTTAAAGGAAGGAACATTCTGGGTTGGTTGGATTTGGCTAAGATGGGTTTGTATCTCAAACCCGGTACAGATCAACCTGTCACTTTGGGAGACATTCCACCTGATTACTACAGTTACCATAATTCTGAGGATGTTATTGTTTCCAATCTTTCTGTCTCAAATTACAATATTGACACCTTACTTAGTCAATTTCCCTCTGTTTTTGAAAATAAGGTTGGAAATGTTCTGGGATTTGATTGAACATGAAATTCGCCTTAAACCCAATCCAATGCACAACCCATTGTTCACAAGGTTCGACCACTTCCTTTGAGTGCAAGCAATGATTTAAAAAAAACACTCAAGGAGTTACGTGATGAGGGAATCATCACACCTTGCAACTCTTCTGAGTGGGTTTCTTCAATTGTTTTGGTCCGCAAAAAATCCGGCGATGTCAGATTATGCGCTGACTTGCGCTCCTTAAATAACAATATAATTGTGGATTGTCATCCCCTGCCCAAGATTCACGATTTACTTTCAAATTTGGGTGGGGCTAAATACTTTTCATTATTAGATCTCAAGTCTGCCTATCACCAGATTCCCTTGTCAGAAAAGTCTCAAGAATTTACCACATTTGTAACCCCGTTTGGGGCTTATAAATATCGCCGATTACCCTTTGGCCTGGCCTCCACGGCTAGTGTTTTAAAAAATTAATGGACACTTTATTGAAAGACATTCCTGGAGTACAGGCCTATCAGGATGACATCCTTGTTTTTGCCAGTAATCTAACAGAGCATGATAAAACCCTTTTTAAGGTTTTGGATACAATGAAAAATGTTGGCATGACGGTCAGGCACGACAAGTGCAAATTTGCCGTACAAGAATTAGATTATCTAGGACATACACTTTCACCCAATGGTATAAAACCAAAATATTCCCTCATAAAAGCGATTAGAGATGCCACACCTCCTAATGATAGAGATTCCTTGCGTTCATTCCTAGGTTTAGCAGAATATTACGCTAGATTTGTCCAGGGTTATGCTCAAATTGTCGAACCCTTGAGAGCTCTTCTAAGAAAGGGTGTAAAGTTTGCATGGTCAGATGACCTACAGAAAGTTTTTGATCAGGTTAAGTTACTCATTGAAAATTCTCCAGCTTTGCATCCATTCTTAGATGGCTTTAAATGCTTTCTTACTGTCGATACCAGTCTTACTGGATTAGGAGCTGTTTTAGGTCAATGGGTTTCAGGTAAAGAGCATACCATCGCCTTTGCCTCCAGATCTCTCCTTCCAGCTGAGACTAGGTACAGTACTATTGAGAGGGAAGCCCTGGCATGTGTTTGGGCTATTGACAAGTTTAAGTCCTATATTTGGGGTTGACTTTCTTGTAAAATTTTACTGGAAATGGTTGTACGTTCAATGCCTTTAGCAATATCTACAGTTTCTGCCAACGTGGGATTCTTGCAACTCAGTAAACGTTCCTGGATTTTCTTTGAAACGCATGAAAAAATAAATTGATCCCTTATGCACATGTCTGTGCTTGCACCATATTCGCAAGTAGAAGCTAAAATTCTGAGTTCAGCAATGTAGTCTTCAACACTTTCTTCCAAAGACTGCTTTCGTTTGAAGAAATTATGGCGTTCTAGAACAATGCTTGGCTCATCGGAATATTGTTTATTCAAACGAGCAAGTGCTTCCTGGTAGGTGTCCCAGTGATCACCTGCATCAGCAGGGGCAGGAATAACAGGAAGATTTTCGAAAACCTGTTGAGCTGCTACCCCTAAACATCCATATAAAATAGCTACTTTGCGTGGAGGGGAATATTTAACTGCATCGATGGCAACCAAATAATTCTCAAAACCTTTCAACCACTGGCGCCATTTAAGAGCCGGCTTACCAGGAGTCTGTAAAAATGGAAGAGGAGTTTGAAATTATAGGGCCTGATTCACAGAACTAACTTACGTGAAAAACGTAAAGTTAGTACTTTTTGGTATTCACAGAATACACTTACTCATTTTGGTATTCACAGAATGAACTTACTCATTTCGGTATTCACAGACTCCTAAATGCCTTCTGTGAATACCGAAAGTCTTAAAGTTAGGATTTTTCTCAGTTTAGGAGTAGTAAAGTTAGGAACAGTTCCCAGTCCGGCCCTGATTCCCAGCAAGCGAGCAGCAACGCTCGAGAATGCAAGGAACAAGACAATGACAGTGACCATGAGTCTCGTGGGCACACGAGACTCATGGTGAAGCATGGGGAAATACACAGCGATACAGCATCACGACGATACAGCAATATAATATTATTACACCAAGGTTTAAGGTTTTTTAAATATTGTTTTCGGCTTTTTGGATTTCACGGATCAGCTGCTCTTTTTCTGTGTCTTACTTTTGGGTCTGCTCATGTTACATAAGTTCAAATATAACGAGGTGATTTTTACAGGAGGGCAGATTTGGGCATCTCATTTAGCCATGCATTAGGACCTGTCTCCCCCAATCTCGACGAGAAAAGTTTTGTTTCCCAAATTCACGATTCTGGGCCCTTCATCTCTAGACTTCCAAACTGCAGAAAGTGGTATCTTTTATTTTTCACAGCCAGGATTCACAACTACGTACTGTCGCTTCATAGTGGTACGTTATGTATGTGGCTCCATAGCATAGTGGTAAGTTTGTAAAATTGCCCTCCAATTTCCACATATATTCAGCACGGCTTGCTATACGTTAAACCATATAATTGGCCCAAATGTGTATCACTCATCTGAAATGCGATGCAGGTTTGTCATTTGCAGGGCTACTGGAATTATGCTATTCTGCGGCGATGTTCGCATAGTTATGTACTTGCCGCATTTGCCACGTAATCCATCATCTGTTGCACATACTGCAGATTTGAAGAAAAAAAATGGTTTCTAGCTCAAACGGATCAAATGTTTTAAAAAAATAGTGACTCGGGTTCCTGCGCACCGGAACGCTTTTTGCTCAGTTTGACTGGTCATTTTTAAGTTGTTTATTGCTGTATTTGGGTGTTAAATTGTAACTAAAAAGGTGCACTTTATTCCCAGACACTATTACCAGGTGTAAAAATGACAAAAGAATAAATTAATACTATCATAAAAAGTACAGCATTATAACACATAATTTGCCTTTTCTTGCCGCATAATATGTTCAACCCTGCCACGTAATTTGGTCCACTGCCTTATAATTCCAGTGGACCTGGTTATTTGTCAAAATGTGACATGGTATTTTAAATGGATAATACATTGCCTCCTCCCACTCGCAGTGTACATGGTATGTACATGGTATTGTATCTGCTTCCTTCAGAACATCCTGAAGGTAAACTCTTAAAGTCTCGACTACAGAAAAAGAGGATGAAAGACTTTGAAAGGATGAAAACCATTTCAACATCTTTGACCAGCTGCTGAATGGAGCTAAAAGGCTCCCTCTTCTGAAGGAGTGACTGCTCAGGATTGTCCTCAAACATTGTAGGTTTGATTCCCTCCATTCCAAATAGCAAAGTATTTCAAACATGAATTGGGTTACCATGGCCGTCAGTCTTTTTCTTTTGTTGACACTTGGCTATTTCTTTTTCTTAAAAGAACCTAAGCTATGCAATGTTTTTGTATTCTTTCCCATCTCCATTGCCTTCTACAGGCACAGTCTTCCCGTTCTTCGTGTTCATTGGTTCATACTTTGAGCAGCTCAGTCTTCCCGTTCTTCGTGTTCATTGGTTCATACTTTGAGCAGCTCAGTCTTCCCGTTCTTCGTGTTCATTGGTTCATACTTTGAGCAGCTCAGTCTTCCCGTTCTTCGTGTTCATTGGTTCATACTTTGAACAGCTCAGTCTTCCCGTTCTTCGTGTTCATTGGTTCATACTTTGAACAGCTCAGTCTTCCCGTTCTTCGTGTTCATTGGTTCATACTTTGAACAGCTCAGTCTTCCCGTTCTTCGTGTTCATTGGTTCATACTTTGAGCAGCTCAGTCTTCCCGTTCTTCGTGTTCATTGGCTCATACTTTGAGCAGCTCAGTCTTCCCGTTCTTCGTGTTGATTGGTTCATACTTTGAGCAGCTCAGTCTTCCCGTTCTTCGTGTTCATTGGTTCATACTTTGAGCAGCTCAGTCTTCCCGTTCTTCGTGTTCATTGGTTCATACTTTGAACAGCTCAGTCTTCCCGTTCTTCGTGTTCATTGGTTCATACTTTGAACAGCTCAGTCTTCCCGTTCTTCGTGTTCATTGGTTCATACTTTGAGCAGCTCAGTCTTCCCGTTCTTTGTGTTCATTGGTTCATACTTTGAGCAGCTCAGTCTTCCCGTTCTTCGTGTTCATTGGTTCATACTTTGAGCAGCTCAGTCTTCCCGTTCTTCGTGTTCATTGGTTCATACTTTGAACAGCTCAGTCTTCCCGTTCTTCGTGTTCATTGGTTCATACTTTGAGCAGCTCAGTCTTCCCGTTCTTCGTGTTCATTGGTTCATACTTTGAGCAGCCCAGTCTTCACGTTCTTCGTGTTCATTGGTTCATACTTTGAGCAGCTCAGTCTTCCCGTTCTTCGTGTTCATTGGTTCATACTTTGAACAGCTCAGTCTTCCCGTTCTTCGTGTTCATTGGTTCATACTTTGAACAGCTCAGTCTTCCTGGTTTTTAAAAATCGCACTAAATATCCTATCTTTCAAGTGTGTCGTTTTTGAAAGCACTTTTAATTGTGAAGTTCTTTTCGCACTTCCCGCCACAATCTAGCAGATCCATAGCATGTAAAAACAAGTGTTGCTGTTACATATTTCATGGCACTTGTTTTATTGGCTTTAGAAGTAAGGATGGCTGCTGGTACTAAGAATTCATCCCAATGCTTTCAGGTTGCACTCAGACCCAGTCCTTTCAGATTCTGCAGAGATCGCAGAAGAGAGCAGTAAAGCTCCGGCACACTTTCTATTTTGTGTTCACCAGTTTTACTTGTGACATGTGGCAAACATTTATAAAGACAATGGCTCTCGCTCCTGTCTCCAGTACCTGGAGCAGGGTCAGTACTCCCTGGTCACTGAGCCTGGGATACACAACAGCTTTGTCTGCCAAAGGCCAGGACCAGTGAGTAGGCAGCCCAGGGGTAGTTGGCTCCTCATGGTAACAATCCATTCAGCACCCTGGTCATCTCACCCATTCAGTCTGCGGCCTACTGCTGTTTTAGTTGGAGAAATTTGTGATTTCTCCCTCCCCAGATCTCACTGACTAAGCTACGCCGTTCCTCAAATCCCCGCACTCTCAATGCTGATCTCGATTTCCTCCCCACCCCCAGTTCATCCATTATATCGCCCAGCAGGCTTTAAAAAAAGATTCTTACTCCTCTCCCGTCACGCCCACTTGCTACTCTGTTGATTGCATACCTTCCCGCTCGTTCATATTTTTCTTTTCTTTTTTGGAGGGCACCACAGCTCCTATTTCTTAAGGTCACTCCTGTTTTTCTTTCATTTGCTGTGTGCATGTTTTATTTTTTTATTTTTTATTCACCACTCCAAGATAGGCCTCTGCTATCTTGGAATTGAATGCATTGTGACGCATATGTGTCATCACATTTCAATAGCTTGTTGCATAAACTGTTCAATACTCTAGTGATGCAGTCGCACACAGAATGTTCTAGTGCTGTTCACTTGCATCAAGGAACTTATCTTTCTGTGTGTGCGTTAAAAAGCCTTGGAATGTGTCCATAAATGTTTCCTGAGGCAAGCGTATATTCCTAAATCAGACCGCATGACCCAGTGTATAGTAGTTGTGTAGCTGTTCAATCCCTAGTTAAGGGCTGTTTTGCAACAGACTGCTCCTAAAGAGCAAGCTGAACAGATTGCAAAGGTAGAACGTCCTTAAATTTGATAGGAGCAAGCAAGCAAGATGGCCGCCTGAGTGGGAGCCTCTCTGGATGCTCCTGGTTTGGGGATTGCCATCTGGCGAAAATCCCCGGAAAAACCACCTTGCCGACCAAAAACTCTCCTACACCCTGGACCGGACTGCGGACCCCGCCGAACCATCCCTCAACAACGGAGTTTCGCTGCCAACTTACCCGGACTTTCGACCTCTGCAGTGCAGATCGGCGCCATCGCTACCCGGACCCGACGCTGCTCTACTGCTGTCCAGTTCCCGGGCTGGCCTGCGCACTGACCGGCTGCTGCTGCTTTGGACCGGTGGCTGCATAAGGACGGATGTCATGTCCGTGTGCCCCTGATCGATGGTGTCAGCTCCCGGACCCCCGTGCCTGACCCGGTGAGTGTCGGAGCCGTTGCCCCTGGTGCTGGGGGTCTTGCCCGGTGGAGCGGAGCCAGCGGTGGGAGCTCTCCTGCAGGCCTGGTGCGTGAGGTGGGTTCCCTGCTTGCCGTTCGCTGCTGCAGTCCTTTGTCCCGGGAGTTGTCTAGCCCCGCACAGGAGCATTGGCCGGCTCTGGCTGCGCGGAGGAGCACTGTGTGCCCGCCTCTTCCTGCAACCTCCCGGGAGCGTGTGCGAGGCTGTCGGGTGAACCCCGCCTCTGGGAATCCTGAATAACAGAAACAGGACGTCGCCAGGCTATTGCGCACCGTCCTATTAAATATTAATAAGGGATCGACGGCTGCCTGGAACTAAAATGGCGGCCCCTTAATCAACTTGGGGATCATTACCTTCCGGGTTTGCCCATGGGAACGTCTTTTTAATGGAACTATTAGCGTCCGTAATTTCTGCACTCTTCATTTTCCCTCAGATCTATGAATCACTATCGGCACCTTCTCATTAGCCACATCACCGATAAAGGATAAAGACTGCTCTTTGCCTGACCCTAAAATGGCAACAGTTTGAAGACACCCCATTCATCTTCCACTGCCTGGATCCAAAATGGCGGCCCCTAATCAACTCGGGGAACATTGCTCTTCCTGGTTTGCCCATGGGAACCTCATTTAAGTGGAACAATTAGCGCCCGTAAATCCGCACTCTTCATAAACATTTTGAACTTAAAAAAAAAAAATACTACTGTTGGTATCTCCACATTAACCACATCACCGGCAGACTGCTGTTTGCCTGACCTAAAATGGCGACTGTATGAAGACACTCCATTCATCTTCTATTGCCTGACCTTGAAATGCTTGAGCTCCCAATACAACATGATTATCCTCACCTCCTGATTATGCCACCCAGGCTCCTTCAATAATAGTGTGCTCCCCGGTGATACTGTCACAGTGCAATTCGGGTTCCTGCACAGTGGGCAGCCTACCTTGCTGCATAACTATCTCTATTGCTGCTTGAGCAGCCCACCTGAGCCACCATGGCTAGGCCTGGCCTGTGCGACACGGGTGAAAACGCGTACACTCTTGTCTACCCCCCTAACCTCTCCAAAACCGCCTCAAAATCCTTCAAGCATGCCACCCTGAAAAAACACCCTGAGACACTGATCTCTGACCTGCGTTACAACGCAGACAACGGCATAGTCATTAACGACCTCATCTTCTACTCCAGAAGAACATCTGCCTGGCGCAAAACCTTCGCTCACCACCTCAATGTCCGTGCTACTAAAAACATTCCGTATGGCACTAAGTTAACTATAGCACCCTCCTCAACCCTGCGAGCTGACCTCACCATCACTCTCTACAAAACCGGCATCATTCTGATCCAAGCCTCAACCAAAAACCTGAATAAATTTGCAGACCTATTTACCCTCCTCAGAAACCACATACACAACACTGCTAGGGTATTTAACCCCTGCCTTGATGAGCCCTCGTCCAGCCTATCCAGCCCAACCAACATGTCTAGCCACCCACAAACCCTTCTAAGCTCTTCCAACACTGGCCACCCTAACCACTCCAGCACGTCTCCCGATCTTGTCAACAGAATCACCTCTAGACCTTTGGTCCCCTCCCTACCAGCTTCCCAAGCAGACCATGTCACTGGTACATCCCCAACGACCTACTATACAGGTCGCGCTTACCTTTCCCACACCGTTGAGTCCTCAGCCAGCCTATCCTGCATGGCCAGCCACTCTCAAACCACCCCTAGGGCTCCCCCCACTGTCCACCCGATTGACTCCTGCACGCCTCCCGACCCCGCCAACAGAATCACTCCGAGACCTTTGGTCCCCCCTCTACTAACTCCCCAGGTAGACTATGTCACCAATATGCCCCCAATGACTTACGATACAAGTCCCGCTTGCCCTTCCTGCACTCAATCCAACCTGCAAAATGGCCCCAACATAGATCCTTTGGCTTTCAACACAGACTGTACTAGTCCTTCCCCCTTATCACCTACTCATGCTGCCAGAACTGCACCCGAACCACTGCCCCCTGTCCGCTGGCACCCCCTTCTTATAGAGACATCGATTCTCTGCACGCCAGAGCCGCCAAACTAACCCAGAACATTCATACCTCCATCCTAGAGCTAATGAACCTCCTCCACCTTGCTGAACTCTCCCTCGCCAACCTTATGCCCCTGCCTAACGCCACCCCCCATTTGCCAGAGCTTACTAAACAACCTCTTCCGCTACCCCTGAGACATCGTCGCCCCGCAAGCACCCATGCCACCTCTCAGAGGAAGAAACCCGTGCTCTTGTCCTTTCCTACAACCCCTCCTCCGCCACTCCAAGCCCACTAGATCTCACTGAAATTGAAATCCTTGCCATCCTCCGAGACCACAACTATACCCCAGCCATCCCTCACCCTTTAGACGCTAAGACCGAACACGCCATCTGCACGGTTACTATCAACCCCAACAGACCAGCTTCCCTCCGCAATAGAACTGTGGTCAAGAGTAATCTAGCACCATTTCGCCTGTCCGCCCAGACTCCTAAACCTCCTGCCAAATCCTCTCTATCTGGTCTCTTGATCAATTGCCGGTCGGCAGCTAAGCACGCTGCAGATATTGCTGATCTCATCCTTCGCAAAAATCTTGACTTAGCGATCCTCACGGAAACATGGCTCAACGAATCCTCATCTCCATACCTGGACCTCCTAGTCCCTCCTAACTACCTCGTCACAAGGCTAGACAGACAATCTAACAAGAAAGGAGGAGGCTTCGCCTGCATCTACCGCTCTAACCTTCTGGTCACTGAACTTCTGGCGGACACCACTGAAGCCTGCGAATACCTCGCCCTCGCTATTCTCAGCAACTCCATCCCACTGTGCAACCTGCACATCTTTTACCACCCCCCAGGCATGAACGACTCCTTCACCAACCACCTCATGGAAATCATCACAGCTAAGAGTTCCAATAATGCCAAAGATATTTTCCTCGGTGATTTTAACCTGCACTGGAACGATCCAAAGGATCCGCATGTCAACGCCATCAAGGACCTCCTGGCCGATCAAGCCCTGACCCAAGCCTGCTCACTACCAACTCACGCAAAAGGGGCCACTCTCGATTGGATTATCTCCAAAGAATCAACAGTCAAGCTTATCTCTATAGACCCATGCGACTGGTCTGACCACCACGCCATCACCTTCCTTCTACCTGACACCCACAAGACATGGGCACCGCAACCGGTGATTCCGAAACGCTGGATCAGAGACACTAAGAATCTGGACCGCAGGGAACTCGAGGCTCGCTGTAAATCAGACCTCCCCCCCCTGCATATCACATCAGTCAGCGGCCTTAACGATCACTATTCTGCAACCATTTCGAACATCCTGGACGACCTAGCCCCACTAAAACTGAAAAGAACCCAAATCAAAGACAGAAACCCCTGGTTCACTCGATCCCTCAACAACGAGAGGAGAACCCTCCGACAAGCAGAAAGATCCTGGAGGCAGCACCCCTCTGCCGCACATCTAAAACTCCTCCGCCAAGCCAGAAACTCCTACAACAGAAACATACTCAAGTCAAAAAAAGAGTTCTTCAGAACTGCACTAGAGAAGGCCAAGAACAGACCCCACAAGCTCTTCGAGCTGGTCAAACACCAATCTAATAAATTGGCCAAAACTTCAAAAGAAACTCCGGAGTCTCTTATTTCCTCAGAGGAATTCTCCTCCTTCTTTGCTGACAAAATCTCAGCCCTTGGAAACGAACTCAAATCCATCACACACCCTCAAACACCTCTTGACCAGCCTCCTCCAGCCACGTCGCCCCTACGGGTTTCACCCAAAAACCATGCTCACTGGACTGACTTCAAACTCTACGACGATGACTCAGTGTCCAAAATCCTATCCTCTCTAAAACCCAATAACCACTTTAATGACCCGCTCCCTTCTCACTGCCTTGCTGTCGTCACCCAATCCATTATTCCTAGCTGGACTACAATAATTAACGCCTCTCTCCAGCAGGGCACGGTGCCGGATCCTCTAAAAGCCGGTCAAGTCCTTCCCATTCTGAAAAAGCCGTCGCTGGATCCTGCCTCCCCAGACAATTTCAGACCCATCTCCAACATCCCCCTCTTGGCCAAAGTGATGGAGAAATATGTGCAGCAGCAGCTACGTCAACACATCAACAACTTCCACCTACTCGATGACTTCCAATCCGGATTCAGACCAGGGCACAGCACCGAAACCACCATGCTCCACATCGTTGATGACGCTCTCCAAGCTCTTGACCAAGGCAAAACTTGTCTCCTCATCCTCCTGGACCTATCCTCGGCCTTCGACACGGTCAACCATGAAAAACTACTTGAACGCCTCAAACTCCGGATGGGCTTGGATGGCACCGTTCTAGATTGGTACAGATCCTTCCTCCAAAAACGGTCCCAGAGATTCCTTGTCAATGGCATCCTATCGGCACCATCCCGGTCACGGTTGGAGTCCCTCAAGGCTCAACACTGTCCCCCACCCTCTTCAACCTTTACCTGGAACCGCTTACCGAAGTACTACGCACTGCTAATATCTCCTACCATATGTACGCTGATGACACTCAGATCTACATCAAAACCTCATCTCTCGAAGAGATCCTCTCACTGAACGATGCCTTGGAACACACCGTCCAATGGCTCGCTTCCAACCAACTCAAACTTAACGCAAACAAAACCGAATTTCTCCTGATCGCCCCGCCCAATACCAACCTTGAGATTAAATCATGGGTTAAAGCTATCACAGCCTTGAACTGCCCACCGACCATCGTGGATTCGGCCAAATCGCTGGGAATCACCCTTGACAGCAACCTGAACATGTGTGACCACATCAACTCAATGGCCAAATCTGCCAGATTCCACCTGAGCTACCTCAGGAAATTGAAACCCTTCCTCGACGCTCCCGACCTAAAAATGGCAGTCCAAGCACTTGTCATATCTAGACTGGAATACGGCTGTTCTACCCTCTCGGGTCTACCCAAGATCTCCCTGGCACCTCTAAAAGCCTGCCTCAATGCGGCTGCCAGACTACTCACCGACTCGAGGAAATACGACCATATTTCCCCACACTTGAAAGCTCTCAACTGGCTTCCCCTGGAGGCAAGAATACAGCTCAAAGTAGCATGCATCACGCACAAAGTCTTATATTCGAACTCCCCTGCATATCTGAGGCAGAAACTTGTGATCTCCGGAGGAAACAGAAACTCCCGTTCTGCCAGAGACCTCCTGCTCCAACCTGCACACTTTAAAAAAACAACAGCCTACAACCGAGCTTTCTCAGGGGCTGCTCCTAGAATATGGAACTCTCTCCCTCCTGACATCAGAAGAATCCCCTCTCTCTCTCGCTTCAAAAAGGATGCCAAAACATTCCTTATGGGCAAATTTCTCGCTTAAAACTTGCCTCTTCCTCCACATCAACTTTGATCTACGGCAGTCTACTGCCTCCTTCTGGATCATCTACCTCACCCCTTCAGAAACGATCATTGACTAACGCAATCTATAAATACGTTATCTCGTCTTGAGTACTTGGATATTTTATTCTGTAAATACGTGCCCTACCTCCCTTGTAGATTCAGCACCCTGTCTCTTTCTTTTCGCTCTGTAACTGATGATGCTATGCCTATTCTGTACATGCCTATGTCTCTCTGTAAAGCGCTCTGATACCCTAACGGGTCTGGTTCGCGCTCTATAAAACTCATAAAATAAATAAATAAAATAAAATAAAAAAGGAGGTAATTCCGTAGTCTAGAACTCATCGCAAAGACTGTACAGCCTTCACTAGATATTGATTTAAAAATGGCCCCTTCCGTATCGTTCACCTTTACAAATTGGGGTCTGCGAATATGAGTTCTGTTTTTGCTAATGTACAGAGATGTGAGCATTGAGACATCACCATCACCTATAACTAATAGTACTTAACTATTCTGTGTCACTTACGTCAGATATATATAGGACTAGCTCCCTTCCAACTGTACAAAGGACCCTGAATGTTCTAATGAACACTGGTGACCCGTGCTCCAAAAACAGCACATGCATACAATCCACACAACATAATTCCACATCACAAACGTAAACAGCACACCACATAATTAAACTGTACTACCCAACTCTCCACAACACAAACTACAATACCACAAAATTACTTTCCATAAGATAGAATCCCACTCCACATAATTCCTAATCACTAAATATCACATGATTAATCCACATAATTCCACTACACACCACATACATCTATTCCAAACACTTAAGAAAAAAACATTTACAGCGCCAATAGCTCTAACTTTCACAAATGCGAGACCTATTGCATTGAAAATGCTTGTTAATACTTATGAGTTATCCCTAAGGTAGGCAATAAGTGCCTGTAGGGCAGGGTGCATGGTATTTAAAAAGTAGGACATGTGTATTTAAGTTTCACATGTCCTGGCAGTGAAAAATCTCCATAGTAGTTTTTCACTGTGGCAAGTCTGCCTGTCCCATAGAAAAGCACTTAATTACATTATAACACCTTATTATGTATAACTTCAGTTTAGAAATACCTAAAACCATGGTTCAAGGACTGAAATTGATAGTAATTTAAAATGCAAACTGATGGGAAATTTGAAATTACTATTTTGAAAATGCCACTTTTAGAAATTTGACATTTTCTGCTTAAAACCTCTAGTAGCCCTTTCAGAGCTAATCCCTAGCTGTTGCCTGGCAGTCTGCTGGGAGGCATGAATATCTCTCAGGAAAGGAAACAAAAGGGCCTTGGATGGGAAGAGATGAGACCTCCTCCTGACAGGGTAGCCTGGGGGATGTGGCCATCAACTATACCAGCTTCAAAGTGGAAGCCCCTGTCATATGCTGATTTAACTCACATCTAGGCCTGTTCCTGCCATTGTCTAAGTAGCCAGGGTGGCATCAATGCCAGTGGGGGAAACCCTGTTCCAGAACTTTTTTTGCAGGGGGAGTTCTTAATTTCCGTAGACACACCTCAGGGTTGTGACCATAGGTCTGACATAGGGAAGGAAGATTCTAACATCTTATATTTGGGCAGAGAGATGCACTATGGGATTATTTGCTGCCAAACCCCCATGAAGTGATATAAGAGTGGGTAGGGTTGTCCATGGGACTTTTACTCCGATTTGTCAGGGAGTCTCCCCCACCCAAAAGTTACTGCCCACCATAAAAGTGGTAACCCTGGCTACCTTCCTCAGAACACTGCTGGACCTGTGGTAAACAGAAGGATTACATCTGCTGAACCAAAGGACTTGAACTCAGAAGAAGGGCTGAGCCTGCTGTTTCACCTGTTGAGAGAAACCCCAAGGGCTGGATCAGCTCCCACTCGAACCCAGGACAGAAGAGCGGACTCCAAGAGTTTGTTAGCTAGCCTGCTGGTAAGCTCCAGGAACACAAAAGCTGCAAGAAGCCCAGAAGAGCCAAGCTAGCCAATTCCAGCTGGATTTCCCCTGGACACTGCTGGAGGCTTCGGGGAGATTGAATTCTATTTCTAACTCACTAACAGGGGCCTAAAAGGTTCTGGCCCCTTGGCTGGTATTAGAGTGCACTCTCTTCCCCTCAAGATGGCAAAAGTGGACACTTAGATACTTTCCCTGAACCTTTTCCTAAAAGAACCAGAGGCTGCCATGAACCCGCCACTAAACTGCAGCTGCCATCATCACATTACCAGTCGGATTCAACTTGCTGGTTTGCCCCTCTGAAAGCTGCTCGACTTTCAGAAAAGTCCCAACACGGAGGTTTTCACCAGGACCAAAGCCAGGTAGCAACCTGCCGTCGTCAAGCTCTCTGTCGGCTCTACCTAGCAGCTAGCCCAGCCGATGAGGAAATTCCTCAAGAAAAAAAATTGTCAGAAGGTAAACTTTTTACTAGGAGGAACCTGGCCCCTCCATCGCAGCCGGTTTAATTTTTAACATTGGCCCGGTCTAGGGCAATCGGATACGTGTGATTGGCGCTTTGCCCCACCGCTCTTACCTGCACGGACCGTGGCTGGGTTCGTCTCTCCAGCTGCCATCTGAAGGACTGTCCTCATAATACCCATGATGGGAGTGTAGAAACCCCAGGGCCCTTCCAAGTTACTCACCTGTAGCACCTTCCCCACTCAGAAGAACCAGCAGAGCCAGGCCCTGCTGGAGGCCTGGTCCAGGTGCTGGCCTGGTAGGTGAAACGTCCTTGGCAGATAAGGGGCTGAACTGAGATGTTGAGGCCTGGAGTTGAAGAAAGGAGACACATCTACACAGCTGAGGCACCTCTCTGCAGGGTCACCCCCAAATGTTTTGCCTTCACCCCTTCTGTTTTCCCAAACCGTTTTTGTTGGCTTTTAGGACTCTGTGCTCGTTGAAATTGCTAAACAGTGCTAAACTGCTTGTTCTGTCCCCCTAAAATAAGGTATAATTATCTTACCCCTGATTGGTACAGTTAATTTACTTGTAAGTCCCTTGTATATGTTGCTGTGGGTACCCAGGGCCGGTAGATTCCATGCTACTAGTGGGCAGCAGCACTCATTGTGCCTCTCACTAAATGTAGCTGAACAAAACATGTCTCAGGCCTGTCATTGCAGCCTGTGTGCAGTTCTAAACTGCGAATTCGACTTGGCAAAATAAAGCTTTAGAAACTCACAAAAGGTGATGCGAGGCTGCTTGCAATAAGTCTAACCACTGGCAATAGCTCGGGTTAGCACTCCAACCCATAGTTCTTTTGCGCACCATGACACCCCGGTTTGGACCCAGCCATATGAAAATCAGCCTTGACCCTGCTCCTCATGGGAACTTTTCAGCCCTAACTGCCAGGCCCGGCCCTCCCTGAAATGAAACACAAGCATCCCAAGACCAGTGTCGCCTTATTTATGGGCTCAGCAGCTGGATACAGCTTGGTTCCAGTGACACAGTGAGCATGGGACCCACGTCTGAGCATACCCATGCCACTTAGGGCAGTACACCACCTTGCCCCCTCAGTTTGGACCCAGCTATATGCCAGTGGTTGGACTTATTGAAAGCAGCCTCCCATCACCTTCTGTGAGTCTAGTAGAGAGGGAGTGTCCAGTGGAGTAGGTGTGTTTCAGTGGTGGAAGCGTTGTCTAGTGGAGGAGGCATAGTCTACTGGAGGTGGAGCGTCCAGTGGTGGAAGTATGTTTCAGTGGCGGAGGCATCGTCTTTCCTTGGAGGTGTGGTCTAATGGTGGAGGCATGGTTTACTGGTGGAAGCAGATGACGTGGTCTAGTGGAGAAGGCGTGGTCTAGTGGGGTGTGGTCTCCTGGTGGAGGCGTGGTCTATTGGAAGGGGTGTGGTCTACGGGAGGAGGCATGGTAGAGGAGGTGTGTTTCAGTGGCAGAGGTAAAGTCTAATGGAGGAGGCGTGGTCCAGTGTAGGAAGTGTGTTTCAGTGGCGGTGGCATGGTCCAGTGAAGGAGGTGTGGTCCAGTGGAGGAGGCGTGGTCTACTGGAGGAGGCATGGTCTAGTTGAGGAGACGTGGTCCATTAGAGGAGAAGTGTTTCAGTGGTGGAGGCGTGGTCTACTGGAGGAGGCATGATCTAGTAGAGGGGGAGTGTCCAGTGGAGGAGATGTGTTTCAATGGCAGTGGCATGGTCCAGTGGAGGAGGCATGGCCCAGTGGTGGAAGCGTGGCCAAGTGGAGGAGGTGTCTTTCAGGGTCAGTGGCATGGTCTAGTGAAGGAGGCATGTTTCAGTGGTAGAGGTGTGGTCTACTGGTGGAGGCGTGGTCTACTGGTGGAGGCCTGATCTAATGGAGGAGGCGGTGTCTAGTGGAGGGGTGTGGTCTACTAGAAAAGGCATGGTCTATTGGAGGAGGTGTGGTTCAGTGGAGGAGGCATGTTTCAGTGGTGGAAGCATGATCTAGTGGTGAAGGAGGGGTGGTCTACTGAATGAGGCGTGTCTCAGTGGCAGAGGCCTGATCTAGTGGAGGAGGCGTGGTCTATTATAGGAGGCATGGTTCAATAAAGGAGGCATATTTCTGTGGCAGACATACACTCTAATGGTGAAGGCGTGGTCTACTGGAGGAGGTGTGTTCTACTGGAGGAGGCGTGGTCCAGTAGAGGTGTGTTTCATTGGTGGTGGCATGGTCCAGTGGAAAATGCATGGTCCAGTGGTCTATTGAGAAGTTGTGACCTAGTGTAGTAGGTGTGATCTCAAAGAGGAGAGTGTAGGGAAGAGGGCAGGGCCTAGTAGGGAAGGTGTGCTCGAATGGAGGAGGTTTGATCAATCGAAAGAAATGTATTCTAGTGGAGTAGGCATGGACTAAAGCTTGAGGCTTTGTGTTTGAGGTGGTGAGGTCTATCAGGAGATACATGGTCTTATGAGGAGGTGTGATCTAGTGAAGAAGGCATTGTCTATTGAGGTGGTGTGGTTTAGTGGAGAAGGTGTGGTCGAGTGGGGGAAGGTTGGTCTAATAAGGAGTATGAGGATTGTGGTATAGTCTGTGGTATGGTTGTGTGACCTTACCGTGCAATACACTTGCAAAACTGTCTTGGGACAAGTCAGGCTCTTTTGTAAAAACCTTTAGATCAACCCTGGGTAACTGTGGCTTCTAGCAGCAAGGCTGAAACAAAGGAACTAGTGTAAAGCATTTAGAAGCACAAAACAACAGAATACGAAAGTCACACTACATGAAAGAAATCCAACATCAATTTATAAAAATAGATTCTATTTTAATTCATTTTTAGACATCAAGATAAGCAAAATTCACTAGAGGGTTCTGGAGATATAGATTTTTACGTAAAACGATAATCTCAGTGTTTTAATCCAAAGCACAAACAAGCATTGGTAACCATAATGTTTAGAAACTTTTGAAAAGTTTGAAAAAGTTGTGTTCGGCTACTCTGGCCCAAGTTGGGTGACCAAATCTGACAGGGAGAATGTCGGGGGCACTAAGGAGTATTTGGACAGTTACCTGGTCACCAAAGCAGTCTTAAGTTGAGTTCCACACTTTACATCAAGACCGCCATAGACTTTAATGGAGTGGTCCTTATGCTGAGGATGCTTAAAGATGCTCTG
This sequence comes from Calotriton arnoldi, assembly GCA_963921515.1. NCBI lineage: Eukaryota > Metazoa > Chordata > Amphibia > Caudata > Salamandridae > Calotriton > Calotriton arnoldi. Next base: position 866,396 of record CAWUFW010003157.1, read on the forward strand.
GGTGCTTTGCGATTGACAGGGGTGTCATTGTGGTTACTCCTTGGCCACAGGGGTAGGTGTCCCTCGAAGTCCTCTTTGAGCCAGTAGAAGACCATCTGCATCAGGGATACCAAACTCCGTGCACATTGGGTCCAACGGCATCCTTTGGTGAAGGTTGGTGTACCTCTTTGGTGACCAATCCAGACTCAGATGACACTACTGGGTCAAGCAGACTCAGGTGCAACTTTTGGCCATCAAGGATCGGTCTCCTGGGTCGCCCAGCAGCGGACAGTGGCGATTCGAAGAAAGTAGCTACTCCCTTGTCAGAGTGGGCTTCTTCAGCTTTGATGGGCCTGGTGCTGGTTCCATGGGTCATCCGACTGACACTTGGAGTTACCTCTTTAATATTTAGTCTTAGGTGTAGCAGGTGCAGTCCGTGCAGCCAGTGTGGTTATGTGGGGAGGTGAGGAGGTGGTGTGGTTTAGTGGAAGAGGTGTGGTTTAGTGCGGGGAGATGCGGTATAATGGAGATGTGGCTTAGTGGGGAAGTGGTGAGAATGTGCAGTTTAGTGTAAGAGGTGTGGTTTAGTGGAAGAAGTGTGGTTTAGTGAGGAGGTTTGGTTAATGGAGGACATGTGGTTTAGTACAGCAGATGCAGTTTAGAGATTAGGTGGTGAGGAGGTGTGGTTAAGTGGAAGAGGCGTGATTTAGTGGGGAGGTGGTGAGAATGTGCAGTTTAGTGGAAGAGGTGTGGTTAAGTGAGGAGGTGTGATATAGTTGGGTAGGTGTGGTTTAGTGGGGAGGTGGTGAGGATGTGTGGTTAACGTAAGAGGTGTGGTTTAGTGAGGAGGTGATGAGAAGTTGTTGTTTAGTGGAAGAGGTGTGGTTTAGTGAGCAGGTGTGGTTAATGGAGGTGTGGTTCAGTGGGGAGGAGGGGTAGTTTAGAGGAAGAGGTGTGGTTTAGTGAGGAGGTGTGATCTAGCTGGGCAGGTGTGGTTTAGTGTGGAGGTGATAAGGAGGTGTGGTTTAGTAGAAGAGGTGTGGTTTAGTAAGGCATGTGATCTAGTTGGGCAGGTGTGGTTTAGTGGGGAGGTGATAAGGAGTTGTGGTTTAATGGAAGTGGTGTGGTTTAGTGGGGAGGTGTTGTTTAATAGAGGTGTGGTTTAGTGGAGAGGTGGTGAGGAGGTGCAGTTTAGTGGAAGAGTTGTGGTTTAGTGAGGAGGTGTGATCTAGTTGGGCAGGTGTGGTTTAGTGGGGAGGTGGTGAGGAGGTGTGGTTTAGTGGAAGAGGTGTAGTTTAGTGAGGAGGTGTGATCTATTTGGCGGGTGTTGTTTAGTGAGGAGGTGTGGCTAATGGAGGTGTGGCTTAGTGGGGAGGTGGTGATGAGGTGTGATTTAGAGGAAAAGTTTGGTTTAGTGAGGAGGTGTGATCTAGTTGACAGGTGTGGTTTAGTGTGGAGGTTTTGATGAGCTGCGATTTAGTGGAAGAGTTGTGGTTTAGTGCGGAGGTGTGATCTAATTGGACAAGTGTGGTTTAGTGGGGAGGAGGTGTGGTTTAGTGGAAGAGGTGTGGTTTAGTGAGGAGGTGTTCAGAAGGTGTGGTTTAGTGGAAGAGGCGTGGTTTAGTGAGGAGTTGTGGTTAATGGAGGTGTGGTTTAGTGGAGAGGTGGTGAGGATGGGTGGTTTAGTGGAAGAGTTGTGGTTTAGTGAGGAGGTGTGATCTAGTTGGGTAGGTGTGGTTTAGTGGGAAGGATGTGTGGTTTAGTGGAAGAGGTGTGGTTTAGTGAGGAGTTGTGGTTAATGGAGGTGTGGTTTAGTGGAGAGGCGGTGAGAGGTGTGGTTTAGTAGAAGGGGTGTGATTTAGCGAGGAGGTGTTGAGAAGGTGTGGTTTAGTGGAAGAGGCGTGGTTTAGTGCGGAGTTGTGGTTAATGGAGGTGTGGTTTAGTGGAGAGGCGGTGAGGAGATGTGGTTTAGTGAAAAAGGTGTGGTTTAGTTAGGAGGTGTGGTAAATGGAGGACATGTGTTTTTAATTTTTTTTATTTATTATTATTTTATTTTTTTACAGAGTTTTATATAGCGCAAACTTGACCCAAAGGTATTGGGTATCAGAGCGCTTTACATAGCACCAGCTGCATTACATGAGGACAAATTCATTTTTGTTAGGCACGGGGAGATTAAGTGATTTGCCCAGAATCACAGGATGTTCAGCTTCATTGCCGAGACTCGAACCCAGTTCCCCAGATTCGAGGTCGACCGCCCTAGCCATTAGGCCAACTCCTCTCCCCTGGTTTAGTGGGGAGGTATCGTTTAATAGAGGTGTGGTTTAGTGGGAAGGTGGTGAGGAGGTGCAGTTTATTGGAAGAGTTGTGGTTTAGTGAGGAGTTGTGATCTAGTTGGGCAGGTGTTGTTTAGTGTGGAGGTTTTGATGAGGTGCGATTTAGTGGAAGAGTTGTGGTTTAGTGAGGAGGTGTGATCTAGTTGGGCAGGTGTGGTTTAGTGGGAAGGAGGTGTGGTTTAGTGGAAGAGGTGGAGTTTAGTGCGGAGTTGTGGTTAATGGAGGTGTGGTTTAGTGGAGAGGTGGTGAGGAGGTGTGGTTTAGTAGAAGAGGTGTGGTTTAGAGAGGTGTTGAGAAGGTGTGGTTTAGTGGAAGAGGCGTCGTTTAGTGAAGAGTTGTGGTTAATGGAGGTGTGGTTTAATGGAGAGGTGGTGAGGAGGTGTGATTTAGTGGAAGAGTTGTGGTTTAGTGAGGAGGTGTGATCTAGTTGGGCAGGTGTGGTTTAGTGGGGAGGAAGTGTGGTTTAGTGGAAGAGGTGTGGTTTAGTGAGGAGTTGTGGTTAATGGAGGTGTGGTTTAGTGGAGAGGAGGTGAGAAGGTGTGGTTTAGTGAAAGGGGTGTGGTTTAGTGGGGAGGTGTGGTTAATGGAGGACATGTGGTTTAGTGCAGCAGATGTGGTTTAGCGGTTAGGTGTAGTTTAGTGGAAGAGGTGAGGTTTACTGAGGAGGTGTGGTTCAATGAGGGTGTGCTTTAACAAAAGAGGCGTGGTCTGCTGAACGAGGCGTGTCTTTTAAAGCGGATGTGTGACGCACAGGGAGAGAGAACGGTGACCCACAGACCCAGGCCACGTCTTGAAACCAGTAGCTGCACTGAGTCCAGCAGACACCTGTAGAGAGAGTTCGAGAGTGAGATGGAAAAAGAAGGAGAAAGACAGGGTGAGACCAAAAGAAAGAGTGAGAGAGGGAGGAAGGAGTGCTAGCAAGAAGAAGATATGAGAGAGTGAATATGAAACTGAGAGGACTTAATGAGTTCAAGAGAGCAGGACGGGAGGGCAAAGGGGAGGGGGAGAAAGGCTAGACAGAGGGACTAATAAGAAAAGGAGTAAACAGAGAGAGGAGGGAGGAAGAGGAACGGGAAAGAGGTTAGTGGGTGATGTAATGTTTACAGTATTGGGAGCAGGGGTGACCTAGTTGGGAACCCCGAGCGTGCTCTGGAATGGGCTGGCCCGGCGTACGCTGAGCCAGAGTGAGTTTAGAAATATAGAACCCGGGGCTCCGGGCGTGGTCCAGTCACGATCTGTCCACCAACGTAACTGTGTCTCCAGTGTATTCTTATGCCCTAAAGGCAGGCCCAGTCCAGGACACTACACTGGCGACGAGGTGGTCACGCACCACGCCACACCGAGGCTCCCACGAGGCTGCCGCTGCGGCTCCTGGTGCACCACTTCGTCACTGCAGGGGGCCTCTGCTGCGGCGTAGGCCGTCAATAGCCACACTTCGGCCTGAGCGGTAAGAGCCTGCACGGCCCATCGTGCGCACACGTCTGGCCTCCCACACGGTTTCGCCAATTCGCGTAAGCGCCTTCTGTGCCCCCACTCTGAGCCACAGTACAATCATCGGTGGCCAGACGCGAGGAGCGTACCTGGACCCCCCCCCCCGCTGCTACCGTTTATCAAGCCCTGCACGGTATCGCGAGCCCTACGCTGGACAATCACAAGGCTGAGAAGAAGAAAAAAAACAGAAGAAGGACAAACAGCCAAACTCAAACATAAATACAATCACACTGTGTCCCTGCCACACACGTACCACTGCTGCCAACACCCTCCTAGACAGTGGCTAGCCCGCAGCCAAGCCAGCAGAACCTGGACCACCCACTGTGCTCAGCCTACCCTGAAGTGCTCCTGCCAAACCCTCACTGCGGACACAATCACAGCCAACCAGCCTGCAGAACGTCACTCCGTGGTCCCTGCCAGGCCCAGGGCGAGGTCGTACAAGGTCGTAGCCTACCCTGTCGCACATTCAGGCCTGGTACTTAGCATCACAAGTCACTAGTGCGCCCAACCGGGCAATTACCCAACATTGCTCGCTTCCCACTCGCTGCTGCAACTCTCCATTCGCCAGCATGGCGTCAGTCCCGCCATTGGAGCCGTTCACCATTGCGGGCCCCCCACCCTCCCAAGCAGCGCGCTGGAAGGCGTGGGTCGAGCGCCTGGAGACCTACTTCGAAGCGGCAGAGATCCCGGCCCCGCGAAGGAGACCCATGCTCCTCCACCTGGGCGGAGCGGACATCCACAAGATCTCCAAGACGGTACGCGAAGCGGGACCCCCGAGGAACTACGCCACGATGCGCAATGCCATCACAGCTCATTTCAAGCCCTTCGCCAACCCTGACTATGAACGTTTCCTTCTCCGCCAGGCACGTCAACAGCCGGACGAGTCGGTAGACGTCTTCTATGGGCAGCTGAAAGAGCTGGCGAGCACCTGTACCCTCCCAGATGAGGATGACGAAGTTGGGGCCCAATTCATCCAGGGATGCGCATCGTCCAAACTGCGTGAACGGGTCCTGCAAGAACATAACATGCCCATGAGAGACATCCTGACGCTGGGACGTTCCAAAGAACTGTCCAAGGCCAGGGAGGCCCACATGGATCCTAAGCCCACCATGACGATCAAGGAAGAACCTGTCTACGCCATTCGCACGGAAGCGAGAGAGAGCAAGCCAAAGTTTGTCAAATCAGCCCCACACTCCCCCAAGCAAAATCCGCGGAGTCGCCCGTGTGGGTGGTGTGGAGGCCCGTACCCCCACGAAGTAACTGCCCCGCCAGTGGCAAGACCTGCAGTGCATGCGGAAAGCTGAACCACTTCTCGAAAGTGTGTCGCTCGTCACAAAGAAGACGGCCCAAGGGCCCACAAAAGCAAGTGCGAGCACTCGAACCACTCCCCGATAGCTCCTCCAACAGTGACATGGATGATGACGACGCGGCCACTGTCCACGTGGTAAGGATGTTGAACGCGCTCACAGCCACCCGACGCGCCGCAGTGATTTGCAAGATAGGAGTGCAAGACCACTCCCTAGATGCACTCATCGACACCGGAGCTACCATCAACCTCATGGCTGCCAGCATTTACTGAAGCCTACCCAATCCACCGGCGCTCCGCAACACTAACGTGCAGGTATACGCGTTTGGCAACCACTCTCCGCTCCAGCTGTGCGGTGTCTTCCAGGCAGATCTCTCTCACGACGCCACACACCAACGAGCCAAGGTCTATGTGTCGCAGGAAGGATCAGGATTCCTACTCAGCTGTCGCACCGCCCAAGACCTCAACTTAATCCAGTTTGCCTTCGATGTACACGCACACGACCTGGACCGTCTGCTACAAGATTTTACGCCACTGTTCAACGGGTTTCGGTGACTGAAAGGTCCGGCCATCCAGTTGCACATCGACAAGTCAGTGGCTCCAATAGCCCTCAGACACCGAAGGATTGCCTTCCACCTCCGGCCGAAGGTGGAAGCGGAACTCAGACTCCTGGAAAGTGCTGGCATCATCGAGCGTGTGCGAGGCCCTACGCCATGGGTATCCCCCATCGTCGTACCGAAAAAACAAAAGCAGCCTGACGCAGTACGCATCTGCATGGACATGAGAGTCCCAAACCTGGCAATCAAACGAGAACTCCACCTGACACCAACAGTAGATGACATCATCGGTGAGCTGGCAGGATCCAAGTGGTTCTCCAAAATGGATCTTCGTTCTGGCTATCATCAAATACCACTGCACCCAGACTCCCGCCCATCACTACTTTCTCAACTCATGCAGGACTCTGGAGGTACACCCGGCTTAACTTTGGGATCTCGAGCGCTGCTGAGGTCTTCCAGAACATCGTCAAGAATGTCCTCCACGGGCTGAAAGGTATGCTCAACATGAGCGATGACATCTTGGTACACGCTCCCACACTAGAAGAACACCTCCTTCGCCTGCAAGCCGAGTTCTCACGCCTCCGAGAAAGTGGACTGACGCTGCACCGGGAAAAATGCGATTTCCTAAGAAAGGACATCAGCTTCTTCAGCTATAAATTCTCTGATAAAGGCATCGGGCCTGACCCCCACAAAGTGAAGGACATTCAGAAAGCACCAGCCCCAACATCAGTGTCGGGAGTCCGCAGTTTCTTGGGCATGGTTACATACTGTGGACGCTTCATCAAGAACTTGTCGGACATAACTGGCCCCCTCAGAGACCTAACCAAAGCCGCCAGCCTTTGGAAATGGGAATCCGAACAGGAAGAAGCATTCCAACAAACTAAAGCAGCACTATCTGCAGACACCACGCTAGTATATTTTGACCCCCAAACGGGAGTCCCAATTGGTGGTTGACGTCAGCCCCACTGGCCTAGGCGCTGTCCTAGCACAACAACAAGAATGTGGGGAATGGGCCCCAGTTGCCTATGCCAGCCGGACCCTCACACCAACGGAACAACGGTACTCACAGATTGAGAAGGAGGCAATTGCAATATTGTGGGGGTGTCGCCACTTCTATATATATCTGTATGGCCACCCGTTTACTGTCATTACCGACCACAAACCTCTGATCCCGTTGTTTCAGGGCTCTTCATCACGCCCTCCCCCGAAGATTGAAAAATGGATTCTGCAGCTGCAGGAATTTCAATTCACCGTCGAATATAGACCAGGCACCCGGAATCCGGCAGACTTCCTATCAAGGCACGCTCGGCCGGCCACCCTCCCCGAGGCCGCAGAAGCGGCAGCCACAGAAGATTATGTGAGGATGGTCGTGGAAAGGTCCAGACCCCTTCCTATATCCCTCAAGGAGGTCATTGAAGCCACAAAAGACGATGACTGCCTCCAGATCGCCATTCAAGCAGTCACCACAGGCGATTGGAAGCCTCTGCAAAGCCCGATGCCACTCCGTACCGTGACAGCCCAGGCCATCCTGAAAGCCCAAACCAAGTCCGCCAAGAACTGTCTCCTGAGAGGCCTGTGCCTTGTCCTACCAGTGAGTCTGACCCAGCAAACAGCCCTCCTCGCACATGGAGCCCATCAAGGGATAGTCAAATCGAAGAACCGCCTCCGGAGCAAGGTCTGGTTTCCCGGCCTAGACCAACAGCTAGAGACAATCGTACAGCACTGTCCTGTTTGCCTTGCAACTGGCCTACCAAGCAGACCTGCACCTGTCATCACGGAAGCGGCTCCTGGTGCACCATGGGAAAGAGTGAGTGCTGACTTTGGCAGTCTACCCGGAGGAAGATACATGCTAGTAGTGGTGGACGATTTTTCCCGCTATCCGGAGGTCGAGCTTGTCTCTACAACGTCTGCAGCGGAAGTAATCCCCAAGTTCGAAAAACTCATGGCAACACATGGACTCTTTGGTGAACTCCGCACCGACAATGGCCCACCATTCACCAGTGCAGAACTGACAGAATATCTGGCATCCCACAAAGTCAAACACTGCAGAATAACCCCGAGATGGCCTCAGGCCAATGGCGAAGTGGAACGCCTGATAAGAACTCTTAACAAAACAATTCAAATCGCCCTTGCGGAAAATTGCAATCTGGAACAAGCCTTGTACCAGTTCCTCGATGAGTACCGACTCACTCTTCATTGCACAACTGGTATCTCCCCTAGCAGGCTGTGCTTCGGTAGAACGGTAACGGACACCATCCCGCATCATCTGGTGTGGGCAGAGACACCAAATCTCCCGAATCAGTCGGACTCCAAACAAACCGAGAACAATGATGAGGCCTCACGGAGAAGACACGCTAGAGAACGCCCAGTCATTGTGGGCGACCGAGTACTGGTATAAGACTGCCACCCAGGAGGAAAGTTCTGGCTTCCCTTCGAATTAGACCCCTGGACCATGATCGATGTCAAAGGCACCATGGTAACAGCTCGGAGAGGACATGAGAGGGTGACCCGCAACATATCCCAATTCAAGAGAGTCCCGGAGGACGACACTGAAGAGTATCCAGTGTTTAGCCTACCAGGCGAGACGGTCACAAGCAACCCTTCATGCGCTGACGGAGAGCCTGGTGACCCCGCACTCACAACAGCAGAGGACCTGTTTGCGACACCAGTCCCTGGTACAGCGCAAGACTCTGAACCAAAGATCCCCGACGCCCAAGGAGCAAGCGCGCACGAGACCCAGAGACCGCGATAACATGCCCGTGTCATCACCGACACCCTCAGGGCGCAGCAGCCAAGGTCGATATAACCTGCAGTCACATCCAAAGCCGTCCCAGAAGTACAAGGACTTTGTATCTGGCTGATCCTCGACGGCCGCTGAGCCGGTAGCAGTAAGAAGAGGCTCCGGTACCCTGTGACCAAGTAAGAATGTTCCATAAGCATCCCGCTGTCATAGACTGTGTTTTGTGAACTCTGAGTGTTTCCCACTGTTCTCATTTGGTATTGTTGCAAGTTTGGTTTGCATAGCTGCCAAGGTTTCAGATTGCCATGTGTGACATTTTCATAAATTCAGTGTTATTATGAGTGACATTTCAATGAGTATGAGTGACACTTTCTCGCTAGCAAAATTAAGCAATGAAGACAAGGGAAACATATAAATATCACAAATTACAACCATTTGCGCAACGAAAAGCTCTTCTACAACTTAATGCAGACACAGGGTAGAAAGACACAGGGCACTCACACTAAAACTTAGGGACACAGAAAAGGGCAGAAGTACTTAGTTACTGTACTTATTGATTGCGTGAGTTGTCAGAAGTACTTGTTCTCTCACTCTGGCTGCTAGCCCGTGATGGCGGTGAGCCCAGGACTGAGCCCCGGCACGGGGGTGACTGATGTGCGGCGCCTTGGCCTGCTGCCTCTCTCTCGTCGGACCGTGGCTCACTGCGGCTGGCGCCGCACAACATCATGCCTGCAGCAGCGCCAGTCTTCCCGCACACGCTGCGCACCCGATGATGCAGCCACAGGCCTCTCGATGCGGCGCTGCGGCCTGCCATGGTGACTGAGACTCTGCGACCTAGTCCGTCCCGCCGCCGCTCGGCTTGCTTCTTGTCACTCCGGGGGAGCCTCACTTGAGTTAACCGTCCCAGCCAGGGCGTGAGGTAATGGGCGCCAGAGAGGCGCCACACTGCCAGAGCCAGTTAACACTCGACTTGCCACAAGTAGGGCAGGCCCGGGGACTCCCGATAATTTAATTGGGCGCAGCAGGGTGAGTCTCAACATCATGACTCTGTCATGATGTGGTCAGCGCGTTGGGCCGCGGGAATCGAGACAGCACTCCGCAGAACTGTGCACAGTTTTGCAACATTGTTGCTAGTAACATGAAGCGTCACAGTGAAGCTTATTTGGGCACGCACGGGCCTAGAGCAGCAGCATCCGATCAATTACTGTCTCCTGGAGTCTGCCACGGGGAGCGAGAGCTGAGCAGACTGTGTGCACTCTCAGCAGAGCAGCCCCCCTCCCCCCCCCGGCGCACATGACAGTCAGAGTGCACCACAGCCAGCAGGCAGCGCGCGCTAGCAGCACCCTGGGGGTTAATTTAGCCAACTTTCAGCGCGTCAGCAGAGAGTGGGCAAATGCGTGACAATGCATTTCAGTGCGGTGATGCGGAACACCACACTGAAATGCGTTAGCGTCACGCCTGATACGTGACACTTGGCAGGACTGGGTTTGTTCTCACTATCTCCTGGCAAAGGAGGAATGTAATGTTTACAGTATTGGGAGACACCATGTCTCCCCATAACACAGGGGTGACCTAGTTGGGAACCCCGAGCCTGCTCTGGAATGGGCCAGCGTGAGTTTAGAAATAAAGAGCCCGGGGCTCCGGGGGTGGTCCAGTCACGATCTGGCCCCCAACGTAACTGTGTCTCCAGTGTATCCTTATGCCCGAAGTGCAGGCCCAGTCCAGGACACTACAGGTGAGGGAGTTATAACGAGCAGGCAGAGAAAGAATACTATGATAAGAGATTAGGAGGAGCCGAGGAGCTGTGGAAGAGAGAAGAAGCAGGTGAAAGAAAACAGAAAGAGAATGAAAGAGACGAAGAAGCGAGGAAAGGAGAAGATATAGACGGGGAATGAAAGAACGAGAGAAAGGCACAGGGAGGAGGGCAGGTAAAGATGGGGACAAGAACAGAAACACAGAGAGGATGAGAAGGAAAGAGGCGGGAACGAGAGGGAGAAGTCGGGGAGCAGAGAAGGAGGGGGGCAGAAAAGGAGAAAGCGAACGAAAAAAAGAGGGAAAGAGATTAATAGAGGCGAGATAAACAAGTTAGTGACAAGGAGCCGGGGCAAGGAATGTAGAGAGGGGAGGGGGGATGTAAAGAGAGCAGGGAGGAACGGGAGGAGGGCGAAAAACGGTGACGAGATTAGGAGGAAGAAACAGTGAGGCAGAGAAACTAAAAGCATGACAGAGGGAGGGGGTGAAAGAGCAAAAGACGGTGAAATGAAGCAGGAGGAGAGAGGAAGGTAAGGAGCGAGATTAAAAAAAGAAATCGTCTCTACGACGGATAGGAGAGGCTGCGGGTGTGGGGCAGCAGCGCCCCCCGGCGGCCGGAGGCAGGAGCAACCGTATGTCTCATGTCTATGCAGAGCTGCTGTGTGAGGCGAGACACTGGGCCTGGAGAAGCGCCTTGTATGTACAAGGAACATGATGAGCGACCCTGCACCCTGTGTGTACAAGGGACAGGATGGGTGACCCTGCACCCTGTGTGTACAAGGGACAGGATGGGTGACAGGTTATGGGATGAGCGACCCTGCACCCTGTGTGTACAAGGGATGGGATGGGTGACCCTGCACCCTGTGTGCACAGGTTATGGGATGAGCGACCCTGCACCCTGTGTGTACAAGGGATGGGATGGGTGACCCTGCACCCTGTGTGTACAAGGGATGGGATGGGTGACCCTGCAGCCTGTGTGTACTAGGAACAGGATGGGTGACCCTGCACCATGTGAGCACAGGTTATGGGATGGGTGACCCTACACCCTCTGTCGAGAAGGCATGGGATTGATGACCCTGCACCCTATGTGTACAAGGGATGGGATGGGTGACCCTGCACCCTGTGTGCACAGGTTATGGGATGGGTCACCCTGTGTGTACAAGGGTTAGGATGGGTGACCCTGCACCCTGTGAGCACAGGTTATGGGATGGGTGACCCTACACTCTCTGTCGAGAAGGCATGGGATTGATGACCCTGCACCCTATGTGTACAAGGGATGGGATGGGTGACCCTGCACCCTGTGCGCACAGGTTATGGGAGGGGGTGACCCTGCACCCTGTGTGTACAAGGGATAGGATGGGTCACCCTGCACCGTGTATGTACAAGGGACAGGATTGGTGACCCTACACCCTGTGTCTAGAAGGCATGGGATGGGATGGGTGACCCTGCACCCTGTGTGCACAGGTTATGGGAGGGGGTGACCCTGCATGTACAAGGGATGGGTCACCCTGCACCCTGTGTGTACAAGGGATAGGATGGGGCACCCTGCACCCTGTGTGTACAAGGGACAGGGTGGGTGACCCTGTACCCTGTGTGTACAAGGGATAGGATGGGTCACCCTGCACCCTGTATGTACAAGGGACAGGATGGGTCACCCTGCACCCTGTATGTGCAAGGGACTGGATGGGTGACCCTACACCCTGTATGTACAAGGGACAGGATGGGTGACCCCACACCCTGTGTCCAGAAGTCATGGGATTGATGACCCTGCACCCTATGCGTACAAGGGATGGGATGGGTGACCCTGCAGCCTGTGCGTACAAGGGATAGGATGGGTTACCCTGCACCCTGTGTGTACAAGGGATAGGATGGGTTACCCTGCACCCTGTGTGTACAAGGGATAGGATGGGTCACCCTGCACCCTGTATGTTCAAGGGACAGGATGGGTGACCCTACACCCTGTGTCTAGAAGGCATGGGATTGATGACCCTGCACCCTATGTGTACAAGGGATGGGATGGGTGACCCTGCACCCTGTGTGCACAGGTTATGGTATGGGTGACCCTGCCCCCTGTGTGCACAGGTTATGGGATGGGTGACCCTGCACCCCACCCGTGTGTACAAGGGATAGAATGGGCAACCCTGCATTCTATGTGTACAAGGGATGGGATAGATGACCCTGCACCCTGTGTGTACAAGGGATGGGATGGGTGAGCCTGCACCCTGTGTACACAGGTTATGGGATGGGTCACCCTGCACCCTGTTTGGACAAGGGATGGGTCACCCTGCACCCTGTGTGCACAAGGGATAGGACGGGCGACCCTACACCCTGTGTTGTGTGTACAAGGGGTGGGATGGGTGACCCTGCACCCTGTGTGTACAAGGGATAGGGTGGGTCACCCTGCACCATGTATGTACAAGCGATGGGATGGGTGACCCTGCACCCTGTGTGTACAAGGGATAGGATGGGTCACCCTGCACCGTATATGTACAAGGGATGGGATGGGTGACCCTGTACCCTGTGTGTACAAGGGATGGGATGGGTTGCCCTGCACCCTGTGTGCACAAGGGAAAGGATGGGTGACCCCACACCCTGTATGTACAAGGGACAGGATGGGTGACCCTGCACCCTGTGTGTACAAGGGATAGGATGGGTCATCCTGCACCCTGTATGTACAAGGGACAGGATGGGTCACCCTGCACCCTGTATGTACAAGGGACAGGAAGGGTGACCCTACACCCTGTATGTACAAGGGACAGGATGGGTGACCCTACACCCTGTGTGCAGAATGCATGGGATTGATGACCCTGCACCCTATGTGTACAAGGGATGGGATGGGTGACCCTGCACCCTGTGTGCACAGGTTATGGGGCGGGTGACCCTGCATCCTGTGTGTACTAGGGATAGGTTGGTTCACCCTTCACCCTGTGTGTACAAGGGACAGGATGGGTGACCCTGCACCCTGTGTTGTGCGTACAAGGGATGGGATGGGTGACCCTGCACCCTGTGTGTACAAGGGATGGGATGGGTCACCCTGCACCCGTGTGTGTAAAAGGGATAGGATATGTCACCCTGCACCCTGTGTGCACAAGGGATAGGATGGGTCACCCTGCACCCTGTGTGTACAAGGGATAGGATGGGTCACCCTGTATGTACAAGGGACAGGATGGGTGACCCTGCACCCTGTGTGCATAGTTTATGAGATGGGTGACCCTGCACTATGTGTCTACAAGGCATGGGATAGGCGACCTGGACCCTTTATGTACAAGGGATGGGATGAGCGACCCTGCACCCTGTGTTACAAGGGATGGAATTGGTGACCCTGCAACCTCTGTGTACAAGGAATGGGATGGGTGACCCTGCACCCTGTGTATACAAGGGATAGGATGGGTGACCCTGCACCCTGTGTGTACAAGGGATGGGACGTGCGACCCTGCACCCTGTATGTACAACGAACAGGATGGGTGACCCTGCACCATGTGTCTACAAGGCATGGGATAGGTGACATTTACCCTTTGTGTACAAGGGATGGGATGGGCGACCCTTCAACTTGTGTGTACAAGGGACAGGATGGGTGACCCTGCACCCTGTGTGCACAGTTTATGGGATGGGTGACCCTGCACCCTGTGTGTATAAGGGATGGGATGGGTTACCCTGCACCCTGTGTCTACAAGGCAAAGGATGGGTGACACTGGACCCTGTGTACACAGGTTATGAGATGGGTGACCCTGCACCCTGTGTCTACAGGGCATGGGATAGGCAACCCTGGACCCTGTGTGTACAAGGGTTGGGATGGGCGACCCTGCACCCTGTGTGTAGAAAGGGATCGCATGGGTGACCCTGCACTCTGTGTCTACAGGGCATGGGATAGGTGACCCTGCACCTTGTGTATACAAAGGATGGAATTGGTGACTCTGCACCCTGTGTGTACAAGGGATGGGTGACCCTGCACCCCTTGTGTACAAGGGATGGGATGGGTGACCCTGCACCCTGTGTGTACAAGGGACAGGATGGGTGACCCTACACCCTGTGTGTACAAGGGATGGAATGGTTCACCCTGCACCCTGTGTATACAAGGGATAGGATGGATGACCCTGCACCATGTGTGTACAGGGGATAGGATGGGTCACCCTGCACCCTCTGTGTACAAGGGATAGGATGGGTGACCCTGCACCCTGTGTGCACAGTTTATGGGATGGGTGACCCTGCACCCTGTGTCTACAAGGTATGGGATAGGTCACCCTGGACCCTGTGTGTACAAGGGATGGGATGGGTCACTCTGCACCCTGTGTCTACAAGGCATGGGATGGGTGACCCTGCACCCTTTGTGCACAGGTTATGAGATGGGTAACCCTGCACCCTGTGTCTACAGGGCATGGGATAGGCGACCCTGCACCCTTTGTGTACAAGGGATGGGATGGGCGACCCTGCACCCTGTGGGTATAAGGGATGGGATGGGTGACCCTGCACCCTGTGTCTACAAGGCATGGGATAGGCGACCCTAGACACTGTGTGGTCAAGGGATGGGATGAGCGACCCTGCACCCTGTGTGTACAAGGGATGGGATAGGTGACCATGCACCCTGTGTGTACAAAGGATAGAATTGGTGACCCTGCACCCTGTGTGTACAAGGGACAGAATGGGTGAACCTGCACCCTGTGTGCACAGGTTATGGGATGGGTGACCCTGGACCGTGTTTACAGGTTATGGGATAAGTGACCCTGCAGCCTGTGTCTACGAGGGATAGGATTGGTGACCCTGCATCCTAGGTGTACAAGGGATGGGATATGTGACCATACACCCTGTGTGTACAAAGGATAGAATTGGTGACTCTGCACCCTGTGTGTACAAGGGACAGGATGGGTGAACCTGCACCCTGTGTGCACAGGTTATGGGATGGGTGACCCTGGACCGTGTTTACAGGTTATGGGATAAGTGACCCTGCACCCTGTGTCTACGAGGGATAGGATTGGTGACCGTCACCCTGTGTGTACAAGGAAGAGGATGAGTGACCGTGAACCATGTGTGCACAGGTTTTGGGATGGGTGACCCTGCACCCTGTGTGCACAGGTTATGGGATAGGTGACCCTGCACACTCTGTGTACAAGGGAAGGGATGGGTGACCCTGCACCGTGTGTGTACATGGGATGGGTGACCCTGCACCGTGTGTGTACATGGGATGGGTGACCCTGCACCCTGTATCTACAAGGCATGGGATAGGTGACCCTGCACCCTCTGTGTACAAGGGATGGTATGGGTGACCCTGCACCCTGTGTTTACAAGGGATGGGTGACCCCGCTCCCTGTGTGTACAAGGAATGGGTGACCCTGCACCCTGTGTTTACAAGGGATGGGTGACCCCGCTCCCTGTGTGTACAAGGAATGGGTGACCCTGCAGCCTGTGCATACAAGGCATAGGATGGGTGACCCTGCAACCTGTGTGTATATGGGGTGGGAGACCCTGCACCCTGTGTGTACATGGGGTGGGTGACCCTTCACCCTGTGTGTCAAGGCATAGGATGGGTGACCCTGCAGCCTGTGTGTCCAAGGGATGGGATGGCTGACCCTGCACCCGGTGTGTCCAAGGCATGGGATGGGTGACCCTGAACCCTGTTGGTAACAGGGATGGAATGGATGACTCTGCACCCTGTGTGTACAAGGGAAGTCATGGGTGACCCTGTGCGCCCAAGGCATGGGATGGGTGACCCTGCTCCCTGTGTGTACAAGGGATGGGATGGGTTACCCTTGCACCCTGTGTGTACAAGGGATGGGATGGGTGACCCTGCACCCTGTGTGTACAAGGGATGGGATGCGTGATCCTGCACCCTGTGTGTATATGGGGTGGGTGGCCCCGCACCTTGTGTGTACAAGGGATGGGATGGGTGACCCTGAACCCTGTGTGTAAAAGGGATGGGATGGATGACTCTGCACCCTGTGTGTACAAGGGATGTCATGGGTGACCCTGCACCCTGTGCGCCCAAGGCATGGGGTGGGTGACCCTGCTCCCTGTGTGTACAAGGGATGGGATGGGTGACCCTGCACCCTGTGTGTACAAGGGATGGGATGGGTGACCCTGCACCCTGTGTGTACAAGGGATGGGTTGGGTGACCCTGCACCCTGTGTGTACAAGGGATGGGATGCGTGATCCTGCACCCTGTGTGTATATGGGGTGGGTGGCCCTGCACCTTGTGTGTACAAGGGCTGGGATGGGTGACCCTGCACCCTGTGTGTACAAGGGATGGGATGCGTGATCCTGCACCCTGTGTGAATATGGGGTGGGTGGCCCTGCACCTTGTGTGTACAAGGGAGGGGATGGGCGACCCTGCACCCTGTGTTTACAAGGGATGGGATGAATGACCCTGCACCCTGTGTGTACAAGGCATGGGATGGGTCACCCTGCACCCTGTGTGTACATGGGATGGGTGACCCCGCACCCTGTGTGTACATGGAGTTGATGACCTTGCACCCTGTGTGTACAAGGCATGGGATAGGTGACCCTGCACCCTGTGTGTACATGGCGTTAGTGACCTTGCACCCTGTGTGTACAAGGGATGGGATTAATGACCCTGCACCCTGGGTGTACAAGAGATGGGATGGGTGACCCTGCACCCTGTGTGTACGGGGGACGAGATGGGTGACCCTGCACCCTGTGTGTATATGGGATGGGTTACCCTGCACCCTGTGTCTACAAGGCAAAGGATGGGTGACACTGCACCCTGTGTGCACAGGTTATGAGATGGGTGACCCTGCACCCTGTGTCTACAGGGCATGGGATAGGCAACCCTGCACCCTGTGTGTACAAGGGATGGGATGGGTCACTCTGCACCCTGTGTCTACAAGGCATGGGATGGGTGACCCTGCACCCTTTGTGCACAGGTTATGAGATGGGTAACACTGCACCCTGTGTCTACAGGGAATGGGATAGGCGACCCTGCACCCTTTGTGTACAAGGGATGGGATGGGCGACCCTGCACCCTGTGGGTATAAGGGATGGGATGGGTGACCCTGCACCCTGTGTCTACAAGGCATGGGATAGGCGACCCTAGACACTGTGTGTACAAGGGATGGGATGAACGACCCTGCACCCTGTGTCTACATGGCATGGGATAGGTGACCCTGCATCCTATGTGTACAAGGGATGGGATAGGTGACCATGCACCCTGTGTGTACAAAGGATAGAATTGGTGACCCTGCACCCTGTGTGTACAAGGGACAGAATGGGTGAACCTGCACCCTGTGTGCACAGGTTATGGGATGGGTGACCCTGGACCGTTTTTACAGGTTATGGGATAAGTGACCCTGCAGCCTGTGTCTACGAGGGATAGGATTGGTGACCCTGCATCCTATGTGTACAAGGGATGGGATATGTGACCATGCACCCTGTGTGTACAAAGGATAGAATTGGTGACCCTGCACCCTGTGTGTACAAGGGACAGGATGGGTGAACCTGCACCCTGTGTGCACAGGTTATGGGATGGGTGACCCTGGACCGTGTTTACAGGTTATGGGATAAGTGACCCTGCACCCTGTGTCTACGAGGGATAGGATTGGTGACCGTCACCCTGTGTGTACAAGGATGAGGATGAGTGACCGTGAACCCTGTGTGCACAGGTTTTGGGATGGGTGACCCTGCACCCTGTGTGTAGAAAGGGATCGCATGGGTGACCCTGCACTCTGTGTCTACAGGGCATGGGATAGGTGACCCTGCACCTTGTGTGTACAAAGGATGGAATTGGTGACTCTGCACCCTGTGTGTTCAAGGGATGGGTGACCCTGCACCCCTTGTGTACAAGGGATGGGATGGGTGACCCTACACCCTGTGTGTACAAGGGATGGAATGGTTCACCCTGCACCCTGTGTATACAAGGGATAGGATGGATGACCCTGCACCATGTGTGTACAGGGGATAGGATGGGTCACCCTGCACCCTCTGTGTGCAAGGGATAGGATGGGAGACCCTGCACCCTGTGTGCACAGTTTATGGGATGGGTGACCCTGCACCCTGTGTCTACAAGGCATGGGATAGGTCACCCTGGACCCTGTGTGTACAAGGGATGGGATGGGTCACTCTGCACCCTGTGTCTACAAGGCATGGGATGGGTGACCCTGCACCCTTTGTGCACAGGTTATGAGATGGGTAACACTGCACCCTGTGTCTACAGGGCATGGGATAGGCGACCCTGCACCCTTTGTGTACAAGGGATGGGATGGGCGACCCTGCACCCTGTGGGTATAAGGGATGGGATGGGTGACCCTGCACCCTGTGTCTACAAGGCATGGGATAGGCGACCCTAGACACTGTGTGTACAAGGGATGGGATGAACGACCCTGCACCCTGTGTCTACATGGCATGGGATAGGTGACCCTGCATCCTATGTGTACAAGGGATGGGATAGGTGACCATGCACCCTGTGTGTACAAAGGATAGAATTGGTGACCCTGCACCCTGTGTGTACAAGGGACAGGATGGGTGAACCTGCACCCTGTGTGCACAGGTTATGGGATGGGTGACCCTGGACCGTGTTTACAGGTTATGGGATAAGTGACCCTGCACCCTGTGTCTACGAGGGATAGGATTGGTGACCGTCACCCTGTGTGTACAAGGATGAGGATGAGTGACCGTGAACCCTGTGTGCACAGGTTTTGGGATGGGTGACCCTGCACCCTGTGTGCACAGGTTATGGGATAGGTGACCCTGCACACTCTGTGTACAAGGGAAGGGATGGGTGACCCTGCACCGTGTGTGTACATGGGATGGGTGACCCTGCACCGTGTGTGTACATGGGATGGGTGACCCTGCACCCTGTATCTACAAGGCATGGGATAGGTGACCCTGCACCCTCTGTGTACAAGGGATGGTATGGGTGACCCTGCACCCTGTGTTTACAAGGGATGGGTGACCCCGCTCCCTGTGTGTACAAGGAATGGGTGACCCTGCACCCTGTGTTTACAAGGGATGGGTGACCCCGCTCCCTGTGTGTACAAGGAATGGGTGACCCTGCACCCTGTGCATACAAGGCATCGGATGGGTGACCCTGCAACCTGTGTGTATATGGGGTGGGAGACCCTGCACCCTGTGTGTACATGGGGTGGGTGACCCTTCACCCTGTGTGTCAAGGCATAGGATGGGTGACCCTGCAGCCTGTGTGTCCAAGGGATGGGATGGCTGACCCTGCACCCGGTGTGTCCAAGGCATGGGATGGGTGACCCTGAACCCTGTGTGTAACAGGGATGGAATGGATAACTCTGCACCCTGTGTGTACAAGGGATGTCATGGGTGACCCTGCACCCTGTGCGCCCAAGGCATGGGATGGGTGACCCTGCTCCCTGTGTGTACAAGGGATGGGATGGGTGACCCTTGCACCCTGTGTGTACAAGGGATGGTATGGGTGAACCTGCACCCTGTGTGTACAAGGGATGGGATGCGTGATCCTGCACCCTGTGTGTATATGGGGTGGGTGGCCCCGCACCTTGTGTGTACAAGGGATGGGATGGGTGACCCTGAACCCTGTGTGTAAAAGGGATGGGATGGATGACTCTGCACCCTGTGTGTACAAGGGATGTCATGGGTGACCCTGCACCCTGTGCGCCCAAGGCATGGGATGGGTGACCCTGCTCCCTGTGTGTACAAGGGATGGGATGGGTGACCCTGCTCCCTGTGTGTACAAGGGATGGGATGGGTGACCCTGCACCCTGTGTGTACAAGGGATGGGATGGGTGACCCTGCACCCTGTGTGTACAAGGGATGGGATGCGTGATCCTGCACCCTGTGTGTATATGGGGTGGGTGGAACTGCACCTTGTGTGTACAAGGGCTGGGATGGGTGACCCTGCACCCTGTGTGTACAAGGGATGGGATGCGTGATCCTGCACCCTGTGTGTATATGGGGTGGGTGGAACTGCACCTTGTGTGTACAAGGGCTGGGATGGGTGACCCTGCACCCTGTGTGTACAAGGGATGGGATGCGTGATCCTGCACCCTGTGTGTATATGGGGTGGGTGGCCCTGCACCTTGTGTGTACAAGGGAGGGGATGGGCGACCCTGCACCCTGTGTTTACAAGGGATGTCATGGGTGACCCTGCACCTTGTGTGTACAAGGGAGGGCATGGGCGACCCTGCACCCTGTGTGTACAAGGAATGGGATGGGTGACCCCGCACCCTGTGTGTACAAGGGATGGGATGGGTGACCCTGCACCCTGTGCGCCCAAGGCATGGGATGGGTGACCCTGCACCCTGTGTGTACAAGGGATGGGATGGGCGACCCTGCACCCTGTGTGTACATGGGATGGGATGAATGACCCTGCACCCTGTGTGTACAAGGCATGGGATGGGTCACCCTGCACCCTGTGTGTACATGGGATGGGTGACCCCGCACCCTGTGTGTACATGGAGTTGATGACCTTGCACCCTGTGTGTACAAGGGATGGGATGGGCGACCCTGCACCCTGTATGTACAAGGGATGGGTGAACCTGCACCCTGTGTGTACAAGGCATGGGATGGGTGCCCCTGCACTCTGTGTGTACATGGAGTTGGTGACCTTGCACCCTGTGTGTACAAGGGATGGGATGAATGACCCTGCACCCTGTGTGTAAAAGGGATGGGATGGGTCACCCTGCACCCTGTGTGTACATGGGAAGGGTGACCCCGCACCCTGTGTGTACATGAAGTTGGTGACCTTGCACCCTGTGTGTACAAGGGATCGGATGAATGACCCTGCACCCTGTGTGTACAAGGCATGGGATGGGTGACCCTGCACCCTGTGTGCTAGGCATGGGATGGGATGGGTGACCCTGCACCCTGTGTGCTAGGCATGGGATGGGATGGGTGACCCTGCACCCTGTGTGTATAAGGGATGGGATGGCTGACCCTGCACCCTGTGCGTACAAGGGATGGGATGGCTGACCCTGCACCCTGTGGGTACAAGGGATGGGATGGATGACCCTGCACCTCTCAGAGAGCACAGAATATGGAGCAGCTGCTGCCCAAGTGATAACCGGGCCCAGGTGCCACTGCACCTGCTGCCCCGTGATAGCCAGCCCCGGTGTCACTGCAGCTGCTGCCCTATGATAGCCAGGCCCCAGTGTCACTGCAGCTGCTGCCCCGTTTTAACTTCTCTCTGGTGTCTTTTAAACTGCTGTCTCCTGATAAATGGGCCTCGGTGTCACTGCACCTGCTGCACCAGTGATAGCCGGACCTCAGTGTCACTGCAGCTGCTTCCTTATGATAGCTGGGCCCCAGTCTCACTGCAGGTGCTTCCCCCATGATAGCCGGGCCCTGGTGTCACTGCAGCTGCTGCCTAGTGATAGCCGGGCCCCAGTGTCACTGCAGGTGCGGCCCTATGATAGCTGGGCCCCAGTGTCACTGCAGGTGCGGCCCTATGATCAGGGCCGGCTTTAGAGCTGATGGCGCCCTGTGCGACAATCACTTTGGCGCCCCACATCCCATGACCACCTCTTCGGATTCTCTCCCTACCACCTGCAAAAGTGCCCCTTATCTCTCCCATCATAAGATATTGCTAAACACAGCGCCCCCCTGAGGTCACAGCGCCCCCTCCACATGTCAGCGCCCAGTGCGACCGCACCAGTCGCACTGCCCTAGAGCTGGCCCTGCCTATGATAGCCGGGCCACAGTCTCACTGCAGCTGCTGTCCAGTGATAGCCGGGCCCCAATGTCACTGCAGCTGCTGTCCAGTGATAGCCGGGCCCCAATGTCACTGCAGCTGCTGTCCAGTGATAGCCGGGCCCGGTGTCACTGCAGCTGCTGCCCCCATGATAGCCGGGCCCCAGTGTCACTGCAGCTGCTGCCCCGTTTTAGATTCTCTCTGGTGTCTTTTAAACTGCTGTCTCCTGATAAATGGGCCCCGGTGTCACTGCAGCTGCTGGCCCAGGGATAGCTGGGCCCCAGTGTCACTGCACCTGCTGCCCCATGATAGCCGGGCCCCGGTGTCACTGCTGCCCTATAATAGCCGGGCCCTGGTGTCACTGCAGCTGCTGCCCTATGATAGCCGGGCCCGGTGTCACTGCTGCTGCTGCCCCAGTGATAGCCGGGCCCCAGTGTCACTGCTGCTGCTGCCCCATGATATCCGGGCCCCAGTGTCACTGCAGGTGCTGCCCCATTATAGCCGGGCCCCAGTGTCACTGCAGGTGCTGCCCCATGATAGCCGGGCCCTGGTGTCACTGCAGCTGCTGCCCTATGATAGCCGGGCCCGGTGTCACTGCTGCTGCTGCCCTATGATAGCCGGGCCCCAGTGTCACTGCTGCTGCTGCCCCATGATATCCGGGCCCCAGTGTCACTGCAGGTGCTGCCCCATTATAGCCGGGCCCCAGTGTCACTGCAGGTGCTGCCCCTTGATAGCCGGGCCCGGTGTCACTGATGCTGCTGCCCTATGATAGCCGGGCCCGGTGTCACTGCAGGTGCTGCCCTATGATAGCCGGGCCCTGGTGTCACTGCAGGTGCTACCCTATGATAGCCGGGCCCCGGTGTCACTGCAGCTGCTGTCCAGTGATAGCCGGGCCCCAATGTCACTGCAGCTGCTGCCCCCTTGATAGCCGGGCCCCAGTGTCACTGCAGCTGCTGCCCTATGATAGCCGGGCCCCAGTGTCACTGCACCTGCTGCCCCATGATAGCCGGGCCCCGGTGTCACTGCTGCCCTATGATAGCCGGGCCCTGGTGTCACTGCAGCTGCGGCCCCATGATAGCCGGGCCCTGGTGTCACTGCAGCTGCTGCCCTATGATAGCTGGGCCCCAGTGTCACTGCAGGTGCTGCCCTATGATAGCCGGGCCCTGGTGTCACTGCAGGTGCTGTCCCCGTTATAGCCGGGCCCCAGTGTCACTGCAGCTGCTGCCCCTGTAATAGTTGGGCCCCGGTGTCACTTTTGCTCCTGCCCCCATGATAGCCGGGCCTCGGTGTCACCGCAGCTGCTGCTTCAGTGATAGCCTGAACTGGTGTCACTGCACCTGCTGACCCATGATAGCCGGGCCCTGGTGTCACTGCAGCTGCTGCCACGTTATAGCCGGGCCCCAGTGTCACTGCAGGTGCTGCCCTATGATAGCCGGGCCCCGGTGTCACTGCAGCTGCGGCCCTATGATAGCTGGGCCCTGGTGTCACTGCAGCTGCGGCCCCATGATAGCTGGGCCCCAGTGTCACTGCAGCTGCGGCCCTATGATAGCTGGGCCCTGGTGTCACTGCAGCTGCGGCCCCATGATAGCTGGGCCCCAGTGTCACTGCAGCTGCTGCCCTACGATAGCCGGGCCCCGGCGTCACTGCAGCTGCGGCCCCATGATAGCTGGGCCCTGGTGTCACTGCAGCTGCTGCCCCGTGATAGCCAGGGCCCGGTGTCACTGCAGCTGCTGCCCCGTGATAGCCGGGCCCTGGTGTCACTGCAGCTGCTGCCCTACGATAGCCGGGCCCCGGCGTCACTGCAGCTGCGGCCCCATGATAGCTGGGCCCTGGTGTCACTGCAGCTGCTGCCCCGTGATAGCCTGGGCCCGGTGTCACTGCAGCTGCTGCCCCGTGATAGCCGGGCCCCAGTGTCATTGAAGTTGCTGCTCCGTGATAGCTGGGCCCGGTGTCACTGCAGCTGCTGTCCCAGTGATAGCTGGGCCCAGTGTCACTGCAGCTGCTGCCCCCATTATAGCCGGGCCCCAGTGTCACTGCACCTGCTGCCCCAGTGTTAGCTGGGCCCTGGTGTCACTGCAGCTGCTGCCCCATGATAGCCGGGCCCTGGTGTCACTGCAGCTGCTGCCTCAGTGATAGCTGGGCCCCGGTGTCACTGCAGCTGCTGCCCCCATTAAAGCCAGGCCCCAGTGTCACTGCACCTGCTGCCCCAGTGATAGCCGGGCCCCAGTGTCACTGCACCTGCTGCCCCAGTGTTAGCTGGGCCCTGGTGTCACTGCAGCTGCTGCCTCGGTGATAGCCGGGCCCCGGTGTCACTGCAGCTGCTGCCCCCATGATAGCCGGGCCCCAGTATCACTGCAGCTGCTGCCCTATGGTAGCCGGGCCCCAGTGTCTCTGCAGCTGCTGCCCCATGATAGCCAGGGCCCGGTGTCACTTGTTATGTTATGTTAGGGTTTTTTTTATTGAGCGCACATATCACCCGAAGGTCTCAAGGCGCTAGCCTGTTTCAGGGAACGGTGGAAAGGAGAGAGAAAAGAGAAAGGATGGACAAAGGGAGAGTCTCAGAGCCCTACAGAACTTTCTGTGATCGGTCTCAGTACGTAAATATTGAGGGAGTGAGTTCCAAAGGGTAGGGGCAAGGTATGAAAAGGATCTTCCGCCATTCCTGGTGGTACGGATCTTGGGTGAAATGAGAAGATGTTTGTTAGCTGATCGGAGTGTTCTAGAAGGGTTGTACCTAATCAGTTTCTTATCAAGATAGAGGGGGCCAAGTCCATAAAGGGTTTTGTGGACCAGACAGTTGATTTTGAATGTTATGCGCTTTCTGATTGGGAGCCAGTGAAGAGTTCTCAGATTGAGTGTCGAGGGGGATCGAGGTGGTAAATTTAATACCAATCTGGCTGCCGTGTTTTGAAGGACATGGAGCTTTGTTAGATGTTCTTCGTTGATGGAAGCCATAAGTGCATTACCGTAGTCTAGCCGGCTGATGATTAATCCTTGCATGAGCGGCATTCATGATGTCAGTGGAACCCATTTAAAGATCTTAAGGAGGCTGCGCATTAGTCCGTAGCAGATGCTGGCCACATGATTGACATGATTGGACATGGAAAGATGAGTGTCGATCAGCACTCCTAGGTTACGAACGGCCGACTTAGGTGAAGGACAAGAGCCCAAATTTGTGGGCCACCAATGACTTGACCATTGGGTTGATGCTTTGCCGAAGAGAATAATTTCAGTTTTGCTAGCATTCAGTTGTAAGTGGTTATTTTGCATCCAAGTATGAATATCGGACATGCACTGTCTGAATTGAAGTTTGGTGTCAACAAGATCCGGTCCTAGCGTGATTAGCAGCTGAGTATCGTCAGCGTACGATACTGTTTCAAAGCTGTGAGATTTAATCACGCTGGCCAAGGGTGCCACATACAAATTGAAGAGAGTGGGGCTCAGAATAGAGCCCTGAGGGACACCCTTGTCAATGAGTTGGCTGCTGGATACTGTTGTATTCCTCTTAGGGTGTCCATAAACGGGCTTTCCAGTATCATGTCCTTATATAGGCACAATTCGCCCTGCCCTTATATAGGCATAAATTCCCAGGCCTTATTTAGGCATTAAACCATGCGCTCCAAATACAGGCATGGTCTCCGACATCCATCCACCCTAACGTCACAATGAGTTCATGAAGAACAGACCTTTAGGCTGCGGGAGTTTCCCTAGTCCAGGACTATTGATTTCTTCAAGGTCTCATATATTATGTATGAACCGTTATTCCTTAGGGGTTCATTCATGACGTCTTTCGCTGTCCGACTCACGTCAATACTAAACATTCCTAGGTACTCTCAGGTATAAATATACCTTCCCTAGCCCTTGTAAACTAGAGGAGACCTCGACTTCAGAGGAGCCCGTTTCCCGGCCTGACGCACTGAGAAGACGCTGTCATCCCTGCACGCAGAGAGTCCAGCTTCCAGTGATCTGACTTCCCTTGCGGGGTGTTGGAGTTCGAGTCTGGCAAAGAGATTCCAACCTCTCTCATTCTTCAGGTATGGAGCTGATTAGAAGCTAGAGGGACTCTTGGCATACTAGGCATACTAGGCTTAACATACTCTTAGTATACCATAGTGAGGAATACTTCACCTACTTCATACCTCTCCCTACACCTAAGTTAGGTTAGGCACATTGGGGTAGAACTAGCTTAGCAACGCATCGTATGAGTACTCGCTTTTTTAGTCTGTGTTATTTATGTAACAGCTTATGTACTAAAAGATAATGCTATTGCAGTATTATTTATTTCTACTGCTCACACTGTACATTATTTATCTCGCATACTGTCTTGTGATCATAACAGCACATTTTACTTACACCAGAAACAAGACTGTTCAATAAATCTTTTATTGAAAACGCCCGTCTATTCCTTTCTGTATAACTTGGATAAAACTAAGCATGCACGACTGAGCTGAGTGAAATAGTTATCTATTGTTTCCACGACTCTGGGACACATTCTGATTCTAAAGGGAAACACAGTGGTCATGTTTTGCGGCTGCCAGAAACTACTCCCTTCTTGTTGTCAAGGAGTTTCTAGTGGCCTCTGAGCTAGCTGGCACAAGTAATTAAGTTTAATATACTCGATAGGGACATACTGACCTTAGTCCTATGTCAAACCTATAGGATATATTATTCCAATGCGCAGAGCCTATTAGGGAAATAGGAGCTACACTACATGGCGCCCAACGTTTGGTAAGGCGGTAATTCAACGTTAGATACTGAGTAACTCAGCCGTGCCTTTTTCTCTCAAGACCCCTACCCATATACTTCAAAAGACGTCTGGAGTGGGCAGGGTTTAGTATCCGCCACGGCTACATAGGGCAGTACCCTATATATTAGCTGTTTGGTATGCTCAACGTTGAAGGATACAGTGTTCCAAAATATTGTGCACCTTATCTTTGTTTCCTTGAAACTTGTTCTACATTTTTCAAAAAACAAAATGAATGAAGACGCCAGAAACGGTGTAGCTGCGGCTGATCCAGCCCAAGCAGTAGTTTTTAACATTACAGGTTTAAATGAAACCGAGGAGGGTGTTATAGACATCGCTCCAAACTTAAGAAGAGCCATCACTATAAAACTTATAAAACATGGACTACCACCAAGAGGCGGTAGAGCAGTTTTCGTGATAGAGGCACATGAATCCTTTCAGACAGAGGTATTCTATTCATGGGTAATATTTCCTGAATCCAATCCAATAACACACATGTTTCACTTCTACAAAGAAGATGAACCACCAGAGGAATACATTCCTTTCGAGGATATAGAAATTCCATTAACATACCAGGAGCATCAGCTCTGGTTTAAAGGCGCCCTAAAACATCACAGAAACATTACCAGGCTCGGTCCACTAGGTAGACCAGGAGCAACATGGCCGATTCTAGCCGGCTACACACCTCATCCTGACATTGAAGAGATGTCAGACGAGGACTTACTTACTCAACTCACAGAGTTAATAAAAATCTACAGACAATTGGTCCAATATGTCATGCGGACTTTTACAGTCCGACCACCATTGACACTTCCAAATCCAACTCCCCAACAGGGGAATACACTAAAAATTACACCACAGACTCTATACGCAGTCATGGGTAAAATGCCCACAAAACATGAGCAAATTCCATTCTGGATAGCTCGAAAAATTACTCAAATCGAAGCAGTATTTCCAAATACTAGCCCGTATGAGAAACACAGAATACTGACAATCAGTTTACCAATGGGGATCACACCACAACTGGAAGACTGTACCACTTGTGGCTCAGACTTTGCTGCCATCTATACTAAAACACATGGCATTCCGTCAATTGCGGTAATACCTGATGTCCTGAAACAAATTCAAAACGAATACGGGGCAGAGCCTGCTCTAAATTTAGGTATGAAATTACTGAAAAATTTCGACCAGGTCTCAACAATAATATTATCAAATATTAAAGGGGAGGCAGCAGCAGTGGCGATCCGCCACAAATTAAGGGAATTTGATGTTACAGAACATCAAACAGAGCTACCCAGAATAATAGAACAATCTTATGCAGAATTAGGCAGAGATAGTTTGGGTGGAAGACCATTGAAGCCAAAGCTATCTGAAAGTCCTGAGAAGGAGTCAATTAAACAAACTCCTACATCTTCTAAAAAGAAGTGGGATACTACTAAACAAAAATCAAACGAGAAACGTTCTCAATCCCGAGGTAGGTCTCCTCAAAAGGAGTCCTCTGAAAGGAGGTATAACCTCAGGAATAGGGATAATTTGAGAAAACCTGATAGGTATCAAGATACTGATACACGTTCCTCTCGTCCCTTTCAGATCTCATCACAGACTTCGGAAAGAAGAGGACGGACGGAACACAGAGAAGAACGCGTGAAATCGAAAGACGACAAACACGCTCCAAAAACTAAAGTAAAACCTCAATTCTCCAAAAGAAAGTAGCAGGTCTGAAAATCAGACATGCCGAGAATACTGAGAACACAACTCAAGAACGGAGAATGGGCTCAGACCATGCTGGACAGTGCAGCAGAAGTCACAATAGTTCGCCAGAACCTGAGGGAACTTCTGGAGATAGTGGACTTGAATGAGTACATCACAGTTGAGACTGTAGACACCAGGGTTAGTACTTCACAAAAGTTATATGAAATAACACTCCGGATGGAGGGAGACAAACCTAGACAGGTGAAAGCACTTTTTTGGGAAAGACTATCAAAGGGCTATGACATACTTCTAGCAGAAAGGGACTGGCCACCACAATTTGTCAGGGAGTGCCCACACGGCGAGGACATTATTATGCCTGCCTTCTCCAACCATATTCCAATTCACCTAAAATATACATATGCCAGGAAATGGGCAGTAGCCCAGGCCCCAGCATTATATAAAAATCATGTAGGATGGGATGAGGACTCACCTCACCATAAAATACATCTGAAACATGAACAACTGCAGTACCCAATAAAGCAAGAAGCTGAAAAACAGGTCAGGGAGATCTTAGATCAACTTGAATATCAAGGGGTGATTGAAACATGCACCTCCTCAATGAACAATCCTTTGTTTCCTGTCTCCAAACCAGACAATACATATCGTCTAGTTTTGGACTACAGACACCAAAACACTTGTTCTAAAACGTTTGCAGTGCAAAATGCACATAGCACAGCATTAATGAATAACATTGTGCGTAAAAATACAAAACAACATTAGACATCTCAAATGGTTTCTTTTGTCAAAACATAGCACCTGAAAGCAGGTACTTAACAGCATTCTCCATAATGGGGACCCAGCGTCACTTTTGTCGAAGCTCCCACAAGGGTTCAAGAATAGCCCAGGTTTATTCTCAGCGAGGGTAACGGAGTTACTACAAATTTATGACAATGAGGCATTGTCCTATGTCGATGACATTTATCTGACAGACGATGACCTGGAAAAACACTTGAACAGGGTGAGCACCATTATACTGGGTTTCGCCTCTGAGGGCTACAAGTTCAACTTTAAAAAGTCCAGAATTGCCCATCTCAATGTCCTATTTCTAGGATATGAGCTTTCAAGTGAAGGCAAGAGCTTGGCAGCTAACTTTCTAGAAAACTGTGCGCTGCTCTAACCTCCAAAAACGCTAAAATCTTACAATCCATCCTGGGTTTCCTAAATTTTGGAAGAACATACATTCAAAATTACGCACAAAGGGTTAAACCTCTCTACGCATTAATCAAACCTGATTTTTCGATCAGAAACTGGACACAGGAACACACAGAAATCTTGCGTTCACTCCAGGCTAACATGTTAGCAACAAATCACTTACAAACACGCGTAAGTCAACGCAATTTGGTGATCCGAATAATTTCGGGTCAATGTGGATTCACCTACTTAACCTTCAATGAGGGTGAGAAAATACCAATAGCATACAAATCTCATTTTTACACACAAGCGGAAATGCGCTTCAGTTCAACTGAAAAAATTCTAACAGCAGTTCAAACCGCTGTAGCAAAAGAAAGAGCCTTAGCCCAAGGGAAACGCATTATTGTCGTAACCCCGGTACCAGCTTTAGAAGCGGTCACAAAAGCAAGCATTCCAAATGCTAAAGCATTACATCCAAGATGGATACAATGGGTTAATTCTCTTGCTGCAACAGATGTTGAATATGTTTTTGATCCAGATTTAAAAACACAAGCATTCCTGCAATACGAACATGAATGTCCTCTGCCTACTGAAATTCTGCCTCTCGATCAGTACGAATTTATAATTTACACTGACGGATCCGCACAACCCGCAATAGGGAGTAAGCAAGCTTACAGTGCTGCGTGTGAATCGTTAAAGGTCGCATGCGAAATGGCATCTTCAGACCTATGGTCACAAAAACTCAATCTCAAGGAGATTGTACAACTCAGCAAGCTGAACTACAAGCATTCAAACTGGCACTTGAAAGTACAGATCGAGAATTCCCCACACTAATAGTGTGCGATTCCTTTTACTGTGTTCAGTCGTATAATGACTATATACAAAACTGGCTTGAAAATGGTTTCAAAGATGCGAAAGGTGGCACAATAAAGCACAAAATGCTTTGGGAACAAGTAGTTCAGTTGAAAAACGAACTACCAAAGGCTCACGTGATCCACACACTGAGTCATCAACGTGATGGCGTTCACGTTGCAGGGAATTCATTGGCTGACGAAGCCGCAAAGGGGGCTGTGCAGACGGCTTCCGTAGCTGTGATCACTCGTTCCAAAACGAAAATAGACGGTGAGATAATGTTGGCTGTCAATGCTTCAAGCAAAGGCAGCAGTGCAGCGTTACCAAAAAAGTTTCCACTCAAGTACTCTTATGTAATTGATGCGAACAACGTTCCTTTTGCTCGAATCCCTGGAGTGGGGGATAGGGTAATTCCAAACATGGAACGTAGAGCACCCTTGATTTATGAAACACATTTGGGGGAGGGTCTGTCACATCAAGGGATCTCTAAAACAATTTTGACGTTAAAAGAGACGTACTGGTGGCCTGGAATGAATTCAGAAATTCACATATTCATCAACAACTGCTTAGACTGTAAATTACAGCGAGAGAGCCACCAGACACCATGCTGCGAATGCGGTAACCCAGTGCAGACACCATTGTTAGACAGCATTAGACTATCTACGCGCCTGCGTCATACTGGACAAAGGCATTCCCACAAATACTGAATTTAGGTTCCTATTGTTATGGCCTCAGCGCTCAGCTGACGCTCGAACTGTTATAAAAGATTTGCGAGTCTTTATCGGCATATACGCAATAGGCACGATACATTCTGACCAGGGTCCTGCGTTTAGCTCTAGGGCTTACAAAGAAGACATGGCCAGTCTGGGCGTTGCATTGCGGTACTCCTCTCCATTCCATCCTGAGGGAAATTCGGTTGTGGAAAGGAAAAACCGAGACATAAAGCAGTCTATAACAGCTAGAGTATTAGGTTCGGGTGACGGGTGGGCCAAACACCTTAGTGGGGTACAACGCTCTTTAAATAATCTGCCAAGAAGTTCTCTAGGGGGGGTTCACTCCATATGAGGTCCTATTTGGGACAAGAATGTGGGTACCAGACCTTGAACACGTAGGCACAGTGGTGGAAAATAAACCCTTTGATATCAAAGATCGCTTGGCTGTTTTACAGGACTTAAACAAGTTAAGAACGAAACAAAGCAACGTACTCCTACAGCCAACCACCACTGGGGAAAAATCGGCGGTCCCAGTAAGGCCTGTCTGGATTCCAAAAGTTGGGGATCTAGTCAGAGAAAAGATTGCGGACAAGAAGGAATTTGGACCTTCTTACAGACAACCAGTACCTGTCCTAGCAGTTCAAGGAACAAGAACAGTACTTCTGCCGCCCCTTGCTGGAAGAAAGGAGAAAAGATTTGTGTCCATCGACCTGATCAAACCACAGTATGTGGCCAATACTAAATAGTAGGCCTCGTGGACTCCGACCTAGTAGCAGACACACTCCTCTCGCTACTATCCAAGAGGTTCAGACTGAAAGACTGATAACCATCGAGAATTCAGCAGTAACAGATGAAGGACTAAGCAACAACGCTATGGAACTCATCCCTCTTGAACACCAAATAACAGTTCGTCCAAATACACCTGTCTACACCAACGTACCAAGTGATGAACTGGTTCCAGTGATTTCTACAAATCCTTATGCAATTCCAACAAATGACAGAACTGCTTCTGGCTATTTCATTAACTTTGATACGTTCTCAGAAGATCCAAGTGAACCTGAAACGACGCCAGCATCATTGAGATTCAAGCAGCAAGTACAAGACTTTCTTCACTTTCTGAAAAAGACTTATTTGGTTTCTCCATGGATTGAACTCTGGATTACATCTGGACTTTTTGTTTTCCTGCTCTGGCTAGCTTTGGTTACAACTGTGAGCGTGCTTATAAGTGGCAGATACATCCATGTGAACTCTGAAGGAAAAGACGTGAACGTACTTTTGAAACCTCATAAATCTTCCCATCGTGAAGCAAGAGACTTGTCATCAGTGAACATCACAGCTGTTCCTATACAGGATGGTATAGTGTGGGACAAAACAGATTTTGATATATTCGGTTCGACGGAACAATTGAACATTCCACATTTGTTTAAAATTTCACTAAGTGATCTACTCTCTTCCAGTACCTATTCTGATGATTGGGACTTGGAGACTGTAAATGACATTATGTTTGACCTAGAAAAATCTGCTGCATTTTCTAAAAATGAATATTTAGAGGGTTCATCAGACTATGAACAACTGTATTGTTATAACCACTATGGTCATCATTATTTGCATAAATCTGCACATCCAAGAAATGTGTTTATGTTTAACCAATGGGAACATTGTCCTACACCACCTAAAGGTAGTTCAAAAACATTTGCTAGTAAATTTTCATATTTTTCAGGTTATAATACATCTGATCCAGAAATGTTTTACTATAAAAATGTAAACAAGACAGGACTGAAAATTATGTTAACAAATACAAAACAGATTTACTCTGCATTATTTAATGCCCAACTGTCTAGACAGGGTTTCGACTTTAGGAAAGACACAATAGACACCAAAACAGTCTGGGGTACTAAAGAATGGCAAGTGCAGGGGATAGAAGCTTTATTTAGAGCCTGTATCATCCCTGAACAAATAATGTTTTTGAATGAAACCATCCAACAAACATCTTGTCTTGGACTAGCCAAGATAAAAGAGATGAACACACCTTCTGTGCCAACACCTGCCAGAAATAACGAAACACAGGCAGTGGTGACAGTTGACAATATACTACAACTCAACAGATCTAATCCTGATTGGAAAAAATGGTTGATCTGGCCAACAGACACGAATAACTGTCAGGAAAGATTCCTGAATAAAACTCAGGGCTTTACTATTAATAGGCCAGACCCAAGATACGTCCAAAGACAACATCCGGGGGTAGTAACAACATACAGTGTAGGAAAATTATGCCTCGATTGGCTGCATAAGTCTACACTACAGGATGTGAAACAACACTTAACCTTACTTAAAAAGGACGCAGGCCTTAGGGAATTCTTGCTTGGACCAAGAAAACCGCGTCAAAAACGTTTCATATATGCCGGCATTTATGCTGCTTATAATGAAGCTTGGAAGGTATCACAGATAGAGGCTGCAGAACGAATACGTGAACTAGATCGTATTAATTTAGAGAAAACACTCTCTGTGGTCGACAATGGGTTAACAACTTTGTCCTCCAGAATATATTCATTGGATGGCATTGTATCCTCTGCTATCGACATACTAGAACAAGATTTGGCGATGTTACAACAAGGCCAATCTCAATTACGTTCTATTATGTTATTAAGCTGGACGCTGAAATCTTTGCGAGCGGGCTATGTGCCTTGGCGTTTCATCAACACATCGGCTCTGTTTGCAGAATACAATCTAACTGATAAACAGATCGAACTGGCACAAAGAGGAGCAAAGTATACAGTGCTGAGCATTGAAAAACTGGAAAAGTTACCATTCACAGTGGCAGAAAAACCAGCTACAGAATGGCTTATTCATGGCAAAATCACACTACCTGTGACTACTTTTCAGTTTCAGTATTGCCTCAGACAAATGCAAGCAGGCAAGTATGAAAGGTTGGGTAAGGAATACATTAAGACATCTTGGGATTTACCGTATACATATAGATGTTGGAGTGGGGATCGTGAAGTGTTTTTGAGCGGTACACACTGTAAACGTGAACTGAGCGGTTCGCTTATATGTCAGGACATTTCCTTACACGGGGCTTGTAATGGTTCTGTGGCTAATTTGTCTTGCCATCAGCAGGGTACACCAGCTGCTGTGATTAATCCAACGTTTGGACAACTTTCTAATGGGAGTTACCTCATGTTGAATGATCAGAGTTGCTGCGGCATGCTGCCAGGCATCCCATATCTAGTAACGGTCAACTCCAGGGTCACTTGCTGTATGCAAGTATTGTTTGCCCCAATAGACACAGTCAGGGAGTCGCCTCTATGGCCTTCGCTGAACGTCTCTTTTATAAGATTTGATACTTTGAGCAGAATGAAAGCCATGCTTTTACAGCAAACAGTGCCTTTGACCTCGGCCAAAGAAACCTATGATCTACAAATAGCAAGGACTTCGGCTAAGATACAGACTTTAATACGTACAAACTGCCCTATACATTTCGTGGAAATGATAGGACGAATCTTCAATATGTCTGATACAACAGGAATTGTACATGTATTTAAGAGCATCTGCTCCGGTCTGTTAGCACCTTTCCAGGCAATACTCGGAATCATCCCGAACTTTGCACATTCGGTGTTTGGTGGCATACCATTAATTCTAGCACTTGTTGCCGGAATTCTATTTCTCTTCCTGCTATTGCGCTATGGCCAGCCTATTCGCAGACATCACTCCGAGCGAAATGGAGAAAGCTCTCCTTGAACGAAAGTGCCGTGAGCGAATAGTACAGCTATTGGGCATGACTCGTCTACGGGACCTTAATACCACGTGGTTCCTGTCCTTCAGACCAATCTGGCAAGATTGCATCTTACCTGTTCTACGATGCCTGCTATGCGGTGTAGAATGCGTGTTGGACACCTGTCTAACATTTCCATCAGCGACGCCAACGGATATCGATACTCTGCTGGACCAGATAACGGCCCATGCTATGTGTTGTCCCCAGAGGCTTCCTATCCTGATGTCAGCATTCATTGAGATCTCACAGACGCTTCCGGCTGCTGCTGAGGTACGAGAAAGATCTACAGGCACACAGGTAACAACGGACGCGAACTTTGCTGCGGCACCCTATGCTGGAAGCGAAGCTTCACATCTCTGTGCAATTAATCTGCTACACGAGGTGTTCCAACTGACACCAACTACAGTGGACGATGTTTTGTCTATAGAAGTAGATGATCTCATGTTTACACCAGACCCGTAAACTGACTCTGATTCAGCAGTCAGTGTTCCAGAGATGCAGTAACAATTTGGCCTTCATTTTTCAAACCAACTTGGAACTCTACCAAAATTGAACTTTTTCCCATTTTTCGAAGCGAAAATGGCACTTCAATCTGCTTAAAGTAGAACTAGCCTTATAGTACAGACTTGGCGGTACTTCCACAGACACTTAGTCATCTTGTGTGTCTCACACAGTTCATTAATTTTCATGACATGAAATGACTTTGATTTTTTGAACAACTTATCGATCATTTCTTTGTCACATGTAAATATTACTGCTTCTTTCATTCCAATTGCATTTATTTTCAAACTTTATGCCTGAAATGAAAAGCATTTGCTTCAAATGTACAGTACCTTTTGCATTTTTTTCTATGTTTTTTAAATGCTTTTAGGAAAAAAAAATGTTTAAATATGCGATGCTCCATTTTATGTTTAGCATTTTAAATGTTTAGCATTTTAGTATTATCGTATACACGAAAGTGGAGTGGGTGTTGTATTCCTCTTAGGGTGTCCATAAACGGGCTTTCCAGTATCATGTCCTTATATAGGCACAATTCGCCCTGTCCTTATATAGGCACAATTCGCCCTGCCCTTATATAGGCATAAATTCCCAGGCCTTATTTAGGCATTAAACCATGCGCTCCAAATACAGGCATGGTCTCCGACATCCGTCCACCCTAACGTCACAATGAGTACATGAAGAACAGACCCTTAGGCTGCGGGAGTTTCCCTAGTCCAGGACTATTGATTTCTTCAAGGTCTCATATATTATGTATGAACCGTTATTCCTTAGGGGTTCATTCATGACGTCTTTCGCTGTCCGACTCACGTCAATACTAAACATTCCTAGGTACTCTCAGGTATAAATATACTTTCCCTAGCCCTTGTAAACTAGAGGAAACCTCGACATCAGAGGAGCCCGTTTCCCGGCCTGACGCACTGAGAAGACGCTGTCATCCCTGCACGCAGAGAGTCCAGCTTCCAGTGATCTGACTTCCCTTGCGGGGTGTTGGAGTTCGAGTCTGGCAAAGAGATTCCAACCTCTCTCATTCTTCAGGTATGGAGCTGATTAGAACCTAGAGTGACTCTTGGCATACTAGGCATACTAGGCTTAACATACTCTTAGTATACCATAGTAAGGAATACTTCACCTACTTCATACCTCTCCCTACACCTAGGTTTGGTTAGGCACATTGGGGTAGAACTAGCTTAGAACCGCATCGTATGAGTACTCGCATTTTTAGTCTGTGTTATTTATGTAAATGCATATGTACTAAAAGATAATGCTAACGCAGTATTATTTATTTCTACTGCTCACACTGTACATTATTTATCTTGCATACTGTCTTGTGATCGTAACAGCACATTTTACTTACACCAGAAACAAGACTGTTCAATAAATCTTTTATTGAAAACGCCCGTCTATTCCTTTCTGTGTAACTTGGAGAAAACTAAGCATGCACGACTGAGCTGAGTGAAATAGTTATCTATTGTTTCCACGACTCTGGGACACGTTCTGATTCTAAAGGGAAACATAGTGGTCATGTTTTGCGGCTGCCAGAAACTACTCCCTTCTTGTTGTCAAGGAGTTTCTAGTGGCCTCTGAGCTAGCTGGCACAAGTAATTAAGTTTAATATACTCGATAGGGACATACTGACCTTAGTCCTATGTCAAACCTGTAGGATATATTATTCCAATGCGCAGAGCCTATTA
This sequence comes from Calotriton arnoldi, assembly GCA_963921515.1. Classification (NCBI taxonomy): domain Eukaryota; kingdom Metazoa; phylum Chordata; class Amphibia; order Caudata; family Salamandridae; genus Calotriton; species Calotriton arnoldi. Next base: position 903,330 of record CAWUFW010003157.1, read on the forward strand.
GGGAAATAGGAGCTACACTACAATACGGAAGTGCCCATGTGCACTTTCAAGGTGCGGTTGGTCAGGAAGCTGCATAGCCAGTCCAGTGCGGCGCCCCCGACACCCATCTCCCGCAAGCGATTCACAAGGGTGATGTGTTAGATGGTGTCGAAAGCAGCCGACAGATCAAGGAGGACCAGAATGGCTGATCGCCTGGCATCGAGGGTGAGTCTTATATTATCTACAATTTCCAACAGAGCGGTTTCGGTGCTATGAGAGGCCCGGAATCCGGATTGAGAAGGGTCCAATAGATTGTTACTCTCTAAATAGGTGGTGAGTTGCTTGTTAATTAGTGACTCAAGAACCTTCCCAAAGAAAGGGAGGAGGGAAATGGGCCAATAGTTATTGGGTTGCTTAGGGTCCAGGGTGGGCTTCTTCAGTATGGGCTTGACCATTGCCGCCTTCCACCTTGTGGGGACGGTTGAATGCAATAAGGATAGGTTAAGAAGCTTGGTGAGGCCAGGGAGGAGGGCAGGTCCAGTTGTGAGCAAGATGTGAGGGGATATTAGGTCAGCGGGTGAGCCGGATTTAATCTTAAGGAGGGCAGTTCTGACTTCCTCTTGAGTGAATTCAGTGAATTCATTAAGGAGGGTGGGGTTCGTAAGATCGTTGTTGGCCGGCCCCTGGTGTTGTTGTTCGACGTCAGTGTGGGGGAAAAGGCTGTGGATGATGTTAATCTTGTCCACAAAAAAAGAGGCCAGGGTGTCAGCCCACTCTTGGGATGTGGGCTGTTTGGGCTGACATGAGATCGGGCAGGTGAATTCTTTTAATATTTTAAACATTTCTTTCTGGGAATTGGAGGCCTGATTAATTCTATCGCCTAAGTATGTTTTTTTGGCCATGGCTATATGGTCAAGATAGAGTCTGTGGATAGATTTATAGGCCTGCCTGTCATGGGTACTTTTGGAGTGCCTCCACTTACGTTCTGCCTTTCTAACGGCTGTCTTGTCGGATTTTAAATCGGTGGTGAACCAGGGTGACGATTTGTGGTGGCCTTTAACTTTTATTACTGGGGCTATTTTGTCTAGGGCCAAACTGATTGCTGCCTCAAAAGACTCGACAGCAGCATCAGGGTTATCTGTATCAAGTTGGGAGGGAGTGATGAAATGAGGAGAAAAAGTAGCAAGGTTGACTTTGTTCCACTGTCTGCTCAGAGTGGGTTCTTTGCGTGCATTATTGGGAACAGGGGTTGTCTGAACAGAGAATTTTAATATAGTATAATCTGACCAGAGGACTGGTATTGGGGGCTCCACCCTAATGAGGGGCGAGTTAGTGAATAAAAGCTCAAGTGTGTGGCCAGCTGAATGAGTAGGGCCAACTACCAGCTGATTGAGACCCAGGGTGTTTAGGCCCGAGATGAGGGTGTTGGTATGGGTGTCGGACAGGAGCTCGGCATGGTGGTTAAAGTCTCCCAATAGGAGAAAATTATCAGCAGCCAAAACATGCTGAGCAATGGTCTCCGTCAAATGGTTGGTGAAGTGAACTTTGTTTCCCGGAGGGCGATAAAGTAAGGCGCCTCTCCAGGATCCCTTAGTTAGAGAGTCCATTTTAAAAATGCAGAGTTCGGCCCAGTCTGAGAGGAAAGTATCCATTATGCTTAATTTGGAATCGGCTCTAAAGGCAATGGCTAGGCCACCTCCTCTCTTGTTTCTCCTCCTTTTGAGTCTGATCAGTTGGTAATCCAGGGGAAAGGGTCTCGCGATGTCGGGGAGCGAAGACTCGTGGAGCCATGTTTCTGTGATAAAGAAGACGTCAGGTTTCTCAGAATCTAACAGGGTCCAGATTTCTAAAGCGTGTTTAGAGAGAGAGCGCGCGTTACAATATATCCCTGTGAGATGGTTAGATGGGTCAGTCAGGATGTGTTTAGGGAGGTCGATGGAACAGGATTCAGGAAGGGTTCGGCGATTGTCAGGGATGTCTATTTGACCAGTCCTAGGCCATACTAACGGAGGGAAAGTCGTGGAAATGTCAGAAGGATTTGCTCTGTTGAATGTAAGGTGCTCTTGACTGGCCATGGGTAATATCAGCTTTTGGTGGAGTAAGTGAGAAAGACAAAAAGAAGCAGATAATCAGAAGGGAGGAAAGAAATGGCCAGAGTGTCCGGCGGCAGCCAGGCGGGAACGGGCGCAGACGGGCTTGCCTTTGGCGCGCCGCTGCGCGCGTCCGCTCAGTGCACTTCCTTTTAAACAGGATGGAAGTGGTCAGATGGTGAGGGCTGCAGCGTCTACAACGCTAACCCTGGAATAGGACTTCGGGTGAGAGGAGAAAAATGGTGGTGCGTGTCCCTCCGCTCAAGCGGCACCAGCCGTGGCGGAGCGGGGACTGCACAGCAGGAGAAGAGGTAAGGGCAGCGTGCAGGAGGTTAAAAAGGTTTAAAAGCAGATTGAGGTAAGACGGGCAATGAGTAGCGGCGTGCCACGTCAAACCTTGTTTCCTGGTTAAGGCCACTGCACCTGCTGACCTATGATAGCCGGGCCCCGGTGTCACTGCACCTGCTGACCTATGATAGCCGGGCCCTGGTGTCACTGCACCTGCTGACCTATGATAGCCGGGCCCGGTGTCACTGCAGCTGCTGCCCCAGTGATAGCCTGAACCGGTGTCACTGCACCTGCTGCCCTATGATAGCCGGGCCCCGGTGTCACTGCAGCTGCTGCCCCAGTGATAGCCAGGGCCCGGTGTCACTGCAGCTGCTACCCCCATGATAGCCAGGGCTGCTACCCCCATGATAGCCAGAGCCCGGTGTCACTGCAGCTGCTGCCCCCATGATAGCCAGGCCCCAGTGTCACTGCAGGTGCTGCCCTATAATAGCCGGGCCCCAGTGTCACTGCACCTGCTGCCCTATGATAGCCGGGCCCCAGTGTCACTGCACCTGCTGCCCTATGATAGCCGGGCCCCGGTGTCACTGCAGCTGCTGCCCCAGTGATAGCCTGAACCGGTGTCACTGCACCTGCTGCCCTATGTTAGCCGGGCCCCGGTGTCACTGCAGCTGCTGCCCTATGATAGCCGGGCCCCGGTGTCACTGCAGCTGCTGCCTCAGTGATAGCCTGAACCGGTGTCACTGCACCTGCTGCCCTATGATAGCCGGGCCCCGGTGTCACTGCAGCTGCTGCCCCAGTGATAGCCGGGCCCCAGTGTCACTGCAGCTGCTGCCCCCGTGATAGCCGGGCCCCAGTGTCACTGCACCTGCTGACCTATGATAGCGGGGCCCTGGTGTCACTGCACCTGCTGACCTATGATAGCCGGGCACCGGTGTCACTGCACCTGCTGACCTATGATAGCCGGGCCCCGGTGTCACTGCACCTGCTGACCTATGATAGCCGGGCTCTGGTGTCACTGCACCTGCTGACCTATGATAGCCGGGCACCGGTGTCACTGCCCCTGCTGACCTATGATAGCCGGGCCCCGGTGTTACTGCACCTGCTGCCCCAGTGATAGCCAGGCCCCAGTGTCACTGCAGCTGCTGCCCCCATGATAGGGCCAAGCTGACACTGAGACTAGTTTTAGAAAAGCTCTGAAGACATGGCTTTTCAGCAATTAATCAGGCCTGACCTCTGAGCCTAAACTTTGTGCACGCGTTGCTTGCTGCTTAGCGCCGGGACACCTCTATTTGAGGTAGCTGTTCGCGCTTTATAAGTTTCAGTATTATTATTATTATTATAGCCGGGCCCCAGTGTCACTGCACCTGCTGACCTATGATAGCCGGGCCCTGGTGTCACTGCACCTGCTGACCTATGATAGCCGGGCCCCGGTGTCACTGCAGCTGCTGCCCCAGTGATAGCCTGAACCGGTGTCACTGCACCTGCTGACCTATGATAGCCGGGCCCCGGTGTCACTGCACCTGCTGACCTATGATAGCCGGGCCCCGGTATCACTGCACCTGCTGACCTATGATAGCCGGGCCCCGGTGTCACTGCACCTGCTGGCCTATGATAGCCGGGCCCTGGTGTCACTGCACCTTCTGACCTATGATAGCCGGGCCCCGGTGTCACTGCAGCTGCTGCCCCAGTGATAGCCTGAACCGGTGTCACTGCACCTGCTGACCTATGATAGCCGGGCCCCGGTGTCACTGCACCTGCTGACCGATGATAGCCGGGCCCCAGTGTCACTGCAGCTGCTGCCCCAATGATAGCCGGGCCCTGGTGTCACTGCAGCTGCTGCCCTATGATAGCCGGGCCCCGGTGTCACTGCAGCTGCTGCCCCAGTGATAGCTGGGCTCCGGTGTTACTGCACCTGCTGCCCCAGTGATAGCCGGGCCTCAGTGTCACTGCAGCTGCTGCACCGTGATAGCCGGGACCCAATGTCACTGAAGCTGATGCACCGTGATAGCCGGGCCCCAGTGTCACTGCAGGTGCTGCACCAGTGATAGCCTGAACCGGTGTCACTGCACCTGCTGACCTATGTTAGCCAGGCCCCGGTGTCACTGCACCTGCTGACCTATGATAGCCGTGCCCCGGTGTCACTGCACCTGCTGACCTATGATAGCCGGGCCCCGGTGTCACTGCACCTGCTGACCTATGATAGCCGGGCCCCGGTGTCACTGCACCTGCTGACCTATGATATCCAGGCCCCAGTGTCACTGCACCTGCTGACCTATGATAGCAGGGCCCCGGTGTCACTGCACCTGCTGACCTATGATAGCAGGGCCCCGGTGTCACTGCACCTGCTGACCTATGATAGCCGGGCCCCGGTGTCACTGCACCTGCTGACCTATGATAGCCGTGCCCCGGTGTCACTGCACCTGCTGACCTATGATAGCAGGGCCCCGGTGTCACTGCACCTGCTGACCTATGATAGCCGGGCCCCGGTGTCACTGCACCTGCTGACCTATGATAGCCGTGCACCGGTGTCACTGCACCTGCTGACCTATGATAGCAGGGCCCCGGTGTCACTGCACCTGCTGACCTATGATAGCCGGGCCCCAGTGTCACTGCACCTGCTGACCTATGATAGCCGGGCCCGGCGTCACTGCATCTGCTGTCCGTGATAGCCAGGGCCCGGTGTTACTGCACCTGCTGCCCCAGTGATAGCCAGGGCCCGGTGTTACTGCACCTGCTGTCCCCGTGATAGCCGGGCCCGGTGTTACTGCACCTGCTGTCCCCGTGATAGCCGGGCCCGGCGTCACTGCATCTGCTGTCCCCGTGATAGCCGGGCCAGGCGTCACTGCATCTGCTGTCCCCGTGATAGCCGGGCCCGGTGTTACTGCACCTGCTGCCCCAGTGATAGCCAGGGCCCGGTGTTACTGCACCTGCTGTCCCCGTGATAGCCGGGCCCGGTGTTACTGCACCTGCTGTCCCCGTGATAGCCGGGCCCGGTGTTACTGCACCTGCTGCCCCAGTGATAGCCGGACCCGGTGTTACTGCACCTGCTGTCCCCGTGATAGCCAGGGCCCGGTGTTACTGCACCTGCTGCCCCAGTGATAGCCAGGGCCCGGTGTTACTGCACCTGCTGTCCCCGTGATAGCCGGGCCCGGTGTTACTGCACCTGCTGTCCCCGTGATAGCCGGGCCCGGTGTTACTGCACCTGCTGCCCCAGTGATAGCCGGACCCGGTGTTACTGCACCTGCTGTCCCCGTGATAGCCAGGGCCCGGTGTTACTGCACCTGCTGCCCCAGTGATAGCCAGGGCCCGGTGTTACTGCACCTGCTGTCCCCGTGATAGCCGGGCCCGGTGTTACTGCACCTGCTGTCCCCGTGATAGCCAGGGCCCGGTGTTACTGCACCTGCTGCCCCAGCGATAGCCGGACCCGGTGTTACTGCACCTGCTGTCCCCGTGATAGCCGGGCCCGGTGTTACTGCACCTGCTGTCCCCGTGATAGCCAGGGCCCGGTGTTACTGCACCTGCTGCCCCAGCGATAGCCGGACCCGGTGTTACTGCACCTGCTGTCCCCGTGATAGCCGGGCCCGGTGTTACTGCACCTGCTGTCCCCGTGATAGCCGGGCCCTGGTGTCGATGTTGCCACTCATCACCCTGCATCTTTGAGCACGTGTTTCCTGACGCCAGTTTGCAGACTCTTGGCAGTGACAGTAAAGTCTTGCCTGCCATTCCAGCATCATTAGTGAGAGAGGACAGGTGGGAGCTGTCACCAGTGCTCGTCTGCTCAGGGCCCTACTCCGATTTCACTAGTTACCCCTTATAAGTTATTGCACTGAGTTCTGACGTCAAGTATGAATCAATAACTCCTTTAGGGGACTTGATGGTACCCCTGTGCTGGGGCTCCAGTCCTGAGTCCAGACATCCTGGCATCCCCTCTGCCTCAGGTCCTCCTTCGGGGGCTACACCGCAGGGTACCACTCCCTGGCTGGGGGAGACCACACAGGAGAGGTTCACACCAGTGAACGTAGTGTCGTGATGCTCCTGGAGTCACCCAAGGGGAGCAGTGTCTCCTCTCTTAAGGGTGGAGAGATGTGTTCCTCCCTGTGGGGTGGAGGTGGGGTGCTCCACAGCACTGTGAGGGGGTCATGCCCTTCCACACTCTCGTGGACAGGATAGAGGGTGTTCTACAGCACTCTCGAGTGGGGGCCATCCTTCCTCACTCTCACTTGATGAAGTTGGTCTGTCTCACTCCTGCAGAAGGTCACTTCTTTCAACTCTGAGCGGGTCTCCTCTTCACTTCGAAAGCAGTCTTCACTCTGAGCGGTGTCTCTTTTAAAGTCTGAGGGTGTCTCTTCTTCACTCTAAGGGGTTCTCTTCTTAACCCTGAGAGGGTCTCTTCACTCTGAGAGGGTGTCTCTTCTACACTATGAGGAGGTGTGAATTTCACTCTGAGGAGTACATCTTCTTCACTCTGAGGGGTGTCTTTTCTTCACTCGGAGTGTCTCTTTTTCACTTCGAAGTTGGGTACCCTACCGCACTCTTACCTGATGGAGTGGGGCCACCTGACTCCTAGAGAAGCTCAATCTTTTCTACTCTGAGCGAGTAACTCTTCTTCACTCTGTGGGATGTCTCTTCTTCACTCTGTGGGATGTCTCTTCTTCACTCTGTGGGATGTCTCTTCTTCACTCTGTGGGATGTCTCTTCTTCACTCTGAGGGGTGTCTCTTCTTCACTCTGAGGAGTGTCTCTTCTTCACTCTGTGGGATGTCTCTTCTTCACTCTGAGGAGTGTCTCTTCTTCACTCTTACTGGTGTCTCTCCGAAGTTAGGTACCCTTCCTCACTCTCATCTTCTATCTTTTCCACTCTTGAGGGGCATGTCTCTTCACTTTGATGGGGTGTCTTTCTTCACATTGAGGTGGAGGCATCTATCCTCAATGTCAAGTGCTCAGTGGGTCTGTCTCACTCCTGCAGAAACGCACTATTTTTGAGAGGGTATTTTCTCTTCACTCTGAGGTGTGTCTCTTCTTCACTCTGAATGGTGTCCCTCCCTGTAAGGAAATGTCTCTTTTTGTACGGTCACTCCCAAGTTTTTGGACTGACGCTGGTTTTTCAACTCTGAGAGTGCACTGAGGCCTTCTAACCTTACCTCAGTTTCTGTGCTCTTACCCATAACTCCCTAGTAAATAGTGCTCAGGGCATGTAAGTTAAGGTTCGCCCCAAGGATTGCAGCTCTGATTGTGCCACCATGGGTGGAATTCGAATGAAACAAGACTCCCTACCTACCAGTTGCAGGCTGGAAGAGCAGTTTCACTGCTAGCCCATTTTTGCCATTTAAAGCAATGGCAAAGCCAGACTGCCCGGGTATATGTGCAAGTCACCCCATTGCAGCCCTATGGATTCCTAAGGCAGGGTGCAACTTATCTTATGGGCAGAGCATGCATTTTATGTGTTTCGGTAGTAAAATCGGTAAAACTTTCATTTTTACTGTGGAAAAGCTTTGTTGCCCAATTGGTGAGTGCAGTTACACGCTGACCACTCAGCTGTGCTAACTCTGGAACTGTGTGACCAAAGTGAGTCATCCAAGGTATCAGCAACTCTTACATTAATCCCGACTTCCTTCTCAGGCCAAAATTAATATAACAAGTTGCAGTGGCAACTTTAGCAAAGTCGCCACTTTGCTGCCTCCAGGACCCTGGACCCAGACTCGTTGCACACAGGGTCCTGCAGCTGAGACAGCTTCCTGCCCTCCTGAAGAAACGTGCTTATGATGCCGAGGAAAGGATACAATAAGGGTCTGCTTTGGAAGGAGTCACCTCCCTCCTGCAGGAAGCCACATGGACGTCGGCCCAAAAGGCAAGCTTCAAGTGAGAAGCCGCCGCTGCACGACAAATGCCTAACACTCGGGAGAGGGGCTGCTCCATTGTTCAGGCAGACAGGCACTTGGGACCGGTTAGTGGAAAGCAGTTGCTAAACCAGTTTTCTAGGGGCGTGTAGCCCCCTTTATAGCCACACTTCTGGGTTGGGCTAGGGAGCTCCACTCCAGCCATATTGGGAGTGGACAGAATAATGCATCTTGGGATACCCAGATGCCACACTTTGCAGGATTTTGTCATCAGGTGGGAGGGAACATGGTGGCCCATTGGCTACCAACTGCATCCTGCCCTGAGGGCATTTTCTGAGCATAATTACGGCACCACTGGCACCCCGAACTCACATCTTGACTGGACTGGAAGAAGGATTTCCCTGCTGCACTGTGGAACCAGCAAAGAGAGACTGCACAGGCGTGAACTGCACCGGCTGAAAATGGTGGCTAGCAAAGGAGAGGAACTGTACCTGCTGTGTCCTGCTCGAGGAGAAGCAGTCTCCGGAGCCCAGCCAAAGGCAAGAGACTCCAAGAGTCAGCGAGCTGGCCTCCTGTTCATAGCGGAGGGACACAGCAGCTGAGAACAGCAGGCAAGTTGGTAGCTCACAGTCTTCAAACCACCGCCAACCGCTGCTGTGCAGCACCAGGGACCAGGACTTGATGCGCAAAGTTGCACCTGAGTTCACTGAGCCCGGGAGTGTCGTCAAGGTGCAGCCAGAGGATGAGTTCTCAACCAAAGAATGATTGGCCTATGACCGCGATGCTCAGCAACCAGTAGTCCAGTGGCGACTGGACTTCTGTCAGCACCGAAAGGACTTCGAGTGACGTCAACCCTGTCACCAGGACAGCCTCACCCCCTTCATGGACGAGGAGCAAGACCCACATTGACCGCATCCCATCCACAGCATCCTTTACGCATCTTCAGCATCCTTCATCTCTTACATCAGGACCACTTCCATAGGAAGCCCTGCAATGGATGGAAGTGCCTGGAACTGTCTGAAGACTGCTTCACCTGTAAAGGTAACTGTCTCTGAGGGCCTTGCTGGTCCCCCTGACCGGCTCCTACTGGAGTTAGTCACCTAAAGTGACTCTAAGTGACTGACTTCCTACCAGCCAAATGTTTTGTTGAAAAATGTTTCAAATCGTCAAATATGTTGAATTTGCCAATGCATGTTTGTGGTTGAGTGAAATAACCTGATTCACTATTGTAAATTCTATATTTCTGGAACCCTCCGGTGGTGTCTAAGAATACATAAAATACAGTCTATTCTTATAAATTGGTGCTGGATTTCTTTGGTGTTTTGTCGATTTCTTCTGCAATTGTTGTGGTGCTGTTGAAATGCTTTACACTTGTTCCTCTGTGCAAGCCTCGCTGCCCAGAGCCACAGCTGCTCAGACCCACAGCTGCCCAGAGCCACAGCTGCCCAGAGCCACATCTGCCCAGAGCCACAGCTGCCCAGAGCCACAGCTGCCCAGAGCCACAGCTACCCAGAGCCACAGCTACCCAGAGCCACAGCTGCCCAGAGCCACAGCTGCTCAGAGCCACAGCTACCCAGAGCCACAGCTGCCCAGAGCCACAGCTGCCCAGAGCCACAGCTGCCCAGAGCCACAGCTGCTCAGAGCCACAGCTGCTCAGAGCCACAGCTGCCCAGAGCCACAGCTGCCCAGAGCCACAGCTGCCCAGAGCCACAGCCATCCAGGGTTGAGCTGAGAGTTTGACAAGCAATGCCTACTGGTCCTAAAGGGGCTGGTAAGTGTATAACCGCACCACATGATACATCCCATTTACTCACACTTCACTCTGAAGGGTGTCTCTTCTTCACTCTGAGGGGTGTCTCGTCAGTCTGACAGCAGCATTTCTTCTTCACTCTGAGGGGTGTCTCATCTTCACTTTGAGAGTGGTGTCTCTTCCCTCTGAGAGCGGTGTTTCTTCTTTAATCTGAAGAGTGTCTCTTTTTCACTGTGAGGGGTGTCTGATCTTCACTTTGATGGGTGTCTCTTCTTCACTCTGAGGGGTGTCTCTTCTCCACTCCGAGCGAGTCTCTTCTTCATTTCGAGAGTGGTGTGTCTTCACTCTGAGAGTGGTGTTTTTTCTTCATTCTGAGGGTTGTCTCTTTTTCACTCCTTGGGGTGTCTCTTCTTCACTCTGATGGGTGTCTCTTCTTCACTCTAAAGGGTGTCTCTTCTCGACTCTGATAAGGTCTCTTCTTCACCCTGAGAGTGGTGTTTTATTCTTCTCTCTGAGAGGGTGTCTTCTTCACTCTGAATGGTGTCTCTTCTTCATTCTGAGGGTTGTCTCTTCTTCAGTCTGACAGCTGTGTTTTTTCTTCACTCTGAGGGGTGTCTCTTTCACTTTGAGAGTGATCTCTTCACTCTGAGAGCAGTGTTTCTACTTCACTCTGAAGAGTGTCTCTTTTTCACTGTGAGGGGTGCCTCTTCTTCACTTTGATGGGTGTCTCTTCTCCACTCAGAGAGGGTCTCTTCACTCTGAGGAGTATTTCTTCACTCTGAAAGCGGTGTCTCTTCTTCACTCTGAGAGTAATTTGTATTCTTCACTCTGAGAGTGGTGTCTTTTATTCATTCTGAGGGGTGTCTCTTCTTCACTCTGAAAGGGTCTCTTCTTCACTCTGAGAGTGGTGTCTCTTCTCCACTCTGAAAGGGTCTTTTCTTCACTCTGAGAGCGGTGTTTCTTCTTCACTCTGAGAGGCGTCTCTTCTTCACTCTGAGGGGTGTCTCTTCTTCACTTTGAAGGGGCCTCTTTTTCACTCTGAGAGCGGTGTCTCTTCACTCTGAGGAGTGTCTCTTCTTATCTCTGAAGGGACCTCTTCACTCTGCGAGTGGTGTCTCTTCACTCTAAGAGTGGTGTCTCTTCTTCAATCTGAAGGGTATCTCTTTTTCACTCTTAGTAGTGTTTCTTGGTCACTCTGACGGAGTCTCTCCTTTAATCTGGGAGCAGTGTGTCTTCATCACTCTGAGGGGTGTCTCTTCTTCACTCTGAGAAATGTGCTTCTTCTTCACTCTGAGGGGTGTTTCTCTTCAATAGGAGGGGGTATCGTCTTCACTCTGAGGGGGTCTCTTCTTCACTCTGACAGCACTGTCTCTTCACTCTGAGGGTTGTCTCTTCTTCACTCTGAGGGGTGTCTCTTCACTCTGAGAGCAGGGTCTCTTCGCTCTGAGGGTTGTCTCTTCTTCACTCTGAGAGGTGTCTCTTCTCTAGTCTTATGTCTGTTTCTTCTTCACTCTTAGGGGAGTCTCTCCTTAACTCTTAGAGCAGTGTCTCTTCTCCACTCTTAGTGTTATTTCTACTTCACTCTGAGGGGTGTCTCTTCTTCACTCTGAGGGGAGTGTCTTCTTCACTCTGAGGGGTGTCTCTTCATCACTCTTAGAGGTGTCTCTTCTTCACTCTGAGGGGGTGTCTTCACTCTGAGGGGTGTCTCTGCTTCACTCTGAGAGTTGAGTTTCTTCTTCACTCTGAGGGGTGTCTCTCTTCACTCAGAAGGGGTGTCTTCACTCTGTGGGAGTCTCTTCTCTCTAAGAGCTATGCTTCTTCTTTACTCTGATGGGTGTCTCTTCACTCTGAAGGGGCATTTTTTCACTCTGAGAGCAGTGTCTGTTCCTCACTCTGAGAGCGGTGTCTCTTCACTCTGAGGGGTGTCTCTTTTTCTCTCTGAAGGGGCCTCTTTTTCACTCTGAGAGTGATGACTCCTCACTCTAAAAGTGGTTTCTCCTCTTCACTCTGAAGGGTGTCTCTTTTTCACTATGAGGGGGTCTCTTCTTCAGTCTAAGCCATGTCTCTTCTTCACTCTGAGAAGATGTCTTCTTCACTCTGAGGGGTCTCTTCTTCACTTTTAGAGTGGTGTCTCTTCATCACTCTGAAGGGCTCTGAGAGCGGTGTTTCTTCTTCACTCTGAGAGCGGTGTCTCTTCACTCTGAGAGCGGTGTCTCTTCACTCTGAAGGGTGTTTTTTCTTTAACCTGAAGGGTGTTTCTTCACTCTGAGTAATGTTTCTTCTTCACTCTGGGAGGGTCTTTTCTTATCTCTGAAGGGACCTCTTCACTCTGCGAGTGGTGTCTCTTCACTCTAAGAGTGGTGTCTCTTCTTTACTCTGAGAGGGGTCTCTTCTTCACTTTGAGAGCAGTGTCTCTTCATCACCCTGAGAGGTATCTCCTTCACTCTGAGATTTGTGTTTCTTATCAACTATAAGAGGTGTCTCTCTTCACTCAGAGAGGGTGTCTTCTTCACTCAGAGTAATTTGTATTCTTCACTCTGAAAGCGGTGTCTCTACTTCACTCTGAGTGGTGTCTCTTCTTCCCTCTGAGGGGCACCTCTTCTTCTCTCTGAGGTGGTCTCTTGTTCACTCTGAGGGGTGTCTCTTCTTCATGTGAGATTGGTGTTTCTTCTTCACTCTGAGGGGCCACCTCTTTTTCTCTCTGGGGGGTCTCTTGTTCACTCTGAGAGTGGTGTGTCTTCATCACTGTGAGGGGTGTCTCTTCTTCACTCTGAGATGGTGTCTTCTTCACTATGAGGGGCTCTCTTCTTCACTCTGGGAGCTGTGCTTCTTCTTCACTCTGAGAGGGTCTCTTCTTCACTCTCAGAGCGGTGTTTCTTCTTCACTCTGAAGTGTGTCTCTTCTTCACTCTCAGAGCGGTGTTTCTTCTTCACTCTGAAAGCAGTGTCTCTTCTTCACTCTGAAAGCGGTGTCTCTTCTTCACTCTGAGAGTAATTTGTATTCTTCACTCTGAGAGCGGTGTCTCTTCTTCACTCTGAGTGGTGTCTCTTCTTCACTCTGAGGGGTGTCTCTTCTTCATGTGAGATTGGTGTTTGTTCTTCACTCTGAGGGGCCACCTCTTTTTCTCTCTGGGGGGTCTCTTGTCAACTCTGAGAGTGGTGTGTCTTCATCACTGTGAGGGGTGTCTCTTCTTCACTCTGAGATGGTGTCTTCTTCACTATGAGGGGCTCTCTTCTTCACTCTGGGAGCTGTGCTTCTTCTTCACTCTGAGAGGGTCTCTTCTTCACTCTCAGAGCGGTGTTTCTTCTTCACTCTGAAGTGTGTCTCTTCTTCACTCTCAGAGCGGTGTTTCTTCTTCACTCTGAAAGCAGTGTCTCTTCTTCACTCTGAAAGCGGTGTCTCTTCTTCACTCAGAGTAATTTGTATTCTTCACTCTGAGAGCGGTGTCTCTTCTTCACTCTGAGTGGTGTCTCTTCTTCACTCTGAGGGGTGTCTCTTCTTCATGTGAGATTGGTGTTTCTTCTTCACTCTGAGGGGCCACCTCTTTTTCTCTCTGGGGGGGTCTCTTGTTCACTCTGAGAGTGGTGTATCTTCATCACTGTGAGGGGTGTCTCTTCTTCACTCTGAGAATTGAGTTTCTTCTTAACTCTATGGGGTGTTTCTCTTCACTCAGAGAGGGTGTCTTCTTCACTCTGAGGGGGTCTCTTCTTCACTCTGAGAGCTGTGCTTCTTCACTCTGAGAGCTGTGTTTCTTCTTCACTCTGAGAGGGTCTCTTCTTCACTCTCAGAGCGGTGTTTCTTCTTCACTCTGAAGTGTGTCTCTTCTTCAATCTGAGGAGTATTTCTTCACTCTGAAAGCGGTGTCTCTTCTTCACTCTGAGAGTAATTTGTATTCTTCACTCTGAGAGCGGTGTCTCTACTTCACTCTGAGTGCTGTCTCTTCTTCACTCAGAGGGGTGTCTCTTCTTCATGTGAGGTTGGTGTTTCTTCTTCACTCTGAGGGGCACCTCTTTTTCTCTCTGAGGGGGGTCTCTTGTTCACTCTGAGAGTGGTGTGTCTTCATCACTGTGAGGGGTATCTCTCCTTCACTCTGAGAATTGTGTTTCTTCTTAACTATAAGAGGTGCCTCTCTTCACTCAGAGAGGGTCTCTTCTTCACTCTCAGAGCGGTGTTTCTTCTTCACTCTGAAGTGTGTCTCTTCTTCAATCTGAGGAGTATTTCTTCACTCTGAAAGCGGTGTCTATTCTTCACTCTGAGAGTAATTTGTATTCTTCACTCTGATAGCGATGTCTCTACTTCACTCTGAGTGGTGTCTCTTCTTCACTCTGAGGGGTGTCTCTTTTTCATGTGAGATTAGTGTTTCTTCTTCACTCTGAGGGGCACCTCTTCGTCTCTCCGAGGGGGCTCTTGTTCACTCTGAGAGTGGTGTGTCTTCATCACAGCGAGGGGTGTCTCTTCTTCACTCTGAGAGTGGTGTTTCTTCTTCACTCTGAGGGTGGTATCTCTGATTCACTCTGAGGGGTGTCTCTTCACTCTGAGAGGGGTGTTTCTTCTTCACACTGATGTGTGTCTCTTGTTCACTCTGAAGGGTGTCGCTTCTTCAGTCTGAGACATGTTTTTTCTTCGTTCTGAGAGCGGTATCTCTTCTTCACTCTGGTGGTTGTCTCTTTTTACTCTGAAAGCAGTGTCTCCTCTTCGTTCTGAGAGCCATGTTTCTTCTTCACTCTGAGAGCGGTAAAATGCATTTAAATCCAGGCAATGCTTTCACAAAGTTCACCTTCTCGTTTTAGATAAGGGTGGGCGAAGAATTCCGCCGGCGGTGTTCGCGGAGTTTTGCCTCTGCGCAGAGTTCCGCAAAACTCAACCAAGTGACGTGGAGCGGAGTTTTTTCTCTCGTCAACATTAAGCTTGCTAACCTTAACTTAGCGGGCACTCGCAAGAAAAAATTGCGTGCTAGACATCCTCCCGGCGAGATTTCTCAATACGGGCAGTCGCGGCAGGTCACGACTGCTCACTTTGAGAAATCTTCAGTTCAAGTTGAGGAAGCTGCCACTCGAGGAGAATGTCTACTTGAGCGGCAGAAAGCAGCAGCGCCCTCTGGCACGATGCGGAGTGCTGATCATGCTATAAACTTCCTGCACTTAAAATCACTGCGAGCAGCGGTGATTTTGCGGCACTTCGTGAAGTTCTGCAAAGTAGAACTTCAGAAAATCCGCCCAAGCCTAGTTTTAGGTTGATATCAAAGTTCGAGCAGGAGAAGTTCAGGAGCGTCCTGTATCGGCCGGGAGCAGAGGTGCTGAGGTCTTGGAAGCTGGTGGGCCACCTGAAAAAGCACTGCACAGAGGAACTTACAGGGTGGGTCTCTTCGGACGGAGGAGGTCGCAAGGGCCTGGGAATCATGGGAGGAGGGCTGGTTGTTCGGTGCTGGGGCCGGTGGGGCCAGGTGCAGAGAAAATAGGTCAGCCGGGCGTTGTGCATCTTGATGTCCTCGCAGTCAGGAGCAGGCAACTTGGAGAGGCGATCTTGGGACAGCCAGGTCATTTAGGAAGTGGGTCTCTGGTGTCTCGATGTCCCTCAACAGATGCTTGCTTCTGGTACTTCGGGAGTCCGTAATCAACTCTTCTTCTTGATGTTTGCCGTTGGGGGTCCAGTACCACAGGTATTGGTACGCCGTGGCTCCAGTAGGTCCTGGTGCCTTCAAACTTGGTGTGGAGTCAGATCTCACCCTCCGGAGCTATTGTACCTCTTCTTGCTTCGGTGCTGCATCAAGGTCGTCGGGGAGCAGCAAGTCGACAAACCGGACTTCATGGGATTGGTGCCTGCGGTGTGCAGGGGAGTGATGCCTTCACTCCAAGGGAGCTTCACATTAATTTCTTGAAGGCTAGAGGTGCTCTGGGGTTCTTGGGGTCCTTTTAAGTTTCAGGACAACACAGCAGCAGCAATTGTCGAGTCCTGGGAGCAGCAGGCAGAGTTTGGCGCCTTTTTCTTCCATAGTAGGGCTTCAGTTCTCGAGCAGCGGGTCTTCTCTCGTCCATCAAATCTGATGCTCAGATCTTGGGGGGGCCACCTAAATACTGATTTAGGGGCATTTACAAGGGGAGACAGGTAGTAGCTAATGGGCTGTTTACCTTTAGGTTATCTGCACCCTCTAGGACCAGTTCCTTTGGGAAGAGGCACTACCCTAGCCCTGATTAGAGGTTTGCTACCCAACACAAGATGGTGGAATGTCAGGAGAGGGGTTCACCTCACTGGCCCCGCCGTAGGGGTGGTGTAGGCTAAGTGAGAACCCTCCTCCTAATCTAACTAATTTTACCGCCTTTGCACCTGCCAAAAGTGGAGCAGGAAATGGGGCCTGGCTTCCCCCACTATCTGGAGGTTCCTGGGTTGGATTTCAAAGGTAGCATTGCCTTTGAAGCCTCCCGCCCAGTAAGGCAATCCTGTCCTGGGAGAGGTGTGAAGCACCTCCACCCAGAGCAGACTTTGTCTCTGTCCTGAGAGTGCTGGCTCTCACCCCATGAGGTCAGAAACATGTACAATGGTGGCAGACGGGTGAAAACCAGTCAGAGACCACACCAGTGCTTGGTAGGATTTCAAGGGACCCTCTAAAAGGGTCTTCTGTGTGAATATATTAATAAATCCAACACTGGCATCAGTGAGGATTTATTAAGACAAGACGTTTAGTTCTAAACACCTTAGAAATCAGTGAAGCCATCATGGAGCTAGGAAACTAGTGCTGACAAGTATCCGGCCATGTACTCTTTATGGCTTCCCTTGTCACTTACAACTTCACAGAATGGACTGGACATTGTAGGGGCATATCTGTTCATGCTGATATGCCCTCACATAGGATATAGTGCACACTGTCTTAGGGCTAAAGGCCTGCAGTAGGGGTGACTTACCTATATCTTATGCAGTGTGAGAATCAGATTTCTCTGCACCAAGACACGCAGCCTACAATGGCAGAGTGCACAGCCTTGGGAGGGATCCCTGGGGTGGCACAATCAGTGCTGCAGCCCTAAAGGACCCTCTTCAGTACTCATGCCCTAGGTACCAGAGGTACCACTTTCTAGGGACTTACTGGGGTAACTGAAGTTGTGCCAATTGTGGTACAGGTTTTGGGAAAGAGATCTGGCACTAGGGACCTATTTAGCAGGGACCCAGTGGAATTCCAGTTCAGAATTACATCAGACATCAGGCAAAAAGTGTGGGCTAACCATGTCAAAAGAGGCACTTTTGTTCATAGAAAAGAAAAAAGGGTATTGACCTTGACACCCTGGAGTCATCTGTAACTTTTTATCTGTTTGGGCCCATCAGGCGGTCCTCAACTGAGAGAAACGTACATCAGACCACCCACTCTAAATCAATTGCGCCACCTGATACACCAACGACTCCAACTCCATGGGGTCGTTGCTGTCAGGTTTCCCCTGGGGGAACCTCTGTAGGAAACATAATAGTCCACTCACTAGCCTCTGAAAAGATCGGGTGGACCATCAGTTTGGTGGGCAGGGTACTCTGCCACAGCCGTGCCCAACAAGCTCTACACCAGACCCTCGGTACCTGCGCAGCCGTTGTACTGAATCCACTATTGGTGGGCAGGGTACTCTGCCACAGCCGTGCCCAACAAGCTCTACACCAGACCCTCGGTACCTGTGCAGCCGTTGTACTGAATCCACTATTGGTGGGCAGGGTACTCTGCCACAGCCGTGCCCAACAAGCTCTACACCAGACCCTCAGTACCTGCGCAGCCGTTGTACTGAATCCATTATTGGTGGGCAGGGTACTCTGCCACAGCCGTGCCCAACAAGCTCTACACCAGACCCTCAGTACCTGCGCAGCCGTTGTACTGAATCCACTATTGGTGGGCAGGGTACTCTGCCACAGCCGTGCCCAATCTCTACACCAGACCCTCGGTACCTGCGCAGCCGTTGTACTGAATCCACTATTGGTGGGCAGGGTACTCCGCCACAGCCGTGCCCAACAAGCTCTAAACCAGACCCTCAGTACCTGCGCAGCCGTTGTACTGAATCCACTATTGGTGGGCAGGGTACTCTGCCACAGCCGTGCCCAACAAGCTCTACACCAGACCCTCGGTACCTGTGCAGCCGTTGTACTGAATAACATAATCATAGAGCTTTAGTCATTATTAAATCCACTGGAGAGATAACTAGGCCTGGGCAGTGACTTCCGCTCCGTTCTCGCAGAGTTTGCGGAGTTTTCTGCACTTCACACTCACCGGAGTGCATAAAACTCCACTCCGCGTGGAGCAGGGGAGTTTTTTCCCCACTCACGCTCACGAACTGTAAGTTTGCGAGCACGAGCTGCCGCTCGGGTAAAATTTCTATCCGAGCGGCAGGAAGACCAGCGCAAACTGCAGTTAGCACTCCACCACTTGTGGAACTCCGCAGAGTTTTTTGTCACTTCGCGGAGTTCCGCATAGCGAAACTCCGCGAACTACGCCCAGGCTTGGAGATAACCCTGAGTGCAGATACCAACATGAGTCTTGGGACAGACTTTAGCTGGCCCCTCCCAATCCAGTGACGATGCCCACTGTCTCCAGAAGTCATCCCCATGTGCTGTCTCTTTTGCTTTAGGATCAGCAACGGTGACTTGTTCTCTGAATAGCCCAGTCTGGTGGCTTAGTGGACTAGTGTGTCCACTGTAGGGGCCTGTGTTCAACCTCATGGTCACTGGTTCAATTCTCGGTGGGCACACTCAGCCTTTCATCCTTCTGAGGTCGATATAATGAGCACCATTGAGTTGGATAACAATAAACATCTGTTATTTAGTGCCAAGATACCTTTAGGTGAACGTTCACTTCACAAATACACGTTATGTTAATAGGTGGCTGGGTCTTGAGGTGGGGAAGTCACACCTCTATTCCTGTTATGTCTCTTTGCAGAAGAGGAAAGCAATAAGTCAGTGAAAGCGGGGGGGCTCTCTATGTTTCCGGATTTTAGGGCGTCATCACGAGTGGCCCTATCGGATGAGATACTGAGGTTTTCAAAATTCATGCGATAATTATCACTTATTCCAAGGTTTTGGGGAACAACACGTGGATTTTTGTGGTTACCACAGCAACATCTCCATGTTGTAGTAAATACACTTCCCCCCTTTTAAATTCTAGCGGATTTGACTTACCAAAATGTAATGAAGGGGGGGGGGGGGTCTTTATCGCACCCTGTAATGTAAATACTTCACAACTTGGATTTTTGAGCTCCTGAAAGCCAGGGTTTTGCACAGCGTTGGAAGACCACTCGAGGTCAGGGCATGTCTCTTCTCACTGCTGGGTTTCCCATAGCCGGCCCGTCCTTTCCAGGAATGAGTATCTGAAAGGATGAGTGAATGATAGGTGGACGGACAGGTGAAAGGATGGGTGGGTGGATGAGTAAGTGAATGGATAGGTGGACAGACAGGTGAAAGGATGGCAGAGTAAAGGGATGGATGTAAGAATGAATGGATAAGTGGATGAACAGGTGAAAGGATGGCAGAGTAAACAGATGGATAGATATGTGGATGAACAGGTGAAAGATTGGCAGAATAAGGGATGGATGAGTGAGTGAAAAGATCAGTGAATGGATGGATGGCAGGATGAATGGTAGAGTGGATGGATGGCTGGATGCAGAGTGGAGGGATGGATGCCAGAGTGACTGGATGGATGGCAGAGTGAATGGATAGTAGGGGTGATGGATGAGAAGTAGGGATGAGAAGTAAGGATGATGGGTGAGTAGTAGGGATTATGGATGAGAAGTAGGGATGAGAAGTTGGGATGATGGTTAAAAGTAGCGGTTAAGGATCAGAAGTAGAGATAATAAGTAAGGAAGATGGGAGAGAAGGAGGGATTGTGAGTGAAAAGTAGGAATGAGAAGTAGGGATGAGGCAAGAGAAGTAAGGATGATGAATGAGAATTAGGGATGATAGATGCGAAGTATGGATGATGGAATAAAAATAGGGATGAGAAGTAAGAATGATGGATGAGAGTGATGGAAGAACAGTAGCGATAATGGATGAGAAGTAGGGATGATTGATGAGAAGTAGGGATGAGAAGTAGGGATGATTGATGAGAAGTAGCGGTGATGGAAGAACAGTAGCGATAATGGATGAGAAGTAGAGATGAGAAGTAGGAATGATGGAAGAGAACTGGGGAAGAGAAGCAGGGTTGATAGCTGAGAGGTAGGGATGATAGATGAGAAGTAGGGATGATGGATGAGAAGTAGGGATGAGAAGTAGGGGTGATGGATGAGAAGTAGGAATGATGGATGAGAAGTAGGGATGATGGATGAGAAGTAGGGATGAGAAGTAGGGGTAATGGATGAGAAGTAAGGATGATCAGTGAGAAGTAGGGATGATGGATGAGAAGTAGGGACGATGGATGAGATGTAGTGATGAGAAGTAGGGGAGATGGATGAGAAGTAGGGATGATGGATGAAATGTAGGGATGAGAAGTAGGGGTGATGGATAAGAAGTAAGGATGATGGGTGAGTAGTAGGAATTATGGATGAGAAGTAAGGATTATAGATGAGAAGTAGGGATGAGAAGTTGGGATGATGGTTAAAAGTAGCGGTTAAGGATCAGAAGTAGGGATAAGAAGTAAGGAAGATGGGAGAGAAGGAGGGATTGTGAGTGAAAAGTAGGGATGAGAAGTAGCAATGAGGCAAGAGAAGTAAGGATGATGAATGAGAAGTAGGGATGATTGATGAGAAGTAGGGATGAGAAGTAGGGATGATTGATGAGAAGTAGAGATGAGAAGTAGGAATGATGGAAGAGAACTGGGGAAGAGAAGCAGGGTTGATAGCTGAGAGGTAGGGATGATAGATGAGAAGTAGGGATGATGGATGAGAAATAGGAATAAGAAGTAAGGATGAAGAGGGAGGAATGAGTATGTCCTAAGAAGGATGCTGTAGAGGGTGAGAGTCTCTCAAAGGAAGAGATACGTTCCAGGCAAACTTCATGATTCTGTGATGTGGGTGAAACCCAGTAAAACCTATTTCTCTTAAAGGATCTTTATTGTGTAATGTGGTTAATCTTTGTGAATGAGTTTTCTTTAATTGTATTTTGTAACTGAATGCTTTCAAGGGGAGCATTTATAAGAGGGAGGTGTGTTTGGTTCTGATTTGTTGTATTTATCTAGGCTGCTGTGGAGTGTTGTGATCTGAGCTGGTTCCGTGAAGCAGTGTATCTTGGATTGAAGAGAGGGGTTGTCAGTTGTCCAGGGCCGTTTCTACCATTAGGCAAGCCTAGGCGGCCGCCTAGGGCGGCAGAAGGGGGAGGGCGGCAAAAAACATGAGTTTGGGTATCCCTTGAGTGATCAGCCGCCTAGTCTTGCCTAATGGTTGAAACGGCCCTGCCCCTTGAGTGAACGGCCTTCGACCTCGAAAGCACATTTGGGTAGCCTTCTAAAATTCGACGTGACGTGATGTTACGTCACGTTCGGCGCCACGGGCAGGGGACGTTCGCGCCCGCTCTCCACCCGATCGGAGTTGGACCTCTCTTCTCGCCTCGTGGTCAACTGCAACGCTCACCCCCAAGGCAGCGACGCACCGGGCACCCAGACTACAGGTGAGGAGAAGATCCCCCGAGGGCTGGAGGAGGGAGATGGAGGGCTGAGGCAAAGTGAAAGCTGGAGAAGCACTGAGGGCAGGAGGAGGAGGGGGGATGAGGCAAAGTGAAGGCTGTAGAAGCACTGAGGGCACGATGGAGGGTAGGGAGGGCTGAGGAACAGCGAAGGCTGGAGAAGCACTGAGGGCAGGAGGATGAGGGGGGAGGTGGGGTTGAGGCAATGTGGACGTTGGAGAAGCACTGAGTGCAGGAGGAGGAGGTGGCGGGCTAAGGCAACGTGAAGGCTGCAGAAGCGCTGAGGGCCGGAGGAGGAGGAGGGGGAGGGATGGGGAGGCAGGGTGAAGGCTGGAGAAGCGCCGAGGGAAGGAGGGTGTAGGGTGGGCTGAGGCAAAGTGAAGGTTGAAGAAGCACTGAGGGCAGGATGAGGGGTGAGTGGGCTGAGGCAAAGTGAAGGTTGGAGATGCACTAAGGGCAGGCGGAGGAGGGGGAAGGGATGGGAAGGCAGGCTGAAGGCTGGAGAAGCGCCGAGGGAAGGAGGAGGATGGAGGTTGGGGTGGGCTGGGGAAAAGTGAGGGTTGAAGAAGTACTGAGGGCAGGACGAGGGGAGGTAGGCTGAGGCAAAGTGAAGGTTGGAGAAGCGCTGAGGGCAGGCTGAGGAGGGGGTATGGGGAGGCAGAGAGAAGGCTGGAGAAGCGCTGAGGGAAAGAGGATGAGGGGGAGGGCTCATGAAAGTGAAGGCTGGAGAAGCCCTGAGGGCAGGAGGATAAGGGGGAGGAAGGGCTGAGGAAACGTGAAGGCTGGAGAAGCGCTGAGGGAAAGAGCGGGAGGGGGCTGAGGCAAAGTGAAGCCTGGAGAAGCGCTGAGGGCCAGAAGAGGAGGGGGAGGGAGGGCTGAGGCAAAGTGAATGATGGAGAAGCACTGAGGGCAGGAGGATGAGGGGGTGGGAGGGCTGAGGCACAGTCAATGAAGGCTGCTGATGTACTGAGGAAAGGAATGATGAAGGGGAGGGCTAAGGCAAAGTGAAGGATGGAGACGTACTGAGGGCAGGAGGATGAGGGGGAGGGAGGGCTGAGGAAATGTGAAGGATGGAGATGCGCTGAGGGCAGGAGGATCGGGGGAGGGCTGAGGCAAAGAGAAGCCTGGAGAAGCGCTGAGGGCAGCAGGAGGAAGGGGAGGCAGGGCTGAGGCAATGTGAAGTCTGGGGAAGCTCTGAGGGCAGGAGGGGAGGGAGAGGGAGGGCTGAGGCAAAGTGAAGGATGGAGAAGCACTGAGGGTAGGAGGATGAGGGGGAAGGGAGGGCTGAGAAAAAGTGAAGGCTGGAGAAGCGCTGACGGAAGGAGGATGGGAGGGCGGGCTGAGGGACAGTGAAGCCTGGAGAAGCGCTGAGGGCAGGACGAGGAGGGGCGGGAGGGCTGAGGCACAGTGAATGAAGGCTGGTGAAGTGCTGATTAACTGGACACTTATCTCTATTTCCTTTTTGGGGTGTGTTCCAACTCAAGTTCGTCCTTCAGTCTTCACCAGTCAGTTTTACGAGCGTATTTGGTGATGAATTATTATTGAATCACGTCCAAGTGTTAGATTTTTTGCAGACTTGGCTGCTTGTTAGACAATATTAACTGGTTGAATTCACTGCCTAGTACTTGGTAACCAAGAGAGGTGGGCTGAAGAATAAATTAACTTAAATGAAATTAACTAGCCGGGATGACAGGGGGAGAGAGTGATGGTAGTAAAAGGGAGGGGGCGGCATTTTTCAATTCTCGCCTAGGGCGGCAAAACACCTAGAAACGGCCCTGCAGTTGTCAGTATGAGTGAGGCCGCAGGGGGGGGGCTCCTCTCGCCCTGTTGTACAGAGACTTGAAATAAAGAGCGTTAAACATTCCTGAGCTCTGCTTCCTTTCAGTGACACATCTCACATGCTGTAGTATTTGGATAAGAGTGTGTGTAATAAGGAGAAAGAAACAAAGTAATGCTGCTTCTCAGTTCCGCTGTCTCCAAGGAGCCTGTTGAGATGCTCTGATTTTGGTGTTTCACCCTGAAGAAAGACTCTTGTTGCCTTGTGGAGCATCTTTGCTTTGCTGGTGTTAGGGATTTTGCCCTGGGGTGTTGTGGGCTGGAGTTGTGGAGATCTTCGACAATGAATGGAGCAATCAACTCATACCGACGGCGTCGTGGATAATGTCTCCAACCTTTTCTGTAGTGAGAGCCACTTCTCATCAGTGAAAATCATCGTGAGCTACTGAAGGCCAAGGCACACGTGCATTGTTCACAGGCCCCCACCCCACGCCAACCATCATTGACTTTAAGCCTAATGTCCATAGAGCCAGAAACTATGGTGTGAACAAAATACTTTGACGAGAGGCACTATGACGGGGTTGTCATGTGTGTCAGTGAGAGCTTGGTCTTTGGGGATGTATGAACATGTGTCCGTAAGAATTGGATATATGTGTATGGGTGACTGGGGGCCTGTGTCATATGTACTTGTGGCACACTACATACCTTTCACCATATGCACCGTACATGTATAACGCAAACATACAACCATTGTTTTGAATCGGGGAAATGCAGAAGAATGTTCTGCAAAAATGTTCATGATATGGAGCATTTATTTCTGCACTTTAAATTTCTCCCACTTAAAATAATGGCTGTATTTTCAGTTATGAATATGGCACTGTGTCTACCAGCCACTGGAATCAAGATGCCTGCTGTGTGTGAAGGCGACACTTTGAAACGGGAGAAAATTAAACTGAAGAGTAAACTTTATGTTTTTATAGATTCAATGAAACTCATCATTTAATTTTTCTCCCATTTCCAAGTGTTACATTTACAAATACCAGGCATCTTGCTCCGAGGGGTCTGTACACACTGTGCCATATTTAAAACAGAACAGATACTGCGATTTGTTTAAATGGGAGGAATGGAAAGTGAAGAAACATGCTTCATTAAACATTAAGATGTACCTGGTTTTATTGAAAGTGGAGAAAGGCATTACCACGTACTGTTTAATGGAAATATTTTTCTTCACTTTAAATTTCTCCCATTTAAAAAAAATGGCTGTATTTTTTAGTTCTAAATATTGCACAATGTCTACTGGCCGCGGGAGCAGGATGCCTCCTATTGGACCCTTTGAAATGGAAGAACATTATAATGAAGAGTTAACTTAATCATTAAGGGATCTTTTCATTTGAACTTTCTCCCATTTCAAAGCCTTCAGAAGCATCATTTTGTTCTCACTCCAATACTGAGTTGACAAGGACTTTTATCTAAGAGTTCAGTACCTCAGTGCTTCAGTTCCTCACCTCAGTGTCCCAGCCCCAGCCGGGTTCATGAATCTAGCTGCGCTCTGCTCGTTATCAGGCCCGGCTACCTGCAGCCTGAAGATAATAATGTAAAGTAAGCACAGCTTCCCGAACTTTAAGAGGAAGGTGTCAGCCTGGGCTTATTTCAAAATGAACTGCAGGCTGTGAGCTACTGTGAAGGTGTCTGGGAGCTACCCTGAAGGTGTCTGGGAGCTACTGTGAAGGTGTCTGGGAGATACCCTGAAGGTGTTTGGGAGCTACTGTGAAGGTGTCTGGGAGATACCCTGAAGGTGTCTGGGAGCTACTGTGAAGGTGTCTGGGAGATACCCTGAAGGTGTCTGGGAGCTACTGTGAAGGTGTCTGGGAGCTACTGTGAAGGTGTCTGGGAGCTACTGTGAAGGTGTCTGGGAGCTACTGTGAAGGTGTCTGGGAGCTACTGTGAAGGTGTCTGGGAGCTACTGTGAAGGTGTCTGGGAGATACCCTGAAGGTGTCTGGGAGCTACTGTGAAGGTGTCTGGGAGCTACTGTGAAGGTGTCTGGGAGCTACTGTGAAGGTGTCTGGGAGATACCCTGTAGGTGTCTGGGAGCTACTGTGAAGGTGTCTGGGAGCTACTGTGAAGGTGTCTGGGAGCTACTGGGAAGGTGTCTGGGAGCTACTGTGAAGGTGTCTGGGAGCTACTGTGAAGGTGTCTGGGAGCTACTGTGAAGGTGTCTGGGAGCTACTGTGAAGGTGTCTGGGAGCTACTGTGAAGGTGTCTGGGAGCTACTGTGAAGGTGTCTGGGAGCTACTGTGAAGGTGTCTGGGAGATACCCTGAAGGTGTCTGGGAGCTACTGTGAAGGTGTCTGGGAGCTACTGTGAAGGTGTCTGGGAGCTACTGTGAAGGTGTCTGGGAGATACCCTGTAGGTGTCTGGGAGCTACTGTGAAGGTGTCTGGGAGCTACTGGGAAGGTGTCTGGGAGCTACTGTGAAGGTGTCTGGGAGCTACTGTGAAGGTGTCTGGGAGCTACTGTGAAGGTGTCTGGGAGCTACTGGGAAGGTGTCTGGGAGCTTCTGTGAAGGTGTCTGGGAGCTACTGTGAAGGTGTCTGGGAGCTACTGTGAAGGTGTCTGGGAGCTACTGTGAAGGTGTCTGGGAGCTACTGGGAAGGTGTCTGGGAGCTACTGTGAAGGTGTCTGGGAGCTACTGTGAAGGTGTCTGGGAGCTACTGTGAAGGTGTCTGGGAGATACCCTGAAGGTGTCTGGGAGCTACTGTGAAGGTGTCTGGGAGCTACTGGGAAGGTATCTGGGAGATACCTTGAAGGTGCCTGCGAGATACCCTGAAGGTATCTGGGAGATACTCTGATGGTGTCTGGGGGATACCCTGAAGGTATCTGGGAGATACCTTGAAGGTGTCTGGGAGATACTCTGATGGTGTCTGGGAGATACCCTGAAGGTGTCTGGGAGATACTCTGATGGTGTCTGGGAGATACCTTGAAGGTGTCTGGGAGATACCCTGTAGTGTTAGAATTGAAATGCATTAGTACCATATTACTCGTATTTTATTCGATACTATGTTAGCATTTATGTAGCTAATTCATTGCATATTCTCGCTGTATGAATACGTAATCAGAAAGTGCAGATGTTACGTTAGTTAGGTTGACATCTGTGCCACCATTTTAGCTCTCGAAGACGCCATTTTGTATTATAATCGAAACTATTACTTGCTCATTAACGCATGCCTTTTCTGTTACATAGAGGCCTTCTCCCACCTGTCTAGTAGGGAGGATAAGCCAGACGACCTTGGGCAGTAGACAGCTTGTGCCAGGCTGCGGAATCGAAACTTATGTTCTGTATCCCCATTGTATTACGACATCTACCAGTGTTTTTCCATAGTAGGCGGGTCTTTGTGGGCTCCACAACATACATAATGTAACTTTATGTTTGTTAGAGTCAGTCCCTCGTCAGCCATCATAGGAGGCTGGTCAGATTGGACTCCACTGCAGTGTACTTTGTGAATAAACTAGTTTGCTTGTGTTCTCTACTGCGTTACCGACTCTTCATTAAATGGAAGGCTAGAGGAGGTCGAGAGTGACCCGGGTGGCCCTAATTGGATCACTTCCTTCAGTAGGTGTCTGGGAGATACTCTGAAGGTGTCTGGGAGATACCCTGAATCTGTCTGGGAGATAGTCTGACGGTGCCTGGGAGATACCCTGAAGGTGTCTGGGAGATACTCTAAAGGTGTCTGGGAGATACTCCAAAGGTGTCTGGGAGATACTCTGAATATGTCTGGGAGATACTCTAAAGGTGTCTGTGAGATACTCTGAATGTGTCTGGGAGATACTCTAAAGGTGTCTGGGAGATACTCTAAAGGTGTCTGGGAGATACTCTAAAGGTGTCTGGGAGATACTCTGAATGTGTCTGGGAGATACTCTAAAGGTATCTGGGAGATACTCTGAAGGTGTCTGGGAGATACTCTGAATGTGTCTGGGAGATACTCTGAATGTGTCTGGGAGATACCCTGAATCTGTCTGGGAGATACTCTAAAGGTATCTGGGAGATACTCTGAATGTGTCTGGGAGATACTCTAAAGGTGTCTGGGAGATACTCTAAAGGTGTCTGGGAGATACTCTGAATGTGTCTGGGAGATACTCTAAAGGTGTCTGGGAGATACTCTAAAGGTGTCTGGGAGATACTCTGAATGTATCTGGGAGATACTCTGAATGTGTCTTGGAGATACTCTAAAGGTGTCTGGGAGATACTCTAAAGGTGTCTGGGAGATACTCTAAAGGTGTCTGGGAGATACTCTGAATGTGTCTGGGAGATACTCTAAAGGTATCTGGGAGATACTCTGAAGGTGCCTGGGAGATACTCTGAATGTGTCTGGGAGATACTCTGAATGTGTCTGGGAGATACTCTAAAGGTGTCTGGGAGATAATCTGAAGGTGTCAGGGAGATACTCTGAATGTATCTGGGAGATACTCTGAATGTGTCTGGGAGATACCCTGAATCTGTCTGGGAGATACTCTAAAGGTATCTGGGAGATACTCTGAATGTGTCTGGGAGATACTCTAAAGGTGTCTGGGAGATACTCTAAAGGTGTCTGGGAGATACTCTAAAGGTATCTGGGAGATACTCTGAATCTGTCTGGGAGATACTCTAAAGGTGTCTGGGAGATACTCTAAAGGTGTCTGGGAGATACTCTAAAGGTGTCTGGGAGATACTCTGAATCTGTCTGGGAGATAGTCTGATGGTGCCTGGGAGACACCCTGAAGGTGTCTGGGAGATACTCTAAAGGTGTCTGGGAGATACTCTGAATGTGTCTGGGAGATACTCTAAAGGTATCTGGGAGATACTCTGAATCTGTCTGGGAGATACTCTAAAGGTGTCTGGGAGATACTCTAAAGGTGTCTGGGAGATACTCTGAATCTGTCTGGGAGATACTCTAAAGGTGTCTGGGAGATACTCTGAATCTGTCTGGGAGATAGTCTGACGGTGCCTGGGAGATACCCTGAAGGTGTCTGGGAGATACTCTAAAGGTGTCTGGGAGATACTCTAAAGGTGTCTGGGAGATACTCTGAATGTGTCTGGGAGATACTCTAAAGGTATCTGGGAGATACTCTGAATCTGTCTGGGAGATACTCTAAAGGTGTCTGGGAGATACTCTAAAGGTGTCTGGGAGATACTCTGAATCTGTCTGGGAGATACTCTAAAGGTGTCTGGGAGATAATCTGAATCTGACTGGGAGATACTCTAAAGGTGTCTGGGAGATACTCTAAAGGTGTCTGGGAGATACTCTAAAGGTGTCTGGGAGATACTCTGAAGGTGTCTGGGAGATACTCTGAAGGTGTCTGGGAGATACTCTAAAGGTATCTGGGAGATACTCTAAAGGTGTCTGGGAGATAGTCTGACGGTGTCTGGGAGATACTCTGAATGTGTCTGGGAGATATCCTGAAGGTGTCTGGGAGATACTCTAAAGGTGTCTGGGAGATACTCTGAATCTGTCTGGGAGATACTCTAAAGGTGTCTGGGAGATACTCTGAAGGTGTCTGGGAGAAAGTCTGACGGTGTCTGGGAGATACTCAGAATGTGTCTGGGAGATACCCTGAAGGGGTCTGGGAGATACTCTAAAGATGTCTGGGAGATACTCTGAATCTGTCTGGGAGATACCCTGTATGTGTCTGGGAGATACTCTGAAGGTGTGTGGGAGATACTCTAACGGTGTCTGGGAGATAGTCTGACGGTGTCTGGGAGATAGTCTGACGGTGTCTGGGAGATACTCTGAATGTGTCTGGGAGATACCCTGAAGGTGTCTGGGAGATACTCTAAAGGTGTCTGGGAGATACTCTGAAACTGTCTGGGAGATACTCTAAAGGTGTCTGGGAGATACTCTGAAGGTGTCTGGGAGATACTCTGAATCTGTCTGGGAGATACTCTAAAGGTGTCTGGGAGATACTCTAAAGGTGTCTGGGAGATACTCTGAAGGCGTCTGGGAGCTTCTGGCTGGAGACACTTGTCTAGAGCGTCTTGTTGTCATCAAGGGAGAACCACGTCCTAGTAAATCAAACTGAAGGCTTGCAGCTGAACTGCTGAAGAAAACCTCTCTGAATATCTGAGACCCTGAGCAGGACAACTGCTGGGACAAGAATCCGAGCCAGCAAATATTTTGAGAGAACATTTTATTGAAAACGTATTTACTTAAATCAACAAACTTTGAGTGATTACAGGAGTCTGACTTTTGTCAGGAGTAGACTCCTCACTAGAAGTTTAATAAGTTTATCATGAATCCATTAATCCGTTTCTGATCCTTTCAGTGAATCAGCGCTGCAGAGGACAGGGGACAAGTGAGGCTCTAGCTCAGAGAAGTGAGAAGGTGTTTTACCAAAAATAAATAATGACATTGAAGTGACATTACCAGATGTAACCTACTATTCTCTCATATGACAGGTGCATCCACTGGAGGCCATGCTCTGAGATCCAGCCGCTGTGTCCCCCCAACCCCCACCCCCTTTGGTGAGTTTTGTGGATGTGAGACGGCGGTGCCGAGAGAGTTCAAGAGAAGTAGTGACAGGGCGAGGGGGTGACAGAGGCTGCCACATAATGGGTCACGGCACAAAGAGAGAATTGTTCAGGGAGGGTAGTTGTGGGGCCCTGACCCAGAGCTTTGTCCTGAGCAATACATGATGCTGCTGGTGAAGAAAGGAGCAGGGGTGATGCTGTCCTGCACTCTGTCGCGCCCTGCACCTGATGCTGCTGGCGAAGAAAGGAGCAGGAGTCATGCTGTCCTGCAGTCTGTGCCTGCAGACCACGGGCTCTGCCCTGCCCTGCACATGATGCTGCTGGCGAAGAAAGGAGCAGGAGTCATGCTGTCCTGCACTCTGTCCCTGCACAGCCTGGGCTCTGCACTGCACATGATGCTGCAGGTGAAGAAAGGAGCAGGGGTCATGCTGTCCTGCACTCTGTCCCTGCACAGCCTGGGCTCTGCCCTGCCCTGCCCTGCACATGATGCTGCAGGTGAAGAAAGGAGCAGGAGTCATGCTGACCTGCACTCTGTCCCTGGACAGCCTGGGCTCTGCCCTGCACATGATGCTGCTGGTGAAGAAAGGAGCAGGGGTCATGCTGTCCCGCAGTCTGCGCCTGCACAGCCTGGGCTCTGCCCTGCCCATGATGCTGCTGGCGAAGAAAGGAGCAGGAGTCATGCTGTCCTGCAGTCTGTGCCTGCAGAGCACGGGCTCTGCCCTGCACTGCACATGATGCTGCTGGTGAAGAAAGGAGCAGGAGTCATGCTGTCCTGCAGTCTATGCCTGCAGAACCTGGGCTCTGCCCTGCACTGCTCATGATGCTGCTGGTGAAGAAAGGAGCAGGAGTCATGCTGTCCTGCACTCTGTCCCTGCACAGCCTGGGCTATGCCCTGCACTGCACATGATGCTGCTGGCGAAGAAAGGAGCAGGAGTCATGCTGTCCTGCACTCTGTCCCTGCACAGCCTGGGCTCTGCACTGCACATGATGCTGCTGGCGAAGAAAGGAGCAGGAGTCATGCTGTCCTGCAGTCTGTGCCTGCAGAGCCTGGGCTCTGCCCTACTCTGCTCATGATGCTGCTGGTGAAGAAAGAAGCAGGGGTCATGCTGTCCTGCAGTCTGCGCCTGCACAGCCTGGGCTCTGCCCTGCCCTGCACATGATGCTGCTGGTGAAGAAAGAAGCAGGGGTCATGCTGTCCTGCAGTCTGCGCCTGCACAGCCTGGGCTCTGCCCTGCACTGCACATGCTGCTGGTGAAGAAAGGAGCAGGTCATGCTGTCCTGCAGTCTGTGCCTGCAGAGCACGGGCTCTGCCCTGCACTGCACATGATGCCGCTGGCGAAGAAAGAAGCAGGGGTCATGCTGTCCTGCACTCTATGCCTGCACAGCCTAGGCTCTGCCCTGCCCTGCACATGATGCTGCTGGCAAAGAAAGGAGCAGGAGTCATGCTGTCCTGCACTCTGTCCCTGCACAGCCTGGGCTCTGCCCTGCCCTGCACATGATGCTGCAGGTGAAGAAAGGAGCAGGAGTCATGCTGTCCTGCAGTCTATGCCTGCAGAACCTGGGCTCTGCCCTGCACTGCTCATGATGCTGCTGGTGAAGAAAGGAGCAGGAGTCATGCTGTCCTGCACTCTGTCCCTGCACAGCCTGGGCTATGCCCTGCACTGCACATGATGCTGCTGGCGAAGAAAGGAGCAGGAGTCATGCTGTCCTGCACTCTGTCCCTGCACAGCCTGGGCTCTGCACTGCACATGATGCTGCTGGCGAAGAAAGGAGCAGGAGTCATGCTGTCCTGCAGTCTGTGCCTGCAGAGCCTGGGCTCTGCCCTACTCTGCTCATGATGCTGCTGGTGAAGAAAGAAGCAGGGGTCATGCTGTCCTGCAGTCTGCGCCTGCACAGCCTGGGCTCTGCCCTGCCCTGCACATGATGCTGCTGGTGAAGAAAGAAGCAGGGGTCATGCTGTCCTGCAGTCTGCGCCTGCACAGCCTGGGCTCTGCCCTGCACTGCACATGATGCTGCTGGTGAAGAAAGGAGCAGGTCATGCTGTCCTGCAGTCTGTGCCTGCAGAGCACGGGCTCTGCCCTGCACTGCACATGATGCCGCTGGCGAAGAAAGAAGCAGGGGTCATGCTGTCCTGCACTCTGTGTCTGCACAGCCTAGGCTCTGCCCTGCCCTGCACATGATGCTGCTGGCAAAGAAAGGAGCAGGAGTCATGCTGTCCTGCACTCTGTCCCTGCACAGCCTGGGCTCTGCCCTGCCCTGCACATGATGCTGCAGGTGAAGAAAGGAGCAGGAGTCATGCTGTCCTGCACTCTGTCCCTGCACTGCCTGGGCTCTGCACTGCACATGATGCTGCTGGTGAAGAAAGGAGCAGGGGTCATGCTGTCCCGCAGTCTGCGCCTGCACAGCCTGGGCTCTGCCCTGCCCTGCACATGATGCTGCTGGCGAAGAAAGGAGCAGGAGTCATGCTGTCCTGCAGTCTGTGCCTGCAGAGCACGGGCTCTGCCCTGCCCTGCACATGATGCTGCTGGTGAAGAAAGAAGCAGGGGTCATGCTGTCCTGCAATCTGCACCTGCACAGCCTGGGCTCTGCCCTGCCCTGCACATGATGCTGCTGGCGAAGAAAGGAGCAGGAGTCATGCTGTCCTGCACTCTGTCCCTGCACAGCCTGGGCTCTGCACTGCACATGATGCTGCTGGCAAAGAAAGGAGCAGGAGTCATGCTGTCCTGCAGTCTGTGCCTGCAGAGCCTGGGCTCTGCCCTGCACTGCTCATGATGCTGCTGGTGAAGAAAGGAGCAGGGGTCATGCTGTCCTGCACTCTGTCCCTGCACAGCCTGGGCTCTGCCCTACACTGCACATGATGCTGCTGGTGAAAAAAGGAGCAGGGGTCATGCTGTCCTGCACTCTGTCCCTGCAGAGCCTGGGCTCTGCCCTGCACTGCTCATGATGCTGCTGGTGAAGAAAGAAGCAGGGGTCATGCTGTCCTGCAGTCTGCGCCTGCACAGCCTGGGCTCTGCCCTGCCCTGCACATGATGCTGCTGGTGAAGAAAGAAGCAGGGGTCATGCTGTCCTGCAGTCTGCGCCTGCACAGCCTGGGCTCTGCCCTGCCCTGCACATGATGCTGCTGGCGAAGAAAGGAGCAGGAGTCATGCTGTCCTGCAGTCTGTGCCTGCAGAGCACGGGCTCTGCCCTGCACTCCACATGATGCTGCTGGTGAAGAAAGGAGCAGGGGTCATGCTGTCCTGAAGTCTGTGCCTGCAGAGCACGGGCTCTGCCCTGCACTGCACATGATGCTGCTGGCGAAGAAAGGAGCAGGAGTCATGCTGTCCTGCACTCTGTCCCTGCACAGCCTGGGCTCTGCACTGCACATGATGCTGCTGCGAAGAAAGGAGCAGGAGTCATGCTGTCCTGCAGTCTGTGCCTGCAGAGCCTGGGCTCTGCCCTACTCTGCTCATGATGCTGCTGGTGAAGAAAGAAGCAGGGGTCATGCTGTCCTGCAGTCTGCGCCTGCACAGCCTGGGCTCTGCCCTGCACTGCACATGATGCTGCTGGTGAAGAAAGGAGCAGGAGTCATGCTGTCCTGCACTCTGTCCCTGCACAGCCTGGGCTCTGCACTGCACATGATGCTGCTGCGAAGAAAGGAGCAGGAGTCATGCTGTCCTGCAGTCTGTGCCTGCAGAGCCTGGGCTCTGCCCTACTCTGCTCATGATGCTGCTGGTGAAGAAAGAAGCAGGGGTCATGCTGTCCTGCAGTCTGCGCCTGCACAGCCTGGGCTCTGCCCTGCACTGCACATGATGCTGCTGGTGAAGAAAGGAGCAGGAGTCATGCTGTCCTGCAGTCTGTGCCTGCAGAGCACGGGCTCTGTCCTGCACTCCACATGATGCCGCTGGCGAAGAAAGAAGCAGGGGTCATGCTGTCCTGCACTCTGTGTCTGCACAGCCTAGGCTCTGCCCTGCCCTGCACATGATGCTGCTGGCAAAGAAAGGAGCAGGAGTCATGCTGTCCTGCACTCTGTCCCTGCACAGCCTGGGCTCTGCCCTGCCCTGCACATGATGCTGCAGGTGAAGAAAGGAGCAGGAGTCATGCTGTCCTGCACTCTGTCCCTGCACTGCCTGGGCTCTGCACTGCACATGATGCTGCTGGTGAAGAAAGGAGCAGGGGTCATGCTGTCCCGCAGTCTGCGCCTGCACAGCCTGGGCTCTGCCCTGCCCTGCACATGATGCTGCTGGTGAAGAAAGGAGCAGGAGTCATGCTGTCCTGCAGTCTGTGCCTGCAGAGCACGGGCTCTGCCCTGCACTGCACATGATGCTGCTGGCGAAGAAAGGAGCAGGAGTCATGCTGTCCTGCACTCTGTCCCTGCACAGCCTGGGCTCTGCACTGCACATGATGCTGCTGGCAAAGAAAGGAGCAGGAGTCATGCTGTCCTGCAGTCTGTGCCTGCAGAGCCTGGGCTCTGCCCTGCACTGCTCATGATGCTGCTGGTGAAGAAAGGAGCAGGGGTCATGCTGTCCTGCACTCTGTCCCTGCACAGCCTGGGCTCTGCCCTACACTGCACATGATGCTGCTGGTGAAAAAAGGAGCAGGGGTCATGCTGTCCTGCACTCTGTCCCTGCAGAGCCTGGGCTCTGCCCTGCACTGCTCATGATGCTGCTGGTGAAGAAAGAAGCAGGGGTCATGCTGTCCTGCAGTCTGCGCCTGCACAGCCTGGGCTCTGCCCTGCCCTGCACATGATGCTGCTGGTGAAGAAAGAAGCAGGGGCCATGCTGTCCTGCAGTCTGCGCCTGCACAGCCTGGGCTCTGCCCTGCCCTGCACATGATGCTGCTGGCGAAGAAAGGAGCAGGAGTCATGCTGTCCTGCAGTCTGTGCCTGCAGAGCACGGGCTCTGCCCTGCACTCCACATGATGCTGCTGGTGAAGAAAGGAGCAGGGGTCATGCTGTCCTGAAGTCTGTGCCTGCAGAGCACGGGCTCTGCCCTGCACTGCACATGATGCTGCTGGCGAAGAAAGGAGTAGGAGTCATGCTGTCCTGCACTCTGTCCCTGCACAGCCTGGGCTCTGCACTGCACATGATGCTGCTGCGAAGAAAGGAGCAGGAGTCATGCTGTCCTGCAGTCTGTGCCTGCAGAGCCTGGGCTCTGCCCTACTCTGCTCATGATGCTGCTGGTGAAGAAAGAAGCAGGGGTCATGCTGTCCTGCAGTCTGCGCCTGCACAGCCTGGGCTCTGCCCTGCACTGCACATGATGCTGCTGGTGAAGAAAGGAGCAGGAGTCATGCTGTCCTGCACTCTGTCCCTGCACAGCCTGGGCTCTGCACTGCACATGATGCTGCTGCGAAGAAAGGAGCAGGAGTCATGCTGTCCTGCAGTCTGTGCCTGCAGAGCCTGGGCTCTGCCCTACTCTGCTCATGATGCTGCTGGTGAAGAAAGAAGCAGGGGTCATGCTGTCCTGCAGTCTGCGCCTGCACAGCCTGGGCTCTGCCCTGCACTGCACATGATGCTGCTGGTGAAGAAAGGAGCAGGAGTCATGCTGTCCTGCAGTCTGTGCCTGCAGAGCACGGGCTCTGTCCTGCACTCCACATGATGCTGCTGGCGAAGAAAGGAGCAAGGGTCATGCTGTCCTGCAGTCTGTGCCTGCACAGCCTGGCTCTGCCCTGCTCTGCACATGATGCTGCAGGTGAAGAAAGGAGCAGGAGTCATGCTGTCCTGCAGTCTGTGCCTGCACAGCCTGGGGTCTGTCCTGCCCTGCACATGATGCTGCTGGCGAAGAAAGGAGCAGGAGTCATGCTGTCCTGCAGTCTGTGCCTGCACAGCCTGGGCCCTGCCCTGCACTGCACCTGATGCTGCTGGCGAAGAAAGGAGCAGGGGTCATGCTGTCATGCACTCTGTCCCTGCACAGCCTGGGCTCTGCACTGCACATGATACTGCAGGCGAAGAAAGGAGCAAGGGTCATGCTGTCATGCACTCTGTCCCTGCACAGCCTGGGCTCTGCACTGCACATGATACTGCAGGCGAAGAAAGGAGCAAGGGTCATGCTGTCCTGCAGTCTGTGCCTGCACAGCCTGGCTCTGCCCTGCACATGATGCTGCAGGTGAAGAAAGGAGCAGGAGTCATGCTGTCCTGCACTCTGTGCCTGCACAGCCTGGGCCCTGCCCTGCACTGCACCTGATGCTGCTGGCGAAGAAAGGAGCAAGGGTTATGCTGTCCTGCACATTGTCCCTGCACAGTCTGGGCTCTGCCCTGCACTGCACATGATGCTGCACGGGCTGTCCTGACCTGCAGACGAAGTTATGCATCTGGTGGAAGGTTGTGTAACCCCAACTGTTTCATGACTTAGAGGAAACGTGCCCCTCCTTTCATCAGGCTCTTTGGCCTCCACGTGATTCATTATCACACAACTGAAGTAAACAGACATTTGTTTTCTGTGCTTAAAAAATGTTTGTTTTACATCCACTTGGTGGTAAACTATAATTTCTTCTTTCTCTGCAGTATGGACTCAGGGACAGGCCACAGAAAGTGTTTCTGATTGTGCAGTGAGACCTGTGTGCTCATAGGTCGCATTACAAAACCTCCAGGGTCAGGGGTCAGAGAATGAGATGCATCCTGAATATTAATGAGGCAGGTCGGTAATTGTGACGCCCTGTGATTGGCTACATACAGGGTGATGGGACCACCACCCGGAAGTTTGCATTCCTATAGGGGTAACTTTTTTAAAGCTGCTCTTGTTCCTTAAAGGAGCCTGTGCTGCTTTAAAAAAAAATTATTTTAAGTTTCCCATCTGGGAGTACATTGTGAGGACCAGGCGGTGCTTCAAGCTGAGCTCACGGACAGTACTGAGAAAGGGCGCGCTACCCCTCCCCCTTCGGAATCAGAGACTACCATTGACTCTACCTGTTTCTGACGATCGCTAGCAGTGCAGAATAATAGGTCCAATAGTAGGGTGTAAAGCATGGTCAAAAAGAGATGCCCGGCCAGAAGTACCGCAAGGAAGGGTCTAATAGATCGCTAGCAAGAGAGCCCGGAGCCCCGTGAAGGTGAACAGGTTAGCCTCCAGTCAAAGCCATTGGGGTCCACTCAATTCCAGGCATTAATTACACACTCCATAAAGGAAAATGGAATACCGATTTAAGTACAGATGCCATTGTAACAGTAAACTCCGTAAAAAAACTTCAGACGCAAGTGAGCCCCTCTCAGGACTCCCCAAACTCTCATACATTGGGAGAGCCTTCTCTCTCTAGAAGAGCAAAGAAGAAACAGAAAAAGCTATCCAAAAAACAGCGCCTTCAAAAAAGACATCTGGGGATACTGGGTCCAAGTTTTGGTATAGGTCCAACCAAACAACAAGAAAAGCCAGCTAAACTATTTCCAATCTTTTATTACAGTTGCAAAGTATGACGGAAGTGTCCACACTCCACAGCAGTGAATGAGGGTATACATAGCTCACCAAGCACGGGGCCCACTCCAATACCCACTGATGTAACATCGATGCAGGCGCCCTCTCACACCTTGAACATATGACTCACAAATCGGTTAGGGGTGCAACGCTAGTTTTTAGGTCTCGCCTAGCGTTGCAGCGCACATGCACTGCTCGCTCTGCGAGATATATTGTGGGAGAGGAGATTTCTGAAGGGGACTTGAATCCCCGCCCATCCTTTTCATTGGCCAGCGTCATCGTTTATGGTAAACGGTGGCCTCCGATTGAAAAGGAGGCTTATTTGTTACCGCCCTGTCTCCTTTTCGGACGGCCCCTCCGGACTGGATCTCTTGGTTGACGGCTGTCGTGACGATATTTCTTATCTTTGGAGGCGTGTAGTAATGGATCATGTTTCTGCGTCGTTTGACTTGCATCAAGGTTCAGGCAGAGTTCACAAAGCTCAGCTGTATCGGCACCGCGCCCGGTTTTGCTTTCGTTGTCTTGTGTTTACCCGGGCTCCTTCATCCTCCCCCTCCTTTCTCTCCTCCCTCCCCCCTCCTTTCCAATCCTCCACCCTCCTTTCCAATCAGTGAACGAACTCTAGTGTTTTCGTCAGAGTATACGAAAGTGGACACACGCTTTTTTTGTTATAGAAGCGTGTATTTTTTAATTAAATCAAAGAGGTAGGGGACATGGCGTTATAACACTATTCAATTTAATAGACTTCAAACCACTCTGGTTTCATAAAGGATAACGCTGTTCTGACGGACGCGCGTGTTCATCACACTTATAGAGAAAGGTGTAGATGGCACAAACATAGGAACTGAACATATTTTCTACAAATACAGTACAGGAAAGGAGCCATGGGCTTAACTCCAGCTGACAGGAGTAAGTGGCTGATTGCGTGTAAACCCTCAGGGTCATTAACCTTTTACCCCCGGTGCCCTCTGTATCCCCAGGCAGAATTAGCTGGTTAAGACCCAGCCTTGTGTTGCCTCATTATTTCCATCCACTGCAGCATCTCTCTTCCAGCCTTGTACGACTGTCAAGTCCCCCCTTCGCCTTATGAGCTCAAGCGTTTACACTTCAAACAGACGGCGCTGACCTTTCGATCAACTCCTCGGGCACACAACTGGATCTCTTCCTTCCACGCCACGCCTCTTTCTACTACCGTTAAAAACATTTATTGCTTCCCACCGCGTGCCTTACTAATTGCGTATCATCACAGCACCAGTATCACAGAAGAAACATCCCTTTGAGTTAATGTACAGCGCCCAAAGCCATGACTGGGCTCGTCAGTGCTTGATAAAAACTAAAAAACAATCAACAGATATCGGCAGCCAGATTTTGGACAATTACTCGAATGTTCCTCTCTGCTCTTTTCCACCCTAGTATCTTTCCTTGAAACAAATCTTTACTTAAAGGGGTCAGTCAGTGGCAAAAATACAGTTCTCGATTGCCAGTCACTAACAATAAGCATACTAGAGTGGCGCTATATGTGATGACGTCAGTTTGGGTTTGAAACAAGTGTGACATCATTCCGTGAAAGGACACTTTAAGATCCGCCCATGAAGTGTTTTTAAATGCAGAAGTCAATGTTACTTCATTTATGTTGATAAACATTTGAAAAGTGTTCGTAGGCCTATCAGGTTTCTTGGTGGCAGTGTGAAAATTACCGACAGGGAATTTAGAAGCCCATCCGGACTGGATCGTTTGCTTGACGGCTGTCGTGGGTATCGACTTAATACCACCCTGTCTCCTTTTAGGACGGCCCATCCGGACTGGAGCCTGATTGAATTGGCAGCTGCGGGCAGTTTCTGATTTCTGGCACACGCGTTGTGTGCTCTGCATCTCCTACAATCGAAATTCCGTAATCCGCACATTTCATTTATTTATTTTAACCCTTTGGTATTAACAATATTCACGGAAGTGGTTTGTGTGGGGGCATACACAATTCATTGCCTCCATTACCCGCTGATGATCTTTTTCACAGTAGTTTAAGGAGCCGTCATTATCTTAGTTACAACATATGCATCACTTACACTCTATCGTTTTAAGCAGCATGCTACCCGTCCGCAAAGCGCTTCGGCGCCTCGTCAGTAAGTGATAGCGATAAATACTACTACAATACAGTAGGGTGGCATACTTTCAGATGTCCATGCGCCAGCCTTGAGCTACACTAGCCAAAGTATTGGGGGAGAGCGCAATGTGCATGGCCACCTTCAATGTATGGGCTAGCAGCTGGGCAGTAAAGTGTGCTACTCGCCATGAAAGCACTCCAACGCTCATCGCGGTTAGTAGGCGCTATATCAATGCAGTCACAATTTATTTATCTTTGCACCTTTACATAGCGCGAACTCGACCGAAGGTACTGGAGCGTTTTACATTTACCCGTTACACTACATAAGGTCCGATTCAGTGTAATCTACTACTTGTGAATCTAAAGTACGAGCTATTCTCGTGTGCACCAGGTGGTTTGGGAGTGAGGCAGATGAACGGCAGCCGCAGAATTTTTACTCGCACATGCCCGTGGTTAGGGAGGGTGTTCCTTGCTCTGCATGCTGCTGAAAACGTCCCGGGGAAGCTGCAGTTTGGCCACCCCTCCAGGGATAAGACTGCCACACACAGGGGTGGGTGGAGGCTGCTACCCATGTCTGTGCACGCACAGTAGTGGAGGGGGCTAACACATTCCACGCCCCCTCAAACCTCGACGTTACACATCATCAGCCGGCTCCTGTCTGCAGAACACATCTGTACAGACTGCAGAACCACAGAGCCACATGCGCAGTCTTATAGCTTACTTTGCTGGAGTGCATCACATTTTTCCGCTTTTTATGTTTATTTTTGCCGAATGCATTTAGTAAACGTGTAATCCGCAATAATGTTTTTAAATACATTTCCATGTTAAAGTAATATATTGCACATTTCTCACTGATGCTTTTGTCTTACAATGAAGCAATTTGAAAATTATTCCACACTAAAATTAACAGGCGTGTAAATTATATGGGCGGCCTACGATTGACGCCTCTGCAACAGAAAACGTTCTGGCTTCCGTTTGCATACCAACCATAGGGGCATATTATCAAGCCCATTTTTGCCATCGCAGTATTAACAAGGACACGCTAGCGTGTGTTTCCTTGTTTTAGCACCCGTTCCAGTTATGCCGTGCCACGCATCGCTAATGAGATGCAAAGAGGGCATTCCCGGGCAACACAACAGGGAAAAACTCGCAAACCGCACATCGCGGTATTAACAAGCCCATGCCCTGGCACACATAGCGATATTGAAACCCGCGCTAACCCCGGTTATCGCTTTAAGCTAACGCCTGATAAATTTCAGACTTAGCTATATGTGTAAAGGGGGGTGGATTGTCAGGCTACGACCACCATGGGCTATCAACTAGGAATTCCCTATTGCTGCAGGAATATCGCTGGTTTTCCAGCGATATTCCCGCATTTCGCTGACTATCGCTGGATTTTTATCGCCTGGGTGATGAGCGTTGTTAATAACGCGCTAACCTGGCGATAAAAACCGGCGATAATTAAAATCGCGCTGAGCGTGCATAGCGATATTTATCGCATTTTCTTGTTAATATGCCTCCTAAACATTTCTGCATCTACGTTGGTGTACTATGTTATGTTATGTCTCCTGGTTAGTGAGGAAACAGACCCGTCATATCATACGCAGACAAACAGCATTCTGAAGTTAATCAGCTCAGGATCGGCACTTTGAGATTGCTTCAGACCATTTATATTTTAAAAACAAAAACAAAAACAAAAAACATTGTCATTTCCAATGTCAATAGCTCAAAATAATGTCATTGCGAGACCTATTGCATTGTAAATGCTTGTTTACCTATGTTAGAGGTACTGTGCTGCCTGTCTGTCGCTGCCAAGAGGGAGGGGGGTGGGGGTTGGATAGAGGGTGGGGAGTCTAGATTCCCTATTATGTTATCGTTGTTCCTCTGTTGTGCTAAGATGCTGGTCTTATTGTTAACAAAAATTATACTGCTGCTAAAACTTAGAGCAACTTGGCTCACGGGTAGTGTGATCGAGTACAATACAATAATGGGATGTTGCGTTAAAAGCATCGGATACATGTGGTTATAGATGAAGAAAAATGTATATGCACGTCTCTTGTTCTGGATAAGCTGAAAGCAGTGATTAATAAAAAGAAGATAAAAAAAAAAAAAACAGGGCAAAGTAAGCAAAAATCCCAGCACAACCCAACCCTCAGCTAACGACCTAGGGGCCCGCGATCAGGAAAAGCAACCAGAAACAACACAGATCCAAAGAATGCCAACCTCTAATAGTACAAACAGTGGCAATTCAAGTGACTCAACGCTGATTTCCTTCCACACCTCAGAAACGCACAGGTCTTTGGGAGGAATGACACACAAACAACACCCTAGGCCAGGAAAACCGATTTCTAACTCAGGAAGCCTGACCCCACTACACGGAGCCCACCCTAGAGTTGTCCTGCCTTCAGCTGGCTCACTTATGACGGACAACCAAACCGAACACCTACAGGGCACCGAAAATAAAGGTATACCAAATTCGTCTCTAATCAGTGACTCTTCAAAGGCGAATGAGGACACATGGGAGATCGGCTGCAACTCCCTGCAACACAAACAAGGGACGGCAAACAATATTCAAGCGCCCAGGGCTGCTGCGCCCAACGACATTAATCACATACGCCCACTAGAAAGAGAAAGTACAGCACTGGGAGAACTAATACACCATAGCATTAAAAGAGTCGGGCGAATGGGGGAAGACAAGTTCATGGCCGGCCTAGCATTTACCCCCACTACACGTCCAATGGGCCAGCGGATATCCTGAACAGAGGTAATCTTTTAAGATTATTTAAACATATACCATCACTGAACCATCTTACCACTGCGAATCTCCAGTTGGTAAAATTTGCCCATATCCCGGGCTCAAGAGCACTCTAATCTACCATAACCAACTGGGACTCAGTAACAACCCGAGACGCAATCCTCAAAGAGGCACCAACCTTTGAGGACTGGGGCATTGACCTAGAGCCCATACGACCTCGTAAATACCCATATGTCCTAACAGAATCCCCCAGACCTCCCCCCAGAGGAAGCATTTTGAAGGGAGCCTGGGGAGCCACCCATGATTGGTTAATAGGGTCCACGGTGGAATCTAATCCCCTAAGGATCCACTGCAGTTCAACGCACCGGTCCATCAGGTGGCAATCAGCAGCACAGCCCCAGGAGAGGCCAATGCAGCCGCCAACGCCGAGGGCCAGCAATTTTGACATTGTTTCCCAGCACAGTGGAACCTTTTCCCCTCATACCATCCACGCACCCTCAGATAAGTAAGCCAGCACCAAAAGATCTATTTTCAATCATCAGCTGGAACGTGGCTGGGCTGGCTTCAACGTTAAAATCAAAACAGGGGCAGGACTTTTTAAACACCGGCAACATCCTATGTCTCCAGGAGAAATGGTCGCGGAACCCCACGACAATATATGGATTCCATGAAATCTTCCACCCAGCCACGCAAACAAGCATTTTCGGGCGGCCTTCGGGGGGCCTCTCGATCTTCCTAAAGTAAGGAGTCATAATGTCAACTTCCGTTCCCACGCAAGACCACAGGAACCTGCAAGCTCTATCAATCGAGGGCCTAAAATGTGGCCAGAAGACCCTCTCCTCATCAATTGTTATTTGAATCCTCGCAAATCCTCCCAAGCACGCGCCATGGGGTCACTGTTATAAATGAAATTATTGAAAATTATCCAACTCACAAAATCGTGCTAGTAGGGGACTTTAACACCAAACACCTGCGCCAATATAAACATGCAGCACAATGACCTACTATCCGCATTCAGGCTAACATGGGCAGACAAGATACAGCCAAACATGGGGAACAAGACCCGCCATACGTTCAAAAACATTCTACAATTGATTACATTTTCAGGTCAAACTACTTAATAAACAATCTCCAGAGCTTCGACATAGTAACCCGTGGAGAAAGTGACCACAACCCTCTGGTCATAAACCTGAACCTGACCCTCCAGAAAGCTGATACTGGCCAGGTGCTAGGTCTCTCAACAGGAGACGAATTACACAACTTAGTTAGGAGAAGCAAGTGGCACCCTCAACAACCGCCCCAGGTGGCCAAATGGCTCGAGGACGGGACACTTTGGGTGAAGGACCAACCAGGGGTCCAAATCCTATCAGCTTGGGACCCCAAGATTAGAACACTGCTCGCAGCTCTCCAGGGCCACATAGGACCACGAAAACGAAATTGGCAACATCTTAACCAGCACTACATCTCCCAACAGCAACAGAGTATTAAGCAAACGCGGAGAACTTGAGGAAGAGGACCCGTCTGCTCAAATCCAACTCAACATCCGGTAACTTAGCAGCAGTAAAGGAGGCACGGAAAGCACACAGGAAAAACATTTGGGCAGTAAACCGTGCAAACCTAGAGGAGGAGTGGAAAAAGATATTTGTGATACCCAAGGAAGGATCCCTAGCCCGGTTCTGGCAGTACGTAAATAAGTTAAAAGCGGCCGATCCACCAAGGGCGAATGCAGTCTCGGCAGCAGTGTGGGAAAACCACGTGAGGTGTCAGTTCTTAGCTCACAACCCCTCAGCCATCTTGGAATCAGCCACGGCAAAAGTAGAAGAAAACCAAGCCCCAATTTCATCTACGGAAATAGTAAAATTAATCAAATCCATGAAGGCAAGCGGAGCACCCGGCCCAAACGGGCTTCCTGCTGGGATTTTCCAATCTGCCCCAGACAGCTGGGCCGAGCATCTAACCCCGCTGTTTAACACGGCATACACGTTGGGCAAAACACCTGGATCCTGGAGAGGCTCAATACTGTGTCTGATCCACAAAAAAGGCGACCTCCTGAACCCAAATAACTACCGCCTAATCGCCCTGTTAGACCTAGAGGCAAAAGCGTACGCCGGAATCTTATTGGAAAAACTGGAAACCTGGGCAGATAAAAACGAGC
This sequence comes from Calotriton arnoldi, assembly GCA_963921515.1. Lineage (NCBI taxonomy): Eukaryota > Metazoa > Chordata > Amphibia > Caudata > Salamandridae > Calotriton > Calotriton arnoldi. Next base: position 947,518 of record CAWUFW010003157.1, read on the forward strand.
TGCTACCTTTTTTCCAAACAGGCTTCCGAGGAGGAGCATTCGACTACTGACAATATAATAGCCATATCAGCCCTCAGCCATCAAGACACACAGATTAATCACCTCCCCTCTTTTGCTGCTTTGTCGATCTCTCAGCAGCCTTTGCTAAAGTGGATAGACAAGTCCTTTGGGGGAAACTGGCAAACTGGGGCATTCCATCCTCGCTCCTAACGGCCATAATATCTCTGTACTCGGACACCTGGGTACACCTGAAAACAGGCCCCCAATCTCTGTCTGCAAAAGTCTGCACGTCTGGCTGACTGAAGCAAGGATGTGTTCTTGCCCCTTTACTTTTTAATCTATACACAGCGGATCTGGCCAAGGCCCTCTCCAACAGCCGTCTGGTCCCTCCACGGTTAGGCCGCCGCTCTTTACACGTCCTTCAATACGCGGGTGACATTCTTATCATGGACCACACCAAAGTAGGACTGCAACGCGCACTGACCAGTCTGCACATGTACTGCACCTCCAACAACTTAATCATTAATTCAGAAAAAACAAAGGGCCTGATTCACAGAACTAACTTACGTGAAATACGTAAAGTTAGTGATTTTCGGTATTCACAGAATACACTTACCACTACTAACTTTATGTCCGCTCCCGGGCCGGAGATTCCGGCCCTGTGGCGGAATTTCCGCCTCTGGGCCGGAATCTCCGCCTCCGGACCGAATACCCTCATTTAGGCCGTTTCAATGCTCAAACGGCCTAAATGAGGTATTCCGGCCCGAGGCGGAAATTCGGCCCAGAGGCGGAAATTCCGCCTCTGGCCGGAATCTCCGCCTCCGGATCGGAATACCCTCATTTAGGCCGTTTCAATGCTCAAACGGCCTAAATGAGGGTATTCCGGCCCGAGGCGGAAATTCCGGCCCAGAGGCGGAAATTCGCCACAGGGCCGGAATCTCCGGCCCGGGAGCGGACATAAAGTTAGTAGTGGTAAGTGTATTCTGTGAATACCGAAAATCACTAACTTTACATATTTCACGTAAGTTAGTTCTGTGAATCAGGCCCAAAGATTCTGGTATTTGGAAAACCAAAACACAAAAAGCAAATCACTTGCCATATAGGCGCTATGACCCTCACCTTAGCCCCAAAATACAAATACTTGGGGGTCTGGTTTACAGAAACTGCTCAACCCTCTGCGCACAAAAAAGACATGATCAAGAAAGCGACGGCAATTACCTATGGACTAATCAGATTAAACACTAAGCTAAAAGGTCCGTCAGTAGGGCATAAGAAAAGTCACGCAAGCGTCCCTCCTACCAGAGCTTTCATACGGAAATCCTGGAACGAGCAGAGTGTTCGTGCTACAAAAAGATCTTCTAACTCCCACAATATCTCCTCAGGGCAAGAGTGAGATTGGAGCTCGGATTGACCAAGCAATCTTTAGCTCTTGACGCGGACCTTTTAAAATATTACATTCGGATCTTGAAAGCTCTGGAGAAATCTCTAAAGAACTGCCTCAAAGACATATTCGAGAAATCCGGTTCTCCGTGGCACACTCAGCTCGAGAAAGCCCTAGCTAATACAGAAGTAAACAAAACAGCACTTGTCTTGCCTTTTATCACATACGCCACCTGGAAAAAGTGCATAAACAAGCAATTTCATTCTGGCAAGACCAGGAAATAATAAAAGCATCTCCTTCTCTGACCCGCTCAACGCATCATACCTGGTATCTAAACCACAGTCTTACCTCTCTGCGGCGCTTAATTCTAAATTTCGAAGAGAGATTCTATATATGCAACTGCTGGCCCTGCAGATAGCGGAATTTAGCCTGGCATTGGTGCACAAAAAAACAGGGGGGGCATGCCGTCTATGTGCTTACAAAAGAGAATCATGGCTGCATCTTCTGTGCTGCTGCACAGCCATAGCTAACGAGAGAAGAATCCTTCCTAGGGAATTATGCCTGAGCGAAAAAACAAGTACCTGCCTGGAGGCTTCGGCCGTATGTTTTACTCAAAAAGAACCCTACATCCTGGCTCGCTGAGGGCGTTTCATATAAATCATCAGGGATGCTCTCCACCCCGCCCTGGGCCCCGACCTGGCCTTCGGATCGTCCAAAAGGTGATCCCGGATTATTTCAAAGGGAAGCCAGAATGACCCTTTGACAAGACCAGACCAAAGGAACACTCTTTTCAATTGGAGTACTCAGTATTACGACAGGTTGCTGTCCCCGCTTTGGAGGAATGACCAGAGACTGGAACCCCCAACAAATGTTACTCACCTACTGACTCCTTCAAAGTGAATTAAATTGCAATGCACAGGCACTTTACCTGGGACATCGTGTCATGGATGGAGTACCGAGGAAGCAGAGGAGATCGGGAAGACAGCAATATAAGGACCTTTGAGAGGCAGTTAGGCGATTGGGCCCGGTCGCAGAGCGCAAGTCTGAATTAAACACGAAAATAGACTCCGAGTGAAAGGAATGAATTTAGTAACTTGCACTCTATTAGAACTTTCGATCCTTTCGCCTGGGCTATGCTATGCATTTTATGATGTACTAATGTTTTTATTTTTATTAACTTTATTACTGTATTGCAATGGTTTTAATTAACTTATGCAAGAAATAAATAAAATACAAAAAAATACATACCATTGTGACTCGCAATTAGGAGACGATGCCCCTACACTTCCCTCAATTGCTGTTCAGGCTGAAACACAAAAAAAGGCTTTTCAAATGTGTGTTCTCATTAATAGAAATAAGCCATTTTCTAGTCGCAAATCCAGTGATTTTGGAATTTGCAGGGTGTGCGATTGCAAAATGGCTTTGTACATCTGGCCCTATCCTGCTGTGGGAATTTGACACTAGTATGTTAGCATGCCATTTATTCAGAGGCACAAGCTCTTTAATTGAGAGTTAAGGGGGGTCAGTTCAATTTGAGGGGTAGAAATACCACCTCTCCAACCGTAAAGATCCATCTAAACAAATCAAGCTCCCTTTCCAGGAAATCAAACTGGCGCGAGACGAAGACTTCTGAACCCGATTGTTGTTCATAAGCAAGAAAAAGAATACAAAACAATTCTGGCCGATGGTTCACTGGGGGCCAGAGGGGCCCCAATGCGAGACGCCAACTGTACGATCGCGCCGCCGCTTTGGAAGCTGCAAAACGCCGTCAACGAAGACGCTCAATGATGGATCCCATTGATTTCCAGACACCTAGTCAAATAGAGGAACGCTGCGTCCTGATCTGGCGGGGCTGGGGAAAGATGGGGTGCCTGGTCCCAACGGACTCCCCAATGCCCTCTTTACAGCTGACTCTATATTCTGGGCCAAGGCGCTATCACCTCTGTTCGAATACTGCCAGTAACTAACAGCAAAAGTCTAACTTAGACCAAAAGTCTAACTTTACTACTCGTAAATGCCCTTTGTGAATACCGAAAGTCGTAAAGTTAGACTTTCGTCTCAGATTACTTCTGTGATTCGCGCCCCTAGTTTTGCACTAAGCCCTCCTCAGCGTACGTATCGTGTGTTTTTAAAAGCATCGGTTCTGGATAATAAGGTAGGTGTTCCCGAAGGCACTGGTGTCGGTGGCACCACCATGGGCACCACCATGGCATCAGGCCCAGGCCAAAGGGAATGGTGTTGGACGGGCTGCACTCTTAGGAATGGCCCCTCCAAAGCCATTCTAGAAGGCATCCATCTTGGAAGGACCTATCATGCTGCGAGAAAACTGCCCGGGCATGGGGCATTCATGGCATCGAGCGTCTGTCCTCTGAAAATTATCAATCGAGGCTAGTGTGCCATGGTTTGCTTTGTCCTGATTCTCAGGAGTGGTGCTACATTGGTACAGCAGGTGCAGTGCACCGGGGCACAGAGCCCTCAAGGGCCCATCGAACCCTGATAATTGCTGTATTTTAATACCCCACCAGCAGTCGGAGACGCCATTTTCTCGCTTGCACCAGGGCCCAAGGCTGCCTTGCTAGGATACCGGGCCCAGTGCGGATTCTGTCACCTACGTGAACATCACTTTGTGTTAAAAATGTCTGCCCGAGACCAGGACAGAGACGCGGAGGCAGAGCACGGCAGCAGTTTCCATGAAGATTATTAGTGGTGTAACAAGGATACCATGGGCCCTGGTGCAAGCAAAGGAGATGGACCCTTTGACTGCTGTTGAGGTAGTAAAATATGGCAATTATCAGACCTAACTGGGCCACGGTGCCACTGCACCTGCTGCACCACTGGGAGCTATTCCCGTAAAGGTTATATAGCCTTTTTCTCACATTTCAAATTGGAATTAATAATCCTGCTGGATTATTGAGATAGTCCCCCTGCTGCCACCTGCAGATCCGTGCTCCAAATCCTGCCAGTCAGCTCCACCTATCCTCCTTGGGAGCATGATGAAAGGAGTACCACAGCCTCAGATAAAAAGCCATTATTAGTGCAAACCTTCAGCGGATGCTCAGACTATGAACTGCAAGAACTAGGAGCGCAGTGCACAGTATTTATTATATTCTTTTAATGGAAATAACATGAAGATAAATGGCGACAACACGAAAACATATCGATTGTGTCACCAAATGTATCACTTGAACAAAACACAACACAAACTAGACAAAAAAGGATCTTTTTATAATATGTGATGTATACGTTGAATTCCCTTGAGTAGTTTTCCATCCAAAGATGCTATCCATCCGACACCTGGTGCTCCCCTTCGATTACAACAACGGTCATGATTCATAGACACAAGAGAGTTCACGACAGCTCCTGCCTGAAGTCGCATTTCATCAGCCCTTTCATCTCTCTTTCATCAGCCCTCGACTCCTTGCACCGGCTCTCAGGACTATATATATAAACAATAAAGCAGTGTGCATTCCACATAGAGCCAGCCATGAAATGGGACCCCATTCCTTCAGTGTGAACTATCTGCCGGCCACCACCAGGCTGGCTCCACCCATGACCACTCTACCTTCAGGATGAACTTTCTTCCTGCCAGCCACCACCAGGCTGGCTCCACTCATGACCACCCTTCCTTCAGTGTGAACTCTCTGCTGGCCACCACCAGGCTGAATCCACTTATGAACACCCTTCCTTCAGTGTGAACTCCCTGCAAGCCACCACCAGACTGGATCCACTTATGACCACCCTTCCTTCAGTGTGAACTCCCTGCAAGCCACCACCAGACTGGATCCACTTATGACCACCCTTCCTTCAGTGTGAACTCCCTGCAAGCCACCACCAGACTGGATCCACTTATGACCACCCTTCCTTCAGTGTGAACTCCCTGCAAGCCACCACCAGACTGGATCCACTCATGACCACCCTTCCTTCAGTGTAAACTCCTGCCAGCCACCACCAGGTTGGATCCACTTATGACCACCCTTCCTTCAGTGTGAACACCTTGCTGGCCACCACCAGGCTGAATCCACTTATGAACACCCTTCCTTCAGTGTAAAGTCCCGGCCAGCCTCCATCAGGCTGGCTCGACTCTTGACCACCCTTCCTTCAGCTTAAACTCCCTGCAAGCCACCTCCAGCCTGGCTACACTCATGACCACCCTTCCTTCAGTGTGAACTCCCTGCCAGCCACCACCAGGCTGGATCCACTTATGACCACCCTTCCTTCAGCGTGAACTCCCTGCCAGCCACCACCAGGCTGGATCCACTTATGACCACCCTTCCTTCAGTATGAACACCTTGCTGGCCACCACCAGGCTGAATCCACTTATGAACACCCTTCCTTCAGTGTGAACTCCCTGCAAGCCACCACCAGACTGGATCCACTTATGACCACCCTTCCTTCAGTGTGAACTCTCTGCCGGCCACCACCAGGCTGGCTCCACTCATGACCACCCTTCCTTCAGCGTGAACTCTCTGCCGGCCACCACCAGGCTGGCTCCACTCATGACCACCCTTCCTTCAGCGTGAACTCTCTGCCGGCCACCACCAGGCTGGCTCCACTCTTGACCACCCTTCCTTCAGCGTGAACTCCCTGCCGGCCACCACCAGGCTGGATCCACTTATGACCACCCCTTCCTTCAGTATGAACACCTTGCTGGCCACCACCAGGCTGAATCCACTTATAAACACCCTTCCTTCAGTGTGAACTCCCTGCAAGCCACCACCAGACTGGATCCACTTATGACCACCCTTCCTTCAGTGTGAACTCCCTGCAAGCCACCACCAGACTGGATCCACTTATGACCACCCTTCCTTCAGTGTGAACTCCCTGCAAGCCACCACCAGACTGGATCCACTTATGACCACCCTTCCTTCAGTGTGAACTCCCTGCAAGCCACCACCAGACTGGATCCACTCATGACCACCCCTCCTTCAGTGTAAACTCCTGCCAGCCACCACCAGGCTGGATCCACTTATGACCACCCTTCCTTCAGTGTGAACACCTTGCTGGCCACCACCAGGCTGAATCCACTTATGAACACCCTTCCTTCAGTGTAAAGTCCCGGCCAGCCTCCATCAGGCTGGCTCGACTCTTGACCACCCTTCCTTCAGCTTGAACTCCCTGCAAGCCACCTCCAGCCTGGCTACACTAATGACCACCCTTCCTTCAGTGTGAACTCCCTGCCGGCCACCACCAGGCTGGATCCACTTATGACCACCCTTCCTTCAGCGTGAACTCCCTGCCAGCCACCACCAGGCTGGATCCACTTATGACCACCCTTCCTTCAGTGTGAACTCCCTGCAAGCCACCACCAGGCTGGATCCACTTATGACCAACCTTTCTTCAGTGTGAACTCCCTGCCGACCACCACCAGCCTGGCTCCACCCATGACCACCCTTCCTTCAGCATGAACTCTCTGCCAGCCACCACCTGCCTGGCTCCACTCATGACCCCCCTTCCTTCAGTGTGAACTCCCTGCCAGCCACCACCAGGCTGGATCCACTCATGACCACCCTTCCTTCAGTGTGAACTCCTGCCAGCCACCACCAGGCTCGATCCACTTATGACCACCCTTCCTTCAGCTTGAACTCCCTGCCAGCCACCACCAGGCTGGATCCACTTATGACCACCCTTCCTGCAGTGTGAACTCTCTGCCGGCCACCACCAGGCTGGATCCACTTATGACCACCCTTCCTTCAGTGTGAACTCCCTGCAAGCCACCACCAGGCTGGATCCACTTATGACAACCCTTCCTTCAGCATGAACTCTCTGCCAGCCACCAGCACGCTGGATCCACTTATGACCACCCTTCCTTCAGTGTGAACTCCCTGCCGACCACCACCAGGCTGGATCCACTTATGACCACCCTTCCTTCAGTGTGAACTCCCTGCCAACCACCACCAGGCTGGATCCACTTATGACCACCCTTCCTTCAGTGTGAACTCCCTGCCGGCCACCAGCAGGCTGGATCCACTTATGACCACCCTTCCTTCAGTGTGAACTCCCTGCCAGCCACCACCAGGCTGGATCCACTTATGATCACCCTTCCTTCAGTGTGAACTCCCTGCCGGCCACCAGCAGGCTGGATCCACTTATGACCACCCTTCCTTCAATATGAACTCCCTGCCGACCACCACCAGCCTGGCTCCACTCATGACCACCCTTCCTTCAGCATGAACTCTCTGCCAGCCACCACCTGCCTGGCTCCACTCATGACCCCCCTTCCTTCAGTGTGAACTCCCTGCCGGCCACCACCAGGCTGGCTCCACTCATGACCACCCTTCCTTCAGCGTGAACTCTCTGCCGGCCACCACCAGGCTGGCTCCACTCATGACCACCCTTCCTTCAGCGTGAACTCTCTGCCGGCCACCACCAGGCTGGCTCCACTCTTGACCACCCTTCCTTCAGCGTGAACTCCCTGCCAGCCACCACCAGGCTGGATCCACTTATGACCACCCCTTCCTTCAGTATGAACACCTTGCTGGCCACCACCAGGCTGAATCCACTTATGAACACCCTTCCTTCAGTGTGAACTCCCTGCAAGCCACCACCAGACTGGATCCACTTATGACCACCCTTCCTTCAGTGTGAACTCCCTGCAAGCCACCACCAGACTGGATCCACTTATGACCACCCTTCCTTCAGTGTGAACTCCTGCAAGCCACCACCAGACTGGATCCACTTATGACCACCCTTCCTTCAGTGTGAACTCCCTGCAAGCCACCACCAGACTGGATCCACTCATGACCACCCTTCCTTCAGTGTAAACTCCCTGCCAGCCACCACCAGGCTGGATCCACTTATGACCACCCTTCCTTCAGTGTGAACACCTTGCTGGCCACCACCAGGCTGAATCCACTTATGAACACCCTTCCTTCAGTGTAAAGTCCCGGCCAGCCTCCATCAGGCTGGCTCGACTCTTGACCACCCTTCCTTCAGCTTGAACTCCCTGCAAGCCACCTCCAGCCTGGCTACACTCATGACCACCCTTCCTTCAGTGTGAACTCCCTGCCGGCCACCACCAGGCTGGATCCACTTATGACCACCCTTCCTTCAGCGTGAACTCCCTGCCAGTCACCACCAGGCTGGATCCACTTATGACCACCCTTCCTTCAGTGTGAACTCCCTGCAAGCCACCACCAGGCTGGATCCACTTATGACCAACCTTTCTTCAGTGTGAACTCCCTGCCGACCACCACCAGCCTGGCTCCACTCATGACCACCCTTCCTTCAGCATGAACTCTCTGCCAGCCACCACCTGCCTGGCTCCACTCATGACCCCCCTTCCTTCAGTGTGAACTCCCTGCCAGCCACCACCAGGCTGGATCCACTCATGACCACCCTTCCTTCAGTGTGAACTCCCTGCCAGCCACCACCAGGCTCGATCCACTTATGACCACCCTTCCTTCAGCTTGAACTCCCTGCCAGCCACCACCAGGCTGGATCCACTTATGACCACCCTTCCTGCAGTGTGAACTCTCTGCCGGCCACCACCAGGCTGGATCCACTTATGACCACCCTTCCTTCAGTGTGAACTCCCTGCAAGCCACCACCAGGCTGGATCCACTTATGACAACCCTTCATTCAGCATGAACTCTCTGCCAGCCACCAGCACGCTGGATCCACTTATGACCACCCTTCCTTCAGTGTGAACTCCCTGCCGACCACCACCAGGCTGGATCCACTTATGACCACCCTTCCTTCAGTGTGAACTCCCTGCCGACCACCACCAGGCTGGATCCACTTATGACCACCCTTCCTTCAGTGTGAACTCCCTGCCGGCCACCAGCAGGCTGGATCCACTTATGACCACCCTTCCTTCAGTGTGAACTCCCTGCCAGCCACCACCAGGCTGGATCCACTTATGACCACCCTTCCTTCAGTGTGAACTCCCTGCCGGCCACCAGCAGGCTGGATCCACTTATGACCACCCTTCCTTCAATATGAACTCCCTGCCGACCACCACCAGCCTGGCTCCACTCATGACCACCCTTCCTTCAGCATGAACTCTCTGCCAGCCACCACCTGCCTGGCTCCACTCATGACCCCCCTTCCTTCAGTGTGAACTCCCTGCCGGCCACCACCAGGCTGGATCCACTCATGACCCCCCTTCCTTCAGTGTGAACTCCCTGCCAGCCACCACCAGGCTCGATCCACTTATGACCACCCTTCCTTCAGCTTGAACTCCCTGCCAGCCATCACCAGGCTGGATCCACTTATGACCACCCTTTCTGCAGTGTGAACTCCATGCCGACCACCAATCAATCAATCAATCAGGGGTTTATAAAGCGCGCTACTCACCCGTGTTATGTTATGTTATGTTAATAAGGCTTGTAAAGCGCACTGCTACCCTAAGGTGTCCTGGCGCTAGGAGTTGCCAACTTGGTTGCTGGATGAGGGATGGATTCAGGGGAAAAGCCAGGTTTTCAGCCCTTTTCTAAAGGAAAGGAGCTCGGTGGCACTTCTGAGGTGGAGGGGAAGGCTGTTCCATGCTTTTGCAGCACAGCAGAAAAAACTCCTACCCCCCCAACTGGCTGTTTTTGCCCGTGGAATTTTTATAAGTTTTGCCTCGGCAGAGCGCAGTGCTCTGCTGGGAACGTACCATTGAAGGTGTTGTCTCATATAGGCCGGGCCAGAACCTGTAAGGGCTTTAAAGACGGTGCAGAGGGCCTTAAAATCCACCCGTTGTTTCACCGGGAGCCAGTGAAGCTTCCCAAGTCCCCTCTTGACCGAGACAAACCTTGGGATGCCCAAGAGAAGCCTGGCTGCTGCATTCTGCACGACCTGCAATCGGCTAAGATGTCTTTTTTGGATGTTAAGATAAAGGCCGTTGCAATAATCCAGGCGAGAGAAAATGAGAGCAGTGATTACTGTCCTAAGGCTGTCTTCGGGCAATAGGAACTTGATTTTCCTCAGTATCCTCAGAAGATGAAAGCAGGAGGAAACAACTCGGCTGATCTGATCCCCGAAGGATAGTTTAACGTCAATGATCACCCCCAAGTTCTTCACCTTGGCGGAGGGAACTGGTTGTGGACCCAAGATTACAGGCCACCAATCGGGTGACCAAAGGTTCGAGGAATTACCGAAGATGATCACCTCAGTTTTCCCAGCGTTCAACTTAAGACAGTTTGCGATGGCCTGCATACAATTGTGGCAATTGCGCCCTGTCTCAACCTCTTTGCCCTTCTGGATTGACAACACAATTTGTGTGTCATCGGCATAGGAGGTCAGCTGGAGCCCAAATGATCGAATAAGGACTGCCAGCGGGGATACATACACGTTAAATAGTGTAGGGCTAAGTGCCGATCCTTGTGGGACCCCACAGGGCAGAGAAAAAGGTCTCGATCGATCCTTTCCCAAGTCCACTGTTTGGATTCTATCAGTAAGAAAAGATTTTAAAAGGATATAGGCATTGCCGGAAACCCCCCTTTCGGCTAACCGGTCCAACAACACTTCGTGGTGGACCGTATCGAAGGCCTCAAGGTGAGGGTCTCAAGGTGCTCGGGGGGGGGGGGTGCAGCTCCGGAATCAGTCGAAGAGCCAGGTCTTGAGTTCCTTCCTGAATGTTTGCAGGGTAGGGGAGCGTCGGATGTTCACCGGGAGCTCGTTCCAGGTCTTGGCCGCGATGTAGGAGAAAGCTCTCCCACCTGCTCTGTTTCTGTGGATGCCGGGGACCTCTGCCAAGGCGAGGTCGGCGGAGCGGAGGTTCCTCTTGGGTACGTGGAAGGAAACTCTCTCATTGAGGTATTTGGGTCCGATGTTGTTGAGGGATTTGTAGGCGTGAGTGAGGAGTTTGAAGGTGACCCTCTTCTCGATGGGGAGCCAGTGGAGGTCTCGTAGGTGTTGGGTCATGTGTTCGTGACGTGGTGTCCCGAGGACGAGTCTGGCTGCGAAGTTCTGGATGGGCTGTAGCCTGTGTAGGAGAGTTCTGTTGATTCCGGCGTAGAGGGCGTTGCCGTAGTCCAGTCTGCTGGTTATGAGTGCGTGGGTGACGGTCCTTCTGCAGTCGGGGGTGATCCATTTGAAGGTCTTGCGGAGGATGCGCAGGCAGTTGAAACTGGCGGAATCGACGGTGTTGATCTGGCAGTTCATGGAGAGGGAGGAGTCGAGGATGATGCCGAGGTTTCGTGTGTGGACTGTAGGGGTGGGTGGATTCCCGAGGGCGAGGGCCACCAGGTGTTTTCCCAGGCGGAGGTGCAGGGTCCGAGGATGAGGACCTCGGTTTTCTCTGAATTGAGCTTCAAGCAGCTGTCTTTCATCCAGGCTGCGACGTCCTTCATTCCTTCCTGGAAGCAGAGTCTGGTGCCTTCGGGATTCTTCGTGAGAGGATGAGCTGGGTGTCGTCGGCGTAGAATACTATGCTGAGCCCATGCTGTCTGACAATGGCAGCGAGGGGGGCCATGTAGATGTTGAAAAGCATGGGGCTGAGCGATGATCCTTGGGGTACTCCACAGTTGATATCAGTGGGTTCGGAGAGGAAGGGAGGGAGTCGGATCCTCTGTGTTCTGCCGGAGAGAAAAGATTGGATCCAGTCGAGGGCGGCTCCTTGTATCCCCGCATCGTGAAGTCTGGCTGCTAGCGAGCGATGTGAAACGGTGTCGAAGGCTTCGGAAAGGTCTAGAAGGATGAGAGCCGCAGTGTGTCCCAGGTTTAGTAGCATGCGGATGTCGTCAGTGGCGGCGAGGAGGGCGGTCTCGGTGCTGTGGTTGCTGCGGAATCCTGACTGGGAGGTGTCTAGGATGGAGTTCTCTTCGATGAAGGAGGTCAGCTGAGCGTTTACGAGCCTCTCAGTGACTTTGGCCACAAAGGGGAGGAGAGAGATGGGCCGGTAGTTTTTCAGGTCCGTCGGGTCGGCCGTTGGTTTTTTGAGGAGGGGTTTAACCTCCGCACGTTTCCAGTCGTCTGGGAAAATTCCGGCTCTGAAGGAGGTGTTGATGGTTTGTCCTAGTTCGGGTGCGATGGCGGCCCTGTGGAATATGTGCGGTGGGCAGGGGTCCGGCGGGGCTCCTGAGTGGGTTTTCTTCATGGTCGCGGTGATGTGTTCGACGGTGGCGGGATTCCAGGACGTGACGGTAGGCTTGGCGGCGGCGGTGGGGATGGGGATGGGGGTGGTGTCCGGCGTCTGTTCGCTGAAGTTGTCGTAGAGGACCTTGATCTTCAGATGGAAGTAGAAGCTGAGCTTGTTGCAGAGTTCCTGGGAAGGTGTGACGTCCGTGGCTTCGCTGGGGGGTTTGGTGAAATGCTGTATGACGTTGAACAGTTCTTTGGCGTTGGTCACGTTGGTGTGCACTTTGTCTCTGATGAAGGTCCGTTTGGTGTCTCTTATGCGCTGGTGGTATTCCTTCAGGGCGCTCCTGTGGTTGTTCAGTGCTTCTGTGGTTTTCTGGTTTCGCCAGGTTTTCTCTAGGCGTCTGCAGGAGCGCCTGGCTTCTTGAAGTTCAATGGTGAACCAGGCGGCCTTCAGAGGTTGTTGTTTGGTGGGGTGGCGGAGGGGAGCGAGCTTGTTGGCGCAGCAGGAGATCCAGCGGTGAAATTCTGGCTGCGGCGTTGGTGTCGGTCGTGGCGCTGGGAGGGTCTTGGAGGAGGGTGGTGTTGAGGTGTTCCTCTGTAACTTTGCTCCAGTTCCTTCGAGGGGGGTGCGGGGCGGGTTTGGGTGCGGTGGTGGTGTTGAAGGTGAAGTCCGTCCAGAGGGGCAGGGTGTTGTGGCTGAAACGGATGTTAGTCCCTCCTGCGAAGAAATTGTCGAGGGTGTGTCCAGCTCTGTGCGTGGGCGTGTTGACGAGCTGCTTCAGTCCGAGGTTGGCGAGGTTGTCAAGGAGAGTGGTAGAGTCGGGGTCGTTGCAGTTGTCAAGGTGGAAGTTCAGGTCCCCGAGTAAAATGTGGTCCGTGGAGGTGATGGCGTGGGGTGCGACGAGCTCGGCGTTGGTAGTTGCGGACTGGGTGCGAGGTCCCGGTGGTCTGTAGACGAGGGTGCTGCGTAGCGTGGTCCTGGGGCTGGTCTGGATCTGGAAGTGGAGGTGTTCTGTGTTGGAGTGGGGGTCACTCGTGCTGGAGGTGGAGAGTCGGAGGGGGGTTTTGTGTGCGATGGCGAGTCCTCCTCCTGGGCGGTGGGGGCGGTCCTTCCTCTGGATCTTGTAGCCGTCGGGGATGGCAGTGGCGATGTCGGGGCCGGAGGTGGCGTTAGTCCAGGTTTCTGTGAAGAAGGTGACGTCGGGCGAGAGGGTGTCGATCAGGTCCCAGATCTCTACGGCGTGTCGGTGTAGGGAGCGCACGTTGAGGAGGATGCATGTCAGGGTTTCGGCGGTGTGTGCCTCCGGCGGGCCTTCGACGGTTGAGGGGGCATTGTCGGAGGTGAAGGATCTGCAGCAGGTTCTGCACGAGAACTGTCCGTGGGTGGTGTTCGGCGAGGATCTTTCGCAGTCGGTGAGTCTTCCGGGATTGAGTGCGTGGAGGGTGGTGGAATCGTAGCGGTGGGGTCTTGGAGAACCAGGGTTCCTGGCGCTGGCCGCGGTTGGGACACGGACGGGCGCAGACGGGCTTGCCTTAGGTGCGCCTTTGGCGTGCCAGTGGCGCACCCGCTGGGCACGTCTGCTGCCTGACTGCGCAGCGGCCACCATTAAGAAGGGGAGGGGGGAGGGACGATCAGCTGAGAGGCGGGATGGGCACTCATGACCACCCTTCCTTCAGTGTGAACTCCCTGCATCCCACCACCAGGCTGGATCCACTTATGACCACCCTTCCTTCAGCATGAACTCCCTGCAAGCCACCACCAGGCTGGATCCACTTATGACCACCCTTCCTTCAGCATGAACTCCTTGCCGGCCACCACCAGGCTGGATCCACTTATGACCACCCTACCTTCAATGTAAAGTCCCGGCCAGCCTCCATCAGGCTGCCCCACTCTTAACCACCCTTCCTTCAGCATGAACTCTCTGCCAGCCACCACCAGGCTGGATCCACTTATGACCACCCTACCTTCAGTGTAAAGTCCCGGTCAGCCTCCATCAGGCTGCCCCACTCTTAACCACCCTTCCTTCAGCATGAACTCTCTGCCAGCCACCACCAAGCTGGCTCCACTCTTAACCACCCTTCCTTCAGCATGAACTCCTTGCCGGCCACCACCAGGCTGGATCCACTTATGACCACCCTTCCTTCAGCCTTAGCTCCCTGCTGGCTACCACCAGGCTGGCTCCACTCTTGACCCCTCTTCCTTCAGCTTGAACTCCCTGCCTGCCACCAGGCTTCGACTCACTGACGCACTTCCGGAGCTGCGGCGTTTGGCGGCGTTTGGTGTTTCGGAGCTGAGGAACTGAGGGGGAGCGTCGCAGCCGTTGAGCCTGTGCCAGAAACCAGCAGCCAGCACCGCACCGCCCGTTCCCCCCGCGGAAGCGGCCTGGTAGCTACAGTGGTGATCGCTCTGGGTGCGGCTTGTGGGCGCGGCGTGACGTGCGGGCTGCGGTCTGCGTCCAGGCAGAGAGTGGAGCTGAGCAGCAGGCTGAGCAGCAGCGGGCCCGCTCTGCTCTGTTCTGCCCCCTTGTTCTGTCCTGCCTACCTGCCCACCTGTTCATCTGCTCACCTGCTCACCCCCTCATCTGCTACCCCGTGGTGCCTGAGACTCCTGGAGGTATCTGGCGTGGGCGTGGTTGTGGGCGCGGTGGTGGGTGCGGGTGTGGCGACCAAGCTGCAACCTACTGACTACAGGCTCAGCGGACCAGCGTACCTGACATTATCGAGGCTCACACACCTGAGTCTGCGCAACACGACGCTCCGGAGAAAATCTGCCGTCGCCCCTCGCCCAGCCACTTCTGCTGCCTACCGGACCACACTAGATTCTCCCTGGAAATTCCACCTACAATTGTCAGGGGGCTAGCCAGCTGCAGCAAGGCGGTAAGGTGAGGAGGGCTGGCGTGGGGGGGCAGAATGAAAGCATTGAAACACAAAAATTAAACAACCTAAAGCAAGGACTGTGATCCTGTCAACCCCCCCAAGGCCCACAAAGCCACAATGCCACAAGGCCATAAGGCCACATGACTACATGACGACATGACCACAGGAGCGAGGAGCATAAGGGCATAAGGAAGAAGGCACTGCAGGAGGCGCCATTTGAGAGAGCATACACAGCACACACTGTATGCACTGGATCCACCTCTCCTGATCTGAGCGGCTTGTATAAAAGCGAGCCAGCTCACGCAAAATCCTAGCCCACACAGGCAATATCCAAATATCCAACTTCCTAGCACCAACTTAACCAACTCAATTTAGTCCAGACCCAGCCTAGCCTAGTTCCAACCCCGACCCGCTGAGGAGACAAGGATAACAAGGACAGCGAAGCAAGGGTACTCAAGAGCAGGCAAGGTCGTTCAAGGAAATCAAGGAAACTAAGGAAACCGCGGGGAACTGCATGGTAGTCAACTCAATCAGGCAAAAAAGGGGAAAGGAAAAGAAACAGGAAAAAAGGGGAAAAAGACAAACAAGGCAGCGACCGTCTGGCAAGGACCAGTTAATGAAAAGCGGGGAATAAGTGAGAAGGGGCATTGATAACAACTACAACAACAACCACACAATGAGATCGTGGAAGGCAAGGCAGCAGGTTGTATCGAACCCTAATAAGAAAACGCGCAGGGCAACAAAGAAGGCATTCTCTAAAGAAAGCGAAGAGGATCTGATGAAGAAGAAGAAGAAGGAGGAGGAAATCACCACTCTTCACCAGCCCACAGGCACAACCAACTACCAAAGCAAGCAATGCAATCACCCGGACCACTCTGACCAAATCAAGCCATCAACCAAAGATATACACTAAATTCTCCTTCATAACTGACGCCGCGACAAGGAAAGCAACCTCCCTACTCCTCTCCAATCAATTAAAACACACCAAATAGTGCAACAGCAGTCGAAGGTAGACTGCGGAGAGTCTGCAGCCACCAGGGAA
Source organism: Calotriton arnoldi (assembly GCA_963921515.1). Classification (NCBI taxonomy): domain Eukaryota; kingdom Metazoa; phylum Chordata; class Amphibia; order Caudata; family Salamandridae; genus Calotriton; species Calotriton arnoldi. The sequence goes on from CAWUFW010003157.1 coordinate 963,822, forward strand.
AGGTCGTGCGCAGCAAGACTATGGAATGCAAGTGAAGAAGATGAGAAGATCAATGGGAACAAAGAACTCGGACAAACAAGCAATGTCATACGGAACCAACCAGAGCTGATCGCGCTAAAAAACATAAATAAACCTAATGGGAGGGAGAAAGACGGCCCAGGACAGGCCATAAGTTATGCAGAGGCAGGAAATGAAAGCACCAACATTCATATCCCTCCCAGTCACATCAAGGAAGAATCTCCGGTTAAATGAAGTTACAAGAACGTGGAAACCCCACCAATAGTACCGCCATCTTAAGGGGAGAATCAGGGTCTCCTGAACTCCCCCAACAACACAAAGAATACTCAGAAAAGACTTCAATCAAGAAAAGCAACCCAGCCTCTCATCCCTATCAGCGCTTGAGCCCATGGAGGCCACGACAGGTAATAAATACCCCACACAAATGTCTTCCAGAATGGTGGCCGGAAAAACTCAATTCACTCCTCAGACAACGCCAGAAAGGCTGGACCAACTAACCCAGGAACAACTGCATGGCACTGCGCAAGCCGAAACAAAAATGCAAGGGCCATACATTTCAACAACTCAGGAAACTGAACCAGAATCATCTTACCTCACACCAGAGGAATGCGAGGAACTGGTTGCCTCATACTCTCTCGCACCCCAAGTTGAACCCCAAGGAAGAAACAGCTCTCCAAAGCTTAACACGAAACAGGCCAAACCGCATGAAAAAGAAGATATCTGGACCACACTACGGCATACAATGCAAATGTCGGTAAATGCCATGCAATACCAGTCCAACAAAATGGATATCCAACTGTCAGTCCTCAATTCACTCTCGATCTTCGTCGCCAACATCGACAACAAATTGGCAGATCTCAACAATCTGATCAGAAGGGCACAATCGGAGACACAAATTGTACAGGCCAGCTGTACCTGCGTAACAATCGTAGACAAGCTCGCAACCCTCCCAACGGTAATGGACAATATCCTTTCTGACATAAGAAATGCTGTGACACACAAACCAGCATAAAAACTAGCCATTATGAGAAAGGTCGAGCAGCAACCAATAAACTCAACAACCCAGGATCTGACCCAGTGTACTCCGGATCGGACATCAGAAGCAAGACTGCCCGATGAGGGCTTGGACCCGACAAGAACAGATGTAAAAAATCAAATAAGGCAAGGATCGCCGACATCCTCAAAGTGCAACACAGCATTCAAAAGTAATCCCTCTGGAAAGATTTTTTTAACAACTAGCCTGCAAACCTCCAAACAGCGGAGGAAACAGAGGAGGAAGGGGCGAAACCAAAAACTAATACAGACTATATCACCTTGCAGGGGCAAGAGTCATGATTCTGGAAATGACCTAAAGGAAGATCCTCGAGACACTTCAATGCAGGTGGGTGATGCAACAGAACCTGACCAAGAGTCACCAGAATGCCCGACTCGGAAAGAGGGAACAGAAACAAAAGGAAGCATCTCCCCGAACACAATCACAAGCGGTGGAGCTGACCCTAAGAGCGAACCATGGAAAGGCAGAGGATGCACACATGGGGGGTTCAATTACAACAGGCCTTCGTACTGAGACAGATCCGATATGTGGAAGGAACACGTTCGGTACGGAAATAACAATAATAAGCGAACCCCCTGAGTCAGCAGATACACCAATAGTTAAACAGGATTCGCCTATAGACCAAACAGCACATCTGCACTCTACAACAATCATGTTCCATCCCGAGTACAAGTCAAAGGGACGGGTCAACATATTAAATAGGGGAAACATTCTACGTCTACTAAAGGCCATCACTAGCTTGAAGAACCTAAAAACCAATGACCTAGAGTCAATTGAATTTGTGGAGTCTCCAGATCAACCGGGAGTGGAAGCAACTAAAACAGTTTGGGCCACACCAGACGTAGCCAATAAAGTCTTAAAAGAACATACTAAACTAAATGCCTGGGGCATTAAGTTACGGCCCTTCATTAAACCAAGATATCCGGAACCCTTAATCGCCATTTCAGAAAATCAAAAATAACCCGGGCATGTTCAATCAAGTATACGTTCATGCTCAGTGCTGCGCAGAGCACAGAGTACAGAGAGCAAAGATTCCAGAGACCAGCAGACCTACAGGACAAATATAACCAAAAGCGCAGACCCACAAGTTGGTTATTCAGGACTATAAACACCAAAAGCCAAAATCTGTGACATACTAAGCTCCCCGCACTCAAAACTAAAAACCCCCTGAAACTTTGTTCCTGAAACATCACCGGCATGGGAGATAAGACTCTGGACCCGGAACTGCAATCTTACCTCCAAAATTTTGATATAGTCTCATTCCAAGAAACTTGGTGCGAATCACCAACAGCAGTGCAGGGATTCAACCTGCACTCCCTACCAGCCACAAAGAGCGCCAGTAAGGGAGGCCTCGCCACATACAGCTCTATAAAGAGCGAGACCTCGCCACATACAGCTCTATAAAGAGCATCTACGCAATAGAGCCAATGACGCACAGTTTAGCACCTCCAAGCGCTTAGAATCACCTTAAAGGGAGAGGTTAAAAATGAGCAGATAATCCTTATAAACCTCTATTTACACCCGCGCAACAGACCTAAAGGCAGCTGAAGGAGGAACTTGAGAACATTTTAACTGAGGAGCAAACTAACAGCTTGATCATCACTGGGGACTTCAATTTAAACATGTTCAGGAACACAGCTGAAGATTCCCACACGGAGGAGGACCCATTCGCATGGGATGCAGCAACACAGGACAACAACTCAGGTGGAAGACATACGAAAATAGCTCAGAGGCTTCTAGCGACCCTGGAGCAGCAGGGCTTTCGAGCATTAAACGGAAGATTTCCCGGAGACTGCCCACAGACAGCAACATTTCATAATGCAGTAGTAAGCACAACAATAGACTATACATTTACCTCCCGCTGTATGTTCCCAAAAGTAACGGATTACCATATTGGAACATCAGACTACAGCAATCATTTACCACAGGAAATTACAATAGAAGCATCATCTACATCTCAATCTCTGTCAGTAAACGCACATGGCCTGGAATATACATCTAACGAGAAGAGAATAAAATGCAAAACAGATGACCCGGAAGGCCTCCTCTTCTTCGCAAAACAACTTGCGGAAGAAGCACAAGCCGCAGAGCCTGATAGTATGGGAAGTTGGGAGGCGTTTACAAAAAATCTAGGAAATAAATATGGGGTAAAAAAGGGAATCCATCTAAACAAGAGATCAGCATACCCTCAAAACAAACGCCCCTACTCCAATATTGGAAACAATACACAATTGAAAAAGCTCAAGGCGCTGCTAAACCGTGTGTAGGGGAGTAGGATCTGCTTCTTATAGTTACCCCCACTTTTTGCTGATGTCTCACTGTTTTTGGCCTAGTCTGACTGGGATCCTGCTATTCAGGACCCCAGTCTATCTGCTTTCTCCTGTAAATTGCAATACATGTTCTTTAGGTACACTCCAGATTGGATACTGGGGTACCCTTATAAGTCCCTAGTATATGGTACACTATATACCCAGGGCATAGGTATCCCAGAGGCCTACCAGGGGCTGAAGCATGTATTGTGCCACCCCTGGAATGCCCTCCAAAATGACTCCACAGGACTGCTACAGCAGCCTGAGTAAGGTGGTGCATGCGCCCCTTACGGAGATATAGGTTCACTATATCTCACCTATCACTGCACATAGAAACCTATCAGTCACCCCTATGGCAGGCCTTATCAATCCTGAAGGCAGGGTGCTTGGTTTTATGTGAGAGGGTGCCCATGCATGAGCAGAGCCCCTCTGCAGCCTTCGGAATCTCCTCTCCGGGGTTGTCTGTGGTGCACTCTGACCATATACTCTTAAGTGCATTATATCCCCGCGGTAAATGCTAACTTTGGGATGGCTGCACGGAAACATGTTGTGTTTGGTGTCAAACACCTTGGAATCATACCCCCACACCAGTAACTGGTAACTGGTGTGGGAGTATGATCCCACCCTTCTAGAGGGAGAGACATGACAGCACCGGTATACCCGGTAGAAACTTTACAGAGCCTGGCATCACAAAATGGATGCTGCAGCCACAGACACGAGTCTGGCCTCCTGCTGCTGACCGAAACTCCGGCAGGGGAGGCCTGGACAATAGGTTTCCTGTCACAGGGAGGTGTTACCACCTCCCAGACAGGCTTTAGTGGATTGGGGCTGGGTGGGTGCACTCTAAGAGTGCTTTGAAGTCCTGCACTGGGGGCACATTTGGTGTCCTCGTGCATACCCCAGTTCACACCGGTTGCAGGGGCTGCCAGCCCCTGCTCTGGTGTGAAACTGGACAAAGGAAATGGGTGTAGCCACCCCTCTTTCCAAACCCTCCCATATTTGGGTCCACAGAGTTAGTCCATCCCCTTTCTTAGGTATAAGTAAGGAACCCCTGGCAACAGGACTTTAGATATCCCTGGACGAAACTCTGCAACTGAATCCTGGAACTTCGACGCTCTACTCAAGACTAGAGGACTGAAGAAATCTCCCTTGGGGTCAAGGAGTGACTCCCCTGCTTGGCAGGCACCAACGAAGCATTTGCCGGTCTGCATCTCCGAAGCTCCCGCCGGACTCCGAAGTAATTGCAGCCCAGGAAGAGGATTTCCAGACTTCTCAGAGGCCGACCCGAGTCCCCAGCAAAGCTGAGACCCGCAGCCCTCACGAGTGACGTGGAACCGGAACTCCTGGACACTGTGCACATTTGCTAGTGCATCAACTTCTCGACATCTCTTGAAGTCCTGCTTTGGGTTACTTATAGCCCAGGCCCCGAGCACCATTTGCCCTGACTCTCCATTGCTTGGGGAGTCCCCAGGACCTTGCTGGTCCGCACAGAAGCATCTTTTCTCTTCCCGCGTGGGTTGCTGTTGCCAAGGCTTGTTGTGTTCAATCCGGACACCAACGCTGCAGCACTCGACATCCTTTGTGGCACAGCTCGAATCCAGCTCCTGGTCATCGTCGACACCTCCTGGTCCTCGTGGCTGAAGAGTCAAGCTTCACCTCTTTCACCTGAAGCACCCGACATCGGCGGGCATTCGACTATCGTGCCCCTGGTCACTGGCAAGTGACCCAGACTCTGTCCCCTCTGCTTTCAGGTTCTTCTCATCTCCGATCCAGGCTTGGATCTCTTCGGACACTTCGCATCTTCCCGGCAGCAGCACTTCCTTGCAGGCTGCCATTGAAATCGACGACGCGACCCGACACCATTCGACACCTATGCACCCGGCTTCCCTGGGTGAGGTAACTCGAGTACTCCAGTGCTCCCGTGGGAGTTGACCATAGAACTGTCTAAGTCCAAGAGGGTTTGGTCCTAATCCATTTCTAAGTGTCCTTAAACTCTAAAACTCTAACCGCGACTTTCCCATAGACGATAACGGAGCTCGCGGCTGTGTTCACACACTGCACACAGCCCCCGTGGGTCCCCTGTGTCACTACCTTGGGTGGTTCCTTGGGGTCCCAGCGATTCTACAGGCTCTAGGCCTTGTGTCTACTTAAGTCGTGGTTCTTATATCACTTTCTTAATATATGGTTTGGTACGCCCTAGGGCTAATCGTATATTGTGCTACTTTACTGTGCTATTTGACTTGTAACTTGTGTACTTTGACCTCTAGCCTCATAAAGAGACTATTGGGTAGTGTTTAGTAATAAATACATATATTTTATATATATACCTGGTGTGGTTCTCCTTTCATTTGGTCATTCATGAGATTATAACTGGTAAAACAAACAGCTTAACACTCCTTCAAGACTTAGCCTGAAGGCTGCTCTCCATAGCTACCACTAGGATAGCTTTCAATAAAGGTTGTCTTTAAACCTATCATCAATAAAGGTCGTTTGGACTGGTGCAAGGTGCCCACTATAACTAGTGGACAGCATATACCAGGCCAACTTCTCACACTGGTTTACACCCACACCACACCCATCCAGCACAGGCGTCACGGGACATGTGACCCTGCCAATTAAAGGGGCCCACCACAGCACATCCCCCACTGCCGGAGGTGACATGATGGCGTCCGCATCCACGGAACTCAATCATGAAGGGCCCGTGACTTGCGTTGCACAGAGTTGGTGGCACACGATGGCCTGCGTCCGGCACAGGCCTACCGCCACATGGCGATTACTTGCGTTGCACTGAGTTAGGCCCACCTGAAGAGCTGAGCGGGTGTGCAGCCTGCGATGATGCATTGGCCTCGATACGGCGTCCTGCAGATCAAGACTCGATTTGATTTGTGAGCCCTGCTGGACCGCAGTGTACGCGCAGGCAGCAGTCAGCACACACATGACTCCGCGGTGCGGTGCCCCAGGGTGCGCTGGGGGCCAGCGATCGGCTGAGGAGGTTGCACCGGCACGTGGAGGGCCCTTTTGGAGACACGCCGGTGGCGGCAGGTGAGCATTGAGGCCTGGGTGCGCAGGGGCGGGCAGTCATCGCTGGGCTGCGGACCGGTCTGGGGACCAGGGCTGGGGTGCAGCAGGTGCACAGGTTTGCGCAGGCACCACCAGTCACGGCGGCGGCCTCGTGGCTGGGGGGGCGCCGCCCTGGCAGACACGAACCTGCATGCGCTGACGAGATGTGCACGGGTTGGCTTGGGACGTAGTCACCTCATCTCCAGTGTGAATGCGGCCGTTGAATGTGGTCGGGCACGTGTGTGTAGGCCTATGTTCACGATGTGGCAGACACAGAGACACACGCAGTAGTTACTGTGGTGGCCATCCCGGAACTGGACCACGCCCTGGGCCCTGGGCTATTCATTCGCGACATACGTCGGCCAAAGCCGCTCCGCTCAGGCTTACAGGAGGGGACCACATGGCTACATGTCCAAGGTCTTCCACACTGCCTGGGGTAACCTGTTTGCGTCCACTGTCCACTACACTGCAGACACCAGCAGTAGATCTCCACATGGACATGTCTGTGCTCTGCATACTGCAGTCTGTCCAGCACATTTCCACCACACTTTGCATTGTGTCCTTTCTTATTGCTGGGTCACTTGCCTCCTCCGCACATTCTTGGTTCCCACCTCTCTCCACATTCTGCAATTGTGTGGCAGAGGGGCTCTGCCTTTTACCACGGTTACTTGTGTTGTTGTGTCCGGTAGTTGGGCATGTTGGTTGGCATGTTGTATGTGATTATGTTACATGTGCTCACCCACAGTTGTGAGTTGTGTGATTGTGGAGTTGAGATGTGTGGTGTGTTCGGTTAGTACTTACCAATGAGCAGTGCATTGCCATAGGTGCCATCCTGGAAGCGCTGGTTGATGATGGACTGTCGTAAGATGTATGTATCATGCACGCTGCCTGTGAAGTTGGCGATGCCATTGGTGTACTGTCCCCGGTGGTCCACTATTGCCTGCACATTGATGGGATGCGTGTGCTTTCTGCAGCGGTAATTGTGTGCAGACTCGGCAGGGGGCACAAGTGGCACATGTGTACAGTCAATTGCCCCCGACACGTGCGGTAAGGCAGCTATGGCGTAATTCCCTTGCATGGTCTCCAGCTGTTCATGCACAGCGTGGGGGAAGTGAAGGGGCAGGGGTATCAAGATGGTACAAACCGTGATGTTTACAGGTATGATGAATCCTGCATAATGAGACCGTGACAGATGTTTGTGTGGTGATAACCTTCCTTTACTTTCATGCGGAGGTTACGAGCACACGGACGTCTGTTACAGTATATTTGTACTGGATTCATCATACCTGTATGCATTCCGGTTTGTCCAAGTGCAATACACTGTACCAGATTACGTTTGTGTCTATGAGGACGCTTGACCATTGTCACCATTTCTCCAACAGGTTTCTGACTACTGATTTCGGGATATGGAATGGTATTGGGGAGTTCCCGCAGCATTTGCAGTTTATTGGATCCACACGTTGCCCTGGTGAAGTTCTCCGTTGGGAATGGAACGCGTTGGCTGAGCTTTTCGTCTTGTTGTTTCTGTATTTGTAATAAAGTTCTGTTTTTCCACTACCGTTGGCTACTGGACTTCATGACCTGGGGGAGGGTCCGGGGGTGGTTGTGGTGGGTGTTGTGGCCCTCTTGGGTCTCCAGGCTGCATGTTCATTGTCTCCATGGCATCTGTTGGTCTTCAGATGTGGCTCTAGGCTGGGCTCCCTTTCATACTGCAGGTTGTCCTCCTGCTTAACACCAGTAAAAGGCAGGTGTTGAATCCCTGCTGCTAACGCGCCTTATCGCCTGTTTTCGGATCGCATCGCCGATCTGGCTGCTCGTTGAGAATATCTCGAAGAGGTGTTTTCATGTGTTTTTGCACGGGAACGCCTACTCTGCATATCATTAGCGTTAGTTGTCGCTCTCATCCGTGGCGATGTGTTTTGCGGCAGCTATCGCAGGAAAACTGGCGATGTCGGCAGTTTGCACCAGCTTGAGAATTGGGCAATTAATCTATCGCCACTTTTGCGGTGCTAAAGTGCCGATAAATCGGCGATAAGTCCTTGAGAATATGCCCCTCAGACTCAGGACTGGGTAGACTTTGTAGATTGTGCTACTAAGGCTCTGGAAGGCTGGTTACTTGGCAGTAAAGTGAATGCTTTTAAAGGATTGCACAGTTTAATTATGAGGGAGCAGATCCTTAATAATTGCCAAAATCAGTTGTTGCATCAGTACCTGGTGGACTCTGATCTGACCTCTCCCCAAGAATTGGGAAAGAAGGCAGACAAATGGGTCAGAACCAGGGTGAAGCAGAAAGCTCAGAACCAAGGTGGTGACTCTAAGAAGCAAGATGCTAAGACCTCAGATAAGGGTGGGGAGAAGGGTAAAGACCAGAAGTCTTCACAAGGGCCCCAAAACCTGCATCTGGGGGAGTCACAATCAAACAAGGATAAAGGCAAAAAGAAACCTTGGTGTCATATCTGTAAAGAGAAGACCCATTGGACAAAGGATGCCACTTGTCCAAGGGCCAAGGATTCTGCTCCTATCACCACTGCCCCTAAGGCAACTGTTCCCCCTAGCTCAGTTCCAAGTGGTGGTACCCAGAACAAGGGTATAGTAGGGTTAACCTTGGGATCTGAGATGGATTCTGGCCTAGTCAGAATTCCAACTCAGGCTGTGTTAGTCTGTGATGGAGGCATGGATATTGCCTCCTTATTTGTAAGTCCCAGTAATTTGGGCAAGTACAGACAACAGCCTTTAATCAATGGTAAGGAGGCCATGGCATACAGGGACACAGGTGCAAGTGTCACAATGGTGACAAAAGAACTTGTGGGCCCTGACCAGATCATACTTGGTGAGATGTACCAGGTGACCAATGCAAGCAATGTCAGGACAGACCATTCCTTGGCAGTTGTGAATTTCACCTGGGGAGGGGTTACTGGCCCTAAGAAGGTTGTGGTAAGTTCAGACCTGCCTGTAGAATGCTTATTGGGCAATGTTTTGGAAACTTCAGCTTGGGCTGAGGTGTAACTCAGGACACATGCAGAAATGCTGGGCATCCCTGCAGATGTGTTTGCCATGACTAGGTCACAGGCAAAAATGTCTTCCACTGAACAGGCCCTGGATCCTGGAATAATGGACCAGGTGCCTTCCAAGAGAAGGAGCAGTAGGGGTAAGGCAGTGTCTTCCCCCCTGCCTCAGAGTAAGGATCAGACTCTTGAGGGAGCTGATCTTGGTCCTGAAGAAGGAACTGTCTCAGAGGAACTTGAACCTGACCAGGTTGAGTTCTTGTGGACAGGGGGCCCTTCCAGGGCAGATCTGAGTCAGGAGCAGCTGAACTGCCCCTCTCTTGAACCCCTCAGACAGGAAGCTGCTGCTGAGGCTGCTGGGAGTGCCAGTGGGTCCCATACGATCTACTGGGATGATGGACTTTTATACTCAGAGGGTAGAGACCCCAAGCCTGGTGCTACCAGGAGGTTGGTTATACCTCTGTAGTTTAGAGGCTTCCTATTAACATTGGCACATGATATCCCATTAGCAGGACACTTAGGCCAAAACAAGACCTGGGACAGAATTGTCCCTCACTTTCATTGGCCTCACATGTCAGAGGACACCGAGGAGTTTTGTCACTCCTGTATCACTTGCCAAGCCAGTGGTAAGGCAGGTGGTACTACAAAGCCCCCCCTGATACCACTACCTGTGGTGGGGGTTCCCTTTGAGAGGGTTGGGATTGACGTTGTTGGTCCCATGGATCCTCAAACTGCATCTGGGCACAGATTCATAAAAGTGGTGGTGGACCATGCCACTAGGTATCCAGAAGCAATCCCCCTAAGGACTACCACAGCTCCTGTTGTGGCTAGGGCCCTCCTGTGAATCTTTTCCAGGGTGGGTTTCCCTAAGGAGGTAGTATCAGACCGTGGTACAAACTTTATGTCTGGTTACTTGACTGCAATGTGGAAGGAGTGTGGTGTGAATTACAAATTCACCACCCCTTATCACCCACAATGCAATGGGTTAGTTGAGAGATTCAACAAAACCCTCAAGGGCATGATAGAAGGTCTCCCTGAAAAGCTTAGGCGTAGATGGGATATCCTTTTGTCCTGCCTTCTCTTTGCCTACAGAGAGGTTCCTCAGAAGGGGGTTGGCTACAGCCCTTTTGAACTTCTGTTTGGACATCCAGTTAGGGCTCCCTTATGTTTAGTGAAGGAGGGATGGGAGTTACCTCTCAAACCACCTAAACAGGACATAGTGGACTATGTACTTGGTCTCCGCTCCAGGATGGCTGAGTATATGAAGAAGGCATCCAAAAACCTTGAGGCTAGCCAGGAATTGCAAAAGGCCTGGCATGACCAAAAGGCTGTTTTGACTGTGTATCAGAAAAGACAGAAAGTATGGGTGTTGGAGCCTGTGGCCCCAGCAGCTCTCTAGGACAAGTGGAGTTGCCCCCATACTCTTCTTGAGCAGAAGGGAGAGGTTACGTACCTGGTGGACCTTGGTACTCCCAGGAGCCACCACAGGGTGCTCCATGTGAACAGGCTCAAGCCATATGTGGACAGGGCAGACATGGGCTTGCTCATGGCTACTGATCAGGGACAGGAGGAAGAGAGTGACCCACTCCCTGACCTGCTCTCACAGAACCCTGATGATGGTTCAGTTGATGGTGTAGCCTTGGCAGGCAGCCTCACTGACCAGCAGCAAACTGATTGCAGGAAGGTCCTGAATCAGTACAGACACAAGTTTTCACTGACTCCAAGTCAGACTACCTGGTGCACCCATGAGATGGACACAGGTGACAGTCTGCCTGTTAAAAATAAGATTTACATGCAACCTGACCATGTCAGGGACTGTATCAGGACTGAAGTCCAGAAAATGTTGGAATTAGGAGTCATTGAGCCCTCAGATAGCCCTTGGGCTAGTCCAGTAGTCTTGGTACCAAAACCTCACACCAAGGGTGGTAAGAGAGAGATGAGGTTCTGTGTTGACTACAGGGGTCTCAATGCAGTCACTAGGACTGACGCTCACCCTATTCCAAGGGCAGACGAGCTGATTGACACTTTGGCCTCAGCCAAATTCTTAAGCACATTTGACCTGACAGCTGGTTACTGGCAAATCAGATTAGCTGAGGAAGCAAAACCAAAAACAGCATTTTCAACCCCTAGTGGGCATTACCAATTTGTGGTGATGCCTTTTGGCTTGAAGAATACACCTGCCACTTTTCAAAGGTTGGTGAATAAAGTCCTTACAGGTCTGGAAGCCTATAGTGCAGCTTATCTAGATGATATTGCTGTCTTTAGCTCCACCTGGGAGGATCACCTGGTCCACCTGAGAAATGTTTTAGAGGCCCTGCAAAAAGCAGGCCTCACTATCAAGGCCACCAAGTGCCAGATAGGGCAGAGTAAGGTTGTGTACCTGGGCCACCTTGTGGGTGGAGGCCAGGTTCAACCATTGCAGAGCAAAATCCAAACCATCATGGACTGGGTTGCTCCAACTACCCAGACTCAGGTCAGAGCTTTCTTGGGCCTGACTGGGTACTACAGGAGGTTTGTCAAAGGACATGGATCCATAGTGACCCCTTTAAATGACTTAACTTCCAAAAGAATGCCTAAGAAAGTTCAGTGGACAGTTAGCTGTCAAAAGGCATTTGATGACCTGAAGCAGGCCATGTGCACTGCTCCCATTCTGCAAAGTCCTGATTATTCCAAACAATTCATTGTTCAAACTGATGCATCTGAATTGGGGGTAGGGGCTGTGTTATCACAATTGAATGAAGAGGGTCAGGATCAGCCAGTAGCTTTCATAAGCAGAAGGCTGACCCCCAGAGAGAAACGTTGGTTAGCTATTGAGAGGGAAGCCTTTGCTGTGGTTTGGGCCTTGAAGAAGCTGAGGCCATACTTGTTTGGCACTCACTTCATTGTTCAGACAGACCATAGGCCTCTCTTATGGCTAAAACAGATAAAGGGTGAAAACCCCAAACTTTTGAGGTGGTCCATTTCCCTACAGGAGATGGACTATACAGTGGAACATAGACCTAGGAGTAACCATGCCAATGCAGATGGACTCTCCAGGTATTTCCACTTAGAACATGAAGACTCAACTGGTCAAGGTTAGTTTAATGTCCTTACGTTTGGGGGGGGGTTGTGTAGGTGAGTAGGATCTGCTTCTTATAGTTACCCCCACTTTTTGCTGATGTCTCACTGTTTTTGGCCTAGTCTGACTGGGCTTCTGATATTCAGGACCCCAGTCTATCTGCTTTCTCCTGTAAATTGCAATACATGTACTTTAGGTACACTCCAGATTGGATACTGGGGTACCCTTATAAGGCCCTAGTATATGGTACACCATGTACCCAGGGCATAGGTACTCCAGAGGCCTCCCATGGGCTGAAGCATGTATTATGCCACCCCTGAGAGACCATTCAAATTGACACGACAAGCCTGCTACAGCAGACTATGTAAGCTGGTGCTTACACCACCTACTTAAGATATAGGTTCACTATATCTTTCTAAATCACTACACATACAAACCTATCAGTCACCCCTATGGCAGGCCTTATCAATCCTTTAGGCAGGGTGCTGGGTTTTATGTGAGAGGGTGCCCCTGCATGAGTAGGGCCCCTCTGCAGCCTTTGGAGACCATTCTCCGGGGTTGTCTGTGATGCAGCCAACCATATATGTTTAAGTGCATTATAACCTCGCGGTAAATGCTAACTTTAAAACGGCTGCTTAGAAACATGTCGTGTTTGGTGTCAAACACCTTGGAATCATACCTCCCTGCCAGTACTGGCGGGGGAGGTATGATTCCACCCTTGTAGAACTACTACTATGGGTCACCGGTCTACCCGGTACCAGCTTTCTCGACCTGGGCAGCACAAAATGGATGCTGCCAGCCACAGACACGAGTCTGCCCTCCTGCTGCTGAGCCAAGCTCGAGCAGAGGAAGGCCTGACAATAGGTATCCTGTCACAGGGATGTGTGACCACCTCCCAGACAGGGTTTAGTGTATTGGGGCTGGGTGGGTGCACTCTTAGAGTGCCAGAAAGTCTGCACTGGGGGCACATTTGGTGTCCCCATGCATAGTCCAGCTCAAACCAGTTCTGGGAGCCATTGGCTCCTGCTCTGGCATGAAACTGGACAAAGGACATGGGTGTAGCCACCCCTCTGTCCTGCCCCTCCCCTAGGAGGGTCCCCTGAGTCAGTCCAACCCCTTCCCTGGGTATAAAGTGGGAAACCTGATCCCAGGGCTTTAGATTATATCTGGACAAGACTCTGCAAAGAAACCAAGTACTTCGACGGTCTACATTTCTCTGGACGACAGAAGAATCTCCCTTGGAGTAAAGGAGTTACTCCCCTGCAGCAGCAGGCACCTAAGCGCATCTGACCGGCTTGCATCTCCAGAGCTCCTGCAGACTCCAAAGATCTCTGCAACACAGGAGGTGGGTTCACGAAGGTCCCCGAGGTAGATCTGACCTCTCAGTGATTCTGAGACCAGTGTTCTTCTCACCTCGGATCCAGGCTTGGATTCCACCGGACACTCTTCGCCTTCCTGGCAGCAGTACTTTCTTGCAGCTCTCCATTGAAAGCGACAGAGGTTTCCGACACCACTTGACCCCTATGCACCCGGCTCCTCTGGGATAGGTAACACGGGTACCTCGGTACTCACAAGGGTGCGGGCCTTAGAACCTCTTATGTTCCAAAGGGTTTGCTTGAAGTCCTCATAGAAGTGTCCTTAAACTGTAATTTTCCAACCGCGACTTTCCCATAGAATTGCACGGAGCACGCAGTCGTGTTTCCTTACTGCACCCGTCCTCTGTGGGCGCCCTGTGTCACTGCCTTAGGTGGTTCCTTGGGGTCCCAGCGGTTCTACGCGCTCTAGGCACTGTGTCTATTGAAGTCGTTGTTGTTATACCATTTTTTTAGTATATGGTTCGGTCTCCCCCTGGAGCCCGTTGTACATTTTGCTACTTACGTATGTTCTATTGATTAAGTATTGCGTGCTTTGTGTTCTAATCTTGTGTAGAGGTCAGTAGAGAGTGTTTTAGTAATAACACTTGTGTGGTTCTCCTTTCATTTAGTCATTCAGGAGGTGATATTCTGGTAAAACAAGCTGCTTTACATTCCTTCAAGATTAAGCCTAAAGGCTGCTCTCCACAGCTACCACTAGGATAGCTTTCTAAAGGTTATCTTTGACCTCAGACATCATAAGGGTCGTTTGGACTGGTGCAAGGTGCCCACTTTAATTAGTGGACAGCATATACCAGGCCAACTTCTCACACCGTGCGCTTCGGAGATTGAAGAAAGGTGACTTAGATCCCACGGCCTTACAAGAACTGAGGCAACTGAAAGCCAAGCGCAAGAAATTAATTTGGCGCCTCAAAAAAGATGCTGATGAGGCACTCATGGCTAAACTCCTGCATGATATTAAAAATAATACCAGCGCGCAATTTTGGCAAAAGGTCAACACCCTCGCCAACCCGTCAAATCTAGGCATCAGTTCGCATGTAACAGAAGAGGCATGGACAATCTTCCTCCAAACCAATTTCAACAAAGACCGAGAAACTGAATCCCGTACCGACAACCTCCTGCCCGAATGGGAAGTACTAACATCTCAAATGGCTTCTAATACAACACTGGAACAGCCCTTTACAAATACTGCCACACAAATTTGCAAAAGGATTTCCAAAGGCAGGCGTGAGGGAGCTCCAGGACCAAATGGGATCCCGCCTATACTGTTCAAACAAGACCCGGAATACTGGGCTTCAGTATTAAAACCAACTTTTGAAACAATCTTGCGTACATCGACGATACCATCATCATGGAGGGGCTCAATCATTTCTCCCATTTACAAAAAAGGCAATAGGAATAACCCAAAAAGTTACCGGTTGGTAACCTTATTGGATAATGAAGCCAAATATTATGCAGGATTACTCCTACAAGAACTAACATCCTGGGCCGCAGAAACTTCAGCAATCCCGTTAAACCAAACAGGCTTCTGTAAGAATATGGGGACAACTACCAACATCTCAATCCTCTCACTACTGATAGACGCTGCACTTGCCACAAAACAGCCCCTGTACCTGTGTTTTATCGATTACAGTTCAGCGTTCGACCATATAAACAGGAACTTACTGTGGCAAAAATTAAAAAGGCTGAACATTTCGTTGCTACTTCTAAAACAGCTAATCCTTTCACACAGCAACACCTGGGTGCAAGTAAAACTGGGCGCAGGAGACCACCTAACAAAGAAGATCCCAACAACATCTGGACTGAAACAAGGCTGCGTGCTCGCCCCAATACTTTTCAATCTCTTTATGGCGGAGCTTTCGGCCACTCTCAATGGAAGCAACTCACACGCTCCCAAGTTAGGTGGCCTCCAGTTATCTAACTTATTCTACGCGGATGACTTGGTGCTTATTAGCCGGACACCAGTAGGTTTACAGCGCCTGCTTGATATTACATCTCGGTACTCGGAGGAGAACAAACTCAGCATTAACCGAGAAAACCCAAAAATCCTGAGTGTGAACATCCGCAAAAAAAAGTCAAAGCACCACTGGCGTCTGGCGTCATGCAAGCTGGAAGCTGTACAAAACTACAAGTATTTGGGAGTTATCATCGATAGCTCAACGTGAGGCCTTAAAAAAAGAGGAATAATGACTGCTGTGGCACTAAGAAACCTAAAAAACAATATCTCTGGCCCAAACCTCATCCCCTTAACCAGAGTGATACTTATACCATCAATCACTTACGGAAGCAAAGCCATGAGAGGGAGGGACGCTGAAACTCTGGATCGCACAATAGTAACAGCAATCCGAATGATTTATAGGTTACCAGGATACACATCCCCCGCACAACTGAGGCTGGAGTTTGGGATACAAAGACAAGAGCTCCCCGTAAAGGAGCATTCATTAAAAGCTGGTACAAAATCAAAAGGGGGCCGCCAGATTCGCTCAATACCTATTTGTGGAAAGAACTGCAAACCAAGGAGGCATGTCCAACCAACTGGGACTTCAGAACCTCTGGGAGCTATCAGGGACCTTCGCAAGCGTCAAAAAAATTGTAAATAACACTGTTAAAAAAGAATCACTCATACAAGATAAAGCTGCCCTGACAGAGCTTTCACACGGCTGGTTCACCATACAGTCCTACAGCAAGGTGTCACCCCAAGCCTATCTCCACACTAGCTTCTCTAGAACCATCAAAGAGAAGTTCTAGAAACTCCGCCTAGGCATATTACCATCTGCATACCATATGACGCCGTGGCTACGCCCTCCGAAGCCAGCAATTTGCCGACTATGCGGGGAGGGAGAGGAGTACATAGTGCACCTGCTAACCACATGCAGGACTCTAACACGGGAGCGTCGGACGCTCCTTAGACCACTCTTTAATAAGAAACACATTCGGACTTGCAGACAATCAGTGTTAGCAAGCTTCTCCAGCGAGGAGGTCCAATTAAGCTGCCGCTGAACTGAGCATTAAAAGACAAGCCAACCAGCTAGTAGATGGTAATGCAGCCAAGCGGACCATGGTATTCTGGCTCAGCTTTCATGAGACTCTGATTGCGCTGCCGCCCTAATGAGAACTCCAGCACTTTAAATGGACCCGCTCTGGGTAGATCGCTCCATAGAAATAATCTTTCTGATTGATCAATCAGTCTCTTCTAAGTATCTAACGATTTTAACTGTATGCGTTGTTTTATTCTATAGCAAGATTTCTTGCAAATAGCTGCTTTGCACTTAGCACCTTTCTCTGCTGTAAGTCAGGCGGAACACTTCTGATACTTGCAAAGGTAAAAAATTGCTGCTCTTGCACTTCGCACTTTCCTTACATACTCAGGCATTTTTGCTCTCTGTTATTTCACCTAACCTGCTGCTAAGTATTTGATTAACGAGGTCGGCTACTATCGCTCTGCTGCTAAGTTTATACCCACAGGGAACTAATTGCCTGTTTACAATGAATGCCGTGTGGAACACGCATGAAATTCACTATAATCCCTGCAGAGGTTAAATTGTTGTCTTGCACATTGCACTTTCCCTTCAATGCCCCAGCACTTGGTTTTTTGCTGCTTCATCTATCCTGTGGTCAAGCATTGGACCAACGAGGATAGCTCTGTCTGTCAAGCCACTGAGCTTATGATTATAAAAAACAGATTACTCGTACTTTTTCTCTCGAAGGTTTTAGGTTACTCCCTAGGGAGTATCGGGCTACATTTTATCTCAATTTTATTGTGTTTTAACGCTGACTTATTTTTTTGTTCAAATTGTTGCATTGAAAATACAACACGAGATGCACGTTTGTAAAGGTTTTAATTAACTGTACAATAAACTCAATTTCAATTTCCCTGCCAGCCTCCATCAGGCTGGCTCAACTCTTGACCACCCTTCCTTCAGCTTGAACTCCCTGCCAGCCACCACCAGGCTGGCTCTACTTATGACCACCCTACCTTCAGCATGAACTCCTTGCTGACCACCAACAGGCTGGCTCCACTCTCGACCACCCTTCATACAGAGTGAACTCCCTGCCAGCCACCACTAGGCTGGCTCCACTCTTGACCACCCTTCCTCCAGTGTAGACTCCCTGCCGGACACCACCAGGCTGGCTCCACTCATGACCACCCTTCCTTCAGCGTGAACTCCTTGCTGGCCACCACCAGGCTGGCTCTACTTATGACCACCCTTCCTTGAGAGTAAACTCCCTGCCGGCCACTACCAGGCTGGCTTCACTCATCACCACCCTTCCTTCAGTGTGATGTCCTTGCCGGCTGGCTCCACTCTCGACCACCCTTCCTTCAGAGTGAACTCCCTGCCAGCCAACACCAGGCTGGCTCCTCTCTTGACCACCCTTCCTTCAGTGTAAACTCCCTGCCAGCCACTGTTAGGTTTGAAAACCCCATTCCCTTTATGCACTTGTTCCATTTCCCATTAGGTTAGCAGTGTGCGGCTAAATTAGGCACCATTCGTATTTGCGTTATGCAACCCACTGAGTTATCCCTGCCATGTGCAAGCTTCAGTTAGCAAGTGCGACTCCATTTTGTATTTCGTAATCCCTATTGGGCTGTGTCTGAACTAGGCCTCATTATTCGTATTGCTTGCTTCAGCAGAATACTGTATTTAGTTATTATTTTCTTTCCTGCTCAAGGTTGCCTTCTGACTTACTAATGAATAGGCCATTCTGCTCTCGCATACCTATCCATATGTGTAGCTCTGCTTCCACGTTAGGAGATGCTGAGACCCAGCACGGCAACCTTGAAACTGTGAGAGTGTGTACCCATCTGGCAGGTGGTAGCCCATCCTTCTGTGCCTCCTTTGTTCATGTCCGGCCTAAGCCGGTAACTTTCCACTGTGGGCGTGGTTGGAGGTTCTTGGGAGGAATGGTTATGCGTTGCAGACTGTTGGGGGGTCAGTCCCTCAGCAGACATCTTAGGGTGCAGGTCAGATTGGACTCCTCTGCAGAGTATCGCTAATAAATATCTGTTTGTATTCTCTACTGTCTGACCAACTCTTCATTTTGGTAGAAGGCGAGTAGGTGGTTGTAGATAACCCGGGTGGCCCTTTCGGGTCACTTCCGTCGGTTGGCGCCCGAACAGGGACCCCGCAAGGTGACCCGACTCACCTGTAACCGGGTTGCAGGGTCGGGGTTGCGTTCGGTCGGTCAGGCGGATCGGGGATCCCCACATGATAAGAGCCCGGTTCTCTTGGCTGCCCTGCCCATCTGATCGGGCGATTCCTCGTCTAGTGGTCACCGGTTGGGGTCCTGAGAAGGTGAAACCTTGGATCTGACCGTTTGGTCCGAAGAGTCGGCAGTGGAGAATAATCTTGCTCGACCTGAGTGCACCAGGTGAGTGATTTGACTTCTTGGAAAATGTGGCGCCATGGTTGAACGACATGAGCCTCTGGGCTGTGTCTGGTACAGTCTCTGGACTGTCCTGTTCTGGTCTTGATGGGTTTGCGAACCCTTAAAAGACACAGAGTGTTTGTGAGCAGTCTACTGGGCCAACTGGAAATTCGGCCTATTCTTGAAAAGGTCTGGGACTGTTTGCAAGCAATCTGCCAGGCCAACTGGAAATTCGGTATATTCTTGAAAAGGTCTGGGGCTGAAGCCTGTCTTCTTGTCTTGAAACAGTCTTTGGACTGTCTTGTCTTGGTGCAGTCTGCGGACTGTGGAGTGCAGTTTCTGGACTGCTTTCTATTCGGTTGGTGGACCCTTTTGTTGATTGATGTTGTATTTGTCCATTGGGGACAGTGCATGTGTCTTATATTAAGATGCCTTGTTTAAGTACGTTAGGGTGTTTTGGATGTCGGTGTTGTTCAACCGAGGCTCGATTGGAAGAGAGGCAGCCTGCGCCTCCGTAGGGTACCCCAAATTTTGATGTATACGTCAAGCACGGCATTGGCCCTATTATGTTTAGCACGTTGTGGAATAAATATACGAGGGACAATGCTGACTTACAGTGGCCGCTTACTGGCACATTTGATGAGCAAAAGTTTAATTACTTGCAGGACAAATTGTTCGCCAAAAAGAGCAGGCAGTCGATGTTCGATTCTCTGAGGGTATGGCAGAAGGAAGCCAAGCAGTGACGAATGAGGGCAGAGAAGCAAACTCGGAGGGGGCAGACGCAAACGATAACGCAGAAAGCAATGGCCTATGACAGGGAAAAGATCGAGAAAGGCATAGAGTGTGCTGAGAGGAAGTTTCTATTACAGAGCGATAAATGTTATGTTGCTCGAGAGGAAGGTGACGAGTTCGTTGAAGAGTTACTGGATTCTCGACCCCCACCTCCTTATGCCCCCGTACGGATATACCCCATGATCCCAGCATCTCAGCATTCGGCCTCTGGTTCTGCTATTCCTAGTCATTCTGTCTCCAGCTCTGCTGCTTTGGCCCCAGCCCCGCCTGTTTCTTTCCCACCTTTGTAAGTTACAGGGGCGGGTGCCGTTAGCTCTCCTATTCTGTCTCCTAGCTCTGTATCTGTGGCTACGCCTTCTCTTACTCCTACAACACAGTCTTTGTTTGCAATGGTCCCCGTTTCCTCGTCTGCTCCTTCTCCCTTGAGTGTGGTACCTCAGGCATTGCAAGATGCCGAGACGCCTGTGCGTGGAATGCACGGAACAAATTGGGCAGCAGCACGTGACCGCATGGAGAAAGTGTTGGTGCGCTCTGCTGTGATGAGGAAAAGAGAATGGTGGCTGACCAGGCTGCACAGTGGGCTCGGAATATGATTTATAGTGTGGAAGATGTGTGGAGCGTGATGAAAGATTATGAGCCGTTTATATAGCAACATGCTCTTAAGCATATGTTGGCTACGTTGATAGGATTGTGGGAACAGTGTTTCAAGGGTATTGCGCCACAGATCATCTATGACATTCGGGACAGGGTATATACGACAGATATGGCCCCTAATGAGGTTTTCAGTAATGTGACGACATTAGTGGGTTATCGGGGTAGATTGCTTAAGAAGGTCCCGACGACAGTGACGCAGTTTCCCATGAGGGAAGTTCATCCCATTTACCACCCCGAAATACCGGAGTTGCGAGACGACCATGACATTGTCACTTGCCCGCGGGTGGCAGCCCATTTTCAGGAACAGCGGGTCTACACTCCATGGAAGAGGAGTGAGGTATTATCCTTAAAGGGTCAATTGCCGGACCCTCGGAAAAACCCCACTGCGTATTATAAAGAATTGACGGAGGCGGCCTCCTCCACGGTGATGACTTTAGCTGATATAGAGTTGTTTTTCGGCCTGTTGGTACCGGTGGATATATGGAGACAGGTGCATATGCAGGATCATGTAGTGGAATTGGGTGGAACATGGGACGAGATCAGAGCGTGGGATAAGGACCGCAAGCCCGGCGAGAAGCCGAAGGCGGAGCTATTGGCTTTGCCGGGGCGTATTATCACTTACATGCATTCCCTTATCCCGCTGAGACGAGTGGACTGGGGCAAGTTGACTGCTTGTCGTCACAAGAAGGATGAAAGTGTATCTGATTTCTTTACTAGGTTTGAAGGGGTGTTTTGGGATTTTAGCGGCCAAGATCTGTCACAGGAGGGTGGTGTTCGTTTATTCGTTAACAGATTTGTCACTAATTTGCTTCCCGATATTGTGACTAGGTTGCAGGCTTCAGAGAGTAGTTGGACCACATCCTCCCCTTCAGTAATTTTGAGTATGGCGCAGCACTACGAGCATAGAGAGAATGAGGACAAAGAGAAGATAGAGAAAAAGTCCAAGGAGTTGAAGACGAAGGTGTTGATGCAGCAAGTGACGAGAGGAAATGGCAGAGGTAGAGGTTCGGGCCCGGCTCAGCGAGGGTCCCGGCCGGACAGGAACAGTACTCATGGTGTGCCCGTAGGATACAACCAATGTGCGTATTGTAAAAAGGAGGGACATTGGCGAAGTGAGTGCCCGGAGTTGTTACAGAAAGTTGAGGCCCCAAGAGGTCGGGGTTTTAGAGGACGTGGTAGAGAAGGAGGAGGCCGAGGGGTGGTGCAGTCAGAGGATTCCTCGTACACTCCTCAGAACAAGAACTATTTTGACGACCCTCGAGGCAGACAGTACTATCAGGATGACTATGACATGGACGAAGTGACGGGGTTGTCCCACAGCTAGGACAGCCAGGGACAGGGTGAGGGACCAGTTCCGGTACCTGTAGATCAGCGCGGACCTTATGTCACTGCAGATTTGCAAGGTGCGACCAAGAAATTTTTAGTTGATACAGGGGCTATGAATAGCTCTGTTTCCCGTTCACTGGTCCCGGGGCAGCTCTGTCTGGCCAAAACAACGTTTCGGTAGGTTTTTCGGGCATGCCGGTTGTTAGCCCCATTTCCAAGCCTCTTGCTCTGACTATTGGTCCCTTTACAGTAGATTCGCCATTTCTGTTAACGACAAATTGTGGAGGGAATTTAATGGGTATGGATTTGTTGAAAAGATTACATGCAACTATCTTTTGTTCTCCTGATGATGTCTACTTGACCATAGGGTCAAAGGTGGCCCATGCAACACAGTGCTTTGCGAAAGATGCACCCCTCCCTGCTGAGTTCAAAGAGGTGCCACGTACTTTGTCGGCAACAGGAGATACGGACGTTGGGTTTCTGCAGATCCCGCCGGTCTCTATTCACTTCAAAGATAATGCTGTATTGCCACGTGTTCCCCAGTATAAGATTTCCCAAGCAGGAGAGAAGGCCTTGTTGTGAATAATACAGGATTTGGTTGAGTCTGGTGTGGTTGAAGAGACAACGGCGAATGTGTGTAATAGCCCTATCCTCCCGATTCTCAAGAAGGCACCCATTGAACTGACGTCTATCGTTTTGTAATTGACCTCCGAGAGGTTAATAAAATAGTGGTGCCTCAATATCCTGTAGTCCCAGACATTACCACGATATTGACAATGATTCCCTCCTCAGCCAAATTCTTTTCCGTGATCGATTTAAAGAATGCTTTCTTTAGTATTCCGATCCATACAGGTAGCAGATATCTGTTTGGATTTGCCCTAGCCGGCAGGAGCTTTAGATTCTGTTGTGCTCCTCAAGGCTATACAGAAAGTCCTAGTATTTATAGTCAAGTTTTAAAAACTCAATTGGATTCTTTGGTACTTCCTTACAGGCTGGCTCAACTCTTGGCCACCCTGCCTTCAGCGTAAACTCCCCGCCAGCCACCACCAGGCTGGCTCAACTCTTGGCCACCCTTCCTTCAGCTTGAACTCCCTGCCGGGCACCACCAGGCTGGATCCACTTATGAACACCCTTCCTTCAGCGTGAACTCCTTGCCTGCTACCACCAGCCTGGCTCCACTAATGACCAAACTTCCTTCAGCGTGAACTCCCTGCCAGCCACCACCAGGCTGGCTCCACTTATGACCACCCTTCCTGCTGTGTGAACTCCCTGCCAGCCACCACCAGGCTGGCTCCACTTATGACCACCCTTCCTTCAGTGTGAACTCCCTGCCAGCCACCACCAGGCTGGCTCCATTTATGACCACCCTTCCTTCAGCATGAACACCTTGCTGGCCACCACTCTTGACCACCCTTCCTTCAGCGTGACTCCCTGCCGGCCACTACCAGTCTGGTTCCACTCTTAAACACTCTTCCTTCAGTGTGAACTCCCATCCGGCCACCACTAGGCTGGCTAAACTCTTGACTACCCTTCCTTCAGCCTGAGCTCCCTGCTGGCCACCACCAGGCTGGCTCCACTCATGACCACCCTTATTTCAGCGTGAACTCCTTACCTGCTACCACTAGCCTGGCTCCACTTATGACCACCCTTCCTTCAGCATCAACTCCTTGCTGGCCACCACGAGGCTGACTTCACTCTTGACCACCCTTCCTTCAGTATAAACTCCCTGCCGGCCACCACCAGGCTGGCTCCACTCGTGCCCAGCCTTCCTTCAGAGTGAATTCCCTGCCTGCCACCTCCAGGCTGGGTCCACTCATGACCACCCTTCCTCCAGTGTAAATTCCCTGCCTGCCACCACCAGGCTGATTCCACTGTTGACCACCCTTCCTTCAGAGTGAACTTCCTGCCGGCCACCAATTATGAACACCCTTCCTGCCGCGTGAGCTCCCTGACAACACCACCAGGCTGGCTCCACTCCTGACCACCCTTCCTTCAGAGTGAACTACTTGCCTGCTACCACCATCCTGGCTCCACTCATGACCACCCTTCCTTCAGCGTGAACTCCCTGCCGGCCGCCCCCAGGTTGATTCCACTGTTGACCACCCTTCCTTCAGAGTGAACTCCCTGCCGGCCACGCCCAGGCTGGCTTCACTCATGACCACCTTTCCTTCAGCATGAACTCCTTGCCAGCCACCACCAGTCTGGCTCAACTCTTGACCACCCTTCCTTCAGTGTAAAGTCCCGGCCAGCCTCCATCAGGCTGGCTTCACTGATGGCCACCCTTCCTTCAGTGTGAACCCCCTGGCGGCCACCACCAAGCTGGATACACTTGTGAGTTCCCTTCCGTCAAAAGACTTGTGGTGGTAGCTTCTTCCGAGTGGCTAGAGCTAAAAGATGGAACTCACTTCCTGCTAGAAGAAGATCAATCTACTATATTCTTGAATCCGGAAATCAACAAAGCCTGTCTCTTCCCTTGAATCAGATCATGTTTAAAATAAGGGCTTCTGTACACATGAGTGACAGTGTGGATTCTACAACTTTTCTGCAAAACTCGCCCTTCTGTTATGTGTATTTGTAGAGAGAACTATCTCCCGCGAGGGTATCCAGGTCTTCTGTGTAGTCACCTGTGCTGCACCGTGTCTGAAGCATGTCTCTGACCCCCGTGCTCCTCACCCAACACCCCCTTCCATATGGATCATATGTGTAGTGAGGTGTTCTGCACCGTGTCTGAAGTATGTCTCTGAACCCTGTGCTCGTCTCCCAGCACCGCCTTCCATATGGGTCACATGTACAGCGATGTGTGCTGCACCGTGTCTATAGCATGTTTCTAAACCCTGTGCTCCTCACCCAGCACCCCCTTCCACATGGGTCTAATGT
This sequence comes from Calotriton arnoldi, assembly GCA_963921515.1. Taxonomy (NCBI): domain Eukaryota; kingdom Metazoa; phylum Chordata; class Amphibia; order Caudata; family Salamandridae; genus Calotriton; species Calotriton arnoldi. The sequence continues at coordinate 988,715 of CAWUFW010003157.1, forward strand.
GCAGTGAGGTGTGCTGCACCGTGTCTATAGCATGTTTCTAAACCCTGTGCTACTCACCCAGCATCCCCTTAGATATAGGTCATATGTGCAGTGATGTGTGGTGCACCGTGTCTAAAGCATGTTTCTAAACACTGTGCTCCTCACCCAGCACCCCCTTCTATATGGGTCATATGTACAGCGATTTGTGCTGCACCGTGTCTGTAGCATGCCTCTGAACCCCATGCTCTTCACCCAGCACCCCCTTCCATATGGATCATATGTGCAGTGAGGTGTGCTGCACAGTGTCTGAAGCATGTTTCTAAACCCTATGCTCCTTACCCACCACCCCCTTCGATATGGGTCATATGTGCAGCGATGTGTGGTGCACCGTGTCTAAGGCATGTCTCTGAATCCCAAGCTCGTCACCCAGCACCCCCTTCCATATGGGTCATATGTGCAGTGAGGTGTGCTGCACCATGTCTGAAGCATGTCTCTGAACCCCATGCTCCTCACCCATCACCCCCTTCCATATGGGTCATATGTGCAGTGATGTGTGCTGCACCATGTCTGAAGCATGCCTCTGAACCCTGTGCTCCACACCCAGCACCCCTTCCATATGGGTCACATGTACAGCGATGTGTGCTGCACCGTGTCTGTAGCATGCCTCTAAACCCTTTGCTCCTCACCCAGAACCCCGTTCCATATGGGTCATATGTGCAGTGATGTATGCTGCACCGTGTCTGTAACCCTGTGCTCCTCACCCAGCACCCCCTTCCATATGGGCCATATGTACAACGATGTGTGCTGCACCGTGTCTGAAGCATGTCTCTGAACCCCGTGCTCCTCACCCAACACCCCCTTCCATATGGATTCAATGTTCAGTGAGGTGTGCTGCACCGTGTCTGAAGCATGTTTCTAAACCCTGTGCTCCTCACCCAGCACCCCCTTCCATATAGGCCATATGTATAGCAATTTGTACTTCACTGTGTCTGTAGCACGCCTCTGAACCCCGTGCTCTTCACCCAGCACCCCCTTCCATATGGTTCATATGTGCAGTGAGGTGTGCTGCACAGTATCTGAAGCATGTCTCTGAACCCTGTCCTCCTCACCCAGCACCCACTTCCATATAGGTCAAATGTACAGCGATGTGTGCTGCACTGTGTCTGAAGCATGTTTCTAAACCCTGTGCTCATCACCCACCACCCCCTTCCATATGGGTCATATGTGCAGTGAGGTGTGCTGCACCATGTCTGAAGCATGTCTCTGAACCCCGTGCTCCTCTCCCAGCACCCCCTTCGATATGGGTCATAGGTGCAGTGAGCTGCTGCACCGTGTATGAAGCATGTCTCTAAACCCTGTGCTCCTCACCCAGCACCCCTTCCATATGGGTCATATGTACAGCAATGTGTGCTGCACAGTGTCTGTAGCACGCCTCTGAACCCCGTGCTCCTCACCCAGCGCTCCGTTCCATATGGGTCATATGTACAGCGACTTGTGCTGCACCGTGTCTGTAGCACAACTCTGAACGCCATGCTCTTCACCCAGCACCCCTTCCATATGGGTCACATGTACAGCTATGTGTGCTGCAACATGTCTGAAGCATGTCTCTGAACCCTGTGCTCCTCACCCAGCACCCCCTTCCATATGGGTCATATGTGCAGTGAGGTGTGCTGTGCCGTGTCTGAATCATGTCTCTGAACCCCGTGCTCCTCACGCAGTGCTCCATTCCATATGGGTCATATGTACAGCGACGTGTGCTGCACCGTGTCTGTAGCACACCTCTGAACCCCATGCTCTTTACCCAGCACCCCTTCCATATGGGTCACATGTACAGCTATGTGTGCTGCACCATGTCTGAAGCATGTCTCTGAACCCTGCGCTCCTCAGCCAGCACCCCCTTCCATATGGGTCATATGTGCAGTTATGTGTGCTGTGCCGTGTCTGAAGCATGTCTCTAAACCCCATGCTCCTCACCCAGCACCCCCTTCCATATGGGTCACATGTACAGCGATGTGTGCTGGACCATGTCTGAAGTATGTCTCTGAACCCTGTGTTCCTCACCCAGCACCCCCTTCCTTATGGGTCACATGTACAGCGATGTGTGCTGCACCGTGTCTGAAGCATGTCTCTGAACCCCTTGCTCTTCACCCAGCACCCCCTTTAATATGGGTCATATGTGCAGTGAGGTTTGCTTCACCGTGTCTGAAGCATGTCTCTGAACCCTGTGCTCCTCACCCAGCATCCCCTTCCTTATGGGTCACATGTACAGTGATGTGTGCTGCACCGTGTCTGAAGCATGTCTCTGAACCCCTTGTTCTTCACCCAGCACCCCCTTTAATATGGGTCATATGTGCAGTGAGGTTTGCTTCACCGTGTCTGAAGCATGTCTCTGAACCCTGTGCTCCTCACCCAGCATCCCCTTCCATATGGGTCATATGTACAGCGATGTGTGCTGCACCGTGCCTGAAGCATGTCTCTGAACCCCGTACTCTTCACCAAGCACCCCCTTCCATATGGGTCACATGTACAGCGATGCGTGCTGCAGCGTGTCTGGAGCACGCCTGGGTGGAGTTCGTGACGTTCCGCTACGCAGAACTCCGCAAAGTGTAAAAAAAAGCTCCGCGAGCAGCGGAGAGCGTTAGATAAATGCTGTTCGTGATGATTTTCAGTGCCAGGTGCTTGTCCGCACTGTGCAATCATCACGAACGGCACCATGCACAGCGCAAGCGGGTGCTGCTTCCTTTCTGCTGCTCGAGTAGATTTTTACTCGAGCTGCAGCTTTCTCAACTCAAACGGACGGTTTCTCAACGTGAGCGGTCGCGAGCATAGGCGACCACTCCCAATGAGAAATCTGACTGCCCACGTTGAGAAATCTCGCCCGGAGGTTGATTTTTCTCGCTCGCGCTCGCCAACTTGGCGTTGACAAACGCGAGCGAGGAAAAAAACTTCGGAACTCCGCGAGCGGAGCGGAGTTCACCGCCCAGACTTAGTCTGAAGCATGTCTCTTAACCCTGTGCTCCTCATCTACCAAACTCTATTCCAAAATGTGCTACCTTGTCTGAAGTATAGAAAAAAGTGATGGATGGAATGCTTGAATTAATCTCAGCCACTGGTAATTAGTCGGGTCACATTCCAGTTCATTTCTATCATGCACGCCATGTCAGCTCAGTGTGGACCCTGCCATATGCAAATTGGTCTTGACCCTGCTCCAATGGGAACAATCCAGTCTGACTCACCAGGCCAGGTCCTCTATGAATGGTTTTGCCCTAATTAGGGCTCTTCAGCCAGGTATAGCTGGTATAGGGACACTTAAAGTGACATATTAAAGTATACAAATAAAATTGATGGATGAAATGCTTGAATTATTCCCAGCCACTGGCATTTAGTCAAGGGACTGAGCATTTCAAATATTACTTTGTGTATACTTTAGTGTATCGCCCTTGTGCACCAGGTATGCCCAGACGTGGGTCCTGGGCTCACTGTGCTGCTGGAATCAAGCTTTACTCGGCTGATGAGCACTAACTTGGGCGAAACTGGTCTTGCGTTCCTTGTTTTTCAGTTCAAGGAGGACCTGGTCTGGCATTTCAGGCTGGACTGTTCCTACTGTCGAAGGGTCAAGGCTGATTTGCACACAGCTGGGTCCAAACTGAGGAGGCATGGTGTGCAAAATAGCGATGGACTGGGGTGTGGCCCGTGTAATTAGCAGTAGCTGAGATTAAATCAAGCATTACATTTATCACTTTTTGTATACTTCAGTGTGTTACCCTAAGTGGGATGGGTATGTCTAGACGTGGGGCCTGTGCTCACTGTGCCACTGGAACCAAGCTGTACCTGGCTGAAGAGCCCTAACTAAGGCGAAACCGGTCCTAGGTTGCTTGTGTTCTGGTTTAGGGAGGATCTGGCCTGGCAGTTCGGGGTGGACTGTTCCCAATGCACCAGGATTAAGGCTTATTTGCATAGGGCTGTGTCCATACAGAGGTGCCATGGTGTGCAAAATAATGATGTACTGAGATGTGGCCCAATTAATTATCAGTAGCTGAAATTAATTCAAGCATTCCATCAATCACTCTTTTGCACTCTTTAGTGCACCGTGTCGGAAGCATGTCTCTGTACCTCACACATCTCACCCAGCACCCTCCTTCCCACATGGGCCATATGTGCAGGAACCGTGCTGCACCGTATCTGAAGCGTTTGTCTGAACCTCGTGCCCCTCACCCTGCACCCTCCTTCCCACATGGCCCTAAATACAACCAACACTAAATCACCCACGCACTGTGAAAAGGACACCCATGCACGTGTGGCTGGGGAACTGCTTGAAGAGGAGGGTCTTCAGCCCTCGGATGCTAAGCCTTTTCCCCTTATATGTGTTAAGCCCTTTCTTGCTATTTGGGGTACTTTGTGCTTACGCTTTCGTAACCTTTCTTCCCCATTTGGTATCCTGCCAAATTTGCATCCTTTTTTGCAAAAATCTGGGGATTCTAAAAGTATTCAGGGTTTGTGGTTTTATTTGAAGGGGCCGAGAAAATAGCCACAATTCAGCTAATTGTGTTTTTGTTTAACAAATAGGAAAGAAGTGCTGTAGAAGAAAATGTCTGTTTTTCCCCTAAAATGGCATCGGAAAGATTTGCTGTGAATTCACCACAATCTTCCCAGTTTTCAGAAAAAACCACAGTTGTATCAAAAACTATTTTTTGCCACAGTTCTTTCATTTTTCTAAGAGGTAGTCCATTTTTTCTAATTTTTGTGGTTTCAACCGACTTGCAGTTTGTGGAGGAAATAGGTGCAAAACCCATTTGTTAGTCCCAAAAGCTATAATTTTTTTCAAAAAATAGACAAAATTCTCAATTCTTTAGTGTGTGGATCTCTCATGGTTTTCCGAAAGACACTAACTATTGAAATAAAAATATAATGAAAATTTGTAGGAAAAAAACAGCTATCTGTGACAATATTTTGATCTGTAACTTCTTGTCATGATGGCTGATTTACAAAAACAATACACCGTTATGTCCGCTAGACCCTTGTAGTCACTGGGATATATCGGTTTTGTAGGTTGTCCAAGAACCTGCGGTGCCCAGAGCCAACAAGTGAGCTGCACCGTACAGACTATACAGCAATTCATATGGTAAAATAAAAAGAAGGAAAAATGGGTATGAAGGACACCTACGTACTTCTAAAATGTACCCAAGATACTAAGCTACAGGGGTTATTTGTATACCTCTGAATCGAGGGTTACCCATACTATTGTGATTTAGAGGGTATTTTTCAAAATGTTTTCTTTCTTACACACTGGCTTACATTTGGAAGCCTCAAATTCCAGAGAAATCCCTTGCTATTAACAAGTGTTCTACTGCTCCGTGTTCCCAAAGGCCTCCCAATAAAAATGGCACTTGTGTAGCCGGGCCTTGTGCCCACGACGAGAAAGGCCCCAAAACGCAATATGAATACTTGAAATTTTACAAATGAAAATCAATTCTTTTTTGTAATTTGGGTAGCGGTGGATTTTGGACAGTTGGGCAGTTTGGGGAAGTTGAAATTCAAACAATAAAAATCCCCAAACCAATTATAATAGTAACATTTAATAGATAAATTGACACCGAAATGACAAAAATACAACCAGCGAATAGGAGATATGATTTTTCACATTTTGAGTAAAAATAGCGGCAAGAAGCACTAAGTGCCAATGGTAGTCAAATGCCGCAGTAGAACAGGAACTAGGTGCAATTTGACGCTGATTGTGCTGGAGCGGGGGTCAGACACAGTAACCAGGTTCATCCTGGTCAAAGATTTTACCTCCTGACTGTATCCTTAAAGTCCCAATCCACCACAGTGTACACTTCTAAAGCCCCCCGGGACCTCAGGGTAAGCTCTTAGAGGCTCACTGGATGGCAGGCAGAGGCCACAGGAGGGTCCAGTCCAGGTCCAGTTAACTTTGGTCAGCTGTCCAGTTAAAAAAAAAAGGCCTCTTGCAGCTCTTTGTGTCCCTGTAGCTTTAACATGAGGTCAGCCTTATGGCCCTTGAAGTCCACCTCTTTGTCCTGGGTACAATAGGGAGCGCAGATCCAGTCTTCTAAACTGTTCTCAGGTCTCAGGCAGCAGATTCAGGCCACTCCTGATCTTCCACAGGTCAAGGAGTGTTCTGAAGTGGGTGCCTGGAGGGGTCACAATTATGCCTGGCACGAGCTACTGCACCGGAATGACCCCTGTGGATGCCCTAAACAATGGAGTAGAGGTTCCCGGGGCTAACCCTCCCCACTTTGGACATTTTAAAGATGGGCAAAGTCTTCAGCCACACTAAAGTTGGTCTCTGATATCTGAGTGTGTGTTGGGAGTGTGGTATGGTAACCCCAGTGTCCCCCACTTCTAATATCAAAATTCAGTTTGATACAGTCCCTGTACCCACAGCAACCTCAGAGACAGAAGTCTGGTAAAGCAAAGCTGAGGAATCAGCAACCACACAGTGGATGTACACACATTGGTTTGGCATTGTTCCCCTCCTTTGAAGTGTGCCCCACATGTTATATATAAACCCAACAGACTGGTCAATCAGGTGGTGACACTGTACTGACAAAGAAGGCTGTGAGTGAGGCCTGACTGGCTGGGAAGACAACAGGAAGGCCCTGCCCAAGTGTCAGCTAACATTTTCCTGTGACAGGGGAAGCGTCTGAAGTGCGTCCCAAGTGTCATGATTGAACGACTCCTCCTGATGCTACCTCGCTGCCCTGCTTGTGCCCGCCTGCCGACTTCCGCCTTCGTGCACCACACTCTTGGATGCCGTGGAAGTGGCAAACGCTCTGCGGAACTGAGAGCTGAGCTGGCAACGCAACCTTGCCATGTTTTTGTTTTCAAAGAAGCGCTCTCCCACCTGTTCCTGTAAAGCAAGGGGAGACTCTGGGGGCTGGGTGAGCATCTCTGCCATTTTGGTGTCATGGCTTCAGGGGCCTGGAGGTGATATAGGCACTGCCTATATCACCTCCAGGCCCCTTTAGGGGGTAGGGGGGTCTGGACATGTGGCCGGGTGAGGGTGGGGGTCTACACCCCTGGGTCTCGTGTCCAGGGCCCATTTTCAGCTCGTCTCGACAGCCTCCAGCTTATCACCAGCTTATCACCACTCTGGAATTAGTGGAGTTTATATGGAGGAAAGCAGCCTTATTGCTCCAATTGTCTGTTAAAGAGGTGTCTGCCCGATTAAGGTGCGGGCGGTGGCGGCGGCGCAGTGTGCTTTTGGGGGAGGTAAGTGATTGTTGTGGCTGTCTCTCTACTTTAGTAACTTTACGTGTCACCTCCTGTGGCCATCGTGGCGTTTAGGCCTGACCATTGACCCTGGGCTTCGTGTCTCCCCTCCTGTACTTCGCTGTTACAGAACACTGACTGGGGTCTCAAAAGGCAAAGGGCGTGAGGGGCCCTGTAGAGAAGGAAGCAAGGGGTCAAAAGACCTAAGGATCCAGGGGTTTTAAATCCTATACATCTGAATGTCCTTCTGTATTGAATGAAAATGCCTCTCTCTCTTAGCTGCCTTAATAAGAACTTCTCTAACCAAGCACTTTAATGTTAATACTCTCTCTCTCTCCTTCAAATGTGGCCAGTGGGACTCCAGGAGACCCAGGAGCAGCCAAAGATGGGGATGGGGGTCCTGAAGGCCAAACCGGCCTGCTAGACAACATCCTGCAGGACTCTTTGGCCGCCACCCCGGGCAGGGGCCAAGACTCTCGTACTTACCCTGTCTGAATGTGCGGGCAACTTCATTAGTGATCGAAGGGTCCGGAGCCTTCAGGTCCCAACATAGCTCGGTCTCCCGGAGCAGAGAAGGTCCCTGCTTCAGAAGGATCCATCACCTTGTGCTCAAGAATTATTGGGAGCTTCTATGATATTCAGCCATCTGGTTCATCGTCCCAGCAAGACCTCTGACCTCTGGTCTGAGATCTGCTCTCTCCCCAGCAGCTCCGCTGGGCCTTGCCTCGCCGCTGACTCCGTTTTCACCTCCCCTGCCTGGGGTTCGAGGTCGCTGCAGTCCACGGCTTACGGTGCCCGCCCCAGCCTGCCAGCTCGTTCCAGCCTGGTCAGTGCCCCTCGCTGCGTCATGCGCTATTGTCTGCCCTTAATATGGTAATTGTGCCACTCATTTTGTTTTTGTTGTTTGCCACTCATTTTGTTTGTTGTGTCTAGCTATTTGACTCTGTGCCTCGTGTCGTTCTGTTCCACGTTGCCCGGCTCTCTTCCTCGCCGCAGCTGCCCCTGCAGCCCCTCCCCCTGCCCACGCCTGTTCCCGCCTCCCAACTGCTTATCCCTCCCCCTCCCCTAATTAATGGCAGCCGCTGTGCGGTCACGCCGCTGGCGCGCCGAAGGCAAGCCCGTCTGCGCCCGTCCGTGACCCGACCGCGACCAGCGCCAGGGACCCTGCATCTCCCACCACTCACCGATACGACTCAGCCACCCTCCTCGCACTCAACTCTGGAAGAAATAACTGCCAGCAGTCCACGCCGAACAAGACCCATGGCCAGTTCTCCTACCGCCACTGCCGCCAGACCTTCACCACCGCCCCGGCAGCCAACACCGCTGACTCCCTAAGATGCATCCTCCTCAACATGCGCTCCATGCACAGACACGCTGTGGAGATCTGGAACCTCCTGGACTCACTCTCACCCGACGTTGCCTTCTTCACGGAAACCTGGACCAACGTCTCCTCCGCCCCCGACATCGCCATCGCCATCCCGGACGGATAATAGATCCAGAGGAAGGAACGCCCCAACCACCCGGGAGGAGGCCTCGCCATCGCGCACAAAAACTCCCTCCGTCTCACCACCTCCAGCGAAACATTCCCCGCCGCCGAACACCTGCACTTCCAGGTCCGGACCAACCCCAACTCCACACTCCGCGGCACCCTCGCCTACAGACCCCCGGCCCCCGGACCCTCTTCGCCGACACCATCACCGACCTTATCGCACCCCACACCATCGCTGCCATGGACTACATACTCATCGGAGACCTAAACTTCCACCTTGACAACCCCAGCGACCCCAACTCCACCACCCTCCTCGACAATCTCACCAACATCGGACTAAAACAACTCGTCACCACACTGACTCACAAGGCAGGACGCACCCTCGACCCCATCTTCGCCGGAGGATATAGCGTCCACTTCAGTCACACCACGCAACCCCCATGGACCAACCACCACTGCGCACACTTCCTCGTCGACAAACCCAAGCCACCCAAACCCGCTCTGCACCCCCACGAAGGAACTAGAGCAAAGTCACCGAAGAGCAACTCAATGCCACCCTCAACCGCAACGACCCCACCGCTGCAACCGATGCCAACCTCTCAGCTAGGGAACTGCACACCTGGATATCCAACTGCGCAGACAAGCTCGCCCCGCTACACAACCCTGACAAACAGCGCCCTAGGAATGCCGTCTGGTTCACCACCAACCTCCAAGAAGCCAGGCGCACCTGCAGACGCCTGGAGAAGAACTGGAGAAACAGCACGACCCCGGAAAACTACACCACCTACAAGAATGCCATGACGGAATACCACCAACGCATCAGAACCACCAAAAGGACCTTCATCCACAACAAAATCCTCATCCACTCCAGCAATTCCAAGGAACTCTTCCGCGTCATCCAGGAATTCACCAAGCCCCGCAGCAAAGCCACAGCCATCACCCCCTCCCAGCACCTCTGCGACAAGCTTGGATCCGACTTCCACCTGAAGATCAAAAACCTCTTCGGCAACTTCAACAACCTCACACCTGACTCCGCAGCAACCTCCGGCAACGCCAGCCAGCCCACTATCTCCTCCTGGACCCTGGTCACGACCGAAGAGACCGCATCAACCATGAAAGACATCCACTCAGGGGCTCCCACTGACCCGTGCCCACCACACATCTACCACAGAGCCACCACCGCCATCGCACCCGAACTACAACGCATCATCAACACCACCTTCGAGACCGGCACCTTCCCTGATGACTGGAAACACGCAGAAATCAGGCCCCTGCTCAAGAAGCTCTCAGCAGACTCTACGGACCTCAAGAACTACCAGCCCATCTCGCTCCTCCCCTTCGTGGCGAAAGTCGCTGAGAAGACCGTCAGAGCAGAACTAACCCTGGGCGGAGTTCGCAGAGTTGCACTACGTGGAACACCGCAAAGTGCAAAAAAAATTCCGCCGCACTACGCAGAGCTCCGCAAGTGGCAGAGTACGATAGAAAAATGCCGTTCGCTGTGATTGCACAGTGCCGGATGTTTGTCCGCACTGTGCAATCATCGCGAACGGCACCATGCACAGCGCAAGCGGTCTCTGCTTTCCTTTTCTGCCGCTCAAGTAGATTTTTACTCGAGCGGCAGCTTTCTCACCACGAACGGGCTGTTTTTCAACGCGAGCGGTCGCGAGCATACGCGATCACTCGCATTGAGAAACCTGACCCCCCCGCGTTGAGAAATCTCGCCGGGAGGTTGATTTTCCACACTCGCGCTCGCCAACTTGATGTTGGCGATCGCAAACGAGGAAAAATCTCGACGGGAGGTTGATTTTCCTTGCTCGCAGTCGCCAACTTGACGTTGACGAACGCGAGCGAGGTAAAAAAGTTTTTCGGAACTCCGCGATCTCCGCGTAACGCGGAGTGCGGAAAACTCCGCAAACTCCGCGAGCGGAGCGGAGTTCCCCGCCCAGGGTTAAGCAGAACTACAAGGTTCATCGAAGACCTCGACCCTTCTCAATTTGGATTCTGCAGCAACCACAGCACCGAGACCGCCCTACTCGCCGCCACAGACGACATCCGCACCCGCCTCGACCAAGGCCACACCGCAGCCCTGATTCTACTCGACCTGTCAGCAGCATTCAACACCGTCTCCCACCGCACACTTGCAGCCAGACTACATGACGCCGGCATACGAGGAACCGCCCTCAACTGGATCCGATCGTTCCTCAACGGCAGAAGCCAAAGGGTCAGACTGCCACCCTTCCTCTCCGAACCCACGGAAATCAACTGCGGAGTCCCACAAGGATCATCGCTCAGCCCAACCCTCTTCAACATCTACATGGCCCCCCTTGCCGCCATCGTCCAACAGCACGGCCTCAGCATAGTATCCTACACCGACAACACCCATCCTCACCCTCACGAAGGACCCCACCACCGCCAGACTCAACTTCCAGGAAGGAATGCAAGACGTCGCAGCCTGGATGAGCAACAGCTGCCTATAGCTCAACTCGGAGAAGACTGAAGTCCTCATCCTCGGAACCACCCCATCGGCATGGCACAACACCTGGTGGCCCACCACCCTCGGCAGCCCCTGACCCCCACAGACCATGCCAGCAACCTCGGCATCGTACTCGACTTCTCCCTCTCCATGAACCGACAAGTCAACGCCGTCGCCTTCAGCTGTTTCAACACCCTCCGCATCCTCCGTAAGACTTTCAAATGGATCCCCCCTGAGTCAAGGAAGACAGTCACCCACGCACTCATCACCAGCAGGTTGGACTACAGAAACGCCCTCTACGCCGGCATAAACAAGTCCCTACTCCGCAAGCTCCAGACGATACAGAACACCGCTGCCAGACTCGTCCTTGGCATCCCTCGACACGAGCACATCAGCCAACACCTACGGAAGCTTCACTGGCTCCCCATCGAGAAGAGAGTCACTTTCAAGATACTCACCCACGCCTACAAATGCCTACACAACACCGGACCCCAATAGCTCAACGACAGAATCACCCTCCACGTACCCAAAAGAAACCTCCGATCCGCCAACCGCGTCCTCGCCGAAACCCCACGCATCCACAGAGCCAAAGCAGGGGGAAGATCCTTCTCCTACATCGCGGTCAAGACCTGGAACGAGCTTCCGATCGTCATCAGACGCACCCCTCCCTAAACACCTTCAGGAAGGCTCTCAAGACCTGGCTCTTCGGCTGAACGGAACTGCTGAGCTGCCCCCCCACCCCCAGCGCCTTGAGACCCTCACGGGTGAGTACAATTCCCTAATTGATTGATGTAGTCTTACTTATGAACAACACAATACAGGGCATCCTAGAGACACTTGTGGTTTTTGGCACAAATCAAGCTGCTCAGTCAAAGCATCGGAAAGATATCCTTGCCACGCTATGTAAATTTAACAAGGGTTGGCCAGTAACAATGGAGGGAAGGAAAGCCAAGATTGCCCACCCTGGGGAAGCTTCGGGGCAAGGGCTTGACACATCAAAGGGTAGAGGGAAGCAGTCGATCCCGAAGAGTACAGTTTATATCTCAAAACACCTGTGCTAGTCAGGAAAAGGGAACATATCTTTGGTCTCCCCAAGTTCTCATCGAGATGTTATTTCTCTCAGGGGCATAGAAGAATGGAAAGAAGAGCCGGGCCATCCAAGCTGAGGGCGGGCAGAGCAAATAGGGTAAGAAGGAAGGTGAGAACAGGGCACCCACACAAAAGGGTCTGAGGTTAAGCGGGACTGCAGCCCTCACCTCCCTCCTAGTGACATTTTGCCAGCATTAGACGCTTCCACTCAGGTAGAAGCAACTACACAGGTTAGAAGTCAGCCAGCTAGGAATTTCCAGCCAATAAAAATCTGTGCTACTGTACGTAAAGATACCTCTGCGCCAGCTAAGGGGTCCAATCGCCCGGGAGCGAAAGAGCCTGAGCCTGGTTTACATGTCTTGATGCTGGATATAATTCGCCGGGGAAAAAAAGCCCCAAAAAATGCACCCCCTGAATCACTCAATTTTTTAAACAGATACCCTCGCTCTCTGGGATATCTTCGCGTTTCTTAGCTTATGTGGGGTTCCAGGTCGGGGAGCAAGGGAGGGAACTATCAAAAGTAGAGTGTATCTCGCCTTCTCCCCCTGCATCGCACGACTGGTAGCAAAGGCAGAAAAAGAGCTAGCTGTGGCTGGCTTAAAGTTAAAGCTCCCCATCAGAGAGACGATCAGGACGGCTGGCTCATACCCTGCCTCCTTTCTAAGTATGCATGGGGTTGTATGACAGAACCACGCATGCCTAAACCACACGTGCCTGAACAATGCAGTCGAAACAGCTGCGTCGTTGCCACGCTTTCCTTTAGCACACAAGTCGTTACAATGACTTGAGTTAGGGAAGCGCTGGACTTTGGAATAGTTTACAGTACTATCCAACTCCAGTCGGTGTATCAGTAGGGAAGGTGTTGGACTTAAAATCCAACACCACTCCAACAATGCGTTCCCTAAAGCAAGTCATTGTAATGACTTGCGTGCAAAAAGGAACGTGTGGTAACGTAGTGCCCGCGTTGTAAAGACACTGCGTGGTTTTGACTGTGTGGTAAAGGATATTTCCCATGCACGGTGGGCTGGTCCCCAATCAGTGGGAGCAGATTGCATCTTACCCCCAAGATGGGTTGGCGCCAATGCATATCGGGGTGGGGCAAGTTGGACGGTTCCCTAAGAATTTAAGGGTGGTATTGGTGAACGACAAATTGATAGAGTGGAGGGGGATCCTCGAGTGGGAGCAGAGAAATAGATTAACCCCCCTGCTGCAGCTCCGTGGCACGTGGGAGTGGGATGACTGGCCTAGAGGTTACTTTTAGGAAAGGGCTAAAAACTTGGCTATTAACTCTGTAATCCTCTGCTTGCTGCTAGACTAGCGCCGAGCCACTCCCAGGAGCATCTGTGCGCTTTATAAAGCTGTCTTCATCATCATAGAAGGAGGAATCCTCTTCCAATCTGAGAATCCTGAGCTGGAACATACATGGGTTTGAGCGCTTTAGGGGGGCTGTTGACCTGGAGCAAAGAGTAAAGCCCTATCTGCGGTGTTCCTTCAGGGGTCTTGGTTGAGAGAGGATAGAACAGTAGAAGGCTCGGTAGCCAGAAACAGTAAAGGTTTTAAACGAGGAAAGGGTAGAGCGTCAGCGGGGGTATTCACCCTAAAATCTATCAAGATAATTAGAGAATCTTTGGTGGTAATTAGTCTATCAAGTGGGTACAGCTGTCTGTGGCAGAACTTGGGGTGAATAATAAGTCTGCAGATGTTTCATATTGATAAACTTATACATTCATACACCGTAGAATGAATGCACCTCCACAGGGAAGAGTACCGTGGAATGAATGCACCTCCACAGGGAAGAGTACCGTGGAATGAATGTACATCCACAGAGAAGAGTACCGTGGAATGAATGTACCTCCACAGGGAAGAGTACCGTGGAATGAATGCACCTCCACAGGGAAGAGTACCGTGGAATGAATGTACCTCCACAGAGAAGAGTACAGTGGAATGAATGTACCTCCACAGAGAAGAGTACCGTGGAACGAATGTACCTCCACAGAGAAGAGTACCGTGGAATGAATGTACCTCCACAGAGAAGAGTACAGTGGAATGAATGTACCTCCACAGAGAAGAGTACCGTGGAATGAATGTACCTCCACAGAGAAGAGTACAGTGGAATGAATGTACCTCCACAGAGAAGAGTACCGTGGAACGAATGTACCTCCACAGAGAAGAGTACCGTGGAATGAATGTACCTCCACAGAGGAGAGTACCGTGGAATGAATGTACATGTACCTCCACAGAGAAGAGTACAGTGGAATGAATGTACCTCCACAGAGAAGAGTACCGTGGAATGAATGCACCTCCACAGGGAAGAGTACCGTGGAATGAATGTACCTCCACAGAGAAGAGTACAGTGGAATGAATGTACCTCCACAGAGAAGAGTACCGTGGAACGAATGTACCTCCACAGAGAAGAGTACCGTGGAATGAATGTACCTCCACAGAGAAGAGTACAGTGGAATGAATGTACCTCCACAGAGAAGAGTACCGTGGAATGAATGTACCTCCACAGAGGAGAGTACCGTGGAATGAATGTACCTCCACAGAGAAGAGTACCGTGGAACGAATGCACCTCCACAGAGAAGAGTACCGTGGAATGAATGTACCTCCACAGAGAAGAGTACAGTGGAATGAATGTACCTCCACAGGGAAGAGTACCGTGGAATGAATGTACCTCCACAGGGAAGAGTACCGTGGAATGAATGTACCTCCACAGGGAAGAGTACCGTGGAATGAATGCACCTCCACAGAGAAGAGTACTGTGGAATGAATGTACCTCCACAGGGAAGAGTACCGTGGAATGAATGCACCTCCACAGAGGAGAGTACCGTAGAATGAATGTACCTCCACAGAGGAGAGTACCGTGGAATGAATGTACCTCCACAGAGGAGAGTACCGTGGAATGAATGTACCTCCACAGAGGAGAGTACCGTGGAATGAATGTACATCCACAGAGAAGAGCACTGTGGAATGAATGTACCTCCACAGAGGAGAGTACCGTGGAATGAATGTACCTCCACAGAGAAGAGTACCGTGGAATGAATGTACCTCCACAGAGAAGAGTACCGTGGAATGAATGTACCTCCACGGAGAAGAGTACCGTGGAACGAATGTACCTCCACAGAGAAGAGTACCGTGGAATGAATGCACCTCCACAGAGAAGAGTACCGTGGAACGAATGTACCTCCACAGAGAAGAGTACCGTGGAATGAATGCACCTCCACAGAGAAGAGTACCGTGGAATGAATGTACCTCCACAGGCAAGAGTACCGTGGAATGAATGTACATGTACCTCCACAGAGAAGAGTACAGTGGAATGAATGCACCTCCACAGAGAAGAGTACCGTGGAATGAATGCACCTCCACAGAGAAGAGTACCGTGGAATGAATGCACCTCCACAGAGAAGAGTACCGTGGAATGAATGTACTTCCACAGAGAAGAGTACCGTGGAATGAATGTACATCCACAGAGAAGAGTACCGTGGAATGAATGTACCTCCACAGAGAAGAGTACCGTGGAATGAATGTACCTCCACAGGGAAGAGTACCGTGGAATGAATGTACATGTACCTCCACAGAGAAGAGTACAGTGAAATGAATGCACCTCCACAGAGAAGAGTACCGTGGAATGAATGCACCTCCACAGAGAAGAGTACCGTGGAATGAATGCACCTCCACAGAGAAGAGTACAGTGGAATGAATGTACCTCCACAGAGAAGAGTACCGTGGAATGAATGTACATCCACAGAGAAGAGTACCGTGGAATGAATGCACCTCCACAGAGAAGAGTACCGTGGAATGAATGCACCTCCACAGAGAAGAGTACCGTGGAATGAATGTACCTCCACAGGGAAGAGTACCATGGAATGAATGTACATGTACCTCCACAGAGAAGAGTACAGTGGAATGAATGCACCTCCACAGAGAAGAGTACCGTGGAATGAATGCACCTCCACAGAGAAGAGTACCGTGGAATGAATGCACCTCCACAGAGAAGAGTACCGTGGAATGAATGTACCTCCACAGAGAAGAGTACCGTGGAATGAATGTACATCCACAGAGAAGAGTACAGTGGAATGAATGTACCTCCACAGAGAAGAGTACCGTGGAATGAATGTACCTCCACAGGGAAGAGTACCGTGGAATGAATGTACATGTACCTCCACAGAGAAGAGTACAGTGGAATGAATGCACCTCCACAGAGAAGAGTACCGTGGAATGAATGCACCTCCACAGAGAAGAGTACCGTGGAATGAATGCACCTCCACAGAGAAGAGTACCGTGGAATGAATGTACCTCCACAGAGAAGAGTACCGTGGAATGAATGTACATCCACAGAGAAGAGTACCGTGGAATGAATGTACCTCCACAGAGAAGAGTACCGTGGAATGAATGTACATCCACAGAGAAGAGTACCGTGGAATGAATGCACCTCCACAGAGAAGAGTACCGTGGAATGAATGCACCTCCACAGAGAAGAGTACCGTGGAATGAATGTACCTCCACAGAGAAGAGTACCGTGGAATGAATGTACATGTACCTCCACAGAGAAGAGTACCGTAGAATGAATGTACCTCCACAGAGAAGAGTACCGTGGAATGAATGTACCTCCACAGAGAAGAGTACCGTGGAATGAATGTACCTCCACAGAGAAGAGTACCGTGGAATGAATGTACATCCACAGAGAAGAGTACCGTGGAATGAATGTACATCCACAGAGAAGAGTACCGTGGAATGAATGTACCTCCACAGAGAAGAGTACCGTGGAATGAATGTACATGTACCTCCACAGAGAAGAGTACCGTGGAATGAATGTACCTCCACAGAGAAGAGTACCGTGGAATGAATGTACCTCCACAGAGAAGAGTACTGTGGAATGAATGTACCTCCACAGAGAAGAGTACCGTGGAATGAATGTACCTCCACAGAGAAGAGTACCGTGGAATGAATGTACATGTACCTCCACAGAGAAGAGTACCGTGGAATGAATGTACCTCCACAGAGAAGAGTACTGTGGAATGAATGTACCTCCACAGAGAAGAGTACCGTGGAATGAATGTACCTCCACAGGGAAGAGTACCGTGGAATGAATGTACATGTACCTCCACAGAGAAGAGTACAGTGGAATGAATGCACCTCCACAGAGAAGAGTACCGTGGAATGAATGCACCTCCACAGAGAAGAGTACCGTGGAATGAATGCACCTCCACAGAGAAGAGTACCGTGGAATGAATGTACCTCCACAGAGAAGAGTACTGTGGAATGAATGTACATCCACAGAGAAGAGTACCGTGGAATGAATGTACCTCCACAGAGAAGAGTACCGTGGAATTAATGTACCTCCACAGGGAAGAGTACCGTGGAATGAATGTACATGTACCTCCACAGAGAAGAGTACAGTGGAATGAATGCACCTCCACAGAGAAGAGTACCGTGGAATGAATGCACCTCCACAGAGAAGAGTACCGTGGAATGAATGCACCTCCACAGAGAAGAGTACCGTGGAATGAATGTACATCCACAGAGAAGAGTACCGTGGAATGAATGTACCTCCACAGAGAAGAGTACCGTGGAATGAATGTACATCCACAGAGAAGAGTACCGTGGAATGAATGTACCTCCACAGAGAAGAGTACCGTGGAATGAATGTACATGTACCTCCACAGAGAAGAGTACCGTAGAATGAATGTACCTCCACAGAGAAGAGTACCGTGGAATGAATGTACCTCCACAGAGAAGAGTACCGTGGAATGAATGTACCTCCACAGAGAAGAGTACCATGGAATGAATGTACATCCACAGAGAAGAGTACCGTGGAATGAATGTACATCCACAGAGAAGAGTACCGTGGAATGAATGTACCTCCACAGAGAAGAGTACCGTGGAATGAATGTACATGTACCTCCACAGAGAAGAGTACCGTGGAATGAATGTACCTCCACAGAGAAGAGTACCGTGGAATGAATGTACCTCCACAGAGAAGAGTACTGTGGAATGAATGTACCTCCACAGAGAAGAGTACCGTGGAATGAATGTACCTCCACAGAGAAGAGTACCGTGGAATGAATGTACATGTACCTCCACAGAGAAGAGTACCGTGGAATGAATGTACCTCCACAGAGAAGAGTACTGTGGAATGAATGTACCTCCACAGAGAAGAGTACCGTGGAATGAATGTACATGTACCTCCACAGAGAAGAGTACTGTGGAATGAATGTACCTCCACAGAGAAGAGTACTGTGGAATGAATGTACCTCCACAGAAAAGAGTACCGTGGAATGAATGTACATGTACCTCCACAGAGAAGAGTACTGTGGAATGAATGTACCTCCACAGAGAAGAGTACCGTGGAATGAATGTACCTCCACAGAGAAGAGTACCGTGGAATGAATGTACCTCCACAGAGAAGAGTACCGTGGAATGAATGTACATGTACCTCCACAGAGAAGAGTACCGTGGAATGAATGTACCTCCACAGAGAAGAGTACCGTGGAATGAATGTACCTCCACAGAGAAGAGTACCGTGGAATGAATGTACATCCACAGAGACGAGTACCCTGGAATGAATGTACCTCCACAGAGAAGAGTACCGTGGAATGAACGTACCTCCACAGAGAAGAGTACCGTGGAATGAATGTACCTCCACAGAGAAGAGTACCGTGGAATGAACGTACCCCCACAGAGAAGAGTACCGTGGAATGAATGTACCTCCACAGAGAAGAGTACCGTAGAATGAACGTACCTCCACAGAGAAGAGTACTGTGGAATGAATGTACCTCCACAGAGAAGAGTACCGTGGAATGAATGTACCTCCACAGAGAAGAGTACTGTGGAATGAATGTACATCCACAGACAAGAGTACCGTGGAATGAATGTACCTCCACAGAGAAGAGTACCGTGGAATGAATGTACATCCACAGAGAAGAGTACCGTGGAATGAATGTACATCCACAGAGAAGAGTACAGTGGAATGAATGTACCTCCACAGGGAAGAGTACCGTGGAATGAATGTACATCCACAGGGAAGAGTACTGTGGAATGAATGTACATCCACAGAGAAGAGTACCGTGGAATGAATGTACCTCCACAGAGAAGAGTACCGTGGAATGAATGTACCTCCACAGAGGAGAGTACCGTGGAATGAATGTACCTCCACAGAGAAGAGTACCGTGGAATGAATGTACATCCACAGGGAAGAGTACAGTGGAATGAATGTACCTCCACAGGGAAGAGTACCGTGGAATGAATGTACCTCCACAGAGAAGAGTGCCGTGGAATGAATGTACCTCCACAGGGAAGAGTACCGTGGAATGAATGCACCTCCACAGAGAAGAGTACCGTGGAATGAATGTACCTCCACAGAGAAGAGTACCGTGGAATGAATGTACCTCCACAGAGAAGAGTACTGTGGAATGAATGTACCTCCACAGAGAAGAGTACCATGGAATGAATGTACCTCCACAGAGGAGAGTACCGTGGAATGAATGTACCTCCACAGAGAAGAGTACCGTGGAATGAATGTACCTCCACAGTGAAGAGTACCGTGGAATGAATGTACCTCCACAGAGAAGAGTACCGTGGAATGAATGTACCTCCACAGAGAAGAGTACCGTGGAATGAATGTACCTCCACAGAGAAGAGTACCGTGGAATGAATGTACCTCCACAGAGAAGAGTACCGTGGAATGAATGTACCTCCACAGAGAAGAGTACCGTGGAATGAATGTACCTCCACAGAGAAGAGTACCGTGGAATGAAAGTACCTCCACAGAGGAGAGTACCGTGGAATGAATGTACCTCCACAGAGAAGAGTACCGTGGAATGAATGTACCTCCACAGAGAAGAGTACCGTGGAATGAATGTACCTCCACAGAGGAGAGTACCGTGGAATGAATGTACCTCCACAGAGAAGAGTACCGTGGAATGAATGTACCTCCACAGAGAAGAGTACCGTGGAATGAATGTACCTCCACAGAGAAGAGTACCGTGGAATGAATGTACCTCCACAGAGAAGAGTACCGTGGAATGAATGTACCTCCACAGAGAAGAGTACCGTGGAATGAAAGTACCTCCACAGAGGAGAGTACCGTGGAATGAATGTACCTCCACAGAGGAGAGTACCGTGGAATGAATGTACCTCCACAGGGAAGAGTACCGTGGAATGAATGTACCTCCACAGAGAAGAGTACCGTGGAATGAATGATCATTCCCTGCAGGCAATCAAGGGAGAGTTCCCGAAGGCACTGATAATAATGGCAGAGAATTTTAACGCCCGTTTGTATCTTGGTCAGGCGGATTTCAGCTGGAGGAAGTAGTGGATTGATAACATTGAATCAATCTCTTATGCGTCTGGTTCAATAAAGCAGGAAGCGAAGGGATTGGGCCAATGGCTGGCGAACAATGGACTGGTGTGTTTAAATGGTCGTTTAAACAAATTATACCCCAGAAGCTGCAACGTTTCGGCAGGGCCGCCCGGAACTGAAGACACTGATGCTTTCTCTGTGGGACAAGAAAATACAATCTTGTGGTTTAATGAGATTATAGGTAAGGTTTTGGACTGTGTATGTGTAAACATCAATAAAGTGGGTCTCAGACAGCAGGCCATGTTGATGGGAAGGTTGCTTTGATTCTGCCCGTCAGCAAATGAAAGGTCTAGTGAGAAGGACATTCAAACAATTCAGGCAGAGTCCAGGAAGTTATTCCAAACAGGAGGCGGGAGGGTAAAGTGTCAGTATAAGCCGCCGATTAAAGGGAAAAGGCCGCTTTCCACCACAGGAAATGGGAGGATAGGCTGAAGGTCAAAGGTCAGGAGTCTGCCGAGAGTTCTGGGTGAAAGTGAATGAATCCTGCAGTCCTCATGGGGGGCTCCAACATGTATGATAGCTCAGGATATTTGGGCACCGTACTTAGAGGGCCTCTATGGCAGCTCATCTATTTCATCTCGCCATAAATGTGTTCCTGCGTGAGCACAAGATCACACCGATTGAGCAAAGACGATTTCGGAGGGTCACTCAACCACAAATCATGGTTTTGCTCTTTGGGCCATCATTCGGATATCCCTAGAAGTGAACCTATGCGGTGGTTTTATTGATTTCCGTACAGCCTTTGATGCAGTAGACAGGGGACTCCTCTGGGGTTCACGCCACTAATAGAAACTTCCGATTGCCCTCCTCAATACAAGCATTAGTATGGATAATTGGGCACAGGTCGAGCTCGATAAATTAGGTAGACTATCGCAAAAGACCCAAATTCAGAATGACCTACTGCAAGAGTTTCTCTTAGCTCCTTCGCTTTTCAGCCTACTCTTGGCAGACCTTTCCGCAGCCATAAATCTACCAAATTCATTTACCCCCAAAGTTAGGAAACAGCATATCTCTTGTCTGCTTTATGAGGACGACTTAGTTATGCTGCATTACAAAACCTATCGGTCTGAAAATAAAACTAGACTCCCTTGAGGCTTTTAGAAAGCAAATTTACTGAAAATAAACCTGGATAAAACAAAGGTGGTGGTCTTTGGGGGAAAAGTGACCAACTTCAAATGGTGCTCACATACTCGAGATATGGAAGTGGTAAACTCCTATAAGTATCTACGGCTGTCCTTTAATAGGAACTTAAAAAGGATACCCATATGGGGGAGGTCAGGCAGAGGTCAATTCTGCAAGCTGGTTGCTTTGGTCAAATTTAACCAGCGATATGGGGGCTTGGCCCTTACACAGCGAATGAAGGCTAATGAAGAGAAAATACCCCCCCCCCATGCTATGTGGATCAGAGCTACTTGCGCTTGACCCCACCTGCAATTGGGATTTGCTGGAGAGAGCCATCCTCAGGGGGCTGTTGTCGCTGCCACCTGGAACCATGGTTCAGGGCCTAAGGAGGGAATTGAATCTGCTTTCCTGGAATTTGCTGGCAAACCCCTGTGTTCTAAGATTTCTTAATAAGCTATTGGAGGATAGCAAAGCTCTCAAGGTATCTAGATTATGCTGGGAAGAAATGCTTGGTAGTGAGAGGAGGTGGGCCAGAAAAGCAAGGGCCAGGTTAAAAGATTTCAAAAGATGCATTCTCTTTGGGGTACACTTGAAACGTGATCCCTTTTCCCCAGTAAACAAGCTCTGAGAGAAACTTTGGGAAAGCTTGGCGGTTCTTTGGACATGGCTTATCTAAAGGAGGCTCCCTCAGTCAGCCTCACATTAAATACTCTTGGTCAGTGCATGGTCTTCCTCAGTTAGGCCCAGGTACCAGGCCCCAGGCTACGGAATGAAATTTTAAAAGTGAGAGTGGGATGCAACCCAATCTTTTTGACCCCTAAATGGTGCAATGCTCTCTGGATTAGTAATGGATTTTGCACATGTTCCCTGAATGTAAAATGCTCCTTGTCTCGTGTACTTATGGACTGTGTTTTTTATATCCACACCTGTGTCAAGTTTTCAAGTCATTATTTTTTAAGTATTAAACACTCTCAATGTTGGAGACAATGGGGCTTCTATCCAAAATGTGCTATCTTGATGTTGCAGTAGAAATTGCACGATTTATACTTACTGTGAAGCAGAGTTTTAAGGATGGGTTAGAATAAGTTGTGCTGCTCGGCGGGTGGGGTCATGGGTTTTTAAGTTGATATTATACTGTAATTGTCTTATTGTTGTTATAAGGACAAGTGACCCAATAAACTTCCTTTACCTGGTACCAAGTGTCATATGAAAAACCCTAGGCTGTGACATTCAAGCAGGACTTGACACTTTAATGTCAGAATAGATCTCCCCAAGCCCACCCTTGGCTCCCCTCAGTCCCCTGCACCCTTAAGGCCTGAGGGTGGTTTGCTGTGTCTGTGTGGAGGGGGTATGTATTGGAAGTCCTTGTCACCCACCCACACCCCCATGCCCAATCCCTCATTACTGTGTCCCCACTGTCCTTTCTTGCTCCTCTAGGGTTCCTGCCACATGCCTAGGCTGTCCGGTTTTAGGTTTAAACCTATAATAACTGATAAAACCCCACCGGAACGGAAAAGCCCTCACCAGTGTAAACATATAAACACTGAAAAACCCCTGCACAACCACAAACTAAATGCCATTCAAAGAAAGGAAAAGGAGGGTGAAAGAGTCATTTTTATTTTTTCCTGAAGGGGCCAATACAATGTAACTTTGTTATATAAGGTAGTAGTAAGAACGACTGGGCTCACATTATTCTGCTTGAGCTTTGCTGTTTAGGGATGCCACTAAAATATTGTTTCTTCTTCCTTTTTGCTTTTTTCAGTTTTGTGGTCTTTGGTCTAAAGATACAGGGGTTAGAAGCATGCTTTAGGTGTTGTTTATTTATTTTATAAACTGTAGAGAATCAGGAAACATCAAAATCATATTTGATTTTTTTGCTACGTTTGAGTCTTTCACTGATCGGAAAAATGTAGGTTTCATAAGAATCTTTACCAATATGTACCATCACATTTACCCACAGAGAATGGGAAAAAACCCTTGATACATCAGCCCCCTTTTCTAGTGAGTCAGTATTGATAGTAGGTGAATTGCCAAACACCCCAGGCTTTAACCATTCAATGCAAGGTATAGTGACAGGTATATGTGAAAAGAGTGCAGTCACAAAGCATCTGGGATACTGGTGAAAACATGACACCAGACTTTTGGAAAACATGGAACGCAGTGTCACTTGGAATGCTGCTGCAAAAAGTTCTTACCAAGTTCAACAAAGATTGGAGTTATTTTGTTTGTATTTGCAATGATTCACCTACGTATATGAAAAAGTTGTGTGATGACCTGTCAAAATCGATACCTGAGCTAAGGTGCTTCCCTGTAAGAGATCCTTGCCACTTGTTAGATGGTATGCTGAAAGCATCTTTACAATCTTCAGAGTTAATGAAGAATGCTATTGACTTTTTAGTCCATTCTGGTGAACTGTTTTGTTATGCACAGAAATTAAAACGCTAATATTTCACACTTTGTGCTTTGTGTGGCATCAAAGAAAGAGTCATCCCAACTGTGTCGCTTAGCTGGTGGTTCTCAGTCCTAGAGGCCATGAATGCTATATTATCCATGTGGCAACCGTTTACAGAACTTTTCCTGAGTGACAATGCCAAAGGCAAGAAATGTGAGGATCTTTGATCACATATTGATAGTGATTTGAAAAAAGTACACTCTACTGCATTCTTAGATTTTTACAGGAAAGCATGACTGCTGTAGTGGACATAATAAAAGAAACAGGAGTCTGAAAACACCCTTGTCTACCACGTGTTCAGCATAATTGGTGTAGATGTGAAACATCTCTTTGAGAGTAGGCTGGGCGACACTGTCAGTGACTTTGGCACTGCAACATGTTCCATGTTAGAGTGCTTGCCACTTGGTAAGCAAAGAAATGTAGAGGAGCAATTCAGGAACTTTTATTTTACAATGTATGAGAAATAGCCCTTCACCAACCATGGCATTTGAAGTCAATGAAGCCTCACTGTGGTACTCTGCACAAGTTATAGATCCCTTCCGTAAAGGGAAATTTTCTCCGGAGTTTCAAAAGTGCTGCCTCATTTTTGACCGCTTCAATAACTCTGAGGTCATATGCGAGCATTTCAACGCATATGTTGCAGAACCTGTTGCAGAGAATGACAATCTTCAGGTGCACCAGTATTGGCATGGAAAGCTATGTCAGTGGCCAGAGTTAGCAAATTGTATACTGGCTAATTTGGCGTTGCCGGTCTCAAGTGCCAATGTTGAG
This sequence comes from Calotriton arnoldi, assembly GCA_963921515.1. Lineage (NCBI taxonomy): Eukaryota > Metazoa > Chordata > Amphibia > Caudata > Salamandridae > Calotriton > Calotriton arnoldi. The sequence continues at coordinate 1,013,682 of CAWUFW010003157.1, forward strand.
AGGGCCTTTGCACAGATAAAAGTTTACATTGGAAGGAAAGAGCGAGCGTGCATGACCGAAGACTCACTGAAGAAGTATTGTATGGTCTACTACGATACGTTTGATTTGTAAAAATGTATTTGGACCTCATTTACACTGTACATACACTGTCTATATACCATGCACTATCAGTGCAGAAAGCAAGCAATAATAAAAGCAAAAAGTTCCATAAACACCGGAAAAACACTGTTTCTTTTGTTTTTCATGGTGCAAAAATGTGTAACCACTGATAACCACTGTTTTTTTAAGGTATTGAAATCACTTGAAAACACTGAAAAAACCCCACCAGAATTTACCAAAAATAGAAACTGAAAACAGGAAAGCCTACACATGCCCTCAGTCTCCCCTTCCTGTGTCACTTCCATGACCTCCACCAATGCCATCACTCCCTCCCTCATGACCCTCAGTGGCTTGCGTAGTTTTGGTGAATATATGTGGTACGTACAGTAGTGATAATGCTGCAGGCCACGACAATGCTTCACAATGACGTCAGAGACCAGAAAAATAGGAAATCAATCTGAGCTTAAAGCGAAACATTTATTTAATAAATGAAAATGGCTCACAAGCTTATGAAATCGCATAAATTATGTAAACCTGGAGAAGGAACTCTGGGAAAGCTCCTATTTCTGTGTAAGAGAATCCTCAGTGAAATGCGTTATGAAAGCGAAACGCATGTCAGGAGTTACTATGTTTCAGGTAAACTTCGGAGATACATTATCAATATTTCATGGAATGGAGAATACTTACGTCACTTCTGTGTGGACGGCATTTTGGTATTTAAACCCTCAATGATTTTGTCAGAATGCAGAGCCAGCAGCAGGCTGATGGTGGAACCATGCATTCTGCTGAGAATGCTGCATTCGAGAACTTTCTCAGAGCTCCTTGGTTTTGCTCTTTATTACATGTAAATCGTTGATTCTATTGCAGCATTTCATTATCTATAATCAAACTCAGGTCCAGATAACTGAAGCTAAAGCTCATAGGAGGCAATTCAAGGGGGGGAGGGATATCACCTGTGAGGCCGGGAGCCAGCAAATGCACCCAGAGAGCCAGATGCCACCAAAGGAAAGGCAAGGGTGTGTAGCTCCCAGTGCATCGACCTCAAGCCCCTCTCATGGCTACAGGCCTCGACTGCTGAAGGCAGCATCACAAAAAGGGCTCCCCTGCCCTCTGACAGGTGGCATATCCAGGTTGTGTGAACGAGAGCTTCCACATACATGACCCTATGCAATGCTACATGTCATCTGCACAGGCACTAGCTCTGGAAAAGTGGGCTGTGGATCTTAGCGCATAGTCCCAGCGGACACCTTGTGTGAGCTCAGGCTGGTCTTGAGCAATGATCTGGTTGGTTCTTGAAGTGATTTACAATACGGGTGGCCGTGCTTCACTCCCCTTGCAGACTCCTTCTTATTCAGGGGATGAAGCTGCAGATTTCAGAAAAGAGTGCATTGCTTGATAGCTCATCAGCATTGACATGTTTCGACTCAACCATATGCCATTTGGTCAGAGGCCGCTGACATCTTGCGCATTGAAGCAGAGGTCTCACAATATGTCTTCTGTAACTTTCATTATAATTTCAACCACATTAATAATGTTCAGAACATATGTTACCCCTGGAGTTTTCCCGTCTCTACAGCTGGTCAGGGTGGCCTTCCAGGGGAAACAGGAAGTCTTTCGTACCGGAAATATGAGGCTGCAGTAATGTCCTCAGGAAGCAGAGAGGCACCATGGGGAAGCAGCAGAAGCAAGCTGGGGGCCTCTGCCAAGCTTCCCACCCTCGGCACCCCGCTCAGAGCAGAAAGTGTTTCTGCTCCGGGTAGGCCTTGACGAGGACCTCTGGGCTGAACTGGTAGGTCAGCTTCTTCTTCACCTTCTTGACCTCTCCGGTCTTGCCGTAGTTCCGCAGGGCGCGCGCCATCTTCTGGTATGTCATCTTCTTGCGGTTGCCCTTCTGAATGCCCCAGCGGTGCGCCAGGGACTCCTTGTGCTTGGAGGAGAACTGGAAGGTGCCCTTCTCCTTGTCCACCCACCAGATGCTGTCCTTCATGCCCCCGCTGCGTAGCAGGTCCAGGAGGAACTGGTACAGGCGGATCTTCTTCTTGTTGCCTGTGGAAAGGAAGGGAGCAGAGAAGACATTCAGAGTGATACGGGGTGCATGAAGATTGGGGTGCACAAACAAGGGGCGCAGGAACCAGGAGCAGAGAAGACATTTAGAGTGATACAGTGGTGCATGAAAATTGGGGTGCACAAACAAGGGGCACAGGAATCAGGAGAAGAGAAGACATTCAGAGTGATACAGGGGTGCATGAAGATTGGGGGGCACAAACAAGGGGCGCAGGAATCAGGAGCAGAGAAGACATTCAGAGTGATACAGGGTGCATGAAGATTGGGGTGCACAAACAAGGGGCGCGGGAATCAGGAGCAGAGAATACATTCAGAGTGATACAGGGTGCATGAAGATTGGGGTGCACAAACAAGGGGCGAGGGAATCAGGAGCAGAGAAGACATTCAGAGTGATACGGGGTGCATGAAGATTGGGGGGCACAAACAAGGGGCGCGGGAATCAGGAGCAGAGAAGACATTCAGAGTGACACGGGGTGCATGAAGATTGGTGTGCACAAACAAGGGGCGCGGGAGCCAGGAGCAGAGAAGACATTCAGAGTGATACGGGGTGCATGAAGATTGTGGTGCACAAACAAGGGGCGCAGGAATCAGGAGCAGAGAAAACATTCAGAGTGATACGGGGTGCATGAAGATTGGGGTGCACGAACAAAGGGCGTAGGAATCAGGAGCAGAGAATACGTTCAGAGTGATACGGGGTGCATGAAGATTGGGGTGCACAAACAAGGGGCGCATGAACCAGGAGCAGAGAAGACATTCAGAGTGATACGGATCCATGAAGATTGGGGTGCACGAACAAAGGGCGTAGGAATCAGGAGCAGAGAAGACATTTAGAGTGATACAGTGGTGCATGAAGATTGGGGTGCACAAACAAGGGGCGCAGGAATCAGGAGCAGAGAAGACATTCAGAGTGATACAGGGTGCATGAAGATTGGGGTGCACAAACAAGGGGCGCAGGAATCAGGAGCAGAGAATACTTTCAGAGTGATACAGGGTGCATGAAGATTGGGGTGCACAAACAAGGGGCGCGGGAATCAGGAGCAGAGAAGACATTCAGAGTGATACGGGTGCATGAAGATTGGGGGGCACAAACAAGGGGCGCGGGAATCAGGAGCAGAGAAGACATTCAGAGTGACACGGGGTGCATGAAGATTGGGGTGCACAAACAAGGGGCGCGGGAACCAGGAGCAGAGAAGACATTCAGAGTGATACGGGGTGCATGAAGATTGGGGTGCACAAACAAGGGGCGCAGGAATCAGGAGCAGAGAAAACATTCAGAGTGATACGGGGTGCATGAAGATTGGGGTGCACGAACAAAGGGCGTAGGAATCAGGAGCAGAGAATACGTTCAGAGTGATACGGAGTGCATGAAGATTGGGGTGCACAAACAAGGGGCGCATGAACCAGGAGCAGAGAAGACATTCAGAGTGATACGGATCCATGAAGATTGGGGTGCACGAACAAAGGGCGTAGGAATCAGAAGCAGAGAAGACATTCAGAGTGATACAGATCCATGAAGATTGGGGTGCACGAACAAAGGGCGTAGGAATCAGGAGCAGAGAAGACATTCAGAGTGATACGGGGGTGCATGAAGATTGGGGTGCACAAACAAGGGGCGCAGGAATCAGGAGCAGAGAAGACATTCAGAGTGATACAGGGGTGCATGAAGATTGGGGTGCACAAACAAGGGGCGCAGGAATCAGGAGCAGAGAAGACATTCAGAGTGATACGGGGTGCATGAAGATTGTGGGGCACAAACAAGGGGCGCAGGAATCAGGAGCAGAGAAGACATTCAGAGTAATACGGGGTGCATGAAGATTGGGGTGCACAAACAAGGGGCACAGGAATCAGGAGCAGAGAAGACATTCAGAGTGATACGGGGGTGCATGGAGATTGGGGTGCACGAACAAAGGGCGCAGAAATCAGGAGCAGAGAAGACATTCAGAGTGATACGGGGGTGCATGAACATTGGGGTGCACAAACAAGGGGCGCAGAAATCAGGAGCAGAGAAGACATTCAGAGTGATACGGGGTGCATGAAGATTGGGGTGCACAAACAAGGGGCGCAGGAATCAGGAGCAGAGAAGACATTCAGAGTGATATGGGGGTGCATGAAGATTGGGGTGCACGAACAAAGGGCGCAGGAATCAGGAGCAGAGAAGACATTTAGAGTGATACAGGGTGCATGAAGATTGGGGTGCAAGAATGGTCCATGAAGATTGGGGTGCACAAACAAGGGGCGCAGGAATCAGGAGCAGAGAAGACATTCAGAGTGATACGGCTCCATGAAGATTGGGGTGCACAAACAAGGGGCGCAGAAACTAGGAGCAGAGAAGACATTCAGAGTGATACAGGGGTGCATGAAGATTGGGGTGCACAAACAAGGGGCGCAGGAATCAGGAGCAGAGAAGACATTCAGAGTGATACGTGGTGCATGAAGATTGGGGTGCACAAACAAGGGGCGCAGGAATCAGGAGCAGAGAAGACATTCAGAGTGATACAGGGGTGCATGAAGATTGGGGTGCACAAACAAGGGGCGCAGGAATCAGGAGCAGAGAAGACATTCAGAGTGATACGTGGTGCATGAAGATTGGGGTGCACAAACAAGGGGCGCAGGAATCAGGAGCAGAGAAGACATTCAGAGTGATACGGGGTGCATGAAGATTGGGGTGCAAAAACAAGGGGCGCAGGAATCAGGAGCAGAGAAGACATTCAGAGTGATACGGGGTGCATGAAGATTGGGGTGCACAAACAAGGGGCACATGAATCAGGAGCAGAGAAGACATTTAGAGTGATACAGGGTGCATGAAGTTTGGGGTGCAAGAATGGTCCATGAAGATTGGGGTGCACAAACAAGGGGCGCAGGAATCAGGAGCAGAGAAGACATTCAGAGTAATACGGGGTGCATGAAGATTGGGGTGCACAAACAAGGGGCGCAGGAATCAGGAGCAGAGAAGACATTCAGAGTGATACCGGGTGCATGAAGATTGGGGTGCACAAACAAGGGGGGCGGGAACCAGGAGCAGAGAAGACATTCAGAGTGATACGGGGGTGCATGAAGATTGGGGTGCACAAACAAGGGGTGCAGGAACCAGGAGCAGAAAAGACATTCAGAGTGATACGGGGTGCATGATGATTGGGGTGCACAAACAAGGGGCGCAGGAATCAGGAGCAGAGAAGACATTCAGGGTGATACGGGGGTGCATGAAGATTGGGGTGCACAAACAAGGGGTGCAGGAACCAGGAGCAGAAAAGACATTCAGAGTGATACGGGGTGCATGATGATTGGGGTGCACAAACAAGGGGCGCAGGAATCAGGAGCAGAGAAGACATTCAGAGTGATACGGATCCATGAAGATTGGGGTGCACGAACAAAGGGTGTAGGAATCAGGAGCAGAGAAGACATTTAGAGTGATACGGGGTGCATGAAGATTGGGGTGCACAAACAAGGGGCGCAGGAACCAGGAGCAGAGAAGACATTCAGAGTGATACGGGGTGCATGAAGATTGGGGTGCACAAACAAGGGGCGTAGGAATCAGGAGCAGAGAAGACATTCAGAGTGATACGGGGTGCATGAAGATTGGGGTGCACGAACAAGGGGCGCATGAACCAGGAGCAGAGAAGACATTCAGAGTGATACGGATCCATGAAGATTGGGGTGCACGAACAAGGGGCGCATGAACCAGGAGCAGAGAAGACATTCAGAGTGATACGGATCCAAGAAGATTGGGGTGCACGAACAAGGGGCGCATGAACCAGGAGCAGAGAAGACATTCAGAGTGATACGGGGGTGCATGAAGATTGGGGTGCACAAACAAGGGGTGCAGGAATCAGGAGCAGAGAAGACATTCAGAGTGATACGGGGTGCATGAAGATTGGGGTGCACAAACAAGGGGCGCAGGAATCAGGAGCAGAGAAGACATTCAGAGTGATACGGGGTGCATGAAGATTGGGGTGCACAAACAATGGGCGCAGGAACCAGGAGCAGAGAAGACATTCAGAGTGATATGGGGTGCATGATGATTGGGGTGCACAAACAAGGGGCGCAGGAATCAGGAGCAGAGAAGACATTCAGAGTGATACGTGGTGCATGAAGATTGGGGTGCACGAACAAGGGGCGCATGAACCAGGAGCAGAGAAGACATTCAGAGTGATACAGGGGTGCATGAAGATTGGGGGGCACAAACAAGGGGCGTAGGAATCAGGAGCAGAGAAGACATTCAGAGTGATACGGATCCATGAAGATTGGGGTGCACGAACAAGGGGCGCATGAACCAGGAGCAGAGAAGACATTCAGAGTGATACGGGGGTGCATGAAGATTGGGGTGCACGAACAAAGGGCGTAGGAATCAGGATCAGAGAAGACATTCAGAGTGATACGGGGTGCATGATGATTGGGGTGCACAAACAAGGGGCGCAGGAATCAGGAGCAGAGAAGACATTCAGAGTGATACGGGGTGCATGAAGATTGGGGTGCACAAACAAGGGGCGCAGGAATCAGGAGCAGAGAAGACATTCAGAGTGATACGGGGTGCATGAAGATTGGGGTGCACAAACAAGGGGCGCAGGAATCAGGAGCAGAGAAGACATTCAGAGTGATACGGGGGTGCATGAAGATTGGGGTGATTGAACAAAGAAGGGAGGTAGGAAGAGAAGATACTAGGACTGGCATGGGAATGCCCAAATATCAGGGCACATGAACATAGGGTGGCAGGAGGGAGGGGAGATTGAGAGTGATATGGGGTGCATGAATATTGGGGCGCACAAACAAGGGGCGCAGGAATTAGGAGTGGAGAAGACGTTGGAAGTGATATGGGGCGCATGAATATTAGGGTGCACAGTTCATGAGGTTACATAGGCCTCCATTTTACATGTTCACGTTTAAGGAGGACATCTTTTTGAACGATGCTTGCACGCCCGCATGAGATAGTGTCCTCAGAACTGGTTTGCTTACAGTTACACTTCTTCGTAGGCACATTATCATCCCTTAGACCATTCTGTGCAAGGACAGGGTACACTGCGAAAAATATAGCTGTTTGTTGTTGTCTGTATGGTGACGGCACTGGGTGGAATCAACAGTGGCGGCCGGAGCAGAGCTCAGACACAGTACAAATGTGTCCAGTTTACTTATACAAACTGCGCCGCGCCTTCGTTTAGACAGAGGAGCCTTTCGATGGTTTGTCGAGGTCGCCCCATGCCGGAATTATAGCCCAGCTAATCCCGTCACTATCCTGTTTTACACCAAGACTGACTCACAGGTGACACACACCCGCAGGTAAATGGGGAGTTAGAGCACTCTAAGGTATTCTGGCAGACCCGCACACCCTATGCTCTCTTGGATAGGCAGCGCTAGGTAGGAGCACAATTATATGTCTTCATATAATCAACGCAAATGCACAATGGTTAGATTGTTCCTTCTGTTCACCATTCTTGCTACGCTGGTTACAATGTTTTGCTTCATTCTATTAATCATTGCAGTACACGTATTTTACACAAGAGTCCAATTGCTTCAATAAATATTTGAAATGCCAATTTGTGTACTTCCTGTGTGTCCCTTTGGGCATGCCTGAGTTACCTATGAAAGGGTAGATCTGTTTCCACGATTTCCTTGAGGAATCAGAGTTGTCATGTTCTGAGGCTGCAGGCACCAGCCGGTACCTTGTAAGGTTAGCGGTTCAGATGGTGCACTGTGAGCCAGCCAGGAACTAGGTCAACATATTCTGATGGTATGCACTGACTCAGTCCCACATAGTTTTGACGCTTATGTTGCCCAAACGCACAGTATTACTGAAATAGTAGGAACCATACGAAACACAAACAAGGGGCATAGGAAGCAGGAGCAGAAAAGACGTTGAGAGTGATATGGGGGTGCAGCACACATAGAGCTGAAGAGGTGGCGAGGGATAGGGAGACATGATCCCAAGACAGCGATGTTGAGAGGATGAACCGTGGTGAGATAGTGAGAATGTAAGTTAGTGGAGGAAGGAGAGTACAGATAAAGAGCACAGGACGTTGCAGTGGTCCTATGAGGTACGGGCAGTACACTCACGACCGAAGGGTGCAAACAGGCGTCCATAAGAAGATGGGATGATGTAAGAGGCTAGAAGGTCTTGTTCAGCGTCCTCATGGTGCGAGTGCCTACGAAGGGCTCAGGTCAGAACAAACCAGTTAGAAACCAGGAAGACATCCTTCTGTTCACAAGTACTAAGGAGGGGGCTTTCTGTAGACCTCTTCCCCAGCACACCAGATCCGATCTGTCCTCCTCAAGCTGATGTACTCCTGTGCCAGGGTGATCCTCATAGCTTTGAGAGGCATCACAAGGGTGGTTCACCTACAAGAGAGGCCGCCCCTAGACAGGGTCTCCATGTCAGCAGGTGAACAGACATAATCTAATTAATTCGGATTTAATATGCGTGACAGACTAACCTGCTGCTTTGTAGATAAGAAAATTTGTGTATCTAGCTAAGGAAGTGTATTATATTTTAATAAGCTTTACAAAGGCATTTCGTAGAGTGACACATGCGGTAGTCATGGCATGGCACATGATACAGACATGACCAGGCAGGAGATCATCATAAGCGGAGGTAGGAACAGACGCCAGTGGGTAGTTTCTGCTGGTAGTTGCCAGTTGGACCCACCTACACTTATTTAACCCTGGGAGGAGTATGCGGAGTGGTGCTCCGCGTAGTTCCATGGAGTTAAAAAAAAACTCTGTGGAACTACGCTCCGCGCCCTCCCCCCTCCCAAAGTTATAAAAATAGTTAAAAAGGCACTTACCCGCCGTGTCTGCCTCGGCTGCCTCCTCCTCGCAATGGCTGCTCTCTCCTGTCTCCTCCTCGCACTTAAGAACCCCTACATTGTACGTTTTGCGCATGCGCATTCGCAAGACGTACAACGTAGGGGTTATTCAGTGCGAGGAGGAGGCAGGAGAGAGTAGCCATTGCGAGGAGGAGGCAGCCGATGCAGACACGGCAGGTAAGTGCCTTTTTAAATATTTTTAATAACTTTGGGAGGGTGGAGGGGCCGGCTAACTACGCTCCGCCACAGAGTCGTAGTTTTGCCTGAACTCCGCGTTCGCAGCGGAACGGGGAGTAGGCAAAACTAACCAAACTCAGCTGGCGGAGCGTAGTTACCCGCCCAGGGTTACACTTATTTTTGGTGACCTGTTCTCTCTTCTTTTTTTTTTTTAATGCCATGAGAGTTGCAAAAACAACAATTGATGGACAGAATGCAGAACAATGTCATACATTCACCCCAGTAAATGTAAATCCAGTACTTGTATAGCGCACGAATCACCCCCCGCGGGACCGCTGGGAAGATTAAGCGAGCTATTGCCCAGAGTCGCATGGTGCTGGGCAGACCCCTGCCGCCGGAGCCAGGGATCGAACCGTGATCCCCAGCGTCCAGCGTCAGTCGCCCTGGCCGCGGTGCCACACTTCTCCCCATACAGAGATCTGGGCCTAAATCCATCGTTTTTTTGCTCACCATGCCATTCCAGTTTGAACCCTCTCATCAGCCAGGATAGCTTGACTCCAGTGGCAAGGAGAGCACGGGACCCACGTCTGGGCATACCCGTCCCACTCGGGGTGACAAATGCAAAAACAACAATTGATGGACAGAATGCAGAACAATGTCATACATTCACCCCAGTACAGAGATCTGGGCCTAAATCCATCGTTTTTTTGCTCACCATGCCATTCCAGTTTGAACCCAGCCATATGCAAATCAGTCTTGACTCTGTGCCCAATGGGAACAGTCCAGCCCGAACTGCCAGGCCAGGTCCTCCCTGGACTGGAAACAAGCATCCTAGGACCGGTTTCGGGGTTTCACCCCTCTTCAGCCAGGATAGCCTGATTCCAGTGGCATGGAGAGCACGGGACCCACGTCTGGGCATACCCGTCCCACTCGGGGTGACAAATGCAAAAACAACAATTGATGGACAGAATGCAGAACAATGTCATACATTCACCCCAGTACAGAGATCTGGGCCTAAATCCATCGTTTTTTGCTCACCATGCCATTCCAGTTTGAACCCAGCCATATGCAAATCAGTCTTGACTCTGTGCCCAATGGGAACAGTCCAGCCCGAACTGCCAGGCCAGGTCCTCCCTGGACTGGAAACAAGCATCCTAGGACCGGTTTCGGGGTTTCACCCCTCTTCAGCCAGGATAGCTTGACTCCAGTGGCATGGAGAGCACGGGACCCACGTCTGGGCATACCCGTCCCACTCGGGGTGACAAATGCAAAAACAACAATTGATGGACAGAATGCAGAACAATGTCATACATTCACCCCAGTACAGAGATCTGGGCCTAAATCCATCGTTTTTTTGCTCACCATGCCATTCCAGTTTGAACCCAGCCATATGCAAATCAGTCTTGACCCTGTGCCCAATGGGAACAGTCCAGCCCGAACTGCCAGGCCAGGTCCTCCCTGGACTGGAAACAAGCATCCTAGGACCGGTTTCGGGGTTTCACCCTCTTCAGCCAGGATAGCTTGACTCCAGTGGCATGGAGAGCACGGGACCCACGTCTGGGCATACCTGTCCCACTCGGGGTGACAAATGCAAAAACAACAATTGATGGACAGAATGCAGAACAATGTCATACATTCACCCCAGTACAGAGATCTGGGCCTAAATCCATCGTTTTTTTGCTCACCATGCCATTCCAGTTTGAACCCAGCCATATGCAAATCAGTCTTGACCCTGTGCCCAATGGGAACAGTCCAGCCCGAACTGCCAGGCCAGGTCCTCCCTGGACTGGAAACAAGCATCCTAGGACCGGTTTCGGGGTCCCAGTGAACAGCTGACTGCTCCGAAGCACGTCAAGGCCCCCTCCTCATCATGACATTCATGAGGATGATGTCATCACTAAACCTCGGCACAATTTCTCATTGGTTATTTCTTTTTTTTTCCCGGAGTTTTATATAGCGCAAACTTGACCCGAAGGTATCGGAGCGCTTTACATAGCACCAGTTGCGTTAACAGACGGACAAATTCATTTTTGTTAGGCATGGGGAGATTAAGTGATTTGCCCAGAATCACAGGATGTTGAGCGTCCCTGCCGAGACTCAAACCCAGTTCCCCAGTTTCGAGGTCGACCGCTCCATCCGTTAGGCCACATCCTCCCCCCTAATTCCTCTGGGATGGGTCAGCTGGGGTGCAACGGCTGTGGCTTGCTTCTGCTCACATTCATGGCGGCTGGTGCAGCCTTGCCAGGTGCCACGCATCGCGGGTTAGTATCAAATGTTTATGCTGATGTCCGTATCACAGTATGAAAATGCTATGTCAGGCATACTCCCGGTCCCTTGTGAGTTGCTATGTCAGGCATACTTCCGGTCCCCTGCTATGTCAGGCATACTTCCGGTCCTCTGTGAGTTGCTATGTCACGCATACTTCCGGTCCTCTGTGGGTTGCAATGTCACGCATACTTCCAGTCCCCTGTGAGTTGCTATGTCACGCATACTTCCGGTCCTCTGTGAGTTGCTATGTCACGCATACCTCCGGTCCTCTGTGAGTTGCTATGTCACGCATACCTCCCTCCGGTCCCCTGTGAGTTGCTATATCAGGCATACTTCCGGTCCTCTATGAGTTGCTATGTCACGCATACTTCCAGTCCCCTGTGAGTTGCTATGTCACGCATACCTCCGGTCCCCTGTGAGTTGCTATATCAGGCATACTTCCGGTCCTCTCTGAGTTGCTATGTCACGCATACTTCCGGTCCTCTGTGAGATGCTATGTCACGCATACCTCCGGTCCCCTGTGAGTTGCTATATCAGGCATACTTCCGGTCCTCTCTGAGTTGCTATGTCACGCATACTTCCGGTCCTCTGTGAGTTGCTATGTCACGCATACCTCCGGTCCCCTGTGAGTTGCTATATCAGGCATACTTCCGGTCCTCTGTGAGTTGCTATATCAGGCATACTTCCGGTCCTCTCTGAGTTGCTATGTCACGCCTACTTCCGGTCCTCTCTGAGTTGCTATGTCTTGCATACTTCCGGTCCTCTGTGAGTTGCTATGTCACGCATACCTCCGGTCCTCTCTGAGTTGCACAATGAGGCTGCAGCGTAGCTCTCTCTGAGCAGCAGTACAGCAGTGCTCCTAGCGTCAGTCACACTGATGCCCCAGGCAGGGCTCGGGTGCGAGCCTGGACCAGGCTTCAGGAGGTGACGTCCATTGATACTGTCTGTACCAGGGGCAGGGCCTGTCTTGGCACACAGTTGTTACAGAGTCACGGGAGAGCCAGGCTCGTTGCATGGCCCCCCAGTCCTCGGGCCCCCTGTGCTCTGATTGGGCCCAACGGTGCCCATAAGGAGGTGTAGGCCTTGTCCTTCCTGCCCACCAGACTCTGGGGCACCATGCAGGGCAGCCCTGAGTGTGACTGATGGCTGGCACGTGACTCACTGCAGCACTACAGTGTACCCCGAAAGGGGGTGGTGGTTTCCTGGCAGCCAGGCAGTGGGGTCACCGCACCCCCATTCCAGAATCAGGCCACAGAGACTGTCCCACTGACCGGTCTCTGACCGTCATGTTATGGGACAGCAGCCGTCAGCCTCTGGGGGACCCACTGCCTGCAGCAGGCATCATGTGGGGCTAAGGCCAACAGATCCATAGGGCCACCAGGGCCCGTCACCTCACCCTGACACCGGCAGACTGAGGCCAGTTCCTTGCACAGAGACCATCCGCCGTGAAGAGCCTGGAAGTGCAGGCAGGCACTAACACAAGAGGGTGGGGGGGGCCTCTGCAGCACAAGGGGCACAGGGGGGCACCTGAGCCAGACAGGGAACATATACCTGCGGGTCACAAGGTTGGACAGGGTCTTAAGACACCTTTAATCCACATTTTGGTAAGGGTAACAAATGGCCTAGTTTATTCCTAGGTACTAATATGTCACATAGGTTCCGTTCTGCCCTTAGCTGGCGCCTGTGCTGTTTCAGACCCAGGGCGCCTGATAAGGACATGCCAAACTGAGCGCTTTGTTAACTACACTAGCCCTGAGCACCAGGGGCAGTCGCCGTGTCACGAGGTCAAACCAACACAACCCCAAGCAGCGGGGTCCACCTTCTTAACTCCCTCACCCAGCATGGCACCACCCAAGTGGGGCGCTTGTGCAGCACAGCATTCCTCCCAAAACATAAGGCAACTGTATTACAAAACAACACACGTTTGGGCTTTTCCAACCACTGTTCAGTGTCACAATAGGAGCGGGGTGGGCCCTGAGATGGTACCTCGAAGGAGCAGGATGGGCCCTGAGATGGCACCTTGAAGGAGCGGGGTGAGCCCTGAGATGGTACCTCAAAGGAGCGGGGTGAGCCCTGAGATGGTACCTCAAAGGAGCAGGATGGGCCCTTAGATGGTACCTTGAAGGAGTGGGATGGGCCCTGAGATGGCACCTTGAAGGAGTGGGGTGAGCCCTGATTTGGTACCTCGAAGGAGCGGGGTGGGCCCTGAGATGGTACCTCGAAGGAGCGGGGTGAGCCCTGAGATGGTACCTTGAAGGAGCGGGATGGGCCCTGAGATGGTACCTCAAAGGAGCATGGTGAGCCCTGAGATGGTACCTCGAAGGAGCAGGATGGGCCCTGAGATGGTACCTTGAAGAAGCGGGGTGGGCCCTGAGATGGTACCTTGAAGGAGCGGGATGGGCCCTGAGATGGCACCTTGAAGGAGCGAGGATGGGCCCTGAGATGGTTTCTCGTAGGAGCGGGGTGAGCCCTGAGATGGTACCTTGAAGGAGCGGGGTAGACCCTGAGATGGTGCTTCGAAGGAGCATGGTGGGCCCTGAGATGGTACCTCGAAGGAGTGGGGTGGGCCCTGAGATGGTACCTCGGAGGAGCTGGGTGGGCCCTGAGATGTACCTCGAAGATGAGGGGTGGGCGCTGTGATGGTACCTCGAAGAAGCGGGGTGGACCCTGAGTTGGTACCTCGAAGGAGCATGGTGTGCCCTGAGATGGTACCTTGAAGGAGCGGTTGGACCTTGAGATAGTGCTTCAAAGGAGCGGGGTGGGCACTGAAATGGTACCTCAAAGGAGAGGGGTGGCCCTATGATGTTACCTCGAAGGAGCAGGGTGGGCACTGAGATGGTACCTCAAAGGAGCGGGTGAGCCCTGAGATGGTACCTTGAAGGAGCAAGGTGGGCCCTGAGATGGTACCTCAAAGGAGCGGGGTAGGCCCTGAGATGGCACCTCAAAGGAGTAGGTTGGGCTCTGACATAGTACCTTGAAAGAGCTGGGTGGGTCCTGAGATGGTACCTCGAAGGAGCAGGGTGGGCCTTGAAATGGTTCCTCGAAGGAGCTGGGTGGGCCTTGAGATGGTGCCTCGAAGGAGAGGGGTGGGCCCTGAGATGGTACCTCGAAGGAGTGGGGTGGACCCTGAGATGGTACCTCGAAGGAGCATGGTGAGCCCTGAGATAGTACCTTGAAGGAGTGGTACCTCGAAGGAGCGGGTGGGCCCTGAGAGGTACCTCGAAGGAGTGGGGTGGGCCATGTGATGGTACCTCGAAGAAGCAGGGTGGACCCTGAGATGGTACCTCGAAGGAGCGTGGTGTGCCCTGAGATGGTACTTCAAAGGAGCAGGTGGCCCCTGAGATAGTGCTTCAAAGGAGCGGGGTGGGCTCAGAGATGGTACCTCGGATGCTCATTGCTCAACAAGGGTCTCACAGGCTCGCCACAGCCTGGGGTTCCGCTTGGCAGTTCTGCCGAGCTCTCTCTGGACCTAGGAGAAGTTCTCAGAGAGGATGTCTCCGTGCCTTCTGGAGAGGGGTACCTCACTACTGTCGTGCGACATGGGGTCAAGTGACGGGTAGTATTCCAAGACTATGTGCTCATAAACGTCTTGAAGAATGACACATTGCTGGTGACACCGTCATCACTTCTCCGGAGAGTCGCCATCATGCCCTGCACTGTCCCTGCATGCCACGACAGAGCTCAAAGGGAGTTGGAACATGCTGCCGGGATGACGATCCGGTACCAACACTAGACCCTCCACCTTCAGATGTGTCACCCTGCCACGTCGACACCGGCTGGCAGCATCATTCTGCACAACTGACTGGGACACTGCCCATGGTCTCATGAGGTGCAGTCGGTACTCGCGCACTAACGAGCACAGGACCCACTCCGTGTGATGATGCCCACCATGAGCAAGCCGGATGACTTTCAACAACGTGCTCATGAATCGCTCAACCTCTCCGTTGGCCTGCGGCCACTGCAGCAATAACTTTCGGTATTGAATCCTTAAAGATTTCAAGTAGTCAGTTATCTCTTTAAATGGGGGCCTGTTGTCAGTTAGGAGCTCCAGCCCCAATCCTCGGGTAGCCATGATCTTCTCTAGTGTTGGATAACGACCATCAGGAAGCCTTTCAAAATCCATGCTGACCCTGGCCCCTCCTTCTGCTGGACATCTTCTGTGATGACCAGGGCTGGCGTGTCCAGAGTCCCCATCGCTTGGCACATTGAACAGGTCTCCACAGCACTCTCAACCCCCTCGTCAAGGTGCAGGCACCACACTTTGTTGCAGAGTCAACTCTTGGTTTTCACCACACTTTCTCACTCTCTCTCACACTTTATACTATACTTACACTCTCTCTGGCACTCAAACCTTCCCATCCTGTCCCACCCAGACCCAGTCTCCTCAGCACTCACACTCTCTCCTGCACTCACACTCTCTCCTAAACTCACACTCTCTACTGCACTCTCATTCACACTCTCTACTACACTTACATTCTCTCATGCACTCACACTCTCTCCTGCTCTCACTCTCTTCTACATGCACAGTGTCTCCTACACTCACACTCTCTCCTACACTTACACTCTCTCCTGCACTCAAACTCTCTCCTGCTCTCACTCTCTGCTACACTCACACCCTTTCCTACACTTACACTCTCTCTTGCACTCACACTCTCTCTCACACTTTATACTATACTTACACTCTCTCTGCCACTCAAACCGTCCCATCCTGTCCCACCCAGGCCCAGTCTCCTCAGCACTCACACTCTCTCCTGCACTCAAACTCTCTCCTGTACCCGCACTCTCTACTGCACTCTCACTCACACTCTCTACTACATGCACCATGTCTCCTACACTCACACTCTCTGCTGCACTCACACTCTCTTCTACACTTACATTCTCTCTTGCACTCACACTCTCTCCTACACTCACACGCCCCCATCCTGTACCACCCACACTCAGCCTCCTCTGCACTCACACTCTCTCCTGCACTCTCACTCTTGTATTCTGTCCCACCCAGACCCAGTGTCCTCTGCACTCACACTCTTCCCCTGAACTCACATTCTCTCCTACACTCACACTCTCTGCTGCACTCACACTCTCTCCTGCGCTCACACTTTCTTCTGCACTCACACTCCCCCCTACACTCACACTCTCCCATCCGGTCCCACCAGACTCAGCCTCCTTTGTACTCACACTCACCTTGAGTAACACTTTCTCCTACATGCACACTCTCACATACTGTTCCATCCTGACTCAGCCTCCTCTGCACATGCACACTCTCTTCTGCACTCACACTCTTCCCTACACTCACACTCTCCCCTGCACTCACACTCACATTGGCACTCGTACTCACACTCTTGCTCAACCGCACTTCCACTCACATTCTCTCTCTGCACTCACTTGTACTTGCCCCTGGTGCTATCATGCCGACTTCCGTTTTAGCACTAACATTAAACCTACTCATCCTGATCACTCTCTCCCCTCCACTGACATTCTTGTCTTTCTCAGGCATTCACTCTGCTCTTTCTTCTTTACTCACACTCAGTTTCACATCCTGCACTCAAGTTCTCGCCTCTCTCTGGGTTCACACTGTCTCTTCTCCTCCTGCACCCGCTCTCTTCCTGTTCTCTCCCTCTTTAGCTTCCATTAGCTCTTTGGCTCTTTTCCTCCTCCAGTTCTCACACTTGATTCTTCCCCCTGCACTGAGTTGCGCCAGTAAGTGTAGGAGTGAGTGTGAATATAGGAGAGAGTTTGAGTTGAGAGGACTCTAGGTCTGGGTGGAACAGGATGTGAGAGTGTGAGTGTAGGAAAGAGTGTGAGTGCAGGAGAGAGTGAGTGCAGGAGAGGCTGTGAGTGAGAGAGTGAGTGTAGGAGAGAGTGGGAGTGCAAGAGAGAGTGAGTGCAGGAGAGGGTGTGAGTGCAAAGGAGACTGGGTCTGGGTAGGAGAGTGTGAGTGCAGGAAAGAGTGTGAGTGTAGGAGAGAGTGTGAGTGCAAGAGAGGCTGTGAGTGAGAGAGTGAGTGTAGGAGAGAGTGGGAGTGCAGGAAAGAGTGAGTGCAGGAGAGAGTGAGTGCAAGAGAGGGTGTGAGTGCAAAGGAGACTGGGTCTGGGTAGGAGAGTGTGAGTGCAGGAAAGAGTGTGAGTGCAGAGTAGACTGGGCTTGACAAGATGGGAGAGTGTGAGTGTAAGAGAGAATTACTGCAGGAGAGAGTGTGAGTGAAGGGGAGAGTGTAAGTGCAGAGCACAGTGGGTCTGGGTGAAACACGATGGGAGAGTGTGGGTGCAATATTGAGTGTAAGTGTAAGAGGGAGTCTGAGTGCAGGAGAGAGTGTGAGTGCAGATGAGACTGGGTCTTGATGGGAGAGTGTGAGCACAGGAGAGAGTGTGAGTGTAGGAGAGTGTGAGAGCAGTAGCGAGTGTTAGTGCAGTGGAGACTAATTCTGTGTGGGACAGGATGAGAGAGTGTGAGTGCAGTAGAGAGTGTAAGTGCAGGAGAGGGTGTGAGTGGAAAGGAGACTGGGTAGGAGAGTGTGAGTGCAGGAAAGAGTGTGAGTGCAGGAGAGGGTGTGAGTGTAGAGGAGACTGGGTTTGACAGGTTGGGAGAGTGTGAGTGCAGGAGAGAGTTACTGCAGGAGAAAGTGTGAGTGAAGGGGAGAGTGTAAGTGCAGGAGACACTGGGCCTGGGTGAGACAGGATGGGAGAGTGTGAGTGGAGGAAAGAGTGTGAGTGCAGGAGAGAGTGTGAGTGCATGAGAGAGTGTGAGTGTTGGAGAGAGTGTGAGTGTAGAGAAGACTGGGTCTGGGTGGGACAGGATGTGAGACAGTGCAGGAGAGAGTGTGAGTGTAGGAGAGAGTGTGAGTGCAGGAGGGAATGTGGGTGCATGAGAGAGTGTGAGTGTAGGAGAGAGTGTGAGTGCAGAGGAGACCAGGTTTGGGTGGGACAGGATGTGAGAGTGTAAGTGCAGGAGAGAGTGTGAGTGTAGGGGAGAGTGTGAGTGCAGAAGAGAGTGTGACTACAGGAGAGAGTGTTGGTGCACGAGAGAGTGTGAGTGTAGGAGAGCATGTGAATTTGTGAATGTAGGAGATAGTGTAACTGCAGAGGAGTCTATGTCTGGGTGGGACAAGTTGCGAGTGTGAGTGCAGGGGAAAGTGTGAGTGTAGGGGAGAGTGTGAGTGCAGATGAGAGTGTGAGTGCAGGAGAGAGTGCGAGTGCACAGGAGGCTGAGTCTCAGGGTGACAGGATGGAAGATTGTGAGTGTAGAGGAGAGTACAGAGGAGACTAGGTCTGGGTGGGTGGGAAAGGATGGGAGAGTGTGAGTGCAGGAGAGAGTGTGAGTGTAGGAGAAACTGGGTCTGGATGGGACAGGATGTGAGAATATGAGTGCAGCAGAGAATGTGAGTGTGAAAGAGAGCGTGAGTGTAGGAGAGAGTGTGAGTACAGAGGAGACTGGGTCTGGATGGGAGAGTGTGAGAAACGGGAGGAGCATGAATGCAGAAGAGAGTGTGAGTGCTGGAAGGAGTGTGAGCGCAGCAGGGAGTCTGAATGTAGCAGTGTGAAGGCAGGAGAGAGTGTGAGTGTAGGAGAGCTTTTGAATTTGTGAATGTAGGAGATAGTGTAGCTGCAGAGGAGATTAGGTCTGGGTGGGAAAAGTTGCGAGTGTGAGTGCAGGGGACTGTGAGTGTAGGGGAGAGTGTGAGTGCAGATGAGAGTGTGAGTGCAGGAGAGAGTGCGAATGCAAAGGAGGCTGAGTCTCAAGGTGACTGGATAGAAGATTGTGAGTGTAGGAGAGATTGTGAGTGTAGGGGAAACTGGGTCTGGATGGGACAGGATGTGAGAATATGAGTGCAGCAGAGAATGTGAGTGTGAAAGGGAGCGTAAGTGTAGGAGAGAGTGTGAGTACAGCAGAGACTGGGTCTGGATGGGAGAGTGGGAGAAAAGGGAGGAGCATGAGTGCAGAAGAGAGTGTGAGTGCTGGAAGGAGTGTGAGTGCAGCAGAGAGTCTGAATGTAGGAGAGAGTGTGAGTGCAGGAGAAGAGTGTGAGTCCAGAGGAGACTATGTCTGGATGGGACAGTAAGGGAGAGTTTGAGTGCAGGAGAGAGTGTGAGTGTAGGATAGTGTGAGTGCAGGAGAGGGTATGAGAGCAGAGGAGACTGGGTCTGGGTGGGAGAGTGTGAGTGAAGGAGAGAGTGTTAGTATAGGAGAGAGTGAGTGCAGAGGACATTGGGTCTGGATTGAAAAGGATGGGAGAGTGTGAGTGCAGAAGATAGTGTGGGTATATAGGACACTGGGTCTGGGTGGGAGAGGATGGGAAAGTGCGAGTGTAGAAGAGAGTTACTGCAGGAGAGAGTGTGAGTGTTGTAGAGAGTTACTGCAGGAGGTAGTGTGAGTGCATGGGAGAGTGTGTGCAGGAGAGAGTGTGAGTGTAGAGTGTGAGTGCAGCAGAGTGTAAGTGTAGGAGAGAGTGTGAGTGCAGGAGAGTGTGAGTGTAGAGGAGACAGGGTGGGAAAGGATGGGAGAGTGTGAGTGCAGGAGAGAGTGTGAGTGTAGGAGAGAGTATGAGTGCAGGAGAAAGTTTGAGTGTAGGAAAGAGTGTGAGTGCAGGGGAAACTGGGTCTGGATGGGACAGGATGTGAGAATATGAGTGCAGCAGAGAATGTGAGTGTGAAAGAGAGCGTGAGTGTAGGAGAGAGTGTGAGTACAGAGGAGACTGGGTCTGGATGGGAGAGTGGGAGAAAAGGGAGGAGCATAAGTGCAGAAGAGAGTGTGAGTGCTGGAAGGAGTGTGAGTGCAGCAGAGAGTCTGAATGTAGGAGAGTGTGAGTGCAGGAGAAGAGTGTGAGTCCAGAGGAGACTATGTCTGGGTGGGACAGGAAGGGAGAATGTGAGTGCACAGGAGAACGTGAGTTTAGGAGAGTGTGAGTGCAGGAGAGGGTGTAAGTGCAGAGGAGACTGGGTCTGGGTGTGAGAGTGTGAGTGTAGGAGAGAGTGTGAGTGCAGGAGAGAGTGTGAGTGTATAGGACACTGGGTCTGGGTGGGAGAGGATGGAAAAGTGTGAGTGTAGGAGAGAGTTACTGCGGGAGAGTGTGAGTGTATTAGAGTTACTGCAGGAGATCGTGTGAGTGTAGGGTAGAGTGTGAGTGCAGGAAAGAGTGTGAGTGCAGAGGACAGTGGTTCTGAGTGGGAGAGTATGGGAGGGTGTAAGTGTAGGAGAGGTACTGCAGGAGAGAGTGTGAGTGTAGGAACGAGTTACTGCAGGAGAGAGTATGAGCGCAGGAGAGAGCTTGAGTGCAGAGGGCACTGGGCTTGGGTGGGACAGAATGGGAGAGTGTGAATGCAGGAGAGAGTGTGAGTGTAGGAGAGAGTGTGAGCTCAGGGGAGAGTGTGAGTGCAGAAGAGAGCGTGAGTGTAGGAGAGTGTGAGTGTAGAGTGTGAGTGCAGGAGAGAATGTGAGTGTAGAGGAGACAGGGTTGACAGGATGGGAGAGTGAGTGCAGCAGAGAGTGTAAGTATAAGATGGAGTGTGAGAGAGTTTGTGTGCAGCAGAGAGTGTGAGTGCAGAATAGTCTGTTAGGGCAGAGGACACTTGGTCTGGGAGAAATAGGATGGGAAAGTGTGATTGTAGGACAGAGTTACTGCAGGAGAGAGTGTGAGTGTAGTAGAGAGTTACTGCAGGAGATAGTGTGAGTGGAGGGAAGAGTATGTGTGTAGGAAGTTGATGGCATTTCAACCCTTGTCACAGTCCAGAATACATTTTTTGGACCTTGAGCTGTATGTCAGGGAACATAAAATACAGAGTACACTGTACAGGAAAGACACTTCCGTCAACAGCATCCTACATTACACCAGCTCCCTTCCAGCATCTACCAAGAAGGCTAACCCATATGGAGAATTGGTACGCATCCGTAGGAACTGTAGTGTAGATGAGGACTTTGAAGTACAGGCCAGGCTGGCAGCAGACAGACTAAGTAGAAGGGGCTACGAACATAACGTGTCAGACATGGCCAAGAACAGGGCTGGGAAACTCAAGAGAAGGGACACACTCATAAGCAAGGCCAAAGACGTCAGAAAGGGAAAGGACAGACTCGCCTTTGTTACTACACACTCCGCACTTAACCATGAAGTGTTTAAGATATTAGGCAAACACTGGGCACTGTTGAAGGGAGCCCAAGGAGTGAACAACATCATCACAGAAAGACCATCCATGACTTTCAGGAAGAGTAGAACCATCAGGGACTCTCTATGCCCCAGCTACACATTATGTAAAACACCAAAACAACAAAGCTGGTTGCACAAACCAGTAGGATTCTACACGTGTAGCATGTGCAATATTTGTAACCTAGGGTGCAACAAGACGACCACCTTCGAATATAATACGGGAACGCAACACAGGATACGTCAGTTCATTAATTGCCTTACAAGTTCTGTGGTTTACGTACTAATTTGTGGTTGCAATAAGATTTATGTGGGAAGCACAGTGAGACAGCTCAAGACCCGCATCCAAGAACATCGGAGAGCGGTCTTGAATGGGGATACATCATATGCTCTAGTTTCACATGATTGCAAGAGTGATGTTGACAGAACTAAATTTCGCTTCCACGGCATTGATGTTGCGATGCCTAACAAGAGAGGAGGTGACAGGGAACTGACCCTAAGGCAACTGGAAGCACGTTGGATTTGTACCTTACGCTCTTCCTCATTGGGCCTGAATAGTGACAATGAAATGCATTACTTCCTTTAACCCTACCATGACTGTACCCCACCAGGATACATGTTTGAGTGCTTTGCACAGACAGTTAACTAACTGTGGTACAGTCAGATTTCTCTGTTTGGGTTTTGGCTCACCGTGACTGTTCACCAGTGCCTAGCTGTTTAGTCCACAGTCAGCCCAGTCTATGAGACTGCTAGCACTGGGCTTTCTATGTGTGGGAACTATTGTTCAGATACTAGCATGACATGTTACTGCACCCTTATGTTACACACCTTCATCATTTTCCTGTGATCTATTTTCACATTATAAGCATTCTGCAATACCGCGTAATGTGTTACAATCTGGCTCCCCACTCCAGTTCATCTGAACTACCGTGCGTATTACAGGTTGTTCAAATCCTCATGATGTTCATATGTAACTTTTACATGCTCTGCCTAAATTTTCCCCTGCCATATAGAATTTAAACAGATACTGTTTTTTCGTACCTCACCATTCCTGTATTTTTCCATTTTCGCTGTAAGTCATTGCATACTAGGGACCACTGAATGGTCAACCAGTGCCTTACAATCTTACAAACCCGTGAAATACCTAATGTAATTTCCTTTTATTATAAGCCATTTGTAATAGCTAATCATCATTGCCGTCTGTTGAATGTATATTTCTCGATGCCTTTGATCACTTTTCCAATCATCTTATTAGCAAACGTAATTCACAGAATCACGTCATTTCACTGCGCCTTTACACAAGCGCCGTGCATGCAGCTCTCAGTTACACCATAATAGTGTTCCTGCTCTCCTTAACGATCTTCACATGTACATTTTCCGGTTTCCTAATTGCACTTTGACACAAGGATCGACTGCTCTTCTATCGTCTATTTTATTGGTCTTCTGACTGGGAGACCACCAACATGGCCGCCTGGGTCAGCGGACCAGACGTGCACAGACATTGATCCGCAACCCGGAAGTACTCTACGGGCTCCATACCGGAAGTACTACACGGGTTCGATACTTATATCACCCTCGCCACGAGCAATGGACTTTACCTCGCCCCGCCTGAACCTGACGCCACCGAACACGGATCGCACTTCATTCGCCTTTACAAGTAAGATACAGGGGGAGAGGAATAGTGCTTAGAGGCTAGGTGAACTCGGGGGCTTATAGTCTACTATGTAGTTAATTTTTGACTCGATGCTCAGCTTCTTCTAAGTTGTCGCACTACCGGACCTAATGTTTTTATTGTCCATGGGCACATAGACAGTTCACATTACGAGATACTTTTAACATATTTGAAACTTCGTCGTGGGCACTTTGTACCTTTAGCTGCCGCCGCTGTTTTAGTTCGGAGTTACCGCATTTTCCGGACTCCGTGTTTTTATATCACATGGGCGCACAGCTTAGTAATACGAGACTCGTTTACCACTTTGTATCATTAACGTGGACACTCTGCATCGTTGGCTACTACCACTGTTGTAGCTAACAAAGGCCTACACACACCAGGCTAACACAGGTGATTTTACCCATAATTATATTATTGTTGTGGACACACTGTACCATTAACTACTGCCACTGCTGTAGTCAACGCAGGCTTACACACACTGGGTTAATTTTAGTGATCTCACCCATAATTCGTTCTAAACACGTGCGCCTTAACTTAAGCACAAACTTCTAGCCGGTCGTTGTTGGGTCTTAGGACATACGGCGCAGCGAGCTACTACAGTGATTCCCTCATGGTCAGTATTACAGTTAAATACTGCTTGCTTCTTCTAGTTTAATGTTCTAGTTTCATGTGAACACAACAGCGGTTTTGCGGATTGCCTTCACTCGCGCGCTCCTACACTAGCGCAAAGTTTTGGGTTCGCTATCGCTTTTGTCAAGGGAACGCAAGACCTACGACTATCCTTCTCCTGTGTTAATTCGACCTTTATTTAATTAAGGCCCCCCCTTATTTGCCCACAGCCACCCCTTGCCTCTTACACGGACCTTCGCGGCAGAGACAGAGAGCCTTGGTCGCTGACTTTATGGACCATTAGTTACCTTGACTTTGAGGTTGGTTTCAATCACTGCTCTCACTAAAACCGTACCTTACGTATTGAACGGTCACGTCCCTTCTCCTAACTATTACTTTCCATTGCTCAGGGAACTATTTTATATTCTACGTCCTGACACGGACTAGAAATTCTGCGGATCCTACTTTTTTACCCTGGCGAGAGTACAGCACCCTTTGATCGGTAAGCGTACTCTGATGTACTATAGGTACATTCTTTCACAAAGGATTTAGTGGTGTATCTCCAAGCATTTTGACGGTTTCTGTTAGATTTCTTTTTAATCCACCCTTCTTCACTTTTACTTAGACCAGCCGACTGGTGTGGCTTGTGTCTCACTCCTTGGGTATGATAAATGGCTCTGAACTATACTGACACTACCAATCCACATGGTTCAATTCCCCTTTCTTTTAGTGTGGTTCACACACCAGCTATTGTATAGCTTTGTCTTCAACACTCACTATCACTAAAACTCTCTTCCCTCGTTGACACACTTCCCGTCTTTTGTTTCCTCACTCCCTATGCTCTTCTACCACGAGCACTTGGGATAAATAGTCACTTTTATATGCACATAACAATGCATTGACGGTCGAATTCTGAATATGTATATGTTGTATGATATTACAGCCCTGAAGAAGCCCATGTGTGGGCGAAACGCGTTGGCTGTGCATCTATGAAAACCCAGCACTTTTGTAATAAAGACACACCAAGACTACAAACAGCAACGTAGACTCATTTTTTTCAAAACATAGACCTTGTAATGTACTGTACATACATGTTGCCTCTCATACCCCTTGTATGAGCGTTTCAACCCTTGTGCAATATAACAGGTCATCATCAGGACCAGATAAAAGAAGACTGAGTATACACAGTACTCTATGCCACATGGACTTTGCTGTTAGGAAATTATTCAGGAAAACAATGGAGGAGGAAGTAGACCTGGCAACTCAGTGGAGTACTTACAGGCCAGATGGAGAAATGAAATCAGTGTTCATCCAAGAAGCTTCATCCAGTGGGTGAAGAGAAGTCCCGGGCAAGCAATCAGAATGGCGCATTTGAAACTGAATTAAGGAAGTGAAACACCTAAAAAGTCCAGAGGCCCATGCAGGGGTGGGATAGTGAGAAGCAAATAAAGTAAGAGGCGATCAGGAGGTAGGTATGCACTTTATGACTGTGGTCAAACTTGTTTGAAGTAAAATACTCTGAACTATTCGACTTATTTTATGATCATCAGCACTGGAACTGTAGTACTGTATTTGACTTTACACTTCTGTACTCGGCTGTATTCAACTTATCGTTTAAATACCGAGTTATACCACTCTTGCGCGTTAATATCTTATAATATCTTAGGAGCTGGGAATCCTGTGACCCCTTGGATAACTGGAGGTATTGAGATGTATTAGGAGCTGGGAATCCTGTGACCCCTTAGTTAACTGGAGGTATTGAGATGTATTAGGAGCTGGGAATCCTGTGACCCCTTGAATAACTGGAGGTATTGAGATGTATTAGGAGCTGGGAATCCTGTGACCCCTTGAATAACTGGAGGTATTGAGATGTATTAGGAGCTGGGAATCCTGTGACCCCCTTAGTTAACTGGAGGTATTGAGATGTATTAGGAGCTGGGAATCCTGTGACCCCTTAGTTAACTGGAGGTATTGAGATGTATTAGGAGCTGGGAATCCTGTGACCCCCTTGGATAACTGGAGGTATTGAGATGTATTAGGAGCTGGGAATCCTGTGACCCCCTTGAATAACTGGAGGTATTGAGATGTATTATGAGCTGGGAATCCTGTGACCCCCTTGAATAACTGGAGGTATTGAGATGTATTAGGAGCTGGGAATCCTGTGACCCCCTTAGTTAACTGGAGGTATTGAGATGTATTAGGAGCTGGGAATCCTGTGACCCCCTTGAATAACTGGAGGTATTGAGATGTATTAGGAGCTGGGAATCCTGTGACCCCCTTGAATAACTGGAGGTATTGAGATGTATTAGGAGCTGGGAATCCTGTGACCCCCTTAGTTAACTGGAGGTATTGAGATGTATTAGGAGCTGGGAATCCTGTGACCCCTTAGTTTACTGGAGGTATTGAGATGTATTAGGAGCTGGGAATCCTGTGACCCCCTTGGATAACTGGAGGTATTGAGATGTATTAGGAGCTGGGAATCCTGTGACCCCCTTGGATAACTGGAGGTATTGAGATGTATTAGGAGCTGGGAATCCTGTGACCCCCTTAGTTAACTGGAGGTATTGAGATGTATTAGGAGCTGGGAATCCTGTGACCCCCTTGGATAACTGGAGGTATTGAGATGTATTAGGAGCTGGGAATCCTGTGACCCCCTTGAATAACTGGAGGTATTGACATGTATTAGGAGCTGGGAATCCTGTGACCCCCTTGAATAACTGGAGGTATTGAGATGTATTAGGAGCTGGGAATCCTGTGACCCCCTTAGTTAACTGGAGGTATTGAGATGTATTAGGAGCTGGGAATCCTGTGACCCCCTTGAATAACTGGAGGTATTGAGATGTATTAGGAGCTGGGAATCCTGTGACCCCTTGAATAACTGGAGGTATTGAGATGTATTAGGAGCTGGGAATCCTGTGACCCCCTTGAATAACTGGAGGTATTGAGATGTATTAGGAGCTGGGAATCCTGTGACCCCCTTAGTTAACTGGAGGTATTGAGATGTATTAGGAGCTGGGAATCCTGTGACCCCCTTAGTTAACTGGAGGTATTGAGATGTATTAGGAGCTGAGAATCCTGTGACCCCCTTAGTTAACTGGAGGTATTGAGATGTATTAGGAGCTGGGAATCCTGTGACCCCCTTAGTTAACTGGAGGTATTGAGATGTATTAGGAGCTGGGAATCCTGTGACCCCTTAGTTAACTGGAGGTATTGAGATGTATTAGGAGCTGGGAATCCTGTGACCCCCTTAGTTAACTGGAGGTATTGAGATGTATTAGGAGCTGGGAATCCTGTGACCCCCTTGAATAACTGGAGGTATTGAGATGTATTAGGAGCTGGGAATCCTGTAACCCCCTTGAATAACTGGAGGTATTGAGATGTATTAGGAGCTGGGAATCCTGTGACCCCCTTGAATAACTGGATGTATTGAGATGTATTAGGAGCTGGGAATCCTGTGACCCCCTTAGTTAACTGGAGGTATTGAGATGTATTAGGAGCTGGGAATCCTGTGACCCCCTTGAATAACTGGAGGTATTGAGATGTATTAGGAGCTGGGAATCCTGTGACCCCCTTAGTTAACTGGAGGTATTGAGATGTATTAGGAGCTGGGAATCCTGTGACCCCCTTAGTTAACTGGAGGTATTGAGATGTATTAGGAGCTGGGAATCCTGTGACCCCTTGAATAACTGGAGGTATTGAGATGTATTAGGAGCTGGGAATCCTGTGACCCCTTGGATAACTGGAGGTATTGAGATGTATTAGGAGCTGGGAATCCTGTGACCCCTTAGTTAACTGGAGGTATTGAGATGTATTAGGAGCTGGGAATCCTGTGACCCCCTTAGTTAACTGGAGGTATTGAGATGTATTAGGAGCTGGGAATCCTGTGACCCCCTTGAATAACTGGAGGTATTGAGATGTATTAGGAGCTGGGAATCCTGTGACCCCTTGAATAACTGGAGGTATTGAGATGTATTAGGAGCTGGGAATCCTGTGACCCCCTTGAATAACTGGAGGTATTGAGATGTATTAGGAGCTGGGAATCCTGTGACCCCCTTGGATAACTGGAGGTATTGAGATGTATTAGGAGCTGGGAATCCTGTGACCCCCTTAGTTAACTGGAGGTATTGAGATGTATTAGGAGCTGGGAATCCTGTGACCCCTTAGTTAACTGGAGGTATTGAGATGTATTAGGAGCTGGGAATCCTGTGACCCCCTTAGTTAACTGGAGGTATTGAGATGTATTAGGAGCTGGGAATCCTGTGACCCCCTTAGTTAACTGGAGGTATTGAGATGTATTAGGAGCTGGGAATCCTGTGACCCCCTTAGTTAACTGGAGGTATTGAGATGTATTAGGAGCTGGGAATCCTGTGACCCCCTTAGTTAACTGGAGGTATTGAGATGTATTAGGAGCTGGGAATCCTGTGACCCCCTTGAATAACTGGAGGTATTGAGATGTATTAGGAGCTGGGAATCCTGTGACCCCCTTGAATAACTGGAGGTATTGAGATGTATTAGGAGCTGGGAATCCTGTGACCCCCTTGAATAACTGGAGGTATTGAGATGTATTAGGAGCTGGGAATCCTGTGACCCCCTTAGTTAACTGGAGGTATTGAGATGTATTAGGAGCTGGGAATCCTGTGACCCCCTTGAATAACTGGAGGTATTGAGATGTATTAGGAGCTGGGAATCCTGTGACCCCTTAGTTAACTGGAGGTATTGAGATGTATTAGGAGCTGGGAATCCTGTGACCCCCTTAGTTAACTGGAGGTATTGAGATGTATTAGGAGCTGGGAATCCTGTGACCCCCTTGAATAACTGGAGGTATTGAGATGTATTAGGAGCTGGGAATCCTGTGACCCCCTTGGATAACTGGAGGTATTGAGATGTATTAGGAGCTGGGAATCCTGTGACCCCCTTAGTTAACTGGAGGTATTGAGATATATTAGGAGCTGGGAATCCTGTGACCCCCTTAGTTAACTGGAGGTATTGAGATGTATTAGGAGCTGGGAATCCTGTGACCCCTTGAATAACTGGAGGTATTGAGATGTATTAGGAGCTGGGAATCCTGTGACCCCCTTGAATAACTGGAGATATTGAGATGTATTAGGAGCTGGGAATCCAGGGGCTCCTTGGATGGGGTGAGACAGCAGAAGGCTATCAGGAGGTGGGAATCCTGTGAGCCACCCTTGGAGTGATGGGAGGTATTGAGGCAGCAAGAGGTATCTGGAGGAGAGAATCATGTGATTGGAGTGGTGGAGCGTAGTGAGACAGTGCATGTTGGGATGTTGGAATCCAGTGGCCCCTTTGAGTGATGTGAGGCAGTGAGGTGGGAATCCTGGACTCCCTTGGAGAGGCGGGAGCTAGTAAGAGTAGGACAGTGGGGCGTTATCAGTGACTTCCTTGGAGTGATGTGAGGCAGGGAGGTGGTGTAGGAAGCTGGCTCTCTAGATAGTGTACTAAAAAGAGGTACACTGTGGAGAGAGTCCAGAGATTCCCCAAATGGTACACAGAGGCAAAAGCAGATAATTCCAATGCTCTTTTTGTGGTAGTGTGGGCGAGCAGTTAGGCTTATCAGAGGGCTAACCATTTGTTGTACTCACAGAGGCAATAAATGAGGGACACACGCAAGAAAAAATCCAAGACCAATTTATAAAAATACTATAGATTTTTATATAATTTTTAAGACCAAGAACACAGTTTAATGATAAGCACTTTCAGTGTTACGATTTTTTAGAAGTTCGGAAAATATATCACTTTTGTGCGCAATTACGCACCATAGGAAAAAATAGGAGAAAGGGAATAAAATTGCATAGACAATCAGGCAATGCTTTCACGAAGTTCACCTTCTCATTACAGGTCAAATGTTGGGACCAGGTCCAAACTTTCAGCAAGAGAAGTTTGGGAGCATCCTGGATCGGACGGGATCAGAGTGCTGAGGATCTTGGAAACTGGTGCGCAAAGACGAAAGGGGCCACTTGAAAATGCACTGCACAGGTGGACTTACAGGTAAGTCCGGTGGGTCTCCTGGGAGGAGGGAGGTCGCAAGGGCCTGGGGACCACAGAAGCACAGCAGGTTAGTCGATGCAGTGGCCGGTGGGGCCGGGTGCAGAGTGAACAGGTCAGCCGGGTGGCGTGCTTCTAGAGGTCCTCGCGGTTAGGAGCAGGTAACTTGGAGAGGCGATCTCGGGACAGCTGGGACACTCAGGATGCGGGTCTTGGGTGTCTTGATGTCCCTCGATGGGTGCTTGCTTCTGGTGCTTTGGGAGTCTGGAGTGGACTCTTCTTCTTGGTTTTTACTGTTGGGGTCCGGTACCCTGGGTATTGGTATGGCATGGCTCGGGTAGGTCCTGGTGCTTCCAAACTTGGTGGAGAGACAGATTTGACCCTCTGGAGCTGTTGTACCTCTTCTTGCTTTGGTGCTGCATCGGGGTCATTGGGTAGCAGCAAGTCGATAAACCGGACTTCAGGGGAGTTGTGCCTGCGGAGTGCAGGGGAGTGATACCTTCACTCTTAGGGAACTTCTCGGCTATTTCTCAAAGGTTGTAGGTGCTCCGTGTTACTTGGAGTCCTTACAGGTTTGGGATGCCACAGCAGCATCGATTGTCGAGACCTTGGAACAGCTGGCAGGGTTTGGCGCCTTATTATTCTGCAGCAGGGCTTCAGTTCTCGTGCAACGGGTCTTCTTTGTCCCAGTCTTCTTTGGTCCAATGAATCTGGGTTTCAGGTCTTGGGGAGCCACCTAAATACTGAATTTAGGGGTGCTACAAGGGGAGACAGGTGATAGCCAATGAGCTATCTATCTTTAGGGTGTTTATACTCTTTATTGACCACTTCCTGTGGGAAGAGGCACTACCCTAACCCTGATAGGTTGTTTTTCCACCATTTCAAAATGGTGGAAATTCAGGAGCGGGGTTCACCTCGCCTGCTCCGCCCTAGGGGTGGTGCAGGCTAAGGGGGACCCTCCTCCTCATCCAACTAATTTTCCCACCTTTCCTCCCACCAGACGTGGAGTGGGTAAGGGGGCTTGGCCTCCCTCACTATCTGGGGGTTCCTGGGTTGATTTCAAAGGCAGCATTGCCTTTGAAGCTTCCTGCCCGGGAAGGCCATCCTGTCCTAGAGGAGGTGTGAGGCACCTCCGCCCAGAGCAGGTATTGTTTCAGTCCTCTGAGAGTGCTGGCTCTCATCCCATGAGGTCAGAAACATGTCTGGTGGTGGTAGGCTGGTGAAAATCGGACAGCCACCCCACTAGTGTTTGGGTAAGTTTCAGGGACCCTCTAAAAAGGTCTCCTGTGTGAATTTATTAATACATCCAACATTGGCATCAGTGAGGACTTAAGACAAGATGTTTGGTACCAAACATTTTAGAAATCAGTGAAACCATCATGGAGCTAGAACACTCATGTTGACAAGTATCCAGCCCATGTACACTTTATGGCTTCCTTGGTAACTTATTACATCACAGACTGGACTAGACATTGTAGGGGCATATCTGCTCATGCTGATTTGCCCACACATAGGATACAGTGCACCCTGCCTTAGGGCTAAAGGCCTGCAGTAGGGGTGGCTTACCTATATCTCATGCAGTGCATGGTTGGCATGGCACACAGGGCTGTGTGCCATGTCGACTCTTCAGATTTTCCTGCACCAAGGCACGCAGCCTGCAATGGCAGAGTGCATAGCCTTGGTGAGGAGTCCCTGGGGTGGCACAACCAGTGCTGCAGCCCCAGAGGACCCTCTTCAGTACCCATTCCCTAGGTACCAGGGGTACCATCTACTAGGGACTTAAATGGGGAGAGGAGTTGGCCTAACGGCTAGGGCGGTCGACCTCAAATCTGGGGAACCGGGTTCGAGTCTCGGCAAGGACGCGCAACATCCTGTAATTCTGGGCAAATCACTTAATCTCCCTGTGCCTAACAAAAAAAAATTAATGTGTTCTCATGTAACGCAACTGGTGCTCGTGTAAAGCGCTCTGATACCCTATACCCTCGGGTCAAGTTCGCGCTATATAAAACACTGTAAAAAAAAAAAAATGGGTAGCTGAAGTTGTGGCAATCATGGTACAGTGTTTGGGAAAGAGCTCTGGCACTAGGAACCTGTTTAGCAGGGACCCAGTGCACTCAGGGGCGGCTTCTCTGCTTGAGCGGAGGAGCGTCGCCCCACAAGCCCCAGAGCTGAAAAATAAAATGGTGATAAAGTTTATTTATTACCGTTTTATTTTTCAGCAACCCGTCCTGAACTAAGTGTCAGAATGGGGCAAGGCGAGCGCTGGCGAGTGGCAGAGGTAGAAAGCTGTGCGCTTCAAAATGCACATGTCTCTTTGGCCGGCCGTCTTGGGCCAGCCAGCCAGACATGCACATTTTAAAGTTCTCTAACCCAGCTGTCTTAGGCAGCTGGGTTAGAGAAAGCGCAGGCCTACAGTGCTTTAAGGAGTGCTGAGAGAGGCCACTCTATCCAATTCTAGCGCTGCTTTCATGCTGTGAAAGCAGCGCCAGGATTGGGTAGTGCAGTTTCCTCCTTCCGGGGCTTACAGAAGATACGGAAGGAGGAGGACGTCGCGCATCGAAGAAAGGAAGGTAAGTATATATATATATATTTTTTTGTTTTGCCCCATGCCTCCCCCCCACCTTGGGCACATGCCGGCCGCCACTGAGTGCACTTACAGTTCAAAATTACATCAGGCAAAAAGCAGAGGCTAACCATGCAAAAGAAACACTTTCCTACACGTCGGAATCCTGGACCATCTTGGAGATAGCAAGAGTAAGACGGTGTGGACCAACAGTGATTTCCTTGGTGTGATATTGAACTGTGACCCTCTGGGAGTGACACAGTGGGAGGTATCCAGAGGTGGGAATCTTGTGACCCTCCCACCCCCTAGGAGTGATGGGAGGTGTAAAACCGTGGGAATCCAGCGATCCTCTTGGATCGAAGAGCGGTATGAGACAGTGGGAGGTATCAGGAGGTGGGATCTTGTGCCTCCCTTGGAGTGATACGAGGTAGGGAGACAGGCGCCAACCTGGTGAGATTGTCTGGCTGGATGAGGCAATGGTGAGATGTTGGAGGATGGTGAAGGAGTGACAGGCCTCAGCAGAGTATAGAAACCACAGTATTTCCGTGCCCAGGGAACCTCCTCTAAGTTCTTTCTGCTGCCCCTCCACCCCCTCCCCCACACTGTCACTGCTCAGCCCTATTGACTGAAGAAGGCTCATCCCTCTGCTCACCCCTAGTGGATCGGAAGTTTAATCTGGGCAAATAAGGGCGCTAGATTATCGTGGAAAAAGCTGAGACGTAAGTTAATTAAAGGGGGGCTCGCTCTCCCAGATATTGGTTGGTATTCTGTCTCCAATTTAAAAACATTCGGATGCTACTCGTAAAACCAGAGGAAACTTCTTGGGGCAGGTTATTGGGAGAAATGATCAAGGTGGAGGGTGGGGGAGACGGCTTCCTGTATAAATTTGGGGCACCAAGGTACTTTAAAGAGGTGTGTCTGAAAGTTCTTAGGGCCGCCCTTAGCCTGTGGTATAAGGTTAGATGTAGATGGGGGATTGGGTACTATGCCGATTTTGCCCCGATTTGGGACTCCCCAGGGACCCCGTTATGCCTGAAGGATAGCCTTGCGATTCCAATAAAAAGGGCGGGTATCACTATATGGTCAGAACTTTTATCCTCAGAAGGAGTCCACCCCTGGGAGGTCTTAAGAGCTAAGGTTGGAAGTAGTCTTTCCAGATTTAAATACTTGCAATTAGTCTCCTGGTTTTCTGCGGAAAAGGGGGTCATACGAGGAGAGTGGGAGACCGAGCAAATCCTGCAAGAGGTACATCCTAAGAGAAAGGAAGTTTCGATATGGTATAAGAAGTTCCTGGAGGCTGAAGATGTGGAATATCCCCCGCAGCATGCAGTCTGGAATCAGTCCCCCCTTGACTCTGATATTGAAGATCTGTATGAACCATCTTTGAAGCTTCTTTATAAATATGTTAAGCCGGCCAGCTATAAAAAAAACCATTTTTGTTGTTGTCAACAGGCCCTATTATACACCGGCAAAGATGGCTAAGTTTGCTCCACTATCCTCCCCCAAATGTCCAAGATGCGGCCTCCTCAAAGCTAATGATATCCATATTTTCTACGAGTGCCTCGAGCTTAGAGATTTCTGGAGGGGTGTGGAGGAAGTTTTATGTGGCATTTTTAAAGTTAATATCAAGGTTAATGCCACTTTGGTTCTATTTGGGGATGATGGCGTGCTTAGCAAGATCCTACAGCCGGTATATAGAGGCCTGCTGTTATACTTGGTCTTAATCCCCCGGAGGGAAATTTGTAAGAACTGGAAAGACCCGCGGCCCCCAAAGTGTGAGGATTGGTTAAAAGCTGCGTTTGCTATGGCCCACTTGGACCAGGGGGGAGTAAGTGAGAGTTGTGCGAACATCTGGCAGGCCCTACTGTCTTGGGGAAGAGTTCTGAGACTGGTATAGTTCCTCCTGGTCCTATGATTACACCAAGCTCCGAACAAAGGGGCTGGTCTTGTATGGCCTAAGCGAATGCAGTAGCCGTAGGGCGCAAAGATCGGAAGGACGGCTTCTTTTTAAGAAATTGCAGACGCTTATTGGTGAGATGAGGACAAAAAAAAAAAAAAAGACAGTGGGAGGTATCAGGAGGTGGGATCTTGTGCCTCCCTTGGAGTGATGCGAGGTAGGGAGACAGGCGCCAGCCTGGTGAGATTGTCTGGCTGGATGAGGCAATGGTGAGATGTTGGAGGGATGGTGAAGGAGTGACAGGCCTCGGCAGAGTATAGAAACCACAGTATTTCCGTGCCCAGGGAACCTCCTCTAAGTTCTTTCTGCTGCCCCTCCACCCCCTTCCCCACACTGTCACTGCTCAGCCCTATTGACTGAAGGAGGCTCATCCCTCTGCTCACCCCTAGTGGAGTGGAAAGCCCACTTTCTACTGAGTTTCAGATGACCCACTCTTTGTCCCAGAGATCCTCGACAGCCCACCTCACCTGGGTCCAGGTTTATATTCACAGGACTTGGGCCACTGGTGTCCACTTCTCCATCTGACACTTCCAGGGGAGGGCTCAGCCCCCTCTCTACGTCATCATCATCAGAGCTGGGCGGGACTGTGTACTGGAGGCACATGCGGGGAAAATAGTTCAACTGTTGGTGACAGAAAGAGGGAATGAGAGGCATATGAAGGTCAAAGTATCTTTGCGGAGTCAATGTGACAACAACAGGCATATGAAGGACAGATTGATGTTTCATGGCTAATGGAACAACCAGAGACATAGGAAGGACACATGATGCTTGAGAAGCCAATGGGAGAACTAGAGACATATGAAGGTCAAAATATCTTTGAGCAGTCAGTGTGACAACAACAGGCATATGAAGGACAGATTGATGTTTCATGGGCCAATGGGACAACCAGAGACATAGGAAGGACACAGTATGCTTGAGAAGCCAAAGGGAGAACTAGAGACATATGATCAGGGAACAATGTTTCATGGCAAATGGAACAACAAGAGACACATGAAGGACACAGGATGCTCGAGAAGCCAATGGGAAAACTAGAGACATATGAAGGTCAAAGGATCTTTGAGGAGTCAATGTGACAACAACAGGCATATGAACTAAGGACAAATTCATGTTTCATGGGCCAATGGGACAACCAGAGACATACGTAGGGCACAGGATGCTTGAGAAGCCAATGCGAGAACTAGAGACACATGAAGGACACAGGATGCTTGAGAAGCCAATGGGAGAACTAGAGACATATGAAGGACACAGGATGCTTGAGAAGACAATGGGAGAACTAGAGACATATGAACAACACAGGATGCTTGAGAAGCCAATGGGAGAACTAGAGACATATGAAGGACACAGGATGCTTGAGAAGACAATGGGAGAACTAGAAACATATGAAGGACACAGGATTCTTGAGATGCCAATGGGAGAACTAGAGACATATGAAGGACACAGGATGCTTGAGAAGCCAATAGAGGAACTAGAGACTAATGAACAACACAGGATGCTTGAGAAGCCAATGGGAGAACTAGAAACATATAAATGACACAGGATGCTTGAGAAGCCAATGGGACAACGAGAGGCACATGACAGACACAGGATGCTTGAGAAGTCAATGGGACGACAAGAGACACATGACGGACACAGGATGCTTGAGCAGCCAATGGGATATGGAGAGACACATGACGGACACAGGATGCTTGAGCAGCCAATGGGACAACGAGAGACACACGATGGACACAGGATGCTTGAGCAGCCAATGGGACGACGAGAGACACATGAAGGACACAGGATGCTTGAAAAGCCAATGAGAGAGCTAGAGACACATAAAGGACACAGGATGCTTGAGAAGCCAATGGGAGAACTAGAGACACATGAAGGACACAGGATGCTTGAGAAGCCAATGGGAGAACTAGAGACACATGACAGACACAGGATGCTTGAGAAGCCAATGGGAGGACGAGAGACACATGACAGACACAGGGTGCTTGAGAAGCCAATGGGACGACAAGAGACACATGACGGACACAGGATGCTTGAGCAGCCAATGGGATATGGAGAGACACATGATGGACACAGGATGCTTGAGAAGCCAATGGGACAACGAGAGACACACGACGGACACAGGATGCTTGAGCAGCCAATGGGGCGACGAGAGACACATGAAGGACACAGGATGCTTGAAAAGCCAATGAGAGAGCTAGAGATGCAGGAAGGACACAGGATGCTTGAGAAGCCAATGGGAGGACGAGAGACATATGAAGGACACAGGATGCTTGAGAAGCCAATGGGACAACAAGAGACACACGAAGGACACAGGATGCTTGAGAAGCCTATGGGAGGATGAAAGACATATGAAGGACACAGGATGCTTAAGCAGCCAATGGAAGAACCAGAGACATATGAAGGACACAGGATGCTTGAGAAGCCAATGGGACAACAAGAGACACACGAAGGACACAGGATGCTTGAGAAGCCTATGGGAGGATGAGAGACATATGAAGGACACAGGATGCTTAAGCAGCCAATGGAAGAACCAGAGACATATGAAGGACACAGGATGCTTGAGAAGCCAATGGGAGAACTAGAGACATATGAAGGACATAGGTTGCTTAAGAAGACAATGGGAGAACTAGAAACATATGAAGGACACAGGATGCTTGAGAAGCCAATGGGAGAACTAGAGACATATGAAGGACACAGGATGCTTGAGAAGCCAATGGGACAACGAGAGACACATGACGGACACAGGATGCTTGAGCAGCCAATGGGACGTGGAGAGACACATGACGGACACAGGATGCTTGAGCAGCCAATGGGACAACGAGAGACACATGACGGACACAGGATGCTTGAGCAGCCAATGGGACGACAAGAGACACATGACGGACACAGGATGCTTGAGATGCCAATGTGAGAACTAGAGACACATGAAGGACACAGGATGCTTGAAAAGCCAATGAGAGAGCTAGAGACACATGAAGGACACAGGATGCTTTAGAAGCCAATGGGAGAACTAGAGACACATGAAGGACACAGGATGCTTGAGAAGCCAATGAGAGAACTAGAGACACATGACGGACACAGGATGCTTGAGAAGCCAATGGGAGGACGAGAGACATATGAAGGACACAGGATGCTTGAGAAGCCTATGGGAGGATGAGAGACATATGAAGGACACTGGATGCTTGAGAAGCCAATGGGACGACGAGAGACACATGACGGACACAGGAAACTCGAGAAGTCAATGGGACGACGAGAGACACATGACGGACACAGAATGCTTGAGAAGCCAATGAGAGAGCTAGAGACATATGAAAGACACAGGATGTTTAAAAAGCCAATGGGACGACGAGAGACACATGACGGACACAGGAAACTCGAGAAGTCAATGGGACGACGAGAGACACATGACGGACACAGGAAACTCGAGAAGTCAATGGGACGACGAGAGACACATGACGGACACAGTCTCCTTGAGAAGCCAATGGGATGACGAGAGAGACATGATGGACACAGGATGCTTGAGAAGTCAATGGGATAATGACAGACACATAAAGGACACAGAATGCTTGAGAAGCCAATGAGAGAGCTAGAGACATATGAAAGACACAGGATGTTTAAAAAGCCAATGGGACGACGAGAGACACATGATGGACACAGGATGCTTGAGAAGCCAATGGGAGAACTAGAGACATTTGAATGACACCGGATGCTTGAGAAGCCAATGGGACAACGAGAGACACAGGATGCCTGAGAAGCCAATGAGGGCTAGAGAGCTAGACACATATGAAGGACACACGATGCTTGAGAAGTCAATGGGGTGACAAGAGACACATGAAGGACACAGGATGCTTGAGAAGCCAATGTGAGAACTAGAGACACACGAAATACACAGGATGCTTGAGAAGCCAATGTGAGAACTAGAGACACATGAAGGATGCAAGATGCTTTAGAAGCCAATGCGAGAACTAGAGACATATGAAGGACACAGAATGCTAGAAAAGTCAATGAGAGAGCTAGAGACATATGAAGGACAAGGATGTTTCATGGGCCAATGGAAAGAAATATAAGTGCCAATGCATTATTGATTAGCAGTGGGAGGAAGTGAGGCACAGAGTACTTTATGGGGGTAAAGATAGAAAGCAAGGCACTGGAAGGGTAACAAGTGTGTCATTGGGTCTTGTCAGGTTTTTTCCTCAAGCTCCCAGGGGACTCTGAGACACTGGGCAGTCAGTGTAATAAGCTTTTCCTGGATTAGGATGGCCCCTTCTGCAGAGCTTGCTAAGTGCAAAACCACTTGTTGAGCCATGACTCTTTGGAGGGTGTGGGGGTACATGGACCAGCAGCAGGAACACAGATTATTACAAAAATAACACACAATAAGAGGTACATCACTTAAACTCCACAGGGACCTGATGCACAAAAACTATCTATCTGAAGGCAATATAACTAACTTACAAAAACAATCAATCAATGACTTTATTTCGATCTCTGTGGATCATAAAAGTACACCATAAAACTAGACAATTACAAACACACAATGCAAATGGGACATTTCAATATAATTAAACAATCACAGCCTATTTACAATCACAGCAAGACAGTTCAATCAAAGTGCGTTGGTGTTTGTGCAAAAGGAAGAAAATTCCATGTTCTAGCAGCATAATTTTAAAAGTAACATCATTATTTACAGTTGCAAAATTCATAGGTTTGCCTAAAGGAAACAGTTGTATATACTAAAACTACATTTGTAGAGATATAAAAAGGTTAAAACTGTGGAAATCTGTGTGCTAATAAAAAAGGACAAAACCCATAGTAGAAGACATAAAATACTAGGTCGTATAGACTAAACCCTTAAAACTTTCAGAGGAATACTTGGTACGCTTGATCCATGCAGCCATTAAAAACTTTGCTATGCAAAATACAATCATACGC
The DNA here is from genome assembly GCA_963921515.1 of Calotriton arnoldi. NCBI lineage: Eukaryota > Metazoa > Chordata > Amphibia > Caudata > Salamandridae > Calotriton > Calotriton arnoldi. The sequence continues at coordinate 1,052,943 of CAWUFW010003157.1, forward strand.
ATTGTGTTTGTCTTCATTATTCTATATGCATCCTTGTATCTCCTTACTCCCAGATTCCTACAAAGGGGGGCAATCCATTTAGTTGCGATCGGGAGTATAGGGGGCAGAAGAATAAAACATGTTCAGGTGACTCAGCAATCCCTTGACAGCAAGGGCAACATTCATCAACACTCTCCCCTACTGCACTCCAGTTCCTTCTGAATTGATTAAGCGGTAAACAACCATACCTAGACTGTAGGTACAGCTTCCTTGCTAGAGGAGGTTCAATTTCATCCAGTGAGGGCTCAAATAGCACAGATTGCTTAAAATTCATAAAATCAATCGAAAGCGATCCCTTACAATTCAATATCAGGTCGGTTTCGATAGAGCCCCAGTACACAGCTTTAAGACTAGATTTATTTATCTGACTCAAGGTTTCTGGGTCACTCCAGTGGGCAGCCAAACCTAACTTACCCAGCAAATTCTTGACTGTGAGCATCCAGGGGATCCTGTCCACACAGGATGCTGTCATTAGCTCCAGAAGCCCCACTCTATAAGGGGCAAGTGCTACGGTGGTCCACAACCGATGCCAGAACATAAGTATCCGCAGACCAATTTTATGCGACACCCTCTTCTGGCCGAGATCTAAATAGAGGGGACTCAACGGAGTAGACACTGGAAGGTTCACTAAAGACCTAAGAAACTTATGTTCAGTGATTAGAAAGTTGTTGCAGTTGGAGCAGCCCCAGAGCTCTGCCCCATATAGGGTCGCGCCGAGGGCTTTAGTGTTGGAAATTCCTAGCGCTGGAGCCAACTTCCTAGATATAGTTCTCTTTTGGATTTTAACTATACTTGACGTTTGGCAGATCAGAGTTAACTGCGCTTTAGCCAATTGTGGGGCCCAACTCATATTCTGAGTGAGTTTGATACCCAGGTAGTCGAACTCTTTCACTAATTCAAGTGGTTCACCGCCCACATGCAATTTTTTCTTGCATTTGGTCTTCAGGTTGGATGAAAAGAGCATACATTTTGTTTTGGTGCTATTTAGCTCCAGCCCCCGTCCCAAACAGAATTCCTGGAAGTCATCCAGCAGCTGCTGGAGCCCCTGCGGTGTCTTGGATATTAGCAGAGTATCATCGGCGAATAGGAGAGCAGGGGCCCATTGCCCTCCTATTTTTGGAGCATCACACCTATCCCTGCTCAAACTTCCAATGACATCGTTGATAAAGAGGGTAAACAGGGTGGGCGCCAATACACACCCCTACCTGACTCCCCTGTCAATATGAATCACTTCTGTTAGGGCCCCATTTTCATCCCACCTTACTTGTGCCTGAGTGTTAACATGAAGTCTTACTAAGATGTTAAGAAGAGGGGCTGGCACACCCATATTTTCTAAGACTTCCCACAGTTTTGCTCTTGGTACCATATCAAAAGCGGCACGTAAATCCGCAAACGCAGCATATAGTTTGCCCTTGCGGATAGTGACTTCCCTCCAAAAAATACATATAAAACGAAAGATTTGGTCCAGGGTGCTTACATGTTCCCTAAAGCCAGCCTGCCACTCTGAGATAATATTACCTTCTCTAATCCACGCCTGGAGGCGGGCAAGAACCTGCTTACAGAATTTTTTTTGTAGTGAATCAATAAGGCTAATAGGCCTATAGTTCACCAGAAGGGCACGATCCCCCTTTTTAAAAATAGTCACAATCTATGCCAGCTTCCACGAGTGAGGTATATCCATGCCTGAGAGTATACTATTGGAGAGTAGATTGATGTATGGTCCCCACACTTTAAGATCTTCTTTATATAGGTCACTAGGTATCCTATCAGGTCCTGGGGCGCGGCCAGAAATACTGGAGCTAATTGCTGCTTCTGTCTCACGGAGTGTAAATTGGAGATCGTTAGACTCAAATTGTCCCCCACTCACAGCTACAATATCTTTATCATTGGGCATCCTAGAATTATCTGTATATAGGTGGCTGAAGTGTGCAACCCACTCCTCTGGCTGGATACAAAAGTCGAATACAGGTTTATTGCCCCTAGACATAATAACTACACTTTTCCAAAAGTCCCTGGTGTCCCTCTTTATCAAAGCGTCGTGCAAGTCTGACCATAGTGATTCTTCCCACTCCTTTTTTGCATTTTTGAGTACCACCCTGTGGCGAGCCCTAGATTTCGTAATCTGGGCCTGCGATTTAGATTTAATTGCGTCCAGGAGCTCGCCCTTTGCCACTCTACAGGCATTGTTGTACCAGGACTCAGTTTTGGGGCAGGGAATCTTCTTTCGTCTATTTTTACCCAGGACATCTCTGATTTTCTCCCCTATCTTCTCATGTGTATGAGACATTTTTTCATTTCTCGTTGCGATGGGGAGTATAGATAAGAGGTCAAATTCAGCCTTGACAAATCCTTTGATAATGGTCAATAGCCCAGGATTTTTGGCTACCCAATCCCATTTGATGGTTCTCAGGTTGTTTGCAGGCTGAAGGACACCAATGTCACTATGTCCCCTAATCTCGAGATATGTTGTTTCCTTAATCCTAAGTGATAGGCTAAGAACATTATGATCACTATCTAAGCGATCAACCACCTCCATGTCCACCACAGCTGGCCATAGCTCTACTTGGGCTAAAAAGTAGTCAATTCTGTTGCAATGGCCCTGTCTATTAAAGGTAGACTTGCCCTGGCGGTCTGAAGTACACCTGCCATTAGTGGCTCTAAGATCATACTCAAGAGTGAGTGCCAAAAGCTGTCCTGGTTTAGGTATCCATCTTACGTTACACAAGCCTAGATTAGGTATACCCCATTGGTTGTCCAGATCAGTAGTTAAGTCATGGGGGGCAGCCGCTATTGGCTAGAAGGTTGTGTTAAAATCTCCCGCCATCAATATTAAATCTCTTGATCTCGGAGTCAGGAGCTGTTGCTCAAGTTGGTAGATAGTTTGTGTTTCGTTATTTCTACCCTCTACCCTATTATAGACATTAATTAGTTTTATAGATAAACCTGAGGGAAACCAAAGTCTAAGGGCGAGGATATCCTTTGAGCTACACAATAGAGTGGTGATTGTACAGCGCATCGAGGTCTTAACCCAGATGCCCAATCCTCCTTAGGGTCTTCCTTTTGTGCTCTTACTCGCGTTAAACCAAAAAGATGTATACCCATTTCTGTGAAATGGTGCTAAACACCACGTCTCTTGGAATAGGCATACATCATAGATGTCTATGAATTCTCCCCATTGGGCATCAGGCAAAAGTTTAGCCAGTCCTGCAACATTCCATGAAGCTATCCTCACCACAGACTCCTGGGCTAGTTCTAGCTCACATGGGATGTGGGTAGTTTTTGGGCTGCTATCATTTAGTGCAGTATCTGTTTCTAACCTCATTAACTTTTCTTGCCCAAATATGCAATTACCGGACTTCCCAAGGACAGTCCCCCTGTTCCTGGGGAATTCCCCTACTTTCGTGAGAAGCGGCAATGGATTCACAACCCCCATATTCCCACGTTCACCCGCAGGGCAAGGAATACTGTGCTCCAGTAGAACTGGTCTCACTCTGGTAACAGGGGTCAGAGTCTCCTGGGACTCACACTCCGCTAAGGTTTTTAGGTCAGATAGGTGTAGTCAGTCACATGCTTCAAGGTCGGACAAAGGGGAAAATCTATTCTCCAGCCTTAGGCCCAGTGCCCCCGGGTTTCCCCACTGGTTCCTCTGCTGGAATCCATCTCCTGTAGCCAATATGCCAGAGGGTCTGTAGAAATAATCCAATGATAGGACAATAATCTGGGAATTCTTAAACTGAACATTACCTAAAAACTGTGTTAAGAATCTCACAACGCTTACATTGTTAAAGTTCAGGACCACGCAGTCTCCCGACAAGTCCTTCCTTACTGACCCCACCCAAGAAATCCTTCTGGCCATAATCATTTGATTTTGATGGCATCTGCCTCTTTCCCCCCCTTCGTTGAGTTTTTGCGTCACCCAATGAAGGGCTTTGGCCATTAATTGATCTGTAGATTCTAATTGGCCCTCCTTCAATGGGGGTACATTCCCCAACACCAATACCAGAGGGGATGCTGCCGGGGGAGATGTAAAGTCTGTGGTCCAATGGCCATAGTTCCAATATTAGATCTTTCACCCCTCCGTGGGTCAGCTTCTCCACTCCTCCCCGTTGGGATTGCTCCCTGACCTATGGTGGCTATATCGGTGTGGTGGCTCGGGCGATTTGGTGTGACTTCCCCCGTTGGGCCCACCTGAGAGGCGTTAAGGCGTTGCTGGGAAGCCTGAGTGTAGGGAGTGTAGGGAGTTTTGCCAATAAGAGTCTCAGAGTTGAAATGCGAGGGATTAACCAAGTCAGTGGAGAAACCACGGTAAACACTGCTCTGCATGATGGTGGTTGTGCCTGTGTTTCTGGACCAGGGCAGGGAATATCCCTGGCATGTAGTGCCTCTAATGCACGGAAGTTACGTGTAGCCTGGGATTCTAAGCCAGCTAACTTCTCTTCGATCTTGCTTAGCCTGAGTGAAATGGGGTTCAGCAGGTTTGACAACGAGGTTACCAGTCTCTGCCACATATCTTCATTCAACAAAGGGCTCTCAATTGAATTGGGAGTTAGCGGAGGGCTTGCTCCGCCTTGAGGAGCTTCCATTTCATCACTCCCTCTTTTTTTTGCCGGTCTGGAGACTTTTGCTGGTTTCTGTCTCTGAGGCCCGCCACCCCTTTTTCTCTTCGCCGATGATTCGGGTTGGGCTCCCAAGAGCTTTGTCGAGCCTATCCCCCGATTGGATGTTCTTGTTGTAATAGTCGCCGGTGGTGGACGTTCTGGTATCGTTCCCGTGAAAGACTCTATTTCTGCTTCCCGACCCACTGAGGGCGGTTGGATAAGGGCTTTTGAAGGTGTATCACCCCCTAGCGATAATCTTGTTTGGGGAATGGGCTCCAAAGACAGCCGGCGTTCTGTCAGTTCGATTTCACGTGCTAAGTCTGACGTAGCCCTAGTTAAAAAAGAATCGAGGGTTCCTGCAATATCCACAATACCCCCTCCAGGTTGCTCACTTTGGCCCTTACGTTTGCTCATCTTGACGGGAGCTCTGAAAATAGATTATATAGAAAATAGGGCAAAAAATGATGACTGAGCACAGTACCTTATTGAGTCCGCGTTGATAGAAAGGGTGCCCAGCCCAGCCTCCTCCGGGCTCTGACGGGATTTGCCCGGGCGCTGCGGGAGCCCTGGGCCCAATTTGAGCGCCTCCTGGCGCGTTTGCAGAGCGTCGGCGGCGAACACGCCGCTAGGGCCGCTGGGTGGTGTAGTCCCCACTGCACTCAGCCTCCCCACGGGACAGCTGGAGACGACAGGATCGCACAAAACAGGAGCGGCAGGTCTGTGGCAGTGTCAGCGCTGGTTTGTTTGGTTTCAATTTGTAATGCCCAAAAGTGTTTGTGATTCAACATTAACATTATGAATCCTAATGTGCGTGAAGGAAACCTCTGCAGTTTACAAGGGTGTCACCATAGGGAGTCTAAGGGGCGCCCCCCCAAGAAGACTAAGTGAAGGTCTTCAAGGAGGCTGAGGGGTGCCAATCCAGGGAGACTAAGGTTGTCACCCCAGGGAGGCTAAGGGGTGACCCCCACGGAGACTAAAGTTGTCACACCTAGGGAGGCTATGGGGAGCCCCCCTGGGAAGTCTAATGGGCACCCCACCCAGGTAATCTAAGGTTATCACCCCAGGGAGGCTAAGGTGTGACCTGCATGGAGACCAAGAGGCACCCCACAATGAGACTAAAGGGCGGCCTTCCAGGGAGGCTAAAGGGTGTCCACCCAGGGAGGGTAAGGCGCGTCCACACAGAGAGGCTAAAGGGCATCCACCCAGGGAGGGTAAGGCGCGTCCACCCAGGGAGGGTAAGGCGCGTCCACACAGAGAGGCTAAAGGGCATCCACCCAGGGAGGGTAAGGCGCGTCCACCCAGGGAGGGTAAGGCGCGTCCACACAGAGAGGCTAAAGGGCATCCACCTGGGAGGCTTAGAGATGTTCCCCAAAGGGTGTCCCCCCCCATGGAATACTAAGGGGCATCCCCTAGGCCGGCTAGGAGACGTACCTCTAGGGAGGCTAAGGAGGCGTCCCACAAAGAAGGCTATGGATGTCTCCTCAAAGGAACCTCTAGGGAAGCTAAGGAGAGTCCCTCCAAGGGAGGCTAACAGGAGGCCCCCCAGGGAGGTTAGGGGGCATCCTGCCAGGCAGGCGAAAGGGTGCCCCCTTTACGAGTCGCAATGGAATACCCAAATGCCTTGTGAATATTGACAGATTACACTCTGGCTGCGAGGATGCAATCATCCACAGGTGCAGACAGTGGTCCTAAAGACCACAGCATTCACTCCACGATGTGGCATTCACAATGTGCCTCTGCTCATGGCACGTGTTTTTTACAGTTTTTTAGCACTCTAATATATAGTTGTAAATGACAGATTTGCATTTTGTGTAATTAAACATACTTGCACATAATTTTCCTGAAATTTACGTGAAAATACATTACATGCATTTCACACACCGCTTGTCACCACCCAGAGACAAACTGACTCATCAGGCGGTTTAATGTGACCTAGAATTGTGTGCCCAGAACATTTACTTAAAGGCAGTAGGGGAGGTGGGATTCATTATTCATATTTTTCATGTCTTTACCAATGAACTCCTGAAAGAGAATGCCAGGAGTAGGAGTGGTGCAACCATCATGTCCCCTTCCAGTCAGGAGAAGCAGGATCTTCAATGTTGGTCGCAAGATCTAGACCAAATGAATTCCTGGATGGACAGGACTCTACATCACTGTGCATAATGCCAGTGACACCAACTATGGGCTGCAGGAGAGGACAAGTTAAGTGCCCACATTACCCATCTTGTGAAATGATTGGCTCCTCAGTATGTACCACAAGCAGCCTGAGGCGTCCCTGCTGTTCTTTGGTTACCAGAACCAGCCCAGGGTTCTGCCTTTACCTCAATGAAGATGCAAGAGGAGCTATCAGATACTAAGAGTTGTAGAATTTACTGTTTACAATCAAGTAAACTTTTCTGGCCAGAGGGGTACAGTGAATGGCATGGGGCAAGATAAGGGCATTGGTAATGCAAGGTACCCTCTCTTCCTTGCACAGGGTGCGTCGCCAGAAGAGATGTTAGAGGTAGGAGTCGTTCCCAAGTCTACCAGCAATTAGACATCCCCAGCAGTGATGCCAAGAAACCGGTGACTTCCAGGACAGCCTTTGCCTTCTAGGCTCTTCTTTACCATGGAGCTCACAAGGCAGCTGACAGATGACTACCCTCATGGCAGAGGAGCAGCTCACAGCTTTACAGCTCCATAAATCATCTGTGTACTCCCTTCACCATCCAATGCACTACCGGCCCCTAATGCCTGCAGCTTCCCCTATTCCCCACTCATGTCTTCCCATGGCATTGCCACTGCTTGCCCTCTCTGCAGTGCTTTCTGTTTCCTGCTAGAGACAAACATGAGTCATGTTACTCTGCTCTTAATGGCCTCTGATAAGGACTGAGCTCTGTGGAAATGTTCCGTCTTCCAGTTAGTACAGGTCACCAGAGCCCCACATCCCTTTCCCAGAGTAGCACATATGGCTGGAAATGTTTATGGGGCATTGTGGGACACTCTGGCGAGCTTCACATACCTATGGAATGGGGGATACTTTCAACAAGTACTCAAAGGCACTGCACCAAGTGGTGGCATTCTGATGTGAATGTATGCCTTCAGATGGCCACCTTTCCATTAAACCGCATGTAGATGCTGGGCCCAGCAGGTCTGCCTACCTGTCCACACACTCCTGACACACAGGCCCTGTGTGGTCCCCAGCTCTTCTCTTCCTTGCCCAGCAGTGTAGGAGTTACCTGTGCAGAGGCAACACGAGTACCTGCTGGCTGAGACTGAGGTGTGCTCCCTGAAGCCGCCATGCTGAGATGTGTGCATGTACCTGGTGCTCGAGACTGAGGTGTGCTCACTGAAGCTGCCTTGCTGAGATGTGTGCGCGTACCTGCTGGCCGAGACTGAGGTGTGCTCACTGAAGCCGCCTTGCTGAGATGTGTGCGCGTACCTGCTGGCCGAGACTGAGGTGTGCTCCCTGAAGCCGCCTTGCTGAGGTGTGTGCACCTACCTGCTAGTTGAGGTTGAGTTGTGGCCACTGTAGCCCTGTTGCTTAGGTGTGTGCGTGTGCCTGCTGGTTGAGGCTGAGGTGTGGTCCCTCAAGTCCTCTTGCTTAGGTGTGTGTGCATACCTGCTGTAGGAAGCTGGCTCTCTATATAGTGCACTAAAAAAAGAAGAACACTGTGTAGAGAGTCCAGTGAGTCCCAGATTGGTATCCAGAGCCAAAAGTAGATATTACTAAGCTCTATTTGTGGTAGTGTGGGCAAGCAGTTAGGCTTATCAGAGGGTAGTGTTATGCATTTGTTGTACTCTCAGAGGCAATAAATGAGACAGGCACTCAAGAATAAATCCGGGACCAATTTGTAAAAATAATACTTATTTTTATATAATTTTTTAGATTTAGAACTTCATTCACAGATTTATCCAAGTTCGAAAAATAGTTCACTATTGTGCGCAATTAGACACAATGATTTCCTATGGGAGAAAATAAAAAATGCTTATAAAATCATGCAGTCATTTCTAGGGTTTCACCTTCGAGGTTTAGGGTAGCAGCAGGCCAGGGTCCAATGTTCCACCAGCGGATCATTGGAAGGTTCCCAGATTTGGCCGGGAGCACGGTGCCGGAGTCGTTGGTAGTAGGAGCTCTACAAAGAAGGGGGGCCACCGCAAAACAGACTGCACAAGGGGACTTACAGGTAAGTCTTAGGTATCCAAAATGAGGGATCAGGTTGCAAGGGCCTCAGGACCATGGGAGCACAGCTGGTTCGTCGGTATCCAGGCCGGGCGGGCTGGGTGCAGAGCAGGTTAGTCAGCCAGGCTTTGTGCTTCAAGATGGTCTTCGCGGTCAGGAGCAAGCCGGTTTCAGGGATGGTTTTGGGACAGCTGGGCTACTCATGAAGTGAGTCTCAGGGGTCTTGACGTCCCTCGAAGGGTGCTTGCTTCCTGGGCAGTTGGAGTCCGGATTGGACTCTTTATCTCGGTGTAGGTTGCAGGGGTCTGGCACCCCAGGTATTGCTTCGGCATGGCTCCGGTAGGTCCTGATGTCTTAACACTCAGTGGGGAGACAGATCCGACCCTCCAGAGCTGGTGTACATCTTCTGGTTTAGTTGCTGTGTTGAAGTCGCTGCAGATCAGCAAGTCAGTAAGCCAGACTCTGCGGGTTTGGTGCCTGTGGTTTGCAGGGGAGTAGCTCCTCTATTCCAAAGGAGCTCTTGGGCGATTTGCGAAGTGTCCTTCGGGGTTCTTAGAGTCCTCACAGTGGCAGGACGAGACAGCACACGACAGTGGTTGAGTCTTTGCAGTGGCAGGCAAGGTTTTGCTCCCAAAGTCCACAGCAGGCACCCAGTTCAGGGTCTAGTGGTGCCACCTAAACTCTAAATTTAGGGACATTAAAGGGGTGACAGGTAGTAGCCAATGGGTACCTGCCTTTAGGGTGACTACACCCTCATATGACCACTTCCATTGGGAAGTGGGCATAACCCTGACCCTGGTTGGCTAATTCTCTCCAAGATAAGATGGGGATGGTGCTGGCTGAATGTGGGCAGATATCCTAATCTAACTAATTTTCCCACCTGTCCTCCCGCCAAAAGTGGAGCAGGACAGGGAGGTTGGCATCCTCCACTAACTGGAGATGCCTGCGTTGCATTTCAAAGGCAGCATCACCTTTGAACCTTTCCGCCTTGGAAGGCCATCCTGTCCTGGGGGAGGTGTGAAGCACCTCCGCCCAGAGCAGGCATTGTTTCCGGCCTCTGAGAGTGCAGGCTCTCACCCCATGAAGTCGGAAACATGCCTGGTTGTGGCAGGCTGGCTATGACTAGTCAGAGACCACACCAGTGCTTGATAGGTTTTATGGGGGACCCTCTAAGGTGTCTCCTGTGTGCATTTATTAATAAATCAAACACTGGCACCAGTGAGGATTTATCAAGACAAGATGTTTGGTACCAAACATTTGTGGGCACAGTGAAGCCATCATGGAGCTGGGGAACTCGTACTGACAAGTTTCCAGCCCATGGTCTCTTTATGGCTTCCCTGTGCACTTACAATTTCCAAGAATGGACTTGGAGATTGTAGGGTCATATCCACTCATGCAGATATGCCCACACATGGGTATAGTGCACCCTGCCTTTGGGCTGTAAGACCTGCTGTAGGGGTAGCTTACCTGTATCTCATGCAGTGTCTGTGGCATGGCACGCAGGGATTTGTGCCATGTTGACTCTTCAGTTTTCTCTGCACCAAGACACAGAGCCTGCACTGCATGATCTTGGTGAGGAGTCCCTAGAGTGGAACAATTTGTGCTGCAGCCCTAGTAGACCCTCTTTAGTTCCAATGCCCTAGGTACCAGGGGAACCACTTTCTAGGGACTTACAAGGGGGCTGATTGTGCCAATTGTGGAACAATGATACAGTTTAGGGAAAGAGATCTGGTCCTGGGGACCTGGTTAACAGGGACCCAGTGCACATTCAGTTGAAATCACATCATGTTCCAGGCAAAACGTAGAGGCTAACCGTGTCGAAAGAGGCACTTTCTTACACCTGCTGGTTGAGCTTGAGGTGTGGTCCCTAAAGCCTTCTTGCTGAGATGTGTGCACGTACCTGCTGGTTGAGGCTAAAGTGTGCTCCCTAAAGCCCCCTTGCTGAGATGTGTACACGTACCAGCTGGTTGAGGCTGAGATGTGCTGCCTGAAGCCCTCTTGTTGAGACGGGTGTGCATACATTCTGGTTGAGGCTGAGGTTTTCTCCCTGAAGCCGTCTTGCTGAGATGTGTATATATACCTGCTGGTTGAGGCTGATGGGTGCTCCCTGAAGCCCTCTTGCTAAAATATGTACACGTACCTGCTGGTTGAGGCTGGGATGTGCTGCCTGAAGCTCTCTTGCTGTGGTGGATGTGCATACCTGCTGGTTGAGGCTGGGATGTGCTGCCTGAAGCTCTCTTGCTGAGACGGGCACCTGCACCTGCCGGTTGAGGCTGAGGTGTGTTCCCTGAAGCCCTCTTGCTGAGGTGTGTGCATGTACCTGCTGGCTGAAGCTGAGGTGTGCTCCCTGAAGCCCTCTTGCTGAGATGTGTGCGCGTACCTGCTGGCTGAAGCTGAGGTGTGCTCCCTGAAGCCCTCTTGCTGAGGTGTGTGCATGTACCTGCCGGTTGAGGCTGAGGTGTGTTCCCTGAAGCCCTCTTGCTGAGGTGTGTGCATGTACCTGGTGGGTGAGGCTGAGGTGTGTTTCCTGAAGCCCTCTTGCTGAGACAGGTGGGTGTACCTGCTGGTTGAGGCTGAGGTGTGTTCCCTGAAGCCATCTTGCTGAGGTGTGTGCACGTATCTGCTGGTTGAGTCTGAGGTGTGCTCCCTGAAGCCATCTTGCTGATGTGTCTGCATGTACCTGCTGGTTGAGGCTGAGGTATGGTCTCTAAAGCTCTCTTGCTGAGGTGTGCGCATGTACCTGCTGATTGAGGCTGAGGTGTGTTCCTTGAAGCCATCTTGTTGAGGTGTGTGCGTGTACCTGCTGGTTGAGGCTGAGGTGTGGTCCCTGAAGCCCTCTTGCTGAGATGTGTGCACGTACCTGCTGGTTAAGGCTGAGGTGTGGTCCCTAAAACCCCCTTGCTGAGATGTGTGTCTGTACCTTCTAGTTGAGGTGTGCTCCCTGAAGCACCTTTGCTGAGGTGTAGGCACGTACCTACTGGTTCAGGCTGAGATGTGCTTCCTGAAGCCCTTTTGCTGAGGTGTATGCATGTACCTTCTGGTTGAGGGTTTTGTGTGCTCCCTGAAGCCCTTTTGCTGAAGTGTGTGTGCAAACCTGCGGGTCGACACTGATGTGTGCTGCCTGAAGCCCTCTTGCTGAGACGGGTGCGCATACCTGCTGGTTGAGGCTGTGGTGTGCTCCGTGAAGCCCTCTTGAAGAGGAGTGTGCGCATACCTGTTGGTTTAGGCTTATGTGTGGTCCCTGAAGCCGCCTTGCTGAGATGTGTGTGCATACCTGTTGGTTGAGGCTGAGGTGTGGTCCCTGAAGTCTCCTTGCTGAGATGTGTGTGTGAACCTGCTGGTTGAGGCTGAGGTGTGGTCCCTGAAGCCCTCTTGCTGAGATGTGTGCGCGACCTGCTGGTTGAGGCTGAGGTGTGCTCCCTGAAGCCCTCTTGCTGAGATGTGTGCGTGTACCTGCTGGTTGAGGCTGAGGGGTGCTCCCTGAAGCCCTCTTGCTGAGATGTGTGCGCGTACCTGCTGGTTGAGGCTGAGGTGTGCTCCCTGAAGCCCTCTTGCTGAGATGTGTGCACGTACCTGATGACTGAGGCTAAGGTGTGGTCCCTGAAGCCCTCTTGCTGAGATGTGTACGTGTACCTGCTGGTTGATGCTGAGGTGTGCTCCCTGAAGCCCTCTTGCTGAGATGTGTGTGCGTACCTGCTGGCTGAAGCTGAGGTGTGCTCCCTGAAGCCCTCTTGCTGAGATGTGTACGCATACCTGCTGGTTGATGCTGAGGTGTGGTCCCTGAAGCGCTCTTGCTGAGATGTGGGCGTTTACCTGCTGGTTGAGGTTGAGATGTGGTCCCTGAAGCCCTCTTGCTGAGATGTGTACCCATACCTGCTGGTTGATGCTGAGGTGTGGTCCCTGAAGCGCTCTTGCTGAGATGTGGGCGCGTACCTGCTGGTTGAGGCTGAGGTGGGCGGTAGATGCTGGAGGCTCCAGGACATGCATCTGCTCCAGCTCCATGTGGCGGTAAAGCTGCTGCAGCTGAGGGGGTTGGACGCTCTGCAGCTCTGTGAAGTGGTTGTCAGAGAAGACGTCAAATTCACTGTGAATGTGGGGGGCGTGGCACTCCCAGTAGTGATCTAGTGTACATGAGAGAACGGGAGAGGTCACTTCTTGGTTACAATGAGAAGCCTCATTACAGGGTCACAACCAGGGCCGGGACTGGCTGTGGAGGGCACAGGGTGTTTTCCTGGTGAGCCGGAATGGTGGGGTCCAGTTTTGGACCAGCGGGGTCCGTTTTTGTTACTGGGGGCCAGTTTTGCAGCAGTGCTGCAATATCGGCCCCCTGTAACAAAAGCGCAAAAGCAGTGTTTCACACCAGCACCCCAGCCGCTGCCCCCGCCTTTCTGACTAAATTGCCAGGGCTGGTTTGCATTCCCAGTCCGGCCCTGGTCACAACAGGTTTAAAATCTTCTCCAGCCCCAGCTCCCCCATTGCTGTTTACCACAAGGTAGACCCCAGGCCTATCCTCAACTCCAAACATCATTGAGCGCTTGGGGAGAGGCGGGGTAACATCTCCAGGAACTGGTGCTACCCAACATTCACTCTCACAATCCATTCATCTGCTAACCTGTCTTGGGCTCACCCCTTCTATCTTCCCAACCTTCCCTTCCAGCCTCTTTACCTGCCCAACCTTCCCTTCCAACCTCTTTACCTGCCTAGCCTTCAGTCTCTTAGTCCATTTATCTGCCCAGCTATCTCTCTGCCAAACCCTTTTTTGTCAAAATCTGTCCCTCCAATACTGTTATCTGCCCGGACGTCTATCCCTACCCCATTATCTGCCTTTGCTTCTATCTCCCACCACTACTAAATGCTTAACCTTTTTTCTCACAATCCTTATATCTGCCAGACCTCTCTCTTCCAACCTGGTTTCCTATCATACTCCCCTATCATTCCCATTCTTTCTAAACAGCATTCTCTCTGTCCAAGTCATTTTATTTGCTCACTTCAACAACTACTCAATCTACCCAGACCTCTCTCTATCAGTCCCTGTATCTGCTCAGATATCTTTCTCTACACCTTTATATGCCCAGACCGCTCTCTACCAATCACATTATCTGCCCAGACCTCTCTATAACAGCGTCCTTATCTGCCAAGACCTGTCTGTAACATTCCCTTTATCTGCCCAGACATGTTTCTCCACTGCTTTATCTGCCCAGACCTCTCTCTAACAATCACTTTATCTGCCCAGACCTCTCTCTAAGAACGCCCTTATCTGCCCAGACCTCTCTGTAACATTCCCTTTATCTTTCTCCAGGCCTTTATCTGCCCAGACCTGCAACATCTTTTCTCTCCCAGGTCTTCTGTCTGTCGAGACTTCTGTCTCCCAACCCTTATATCTACCCAACCATTTCCTCAACAGCCCTTCTATCTGTTCAGTCTGTTCTCATGCAAACCCTTCATCTTCTTAGATATATCTCTTCCCTTCTATCTGCCAAGACTTCTGTCTTCCAGGACTTCAATCTGCCCAGGCATCTGTCTCCAAGTCTTTCTTCCCAGAGTTGTGTCTTCAACCCTTCTATCTGCCCTGACTTCTGTTTCCATCCCTTCTTTCTGCCCAGATGTCGGTGTCATAACCCGTGTATCTGCCCAGACTTCTGTCTCATAACCATTCTATCTGCCCAGACTTCGGCCTTCCAGTCCTTGTACCTGCCCAGACTTCTGTCTCCCAACCCATCTATCTGTCCAGACTTCTGTCTTCCAAACCTTCCATCGGCCCAGAATTCTGGTTCCAAACCTTTCTATCTGCCCAGACTTCTGTCTCATAACCCTGCTATCTGCCCAGATGTCAGGCTTCCAGCCCTTCTATCTGCCAAGATATCTGTCTTCCATCTAACCTACCCAGACTCCTTTCTGGCAACCCTTCTATCTGCCCAGACGTCTGTCTCCCAACCCTTCTATCTGCCCAGACTTCTGTCTCCCAAGCCTTCTATCTATCGAGACGTCTGTCTCCATCCCTTCTGTCTGCCCAGACTTCTTTCTCTAAACCCTTCTATCTATCCAGACATCTCTTTCCCAAACCTTCTATCTGGCCAGATGACAGTCTCCCAAACCTTCTATCTGCCCAGACGTCTGTCTCCCAAACCTTTTATCTTTCTGCCCAGACATTATATGCCTAAAGTGAGAAGAGTCTCTGGTTACAGATTCCCAGGAAGTTGGGTAGTCACCATGTGTCCCTTGGTGGATACCACACGAAAGGGTTCAACATCATGGGGAGCATCAGACTTCCTTCGTCGCATACGCTGGGGTATCACAAGATCTCCTTCTTGGAACATGAGATTCTTTGCCCGTCGCCTCTTGTCTGCATAGGCATTCATTTTCTGTTTGTTAACCAAGTCCTTTATGCAAATGGTACTTTCACTTCTTTCTCATTGGTTGGTCCATTGAAGTAACTTGGATGTCATTGCTCTCCCAAATATCAAAGTCGCAGGACTTTCACCGGTGGCCGAATGCGGTGTTGAACAATAGGCTCTTAGTGCAGAGTTCAGTACAGTTTTTAACTTGAGCCTTTGTAGAGTTGCACGCTGTACCGCTTTCTTTAGCGTACTCATAAAACGCTGAACAAGTCCGTTGGCCTGCGGCCATTAATGTGTGCTTTTCTGATGCTTTATGTTCAGATGCAGTAGGACATCTTTAAATTCCTGACTATTAAAGGACAGGCCATTACCAGAGTTCACAATGGCTGGAATGCCCCATGTTGCAAAGATGTTATCCAGTTTCTCAATCACTCATTCATGAGTAGTGGATGAAAGATCTTCCATGAGCAGGAAGCGGGAATATTCATCCACGATTACTAGCAAATGATATCCATTATCAAGAGGACCAAAGAAATCGATGGCTATTCTCTCCAAAGCATGCTTAGGGACTTCTGACATACTCAACGTATGTTGAGTCACATTTGTAGAAAAGCAGTTGCATAGGTGACAAGCCTTGAGTTCCTTTTCGTCTCACTCATCTAGGCATGGGAACCAAACTCGATCTCGCAGAGCTCTCTTTGTGGCAACTATACCACAATGTCTTTCATGAGCACTTCAATCATTCTTTGTCGCATACTCTCCGGAATTAGAATTCTCAACCCTTATAGTATGACTCCTTCCTCAGTTAATGACAGTTAATCTTTAACGTTCCTATATTTTTGATATTCACCATCATTGGTGAGGGGTCGAGTGTGTCGGTTCCATGAATGATGTGTGATTCTCTCTTTCAATTTCAGCATGTCACTATCATGACTTGTGGCAGTGATGATCTGGGCTAATGATATGGCAACTAAGGTATTTATTTTGACAATGAAATTGACATAGTCCACAGCCGTCTTGGATGGAGTACCTTGATCTCGTATATTCACTCTGGAAAAGTAGTCAGCAGGATTCTGATCCTTTCCTGGACGATGCACAATGGTATAATTGTACTCTTGCAATCGTAATCCCCATCTTTCAATGCGAGGACGCATCTTGGCTTTTGGATTGCCAAATTTTGTCAATAAAGCTTGATGATCAGTTACCAATGTAAAAGGTTTTCAATACAAGAACGCAGGGAGTATTCACAAGCCCATAACACAGCTAAACTCTCTTTCTCAGGTTGTGAGTAAGCACGTTCTGTCTAGGACAAACTTCTACTGGTATATGCCACAAAATGCCTTTGTGCATTTGGATGTCCACTATGCTTGTGCTGTACAAGAATAGCGCCTAACCCGACAGGGCTCGCATCAACTACAACCTCTGTATGAAGCTTCGGAATAAAGTAAGCCATTTCAGCAGCACTTTCAATGGCTTGTTTAATCTTCTGAAAACTTTTTGTGCATTCGTGCGACCACTCAAGTGAAACATTTTTTTCGTCAACTCTCGTAATGGAGCACTTACAATAGCAAAGTCTCTTATGTATCGTGAACAGTACATGCCAAGAAACGAATGTAGCATACAAGCATCTTGTGGGGGATTAGCATTTGATAGTGCTTGTACTTTTGCAGGATCAGGTGTCATGCCCCCATCTGAAAAATATGGCCAACGAATTTTAACTTTGTCACATGGAACTCACATTTGTCTGCATTTAATGTCAAACTTGCATATGGAAGTAAACAACAAACTTCTATGAGAGCTTTATCGTGCTCCTTCTGTGTAACTCTGAAAACCAATATGTTATCGCTATAATTGAATGCATTTGCAACAGACTGTATGACACGTTGAATGACGTCTTGGAATTGTTCTGCAACCGATGACACACCAAAACTGAGTCTCTTGTAAAGAAACAGACCAACATGGGTAGAAAATGTTGTAATGTACCTGCAATCTTCTTTGCGTTCCAACTGATGATAACCTTTATTTAAATCAAGACAAGAGAACACTTTTGCTCTGTTTAGCTGGGTTATCATGTCAGCAATATGTGGACCTGGATGTTGTTCGCTTTCAGTTGTCTTGTTTACCTGACGCATGTCAATGCATATGCGTGAAGGTCCTTCACTGTTCTTTTTGGGCACTACCACTATGGGAGAAACCCATGCAGTTGGACCAGTAGAAAGCTCAATAATGTCATGCTTAAGTAACGCTTCAAGTTCTTTTTCAACAGCTTCTTGTAAGTGGAAAGCAAATTGTCTGTGGCTCTGAGCAACAGGACGGACATCTTCATTAAATATGCAATTTCACTTTAATAGTTTTAGGCTTTCCTAACCCATGAAACAACGAAGGAAATTGACTTACTATTTCGTGATGAGCATTCATATTGTAATTAACGGAAATCAGATCCATATCAGCAGCTGTGCTGAAACTGAGTAGACAGGCACTTAACACTGTACATTGAAGCACATGGATGGGTCCTTGCACCTTCGTTTTCTTATGTTTCATCGTTGCAACAAACAAACTGTGACTTTTTATGGAAGTTGATGCAGCCCATGTATACACTTTTGTTTTCGATGGTGTGAGTCGTGGTAATGGAGACAGTTCATTATATTTCTCTTCAGGCATTATGTTAATTGAGGCTCCACTGTTGATGATAAAAGGTATTGAATATCCATTTACTTTCAATGTAACCTTTGGACAATGTTTGCATGACATTGGTGCTTTAGCATGTCGATTTGTATGTGACTGACATTTTTACTTACATGCGACCAGTCCAACATGTGCACATTTGTCTGAGGTAAATATCGACATGGCACAACCATCTTCTTCACTTTTGCGCGATAGTGAGGCAGATGAACAGTTTGACAATGATTTAGATGACGATCGACTTAACTCAGTGTCGATTTGTTTCAACTAATATCGCCGCTTGGCCTTGTGAGCCTGTGTCGAATGTTGCTTCTGGAAGGTTCTGGTGGCCATTTTGTCTTCACACGTGACACCCTTACTTTCTCCACGCTTTGTAAACTGTCACAAAACGGTTCTCCTTCCTACATCTTTACCTATATGTCCAATGGAGGGACATTTACCTTCATCTGGAAATGAGAATCCACATCTAAAACACAACGTCTTTTTACATGTAGACATCGCTTTGTGTCCTTCTGTCTTTTGCCATGACGTACTTTTTACGCTCATTACTGATTCACTCGGAGCATCTCTGACCTCCATGTCAGCAGCCTGTCTTTCAGCACACTCTTCAGCTTTGGCAACCATCATTCATCATTGAATTTATTGAATTTACAGTGTTGGATGAGAGTATCGAGTCTCTCCACAAAGTCATCAATGGTTTCAGCAACTCTTTGTCATTCTCGACTGAAAATGTATCTTTTGTAATCAATGTTTGGTACTGGATTGAATTTGAGATTCAGCGTTTCTTTAATCGACAGTATGTGATTTCTTCGTTATGACTTCTTTCACACCATCACCAGCAAGATATTTGAGATACTTGATAATCTTTTTGTTATCAGACTCTTCAAGTGCATCAATGAAATCATCAGATGTTTCTATCCACGCAATCCATCTTTCGCCAGTATTTTGCTTTTTGGCAGTATCGAAAGGTGTCGGTGGTTTCAGGAAAGCAGCAGCATGGTAACTTAAGTTGTTATGAGAGTGGATGACATTGAAGGTGGAGCTCTCTCTGATACATTTTGCTGTCCGTTAGAGCCAGGGTCATTCGCTCTATTTGTGAATCCTTGTGATGAACCAGCTTCAGTGTCGTTGTGGATGATCCCTTGGACACTGACCTTCTCCTTGCTCTCCAAAGGGAACCCTTCGCTTTCTGGAGACCTCAAGAGTAATTCTAAGCCGTCATCTGGAAACTTTACTGGTGGTTCGCTTCAGGTATCGGACAGCTCAGTAAGCGCAACCCTCGTGCTTCTTCTTGGGTACTTATGTCGTACAGATCCGCTTATCGAGGCTCTGGTAAGTGCAACGACCATGTGCTTTTTAAAAAATGTATTTTGTCAGTCAGAGCTTTTACGTATTTTGTCAGCATTTCACTACAGCAGTCTTTAGAGCTTCTTTTCAGTGTCTGTATGTAACCGCCTTTAGCAGTATCACTCTGTATAATGTACAAATCTATCTTGCGTGGCAGCGCGATACCTTTATGTGTAGACTGAGCAATAGGTTCTCTGCCAACGACGTGGGGATCCTTGTACTGTTTTCATAATCTTCAACTTCTACCCAGCGGCTGGAGCTGCGCTTTGACTCCACATGCATGTAGCGTCAATTCTGTACTTCGACAGTGACACATGTAGCATGCATGAGCAGTCTGCCTAGATCACGGCAAACTCTCAGGTAGACCAGGGTCATTCTTCGGGTTACTTATCCCCCATCTCGTCACCAGTTGTAGCGTTCACAACAGCCTGGGTACCCGCCAATGACTGCGCCACACACAGCGCTTAATATTACGTCTTTATTCTTCTGTGTGTAACTGTGAACTCAACATTCTAAACCAAGCTTTCATTGCATTCCGCTCTAACGCCTACTTCACAGCTCTACAGAGTCCAGTAGGAACCAAAAGGGTTCCGTCATAAAAACTCGTAAGGCAGTCCAGCATCCCTCCCCTAGTCAATCTGCCCAGACCTCTGTGTCCCAAACCTTCTATCTACCTAGACGTCTGTCTCCCAACCCTTCTATCTACCCAGACTTCTGTGTCCCAAACCTTCTATCTACCTAGATGTCTGTCTCTCAACCCTTCTATCTACCCAGACTTCTGTGTCCCAAATCTTCTATCTACCTAGACGTCTGTCTCTCAACCCTCCTATCTGCCCAGACTTCTGTGTCCCAAACCTTCTATCTACCTAGATGTCTGTCTCTCAACCCTTCTATCTGCCCAGACTTTTGTGTCCCAAACCTTCTATCTACCTAGACGTCTGTCTCCCAACCCTTCTATCTGCCCAGACTTCTGTGTCCCAAACCTTCTATCTACCTAGACGTCTGTCTCTCAACCCTTCTATCTGCCCAGACTTCTGTGTCCCAAACCTTCTATCAACCCAGACCCCTCTCTCCCAACCGTCCTCTCTGCCTACTAGACTTCTGTCTCCCAACCCTCCTCTCTGGCCAGAATTCTCTCTACCAACTCTCCACTCTGCCTCAGTCTGCTCTCTCTCCAGTTCACCTTAAAAGACACATCACTCTCTCCAGCCATCTCTGCTCATTATGCTCTTCTCTCTCCTTTATCCCTTTTCCTCTCTGTCTTTCCAAAACCCACCCTGCACTCTCTCTCTCTTGCTCTCTCTCAAACACTTTCTTTCACACTCTCTGTCTGTTTCACCCTCGCTCTCTCCCTGATCATCCTTCTCCCTCTCAGTACCCATCATCCCTTTTCCTCCCCTGCTAATCTTCCCCTCTCCTCTCTTCCAATGCCCTCTCTCATTCACCCCTCTCCAGCCCTCCATGTCGCCCCCTGCTGGTGGACACACCACTGCAGCTGTCCCATTACTACTCAGGTACCTTTCCCTCCCCTGCTCATCTTCCCCTCTCTTCTCTTCTGATGTCCTCTCTCATTCACCCCTCTTCATCCCTCTCCAGCACCCCCTGCTGGTGGACTCACCGCTGCGGCTGTCCCCATCGCTGCTCAGGTACTGGTAGTAGTCGTGGGGCTGGCGGTACAGCTCGTGCTCATAGGGAATGATGTCCTCGGAGTGTGGCTGGAGAGGGGGGAGAGAAGACACATGAGTCCCTCAAGAACCCCGTCCCCTTGTGCTCACCAGTCATGCCTGTAGACAAACTGCTGTCATCTCAGAAAGGTCCAAATACAAATAAGCATTGGCAAAACCAATAGGCTGCGCCTATGCAAGACCTAGGGACTTTGCCAATGTGTTTTAGCCATGTTCTACACCAGCGTGGCTGCTGGTCAACATGGCTAAAAGTTAGTGGCATAGAGGAGTGTGGAGTGGCATAGAGTGCAGTAGAGTGTTGCAGAGTGGAGTGTTTCAGAGTGGAGTGGAGTGGAGTGGAGTGGATAGGAGTGAAGTGGAGTGGAGTAGAGTGGAGTGGCGGAGAGTGGAGTAGAGTGTCGTAGAGTGGAGTGTCGCAGAGTGGAGTAGAGTGGAGTGGCATAGGGTGGAGTCAAGTAGAGTGTTGTAGAGTGGAGTGCCCTAGAGTGGAGTGTGGTAGAGTGTTGTAGAGTGGAGTGTTGTGAAGTAAAGTGTTGTGTTGTGTTTGTAGAGTGGAGTACAGCAGAGTGGTGTACAGTGGAGTAGTATAAAGTGGAGTGGTATAGAGGGCATAGAGGTGAGAGGAGTAGAGTGGCGCTTCATAGAGTGAAGTAGAGTAGAGTGGCATAGAGTGGAGTGGCATAGAGTGTCTTAGAGTGGGGTGGCATAGAGTGGCATAGATTGGAGCAGTGTGGAGTAGTAGAGTAGAGTGCAGCAGTGAGTCAAGGAGTCAAGTGGAGTGGAGCGGAGTAGAGTGGAGTGGCGTAGAGTATAGTAAAGTGGCATGGAGTGACATAGAGGGAGTTGTATAGAGTGGAGTAGAGTGCTGTAGAGTGCTGTAGAGTGGAGTGGCACAGCTTGGAGTGTGGTAGAGAGGGAGTGGAGTGGCACAACTTGGAGTGTGGTAGAGAGGAGTAGAGTGGTATAGATGGTTGTAGAGTGTCATGGAGTGGCTTATAGTGGAGTGATGTAGAGTGTTGTAGAGTGGAGTAGAGTGGAGTAGAGTGGCACAGAGTGGAGTGGAGTGGAGTGAGTTAGAGTGGAGTGGCATAGCATGTCGTAGAGTGGCACTGAATGTTGTAGAGTGGATGTCATAGAGTGGTGTAGAGTGGAGTGTCGTAGACTGGAGTGTCGCAGAGTGGAGTGGCCTGGCATGGAGTGGCATAGAGTGGTGTAGAGTATCATAGAGTAGAGTGGAATAAAGTGTTGTAGAGTAGAGTGTAGAGGGATAGAGTGGAGTGTTGTAGAGTGGAGTGACGTAGTGTGGAGTAGAGTGGCCAAGAATTGCGTAGAGTAAAGTGGCATAGAGTGTAGTAGAGTGGAGTAGAGAAGTGTGTTGTACAGGGGTCTGGGGTAGAGTGGAGTGGTGTAGAGTAGAGTGGAGCAGAGTGGCATAGAGTGGAGTAGAATGGCATAGAGTGGAGTAGAGTGGTGCACAGTGGAATAGAGTACAGTGGTGTAGAGTGGCATAGAGTATCATAGAGTGGAGTGGTGTAGAGTGTCCGACAGTGCCATAGAGTAGATTTGCGTAGAGTGGCATAGAGTGGAGGGGCGTACAGTGACATAGAGTGGAGTAGAGTGCCGTACAGTGGAGTGGCGTGTTGTAGAGTGGAGTGATGTGGCATAGAGAGGCGTAGAGTGGAGTAGTACAGACTAGAGTTGCATAGAGTGGAGTGCAGTGACGTAGAGTGTTATGGAGTGATGTGGAGTGTCATAGAGTGGTATAGAGTAGACGTGCATAGAATAGAGTATAGTGTTGTAGAGTGAAGTGGCACAGAGTGGAGTTGCATAGAGTGGAGAATGCATAGTGTGGTAGCACACTGCCTTTATAGACAGCACATTTTCAATTGAAATGACCATTACATTTGCACAGACGTATCATTTTACTGATAAAACTATACAGCTCACAAAAGATAATGTGTAGAAATGGCATCACCTAGTGTATTGATTTATTTTGATTGTATTCAAATATTTGTTTCCACCACACTTCAGAATTATAAAAAAAGTGCTTCATTTGTGCTTGCCTGCTTCTGATACATTCTGAAACATTTGCACAGTTAATTTACAGACATTTACATTTTCCTGTGTGCTTGAAAAAAGCCTTTCCTTTCATACCCCCAGATTGTCAGAAAAATCCTCTCACTTTGAAGTCAGGGAAAGAAAAGTAAACACAAAGCTCCCTCGGAAGACAGAGCCTGACATGTGACCTCTGTTTTTGAATGCACAACAAATGTGACCAGAAAAGAACCAAATTGAAATGCCTGTTTACAGAAAGCAAGTACTCATGGAAGTATACAGTGAACAGGCTATGCTCCAAGGGATGGACAAAGACATGCTGGCCTGGACAGTCTTAAACAAATAACGCCAGCAAATAGAAAGGAAGTAAATGTGATTTATAAACCACGGTGATTTATAAACCACAAAGCCAGTGGTAAGCAATGGGCGGAATGTACTCCTAGGGAAGCTTTCTGAATGTCCCCAAGATGTCTTTAGCAAACCAGTCAGCTGCACTGTTAGGCTTCCACCTAAAAATAGCGTAATAAGGACAACACTGGAGAGGACATCACATGTATTTAGATCTCATAATAACATCACATGAAATCAAATCATATTAATGGTCCCAGATCAGAGAACATGGCAGTGCGGCTCTAGACCAAGATGACACAGCGAGATATAAGCAAGGCCTACACAAACGAGGGACTTTTAAGCACTCTGCCCAGCCCCAACCTCACTAACGCACCGCTGCAGGTGCTGCAAGGCGTGTACTTCAAGATATTAAGAGACTTTTGGAGGGCAATCGGTACTTCTCTTTCTGTGCATGGAGCTAGGCCTCACCTCCTACTGGTTCAATCTGCAGCTTCCCCAGAGCTGCCGGGTGACTCTAATAAACCTGTATCTGGGAGCAAGCACACCAATAGCTGAGACATAAGCAGGTGAGCCTGCCCAATGCTGGGACCAGGCCCAGTGGGCAATACATCTCAACCTGTCCTGCGCTTCCCAGAGGAGGACCAGGGCCAGTGGGCACAAGATGTAAGACAACTTCTAAGCCCACCTAGAGGCAGAGCAGGGCCCGTGGGCACAACATCTTCACTTCCTCTTGCCTCCCCAGAGGTGGACCAGGGCCAGCGGACACAAGATGTCCACCTCCTCTGAGCCTCCCCAGCGGTGGACAGGAGACAGTGGGCACAAGATATCAACCCCCTCTCCAGCCGCGGCCCGTGCACGTAAGAGCGTTGGGGCGGTGGGGTGGCTGGGTCGGGTTGGGTGGGAGGGATTTCGACAGACACTGACCAGGGAAAATTGAATAAATAATTAATTTTCCTTCGTGTCGTATATCAAAATCTCTCCCCACCCGGCCCCACCGCCCCTCCACTCTTACCTGCACGTGACCCTCCCGTGGCTGCTACTCTCTGTCGCCCAGAGGTGGACCAGGGCCAATTGGCACAAAATATCAACCCCGCTGAACCTCCTCAGAGATGAGACTATGGCTAGTGCGTGTTAGAGTACAAACCCTGTACTCTACCAAGACACTCCCAGGCCCTAGGTGTTTATCAGAATGTTGCTCATCCCATGGCCACACTGGATGTACTAGCATGCCACAGAAGTAGAGGTGATCTGGTGCCCTGTCCTGCTGCCCCTTTCCTCTCCAAATCTGACACATCTTGCCAGCATCCATACAATCATTCATCTCACTTAAACCTGGTATTGTAATCAAATGCCCGGGTACTACATCACATCCCACTCTTGGCCCCATATACCCAGACTTTACAATAAAACACCATGTATATCTGGGTACACCCAGCACATAACAGGTAGTGTGCTCCAAAGCTCTAGTGCCCCTATCACATGTACGCATGTCAGGTGCTGTCATCAATCATGCAGCTACCACCATATTCCAGGCATTGGCATCAATCATAAAGCTACCACCACATTCCAGGCATTGGCATCAATCATGCAGCTACCACCACATTAAAGGCATTGGCATCAATCATGCAGCTGCTACCACCATCTTCCAGGCATCGGCATCAATCATGCAGCTGCTACCACCACCTTCCAGGCCCTGGCATCAATCATGCAGCTACTACCACCTTCCAGGCATTGGCATCAATCATGCAGCTGCTACCACCACCTTCCAGGTATTGACATCAATCATGCAGCTGCTACCACTCCTTCCAGATATTGACATCAATCATGCAGCTGCAACCACTCCTTCCAGGCATTGGCATCAATCATGTAGCTGCCATGACATTCCAGGCATTAGCATCACTCATGCAGCTACTACCACCACCTTCCAGGCATTGGCATCAATCATGCAGCTGCTACCACATTCCAGGCATTGGCATCAATCATGCAGCTGCTACCACCACCTTCCAGGTATTGACATCAATCATGCAGCTGCTACCACCACCTTCCAGGTATTGACATCAATCATGCAGCTGCTACCACTCCTTCCAGGCATTGGCATCAATCATGCAGCTGCTACCACTCCTTCCAGGCATTGGCATCAATCATGCAGCTGCAATGACATTCCAGGCATTGGCATCACTCATGCAGCTGCTACTACCACCACCTTCCAGGCATTGGCATCAATCATGCAGCTGCTACCACCACATTCCAGGCATTGGCATCAATCATGAAGCTGCTTCCACCACCTTTCAGGTATTGACATCAATCATGCAGCTGCTACCACTCCTTCCAGGCATTGGCATCAATCATGCAGCTGCCATGACATTCCAGGCATTGGCATCACTCATGCAGCTACTACCACCACCTTCCAGGCATTGGCATCAATCATGCAGCTACCACCACATTCCAGGCATTGGCATCAATCATGCAGCTGCTACCACTACCTTCCAGGTCCTGGCATCAATCATGCAGCTGCTATCACCACATTCCAGGCATTGACATCAATCATGCAGCTGCTAACACCACATTCCAAGCATTGGCATCAATCATGCAGCTACTACCGCCACCTTCCAGGCATTGGCACCAGTCATGCAGCTGCTACCACCACATTCCAGACATTGGCATCACTCATGCAGCTGCTACCACCACATTCCAGACATTGGCATCAATCATGCAGCTGCTACCACCACCTTCCAGGCATTGGCATCACTCATGCAGCTGATACCACCCCTTCCAGGCATTGGCATTAATCATGCAGTTGCTACCACATTCCAAGCATTGGCATCAATCATGCAGCTACTATCACCACCTTCCAGGCATTGTCATCAATCATGCAGCTACTACCACCAACTTCCAGGCATCGGCATCAATAATGCAGCTGCTACCACCCCCTTCCAGGCATTGGCATCAATCATACAGCTGCTACCACCACCTTCCAGGTATTGGCATCAATCATGCAGCTGCTACCACTCCTTCCAGGCATTGGCATCAATCATGCAGCTGCTACCACCACATTCCAGGCATTGGCATCAATCATGCAGTTGCTACCACCATATTCCAGGCATTGGCATCAATCATGCAGCTGCTAATACCACCTTCCAGGCATTGGCATCAGTCATGCAGCTGCTGCCACCACATTCCAGGCATTGGCATCAATCATGCAGCTACCACCACCTTTCAGGCATTGGCATGAACCATGCAGCTGCTAGCACCAGATTCCAGGCATTGGAACCAATCATGCAGCTACCACCACCACATTCCAGGCATTGGCACCACTCATGCAGCTGCTACCACCACATTCCAGCATTGGTATCAATCAGGCAGCTGCTACCACCACCTTCCAGGTATTGGCATCAATCATGCATCTACCACCACATTCCAGGCATTGGCATCAATCATGCAGCTGCTACCACCACCTTCCAGGCATTGGCATCTTTCTTGCAGCTGCTACCACCACCTTCCAGGCATTGGCACCAATCATGCAGCTGCTACCACCACCTTTCCGGCATTGGCATCAATCATGCATCTACCACCACATTCCAGGCATTGGCATCAATCATGCAGCTGCTACCACCACCTTCCAGGCATTGGCATCTTTCATGCAGCTGCTACCACCACCTTCCAGGCATTGGCATCAATCATGCAGCTGCTACCACCACATTCCCGTCATTGGCATCAATCATGCAGCTACCACCACTTTCCAGGCATTGGCATCAATCATGCAGCTGCTACCACCACCCTCCAGGCATTGGCATCTTTCATGCAGCTGCTACCACCACTTTCCAGGCATTGGCATCAATCATGCAGCTACCACCACCTTCCAGGCCCTGGCATCAATCATGCAGCTACCACCACATTTCAGGCATTGGAAGCAATCATGCTGCTGCTACAACCACATTACAGGCATTGGCATCAATCATGCAGCTGCTACCACCCCTTACAGGCATTGGCATCAATCATGCAGCTACCACCACATTCCAGGCATTGCCATCAATCATGCAGTTGCCACAACCACATTCTAGGCATTGCCATCAATCATGCAGCTACAACCACATTCCAGGCATTGGCATCAATCATGCTGCTACCACCATCTTCAAGGCATTGGCATCAGTCATGCAGCTACCACCCCATTCCAGGCATTAGCATCAATCATGCAGCTGCTAGCAGCACCTTTCAGGCATTGGCATCAATCATGCAGCTGCTACCACCCCTTCCAGGCATTGGCATCAATCATGCAGCAGCTCCCACCACATTCCCGGCATTGCATCTTTCATGCAGCTGCTACCACCACCTTTCAGGCATTGGCATCAATCATGCAGCTACCACCACATTCCAGGCATTGGCATCAATAATGCAGCTGCTACCACCACCTTCCAGGCATTGACATCTTTCATGCAGCTGCTACCACCACCTTTCAGGTATTGGCACCAATCATGCAGCTGGTACCACCACATTCCAAGCAGTGGCATCAATCATGCAGCTACTACCACCACATTCCAGGCATTGGCATCAATCATGCAGCTGCTACCATCATCTTCCAGGCATTGGCATCAATCATGCAGCTACTACCACCACCTTCCAGGCATTGGCTTCAATCATGCAGCTACTACCACCACCTTCCAGGCATTGGCATCAATCATGCAGCTGCTACCACATTCCAGGCATTGACATCAATCATGCAGCTGCTACCACCCCTTCCAGGCATTGGCATCAATCATGCAGCTGCTACCACCACATTCCAGGCATTAGCATCAATCATGCAGCAGCTACCAGCACATTCCAGGCATTGGCATCAATCATGCAGCTGCTGCCACCACCACATTCCAGGCATTGCCATCAATCATGCAGCTACCACCACATTCCAGGCATTGGAATCAATCATGCAGCTTCTACCACATTCCAGGCATTGGCATCAGTCATGCAGCTGCTACCACCACATTCCAGCATTGGCATCAATCATACAGCTGCTACCACCACATTCCAGGCATTGGCATCAGTCATGCAGCTGCTACCACCACATTCCAGCATTGGCATCAATCATACAGCTGCTACCACATTCCCGGCATTGCCATCAATCATGCAGCTTCTAGCAGCACCTTTCAGGCATTGGCATCAATCATGCAGATACCACTCCCTTCCAGGCCCTGGCGTCAATCATGCAGCTGCTACCACATTCCAGCATTGGCATCAATCATACAGCTGCTACCACATACCAGGCATTGCCATTAATCATGCAGCTGCTAGCAGCACCTTTCAGGCATTGGCATCAATCATGCAGCTACCACCCCCTTCCAGGCACTGGCGTCAATCATGCAGCTGCTACCACATTCCAGGCATTGGCATCAATCATGCAGCTGCTACCACATTCCAGGCATTGGCATCAATCATGCAGCTGCTACCACCACATTCCAGGCATTGGCATCAGTCATGCAGCTGCTACCACCACATTCCAGCATTGGCATCCATCATACAGCTGCTACCACATTCCAGGCATTGGCATCAATCATGCAGCTGCTAGCAGCACTTTTCAGGCATTGGCATCAATCATGTAGCTACCACCCCCTTCCAGGCCCTGGCATCAATCATGCAGCTGCTACCACATTCCAGGCATTGGCATCAATCATGCAGCTGCTACCACCACATTCCAGGCATTGGCATCAGTCATGCAGCTGCTACCACCACATTCCAGCATTGGCATCAATCATGCAGCTGCTACCACCCCCTTCCAGGCCCTGGCATCAATCATGCAGCTGCTACCACATTCCAGGCATTGGCATCAATCATGCAGCTGCTACCACCACATTCTAGGCATTGGCATCAGTCATGCAGCTGCTACCACCACATTCAAACATTGGCATCAGTCATGCAGCTGCTACCACCACATTCAAACATTGGCATCAATCATACCGCTGCTACCACATTCCAGGCATTGGCATCAATCATGCAGCTACTACCACCACCCCCCCATGCAAATGAGGGAATGCCCCCTGAAGATAGCCTGGCACATTATGTGCACCAGCACTATCAGTATTACAGAAGGGGCCGCACAAGCGCCTGTGGCCCCTTCTGTAATAGCGGAGTGCCCCAGGGGTGCGCAGAGTGGGCGCAAACGCCCGCTGCGCCCCTGGGGCACCGTGTGTAATACTAATGATGACCCCAGCTTGTTTCATTGCAGGCCTTCTTCCGCCTTGTTTTTCAGCAATGGGCCTTTTCATCAGTTGACGTGGCCCTCCAATCTGATCTTGATTGAATCCTGCTGCTGGAGTGTCTTTGTCTGCTGGTTTGGGCTCCCACTTCTGAGATAAATGCAGAGTCCTTGGCACGCCATCTTATGCAGCAGTCACCCCTCTTGGTGGTGTTAGGCCACAGCAAGTTGTGGGTATCTCACACCCAGATGTGAGGTGTGAGATTGTCTCCCACACCATCTGCTCTGCCATGCTTCTTCACGTGCAGTTATAGATGCAGCCCAGTGTCATGGGCTCTTGCAGTAAATCTGTCCCTTTCAGGCCTCTCTGCTTTCTCGGTACCCATCATGGATGGATTCTCAGCACCACCTTGGCTGCTGCAAGCTGCAGAGACCATGACACCTCTCTAAACAGCTCTGAAGGTGCATTTGTGACTGGATCCTGTCTGAATGTCTGTTGCCCCTGCTCTGATATATGCAGCTGCAGGATTAAAATACTGCTTGCCTCACAGTCCTGTTGCCAGATTCCATTTGGAGGAGCTCGAGGCAGGCACGAGCTACCAGGCTTCAGCCGTGGAGGTTGAGTTCGTTTGCCACTGATGTTTAGGGTCCAGCCTACTATCGCTCTGCAAACATGGCCAAGTACAAGCCCTTCTGCACTTGAACCTCCGGGTAGTGAGGGCGAGCAGTCACAGGCGTCTCAGGGAGGCAGCGAGCAGTCACAGGTGTCTCTGGGAGGCAGCGAGCAGTCACAGGCATCTCAGGGAGGCAGCGAGGACGAGCAGTCACAGGCGTCTCAGGGAGGCAGCGAGGACGAGCAGTCACAGGCGTCTCAGGGAGGCAGCAAGGACGAGCAGTCACAAGCGTCTCAGGGAGGTAGCGAGGGCGAGCAGTTACAGGCGTCTCAGGGAGGCAGAGAGGGCGAGTAGTCACAGGCGTCCCAGGGAGGCAGCGAGGACTAGCAGTCACAGGCGTCCCAGGGAGACAGCAAGGATGAGCAGTCACAGGCGTCCCAGGGCGGCAGCGAGGATGAGCAGTCACAAGCGTCCCAGGGAGGCAGCGAGGACGAGCAGTCACAGGCGTCTCAGGGAGGCAGCGAGGACGAGCAGCCACAGCCGTCCCAGGGAGGCAGCGAGGATGAGCAGTCACAGGCGTCTCAGGGAGGCAGCAATAGCAAGCAGTCACAGGCATCTCAGGGAGGCAGCGAGCAGTCACAGGTGTCTCTGGGAGGCAGCAAGCAGTCACAGGTGTCTCTGGGAGGCAGCGAGCAGTCACAGGCATCTCAGGGAGGCAGCGAGGACGAGCAGTCGCAAGCATCTCAGGGAGGTAGCGAGGGCGAGCAGTTAGAGGCATCTCAGGGAGGCAGAGAGGGCAAGCAGTCGCAGGCATCCCAGGGAGGCAGCGAGGACCAGCAGTCACAGGCGTCCCAGGGAGACAGTGAGGACAAGCAGTCACAGGCATCTCAGGGAGGCAGCGAGGACGAGCAGTCACAGGCATCCCAGGGAGGCAGCGAGGACGAGCAGTCACAGGCGTCTCAGGGAGGCAGTGAGGACGAGCAGCCACAGCCGTCCCAGGGAGGCAGCGAGGACGAGCAGTCACAGGCGTCTCAGGGAGGCAGCAATAGCAAGCAGTCACAGGCGTCTCAGGGAGGCAGCGAGCAGTCACAGGTGTCTCTGGGAGGCAGCGAGCAGTCACAGGCGTCTCAGAGAGGCAGCGAGGACGAGCAGTCACAGGCGTCTCAGGGAGGCAGCGTGGATGAGCAGTCACAGGCGTCTCAGGGGGGCAGCGAGGACGAGCAGTCACAGGCACCTCAGGGAGGCAGCGAGGACGAGCAGTCGCAAGCGTCTCAGGGAGGTAGCGAGGGTGAGCAGTTAGAGGCGTCTCAGGGAGGCAGAGAGGGCAAGCAGTCACAGGTGTCCCAGGGAGGCAGCGAGGACCAGCAGTCACAGGCGTCCCAGGGAGACAGTGAGGATGAGCAGTCACAGGCATCCCAGGGAGGCAGCGAGGACGAGCAGTCACAGGCGTCCCAGGGAGGCAGCGAGGACGAGCAGTCACAGGTGTCTCAGGGAGGCAGCGAGGACGAGCAGCCACAGCCGTCCCAGGGAGGCAGCGAGGACGAGCAGTCACAGGCGTCTCAGGGAGGCAGCAATAGCAAGCAGTCACAGGCATCTCAGGGAGGCAGCGAGCAGTCACAGGTGTCTCTGGGAGGCAGCGAGCAGTCACAGGCGTCTCAGGGAGGCAGCGAGGATGAGCAGTCACAGGCGTCTCAGGGAGGCAGCGAGAATAAGCAGTCACAGGCGTCTCAGGGAGGCAGCGAGGACGAGCAGTCACAGGCGTCTCAAGGAGGCAGCGAGGATGAGCAGTCACAGGCGTCTCAGGGAGGCAGCGAGGACGAGCAGTCACAAGCATCTCAGGGAGGTAGCGAGGGCGAGCAGTTACAGGCGTCTCAGGGAGGCAGCGAGTGCGAGCAGTCACAGGCGTCCCAGGGAGGCAGCGAGGACGAGCAGTCACAGGCATCTCAGGGACGCAGCGAGGACGAGCAGCCACAGCCGTCCCAGGGAGGCAGCAAGGACGAGCAGTCACAGGCATCCCAGGGAGGCAGTGAGGACGAGCAGTCACAGGCGTCTCAGGGAGGCAGCGAGCAGTCACAGGCGTATCAGGGAGGCAGCGAGGACGAGCAGTCACAGGCATATCAGGGAGGCAGCGAAGACGAGCAGCCACAGGCGTCCCAGGGAGGCAGCGAGGACAGGCTGTCACAGGCGTCTCAGGTAGGCAGTGAGGACGAGCAGTCACTGGCGTCTCTGGGAGGCAGCAAGCAGTCACAGGTGTCTGAGGGAGGCAGCCAATGTGAGCAGTCACAGGCGTCTCAGGGAGGCAGCCAATGTGAGCAGTCACAGGCGTTGCAGGGAGACAGCGAGGGTGAGCAGTCACAGGCGTCTCAGGGAGGCAGCGAGGACGAGCAGTCACAGGCATCTCAGGGAGGAAGCAAACAGTCACAGGTGTCTCAGGGAGGCAGTGAGCAGTCATAGGCATCTCAGGGAGGCAGCGAGGACAAGCAGTCTTAGGTGTTTCAGGGAGGCAGTGAGGATGAGCAGTCACAGGTGTCTCTGGGAGGCAGTGAGCAGTCACAGGTGTCTCAGGGAGGCAGCAAGGACGAGCAGTCACAGGCGTCCCAGGGAGGCAGCAAGGACGAGCAGTCACAGGCGTCTCAGGGAGGCAGCGAGAACGAGCAGCCACAGGACGTCCCAGGGAGGCAGCGAGGACGAGCAGTTACAGGAGTCTCAGGGAGGCAGCGAGGACGAGCAGTCACAGGCTTCTCAGGGAGGCAGCAAGGACGAGCAGTCACAGGTGTCTCAGGGAGGCGGCGAGGACGAGCGGTCACAGGCGTCTCAGGGAGGCAGCGAGGACGAGCAGTCACAGGTATCCCAGGGAGGCAGCAAGGACGAGCAGTCACAGGCGTCTCAGGGACGCAGCGAGCAGTCATAGGTGTCTCAGGGAGGCAGTGAGGACGAGCAGTCACAGGCATCTCAGAGAGGCAGCGAGGACAAGCAGTGACAGGCATCTCAGCGAGGCAGCAAGGACGAGCACTCACAGGCGTCCCAGGGAGGCAACGAGGACGAGCAGTCACAGGCGTCCCAGGGAGGCAGCGAGGACGAGCAGTCACAGGCGTCTCAGGAAACAGCGAGCAGTCACAGGTGTCTCAGGGAGGCAGCCAATGTGAGCAGTCACAGGAGTCTCAGGGAGGCAGCGAGCAGTCATAGGTGTCTCAGGGAGGCAGCAAGGACGAGCATTCACAGGCGTCTCAGTGAGGCAGTGAGGACGAGCAGCCACAGGTGTCTCAGGGAGGCAGTGAGTGCGAGCAGTCACAGGTGTCTCAAGGAAGCAGTGAGCAGTCAAAGGTGTCTCAGGGAAGCAGCTAATGTGAGCAGTCACAGGCATCTCAGGGAGGCAGCGAGGGCGAGCAGTCACAGGCATCTCCGGGAGGCAGCGATGGCGAGCAGTCACAGGCGTCTCAGGGAGGCAGTGAGCAGTCATAGGTGTCTCAGGGAGGCAGCGAGCAGTCATAGGCGTCTCAGGGAGGCAGCGAGCAGTCATAGGCATCTCAGGGAGGCAGCGAGCAGTCACAGGCGCCTCAGGGAGGCACAGAGCCATCATAGGCATCTCAAGGAGGCAGCAAGCAGTCGTAGGCGTCTCAGGGAGGCAGCGAGGGTGAGCAGTCACAGTTGTCTCAGGGAGTGTAGGACTTGGCCTTTTTGGCTAAAGTTCCCTAAACTTTTTATTTCCCCCTAGACCGTTTTCCTGACATAGAGTTGCCAATTTAGATGCTTTGGGTACTTTGCCACTGCTGATCAGTGTCAAAGTACAAGAGTTCCCTATGTAAAGTACAATGGTAATTGGTTGGCCATGATTGGTATGTTTGCCTTACTAGTAAAGTCCCTAGTGATGTGCACTGTGTGTGCCAGGGCTAATAATGCAAAGGCGCGCAGAGAAGGGAACTCAGGCCTTCAGTGTAGGGCCTGCGTGCAGTTTGCTAAGTTAGTATGTTGTCCTGACAAGTGCAACCACTTGTCAGGCCTTACTTTCCCTTTTGCGTACACTGTGGGCACCCCTGTGGTAGGTCCCGGATAACCCCTGGGCAGGGTGCAGTGTAGGTAAAAGGCAGGACATATACTGAGGTGTGTGCTATGTCCTAACAGTGAAAAAACACTCCATTTCGTTTTCACTGGTGAAAGGCCATTCTGCCCATAGGACAGAATGGGGGAGGCTGGGTATGGTGTTTTGTTAGCCTAGTTTCCTATAAGTTTATAATGGAGAGGTGAAGTTTAGTATGTATGAACTCACAGTGTCATAACACATCTTTCTATGAAAGTGGTTTTGTCACTGTGTGTTCAAAAACCACTCTTTTAGAAAGTGGCTGAGTTTTGTGCTTTAAGCATTTCTGTGTGTCTCTGCTGAATGTGGATTGACTGTCTGGATCTGAGATGGGAGGGGTGAGATGGCACCTGGCTGACCTGCATCTGGAGAGTATGCGAGGAGAAACCCCGGGAGGTGAAGAGGCCTGGGTTGCAGCTATAAAACAATTGACCCATCTCCTGCTAAGTGATTAAGGGTCCAGACCCCCAGTATCAAAGGGAGAAAGGTGACACTGGGAGGGAGACACCCAGAAATGATTTAGGCAGGGGTCAGGGACCCCTGAGCACAACGAACTTCAAAGACATGAAGGGGTATAACTAAGAGAACTGAAACCCCTAGAATTTGGTGTTATTTTGAATGGTGAAATTGACAGGTCGAGTCTGCAAAGGTTTTGACCTCTTTCATGGTTAAGAAGAACCTCTGCCAAGGAAAAGTTGCTAAAGAGACTGCTGGATAGGACTGACCCTTGCTTCGTGATCTGGGGCTGGCCTGCAGTTTGTAGCTTTTACTAAGGAAGAGACTGAAGGGACATTGCAGTGGGTGGTGTCCCCCCCTTCTGGAACAGGACTGTGCTTGGTGCTGTGTCCTGAACCCCAAGGGCCCGAGGTGAGCTGGCTCCCTGTTTGGAAACACAGGAACATAAAAGTTTCCAGAGAAGTCCCAAGCAACGCGGTGTGCGCGTGCTTTTGCAGCTTGAGACCCTCAGAAGTTGTGCCTTGTGATCGTGGGCACGCAGGAGTAAACTGAGTCTCGGATGCGCAGGGTGCGTGTCGTGGTGCAAGCCGAGGCGCTGGTGAAGAGCGCCTGGTCGTTGTGTGCACCGAGAGAAGAAGTGAGACTCGGACGCGCAGGGTGCGTATCGTAGTGCAAGCCAAGGCGTTGGTGAAGAGCGCCTGGTCGTTGTGT
This sequence comes from Calotriton arnoldi, assembly GCA_963921515.1. Taxonomy (NCBI): domain Eukaryota; kingdom Metazoa; phylum Chordata; class Amphibia; order Caudata; family Salamandridae; genus Calotriton; species Calotriton arnoldi. Next base: position 1,088,243 of record CAWUFW010003157.1, read on the forward strand.
GCACCGGGAGAAGAGGTGAGACTCGGACGCGCAGGGTGCATGTCGAGGTGCAAGCCGAGGAGTGGTGACGATCGCCTGGTCATCGTGTGCACCAGAGAAGAGGCGAGACTCGGACGCGCAGAGTGCGTGTCGCGGTGCAACCAGATGCGCTGGTGAGGAGTGTGTAGTAGTTTTGTCCCACATGTTCAGGTGATAAAGTAGACGCTGTAGATGTGGCCAGGTAAATGTAGAAGATGTTTATTGAGTTCTTAGGAAGTAGTTACATCAAGCTGTAACAGGCCCCACCAGGAGCAGCCTCTCTGCTGCTCAGCCCATCTTCAACTGTCATTCAACCATCCACACAAGCACCCAGGCATTCCACTCACACTAACATTCTACACGGAACACTCACACTGGCTGAGCAGCATAGAGCAGGGTGAAAGGGAACATATAAACATCGCATGAGGATACTACATATCCTATCCCTTTTATACTGAACAATAAAAAGAACCAAATCAAAGATGAAAACAACTATACACAATAATGTACACATGAAGTTTAACCAACCATTAACCCAGGGATGTAAGGAGTGACACATCACGAGAGGGAAAACGGAAGTACAAAGAAAGAAAGAAGAATGGAAGAATAGAAATGCACATGCACTATACCCATCCTCTTCCTTTAATAGTAAACAAATAAAGTATATAGCATAATAAGAGCTCACACACACACAAGTGAGCAAGACATGTAACGAGTAAAGTGAAAAACAAAAATAGCATGGGACTGACACCCAAAATGTAACAAATGACGTTGCATGGGACTTACACCCAAGAACTCTGTGCAGCAGAAAGCAGCACGTGGGACTGACACCCAAAATGTAACATATGACGTTGCATGGGACTGACACCCAAATGTACATGTAACGTTGCATGGGACTGACTCCCAAATGTACATGTAACGTTGCATGGGACTTGCACCCAAGAACTTTGTGCAGCAGAAAACAACACGTGGGACTGACACCCAAAATGTAACATATGACGTTGCATAGGACTTACACCCAACAACTTTGTGTAGCAGAAAGCAGCACGTGGGACTGACACCCAAAATGTAACAAATGACGTTGCATAGGACTTACACCCAAGAACTCTGTGCAGCAGAAAGCAGCACGTGGGACTGACACCCAAAATGTAACATATGACGTTGCATGGGACTGACACCCAAATGTACATGTAACGTTGCATGGGACTTGCACCCAACAACTTTGTGCAGCAGAAAGCAGCACAGTGTGACAAACGCACACAATACGTCGACACAACAGAAACGACGCAAATGCACTGAGGGAAGCGCAGGGCGACTTATACCACAAACATAACAAGACGTTCAAGGGTGTAACTGGGACTGACACCCAAACACAGACATCCAGACGAAAGGATGTACATCAAACCCCTTGTAAGGAATGACATAAGCCCAAAAACATGGAGCATAACTACTAGTGTCACATGGGACTAATACCCAAGGACAGTACTGTGTGGCACATGCGCACAAGGTACAGAGACCCAAAACTAGGAAATGGGACTAACACCCATACCATGCCAAAAGTGACAATCCGTAAAGAAGAGAAATGGGACTCGCACCCACTCCCATCCCAAAGACAGGGATAAAACATAATAAAATGCGTGAACCTGAGACATGGGACTAAAACCCACTCCCATCCCCTTGGTCGGGATTCTACATTTGTAAACCAAACATACGTGAAAAAGAGAAATGGGACTAGGACCCACTCCTATCCCTTAAGTAGGGATAACAATGTCTGAGGTACAAAGATATGGGACTGAAACCCACCCCTGTCTGTAAGAACTCAACATATAAGTCATTTGAAAACACAATATTTTTTTCCTTTTTAACCATATGCTAAAAGTGAGTTCTAAAACACTTAAATAAGCTCTGTAATAATAATATTCCCCACAAGAATAAAAAATGTCATTTTCCTATTTTGATCTCCATGTACATTGACAAAGTAAAAGCACTAGGAATCATTTAACCTGCGACTGCGAAAAAATGTGAGAAATTGTCACCAAGTTGTCACTAGATGGAAGCAAAACACAGAAAAGTCACCTCCAATTCCTTCTCCTAACGAAAAACGGGACACTGATGTTTATTTTCAAACTCCTTTGTGCTCAGACAAAACTTCCCAGTCTGATTGTTCATTTTGGAGTTGCTTATAAGCCGTGCGATTCATCGATACTTCAATGAACATAACAGGAACCAAGAGAGCACACAGACTCCGGAGATGACAAGAAGAAGGATTATAAAAAGTACCTTGAAGTGAACACCGCTTCTATGGACGATTGCGCTTCTAACAGTCTTTACCTAACGACGCTTGTGCTGGTATCCTTTAACCGTGAAACTTTATTCTGTGCACACAACGTGCGCGTCGAGACTGATAACCGTTGCGCTTATTTGTAAAGCGTTGGGTCGAAAACAATAGTCTCGAAGGTCGACATTTGTCCTCTTCAATTTGAATAAAAAAAACTTTACTGTGAACGATGAACGTGGTTGGCATTTTCATACCTCCTGGGCCCATATAAACTAGCTAAGAGTGACTGGCTGGAACCTCCAACCAGAAGATGGCGGCACGCACAGGAGACGTCCGCCGAGTGGCTCTCGGCACGCTCCTGTTGCATAGCGTCCACCGGCAGCGTTGAGACTACGTTAGCACGGAAACGTCATAAGACTGAAGAGAGGCTCACGCGGCACAAACAGCAAGGTGAGACGCGCGATTCCATTTTAAATTTTGAATCGCTGACAACTGTCATTCTAAGCGGCATCATTACACTAAATCTTGTAATCCATGAAAACGTCCAAAACTCACCCTGGTGGCCTAACTTTAGCAGGCTGGGAGGCAGACAGGACCATAAAGGCGAACACCACCTTTGAACAGTCGTGCTGTAGACTTACCAGTTGCGCTGCAAACTTTTCTTGAGGCGTAGATTCTACTGCAAGGTGCAGGCAGGCTTTGAACTTTAAAGTCCGGTGTAGTAGACACTCCTGTAGGCAGCTTTGATGATTTTCATCGTCTGTGTTGAGATGAAAAGTTCCGTACATGGTGCTTTAAAATAGCACAAATGTCCAAATAACTCACGCCACATCCAATGTGCAGACTGTGCACATTTCAAAAGGAAATAATGTTGTACAAACACATGTACCTGCGATGTAAAACTGCCAAGTCCAAATCACACAGGCATCCATTGAAATTCTGTAGAGCAGAAGTAACTGCTTATACTTGTTGTAGCGCTTGATTTTTCTTACAAGTTCATCAAAAATGATGATTATGAGCAGAGCACGCTTTTGCTGGGGCTGTCCGGTGTGAGGGACACTGGTGGGGCTGCGAGGCGTGTTGCTCCATTTTTCTCTTGTTTCTTGTTTCTCCATAAACATTTCTTTAAAGTAATCCCTTATGTACCACTTCCTCTTGTTAATGTACTTGCGCAGACGCTGTGGTCATTTGAGGACCATTCTTTGTTCCAATTGCTTTCTATGCTTCCAGTTTCTGTTGTTTAGTTCCAAAAAGAAAACATCCAAGGCTTGTCATCTTTGAGCTTCCTTGAGGTACCTTGTAAAACGTGGATAAGTCTCCAAATCGTCGCCATAAATATGTAGTAGTTTTGTCCCACATGTTCAGGTGATAAAGTAGACGCTGTAGACGTGCCCAGGTAAATGTAGAAGATGTTTATTGAGTTCTTAGGAAGTAGTTACATCAAGCTGTAACAGGCCCCACCAGGAGCAGCCTCTCTGCTGCTCAGCCCATCTTCAACTGTCATTCAACCATCCACACAAGCACCCAGGCATTCCACTCACACTAACATTCTACACGGAACACTCACACTGGCTGAGCGGCATAGAGCAGGGTGAAAGGGAACATATAAACATTGCATGAGGATACTACAGAGTGCCTGGGCAGCGTGTGCACCGAAATCGAAGTAAGTCTCCACAAGTGCTGAGGGCGGGTCTCGCTGTCCACTGAGACCGCCGGAAGGAGGGCCAGGTCATTGGGCCCTCGGAGTGCAACAGTAGCGGCCCAGACCGGCAGTCCCGGAGGAGCGAGTCGCCGGCCCGAGCTCGCCGCGCCCATTGACGGAGTTCTGGATCAAGGCCCAAGTCGCTGAAGGAGGGGAGGAGAGTGGGGTCGCGCCCCCCCAGGTAACGTGGATCACCACCTGGGGTGGGGTGCGGGCTTGGAGTGACACTCTCTCGGCCTCTCGCTCCTGGCAGCTACATGAGCCTGTTGCTTCGGCTCGGATCGAGGCCCGTGCTGGCCCAAGGAGGGGCAGTACTGGGGCCGGAGTGAGAAGCGATACTTGTGTGTCATCATTGATCCATGTCGGGGGCAACTGTTAACGGAGCACCTAGACTGTCGTATTACACTTTGCATTATTGCTGCTAACGAACTATCGAACTGTCGTATGACGCCTGACTCTATTTGTGCCTGACGAACTACTTGCTGGGTGCGCTACGCACTGCGTTATTTTCCCTTGCAGAGTACATGATTGTAAGCGTGGTGAATTGCATTATTTCTTCATCGCACAGTACCTGATTATAACGAGTCGCATTGCATTATTTCTTCATCGCACAGTACCTGATTATAACGTGGCGCATTGCATTATTTCTTCATCGCAGAGTACCTGATTGTAGCGTGACGCATTGCTTTGTTTCTTCCTTGCACAGGGCATGCTGGTGGTGATACGCTTTGCATTATTCCTTCTATTGCAAAGTACATGACTGTGGCGCTACGTATGGCATTGTTTCTCTATTGCACAGTTCAGGGGTATATCGTTACGCATTGCAGTATTTCGTTTCTTTTGCAACGTGTGTGATTCTAGCAATACGACCTACCTAACCTTTTGGACACGGTTAGAAGTCAGCTTAACTGTTGGTTAGAAGCGGTGGTTGGGATTAGAACCTACCAATCCACCGGGAGGAATACTACCCATTATTATATGTTGGTTTTGTAACGTGTGGTCATATCGTATATCTTCTTGTATAAAGATTATACTCGTTTTATGAAAACTCGTGTGGAGTCTATTTGTGGTGACATCTTTGGGTTGCTGTGAGTGTGGTTGCACATACTGTACACTCGTGCCTTGGAGATAAGCCTGGATGCTCGTGCCAAGCTACTAAGGGGGTGAGCAGGGCTATCTCAGACGGTGTCCTTACTTAGCCTAACGTTGAAACGAGGGGTCCGGATCTCGCACCTGGCAACAGCGGTGTGGGACTGGGACTCCCGCCTCCAGCATTTGGTGGCGGCGATGAGGGATAAGGACCCCCACTTCCAACATTTGGCGGCAGAGCGGTGGGATTCGATCCTAATGTAAATTAAACGTGTATGTGCAAAATCACTCACAGTAATTGGTGTTCATCATAAATTGATCGCAGACCACGACGCAACCACATATTGTGTTTTTGGAATTGTTGGTTCTATTGTTGAGTAACCTTTATCCACACATCATGTCTCAGGAGGGGAGCCAGATAGCCGGTGAGGCTGAGGCTGCAGAATTAGAGTTTAACATTGAGGCACTGTTTTCCTACAAGGTTGATCAGTTGAGGAAATTCTGCAGAGCTTTGGGATGTCCCGTGAAGGGTAGCGCCAACAAGGAGGAGCTGCAAATGGCCTTGAGGGCCTGGTGGGAAGCCAAAGAGGCTCAGGAGACGGGTGATGTTGAGGTGGATGAGGATGACCCAGGGAATGGATTTGGTCCACAGGATTTGCCAGTGGAGGGACCAGCCGCAGGGACTGGTAGTAGCCATTCAGGGAGGAGTTTTTCACCAGAGGAGTTGGAGGAAAACCAAAGGGTCAGACTGCATGAGTTGGAGGTGTTAAAACTTAAAACTCAAGTAGAGGAGAGCAGTAACGCTCTCGCGTTGGAAGAGAAACGGATTCTCTTCGCTCATGAGTTAAGCATGAGGGAACTGGACATTAAGGGTAAACAAACAGAGTCCAGTGTGATTGGTGGCAGCGCACAGCCAGTGCCAAGTGTCGATGATTACAAGAGTGCACTGGAGGATTGGGTAGTGGTTAGCATGGTAAATGATTTGGCGGGGTTGACCAATTTGGCCCCAGGGGAGCCTAGGCTCAGAAATTATTTTCCAGGATTGCGCCACCCCGGGTTGAGGTGTGGGCTCCTTGATTCCCGGGAGCCTGCACGAGAACCGGACCCCTGGTCATGGGTCCAGGGGCCTGAAAAGGCCCTATAGAGGGAAGGAGGGCCAAGTGGCGCAAGGAGATCCCAGAGTAGTGATGAGGGCTTGCTGGCTAGCCTCTTGTCTCAAAAGAGGGGGAGGAAGAGTAAGCAGCACCCCCAGGGATCAGCAGCACCACCCAGGAAACTGGGGGGGGCCGTAGGAGAGCCCCTGGGTGGAGGCCTAGTGCCTACTTGCCAGAGGTGTGAGGAAGGACACCTAGCGTCAGGAGGGCGTGGGGAGTCTGCAGCCAGAGCTCCTGCCGTCCTGAAGTTTGTGGGTGCCATTCCTAAGTGGCAGGCACAGAAAAATAAATGGAAGGTTAAAAGAGGGTTGTGTTCCCCAGTGGGAACATCGGTGGGACAGTGTCCAGCAAGTGGGGCTGGGTCCCCTAGAAGTGACCAGGGTAAACCCACTTTTAACCTGGAGGGCAGGATGACTGGAGGTAGTATCGTGACCAATGGGCCTTCCCAGGGTACCACTCCAGGGTGGGGTTGGCATGGGTCCAGCACCCCTGCAGGGGTTCCCCTGGCCGGGAGGGATCCATTGAACAGCATTGTTGGCTCAGGGGGTAGTGATCAGGAAGAACCCCTGGGGTCAGAAAGGCGAGGAACAGGAGGGTGTCCCAGTGGTAGAGGGCCTGCGTCCTGGTTCTATCGCCCGAAGCAGGGAAGTCCATCAAGGTAATGATTGGTCTACCCTGGCTTTTGGCTGGGAGGGGGTTGTGTAGGACTTGGCCTTTTTCGCTAAAGTTCCCTAAACTTTTTGCTTTCCCCCTAGACCGTTTTCCTGACATAGAGTTGCCAATTTAGATGCTTTGGGTACTTTGCCACTGCTGATCAGTGTCAAAGTACAAGGGTTCCCTATGTAAAGTACAATGGAAATTGGTTGGCCATGATTGGTATGTTTGCCTTACTAGCAAAAGTCCCTAGTGATGTGTACTGTGTGTGCAAGGGCTAGTAATGCAAAGGCGTGCAGAGAAGGGAACTCAGGCCTTCAGTGTAGGGCCTGCGCGCAGTTTGCTAAGTTAGCATGTTGTCCTAACAAGTGCAACCACTTGTCAGGCGTTACTTTCCCTTTTGCGTACACTGTGGGCACCCCTGTGGTAGGTCCCGGGTAACCCCTGGGCAGGGTGCAGTGTAGGTAAAAGGCAGGACATATACTGAGGTGTGTGTTATGTCCTGACAGTGAAAAACACTCCATTTCGTTTTTCACTGGTGAAAGGCCATTCTGCCCATAGGACAGAATGGGGGAGGCTGGGTATGGTGTTTTGTTAGCCTAGTTTCCTATAAGTTTATAATGGAGAGGTGAAGTTTAGTATGTATGAACTCACAGTGTCATAACACATCTTTCTATGAAAGTGGTTTTGTCACTGTGTGTTCAGAAACCACTCTTTTAGAACGTGGCTGAGTTTTGTGCTTTAAGCATTTTTGTGTGTCTCTGCTGAATGTGGATTGACTGTCTGGATCTGAGATAGGAGGGGGTGAGATGGCACCTGGCTGACTCTGGAGAGTATGGGAGGAGAAACCCCGGGAGGTGAAGAGGCCTGGGTTGCAGCTATAAAACAATTGACCCATCTCCTGCTGAGTGATTAAGGGTCCAGACCCCCAGTATCAAAGGGAGAAAGGTGACACTGGGAGGGAGACACCCAGAACTGATTTAGGCAGGGGTCAGGGACCCCTGAGCACAACGAACTTCAAAGACATGAAGGGGTATAACTAAGAGAACTGAAACCCCTAGAATTTGGTGTAATTTTGAATGGCGAAATGGACAGGTCGAGTCTGCAAAGGCTTTGACCTCTTTCGTGGTCAAGAAGAACCTCTGCCAAGGAAGAAGTTGCTGAAGAGACTGCTGGATAGGACTGACCCTTGCTTCGTGATCTGGGGCTGGCCTGCAGTTTGTAGCTTTTACTAAGGAAGAGACTGAAGGGACATTGCAGTGGGTGGTGTCCCCCCCTTCTTGAACAGGACTGTGCTTTGTGCTGTGTCCTGAACCCCAAGGGCCCGAGGTGAGCTGGCTCCCTGTTTGGAAACACAGGAACATAAAATTTTCCGGAGAAGTCCCAAGCAAGTCAACGCAGTCTCATCCTCCTGCTTCAACACCCTCCGCATGCTTCGCAAGATCTACAGGTGGATCCCGACAGACACAAGAAGAACAGTCACCCAGGCCCTCGTCAGTAGCAGACTTGACTATGGGAACGCCCTCTACGCGGGAGCCCCGGCCAAGCTCATCAAGCGACTGCAACGCATACAAAACGCCTCCGCACGCCTGATCCTCGATGTACCACGCCACAGCCACATCACCCCCCACCTGAGGAACCTGCACTGGCTCCCCGTCGACAGGAGAATCTCCTTCAAACTCCTCATCCACGCACACAAGGCACTCCACAAGACTGGCCCAGCCTACCTCAACAGACGACTCCTCTTCTACGTCCCCAACCGCCAACTCCGCTCCGCCGACCTCTCCCTCGCCACCGTCCCTCGCATTCGAAGAACTACCACCGGCGGCAGATCCTTCTCCCACCTCGCCGCCAAGACCTGGAACACCCTTCCACTAAGCCTACGACAGACCCAAGACCTGCTGACCTTCAGGAGGCTACTCAAGACCTGGTTGTTCGACCAGTAGCAGCACCCCCCCCCCTTTTTTTCCCTAGCGCCTTGAGACCCTCGCGGGTAAGTAGTGCGCTTTACAAATTCTGTGATTGATTGATTGGTGTGCGCGTGCTTTTGCAGCTTGAGACCCTCAGAAGTTGTGCCTTGTGATCGTGGGCACGCAGGAGTAAACTGAGTCTCGGACGCGCAGGGTGCGTGTCGTGGTGCAAGCCGAGGCATTGGTGAGGAGCGCCTGGTCGTTATGTGCACTGGGAGACGAGGTGAGACTCGGACGCGCAGGGTGCGTGTCGTGGTGCAAGCCGAGGCGTTGGTGAGGAGCGCCTGGTCGTTGTGTGCACTGGGAAAAGAAGTGAGTCTCGGACGCGCAGGGTGCGTGTCTTGGTGCAAGCCAAGGCGTTGGTGAAGAGCGCCTGGTCGTTGTGTGCACCGAGAGAAGAGGTGAGACTCGGACATGCAGGGTGCGTGTCGTGGTGCAAGCCGAGGCGTTGGTCAAGAGCGCCTGGTCGTTGTATGCACCGGGAGAAGAGGTGAGACTCGGACGCGCAGGGTGCGTGTTGAGGTGCAAGCCAAGGAGTGGTGACGATCGCCTGGTCATCGTGTGCACCAGAGAAGAGGCGAGTCTCGGACGCGCAGAGTGCGTGTCGCAGTGCAACCAGAGGCGCTGGTGAGGAGTGCCTGGGTAGCGTGTGCACCGAAATCGAAGTAAGTCTCCACAAGTGCTGAGGGCGGGTCTCGGTGTCCACTGAGACCGCAGGAAGGAGGGCCAGGTCATTGGGCCCTCGGAGTGCAACAGTAGCGGCCCGGACCGGCAGTCCCGGAGGAGGGGAGCTCGCCGTGCCCATTGACGGAGTTCTGGATCAAGGCCCAAGTCACTGAAGGAGGGGAGGAGAGTGGGATCGCGCCCCCCCAGGTAACGTGGATCACCACCTGGGGTGGGGTGGGGTGGGGTGCGGGCTCGGAGGGACACTCTCTCGGCCTCTCGCTCCTGGCAGCTGCGTGAGCCTGTTGCTTCGGCTCGGATCGAGGCCCGTGCTGGCCCAAGGAGGGGCAGTACTGAGGCCGGAGTGAGAAGCGGTACTTGTGTGTCATCATTGATCCATGTCGGGGGCAACTGTTAACGGAGCACCTAGACTGTCGTATTACACTTTGCATTATTGCTGCTAACGAACTATCGATCTGTCGTATGACGCCTGACTCTATTTGTGCCTGACGAACTACATGCTGGGTGCGCTACGCACTGTGTTATTTTCCCTTGCAGAGTACATGATTGTAAGCGTGGCGCATTGCATTATTTCGTCATCGCACAGTACCTGATTATAACATGGCGCATTGCATTATTTCTTCAGTGCACAGTACATGATTGTAGCGTGACGCATTGCTTTGTTTCTTCCTTGCACAAGGCATGCTGGTGGTGATACGCATTGCATTATTCCTTCTATTGCAAAGTACATGACTGTGGCGCTACGTATGGCATTGTTTCTCTATTGCACAGTTCAGGGGTATATCGTTACGCATTGCAGTATTTTGTTTCTTTTGCAACGTGTGTGATTCTAGCAATACGACCTACCTAACCTTTTGGAAATGGTTAGAAGTCAGCTTAACTGTTGGTTAGAAGCGGTGGTTGGGATTAGAACCTACCAATCCACCGGGAGGAATATTACCCATTATTATATGTTGGTTTTGTAACTTGTGGTCATATTGTATATCTTCTTGTATAAAGATTATACTCGTTTTATGAAAACTCGTGTGGAGTCTATTTGTGGTGACATCATTGGGTTGCTGTGAGTGTGGTTGCACATACTGTACACTCTTGCCTTGGAGATAAGCCTGGCTGCTCGTGCCAAGCTACTAAGGGGGAGAGCAGGGCTATCTCAGACAGTGTCCTTACTTAGCCTGACATTGAAACGAGGGGTCCGGATCTCGCACCTAGCAACAGCGGTGTGGGACGGGGACTCCCGCCTCCAGCATTTGGTGGCGGCGGTGAGGGATAAGGACCCCCACTTCCAACAGGGAGGCAGCGAGCAGTCATAGCCACCTTTACCATGGGTCCCAATGCATTGGGCAGGTACAGACTGGAGCCAATAATTAATGGTCAGAAAGCTGTGGCATTTAGGGACACAGGGGCTAGTGTCACCATGGTGGCAGGGAAACTAGTCCCCCCTCACCAGCTTTTACCTGAGTTTAAATACCAGGTAACCAACATTGATGGTGTCAGAACAGATCACCCCATGGCCATAGTCAATCTCAGCTGGGAAGCGGTCACAGGCCCAAAAAGAGTGGCAGTGTCCCCCAACTTGCCTGTAGATTGCCTGATGGGCAATGATTTGGAACTTTCAGCCTGGGCTGAAGTTGAACACCAAGCCCATCTGAGAATGCTGGGCGTCCCTGAAAGAGTTAGTGGGGCTGTGATGGCCACAGCCCAAGCCCATGGAAATTTTAGAGAGATGGAGCCTGGAAGAATGGCCCCCTCTCCCCCAAAAGAGAGCACAAGGGTTGAAGAAAAGTCTTCTTCCCCCCAGACAGTAGGAAAGGGTCAGTCTCCTCAGGGAACTGACCCTACCCCTAGTGAAGGAACTGCCCCAGAGGTAGTCTGGCCTGGCCTGGCCACACCCCTGATGGCAGAGGACCCTTCCAAGGTAGTACCCAGTCTGGAGCAGGTAACCTGCCCCTCTCTATCCTGCCTCAGTCAGCCCAGGGCTGCAGAGGTCAAGGAGGTCAGTGGACCTGTCCAGAGGAACCCCCCCATCAGCAGATTAGGGGCACCCAGCCTAGTAGCCCTAGCCAGGTGAAAATTCCTCAACACACTGAGGGATCCCCCATACCTTTGTGTAGGGACCTCCCCCAGAAGGACTCTGTTAGGCAAGGGCAAACCTGGGACCAAAAGGTTCCAAACCTGCCATGGCCCTCCAGTGTTCCAACCAAAGGGAGCCAACCCCCAGCTGTAGGCAGACAAAGGTTGACCCTTAGAGCAAAGTGCAACTCAGTCATGGAAAGACAGGCATACATGGTGACCAGTGATCTGAGGAAGCTGAGACCAACCTTCCTAGGGCCTCACTTCCCTACTCAGACACCTCACCAGCCTTGTACTTCACCAAAGCACACCACAGGTAGTAATTCCCCATGGTGGAGACCCTCTCATACCCTTAGGGTGAGGGATTGCTTAGTGGACCATAATACAGGGGGCAACCATGCTAGTGCAGGTGCTTCCTTAGATGGCCACTTAGTCAATAAAGGCTCAACTGGCCAAGGTTAGCCTTATCTCCTTTCGTTTGGGGGGGGGGGTTATGTAGGAAGGTGGAATCTGACTATATGGTTGCCCCCACTTTTTTCCTGGTGTTTTGCTGGTTTATGACTTAGTTGGACTGGGTTCCTGCTATTCAGGGCCCCAGTCTATCTGCTTCCTCTATAAAATGGTTTCCATGTACCTTAGGTACATCTTTGATTGGAATCTGGAGTGCCCTTATAAGTCCCTAGTATATGGTATACTATGTACCCAGGGCATAGGTACCCCAGAGGCCTGCCAGGGGCTGAAGCATGTCTTATGCCACCCCTGGAAGGCCAGCCAAAATGACACCACAGGTCTGCTGCTGCAGCCTGGGTAAGGTGGTGCATGCACCCCTTACTGTGATATAGGTTACCTATATCACTACATATATGCACATATATAAACCTATAAGTCACTCCTATGGCAGGCCTTATCAATTCTGAAGGCAGAGTGCTTGGTTCTTATGTGAGAGGGTGCCCCTGCATGAGCAGAGCCCCTCTACAGCGTTCGGAGACCCTTCTCTGATGCTGTTTGTAGTGCAGCCTGACCATATACTCTTAAGTGCATTATAACCTCTTGGAATACTACCCCCCCCCGCCAGTTCTGGCGGCGGGGGTAGCATTCCACCCTTCAAGAGGGAGAGACATGTACACACCGGCCTACCCGGTAACTTCTTTACAGAGCCCTGGCATCACAAAATGGATGCCACTGCCACAGACACGGGTCTGGCCTCCTGCTGCTGACCGAAACTCCGGCAGGGGAGGCCTGGACAATAGGTTTCCTGTCCAAGGGAGGTGTAACTACCTCCCCAGACAGGATAATGTGTATTGGGGCTGGGCGGGAGCACTCTCTGGTGCTTTGAAGTCCTGCACTGGGGGCACATTTGGTGTCCCTGTGCATACCCCAGTTCAAACCGGTTCAGGGGCTTCCAGCCCCTGCTCTGGCGTGAAACTGGACAAAGGGAAATGGGTGTAACCACCCCTCTGCCCTGACCCTCCCATAGGTGGGTCCCCAGAGTATGTCCAACCCCCTAACTCAGTATAAGTATGGGAGCCCAGTCCTTAGGACTTTAGATTTTCCTTGATGAAACTCTGATACAGAATCCTGGACCTTCGACGCTCTACTTTAAGATTAGAGGACTGAAGAATCTCCCTTGGGGTCAAGGAGTGACTCCCCTGCTTGGCAGGCACCTAAGAAGCGATTGTCCAGTCTGCATCGCTGAAGCTCCCGCCGGACGCCAAAGTCTTTGCAACACCAGAGGTAGGTTTTCAGACTTCCCCAAGGCTGCCCTGAGTCCCCAGCGAAGCTGAGGCCCGTAGCTGTTGTGGGTAACGTGGAACCGTGACCCCTGGACACCGAGTACATTTGTAAGTGCATCCTCTTCCTGGTCTCCCACAAAGTTGTGCTTTGGGCTCCGAGTAGCCCCCGCCTCCAGCACCGACTGCACTGAAGATCACTGGCCTCCACTCCACGAGTGTCCTGTGAGCCAGCTCCAAGTGCGTCCACTCGAGGCTCCTTCGCGGTCGCTAGTCCATTGGCTAGTGGGCCCTCCCGAAGGCAACTCTTCTTCTGCTTGGGCTTTTCTGGTTGCTCCAGACGTGCCCTGACTTACCTTTGCTGGGTGAGTCCCCCAGACCTTGCTGGTCTGCATCAACGTCCTTTCTTTATTTCCACATGACTTGCCGTTGCCAAGGCTTGTTGGGTCCAATACGGTCGCCAACACCCCAGCAATCGACAGACGTCGTGGGACAGCTCGAATCCAGCTCCTGGTCATCATCGATGCCTCCTGGACCTCGTGGCTGAAGAGTCAAGACGCCAGTCAACCTACCTGAAGCACCCGACATCGGTGGGCATCTGCTCATCGCCTTCCTGGTCACTGGCTAGTGACCCAGACTCTGTCCCCTCTGCTTTCAGGTTCTTCAGATCTTCGATCCACCCTTGGATCCATCCGAACACTTTCGACTTGGTCGCCAGCAGCACTTTGCAGCAGATCGCCATTGAAAATGACGACGAAACCCGACCCCGAAAGACACCTATGCACCCGGCTTCCCTGGGTGAGGTAACTCGAGTACTCCGGTGCTCCCGTGGGTATAGACTCTAGAACAACCTAGTTCTAAAGGGGTTTGCTCCAAGTCCTCCTCTAAGTGTCCTTTTTCTTTAAAACTCCAACCGCGACATTCCCCATAGAAGTCAACGGCGGCTCGCGGCTGTGTTCTCACACTGCACGCGTCCCCCGTGGGTCCCCTGTGTCACTACCTTGGGTGGTTCCTTGAGGGCCAAGCACTTCTACAGGCTCTAGGCCTTGTGTCTAGCTCAGTCGTGGTTCTTATACCACTTTATTGGTATATGGTTTGGTACGCCCCTAGGGCTCAAACGTGTATTTGTGCTATTACTGTTGATATTCGACTTGTAACTTATGTACTTCGAACTCTAGCCTCATAAAGAGACTAGAGGGGTGTGTTTAAGACTAAATACATATATTTTAAATATATAACTGGTGTGGTCCTCTTTCATTTGGTCACTCAAGAGATTAAAGACTGGTAAAACAAGCTGCTTTACATTCCTTCAAGACTTAGCCTGAAGGCTGGTCTCCATAGCTACCACTAGGATAGCTTTCAATAAAGGTTGTCTTTAACCTATCTCCAATAAGGGGTTGTTTGGACTGGTGCAAGGTGCCCACTATAATTAGTGGACAGCATATACCAGGCCAACTTCTCACAGGTGGCGGCATGATACCCACAGGTAATGGTGCAGTGCTCTGAGGGTGTTAGTGCACTGTTCTGGGGGTGGTGATGCGCTGTGGTATGTGTTGGTGATGCTGTATGCCTCTGGTGGGGGCATTTTACCCATGGGTAATGGTGCAGTGCTCTGAGGGTGTTAGTGCACTGTTCTGAGGGTGGTGATGCGCTGTGGTATGTGTTGATGATGCTGTATGCCGTTGGTGGGGGCATGTTATCCATGGGTAATGGTGCAGTGCTCTGAGGGTGTTAGTGCACTGTTCTGAGGGTGGTGGTGCACTGTGATATGTGTTGGTGATGCTATATGCCTCTGGTGGGGGCATGATACCCACATGTAATGGTGCAGTGCTCTGAGGGTGTTAGTGCACTGTTCTGAGGGTGGTGGTGCACTGTGATATGTGTTGGTGATGCTATATGCCTCTGGTGGGGGCATGATACCCACAGGTAATGGTGCAGTGCTCTGAGGGTGTTAGTGCACTGTTCTGAGGGTGGTGGTGCGCTGTTGTATGTGTTGGTGATGCTGTATGCCGTTGGTGGGGGCATGTTATCCATGGGTAATGGTGCAGTGCTCTGAGGGTGGTAGTGCACTGTTCTGAGGGTGATGATGCACAGTGGTATGTGTTGGTGATGCTGTATGCCTCTGGTGGGGGCATGTTATCCATGGGTAATGTTGCAGTGCTCGGAGGGTGTTAGTGCACTGTTCTGGGGTGGTGGTGCACTGTGGTATGTGTTGGTGATGCTGTATGCCGTTGGTGGGGGCATGTTATCCATGGGTAATGGTGCAGTGCTCTGAGGGTGTTAGTGCACTGTTCTGGGGGTGGTGGTGCACTGTGGTATGTGTTGGTGATGCTGTATGCCTCTGGTGGGGCATGATACCCACAGGTAATGGTGCAGTGCTCTGAGGGTGTTAGTGCACTGTTCTGAGGGTGGTGGTGCACTGTGATATGTGTTGGTGATGCTATATGCCTCTGGTGGGGGCATGATACCCACAGGTAATGGTGCAGTGCTCTGAGGGTGTTAGTGCACTGTTCTGAGGGTGGTGGTGCGCTGTTGTATGTGTTGGTGATGCTGTATGCCGTTGGTGGGGGCATGTTATCCATGGGTAATGGTGCAGTGCTCTGAGGGTGGTAGTGCACTGTTCTGAGGGTGATGATGCACAGTGGTATGTGTTGGTGATGCTGTATGCCTCTGGTGGGGGCATGTTATCCATGGGTAATGTTGCAGTGCTCGGAGGGTGTTAGTGCACTGTTCTGGGGTGGTGGTGCACTGTGGTATGTGTTGGTGATGCTGTATGCCGTTGGTGGGGGCATGTTATCCATGGGTAATGGTGCAGTGCTCTGAGGGTGTTAGTGCACTGTTCTGGGGGTGGTGGTGCACTGTGGTATGTGTTGGTGATGCTGTATGCCTCTGGTGGGGCATGATACCCACAGGTAATGGTGCAGTGCTCTGAGGGTGTTAGTGCACTGTTCTGAGGGTGGTGGTGCACTGTGGTATGTGTTGGTGATGCTGTATGCCGTTGGTGGGGGCATGTTACCCATGGGTAATGTTGCAGTGCTCTGAGGGTGTTAGTGCACTGTTCTGAGGGTGGTGGTGCGCTGTTGTATGTGTTGGTGATGCTGTATGCCTCTGGTGGGGGCATGTTATCCATGGGTAATGTTGCAGTGCTCTGAGGGTGTTAGTGCACTGTTCTGAGGGTGGTGGTGCGCTGTTGTATGTGTTGGTGATGCTGTATGCCTCTGGTGGGGGCATGTTATCCATGGGTAATGGTGCAGTGCTCTGAGGGTGTTAGTGCACTGTTCTGAGGGTGGTGATGCGCTGTGGTATGTGTTGGTGATGCTGTATGCCTCTGGTGGGGTCATTTTACCCATGGGTAATGTTGCAGTGCTCTGAGGGTGTTAGTGCACTGTTCTGGGGGTGGTGGTGCGCTGTGGTATGTGTTGGTGATGCTGTATGCCTCTGGTGGGGGCATGTTATCCATGGGTAATGGTGCAGTGCTCTGAGGGTGTTAGTGCACTGTTCTGAGGGTTGTGATGTGCTGTGGTATGTGTTGGTGATGCTGTATGCCTCTGGTGGGGGGATGTTATCCATGGGTAATGTTGCAGTGCTCTGAGGGTGTTAGTGCACTGTTCTGAGGGTGGTGGTGCACTGTGATATGTGTTGGTGATGCTGTATGCCGTTGGTGGGGGCATGTTATCCATGGGTAATGGTGCAGTGCTCTGAGGGTGTTAGTGCACTGTTCTGGGGGTGGTGGTGCGCTGTGGTATGTGTTGGTGATGCTGTATGCCTCTGGTGGGGGCATTTTACCCATGGGTAATGTTGCAGTGCTCTGAGGGTGTTAGTGCACTGTTCTAGGGGTGGTGGTGCGCTGTGGTATGTGTTGGTGATGCTGTATGCCTCTGGTGGGGGCATTTTACCCATGGGTAATGTTGCAGTGCTCTGAGGGTGTTAGTGCACTGTTCTAGGGGTGGTGGTGCGCTGTGGTATGTGTTGGTGATGCTGTTGCCTCTGGTGGGGGCATGTTATCCATGGGTAATGTTGCAGTGCTCTGAGGGTGTTAGTGCACTGTTCTGAGGGTGGTGATGTGCTGTGGTATGTGTTGGTGATGCTGTATGCCGTTGGTGGGGGCATGTTATCCATGGGTAATGGTGCAGTGCTCTGAGGGTGTTAGTGCACTGTTCTGGGGTGGTGGTGCACTGTGGTATGTGTTGGTGATGCTGTATGCCGTTGGTGGGGGCATGTTATCCATGGGTAATGGTGCAGTGCTCTGAGGGTGTTAGTGCACTGTTCTGGGGGTGGTGGTGCACTGTGGTATGTGTTGGTGATGCTGTATGCCTCTGGTGGGGGCATGTTATCCATGGGTAATGTTGCAGTGCTCTGAGGGTGTTAGTGCACTGTTCTGAGGGTGGTGATGTGCTGTGGTATGTGTTGGTGATGCTGTATGCCTCTGGTGGGGGCATGTTATCCATGGGTAATGGTGCAGTGCTCTGAGGGTGTTAGTGCACTGTTCTGGGGGTGGTGGTGCACTGTGGTATGTGTTGGTGATGCTGTATGCCTCTGGTGGGGGCATGATACCCACAGGTAATGGTGCAGTGCTCTGAGGGTGTTAGTGCACTGTTCTGGGGGTGTTGGTGCACTGTGGTATGTGTTGGTGATGCTGTATGCCTCTGGTGAGGGCATGTTATCCATGGGTAATGGTGCAGTGCTCTGAGGGTGTTAGTGCACTGTTCTCAGGGTGGTGGTGCACTGTGGTATGTGTTGGTGATGCTGTATGCCGTTGGTGGGGGCATGTTATCCATGGGTAATGGTGCAGTGCTCTGAGGGTGTTAGTGCACTGTTCTGGGGGTGGTGGTGCGCTGTGGTATGTGTTGGTGATGCTGTATGCCTCTGGTGGGGAATTTTACCCATGGGTAATGTTGCAGTGCTCTGAGGGTGTTAGTGCACTGTTCTAGGGGTGGTGGTGCGCTGTGGTATGTGTTGGTGATGCTGTTGCCTCTGGTGGGGGCATGTTATCCATGGGTAATGTTGCAGTGCTCTGAGGGTGTTAGTGCACTGTTCTGAGGGTGGTGATGTGCTGTGGTATGTGTTGGTGATGCTGTATGCCGTTGATGGGGGCATGTTATCCATGGGTAATGGTGCAGTGCTCTGAGGGTGTTAGTGCACTGTTCTGGGGGTGGTGGTGCGCTGTGGTATGTGTTGGTGATGCTGTATGCCGTTGGTGGGGGCATGTTACTCATGGGTAATGGTGCAGTGCTCTGAGGGTGTTAGTGCACTGTTCTCAGGGTGGTGGTGCACTGTGGTATGTGTTGGTGATGCTGTATGCCTCTGGTGAGGGCATGATACCCACAGGTAATGGTGCAGTGCTCTGAGGGTGTTAGTGCACTGTTCTGAGGGTGATGATGCACAGTGGTATGTGCTGGTGATGCTGTATGCCTCTGGTGGGGGCATGATACCCACAGGTAATGGTGCAGTGCTCTGAGGGTGTTAGTGCACTGTTCTGAGGGTGGTGGTGCACAGTGGTATGTGTTGGTGATGCTATATGCCGTTGGTGGGGGCATGTTATCCATGGGTAATGGTGCAGTACTCTGAGGGTGTTAGTGCACTGTTCTGAGGGTGATGATGCACAGTGGTATGTGTTGGTGATGCTGTATGCCTCTGGTGAGGGCATGTTATCCATGGGTAATGGTGCAGTGCTCTGAGGGTGTTAGTGCACTGTTCTGGGGGTGGTGGTGCGCTGTGGTATGTGTTGGTGATGCTGTATGCCTCTGGTGGGGCATGATACCCACAGGTAATGGTGCAGTGCTCTGAGGGTGTTAGTGCACTGTTCTCAGGGTGGTGGTGCACTGTGGTATGTGTTGGTGATGCTGTATGCCGTTGGTGGAGGCATGTTACTCATGGGTAATGGTGCAGTGCTCTGAGGGTGTTAGTGCACTGTTCTGGGGGTGGTGATGTGCTGTGGTATGTGTTGGTGATGCTGTATGCCTCTGGTGAGGGCATGTTATCCATGGGTAATGGTGCAGTGCTCTGAGGGTGTTAGTGCACTGTTCTGGGGGTGGTGGTGCGCTGTGGTATGTGTTGGTGATGCTGTATGCCTCTGGTGGGGCATGATACCCACAGGTAATGGTGCAGTGCTCTGAGGGTGTTAGTGCACTGTTCTCAGGGTGGTGGTGCGCTGTGGTATGTGTTGGTGATGCTGTATGCCGTTGGTGGGGGCATGTTATCCATGGGTAATGGTGCAGTGCTCTGAGGGTGTTAGTGCACTGTTCTCAGGGTGGTGGTGCACTGTGGTATGTGTTGGTGATGCTGTATGCCTCTGGTGAGGGCATGATACCCACAGGTAATGGTGCAGTGCTCTGAGGGTGTTAGTGCACTGTTCTGAGGGTGGTGGTGCACAGTGGTATGTGTTGGTGATGCTATATGCCGTTGGTGGGGGCATGTTATCCATGGGTAATGGTGCAGTACTCTGAGGGTGTTAGTGCACTGTTCTGAGGGTGATGATGCACAGTGGTATGTGTTGGTGATGCTATATGCCATTGGTGGGGGCATGTTATCCATGGGTAATGGTGCAGTGCTCTGAGGGTGTTAGTGCACTGTTCTGAGGGTGGTGGTGCACAGTGGTATGTGTTGGTGATGCTGTATGCCGTTGGTGGGGGCATGTTATCCATGGGTAATGGTGCAGTGCTCTGAGGGTGTTAGTGCACTGTTCTGGGGGTGGTGGTGCGCTGTGGTATGTGTTGGTGATGCTGTATGCCTCTGGTGGGGCATGATACCCACAGGTAATGGTGCAGTGCTCTGAGGGTATTAGTGCACTGTTCTGAGGGTGGTGGTGCACTGTGGTATGTGTTGGTGATGCTGTATGCCGTTGGTGAGGGCATGTTATCCATGGGTAATGGTGCAGTGCTCTGAGGGTGTTAGTGCACTGTTCTGGGGGTGGTGGTGCACTGTGGTATGTGTTGGTGATGCTGTATGCCTCTGGTGAGGGCATGTTATCCATGGGTAATGGTGCAGTGCTCTGAGGGTGTTAGTGCACTGTTCTGGGGGTGGTGATGTGCTGTGGTATGTGTTGGTGATGCTGTATGCCGTTGGTGGGGGCATGTTATCCATGGGTAATGGTGCAGTGCTCTGAGGGTGTTAGTGCACTGTTCTGGGGGTGGTGGTGCACTGTGGTATGTGTTGGTGATGCTGTTGCCTCTGGTGGGGGCATGTTATCCATGGGTAATGGTGCAGTGCTCTGAGGGTGTTAGTGCACTGTTCTGGGGGTGGTGATGTGCTGTGGTATGTGTTGGTGATGCTGTATGCCTCTGGTGGGGGCATGTTATCCATGGGTAATGGTGCAGTGCTCTGAGGGTGTTAGTGCACTGTTCTGGGGGTGGTGGTGCACTGTGGTATGTGTTGGTGATGCTGTATGCCGTTGGTGGGGGCATGATACCCACAGGTAATGGTGCAGTGCTCTGAGGGTGTTAGTGCACTGTTCTGGGGGTGGTGGTGCACTGTGGTATGTGTTGGTGATGCTGTATGCCGTTGGTGGGGGCATGTTATCCATGGGTAATGGTGCAGTGCTCTGAGGGTGTTAGTGCACTGTTCTGGGGGTGGTGGTGCACTGTGGTATGTGCTGGTGATGCTGTATGCCTGGGTAATGGTGCACTGCTCTGAGGGTGTTAGTGCACTGTTCTGGGGGTGGTGGTGCACTGTGGTATGTGTTGGTGATGCTGTATGCCGTTGGTGGGGGCATGTTATCCATGGGTAATGGTGCAGTGCTCTGAGGGTGTTAGTGCACTGTTCTGGGGGTGGTGATGTGCTGTGGTATGTGCTGGTGATGCTGTATGCCGTTGGTGAGGGCATGTTACCCATGGGTAATGTTGCAGTGCTCTGAGGGTGTTAGTGCACTGTTCTGGGGGTGGTGGTGCACTGTGGTATGTGTTGGTGATGCTGTATGCCGTTGGTGGGGGCATGTTACTCATGGGTAATGGTGCAGTGCTCTGAGGGTGTTAGTGCACTGTTCTCAGGGTGGTGGTGCACTGTGGTTTGTGTTGGTGATGCTGTATGCCTCTGGTGAGGGCATGATACCCACAGGTAATGGTGCAGTGCTCTGAGGGTGTTAGTGCACTGTTCTGAGGGTGGTGGTGCACTGTGGTATGTGTTGGTGATGCTGTTGCCTCTGGTGGGGGCATGTTATCCATGGGTAATGTTGCAGTGCTCTGAGGGTGTTAGTGCACTGTTCTGGGGGTGGTGATGCGCTGTGGTATGTGTTGGTGATGCTGTTGCC
This sequence comes from Calotriton arnoldi, assembly GCA_963921515.1. Lineage (NCBI taxonomy): Eukaryota > Metazoa > Chordata > Amphibia > Caudata > Salamandridae > Calotriton > Calotriton arnoldi. Next base: position 1,109,837 of record CAWUFW010003157.1, read on the forward strand.
TCTGGTGGGGGCATGTTATCCATGGGTAATGTTGCAGTGCTCTGAGGGTGTTAGTGCACTGTTCTCAGGGTGGTGATGTGCTGTGGTATGTGCTGGTGATGCTGTTGCCTCTGGTGGGGGCATGTTATCCATGGGTAATGGTGCAGTGCTCTGAGGGTGTTAGTGCACTGTTCTGGGGGTGGTGATGTGCTGTGGTATGTGTTGGTGATGCTGTATGCCTCTGGTGAGGGCATGATACCCACAGGTAATGGTGCAGTGCTCTGAGGGTGTTAGTGCACTGTTCTGGGGGTGGTGGTGCACTGTGGTATGTGTTGGTGATGCTGTTGCCTCTGGTGGGGGCATGTTATCCATGGGTAATGGTGCAGTGCTCTGAGGGTGTTAGTGCACTGTTCTGGGGGTGGTGGGGCACTGTTCTGGGGGTGGTGATGTGCTGTGGTATGTGCTGGTGATGTTGTTGCCTCTGGTGGGGGCATGTTATCCATGGGTAATGGTGCAGTGCTCTGAGGGTGTTAGTGCACTGTTCTCAGGGTGGTGGTGCACTGTGGTATGTGTTGATGATGCTGTTGCCTCTGGTGGGGGCATGTTATCCATGGGTAATGGTGCAGTGCTCTGAGGGTGTTAGTGCACTGTTCTGGGGGTGGTGATGTGCTGTGGTATGTGTTGGTGATGCTGTATGCCGTTGGTGGGGGCATGATACCCACAGGTAATGGTGCAGTGCTCTGAGGGTGTTAGTGCACTGTTCTCAGGGTGGTGGTGCACTGTGGTATGTGTTGGTGATGCTGTATGCCTCTGGTGAGGGCATGATACCCACAGGTAATGGTGCAGTGCTCTGAGGGTGTTAGTGCACTGTTCTGAGGGTGGTGGTGCACTGTGGTATGTGTTGGTGATGCTGTTGCCTCTTGTAGGGGCATGTTATCCATGGGTAATGTTGCAGTGCTCTGAGGGTGTTAGTGCACTGTTCTGGGGGTGGTGATGCGCTGTGGTATGTGTTGGTGATGCTGTTGCCTCTGGTGGGGGCATGTTATCCATGGGTAATGTTGCAGTGCTCTGAGGGTGTTAGTGCACTGTTCTCAGGGTGGTGATGTGCTGTGGTATGTGCTGGTGATGCTGTTGCCTCTGGTGGGGGCATGTTATCCATGGGTAATGGTGCAGTGCTCTGAGGGTGTTAGTGCACTGTTCTGGGGGTGGTGATGTGCTGTGGTATGTGTTGGTGATGCTGTATGCCTCTGGTGAGGGCATGATACCCACAGGTAATGGTGCAGTGCTCTGAGGGTGTTAGTGCACTGTTCTGGGGGTGGTGGTGCACTGTGGTATGTGTTGGTGATGCTGTTGCCTCTGGTGGGGGCATGTTATCCATGGGTAATGGTGCAGTGCTCTGAGGGTGTTAGTGCACTGTTCTGGGGGTGGTGGTGCACTGTTCTGGGGGTGGTGATGTGCTGTGGTATGTGCTGGTGATGCTGTTGCCTCTGGTGGGGGCATGTTATCCATGGGTAATGGTGCAGTGCTCTGAGGGTGTTAGTGCACTGTTCTCAGGGTGGTGGTGCACTGTGGTATGTGTTGATGATGCTGTTGCCTCTGGTGGGGGCATGTTATCCATGGGTAATGGTGCAGTGCTCTGAGGGTGTTAGTGCACTGTTCTGGGGGTGGTGATGTGCTGTGGTATGTGTTGGTGATGCTGTATGCCGTTGGTGGGGGCATGATACCCACAGGTAATGGTGCAGTGCTCTGAGGGTGTTAGTGCACTGTTCTCAGGGTGGTGATGTGCTGTGGTATGTGTTGGTGATGCTGTATGCCTCTGGTGGGGCATGATACCCACAGGTAATGGTGCAGTGCTCTGAGGGTGTTAGTGCACTGTTCTGGGGGTGGTGATGTGCTGTGGTATGTGCTGGTGATGCTGTATGCCTCTGGTGGGGGCATGTTATCCATGGGTAATGGTGCAGTGCTCTGAGGGTGTTAGTGCACTGTTCTGGGGGTGGTGATGTGCTGTGGTATGTGCTGGTGATGCTGTATGCCTCTGGTGGGGGCATGTTATCCATGGGTAATGGTGCAGTGCTCTGAGGGTGTTAGTGCACTGTTCTGAGGGTGGTGATGTGCTGTGGTATGTGCTGGTGATGCTGTATGCCGTTGGTGGGGGCATGATACCCACAAGTAATGGTGCAGTGCTCTGAGGGTGTTAGTGCACTGTTCTGAGGGTGGTGATGTGCTGTGGTATGTGCTGGTGATGCTGTATGCCGTTGGTGGGGGCATGTTATCCATGGGTAATGGTGCAGTGCTCTGAGGGTGTTAGTGCACTGTTCTGGGGGTGGTGGTGCACTGTGGTATGTGTTGGTGATGCTGTTGCCTCTGGTGGGGGCATGTTATCCATGGGTAATGGTGCAGTGCTCTGGGGGTGGTGGTGCACTGTTCTGGGGGTGGTGATGTGCTGTGGTATGTGCTGGTGATGCTGTATGCCGTTGGTGGGGGCATGTCGCCCCGCTACTCTAAAGCAACAGAGTCTAACTTCATATGAACTTACATCCTTTTTGCTGTCATTCACCTTCATGTTGTTAAATCCCATTATGGTCGTTCTTACTGATTGTGCGAGTCATCATTGACTTGATTGCCAGTGTGACATCCTCCGGGGCCACTGGTGGCCTCCACACACCTACAGATGCCAATCTACTCCCTGCCACATTACAGGTCTACGCACCCCTCAGAGGATGTCTGTCCAGGCTCTCAGCACAGGGCTCTCAGGGGAGGGTGCAGCAGAGGTGGGGGGCCCCCAGGGGATGTCTGCCCAGGCTCTGAGCACAGGGCTCTCCAGGGTGTACCCCTCCTGTAAGCAGTAGAGGTGAGGGTCCCCCAGGGGATGTCTGCCCAGGCTCTGAGCACAGGGTTCCCAGGGGTGCAGCTCCTGTCTGCGGCAGAGGCAGGGGTCCCCCAGGGGATGTCTGTCCAGGCTCTGAGCACAGGGCTCCCCAGGGGTGCAGCTCCTGTGTGCAGCAGAGGCGGGGGTCCCCCAGGGGATGTCTGTCCAGTCTGTGAGCACAGGGCTCTCTGTGGGCGCAGCCCCTGTGAGCAGCAGAGGTGGGGGTCCCCCAGGGAATGTCTGTCCAGGCTCTGAGCACAGGGCTCCCCAGGGTTGCAGCTCCTGTCTGCGGCAGAGGCGGGGGTCCCCCAGGGGATGTCTATCCATGCTCTGAGCACAGGGATCCCAAGGGGTGCAGCTCCTGTGTGCAGCAGAGGTGGGGGTCCCCCAGGGGATGTCTGTCCAGTCTGTGAGCACAGGGCTCTCTGTGGGCGCAGCCCCTGTGAGCAGCAGAGGTGGGGGTCTCCCAGGGGATGTCTGTCCAGGCTCTGAGCACAGGGCTCCCCAGGGGTGCAGCTCCTGTGTGCAGCATAGGTGGGGGTCTCCCAGGGAATGTCTGTCCAGGCTCTGAGCACAGGGCTCCCCAGGGTTGCAGCTCCTGTCTGCGGCAGAGGCGGGGGTCCCCCAGGGGATGTCTATCCAGGCTCTGAGCACAGGGATCCCAAGGGGTGCAGCTCCTGTGTGCAGCAGAGGAGGGGGTCCCCCAGGGGATGTCTGTCCAGGCTGTGAGCACAGGGCTCTCTGTGGGTGCAGCCCCTGTGAGCAGCAGAGGTGGGGGTCTCCCAGGGGATGTCTGCCCAGGCTCTGAGCACAGGGCTCCCCAGGGGTGCAGCTCCTGTAAGCAGCAGAGGTGCCCCCCCCCCAGGGGACGACTGGCCAGGCTCTGAGCACAGGGCTCCCCAGGGTTGCAGCTCCGGTGTGCAGCATAGGTGAGGGTCCCCCAGGGGATGTCTGTCCAGGTACTGAGCACAGGGCTCCCCAGGGGGTGCAGCTCCTGTCTGCAGCAGAGGTGGGGGTCCCCCAGGGGATGTCTGCACAGGCTCTGAGCACAGGGCTTCCCAGGGGTGCAGCTCCTGTGTGCAGCATAGGTGGGGGTCCCCCAGGGGAAGCCTGCCCAGGCTCTAAGCAGAGGGCTCCCCAGGATCCCAGGGTGTACCCCCCCCCTGTAAGCAGTGGAGGCGGGGGTCCCCCAGGGGATGACTGTCCAGGCTCTGAGCACAGGGCTCCCCAGGGGTACAGCTCCTGTGTGCAGCATTGGTGGGGGTCCCCCAGGGGATGTCTGCCCAGGCTCTGAGCACAGGGCTCCCCAGGGGTGCAGCTACTGTGTGCAGCAGAGGTGGGGACCCCCATGGCATGTCTGCCCAGGCTCTGAACACAGGGCTCTCTAGGGGTGAAGCTCCTGTGTGCAGCAAAGGTAGGGGGTCCCCCAAGGGATGTCTGTCCTGGTTCTGAGCACAGGGCTCCCCAGGGTGTACCCCTCCTGTAAGCAGTAGAGGTGAGGGTCCCCCAGGGGATGTCTGCCCAGGCTCTGAGCACATGGCTCCCCAGGGGTGCAGCTCCTGTGTGTAGCAGAGGTGGGGCGTCCCCCAAGGGATGTCTGTCCAGGCTCTGAGCACAGGGCTCTCTAGCGGTGCAGCTCCTGTGTGCAGCAGGTGTGGGGGTCCCCCAGGGGATGTCTGTCCCGGTTCTGAGCACAGGGCTCCCCATGGGGTGCAGCTCCTGTCTGCAGCAGGTGTGGGAGTCCCCCAGGGGATGTCTGCCCAGGGTCTGAGTACAGGGCTCCCCAGGGTGTACCCCTCCTGTGTGCAGCAGTGATGGGGGTCCCCCAGGGGATGTCTGTCTAGGTTCTGAGCACAGGACTCCCCAGGGGTGCAACTCATGTGTGCAGCAGGTGTTGGGGTCCCCCAGGAGAAGCCTGCCCAGGCTCTGAGCAGAGGGCTCCCCACAGTCCCAGGGTGTATCCCCCCTGTAAGCAGCAGAGGTGGGGGTCCCCCAGGGGATGTCTGTCCAGGCTCTGAGCACAGGGCTCCCCAGGGGTGCAGCTCCTGATGGCAGCAGAGGTGAGGGTCCCTCAGAGGGTGTCTATCCAGGCTCTGAGCACAGGGATCCCAAGGAGTGCAGCTCCTGTGTGCAGCAGAGGTGAGGGTCCCCCAGGGGATGTCTGTCCAGGCTGTGAGCACAGGGCTCTCTGTGGGGGCAGCCCCTGTGAGCAGCAGAGAAGGGAGTCTCCCAGGGGTTGTCTGTCCAGGCTCTGAGCACAGGGCTCCCCAGGGGTGCAGCTCATGTGTGCAGCAGGTGTGGGGGTCCCCCAGGGGAAGCCTGCCCAGGCTCTGAGCAGAGGGCTCCCCAGGATCCCAGGGTGTACCCCCCCTGTAAGCAGTAGAGGCGGGGGTCTCCCAGGGGATGTCTGTCCAGGCTCTGAGCACAGGGCTCCCCAGGGGTGCAGCTCCTGTGTGCAGCATTGGTGGGTGTTCCCCAGGGAATGTCTGTCCAGGCTCTGAGCACAGGGCTCCCCAGGGTTGCAGCTCCTGTCTGCGGCAGAGGCGGGGGTCCCCCAGGGGATGTCTATCCAGGCTCTGAGCACAGGGATCCCAAGGGGTGCAGCTCCTGTGTGCAGCAGAGGTGGGGGTCCCCCAGGGGATGTCTGTCCAGGCTCTGAGCACAGGGCTCTCTGTGGGCGCAGCCCCTGTAAGCAGCAGAGGTGGGGGTCTCACAGGGGATGTCTGCACAGGGTCTGAGCACAGGGCTACCCAGGGGTGTAGCTCCTGGGTGCAGCATAGGTGGGCCCCCTCAGGGATGTGTGTCCAGGCTCTGAGCACAGGGCTCCCCAGGGGGTGCAGCTCCTGTCTGCAGCAGAGGTGGGGGTCCCCAGGGGGATGTCTGCCCAGGCTCTGAGCACAGGGCTTCCCAGGGGTGCAGCTCTTGTGTGCAGCAGGTGTGAGGGTCCCCCAGGGGAAGCCTGCCCAGGCTCTGAGGAGAAGGCTCCCCAGGGTCCCAGGTTGTACCCCCCCTGTAAGCAGCAGAGGTGGGGGTCCCCCAGGGGATGTCTGTCCAGGCTCTGAGCACAGGGCTCCCCTGGGGTGCACCTCCTGTGTGCAGCATAGGTGGGGGTCCCCCAGGAAATGTCTGTCCAGGCTCTGGGCACAGGGCTCCCCAGGGGTGCATCTCCTGTCGGCAGCAGAGGTGGAGGGTCCCCCAGGGGATGTCTGTCCAGTCTCAGAGCACAGGGCTCCCCAGGGGTGCAGCCCCTGTGAGCAGCAGAGGTGGGGGTCTGTCCAGTCTCAGAGCACAGGGCTCCCCAGGGGTGCAGCCCCTGTGAGCAGCAGAGGTGGGGGTCCCCCAGGGGATGTCTGTCCAGTCTCTGAGCACAGGGCTTCCCAGGGGTGCAGCTCCTGTCTGCGGCAGAGGTGGGGGTCCCCCAGGGGATGTCTGTCCAACCTCTGTGAGAAAAGGCAACAATATCTCAACTGGTGTCATTAATAAAGTCGGTTAAGCACGTATGTACAATACATTACACGGAAGGAAGACAGGAGACTCTGAGAAGTTTGTAGAAATGTGCACTTAGCATCATATAATTAAGGTCACAGTAAAAAGGGTACAGTTGTAGCAGCACTGTAGGCATACAATGCAATAGCAACCCGAATTGGACTTGGTGCTCAATTGTGTTCGTGAAACATAAAAGTGGCGACGCAAGTGACAATGTGTAATCAGCGGAAACGGCGCAAGGTGAAGAATTGAAACAATACGTACAGTGAAATTCTGGGGTTCAAGGTAACAATTTGCAATGAATCAAAGAGTAATGACAACAATTTTGATTGAACCACGAAAGAAAATGCGCCATCAGTTGCGCTGAAGGGTCGACGACGTTTCGATCCTATTAATCAGGATCATCTTCAGGACCGGGTTGCAAGATAGGCGGTGCTGAATAGAACAAAGTCCTGTGTCATAAATCAGGCGGGAAGAATCAATCTAGTGGTGTGGGCAGGAATCATCAAGGCTACTGCGGGAGTCCGAAATCCACGTCCGTCAAGGCGGGTAAGAGCCAATGGCCTTTGGGTGCGAATGCCGTGAAGGAATGTCTGCATCGGCGGCGCACAGTTGGAAAATGAAGATCTCCTCCGGGAGACACGAGTGAAATCGTGAGGTGTGGAATCAATCCAACAGGCAAAGGGACGCTTCGGTCAGCGTAAGACCGCCACGATCGTGTCCAACCTCTGAGCACAGGGCTCCCTAGGGGTGCAACTCCTGTCTGCGGCAGAGGTGGGGGTGCCCCTGGGGATGTCTGTCCAGGCTCTGAGCACAGGCCTCCCCGGGGGTGCAGCTCTTGTGTGCAGCTGAGGTGGGGGCCCCCAGAAGATATCTGCCCAGGCTCTGAGCTCAGGGCTCCCCAGGGGTGCAGCTCCTGTGCGCAGCAGAGGTGGGGCCCCCCAGGGGAAGTCTGTCCAGACTCTCAGCACAGGTCTCCCCAGAGGTGCAGCTCCTGTGTGCAGCATAGGTGTGGGCCCCCAGGGGATGTCTGTCCAGGCTCTGAGCACAGGGCTCCCCAGGGGTGCAGCTCCTGTGTGCAGCAGAAGTTGGGGTACCCCAGGGGATGTCTGCCCAGGCTCTGAGCACAGGGCTCCCCAGGGGTGCAGCTCCTGTCTGCGGCAGAGGTGAGGGTCCCCCAGGGGATGTCTGTCCTGGCTCTGAGCACAGGGCTCCCCAGGAGTGCAGCTCCTGTCTGCAGCAGCGATGGGGGGCCCCCCAGGGGATGTCTGCCCAGGCTCTGAGCACAGGGCTCCCCAGGGGTGCAGCTCCTGTGTGCGGCAGAGGTGGGGGTCCCCCAGGGGATGTCTGCCCAGTCTATGAGCACCGGCACCCCCAGGGGTGCAGCTCCTGTCTGCGGCAGAGGTGGGGGTCCCCCAGAGGATGTCTGTCCAGGCTCTGAGCACAGGGCTCACCAGGGGTGCAGCACCTGTGTGCGGCAAAGGTGGGGGTGCCCCAGGGGATGTCTGCCCAGGGTCTGAGCACAGTGCTCCCAGGAGTGCAGCTCCTGTCTGCGGCAGAGGTGAGGGTCTTCCAGGCGATGTCTGTCCAGGTTCTGAGCACAGGGCTCCTCAGGGGTGCAGCTCCTGTCTGCGGCAGAGGTGAGGGTCCTCCAGGGGATGTCTGTCCAGGCTCTGAGCACAGGGCACTCCAGGGGTGCAGCTCCTGTCTGCGGCAGAGGTGGGGGTCCCCCAGGGGTTGTCTGCCCAGGGTCTGAGCACAGGGCTCCCCAGGGGTGCAGTTCCTGTCTGCGGCAGAGGTGGGGGTCCCCAGGGGATGTCGGTCCAGGCTCTGAGCACAGGGTTCCCCAGGGGTGCAGCTCCTGTCTGCGGCAGAGGTGGGGGTCCCCCAGGGGATGTCTGCCCAGGGACTGAGCACAGGGCTCCCCAGGGGTGCAGCTCCTGTCTGCGGCAGAGGTGGGGGGCCCCCAGGGGATGTCTGCCCAGGGTCTGGGCACTGGGCTCCCCAGGGGTGCAGCTCCTGTCTGCGGCAGAGGTGGGGGTCCCGCAGGGGATGTCTGCCCAAGGTCTGAGCACAGGGCTCCCCAGGGGTGTAGCTCCTGTCTGCGGCAGAGGTGGGGGGGCCCCCAGGGGATGTCTGCCCAGGGTCTGAGCACAGGGCTCCCCAGGGGTGCAGCTCCTGTCTGCGGCATAGGTGGGGGTCACCCATGGGATGTCTGCCCAGGGTCTGAGCACAGGGCCCCCCAGGGGTGCAGCTCCCGTCTGCGGCAGAGGTGGGGGTCCTCCAGGGGATGTCTGCCCAGGGTCTGAGCACAGGGCCCCCCAGGGGTGCAGCTCCCGTCTGCGGCAGAGGTGGGGGTCCCCCAGGGGATGTCTGCCCAGGCTCTGAGCACAGGGCTCCCCAGGAGTGCAGAACCTGTCTGCAGCAGAGGTGGGGGGCCCCCAGGGGAAGCTCTCTACATCCCCGTCAGTGCTGCTTTTGCTGCCCCCCACCCCCTCCCTCCTGCTGTGCAGAAAGTCCCACATTGAGTAACCCGAATCCACAGCCCAGGCGCTGCTTCCTGTTTCTCAAGTCTGAGTCTCACAATCCTGAGGCCTCTCCTTGTTCCTCTTTTAGTTCGTGACAGCAGTTGTGTTACAGAATCCAATAACCCCAACCCAACAAGCTGCTTCCTCTCTGTGTTGTGTAACACTGAGAGAGGGCCGGTGGTTGTCCCATCCCGCAGCCAGCATGGAGCACTTCTTGCAAAGCCGGCTGCATGGTGTGTGCTGCAGGTTATGCTATGTATATTATGGTTTATTGTATTGTGTTGTGTGTGTTGTGTTATATAGTGTATGTTGTGTTTTGCATGTTCGGTTGTGTTGTGTTGTGTTATCTTATGCTATGTTATGTATATTATGGTTTTTGTATTGTGTTGTGTAATGTATGTTGTGCTGTGTTATATGTTGTGTTATGTTGTGTTATGTGTTGTTATGTTATATTATGGTATATTGTATTGTGTATGTTGTGTTGTGTAGTGTAGGTTGTGTTTTGTATGTTGTGTTATATGTTGTGTTATGTTATGCTTTGTTATGTTATATTATGATATATTTTATTGTGTTGTGTTTAGTATGTTGTGTTGTGTTGTATTGTGTTACATATTATGTTATGTTGTGTTATGTTGTGCTATGTTATGTTATGCTTTTTTATGTTCTGTTATGGTGTATTGTATTGTGTATGTTATGTTATGTTGTGTAGTGTATGTTATGTTGTGTAGTGTAAGTTGTGTTTTGTATGTTGTTTTGTGTTATATGTTATGTTGTGTTATGTTATGCTATGCTATGTTATGTTATGCTTTGTTATGTTCTGATATGGTGCATTGTATTGTGCTGTGTGTGTTGTGTTATGTTGTGTAGTGTATGTTGTAAATTGTATGTTGTGTTGTGTTATGTTTTATGTTATGTTATATTCAGTTATTTTATGTGTATCTGTGGAGCGTGCTGTCACCCGGGAGGGTATCCTGGCGCTGAGCAGGTGCGAGTCTAGCCACGCCTTCATTCGAAGGGCCAGGTCTACAGCTTCTTGCAGAACTCACGACGGGAGGAGGAGCCTCGGATGTAGAGTGTGAGGTCCTTCCACGCGTAGGAGGCGGTGTAGGAGAAGGGTGGACCTCTGGATCTGGTTCTGTGTACACGTTGAATGTGTGCAAGTATGAAAACGGCTATCAGAGGTATCTGGATAGTGAAAAGAGAGGCAACTAGTGCGGTAGGTTCCGCCAGTGTGGTGTAGTGCTTTGAAGGTGTGGGTGAAGAGTTTGAACTGTGCGCACTTGTGTATTGGGAGCCAGTGGAGCTCCTAGAAGTGTGGCGTTCTGTGTGTGATGCATGGGAGGGTAGGAGTGTTTCTGGCTGCCTAGTTCTTAATTGTTTACAGTCATCTAGTAAGTTGATTGCTGATCCCGGCGTAGAGGGAGCTCCCATAGTCCAACTGGCTAGTGATGAGGGCTTGTGTGACTGTTTTGCGGGTGCTTCTCTGGAGCCATTTGAAGATTTTCTTCAGGGTGTGGAAGCAGGATGCTCTGATGGTGTTGACATAATGTGAAGTTTGTAGTCAACGGCTATCCTGAGGCCAGAGGTGGGTCTAGGTTCTAGTTCGGCTGGCCACCACGTGGAATCCCGAAGGCCACAACTTCTGTTTTATCAGTGTTGAGTTTGAGACAGCTGGTCTTAATCCAGTCGGAGACTTCTGCCATGCAGGAGGTGAACTTGTTCCGGGTGTTTGTCGTCTTGTCAGAGGGAGAGTATGAGTTGAGTGTCATCGGCGTAGGGAGAGGATGTTGATGCAGTGGGAGTGGAGCACACTGGCCAGACGAGCCCTGTATATGTTGAAGAGAGTCAAGCTGAGTGACGATTCTTGCGGTACTCCACAGATGGGGTTGTGGCTCTCCAAAGAGTAGGGGGCCGGGGTGACTGCTTGTGAATTGCCAGTCATGAAGAAGCAGATCCATCAGCCAGCAGGTCGTGCAAGCATCGGATGAGGATCGGGTAGTAGACCGTGTCGAATGCTGTGGAGAGGTCCAGAAGGCTGAAGGCCGCCGTGTCTCTTCTGTCCATGATCATGCTAATGTCATCTGTGTCGGCGATGAGGGCTGTTTCTGAGCAGTGGTTGGGTCTGAAGCTGGACTATGTGACTTTGAGGTGTTGGTGGTCATTGAAGTGGTTGGAGAGGTGTTTGTTGACGAGTTTCTTTAGGACTTTGCCGGGGATGGAAGCAGGGACAGTGGTCTATTGACGAGGTTTGATGGGTCTGCGAAGGGTTTTCTGAACAGTGGGAGGACTGTGGCGTGTTTAAGGGGTGCAGCATCAATGAACACCCCTTAAAAATTCTGAAGTAGGATTTGGGAGTCACTCTATTGTCTTCCATAGGAAGGCCTCTTTCGGCGAGACTTCCATCAAGCTACCTTGGTGCTGATGTAACAGTAATCACCAAGAGAAGTATGTGGAGCAGTGCGCTACCCTTAACCCTGGACACTTCTAGTTGGCCATGAAACGAGAGATTGTTTTTTTTGCCTTATTGTGCTGTGTTTAAAAGAGTTTTATCTTTGTTGGGTCTTTGTATTTATATAGGAACGTTATTCTGGTGGGAAACGTGTTAATGGAAGAGGAAGCTGGGTGGGAAATTAAATTCTATGTCAGGACAGGAGGCTCAGATTGTACTTGTCTTTCTTTACTGACAAAAACAGCAGCCATAAGAAGTTGAACAAAGAACTACAATTCCCATGAACATCAATAACACAACATGTGCTTCCCCCAATCATCACCCTTACAAGTCCTCAAAAGTGGAGGATGCCATCTTGCTGCCTCTTTCTTTGCTGCTCGGCAGTCCAGACAAGTGCTTCTCAGTTGTCATTACATTGCTGGTGCTTATTGTCTATTTTAGGCCATGTTTTTCGTGATTGTACGTTATTATTGTGGGTTGCGTCATCCTGCCGTCATTGGCTAAACGTAGGTTTTTATTCCCATATTTGGTAGTTTGGACATATGTTTTCTCTCAGGACAGATGCGATGCGGCCTGATCAACGCCGTCTCCGGAATCAGCTTTGAGTTGACAAAGTGCCTTCCCTTATCCCCTTTTGTCCCCTTTGAAGGTGTTTCTGCCGGGAATCCTGCCGTAGCAGCATCGGGGCCACCCGCGTGTCTTACGTAGAGGGGCCGACATTTGAAAGGAGCGCGGACCGCCCTCGGAGCCCCATGAGGTGTGGCGAGCGCCTTCCTCTTGCATACCACCCGTGCTCGGCCGAAGCGCTCGGTGGTCGTGGACTTCAAACGCATTGGAGGCTGGCGCCCGCCTCCAGGCTGCAATAGCCGAAGTTGTCACAGGACATTTCATGGCAGTTTTGAGCAGAGTAACCACTCACATACCCACTTACAAAGCTCCACGCTGATGCCCCTTGCTGGGGCTGAAACAATTCAAGAACAGGCTTAGCCTGAGGAGTAATTGTGCAAACAAGGCATTAGTCGTTCCTACGTACATTGGGTTATGGGGGCAACTCCCCCCAACTGCCCCTTTGGGGTTGATTTGACTACCCTCCTGCAAATCGGAGTCCAGTATAGCGGAATGAAAGTCTTTTGATCCGGCAAAATCTAAACCCTGTCACCCGGATGCTGCGCAGGAATATTACTTGGAGGGTGACCTGGTTGCACCTTTAGATCACTCGGTCCATCAGTCGGTCAATAAAACATTAGCCGCTGTGCTCAAACCCATCAAGAAACAGCTACAACAATATGTCAAATGCCGGGGGTCTGACCAGCCTTCTTGTACTAATATTGCACCAACACAATCAAGCTAGCCCCAGAATGCCAAGGCCAAGTCAAACTCCCAGCCTCATGCGGAGATGCCGACAAGACGGTCTCAGGATTACCTGGGCGGCCATGGATACTGTGCAGCCACTAATATCCCCAAAAGAAGCTTCCAACTGGCAGATTCGGCCACGGAGACACACATGGAAACAGATACAGATCGATCCAGTCATTCCGATCAAGACAATGCCAATACGCACAAACACAGGTGACCGACAGCCACAGAGAACACTTCCTACTGCCTTCCACCTCCTCCAAGCCTGCTATCCTTTGATCCTGAAGAGATCCTACATCCGAGGTCACTAGGCTGGGCTCAACCTCTGCTGTTACCGAATACCTACAGGGCCGTGTGAGGACGAGCTTCGATAAGGAGGTGCGAAATAGGCTGCGAGCAGGCTGCCCATGCCAGATGTGCAGCCAAAGTGTCCAACACCCCTGACATAGACCCGGCATGAATCCTTTTTCTAAAAAAAGTATGTGAAGCACCGAAGAAGGGTATAGACCGGGAATGGCGTGCCTGCCAAGACAAGTTGCTGGATATTGGGGGCCCCTGGCTAAGATTCTGGAGATGGCCCTGGAATCCAAAGAGACGAGGGTGACAATTGATCCAAACAGACTGGCAAGGTGATCCCAATGTGATGTGTGTCTCTTAGGAAGCGCTAATTGTGCCATCTCAGTGGAGAGATGAGAACTGGTGCTCATGAAAATTGACCCTAATCTGGCGGATCTCAGCTCAGGTGAGGCTGGACCATTTGCAGAGGGCCTACTGTTCAGCAACAGGCTCAGCAAAGACATTGGAAAATTTGTCAACACCTTTACGACTTTAGACAAAGCTCAGACCTCTCTCAGGAAAGTTTTTCAGCCCAACGTTTTTTGGAAGGAGCGGTTGAAGCCGGGGATGTTTGCGAGGCTGTTAGCACTATCAGGGCCCCCAGAGAGGCTATGCCTTTCGCAAGAGAGGTGGCTGGCAAGAGGGGTCCAGAGCTTTCTTCCCCAGAACACAGTACCAGAGAGACTGCTATGCCAAAGAGGGCTACAGAGGCAACTTCCAGCCCACCACGAACACTCGTTTGGTAAGAGTTCTTCTTGTGCCTCTGGGGGGGCGGAGTGGCTTTATTTCTTCACATTTGGAGGAAATGTACTTGAATGCCCGAGTGTTAGAGACCATTCAGGGATTCTGATTGAAATTTACCAAGTCCCAAAGCAAAGGTGGGTTCCCATTCAAATGGCTTTTTCTTAACAAGAATTGAGTTTTATCAACTCAGAAATACAAGAGCTATAGCACGAACAGGCTATAGCTTCCTCCTTTTCTCACAACAGAGGCTTTTGCAGCACCATTTTCTTGGGCCAGCAGAGGGCGGGGGTCACAGACTAGTTTTGAATCTAAGAGAGTTGAATCGTTGGCTTCTATCTCTTGAGGGATCTCCTGCTCCTCCAGGAAGGAGACTAGAAGGTGCGTCTGGACCACAAAGATTATTATCTAACGATCCCCATATTTGCTTCGCACAGACAATTCCGGGAGAGAGATTAATGGTACGAAATCTTAGTAGTAACTTTCGGTCTTTCCTCGGTGCCTCAGTGTTTCACCAACATAATGAAACCAGTGGTTGAATGTCTGAGAGAAAACAGTGTCCGTCTAACCATCTACCCAGAAGAGGTGGCCATTATGGTACAGACTCGGGAGCTGTTGACTCAGCCTTTGACATGGGCAATACAACTCATGCAGCACCTCGGCTTGTATAAATGAACGAGAAAAAAATGTGTCCTTCTACCAACTCAATCACTAAAATTCTTGGGTTTCCAAATCAGCTCAGGAGGGTGCAACTGCAGTTGCCCAAACACAAGATAAGGGACATCAAGAAAGAACTGAAGTCAGCAGTGAGTAAGCAGACTGTTTCATTGGGGTTGATTGCGAGAGTAGTATGGCTCGTGTCCTCCTTGATTCAAGCAGTGTTTCCGGGCCCTCTGAACTGGAGGGCCAAGCAGCGTCTCAAGATTCAGCACCTAAAGAAAGAGCTGACTTATATGGCTGGAGGCCAGGGCTGAGCTCAATTGGCGATGAGTCATATGGAGGCTTGAATTGGCATGGACATTGTTGGATTCCATCCGGACCGAATCCGATGGCAGTCGATAGGGTCGGGGCACAAGCTGCAGCAGTACCTCCACAGGAGACAGGTGGTCTCAAGCAGAGATGGAACTCCACATCAATTACGTGGAGCTGTTGGTGGCGTTATTTGCCATAAAGACCCTCTTATGAAAGAAAAACAACTGTTGTGTCCTGCTGAAGATGGACATTATTTCAGCAGTCAGATACATAAACAAATTAGGCGGCACCAGATCCACGATGTTAGCCGAGCTAGCCAAAGACTTTTGGTACTTCTACCTCAAACAGAGGATCTCGTGATTGCAGAATACATCCCGGAGCAAACCAATGTGACAGCGGATTGGAATTCCAGGTTCCTGACAGACGCCAAGGAATGGTGTTAATATTGGAAAATACAGTATCAATGCCCTTCATAATATATGTAAGTACAATAACGAACTCGCATCACCGTTGTTGAAATCACTCGATGTTACTTCCCACTCAACCCTGAGCCAGAAGTAAGTGGTCAGGCAGGCTCTGTGACCGTGCCCCGAAGCAACTGATTAATAGACCACAGGTGGAGTGCCACGTAACCCTTAGACAAATGCGCAACAGGAAAACCCAGATCAATCCCACAGATAGGCAGCGACACCACAATGGTCCAGTGAGATTTGCCCCAATAACACACGCTTGGTCGGAGGGGCGCGTGTTCCCAAAACACCATAAAGTCAGATGCCACACTAAGTTAGGAACACTCAGCCAATCAGAACACAACACACACAGCACTCGCAGTGATCACGCGCTCCCTATGCCATAAATCTGGACACATACCCACTGGCTCGCATTGTGTCACAAAAGGTCGAGAGACTCGAGACCCACCTGAACTTCTTATCAAATGACCAGATTTATGACTCCGTGACTAGACCCAGATTCCTGTTCTAAAAAGAATGTATGAATTGCTTTATTACACTTTGTGAAATGTATAAAATGACGGCCAAAACCAATGTACTTTGAGACAGTCTTCAGACCCCAAATCTGTTGTCTGCTCTCCCGGCCACTGTGTTAAATTTAACCAACTGTTCATATTTTGCCAAACGCCTCTTGTCTTTCATTTTTTAAGGTAAATTCACATTCAAGCAACACTGGCAACTCCATTCCTGCAGGTCTTTCCCTCAATCAAGAACTCTCTGGGCCCGTGCAGGACAGGCTTCTTTGCATCCAGACTGAATGGGCAACTGGAAGGATTCTTCACCTTGAGACCGTTCCCACTGACGAAGACAACTGATGCTTTCTGCAGGACTGGTCCACAGACCTGAATTATGTGTTTCCCCCGTTTGCGATGATATTACGAGTGACGCCCCATGAGATGTTAGAATAGAAATATTAGTGTTTGTGCATTGCCTATGTAAAGTTAGCATTCGCTGCACCATTATCTGTTCAGGCGCCATTTTGAATTATGATCGAAACTAATCCTTTGCTATTTCTCAGAAAAGGCCTCTGTTATGTTTCATTTCTGCAATGTTAGGTTTTGCTTCACCAATGAATAGACTGTTCTTATTAGCGCATACCTTTCTCTCTAGATAGAGGCCCTCTCCCACTTGTCTGGTGACGGGCCCGACTGAAACAACCTTGGACTTTGCAACTTTGTGTAAGATACGAGTGCTGAGACCGTTCTTTCTTTGTATTCCATCGCTTAGCAGCACCTGCCTGGAAAATTCCACTATGGGAGTGTTTTAACCTAGTTACGAAACGTACATAATGTATCTCTATGCTTGTCGATTTCAGTCCCTCTGCAGCACTCCTAGAGACTGGGCAGACTGGGCTCCGCTCTGAGTGTATCTAATAAACAGTTATTGGTTTGTATTCTCTACTGCCTGACCGACTCTTCATTTCGTATGGAAGGCTGAGAGGTGGTCATTAGTGACCCGGTGACCCTAATCGGGCCACTTCCTTCAGAGAAGAGACAACTAGCAGATCTAGTAGTACTCAGCACATCCTGCTACAGGAGCCGTGACCTCGAAAGCTCACTCCCTGGGTTCCATGTTAGAAGATATATCGAAGGCAGCTGATTGGTCTCCGGATTCAATGTTTGAGCATTTTTATTATAAATCTACTGTTATTGTGCGTTAGTGGTGGTGGATCAACTTTAAACAAGAATAATCAGAGCTTCTGGTCCTGACATAGAATGAACAATGTGCTATCTATCGCAGCAAGAATTTTCAATTCTCTTAAGGACATGGAGGCGAGGATTATCCCACCCAGTTTCATACGTGCTGATGCAATGTATTAATTCAATATGATAATATACATGTTATGCGGTTTTTACATGCCTGCGCTTGTTTTAATAATTATCATTGGATTTAGTGACATGGTGTACTTGCCCATATTATCAGAGTGTAAGGAATGACGATAGTACCATACATATATTTTTGTGTTCCAGGTTCTGAGCAGTATCAAGAGTAGTTTCCAGAATGTAGCCCGGAGGTTTCCAGAGGCAACGTAAGGTGCCACTGTGTCTTTAATAAAATTGGAAATTCTTGTTGCGATAGCTAGCATTTTTTTTATTCAATATAAAATGAGCATTAATGGCTGATGGTCCAAACCAGTAAATTTCCCAGTTTAACTGTTCTCTTCAGCCGTTGCCACCATTTATTCAAGAAACCTTTGGTGACGGCGCTGATGAATCTCGGCAGGGTAAAGTCTCATCCTATTATGTAAGTATAGGAGTGAATCAGGGACTGTGGCCATGTTTACTCCAGGCAAACAGGTTTAAACCCCATCCTATTATGTAGGAATAGGACTGCACCAGGGATTGGAGCCATGTTTACTCAAGGCAAACAGGTTTAAACCTCATCCTATTATGTAGGAATAGGAGCTCACCAGGGATTGTGGCCATGTTTACTCCAGGCAAACAGGTTTAAACCCCATCCTATTATGTAGGAATAGGAGCTCACCAGGGATTGTGGCCATGTTTACTCCAGGCAAACAGGTTTAAACCCCATCATGTTATGTAGGAATAGGAGCTCACCAGGGATTGCGGCCATGTTTACTCCAGGCAAACAGGTTTAAACCTCATCCTATTATGTAGGAATAGGAGCTCACCAGGGACTGGCCCCATGTTTACTCCAGTCAAACGGGTTTTGTTTGTCTATTGAAGTTGTTGTTTCCTATTAAGACATGCTTCTCTGCTGTATATTGTTTCTCCACTGAAAATTATTTTTTATTTGTGATTTGTTCTTTGGTTGAGGTTGTTTCACAGATGGCTAATTCTCCTCCAAGATAATGCTTCAAGTTTAGTCACTCAAAGCAAACCATACTCAAACCTGCTCATTTTATGAGCTTTGGTGCAGGGAAACATCTTGTGTGTAGGTGCAATCCAACTAGATAGCATTGTCCAAATCCCCACCTATTTACACATTCACTATTGACATCCACTTCATTATTGGCTTTGCTGATACGCGCCTCAGTTCTACAAGCATTGGGTACTGGGTAGCCTATACTGGCAGCGGTGTGTAGAGCTTGTACAAGTGAGAGAGCAAAAGAGCAGGGGGAGAGGGGAGAGGGAAAGAGGAAGAGAGGTTGAGGATGAAGGGGAGAGGGGTGATGTGTGCTGAATGAACAGCAATGAGGGAAGCTAAGAGGGAGAACAACTAAGGTGGGAGAGACCGGTGGAAAGAGGGAGGGAGCCAGGAAAACTGTGCTTCCATTGGATGTTAAAAGTCAAATGGTGTAATAGGAAAAATAATTCCCTGACATCTGTAGTGGAAAAATTCAACTCTTCGAGTCAAAACAAAGTGAAACAAAAATGCTCCTCTGAGTTGGAAAAAGACTTAGAGCTATTGGCGTTATAAACATGAAAGCGGGCTCCATGCCGAAACAAAGCACGGCACCTGTGTTCTTAAAACGTATGCGTGTGGCGGCCCATGAAGTGGGCGCTAGGTAATAAAAAAAAAACATAAAAGCAGGCACTGTGCTAAATATAAAGTGCATCATCCGTGTGCATAAAAGTTATGCGTGTGCAAAAGAAACATGAAAGAGGGCGCCGTGCTAAAACATGAAGCGCGGCACTCGTGTACATACAAGTTATGCGCGTGGTGGTACATAAAGCAGGCGCTGAGGTGATCAAATAAACAGCGCATGGTACTAGGAACAGGCACTCATGCCACACAGTAACACTAGCAGGAAATACAATTAAACAAGTAGTCCCCTAAGGAACACATAAACACCTACAAGCATAAGGAAACTGTAGTTGGCCATTGCTCCTCAGCTAAAACTGTAAGTGATGTATCAGGAGCGCCAACCAATAAGGAGCCAGGAAATAAAAGCAACGATGAAGTGGACCAATTGCAAGCAGCAGGTGGGATTACACTCTGTACAGCGATTATAGCAGATAGCGCATGCATGCTGCCTAGGTTCGACCCAAAAATAGGGAGGAAGGCCGTCAAATCAGGAGCAGGGAGCTGAAAGAGACAAGCAAGCTGTCCAATCACGTTCAAGAGCAGACCGGAAGCCCACTCTGAGGAGATATTTCACGTATTGATTAAAAGTCTTCCTGCGACAAGCAGCTGAAGCTGTCTGTAGCAAGACCACAAGCATACCTGTGACTGTGAGCCAGGTCACAGCCTGCTTCCGAACCCCTAAAGCATGAAATCCCCCAATTATGAACCTTTTTTTGTACAGTTTTTTTATATAGCACAAACTCGACCCGAAGGTATCAGAGCGCTTTACATGAGCACCAGTTACATTACACAAGGACACATTCATTTTTTGTTGGTAGGCGCGGGGAGATGAAGTGATTTGCCCAGAATCACGCGGTGTTGAGCTGACGCTTAGACTCCAACCTGGTTCCCCAGCTCCAAAGTCGGCAGGTCTGGCCGTTATGCCACTTTGTGGCGATATTTAAAGGAGCCAGGCCCAGTCTGAGTGGAGAGGCAGATTTCAGCCTTCACTTTAGATATTTAGTGTCAGTCAGCCTTTCCCAGGACAGGGAGAGAGGACAACGCACTCTTTGAAGGGTCACAAGTGGCCGCCACAGACATCTGCACTTTACGCACAAGAGCGCGTGGCTGCTGCTGAGCGCACATCAAAGGAGGGCCTGGGGGCCTCTGCCAGCCCCCGGCACCAGTCACCCCTGCAGGCTGGCGGAGGGGAGGGTTGCAAAGATAAATGTGCCTGAAGTATGAGAGGCTGGGGTTGAGTGAGGGGGGGGGACGCGGGGGGGTCTGGCAGGTTCTGCAGAGAAGGAGGAGCGAGCAGTCACAGATAGTCCGGGGCGAACCGAACCCCTGAAAGCTCGGCTAATTCAAGGTCCAACAAACTTTCAAACGTGCTCAAGAGGAGGCTGAGACTGACGTCCAGTCGGTACTTGGAGATCTAGAACTTTCTTTCACTCTCTGCTGTCAGCTGGGAAGTCCCCTGAGGTCCCCTGTGTGTGAAGGCAGCGTGCCAAATACTGCCCTGGAGGCTGGACCGAAAGGCATTCTGGGAGTTTGAGGGGCTAGTTTGGTCAGTAGAGAAGTGAGATTTTTTTTAGTATTACTGGATACTGCAGTACATTTCGACGGAGGATGCGGAATGGAGGGGGGGAAGGGGTGTAAAATATGGATTGTGCTTTTTTTTGTATTTGTACAGAGGGTTGCACCATGTGTGTTTTGCACCTTTTTACTGTGCTACAAATCTCTAAATTTGCTAACAGGACAAGTACTACGTGAAATGTTTTGCTTTGTATTCATTTTATGCAACACTATGCATTTGCTGAGCTATGGTTGAGTTTACAAGTGTCTGATGTATGAGTAGCTCAGCTTCGAACTTGTCTTATATTTGTAATGAGAAAGGCATCGATTTTCTTTAAACCTTTATTCAGCATTTTATAGATGATGAACAACAAACCACAGAGCAGCACTCAAAGGTCACATCGGGACAGCAGTACAGACAAAAGATGATTCATATGTGTTGGAAACCAGGACCTGTTTGCAGTGTCCCCCCAATGTTTGCCCCATTTGGGACCCCTGGATGCTGGCTTTCCTGACTCTGAGAGTGCCCAGGGTTCTGCTGGGCCACCCCAGGGCCAGTGCTATGTTGAAAACACCCACTATTAGATTGAAGCGCACAGTGAAAATACCCACACACATGAGGGTACACTATATATTAGGGTACACTTATAATTTGCATGACCTACCCTATAAGTCCCCAGTATATAATAGGGCAGGGGTATTAAAACTACCTTTACGTCCCTAGTACATAATAGGGCATGGAAGTTGAGAGGCCCGAAGCCCTTTCTGCACTTGCATGTTTGCACTTCTGACCGCCTGAGGTCATTCTAAAAGTAGCCCTGGGTCGCAGCACTGCTTTTAAATGCAAATTGTGCCCAAACTCAACTTTGGTGGTAGGGGCACTTAAAAAGTGATAGACTACAATATTTTGGCATATTAGGTACCCCAGGGTCTCCCCTAGGTGTCCCAGGAGTGGGTGGTCATATACTTATAAGGGGGGCCCTTATAAAAGAGGTTTTATATGCCCTGGGGTTGGAGAAATTGCACATTTCACTTCCCCCATTGTAGTAAAGTGCTTCCCAAAATCGACTTTTGTGCTAGGAGCACTGTGGAGTGTGGATCTACACTAACTTTGCATATCCAGGACCCCTAACGTCTCCCCTAGGTGTCCCAGGGGTGGGGGGGGGTCATGTAGCTATAAGCAGGGTCTTTATAAAAGATGTTTTATAGGCCCTGGTGTTGGAGAAATTGCACATTTTCTCCATTGTAGATCCCCAGCCACATAGGATATCATTGCAATAGTTTATGAACGCATAACTATTGCTAGGAATTAATCAAAATATCATTCAAGGACTTCAGAGAAGGATATTGATAAATCCAACAATATACATAAAAGAAGTTATAAGCCTTTCTTGCCTGTGAGCCAAAATTCAACCTTCCTCTGCCTTCCCTGATTGGTCAGAGTTAGCAGGATTAGCCAGGCTGCTTTGATGAAGTGATAAGTGGCTCACCCAGGGAGAGGCTAACTGATGGAGAGGGCTCTGCTACAAATGAATGCCAGAGCAGGGTGGAGGGGTCGGAAAGCATGAGCTTCAAAGGAAGAATAGGACAGGCAGGGAAGGCCAAGTCCATCTACCCCCAGCCCTCTGCCCCAGCCAGATGGGAGGCTTATGGCAGGAATTTGCATAGGGCAGGGGGAGGAGAGCTATGGAAATGAGCCCTACTGGAGGTTGGTTTACCTAGTTCTTGCTCCTCTGCTGAGATTTCAGCATATTGAATTTTGGAGGAATAGTGCTTTCTGGGAGAAGATTATGCCACACGTTGGAGGAAGAGGTCATGCTCTGGGGTGTTGCCCAGTACCTCATTGGACAGGAGTGCCCTCCTGCTTGACCCTAGAGACCACTGAATAAATATGTGAGCGGTGCAGAGCCTCTCGGATCTGCTGCCTGAAAATAAGAGAAGGCTCACCAACCTGGAAACTTGATTTGCACCATAAGGCCCTGCATTCTGACTGACTGCGCCTGCTGCATTATCTGGAACTACAGCCCTGTGGAGGTGCCTTGCTTCAAGAGGAATAAAGAGTGGACTCCGTGCAAGCTGCAGGTTAACAGAGCTCACCTGGAACATCACCACCAAGAATCCCCAGCCTGGAGTGTGTCCAGTAGATTTGTAAGGGTTTTGTCCATGTGGATTGTAGGAAATGAAGTCCCAAACTTTCAAGGACCATCTTGGAGATTCCAGACCCTTGGACTGTGTTTTGGACACTTCGGACCCCCAAGAGGAATGTCAGGAAGAAGTTCCCGAAGTTTGGAGCAACTTTGGATAAAAGCTTCATTAGGGGACCGACTCAACCGCGAGAGCCAAGCAAGTGACCTTCAACAGCAAGCCGGCCTGACCTGTTGGTTCGTCCCACTGAAAAGCTTTAGAGGACTGACCTCCAGAGTTTGACCAGGAGCTCCCTGGAAAGCAAGCCGGCGAACCCTCCCCGAACCCGGACTGGTGAAGAACATCAAGGGACCCCGGCAGAAAAAGCTCCAGAAAAGTTTCAAAGTCCGAAGGTAAAATCTCGACTGAGGCCTACAGCGAAGGGTATCTGAGCAGGGCTCCATCACAGTCAGCCTGAAACTTTGACTTTGTCCCGGTCAAGTGCGACCAGTTGTCCCAAGGTGGCGCTATAATTTTCTAAGTGCTATATAATGCTAAATCTTTCAAAATTAATATCTCCGGTCCCCTACATTGGATTTTTGTCATTTTGGTGTCATCTTAAAGAGAAAAGTATTTCCTATTTTTATAAATTGGTGTGGGGTTTTTATTGCATGTTATGTATTAATTATTTTCTGAATTGGTGTTTTTAAATGCTTTACATACCTGTCTCTAAAGTTAAGCCTGCCTGCTCGCAGCCAAGCTACCCAGGGTTGAGCATGGGAATAATTTGAGACCTGTACTGAGCCCTAGACTGTGTTAGTGGCCTTATTGCCAGTGGTAGAAGCATATTTACCACTACTAATAACCTACTTTCCAACCGCATTGTATTGACAAGTACTGTGGTAGAGCGGCACACAGCCCTACCATAATCCGTGTTGCAGAAGCTGATGGGTGATGTGATGCTCCAGTTCAGACTTTTCCCTTTGAATTCTGGGACTTGTATTCCTGTTTTTGTAATGAAATAAACAAGAATACAAATCCCAGAATTCAAAGAAAAAACTTGGACTGGAGCAGCACATCAGGCATAGACCTGGGAAACTTGTCAGGACCGAGGGCCATGACGCAAGTAGTGCTTACTGAACATGCTGACGGAGGGGGGAGGCAACACTACACAGGACACAGCCGGGTTTAAACCACACGTTCTGATAACAAAGGACTGGTTTTGTTGGGAGTCTAAGTTTTGAATTGGAGGGGAGGTGGGTTCGGGTTGGTCTTGCTACCCTGCACACCACAGTCTCACTGAAACTGAAAGGTGATCAGTAAACCCTTGTGAAGTGTCTGCCACTGTCTGGCAACATTTGTGGAGTGTTTTAGTAACTTCTCCTTTCAGCAGAAACAGATTTTAGTAGAAATCTGCAAATTATGAAGAAGAGGTTGGAAAATGTGACAAGTTCGATAAATCCACTACGGCACAAAAAACACCCCTGAGGCAGAACTGCGCCTCTCCAGTGGCCCTGCTCCTACATGGTTTACTTTGGGCAGCAGAGCTATCTAGATACATAGAATGGACAGATTCAGCCCTCAGACAGCAGCGCTATCCCTCGTCTGAGGCAGGCCTTAACCAGCAATGGTATCTCATAAGCGCAGGCATCAGGCAACAAAGCTGCCTCTCAAGATGCACAGGTGTGGGAAGCTGGACTGTGGTTGCAGCACCCCCTCCCCCCCCCACACACACGTTGTTCCTGGTTTTAATGTAACTTTGACTGATGTGTACTGGGTCCCTGCTAACCAGCTTACCAGTGCCAGTGTTCTGTCCCTAAAACTGTTCCACAATTGGCACCATTTCAGCCCCTTTGTAAGTCCCTAGTAATTGGTACCCCTGGTACCGAGGGCATTGGAACAGAAGAGGGTCCACTAAGGATGCAGCACATATTGAGCCGCCCCAGGGAACCCTGGCAAGACCATGCACACTGCCATTGCAGGCTGTGTGCCTTGATGCAGAGAAAACTGAAGAGTCGACATGGAGCACACCCCTGTGTGCCATGCCCACAGACACTGCATGAGATAAGGGTAAACCACCATTACTGCAGCCCTTACAGCTTGAAGACAGGAAGCCCTATATCACCCCTACTGCAGCCCTTACAGCCCTGAGACACGGTGCGCTATATCCCATGTGTGATACTAACTGTCTGAGCAGATAGGACCCTACAATATCTAAGTCCATTCTTGGATATTGTAAGTCACGGGGAAGCCACATAAAGTACATGGGCTGAACACCCATTATTACGAGTTCCCCAGCACCATGATGGCTTCACTGCACCCAGGGATGTTTGGTACCAAACATCTCATCTTAATAAATCCACACTGATGCCAGTGTTGGATTTATTAATAAATAGACAAAGAATGCACCTTGGAGGTGCCCCAGAAAACCTACCAACCACTGGTGTGGTCTCTGACTAGTCCTGCCAGCCTGCCACCACCAGACATGTTTCAGACCTCATGGGGTGAGAGCCAGCACTCTCAGAGGCCAGGAACAATGCCTGCTCTGGGCAGAGGTGTACACACCTCCTCCAGGCCGGAATGGCATTCCAGAGCGGGAAGCTTTAAAGGCGGTGCCACCTATGAAATGCAGCCCAGGCATCTCCGGTTAGTTGAGGATTCCAACCCCCTGTCCTACTGTTCCTACACCTGTCCCTCAGGGTAAGCAGTGCCATGGTGTTAGAAATGGGGGTCTCTAGTTGGCAATGGCTGGCCACTGTCCAAGTAGGGACCCTTCTTCCTAAGTCAGAGTGAGAGGGCTACCCCCTTTAATACCCCTGCTCAACCCTGTGGTAACGTAGCACGAGCAGGTAGGCTTATCTCAGAGGCAGGGTGTGAAGCATTTATGATCATACACAGTAACACAGTGAGGAACACTACAAAGGGACACCACACAAGTAGTTATTATAAAAAATAAGTATCTTTATATAAAGGCAGATTTATCACAAGACCAATAACTGTAAAGGCCACAATACTGTCAAAAATAGGATAGCTGTTGAAAGGCTGTCAAAAATAGTTCAAAGGTTGCAAAAATAAGGTTCAAGTTCAAAGCAGTGGTCTCTGCGACCCTTTCTTTCACAAAGTACCTGGGTTTAGTAGCAAAACCAACAAAGTGTCGCAAATAAGCTGTAGAGATGATTCTCGGCACGCGAGGCCGGCGATGCGTTTAAATCCTTGCCGCAAGGGAGGATGATGCGCCGATCTGCGGGATGCGTGCGGAGACGATGCGACAAACTTTGGCACGCTGGACCGCCGATGCGATGACTTTCTTGCCGCGTGGGAGAAGTCGATGCGGTGATCCTGTTGCGCTGTGCGATCGTGTTGCGATGCGAAGACAAGACGC
Source organism: Calotriton arnoldi (assembly GCA_963921515.1). NCBI lineage: Eukaryota > Metazoa > Chordata > Amphibia > Caudata > Salamandridae > Calotriton > Calotriton arnoldi. The sequence goes on from CAWUFW010003157.1 coordinate 1,135,611, forward strand.
TCCGCGAGGGAGCGATGAAATTCGGTGCGATGCGATCAAAGTGGCGAACGCACGGCGTCCGCACTGCGATGTCTCGAAGCGATGATTTCTTTAAGGGTTGCGAGTGCGCGGCGACAGCAGCGCGATGATCTTTCCAGCGCGTCTCGGCTGCAGCGGCTCGCAAAGGGGCGTCAGCGATGGTTTCGGGTTGCGGGCCCTCGGCGGCAGTAGCGCGATGATTTTCCCAGCGCTCTCGACTGCAGCGGCCCGCAAAGATGCGTTAGCGTCGATTTCTTACCCTCTTCTCTCTGATGCAAACTAGAGGCCCTGGAACTCACAGGAGCCTCCTCAGCAGATAGCAGTCCTCGCAGGGAGGAAGCAGGAGGTTGGTGGTGGAGTCTGTTGTGCCTGAGACTCCAGCAGGAGGCTAGCTCTTTTCCTAGCCCTTGGGTGATTGCTGTACAAAAATAAAAGTTCTCTCAAGAGTTCCTTTTCCTCTCCTTTAAGGTCCAGTGGTCACTGCTGCAGGCCAGTGCAAGAAACAACACACAGCACAGGGACAGTCACTTCCTGCAGATTCCTCCAGTGGCACGGACAGAGTTTCCTCTCCAGATCCAAAAGCAATACAAAAGTAGGGGGTTTGAGCACAGATATTTATACCCCAAAACCTTTGATCCTTGAAGCTACCGGTCCCTGAACCTAGCCAGAACCAGTTCTGCTCAGGCCTGGAGCACTTTGTTTACCAGGCTGCATCCTTCCTTTCAGAAAGAGGGGGTCTGCTAGCAGACACACAGTGGGAGGTGGAGCCAGCATTCACCTTGCCAGGCACAGCCCTATTCAGGTCAAGGAGCCACCCCTCCCCACACTCTAAATGCAGATCTCTCTATTCCACCCAGGTCTGACTCAGCCTGTCCTGCCCCTCTAAAACCAGACAGCCAATACACATAACGGCAGAGCACACTGGAAGGCTTAGGCAAGAAAATACCTACTTTCTAAAAGTGGTATTTTCAAACACAGAATATAAAAATAAACTTCACTAAAAGGTGTATTTTAATATTCAGAGCTCAGGCATACTAAATTCGTTTTTCTACCATGTTCCTGGGGTCAGTTAGGACTATAGAATGTAATAGTCAAACTGCCCATTCTAGCCTATGAGGAACAGGTAGCCTTACAGTAGTGAAAAACGAAATGGTGCATAATTCACTACCAGGACATGCTACACACACCAAGGCATGTCCTGCCTTACACATACAATGCACCCTACCATAGGGGTGACTTACATGATGCCAAGGGAAGGTTCAGGGGCTGGGAAGTGGGTGCACTTCACAGCCAAGATGGCAGTTCTGGACTGCACACAGACACTGCAGTGGCAGGTCTGAGACACACTTTACAAGCTGCTTCTGTGGGTGGCACACATCAGTGCTGCAGGCCCACCAGCAGCATTTGGTTTACCAGCCCTGGGCACACATAGGCCACACTACTAGGGACTAACAGGTAAACCAAATAAGCCAATCAGGGATATACCAATTCACATAGACATATTTAAACAGGGAGCATTCGCGCTGTGACACTGAATGGCAGTGGCACAGCGCCCAGAGCATCTAACACCAGTAAAACAGAGGAGACAACAGCGAAAAATGGAAGGGAGACCCACGCCAATGGTGCCAGGTCTAACACATGGGCTCTAGCTCTGAATAGCTCAGTTGTCTCTCAAGAAGCACAGAGCTCTCAGGCTTAGGTCTCATACAGTGGTGCCATCCTTAGCTTGCATGGGTTGCACAAGCATTGAGCATAGACAGCAGAACTATCCCTCAGAGTAAGCAGTGCCATGGGCTCTAGCTCTGAATAGCTCAGTTGTCTCTCAAGAAGCACAGAGCTCTCAGGCTTAGGTCTCATACAGTGGTGCCATCCTTCAGTTTGCACGGGTCGCACAGACATTGGGTAAATTATGCACAGCAGAGCTACCCTCAGGGTGAACAGTGCCACAGGCTCTGGCTGTGAAAAGCACAGTTGTCCCTCAAGAGACACATAGCTCTCAGATCTCATACAGTGGCACCATACTTCAGCTTGCATGGGTCACACAGGCGTTGGGTATACACAGAAGAGCTGGCCCTCAGGGTAAGCAGTACTACAGGCTCTGGCTCTGAAGAGAGCAGTTGTCCCCCAGGAAACACAGAGCTCTCAGTCTCAGGTCCCATACAGTGGTGCCACCCTTAGCTTGCATGGGTCACACAGGCCTTGGGTATAGACAGCAGAACTATCTCTCAGCGTAAGCAGTGCCACAGGCTCCGGCTCTGAAGAGTGCAGTAGTCCCTTAAGAGACACAGAGCTCTCAGGCCTCATACAGTAGTGCCATCCTTAGCTTGCATGGGTCGCACAGGCATTGGGTATAGACAGCAGAACTATCCCTCAGGGTAAGCAGTGCCACAGGCTCTGGCTCTGAAGGAGCAGTTGTCCCTCAGGAGACACAGAGCTCTCAGGCTCGGGTCTCATACAGTGGCACCATACTTCAGCTTGCATGGGTCGCACAGGCTTTGGGTATATACATGAGAGCTGGACCTCAGGGTAAGCAGTGCCACAGGCCCTGGCTCTGAAGAGCACAGTTGTCCCTCAGGAGACACAGAGCTCTCAAGTGTCATACAGTGGCGCCATACTTCAGCTTGCATGGGTCGCACAGGCATTGAATATAGACAGCAGAGCAATCCCTCTTGAAGTACAGTTCTCAGAAGTCCTTGCATACCACAGCAGGATAATGCATCAGCTTACACAGATCTTACACGAGTTACCTTTCGACAACAGATGTATCCTTTGTGTTGCACATGTCCTACAGGCGCTACATAGCAGGACTACGCCTCAAGGCGCAGGGAATTTACAGGCTTAGACCTCGTATACTAAATACATCTGTCTGTCTGTCTCTGTTAGACCTCGTATATTAAAGCCATTTGTCTGTCTCTGTTAGAACTCAGATACTAAAGCCATCTGTCTGCCTCTGTTATAACCTGGATACAAAAGCCATCTGTCTGGCTGTCTCTGTTAGAACTCATACACTAAAGCGATCTGTCTGTCTCTGTTAGACATCAGATATTAAAGCGATCTGTCTGTCTCTGTTAGACCTCAGATACTCAGATACTAAATCCTTATGGCTGTCTGTCTCTCTTAGACCTCAGATACTAAAGCGATCTGTCTGTCTCTGTTAGAACTTGTATACTAAAGCGTCTGTCTGTCTCTGTTAGACCTCAGATATTAAAGCGATCTGTCTGTCTCTGTTGGACCTCAGATACTAAAGCCATCTGTCTGTCTCTGTTAGACCCTAGATACTAAAGCCATCTGTCTGTCTCTGTTAGACCTCAGATACTCAGATACTAAACCCATCTGGCTGTCTGTCTCTCTTAGACCTCAGATAATAAAGCGATCTGTCTGTCTCTGTTAAACCTCAGATACTAAAGTGTCTGTCTGTCTCTGTTAGACCTCAGATATTAAAGCGATCTGTCTGTCTCTGTTAGAACTTGGATACTAAACCTATCTGGCTTTCTGTCTCTCTTAGTCCTCAGATACTAAAGCGATCTGTCTGTCTCTGTTAGACCTCAGATACTAAAGCGTCTGTCTGTCTCTGTTAGACCTCAGATATTAAAGCGATCTGTCTGTCTCTGTTAGCCCTCAGCCACTAAACCCACCTGTCTGTCTCTGTTAGAACTTGGATACTAAAGCCATCTGCCTGGCTGTCTCTGTTAGACCTCTGATACTAAAGCGATTTGTCTGTCTCTGTTAGACCTCAGATACTCAGATACTATACCCATCTGTATGTCTGTCTCGGTTAGACCTCAGATACTAAACCCACCTATCTGTCTCTGTTACACCTCAGATACTAACCCAATCTGTCTGACTGTCTCTGTTAGACCTCAGATACTAAACCCATACTTTGTTTGTCTCTGTTAGACGTCAGATACTAAAGCGTCTGTCTGTCTCTATTAGATCTCAGACGCTAAAGCGATCTGTCTGTCTCTTTTGGACCCCAGATACTAAAGCTGCCTGTCTATCTCTGTTAGACCTCAGATGCTAATCCCACCTGATTGTCTCTGTTAGACTGCAGAGCTAAACAGCAGCTGAATTATAAGTTACATCCTCAGGTCTCGGACGCCAAGCCTATGTCATAGTTTCAGGTCACAGGTACTAAGACTATCTCACAGGCTCAGGCCTATGGTGCAGTGCCTATGTTATAGGCTCACACATCAGACGTATCTCTCAGGCCAAGCCTCAGGCACCATGGCAATGTCTCAGGCTTCATAGACCATATCAGTCTCTCAGGACCAGGCCTCAGCACCATATCAATCTCTGAAGTTCAGGCCTCGTGCCCGATGTCAATCTGTCAGGCTCAGAACTCAGGCATGATGTCATTCTCACATATTCAGGACTCAGGCATCATGGCAATCTCTCAGGCTCAGTACTCAGGCACCATGTCAGTCACGGATTAAGGCCTCAGGCACCATGTCAATCTCTCAGACTCAGACCTCAGACACTTCCCCTATATCACAGGCTCAGGCCTCAGGCACCATGTTTATCTCTCAGGCTCAGTCCTCGGGCACCATGTCAGTCACAGGTGCAGGCCTCAGACACCATGTCAATCTCTCAGGCCTCAGGCGCCATGTCAATCACAGGTTCAGGCCTCAGGCACCATGCATATCACACAGGCCCAGGCCTCAGGCACCATGTTTATCTCTCAGGCTAAGGCCTCAGGAACCATGTTTATCTCACAGGCCCAGGCCTCAGACACCACGCCTCTCTCACAGGCCCAGGCGTCAGGCACCACGCCTACCTCACAGGCCCAGGCACCATGTTTATCTCAAGCTCATGCCTCCGGCACCACGCCTATCTCACAGGCCCAGGCCTCAGACACCACGCCTCTCTCACAGGCCTCAGGCACCATGTTTATCTCACAGGCCCAGACTTCAGACACCACGCCTACCTCACAGACCCAGGCACCATGTTTATCTCAGGCTAATGCCTCTGGCACCACGCCTATCTCACAGGCCCAGGCCACAGACACCACGCCTCTCTCACAGGCCTCAGGCACCATTTTTATCTCACAGGCCCAGACTTCAGACATCAAGCCTATCTCACAGGCCCAGGCACCATGTTTATCTCACAGGCCCAGGCCTCTGACACCACGCCTCTCTCAAATGCCTCAGGCACCATGTTTATCTCACAGGCCCAGGCCTCAGACACCACGCCTCTCTCAGAGGCCTCAGTCACCATGTTTATCTCACAGGCCCAGGCCTCAGACACCACGCCTCTCTCACAGACCTCAGGCACCATGCTTATCTCACAGGCCCAGGCCTCTGACACCACACCTACCTCACAGGCCCAGGCACCATGTTTATCTCAGGCTCAAGCCTCCGGCACCACGCATATCTCACAGGCCTCAGGCACCATGTTTATCTCACAGGCCCAGGCTTCAGACACCACGCCTACCTCACAGGCCCAGGCACCATGTTTTTCTCAGGCTAATGGCTCCGGCACCACACCTATCTCACAGGCCCAGGCCACTGACACCACGCCTACCTCACAGGCCCAGGCACCATGTTTATCTCAGGCTAATGCCTCTGGCACCACGCCTATCTCACAGGCCCAGGCCACAGACACCACGCCTCTCTCACAGGCCTCAGGCACCATGTTTATCTCACAGGCCCAGACTTCAGACACCAAGCCTATCTCACAGGCCCAGGCAACATGTTTATCTCACAGGCCCAGGCCTCTTACACCACGCCTCTCTCACAGGCCTCAGGCACCATGTTTATCTCACAGGCCCAGGCCTCAGACACCACGCCTCTCTCAGAGGCCTCAGGCACCATGTTTATCTCACAGGCCCAGGTCTCAGACACCACGCCTCTCTCACAGACCTCAGGCACCATGCTTATCTCACAGGCCCAGGCCTCTGACACCACACCTTCCTCACAGGCCCAGGCACCATGTTTATCTCAGGCTCAAGCCTCCGGCATCACGCCTATCTCACAGGCCTCAGGCACCAAGTTTATCTCACAGGCCCAGGCTTCAGACACCACGCCTACCTCACAGGCCCAGGCACCATGTTTTTCTCAGGCTAATGGATCCGGCACCACACTTATCTCACAGGCCCAGGCCACTGACACCACGCCTACCTCACAGGCCCAGGCACCATGTTTATCTCAGGCTCATGCCTCCGGCACCACGCCTATCTCACAGGCCTCAGGCACCATGTTTATCTCACAGGCCCAGGCTTCAGACACCACGCCTACCTCACAGGCCCAGGCACCATGTTTTTCTCAGGCTAATGGCTCTGGCACCATGCCTATCTCACAGGCCCAAGCCACAGACACCACGCCTCTCTCACAGGCCCAGGCACCATGTTTATCTCACAGGATCAGGCCTCAGGCACTACCCCTATATCACAAGCCCAGGCCGCAGACACCATGCCTCTCTCACTGGCCTCAGGCACCATGTTTATCTCACAGGCCCAGGCCTCAAACACCACGCCTCTCTCACAGGCCCAGGCCTTAAACACCACGCCTCTCTCACAGTCGCAGGCCTCAGGCACCACGCCTAACTCACAGGCCCAGGCACCATGTTTATCTCACAGGCCCAGGCCACAGACACCACGCCTACCTCACAGGCCTCAGGCACCATGTTTATCTCACAGGCCTAGGCCACAGACACCATGCCTCGCTCACAGGCCTCAGGCACCATGTTTATCTTACAGGCCCAAGCCTCTGACACCAAGCCTCTCTCACAGGCGCAGGCACCATGTTTATCTCTCAGGATCAGGCCTCAGGCACTTCCACTATCTCACAGCCACAGGCCCCGGCACCATGTTTATCTCACAGGCCCAGGCCACAGACACCACGCCTACCTCACAGGCCTCAGGCACCATGTTTATCTCACAGGCCTAGGCCACAGACACCATGCCTCGCTCACAGGCCTCAGGCACCATGTTTATCTTACAGGCCCAAGCCTCTGACACCACGCCTCTCTCACAGGCCCAGGCACCACGCCTCTCTCACAGGCCTCAGACACCACGCCTCTCTCACAGGCCTCAGGCACCATGCTTATTGCTATATTGTTTTATACATTTATTGTTAATTGCCCCTTATGGATTTCCAAAGGGGGCTAAGTTGGAACGCAAGAGGTAACAGGGAATTGGGGTGAGAAGTGGAGAAGCGTTTGTGGGAAACAGATCCATTTGAAGCTGCCCGCGGCACACACAGTGTGCCCGCTCAACAGGTAGGTTTTGGTGCATAAAATGCTGAATACAAGACTTTTGCGCAGAACTGTTATCCAACTCAGGTTTTAATAGCAGTCGACCAGGACCTATCATTGCTGGTTCCGTTGGCTCAGAGGACTACGGCTTCCATTGCGGGGACCTGGGTTCGACCTCTTGGGCACGGATCAAACCCCGTTGGGTTCTCTCAGCCTTTCATCCCTCTGAGGTCGTTAAAATGAGTATCATTGAGGGGGAATATCAACAACCATCTGTTATTCAGCGCCAACGTGCCCAGGGTTGACACCAGGTTCTTAGGAAAATTAGGAAAATGCCACTTGCGCAAGGAGGATTGTTGGTGATTTCAAAGGGGCACAGGACGGGGCATGCCTCCGTCAATACAAGACTGACAGCCTTATGCTGAGTAAAATGTTTTGTAGCATCCAGTGCAATGTTACGTGCCAAGGCCTTCAGTGGCGCGTAGTCAAAGCAGTGCAGATCACACCATTGAGGGCGAACATGAGGCTATGTCCGCCGACAGAAGAGGCTATGAAATGTTTATGTTAGTACGGGGTTTGGGGCTGACTATGTAAATGTAAATCCAGTATTTGTAAAGCGCGAACAGCTACCCGAAGGCATCCCGGCGCTGGGGGCCGTCGGGAAGATTAAGCAAGTTATTGCCCAGAGTCACATGGTGCTGGGCTGACCTGCCGCCGGTGCCGGGGATCGAACCGTGAGCCCCAGATTCCAGCGTCAGTCGCTATCTCTTGCCATTTTGCGGTCTAGGTAATTACAATGTGATTCCGGTGAACCGACTGGGCACACTCAGCAGTCAATGCTAAAAGATTAAGCACATGTCTTGTAACCCTGAAGTGTGACGGAAGCAGCTATTTCATCACAGCCAAAATAATTCTAGGGACTCACTGTCAGATGCATCATAGACAGAACTTCACTGAAACCGGACTCGACACAGTATTAATTTGTTCGCCATAGTTTGTCAATAAAACTGTCTGTAAAAATGTATCTGTCACTGCGACAGAAGAGGTGCTCACAGTGAACGAGCGTGTTACAGCCAAACAAATCAAAGTACTTTTTACTGGCAAATGCACATGGGACAAACATTCATGAAACTGAAGGACACAGTAATAACTTGTTTGCCATAGTTTATCAATAAAACGGCCGGTGCAAATGTAATTTTCAGTTCAACAGAAAATGCGCTAAACGAGTGCGTGTTACAGGTAGCCCGCCTACCGCCACTGCAGCTAGGCGGGTTGCTTAAGCTTGTCATCCTAAAAGTATGCTGTGGTTCCAAAGTTCTGGGGAGACACTGGGTTAGAGCAACAAGGCCACAGATATTAGAAAATATTCAGCACTCCCAAAAGTTAAGAAAGGGCAAGAAATCTGTAAGTATGGTTCTCCTGTTCTCACCATCCCAAAAGCTCCGCGCTGGGATTTGCACTGCTATAGGCGTTACATTCGCCCATATCCTGGGATTGGTGCACATAAGACAAACATTCACTGAAACCGGGTATGACACATTATTAATCTGTTCGTCATAGTTTATCAAGAAAACTGTCCGTGCAAACAGATTGGTCATTGCAACCGAAATGGTAGATAGGCCAAATGCTCCCGCATTATCGACATTGCAGCTTGGCAGGTTGCGTAAGATTGTCAGTCTAAAAAGTGTGTTGGGGTTCCAAAGTTTTGGGAAATACTAGGTTACATCACAAAGGCTACAATTTATTGGACATTCAACACTCCCATAATTTAAGAAAGGGCAGGCGGTTTGCACGTATTGTTCTCTCCATCCCAGTAGCTTTTCCATCCACTTGTCTGCACGCTGGCATACATCATCAGAAGTCTGGACCTGGGCTACTCATGCGAGGGTGGGGGTTCGTTGGTCATTCTAAAAAGTGTGCTGTGGCTTCAATAGTGTTGAGAAATTGGGCTTGGAGGAGATATGCTGACTATCACCAGAACACATCTTGCATTCCTAGTTAGGAAGGTGCAGGTAAATTCGTTCATATGTTTTACCCTTGGTTCTCACTATCCAAAGGCATTGGCATCTTTTCTGCACACTGGTATACCTTTGGCAAAAGTCTGGCTATGGGCTACATACGCTAGGGTGGGGACGCCAGCACGGCGACACATCATCTACAGATCGCAGTCAGGCTATGGGCTACATACGCTACGGTGGGGACGCCAGCACAGCGACACAGCAGCTGCAGATCGCAGTCAGGCTATGGGCTACATACGCTAGGGTGGGGACGCCAGCACAGCGACACATCATCTCCAGATCGCAGTCAGGTGGATGGGTTTTGCAGACAATAAGGACGTGATACACTTGGGGGACCTCAGCCTCACCCCCTGTTTTTAGATCCACCTTTGTCGTGTTTTAGGAGGGAGAGGAGCACCAGGCGTCCTCGAAAGGACATGACGCAGTTTAAATCCGATGCATGTCTACATGTTCACTTGCTGGTGCGGCACTTGGTCATCAGGCTGAACCCTCGTATTTGGGACCCTCCAAGTAAATATAAAAATGTAAATCCATATTTGTAAAGCGCGAACTACTCACCCTTACGGGTCTCAAGGCGCTGGAGGCCGTCGTGGAAATTAAGTGAGCTATTGCCCAGAGTCACATGGTACTGAGCTGAGCTGCTGCCAGGGATCGAACCGTGAGCCCTGTGCTCCGAAGTCAGCTACCCTGGCTGCTGCACCACACCTCTCCACCAAGTAAGGAGGCAAACAAGGGCTTGGTCGCCCCCAAAAGAAAATGCACAAACTTGCACACAGTGCGTTATGGTTGGTATCACACAGAACTGTGGTTACGAAGAGAGCTGTTTTATATCCCCAAGGGGTCCTATTCCTGGCCCGTGCTGTACTATTAAACAAATGGAGGTCAGCGATATAGATAAGGGTATTGTGTTGGCCACAACAATAACTTATTAAACAAACATACTTGTGGCCTTGAAGGCGGACGCCTCTACATTTACCAGTGAATCCTGAAATCGGGGCCGGGGCAGTGAGGGGTATATACTGGGTCCAGCCAAACCCTATCAGAAGACCCATTAGTACAGAGGGCACCAGAGGGACATATCTTGGAACTGTGGTGAAAGAGGAGAACAGTAGTCCCCAACTTCCAGGGAGGCCATCGAACTTTCCTACAGAAGGGTAAATAAAGCCAAGTACAAGCCCACCAAGCAGGAGCAAAAACAACAGTTGATGGACAGAATGCAGAACAATGTCATACATTCACCCCAGTACAGAGATCTGGGCCTAAATCCATCGTTTTTTTGCTCACCATGCCATACCAGTTTGAACCCAGCCATATGCAAATCAGTCTTGACCCTGTGCCCAATGGGAACAGTCCAGTCCGAACTGCCAGGCCAGGTCCTCCCTGGACTGGAAACAAGCATCCTAGGACCGGTTTCAGGGTTTCACCCCTCTTCAGCCAGGATAGCTTGATTCCAGTGGCATGGAAAGCACGGGACCCACGTCTGGGCATACCCGTCCCACTCGGGGTGACAAACGCAAAAACAACAGTTGATGGACAGAATGCAGAACAATGTCATACATTCACCCCAGTACAGAGATCTGGGCCTAAATCCATTGTTTTTTTGCTCACCATGCCATACCAGTTTGAACCCAGCCATATGCAAATCAGTCTTGACCCTGTGCCTCATGGGAACAGTCCAGCCCGAACTGCCAAGCCAGGTCCTCCCTGGACTGGAAACAAGCATCCTAGGACCGGTTTCGGGGTTTCACCCCTCTTCAGCCAGGATAGCTTGATTCCAGTGGCATGGAGAGCACGGGACCCACGTCTGGGCATACCCGTCCCACTCGGGGTGACAAATGCAAAAACAACAGTTGATGGACAGAATGCAGAACAATGTCATACATTCACCCCAGTACAGAGATCTGGGCCTAAATCCATCGTTTTTTTGCTCACCATGCCATACCAGTTTGAACCCAGCCATATGCAAATCAGTCTTGACCCTGTGCCCAATGGGAACAGTCCAGTCCGAACTGCCAGGCCAGGTCCTCCCTGGACTGGAAACAAGCATCCTAGGACCAGTTTCGGGCTTTCAGCCCTCATCAGCCAGGATAGCTTGATTCCAGTGGCATGGAGAGCACGGGACCCACGTCTGGGCATACCCGTCCCACTCGGGGTGACAAATGCAAAAACAACAGTTGATGGACAGAATGCAGAACAATGTCATACATTCACCCCAGTACAGAGATCTGGGCCTAAATCCATCGTTTTTTTGCTCACCATGCCATACCAGTTTGAACCCAGCCATATGCAAATCAGTCTTGACCCTGTGCCTCATGGGAACAGTCCAGCCCGAACTGCCAAGCCAGGTCCTCCCTGGACTGGAAACAAGCATGCTAGGACCGGTTTCGGGGTTTCACCCTCTTCAGCCAGGATAGCTTGATTCCAGTGGCATGGAGAGCACGGGACCCACGTCTGGGCATACCCGTCCCACTCGGGGTGACAAATGCAAAAACAACAGTTGATGGACAGAATGCAGAACAATGTCATACATTCACCCCAGTACAGAGATCTGGGCCTAAATCCATCGTTTTTTGCTCACCATGCCATACCAGTTTGAACCCAGCCATATGCAAATCAGTCTTGACCCTGTGCCTCATGGGAACAGTCCAGCCCGAACTGCCAAGCCAGGTCCTCCCTGGACTGGAAACAAGCATCCTAGGACCGGTTTCGGGGCTTCACCCCTCTTCAGCCAGGATAGCTTGATTCCAGTGGCATGGAGAACACGGGACCCACGTCTGGGCATACCCATCCCACTCGGGGTGACAAATGCAAAAACAACAATTGATGGACAGAATGCAGAACAATGTCATACATTCACCCCAGTACAGAGATCTGGGCCTAAATCCATCGTTTTTTTGCTCACCATGCCATACCAGTGAGCTAAAGAATGATGATGGATTAAACCCAGATCAGTTGACTGGGGGTGAGTGTTTGATTGGCTCAAGCGTTCCGTCCATCATCCCCTTTTGTATCGCTTTGTTCGCCCTAAGTTGGCGGGGGTATGCCCAGACGTGGGTCCCTTGCTCACTTTGCCACTGGATTCAAGCAAGCCTGGCTGATGACGGCTGGAATGCCAGAAACCGGTCCTAGGATGCTTGTTTCCGGTCCAGGGAAGACATGGCTTGGCAGTTCGGGCTGGACTGTTCCCATGAGGCACAGGGTCAGACTGATTTGCATATGGCCATGTCTGAACTGGGGTGGTGGAGTGAGCTAAAGAATGATGATGGATTAAACCCAGATCAGTTGACTGGGGGTGAGTGTTTGATTGGCTCAAGCGTTCCGTCCATCATCCCCTTTTGTATCACCAAGCAGGAGGGCCTGGTTCAACTCACATTCAAAATCAAATCAAATAAGAAGAGCTTGGTAAATTAGGCATGGCCTCTTTAGCGCAAACACAACAGGGTACCCCGATAGGGACGGGGCACACCTGCCAGAGGTAGCTAGGGAATTGGTCCAGCTAGAAGGACTGGTATCTGCAGGTTGCAGGATGTTATGGAGCCTGCCATGGTGGGTGGGGGGGGGGGGGGCGGATATAATGGCGGCCACATCCAGGGCTTTGGCGGAGTTACAGGGCGATCCGGAGGCTGATTGGTACGAGGGGTACCTTTTCAGGAGCACAATAAGGGTGCATTATGCCAAAATCCCAGGAGTCCTTACGGCAGGACCCTGGAGGAAAGCGACAGCGCCCCGCTAGTCCTTCAGGCGGTTGTAAGCCTGAGAAACCGGGGGCTTGCCTGGACATGCTCCGCCCCATAAAAGGCGTGAGTATAGGGATGGGCTGGTGGTCCACAGTATTTAAGGGTGATAATCCCCACAAAATGGTAGCACCGATTGGGTTGGCCACGGTGCAGTTGGCTCATCAGGTGGGCAGGGCAGCTTAGGTTAGTCACCGCTGCCTGACCTTGGATCGCCCGTAAGTTAACCCACCACGTTGGAATATATTTCTTGTATGAAATAGACCTGCAGCAAAATGATTCCCAACAAACATGCCTTATGTGTTTATTGTATTGAGGCCATGCTATGTTTTTCTTGCGGGGGGAGGTTGCCTATATCAGCACTATTCTTTCCCTCTTAATGTGCCAAGGTGTTTTACCTTCAATAAACTTTATTTCATCTGCATCGGAGTAGATTTGTCATTACAGATGTGGCGATGAGCGGCGCTGGCACACGAATCTATGCACTGGTGATTTTTAAGATTCATAAATTCTGGAGAGGCAATTTCATTGTGTAGCTGCAAACAGTACTAGGTGGCTGTCTTTAAGGATGCATAACTAGCTACAACTGCGACCTTCTCATGAGAGCCCTTGTCCAAGAATCATATAGGAATTCATTCTGGGCAAAAAGGTCAGTGTGTTATTTGAGTCCTTCGGTTTATACTTCCTGTTCTACCTGCGCGCTCGTGATGTGAAATGATACAAACTTGTGAAGCGCACAAATACCTGTAGGCGTCTAGGCGCTGTATCTCCCAAGCACTCATCTCCTGAGCACTGTGGGGCTCATTTATGAGCCCTTGCGACACGTTTGCACCGCCGGTGCGTCACTAGTTGTACTTGTAATCTGGCGGGCGGTCCCTGCACGGCTTTAGCGGTGCTGAGCTGACGCAGAGCCGGCGCAGCACCGCCAAAGTCATAATCCGCCCCAGAGTCACGACGTTGCTGCCATTTTTTTTTTTTTTAATTTACAGTTCCAAAATGGCGGATTCCTCTGGAGTGATAAATAAAAAAAAAAAAAAAAAAAAAAAGGTGTATAAAACCACATTTTCATACAGGAATGGTTTGTTAGCAAACAGCAGCTTCTGGGTCCTCCTAATTTTTTTTTTTTAAAGTTACATTTAAAAAAAGGGCCATGCAGGGAAGACACGACAGATGAACCTGAGAAGGAAGCTAATAAACACTGCCTGAACGAGTAGCGGTGGAGAGTAGGGGAGCTGTGTGATACTTTTACATGTACCCGTAAGAGGCAGCGGGTACAATATTTCTGAGTGTTTTAAGTAGGATGTTGTGGCTTCTCCAGACATGACTGACTTGTTTTTAAAAACATAAGCTTGTTGTCAAAGATAGTTCCAAGGTTTTTTGGTGGAGGCCACCAGGGTTGGAGGGGTTCCTACTTCTGTCGGCCACCAGACATGAAACCAAACACAAAGAAACAAACCCAATAGGAGCATTTTGGTCTTGTCGCCGTCGGGCTTGAGGCCATTTGAGTGCATATGGCTGGGTCCAAACTGGAATGGCATGGTGAGCAAAAGAACGATGGATTAAACTCAGATCTCTGTGGAAGGGGGTGAGTGTGTGAAAAGTTTCAGCGCTCAGTCCGTCATCTTGTTGTGTTTGCTAAGTTCGAGGGCATCCACCTTGCAATGGGCACACACAGGAGCAAGAAGGAGCTTGAGCTAGCTCCGAGATCTTAGACACTGAGACGATGCCAGCGTATCATCGACATGTGAGATGTGTCAGGACCAAAGGATCAGATGACCTGTGCCAGAGGAGACATGCACATGTTAATCAGGGTGGGGCTAAGAGGCGATCCTTGTGGCCTACCACAGAAAGAAGGAGAAGTGAGGGACGTGAATGAGGACAAGATGACAGTCTGAGTCTGTTGTTATCAAAAGGACCCGAGTGAGATCAGAATGGGATGTGAGACTGTGTTGAAGGCTGCAGAGAGAGACAATAAAACAAGGGCAGCCGAGTGTCCTTGATCTAGCAGCGTACTGATCCCATCCGTTACCACTACGACCACAGTCTCAGTGCTGTACCCACACCGAAAGCCCGATTGTGACTGGTCTAACAATATTAACTTCTAAACATTTTGAGACCTGTTCACTGATTGTTTTTGAGTATTTTTCAAACAACAGGGAGGCAGAATATGGGATGGTAGTGTCAGGATCCGCAGAAATGTTTTTACAGGCGGAACTATCTGAGTGTGCTTTCAAATGTCAGCTACGATCACAGTTTCTAGGATAAGGTTACAGATTTATCTTACTGTGGGATCCAAAAACTAAAAAAACAGGGTCATATTCTTGGGAGAAGCTGGGTCTAGAGGGGATCAGGAATTGATGTTTTCTGGTAGGAAACACTTCATGGTTTGAAATGGCTTTGAACACCTCTAATAAACAATTCCTGTAGAAAGTGTCCCTTCTAAACTGAAAAGGGCCAAAACATAGAAGGGATCTGGGGGAAAACTGGCTTGGATAGAAATCATCTTGCTGTAAAGTAAAGAGGAGAGGACTTGACATAGCTTTAGGGAACTCATGGTAGAGGCTCTACATGTCTGGGTAGAGGGGAACTCCTCAACTTAGAAGAACAGTTCCTGCGTGGAACTGGATGCCGAATCGATTTCATTCGTCCATAGGCTTGTAGGTGGAGCCCCATTTACGCTCCAAACGTTTGCAGTGTCAATCTTTCCTCAACCAAAGAAATGAGGACCTAAAGCGATGGGAACAAAGCATATGTCCTTCAAAAAAAGACTTCAAACATGGCTCTTCCCCTAATCCCTTGTTCTAACTTCTGCCTTTCCTGTATCACTTCGGCGCTGAGATGCCCAAGGGTAGTCACGCGCTTTATAAATCCCCTAAACCTAAACCTAAACCTAAACCATATGAAAGAGACCACCTCATTGAGGGCCTGAGATATCCAACGATACAAGAATGACAAGTGGCGATGATGTAGGCGTGGATGGGAGACCACCTCATCGAGGGCTGAGATATCCAACGATACAAGAATGACGAGCAGCGATGATGTAAGCGTGGATGGGATATGGTCTGGATGAAAGAGCGACAGAGAGAAGATGGGATCTTGGTCCAGGGACTGGAGAGGTCAGAAAGAAGCAGGTCTAGATTTTACTGTAGAGTCAGAGTCTTCCACAGACAGCATAAGAGTTGGTCTGAAGAGCTTGAAGTAAGCAGAACAGAGGTGCAAGCTCTGTTGAAGGAAGTGAACTCACCATCCAATAAATGGCCACCAGTGCGTAGGGTGCTTGGAATCATCCAGAGCCCAAGAGCGTCTACTCCTCTAAAGAGATGAAGGGCGTCTGAGTCCAGAGGATCCTTTAACAAAGGTTGAGATCGCCCAGTACTGAGAATCTAGGAAGCTTGAGGATAAAGGGGACCGCGGCCTCCATGAGCGAGGTGGGGAAGAGTGGTTTGTGGCCAGGTGGGCAGTAGATCAGTGCACCTTAGAATGAGGATGTAGACCTGAAGGTTATGGTGAAGATCAGAGCCTCACAGAGATCCAGATTCACAACGGGGAGGATTGAGCATGCGACAGTAGCGAGGTGGCTGATGTCAACGCCACCGTCGCATTCACCCTCACAGTCCACGCGTTGAATCCGGTAATTAGGGGGGCGGTGACGACAATGTCAGGGGCGGAGGCTTCATGAAGCCACGTTTCTGTAATAAACATGGTGACAGGCTGCTGTCCTAATAAGAAGTTACAATCTGTCTGGTGTTCAGGTAAAGACCTAACTTTAAGTAAGAAGCATTTAGGAGCATGGAAGGTGGGACTGCCTGAGAAAGAGGCAGCCAAGCATTATCCCAGCTGGCTGGGATGGAAGAGAAGCCACAGTGTCCATCAGGTTTTATAGTGTGAAGTGGAGGAAGGTGCCAGCCTTAACAACATCCGTTAATGGCAGGAGGCCCTGTGTGCTGTAGGTCAGCGCAGATACAGCGCCAGAGCCAAGATCCTGGTAACTGTGGTCAGGGCGCAGACAGGCGCAGACGGACACAGATGGGCTCAGACAGACGCAAATGGGCGCAGACAGGTGCAGATGGGATCAGACGGGCGCAGACGGACACAGATGGGCTCAGACAGACGCAAATGGGCGCAGACAGGTGCAGATGGGATCAGACGGGTGCAGATGGGCACAGACGGGCTCAGACAGGAGCAGACAGGTGCAGATTTATTTATTTAAAGAATTTTCTATAGCGCGAACATGACCACCGAGGGTATCAGAGCGCTTTACAGTTTATACATCAAGAAGTATACAAGCAGTCAAAACAGAACAAACAGGACGAAAGTTAACAGTCTTGTAGAGCCGGGCACCCTCGGGAGCCCTGGCAGCTAGGACACAAACCTGCAAGGATGTCCTCAGTCTCCTAGGAAGCAGCCTTTCTAAGGCAGAAATTTCTTCATCAAAAAAACTTTGACTTCCTTTTTGAAGAGGACAGTAGAAGGATTTGTGAGAAGTTGGCCTGGTATATGCTGTCCACTAATTATAGTGGGCACCTTGCACCAGTCCAAACAACCCCTTATTGGAGATAGGTTAAAGACAACCTTATTGAAAGCTATCCTAGTGGTAGCTATGGAGAGCAGCCTTCAGGCTAAGTCTTGAAGGAATGTAAAGCAGCTTGTTTTACCAGTCTATAATCTCTTGAGTGATCAAATGAAAGAGCACCACACCAGGTATATATTCAAAATATATGTATTTATTGCTAAACACACCCCTCTAGTCTCTTTATGAGGCTAGAGTTCGAACTTCGAAGTACATAAGTTAGAAGATATTTAAACACAGTAATAGCACAAATACACGTTTGGGCCCTAGGGGCGTACCAAACCATATACCAATAAAGTGGTATAAGAACCACGACTGAACTAGACACTAGGCCTAGAGCCTCTAGAAGTGCTTGGACCACAAGGAACCACCCAAGGTAGTGACACAGGGGACCCATGGGAGACGCGTGCAGTGTAAATACACAACCGCGATACGCCGTTGACTTCTATGGAGAAAGTCGTGATCGGGAAATTAGAGAAAAGGGACACTTAAAAGAGGACTTGGACCAAACCCTTTGAGATCTAGGACTTTGAAGAGTCTCTACCCACGGGAGCACCGGAGTACTCGTGTTACCTCACCCAGGGAAGCCGGGTGCATAGGTGCCTTTCGGGGTCGGGTTTCGTCGTCGATTTGAATGGCGATCTGCTGCAAAGTGCTGCTGGCGACCAAGTGAAAAGTGTCCGGGTGGATCCAAGAGTGGATCGGAGTTCTGAAGAACCTGAAAGCAGAGGGGACAGAGTCTGGGTCACTAGCCAGTGACCAGGAAGGCGATGGACAGATGCCCACCGATGTCGAGTGCTTCAGGTGCGTTGACGGTCGTCTTGACTCTTCAGCCACGAGGTCCAGGAGGCGTTGTTGGCAACCAGGAGCAGGATTCGGGCTGGTACACGATGTCTGTCGAGTGCTGAGGTGTCGGCGACCAGATTGGACCCAACAAACCTTGGCAACGGCAAGTCTCGGTGAAGATGAAGATCGTCGATGGTGCAGACCAGCAAGGTCTGAGGAACTCACCCAGCAAGGGTAAGTGAGGGCAGGCCTGGAGCAATCAGGATGCCAAGTTAGAAAAAGATTGGCCTTCGTTAAGGGCTACTAGCCACCGGGCTAGCGACCGCGAAGGAGCCTCGTGACGCCGCACGTGGATCTGGCTTACAGGACACTCGTGGAGTGGGGGCCAGTGATCTTCGGTGCAGATGGTGCTGGAGGCTAGGGCTACTCGAAGCCCAAAGCATGACTTCTTGGGAGACCCAGAAAAGGATGCACTTGCAAATGTGCTCGGTGTCCAGGGGTTACGGTCTCAAGTCACCCACGATAGCCACAGGCCTCAGCTTTGCTAGGGACTCAGGGTAGCCTCGGAGAAGTCTGAGAATCCACCTCTGGTGATGCGATGACTTCGGCGTCCGACGGGAGCTTCAGAAATGCGAACCGGACAGATGCTTCTTTGGTGCCTGCCAAGCAGGGGAGTCACTCCTTGACCCCAAGGGAGATTCTTCTGTCCTCTAATCGTGAGTAGAGCGTCGAAGGTCCAGGATTCAGTTTCAGAGTTTCGTCTAGGGATAATCTAATCTCCTAAGGACTGGGTTCCTATACTTATACTAAGGATAGGGGTTGGACTACTCTGTGGCCCCACCTATGGGTGGGTCAGGGCAGAGGGGTGGCTACACCCCTTTCCCTTTGTCCAGTTCGTGCCAAAGCAGGGGCTGCAAGCCCCTGATCCGGTTTGAACTGGGGTATGCACAGGGAGACCAAATGTGCCCCCAGTGCAGGACTTCAAAGCACCCGAAAGTGCTCCCGCCCAGCCCCAATACACATTATCCTGTCTGGGGAGGTGGTCACACCTCCCTGGGACAGGAAACCTATTGTCCAGGCCTCCCCTGCTGGAGTTTCGTCCAGCAGCAGGAGGCCAGACTCGTGTCTGTGGCAGCAGCATCCATTTTGTGATGCCAGGGCTTTGGAAAGAAGTTACCGGGCTAGCCTGAGTTAACATGTCTTTCCCTCTAGAAGGGTGGAATGCTACCCCCGCCGCCAGAATTGGCGGGGGGGTAGTATTCCAAGATGTTTGACACCAAACACGACATGTTTAGGTGCAGCCATTCCAAAGTTAGCATTTAACGCGAGGTTATAATGCGCTTAAGAGTATATGGTCAGGCTGCACTACAAACAGCATCAGAGAAGGGTCTCCGAACGCTGCAGAGGGGCCCTGCTCATGCAGGGGCACCCTCTCACATAGGAACCATGCACTCTGCCTTTAGGATTGATAAGGCCTGCCTTAGGAGTGACTTATAGGTTTATATGTGTGTATGTATTTAGTGATATAGGTAACCTATATCACAGTAAGGGGTGCATGCACCACCTTACCCAGGCTGCAGTAGCAGACCTGTGGTGTCAGTTTGGATGGCCTTCCAGGGGTGGCATAATACATGCTGCAGCCCCTGGCAGGCCTCTGAGGTACCTATGCCCTTGGTACATAGTATACCATATACTAGGGACTTATAAGGGCACTCCAGATTCCAATCAGTGATGTGCCTAAGGCACATGGAAACCATTTTAGAGAGGAAGCAGCTAGGCTGGGGTTCTAATTAGCAGGGCCCCAGCCAGACTAATGTCGAAAAACAGTGAAGCATCAGCAAAAAGTGGGGGTACCCATGTGAAGCAGATCCTACTCTCCTACAGGATTCAGCCTGACTTTGGGGGGTAAGGAGTTCCAAATCCTCAGGGCAATACCTGAGAAGATGGGCTCAGATGGGCTCAGAGAGGTGCAGACAGGCACAGACAGGTGCAGACTGGCACAGATGGCCTCAGACGGGCTCAGACAGGTGCAGACAGGCACAGACGGGCGCAGACAGATGCAGACAGGTGCAGAACGGGTGCAGATGGCTCAGACGGGCGCAACGGGGCACAGACAGGTACAGATGAGTGGAGACAGGCACAGGACGGGTGCAGATGGGCTCAGACAGGTGCAGAGGAGTACAGACAGGCACAGACGGGCGCAAACAGGTGCAGATGGGCTCAGACAGGCGCAGTTGGGCACAGATGAGCTCAGACAGGCACAGGTGGGCTAAGAAAGGCGCAGACGGGCGCAGACAGGCAAAAATGGGCGCAGATGGGCTCAGACGGGTGCAGACAGATGCAGACAGGCGCAGAATGCGTGCAGATGGGCTCAGACAGGCGCAGAGGGGCACAGACAGGCACAGATGGGCGCAAAATGGGCGCAGATGGGCTCAGACAGGCGCAGAGGGGCACAGACAGATACAGATGGGCGCAGAAAGGCTCAGAATGGGCGCAGATGGGCTCAGACAGGCGCAGAGGGGCACAGACAGACACAGATGGGTGCAGACAGGTGCAGATGGGATCAGACAAGCACAGATTGTGCAGACAGGCACAGATGGGCTCAGATGGGCGCACATGGGCGCAGATGGGCTAAGACAGGCACAGACGGGTGCAGACAGGTGCAGACAGGCGCAGACGGGCTCAGATGGGCTCAGCCATGTGCAGATGGGCTCAGACAGGTGCAGATGGGCACAGACAGCCTTGCCTTTGGTTTTCATCTGTGCTAGTTGACTAAACATCCGTGCAATGAACAATAAATCTGATGCCTCTGCTGAAATATATGTAATTTCTTCTATTTTGTAGGACTGAAGTTCGAAAAGTAAATGTGTATTAACCCCCACCTCCCCCCTCTCATATATATATGAATTTTACGTAATGTCTGTTGGATTGGAGTTAGAATAGTATTGTACTGAATTGTATTGCAACATTTATATAGAGGTTACTACCCCTAAGTGGGGCACTGAAGCTGCCTGCTGCGGCGGTGGACTAAATGAAAGTTCTCTGTTGGCCAGTTATTTCACGCCTGTTCAGTTAGTGAAGGTGCTTTATTGCTGCGGACTGGTCCAGGTGATGGACATGAACCATAGCTGTTTAGTCTTACGTGAGTGTGAGTGCGAGAGTGTGAAGGAGTGCAATGGAGTTATCATGCACTCTGCATGAACTGCAATCGACTGCCCAACTACTGTTATGGCATTAGTATGAGTGTGGGCCAGGAGAGTTATATATTGCAAACTACCGTCACTGCATAGATACATCTGCGCCTCCCTATACATCCAGATGTATAACATAACGACTGACATACACCTAAACCCAACCAGGACTATTGGCTTTGCCAACGGTTGCTACCAGTTTAAGATAAATGAGTGACAACAATGATTTTGTTGTAAATAATATTGAAAATGTTTAAATTCTATAATTGAGAAACTGTGAATTAAAAGTTACAGAGGCCTGTGGAAGGGGCAGTGGTCTTCAGTGTGTCTCAATCACTCCTGTTATGGTCACTCTGTTAGACATGCGACCCTCTTTATAGCCACATCTTGGCCATCTGCATGTCTCCCACTGCACCTCTCTCTTCTTCGCACCCTCTTTTCACTTTTTCCTGAATGCACTTCTTCGCATCTCTTTCACCACCCCAAATACACAACGCACTCACTCACTACGCCCACCCACTACGCCGGCCACACGCTTGACCCCGTCTTCTCTTCCAGCAAGCACATCTCCTTCAGCCACGCCACCGGACTCCACTGGACCGACCACAGCTGCGTCCACTTCAGCTTCAGAAAGACTGCGACCCACCACCACCCGCAACAGGTTCCCCGCCGGAGCTGGAGCAAGATCACCGCCGAGCAGCTCACCGCCTCCCTCAGCCAGAACACACCCACCAACACAACGGACCCAAACGAAGCAGCCAGCAACCTCGCCAAGTGGCTGACCGCCTGCGCCGACGACCTCGCACCACTAAAAACCCTCCCAGCAGACCCGGAAGCAAGAAAACCCCTTGGTTCACCAACGAACTCAAGGAATCCAAGAAGAACTGCCGCACTCTCGAGAAAGCCTGGCGACTCGACCAGACCACAGACAACAGGACCGCCCTCAAGCACGCCACCCGCAAACACCACCAGCTGATCCGTGCCACCAAGAAGTCGGCACTCAAAGAACGACTGGACAACAACGCCCACGACAGCAAGGAACTTTTCAGCATCGTCAAAGAGTTCTCCAACCCCAGCGCCGGAAACAACGACATCACCCCTCGCAAGACCTCTGCAACTCACTCGCCGCGTTCTTCCACCGCAAGATCACCGACATACATAACAGCTTCGACGCACAGACCACGCACCCTACCGCCGAACCAACGCCCGCCACCACCACCCTCTGCAACTGGACCCCGATCAGCACCGAAGACACCACCCGCACGATGAACTCCATCCACTCCGGATCACCAACCGACCCCTGCCCACACCACGTCTTCAACAAAGCCGACGCCACCATCGCACCCCATCTCCGGGACATCATCAACTCCTCCTTCCACACCGCCACCTTCCCGGAGAGCTGGAAGCACGCCGAGCTTACCGCCCTCCTGAAGAAACCAACGGCGGACCCCACCGACCTCAAGAACTACCGTCCCATCTCGCTCCTTCCGTTTCCGGCCAAAGTCATCGAGAAGACCGTCAACAGACAGCTTGCCGCCTTCCTCGAGACGAATGGATCCCTCGACCCCTCGCAGTCCGGGTTTCGGGCCAACCACAGCACCGAGACCGCCCTTATCGCAGCCACCGACGACATCAGAACCCTAACCGATAACGGGGAAACAGCAGCCCTCATCCTCTTGGACCTCTCCGCGGCGTTCGACACCGTCTGCCACCGCACCCTAGTGAAGCGCCTCAGCAACATCGGAATCCGAGAGAAAGCACTGGAATGGATCATCTCGTTCCTCGCCGGAAGAACCCAGAGAGTCCGCCTCCCCCCGTTCAGATCCGAGGCCACCGAAGTCATCTGCGGCGTTCCACAAGGATCCTCACTCAGTCCAACCCTCTTCAACGTCTACATGAGCCCCCTCGCAGCCATCGCACGCCAACACAACCTCAACATCATCTCCTACGCCGACGACACCCAGCTGATCCTCTCCCTCACCAACGACCCCACCACCGCCAGAGCCAACCTACACGACGGGATGAGAGACGTCGCCGACTGGATGAGGAACAGCCGCCTTAAACTGAACTCAGACAAGACGGAAGTCCTCATCCTGGGTTCATCACCCTCCGCCTGGGACGACTCTTGGTGGCCCCCGGCCCTGGGCACCGCGCCCAAGCCAACGGACCACGCACGCAACCTGGGCTTCATCCTGGACTCCTCCCTGTCGATGACCAGACAAGTCAACGCCGTCTCATCTTCGTGCTTCAACACCCTGCGCATGCTCCGCAAGATCTTCAGATGGATCCCCACTGAAACCAGGAAGACCGTCACCCAGGCACTCGTCACCAGCCGACTGGACTATGGGAACACCCTCTACGCCGGAACCACAGCCAAACTTCAAAAAGACTCCAGCGCATCCAGAACGCCTCCGCACGACTCATCCTGGACATCCCCCGACACAGCCACATCACCGGACACCTGAAAGACCTGCACTGGCTCCCCGTCAGCAAGAGAATCACGTTCAGACTCCTCACCCACGCACACAAGGCCCTCCACGACCTGGGCCCCAAGTACCTCAACGACCGCATGACCTTCTACACGCCCACCCGCCAGCTACGATCAACCAGCCATGCCCTCGCCACCGTACCACGCATCCGCAGAGCCACCGCCGGAGGAAGATCCTTCTCCTACCTGGCAGCCAAGACCTGGAACTCCCTCCCCACTCACCTTCGGCGAACCCAGGACCATCTCTCCTTCAGGAAGCAGCTCAAGACCTGGCTGTTCGAGCAGTAAGTTACCCCCTCCCCCAGCGCCTTGAGACCCTCCCGGGTGAGTAGCGCGCTCTATAAATGCCGTGATTGATTGATTGATTGATTGATTGACCTGTAAGCACTGCGTAGTCTCTTACTTCTGCCTTGTCGTATTGTCACAACTGGACCTCCTGCACAATTATTTGCACAGAATCACAATTGCAACTGTAATACATGACCATGGCTCTGAGCGCTCTGCAGAGAGGCCAAGGATTGGATGAGCATGCATTCTGGAAACCGTACTGTCCCACTAACAGGCACATAAGAAACTCGCTCCGTCTTCAGCCTCAGATCCAGGACAAGGAAAACATTCAGGAGGAAAAAGCAAACACTCTAAGGGAACTGAAGATTAAGGAAAACACGTGAAATATGACAGGAATCGCTGACATGGATCACCTTAACGTTCATACGTCCATTGTTCAGTAATTAATCAATGTTTTTGCCGTTAAATGTAAGGACAGAAATATAGAGCCCTATAAGGACCCTTTAAAAAATCTGATTTGAATTACTACTGGGCCTGAGATCCGGAGGGTCTTGGCCTCTAAAAGCCCTTCCCAAAACCTATCCGTACATGCCAATTTGAACACACTGAATGACCGGTTACTTACCTGTAATATTCATTACTCCGAGTCGTAGCCCTCCCCGTCCCAGTCCTAACTAAATGAGCATCGCTCCTCCCACCAGAAACTCCCAAGCAACTAAAAACCCATCCCTTCCCTCCAGGCCACACCCACACCCTGAGGCATATAATCAAGTGACCCGCCTATCCACATCCTGTACCACCAAGCACAAGAAGCCGAACAGGGAGGGAGGGATGGGAACCTGGACTGGGACGGGGAGGGCTACGACTCGGAGTAATGAATATTACCGGTAAGTAACCGGTCATTACCTCCTCGTCAGCCCTCCCCGTCCCAGTCCTAACTAAATGAGCAGATACCAAAGCAAGAATTGGCTTCACTCAGTAGCAAAAACAGACGTTAGTAGCACAAGCAGAAAGTCACACAACCTGAGCAGAACGCAACACCGCGTCCCCAAACCCAGGAGACACAGTCCCACCGAATACCCAACGAGCATGGGACAAAAAAGTGCGAGGAGAACACCAAGCAGCAACCCCGCAGAACTCGGCCATGGAAGCCCCCCGGAAGCAAGCCCAGGACGCAGCCACCCCTCGAGTCGATCACCCATGAACCGACCCAGGTGCCAACACACCACAAGCCGCATACGCAGGCCCCACAGCCAACGCAGCCACCGACAGAGAGTAGCCCCAGAAGGCAGTAGACCGCAGCCAGCCAGCCCAAAGGTCACAAAAAAGGAAACCACCCCACAAAAAGGCACAGCACGAAGGAAGCACACCTCCAGAGCCCGCCCAACGGCCAAACTGGGCAGCCGCACCAGAACCCCAGAAAGAGGATCTGGACAGAAAAACAGGTAAAACCAGATCCCCCAAGCAGAGAAACAAGGAAGGAATCCTGGGAACAAAGGAAGGATCAGGCCGCAGAACAACCCGAACAGGAAAAAAAAACGCAAAAAGGGCTCAGAGCAAAGCAAGGAGCCCAACTCCCCCAAACCTTTGAGCCGAGGCAACAGCGACAAGTAAAGCACCTTGAACGTCAAAACCGCAAAGACACCTCATGTAGAGGCCCAAAAGGAGCCAATGAACGAAAGACCGGTCACAGGAGGAAACAACCCCACAACAACCGGGACACCAAGGGTCCAGAAACTAAACCCAATGTTCGGCCTAGGACTTGAGAGCTGAAGGGCGCCCGGACTGCCGAACAAACTCAGCCACAGAAGGAGAACACCCCAAAGACACTAGGTTCAGCCCCACAACAGCCACCCCGCCAGCCGCAGGCAGACCAGACACTCCCAAGACAGAGGGGGAAATGACAGGGGACAAGGGCCCGCCGGCAACCGCCATCAAGGCCCCACCGCCAACCTCAACCACAGAGGGAACCAAGGCCACCAGGACCAATCCGGAGCCACCAGGACAAACGAGGCCCGACCCAGTCCGACCTGCAGCAGGACCCGCGGAATCAGAGCAATCAGGGGAAAAGCATATAGCAGCCCCCCCCCCCCATTGGAGAGGAGGTGCTTTCCGGGATGTATGGTTGTAGGTCCGGAAGGACAGGGCAACCACCCGCCAGACAGCGACTGACCGAACCAGAGAACCAACACAACTCAAAGACAAACCCCGGAGACGCAAACAGGATCACGTCCGGGACTCCAAACTAGGCCAGCAGGCCACCAAACACCACCTGCGTCCGGCACAACTCGGACAGGGAGGGAAACACCCCGCTCAGGCGAGCCGCCAAAGAGATCAAAAAACCCCCGGCAGATGCAAAGCCCTCAGGGACAACAAGCAGAAGACCGCCCACCGGGAGAACAGCAGAGCCAACAAGGCGAGGGAAGCCATCTACGCACTCCAACAGTGGTTGAAACAACACACCACCACCGTGCAGTCCGACCGCACCATCACGAACCTCCGGAGGAACCAAGGCAGAAATTGAGTCAACAATTCGAAGACATTCCCGCCTCCAGCACAGAGCACAGCCCCCGCACCGACACCAGAGCCAACACCGACCCCCAGCCCAGGTCGCTGGTAACGGCCATCAGGACCAACCGCTCCCGGGACATAAAGGGCGAGCCCTGTAAGAGGCCATGAACCACCAGCCACCAGGACAACCCCAGGCCAATGGTCAACCCCCCCGGAATCAACAGCTCGCAATCCAGAGACGCCGGATCCCAAAGACCCAGGACATGAGTCACCAGGGGAAACAAGAGCAAACAGGCCCAAGGACAATCACCACAGTAGCAGACAACAGTCCCAAACACTCAGCCGCCGGCGAGCAGTGGAAGACTGAGCCCCCAACAACCACCTCAGTTCGCGCAACAGAGCCAGTCCGCGGGGCACCCCAGGAGCCCCGGAGCATGCAAAAAACCCACCAAGGGCGCCAACACTGCAGTAAACACCAAAGGAGAAGCAGACAGTCCAAAAGGCAATACCTAGAACCGGTAATGAACCACTCCCTCACCGAAACGTAGGAACCTCTGTGAAGTCGTTTGTACCTGCACATGAAAGCAGGCGACCCGGAGAACCAGAGAAGCCAGGAAACCTCCCACCAACATGAAGGGAAGAAACAACTGAAGCGACACCATAATGAGGGACCGATGAGGGAGACACAAGGTCACAGCCTTCAGAACCAGGACAGGACGGTAGTCCCTATATGGCTTTAAGATCAGAAACAGGAGTGAGCAAACCCCCCCCCCGACCCAGCCGACACACAGGCACTCACATCACAGCCCCTATTGGAAACTAAGTCCCGAACACTGTCCAACAGAGCCCGAGACGTCGTCAGAGAGCAGGGAACAGGGGTAGCACAGAACACATCCACCGGAGGAACACCAAACATGATCCAGTAGCCCAGCCGGACCACCTGCAGGACCCACTGACCACGAACAAACTCCTCCCAAACAGGAAAAAAAGACGTGAGGCGAACCCCAACTGGCACCCCCAAAGAACTCCTCACATAGACACCACGAGGAGGGACCAGAAGAAGAGGAAGCACCCCGTTTTACCCCGGGACTTGTGGAAGGAAGGGACACCCCGGCCACATACCATAGCACGAAAGGGCTGGGCCGTCAACGTAGATTGAAACACCAGCCAAAAAGGCCGCCGAAAATCTGCAAACTTCCCCACGGGAGAAGAGCGGACCTGAGCCAACAACATCCGCCCACTGCCGACTTTCCAATTAAGGCCTCTAATGGTGCCCCAAAAAGCTGAAAGCCCGCGAAGGGAAGCCACACCATGGCAGCCTACCGAGCAGCAACGCCGTCCAAGGCAGAAGCCACAAATGCCCCAGAGCAGCCAGTGAGGCCCCAGCCGCTGCCGCCGCCGCCGCACCAAGGGACCGAAGGACAAATCCGCCCGGAAACGCAACTGCAGTTCCAACACAGACAAAGAGACAGAGGGATCCACATCCTGCAAGAGCTGCTCAGAAATACCCTGACAGACATTCAGAAGCGACTGAACCAGATAGCTGGCGTAAGCTGCAGACCAAACTGCAAGACCAGAGGCAGCAAAGGATCGCTCCAAGGACCCTTCAACACTGTGGAGCCCAGGATAAGAAGGACCGCCTCCACGGACACCACCAGGCTCCGAGACGCCACACCAGCCAGCAGGGATTTTACCCCGGGAACATCACCATAGCCGGGAATACCTCAGCGAACCCCAGGAAAGGATACCACTCTGCCAGAAACCGGGGAAAGGCCAGTTTTGCAACAACCTTCCCAACCCCCATTAGCACATGTCTCACAGAGCAATGAAAAGGGAGGCATTCAGGCCCCAACAACAGGAAATAGGTGAAAAAAGTCTACCGACTTTCCACCCACCAAGGGACCAGGGAACCCAAACTGCCCTGAACACGTAGCAGAACACCGTGAAGGTCAGCCATCTGAGGCAAACCGACCCTTCCACCACTTCATCCGAAACCAAGTCCAGATATATGTCAGCAGAGGCCTCTGCACCACCACCAGGGAAGGAGCAGCGGAAGACCCAGCGAACAGCACCTTCACCACCCAGCGGAGCACACACACATCCGAACCTGTTCCATGATGTGAACAGGAGAACAGAGATGCAAGAAGAAAGGGCCAACCAGGGACCGCCACCCGGACCCACTGCCACAGGAACCAGTGCACACCCAGGGAAGTGCCCCTACACACAACTGAGAACCACGGCCCATAATAAAAGGGAGTCCCCAACCAGGGAACACCAGTCGCTAACCCACACGGGGAAAGCGCGACCAAAGGACACAAACCAGCGCACAGCAGGGAAAAACGTCAGTGCATTCCGGAATAGCGGTACAGAGCAATATGCTGCAAGAACCTTTCAGGCTGTAGTGAAGGGCATCAGAATGTAGACGCAGAGCCCATCCAGTCTCCGAAATTCCCACCCAAGAGAGACAGAGCCGCACCGGTACGGGGAAACGGAAACCTCCAGTGGCACCAACAACAGGCAGCCTTACAATGAGAGGGCTCATAGGCAGTCACAGAACCGCGGGTGTCCACGAGGCGCAAACCGCCTCAATTAAACCAACTCTGTGTCTTGAGTCTCGCCTGGTGATCAGTGAACGTCGTGTTAAACACTATTACCACGTGAGGTTTGAAACTGACGCATATAACTGCACCAGCAGTGCTCCTACCGCAGATTCCAATGAATCAAGCAGAGACAAGAGCCCAAAAAAGGGGGAACACGGGCCCAAAACGAGATGAGCACCGAGCCCCCGTAACAGACCTCTGAGGAGGAGCCAATCCGCCACGCCCCCGGCGCGCACAGAAAAGCCAGCTGTGCCCAACACACCTCCCCTCCCTCCCCGGGTGTTCCCGCTAGAGCAGGGAATGAACCCAGAAGAGGGGAAGCCGCAGCCGGGAGCCACTACCCCAACCAGGCAGTCTGGACCCCGTAACCCCACGTTCCCGCTAAAGCAGGGACTCCACCGTACATGTAAAAGACAGGCACTTAGGGGATTAAAAACGGCCGCCGAGCAGACCGTTTCACACTTACCCTAAAGGAGGCACCGTTCCAGCACCCCCCACGTAGTCTGCCCGGAAGTAATCCGCAGAAAAAACAAACAGGATGTGGATAGGCGGGTCACTTGATTATATGCCTCAGGGTGTGGGTGTGGCCTGTAGGGAAGGGATGGGTTTTTAGTTGCTTGGGAGTTTCTGGTGGGAGGAGCGATGCTCATTTAGTTAGGACTGGGACGGGGAGGGCTGACGAGGAGGTAATGTAGCACAAAAAGCACATTCAGCAGAAGGCAGAGCAGAGTACCAGACGTCCTCCCTGCTAGCAAGCCATCGGTACAGAAAGGCTTCCTTGATGCTAGCAAGCCATCGGTA
Source organism: Calotriton arnoldi (assembly GCA_963921515.1). NCBI lineage: Eukaryota > Metazoa > Chordata > Amphibia > Caudata > Salamandridae > Calotriton > Calotriton arnoldi. The sequence continues at coordinate 1,165,807 of CAWUFW010003157.1, forward strand.
CATAAAGGCTCCTTCCCTGCTAGCAAGCCATCGGTACATAAAGGCTTCCTCCCTGCTAGCAAGCCATTGGTACATAAAGGCTTCCTCCCTGCTAGCAAGCCATCGGTACATAAAGGCTTCCTCCCTGCTAGCAAGCCATCCGTACAGAAAGGCTTCCTCCCTGCTAGCAAGCCATTGGTACAGAAAGACTTCCTTGCTGCTAGCAAGCCATTGGTACATAAAGGCTCCTTCCCTGCTAGCAAGCCATCAGTACATAAAGGCTTCCTCCCTGCTAGCGAGCCATCGGTACAGAAAGGCTTCCTCCCTGCTAGCAAGCCATTGGTACAGAAAGGCTTCCTTGCTGCTAGCAAGCCATCAGTACATAAAGGCTTCCTCCCTGCTAGCAAGCCATCGGTACAGAAAGGCTTCCTCCCTGCTAGCAAGCCATCGGTACAGAAAGGCTTCCTCCCTGCTAGCAAGCCATTGGTACAGAAAGGCTTCCTTGCTGCTAGCAAGCCATCAGTACATAAAGCCTTCCTCCCTGCTAGCAAGCCATCGGTACATAAAGGCTCCTTCCCTGCTAGCAAGCCATCGGTACATACAGGCTTCCTCCCTGCTAGCAAGCCATCGGTACAGAAAGGCTTCCTTGCTGCTAGCAAGCCATCGGTACATAAAAGCTTCCTTGCTGCTAGCACAGCCATCGGTACATAAAAACTTCCTCCCTGCTTGCGAGCTATCGGTACATAAAGGCTTCCTCCCTGCCAGCGAGCCATTGGTACATAAAGGCTTCCTCCCTTCTAGCGAGCAATCAGTACATAAAGGCTTCCTCCCTGCTAGGGAGCCATTGGTACATAAAGGCTTCCTCCCTGCTAGCGAGCCATTGGTACATAAAGGCTTCCTTGCTGCTAGCGAGCCTTAGTACATAAAGGCTATCTCCCTGCTAGGGAGCCATTGCAAAATAAAGGCGTCTTCCCTGCTAAAGAGCCACCACTACATAAAGGCTTCCTCCTTGCTAGCGAGCCTTCAGTACATAAAGGCTTCCTCCCTGCCAGCGAGCCATTGGTACATAAAGGCTTCCTCCCTTCTAGCGAGTCATCAGTACATAAAGGCTTCCTTGCTGCTAGTGAGCCATTGGTACATAAAGGCTTCCTGCCTGCTAGCGAGCCATCAGTACAAGAAGGCTATCTCCCTGCTAGGGAGCCATCGCAAAATAAAAGCGTCTTCCCTGCTAGCGAGCCATTGGAACATAATGGCTTCCTCCCGGCTAGCAAGCCATCGGGACATAAAGGCTTTCTCCCTGCCCGTGACCATTGGTACATAAAGCCTTCTTCCCTGCCCACAAGCCATTGGTACATAAAGGCTTCCTCCCTACTAGCGAGCCATCGGAACATAAAGGCTTCCTCCCTGCTAGCAAGCCATCGGAACATAAAGGCTTCCTCCCTGCTAGCGAGTCATCGGAACATAAAAGCTTCCAACCTGCTAGCGAGCTATTGGTACATAAAGGCTTCCAACCTGCTAGCGAGCCATCGGAACATAAAGGCTCCTTCCCTGCTAGTGAGTCAGCGGGACATAAAGGCTTCCTCACTGCTAGAGAGCCATTGGAACATAAAGGTTTCTTCCCTGCTAGTGAGCCATCAATATATAAAGTCTTCTTTCCTGCTAGTGAGCCAGCGGGACATGAAGGCTTCTTCCCTGCTAGTGAGTCAGTGGGACATAAAGGCTTCCTCCCTGCTAGCCAGCCATCAGTACATAAAGGCTTCTTCCCTGCTAATGAGCCATCGGAACATAAAGGCTTCTTGCCTGCTAGCGAGCCATTGGTACATAAAGGCTTCTTCTCTGCTAGCGAACTGTCGGTACATAAAGGATTCCTCCCTGCAAGCGAGCATCAGAACAAAGGCTTCCTCCCTGCTAGCGAGCAATCGCAACATAAAGGCTTCCTCCCTGCTAGCGAGCCATCAGAACATAAAGGCTTCCTCCCTACTAGCGAGCCATCGGTACATAAAGGCTTCCTCCCTGCTAGCGAGCCATCAGAACATAAAGACTTCTTCCCTGCTAGTGAGCCATCGGTACATAAATGCTTCTTCCCTTCTAGCGAGCCATCAGAACATAAAGACTTCTTCCCTGCTAGCGAGCCATCAGGACATAAAGGCTTCTTCATTGCCAGTGAGCCATTATAACTTCACTACCAGTCAATGCTAGCGAAGGAGTCATCAGTACATAAAGGCTTCCTCCCTCCTATCGAGCCATCGGGGCATAAAGGCTTCCTCCCTGCCAGTGAGCCATTGGTACATAAAGCCTTCTTCCCTGCCCACAAGCCATTGGTACATAAAGGCTTCCTCCCTGCTAGCGAGCCATCGGAACATAAAGGCTTCCTCCCTCCTAGCAAGCCATCGGAACATAAAGGCTTCCTCCCTGCTAGCGAGTCATCAGAACATAAAAGCTTCCAACCTGCTAGCGAGCCATTGGTACATAAAGGCTTCCAACCTGCTAGCGAGCCATCGGAACATAAAGACTCCTTCCCTGCTAGTGAGTCAGCCGGACATAAAGGCTTCCTCACTGCTAGAGAGCTATTGGAACATAAAGATTTCTTCCCTGCTAGTGAGCCATCAATATATAAAGCCTTCTTTCCTGCTAGTGAGCCAGCAGGACATAAAGGCTTCTTCCTTGCTAGTGAGTCAGTGGGACATAAAGGCTTCCTCCCTGCTAGCGAGCCATCAGTACATAAAGGCATCTTCCCTGCTAATGAGCCATCGGAACATAAAGGCTTCTTGCCTGCTAGCGAGCCATTGGTACATAAAGGCTTCTTCTCTACTAGCAAGCCATCAGGATATAAAGGCTTCTTCCCTGCTAGCAAGCTGTCGGTACATAAAGGATTCCTCCCTGCAAGCGAGCATCAGAACAAAGGCTTCCTCCCTGCTAGCGAGCAATCGCAACATAAAGGCTTCCTCCCTGCTAGTGAGCCATCAGAACATAAAGGCTTCCTCCCTACTAGCGAGCCATTGGTACATAAAGGCTTCCTCCCTGCTTGCGAGCCATTAGAACATAAAGGCTTCTTCCCTGCTAGTGAGCCATCGGGACATAAATGCTTATTCCCTTCTAGGAAGCCATCAGGACATAAAGGCTTCATCATAGCTAGTGAGCCATTGGAACTTCACTACCAGTCCATGCTAGCGAAGGAGCCATCAGTACATAAAGGCGTTCTCACTACTAGCGAGCCATCGGGGCATGAAGGCTTACTCACTGCTAGTAAGCCATTGGTACATAAAGGCTTCCTCCCTGCTAACGAACCATTGGTACATTAAGGCTTCCTGCAAGCTAGCGACCCATCAGAACATAAAGGCTTCCTCCCTGCTAGCAAGCCATCGGGGCATAGAGGCTTCCTCCCTGCCAGTAAGCCATTGGTAGATAAAGGCTTCCTCCCTGCCAGTTAGCCATCCTAACATAAAGGCTTCCTCCCTACCAGTGAGCCATCAAAACATTAAGGCTTCTTCCCTGCTCTTGATCCATCGGTTCAAAAATGCTTCTTCCCTTCTAGCAAGCCATTGGGACAAAAAGGCTTCTTCACTGCTAGCGAGGCATCAGAACATAAACGCTTCCTCCCTACTAGCGAGCCATCGGTACATAAAGGCTTCCTCCCTGCTAGCGAGCCATCAAAACATAAACGCTTCCTCCCTACTAGCGAGCCATCGGTACATAAAGGCTTCCTCCCTGCTAGCGAGGCATCAAAACATAAACGCTTCCTCCCTACTAGCGAGCCATCAAAACATAAAGGCTTCTTCCCTGCTAGTGAGCCATCGGTACATAAATGCTTCTTCCCTTCTTGGAAACCATAGGGAGATATAGGCTTCTTCATTGCCAGTGAGCCATTGGAACTTCACTACCAGTCCATGCTAGCGAAGGAGCCATCAGTACATAAAGGCTTCCTCCCTGCTAGCAAGCCATCGGGGCATAAAGTCTTCGTCCCTGCCAGTGAGCCATTGGTACATAAAGGCTTCCTCCCTGCTAACGAACCATCGGTACATAAAGGCTTCCTCCCTGCTAGTGAGCCATCGTACCATAAAGGCTTCCTCCCTGCCAGTGAGCCATCGGATTATAAAGGCTCCCTCCCTGCTCTTGAGCCATCAAAACATTAAGGCTTCTTCCCTGCTCTTGAGCCATCGGTTCAAAAATGCTTCTTCCCTTCTAGCAAGCCATTGGGACATAAAGGCTTCTTCACTGCTAGCGAGGCATCGTGACTTCACTACCAGTCCATGCAAGTGAGTGAGCCATCGGTATATAAATGCTACCTCCCTGCTAGCGAGCCATCATAACTTAAAGGCTTTCTCCCTACTGGTGAGCCATCGGATCATAATAGCTTCCTCCCTGCTAGCAAGCCATCGGGACATAAAGGCTTCCTCCCTGCCCGTGAGCCATTGGTATATAAAGGCTTCTTCCCTGCCCGCGTGCCATTAGTACATAAAGGCTTCCTCCCTGCTAGCGAGCCATCGGAACATAAAGGCTTCCTCCCCCAGCTGGCGAGCCATCAGAACATAAAGACTTCCAACCTGCTAGCGAGCCATCAGAACATAAATGCTTCCTCCCTGCTAGCGAGCCATCAGTACATAAAAGCTTCCTCCATGCTAGCAAGCCATCGGTACATAAAGGCTTCCTCCCTACTAGCGAGCCATTGGTACATAAAGGCTTCCTCCCTGCTAGCGAGCCATTAGAACATAAAGGCTTCTTCCCTGCTAGTGAGCCATCGGGACATAAATGCTTATTCCCTTCTAGGAAGCCATCAGGACATAAAGGCTTCATCATAGCTAGTGAGCCATTGGAACTTCACTACCAGTCCATGCTAGCGAAGGAGCCATCAGTACATAAAGGCTTTCTCACTACTAGCGAGCCATCGGGGCATGAAGGCTTACTCACTGCTAGTAAGCCATTGGTACATAAAGGCTTCCTCCCTGCTAATGAACCATTGGTACATTAAGGCTTCCTCCAAGCTAGCGACCCATCAGAACATAAAGGCTTCCTCCCTGCTAGCAAGCCATCGGGGCATAGAGGCTTCCTCCCTGCCAGTAAGCCATTGGTAGATAAAGGCTTCCTCCCTGCCAGTTAGCCATCCTAACATAAAGGCTTCCTCCCTACCAGTGAGCCATCAAAACATTAAGGCTTCTTCCCTGCTCTTGAGCCATCAGTTCAAAAATGCTTCTTCCCTTCTAGCAAGCCATTGGGACAAAAAGGCTTCTTCACTGCTAGCGAGGCATCAGAACATAAACGCTTCCTCCCTACTAGCGAGCCATCGGTACATAAAGGCTTCCTCCCTGCTAGCAAGCCATCGGGGCATAGAGGCTTCCTCCCTGCCAGTAAGCCATTGGTAGATAAAGGCTTCCTCCCTGCCAGTTAGCCATCCTAACATAAAGGCTTCCTCCCTACCAGTGAGCCATCAAAACATTAAGGCTTCTTCCCTGCTCTTGATCCATCGGTTCAAAAATGCTTCTTCCCTTCTAGCAAGCCATTGGAACAAAAAGGCTTCTTCACTGCTAGCGAGCCATCGGTACATAAAGGCTTCCTCCCTGCTAGCGAGCCATCAAAACATAAACGCTTCCTCCCTACTAGCGAGCCATCGGTACATAAAGGCTTCCTCCCTGCTAGCGAGCCATCAAAACATAAACGCTTCCTCCCTACTAGCGAGCCATCGGTACATAAAGGCTTCCTCCCTGCTAGCGAGGCATCAAAACATAAACGCTTCCTCCCTACTAGCGAGCCATCAAAACATAAAGGCTTCTTCCCTGCTAGTGAGCCATCGGTACATAAATGCTTCTTCCCTTCTAGGAAGCCATAGGGAGATATAGGCTTCTTCATTGCCAGTGAGCCATTGGAACTTCACTACCAGTCCATGCTAGCGAAGGAGCCATCAGTACATAAAGGCTTCCTCCCTGCTAGCAAGCCATCGGGCATAAAGTCTTCGTCCCTGCCAGTGAGCCATTGGTACATAAAGGCTTCCTCCCTGCTAACGAACCATCGGTACATAAAGGCTTCCTCCCTGCTAGTGAGCCATCGTAACATAAAGGCTTCCTCCCTGCCAGTGAGCCATCGGATTATAAAGGCTCCCTCCCTGCTCTTGAGCCATCAAAACATTAAGGCTTCTTCCCTGCTCTTGAGCCATCGGTTCAAAAATGCTTCTTCCCTTCTAGCAAGCCATTGGGACATAAAGGCTTCTTCACTGCTAGCGAGGCATCGTGACTTCACTACCAGTCCATGCAAGTGAGTGAGCCATCGGTATATAAATGCTACCTCCCTGCTAGCGAGCCATCATAACTTAAAGGCTTTCTCCCTGCTGGTGAGCCATCGGATCATAATAGCTTCCTCCCTGCTAGCAAGCCATCGGGACATAAAGGCTTCCTCCCTGCCCGTGAGCCATTGGTATATAAAGGCTTCTTCCCTGCCCACGTGCCATTAGTACATAAAGGCTTCCTCCCTGCTAGCGAGCCATCGGAACATAAATGCTTCCTCCCTGCTTGCGAGCCATCAGTACATAAAAGCTTCCTCCATGCTAGCAAGCCATCGGTACATAAAGACTTCCTCCCTGCTAGCGAACCATCTGAACATAAAGGCTTCCTCCCGGGAAGCAAAACCATAGGTACATAAAGGATTCCTCTCTGCTAGTGAGCCATTGGAACATAAAGGCTTCCTCACTGCTAGCAAGCCATCGGAACATAAAAGCTTCCTAACTGCTAGCGAGCCATCGGAACATAAGGGCTTCCTCCCTGCTAGTGAGCCATTGGTACATAAAGTATTCCTACCTGCTCGTGAGCCATCGGAACATAAAGGCTTCCTCCCTGCTAGCGAACCATTAGTACATAAAGGCTTCCTCCCTGCTAGCAGGGGAGCCATCGGAGCATAAAGGCTTCCTCCCTGCCCGTGAGCCATTGGTACATAAAGGCTTCTTCCCTGCCCACAAGCCATTGGTACATAAAGGCTTCCTCTCTGCTAGCGAGCCATCAGAACATAAAGGCTTCCTAACTGCTAGCGAGCCATCAGAACATAAAGGCTTCCTCCCTGCTAGCGAGCCATCAGAACATAAAGGCTTCCAACCTGCTAGCGAGCCATCGGAACATAAAGGCTTCCTCACTGCTAGCAAGCCATCAAAATATAAAGGCTTCCTCCCTGCTAGCGAGCCATCAGAACATAAAGGCTTCCTCGCTGCTAGCGAGCCTTTGGTACATAAAGGCTTCCTCCCTGCTAGCGAGCCATCGGTACATAAAGACTTTCTCCCTGGTAGCGAGCCATCGGAACAGAAATGCTTCCTCCCTGCTAGCGAACCATCGGTACATAAAGGCTTCCTCCCTGCTAATGAGCCATCGGTATATGAAGGCTTCCTCCCTGCTAGCGGGGGAGCCATCGGAACATAAAGGTTTCCTCCCTGCTAGCGAGCCATCGAAACATAAAGGCTTCCTCCCTGCTAGCGAGCCATTGAAAAATAAAGGCTTCCTCCCTGCTAGCGAGCCATTGGTACATAAAGGCTTCCTCCCTGCTAACGAGCCATTGGTACATAAAGACTTCCTCCCTGCTAGCAAGTCATCGGGACAGAAAGGCTTCCTCCCTGCTAATAAACCATTGGTACATAAAGGCCTCCTCCCTGCTAGCGAGCCATCGGAACAAAAGGCTTCCTCACTGTTAGCAAGCCATCGGAACATAAAGGCTTCCTCCCTGCTAGCGAGCCATCGGAATATAAAGGCTTCCTCCCTGCTAATGAGCCATCGGTACATAAAGGCTTCCTCCCTGCTAGTGGGGGAGCCATCGGAACATAAAGGCTTCATCCCTGCTAGCTAGCCATCTAAACTTAAAGGCTTCCTCCCTGCTAGCGAGCCATCGAAACATAAAGGCTTCCTCCCTGCTAGCGAGCCATTGGTACATAAATGCTTCCTCCCTGCTGGCGACCCATTGGAACATAATGGCTTCCTCTCGGCTAGCAAGCCATCATGACATAAAGGCTTTCTCCCTGCCCGTGAGCCATTGGTACATAAAGCCTTCTTCCCTGCCCACATGCCATTGGTACATAAAGGCTTCTTCCCTGCTAGCGAGCCATCGGAACATAAAGGCTTCCTCCCTGCTAGCGAGTCATCGGAACATAAAGGATTCCGACCTGCTAGCGAGCCATTGGTACATAAAGGCTTCCAACCTGCTAGCGAGCCATCGGAACATAAAGGCTCCTTCCCTGCTAGTGAGTCAGCGGGACATAAAGGCTTCCTCCCTGCTAGCGAGCCATCAGAACATAAAGGCTTCTTCCCTGCTAGTGAGCCATCGGTACATAAATGCTTCTTCCCTTCTAGGAAGCCATCAGGACATAAAGGCTACTTCATTGCCAGTGAGCCATTATAACTTCACTACCAGTCCATGCTAGCGAAGGAGTCATCAGTACATAAAGGCTTCCTCCCTGCTAGCGAGCCATTGGGGCATAAAGGCTTCCTCCCTGCCAGTAGGCCATTGGTAAATAAAGACTTCCTCCCTGCTTACGAACCATCGGTACATAAAGGCTTCCTCCCAGCTAGCGACCCATCAGAACATAAAGGCTTCCTCCCTGCTAGCGAGCCATCGGGGCATAGAGGCTTCCTTCCTGCCAGTAAGCCATTGGTAGATAAAGGATTCCTCCCTGCCAGTTAGCCATCGGAACATAAAGGCTTCCTCCCTGCTAGCGAGCCATCAAAACATTAAGGCTTCTTCCCTGCTAGTGAGCCATCGGTTCAAAAATGCTTCTTCCCTTCTAGCAAGCCATTGGGACATAAAGGCTTCTTCACTGCTAACGAGGCATCGCAACATAAAGGCTTCCTCCCTGCTAGCGAGCCATCAGAACATAAAGGCTTCCTCCCTACTAGCGAGCCATCGGTACATAAATGCTTCTTCCCTTCTAGGAAGCCATCAGGACATAAAGGCTTCTTCATTGCCAGTGAGCCATTATAACTTCACTACCAGTCCATGCTAGCGAAGGAGTCATCAGTACATAAAGGCTTCCTCCCTGCTAGCAAGCCATCGGGGCATAAAGGCTTCATCCCTGCCAGTAAGCCATTGGTACAGAAAGGCTTCCTCCCTGCTAACGAACCATCGGTGCATAAAGGCTTCCTCCCAGCTAGCGACCCATCAGAACATAAAGGCTTCCTCCCTGCTAGCGAGCCATGGGGGCATAGAGGCTTCCTCCCTGCCAGTAAGCCATTGGTAGATAAAGGCTTCCTCCTTGCCAGATAGCCTTCGTAACATAAAGGCTTCCTCCCTACCAGTGAGCCATCGGAACATTAAGGCTTCCTCCCTGCCAGTGAGCATGCCTTCCCTTCTAGCAAGCCATTGGGACATAAAGGCTTCTTCACTGCTAGCGAGGCATCGTAACTTCACTACCAGTGCCTGCAAGTGAGTGAGCCATCGGTATATAAAGGCTACCTCCCTGCTTGCGAGCCATCAGAACATAAAGGCAATCTCCCTGCTGGCGAGCCATCGGATCATAATGGCTTCCTCCCTGCTAGCAAGCCATCAGGACATACAGGCTTCCTCCCTGCCCGTGAGCCATTGGTATATAAAGGCTTCTTCCCTGCCCACGTGCCATTGGTACATAAAGGCTTCCTCCCTGCTAGCGAGCCATCGGAACATAAAGGCTTCCTCCCTGCTAGCGAGCCATCAGAACATAAACACTTCCAGCCTGCTAGCGAGCCATCGGAACATAAAGGCTTCCTCCCTGCTAGCGAGCCATGTTATGTTATGTTATGTTAATCTCCATTTATAACGCGCACGGATACTCGGAAGTGTCCCGGCGCGGAAGCCAAATGAAGGAGATAGAGGGGCGCCGACCAGACTAGATGGTTACTTGAATAGCCAGGTTTTTAACTGCTTTTTGAACAGCCTGAGGTCGCCTATGTTCCGAAGCTCAAAGGGCAGGGCATTCCAAGCCTTGGCTGCTCTGACAGAGAGGGAGCTACCTCCCATTCTAACAAGGCGGTACCTGGGTATAACCGCAAGGCATTGTCCTGTGGAGCGTAAATGTCTGGGCGGCACATAGAACTCAAAGTGTCTCCTGAGATACAGAGGCCCCGCCTTGTAGAGAGCACCGTGGGCAAGCGTGAGAGCCTTAAACAAAACACGCTGATCTACCGGGTGCCAGTGCAAGTCCCGTAGAGTCTGCCTAGTGCTGGACCTGCCAGGAATACCCAGTAATGCTCTAGCAGTCGCGTTCTGGACAATGTGCAGCTTTTTTAACTGATATGCAGGAAAACCGATGTAAAGAGCATTCACGTAGTCTAAACGTGAGAGAATGAGAGCACAGCTCACCATTTCTTTAGCCGCTTTAGGCAGTAGGGGCAGAAATCTCTTTAAGAGTTTCAGTGTGCCAAAGCACACACCGGCTAATTTATTGATCTGCGGCAGAAATCTGAGGTCCTCACTGAACCAGACCCCCAAGTTTTTTGCCGGGCTCCCCATAGATTTAGGCATGGGGTAACCCACGGGCCAGATGTCCTCTCTAAAATGCGGGGGAAAGGATCCGTAAAGGAGCACCTCGGATTTCTCCTCGTTGCATTTGAGTTGGGCCTGCGCTAACCATTTAAAAAATTCCGCCAGACAATTTTTGGCAGCATTCGGGGATAGATCATTTTTCTTCCACGTGAAGAGGAGCTGGGTATCATCCGCATAAGCTATGATCTTAGCACCCAGCTCCTCCGCCAGATATATGAGCGGCGTCATGTAGACATTAAAAAAAAAGAGGGCTCAAAGTACATAAAGGCTTCCTCCATGCTAGCAAGCCATCTGAACATAAAGGCTTCCTCCCGGGAAGCAAAACATAGGTACATAAAGGCTTCCTCTCTGCTAGTGAGCCATCGGAACATAAAGGCTTCCTCACTGCTAGCAAGATATCGGAACATAAAAGCTTCCTCCCTGCGAGCGAGCCATCGCAACATAAAGGCTTCTTCCCTGCAAGCGAGTCTTCGGGACATAAAGACTTCTTCTCTGCTAGTGAGCAAGCGGGACATAAAGGTTTCTTCCCTGCTAGTGAGCCAGTGGGACATAAAGGCTTCCTTCCTGCTAGCTAGCCATCAGTACATAAAGGCTTCCTTCCTGCTAGCGAGCCATTGGAACATAAAGATGTACTCCCTGCTAGCGAGCCAACGGAATTTAAAGACTTCTTCCCTGCTAGTGAGTCAGCGGAACATAAAGGCTTCCTCCCTGCTAGCGAGCCATTGGAACATAAAGGCTTCCTCTCTGCTAGCGAGCCATTGGTACATAAAGGCTTCTTCCCTGCTAGTGAGCCATCAGTATATAAAGGCTTCTTTCCTGCTACTGAGCCAGCGGGACATAAAGGCTTCTTCCCTGCTAGTGAGTCAGTGGGACATAAAGGCTTCCTCCCTGCTAGCAAGCCATCAGTACATAAAGGCTTCTTCCCTGCTAGTGAGCCATCGGAACATAAGGGCTTCTTGCCTGCTAGCGAGCCATTGGTACGTAAAGGCTTCATCTCTGCTAGCAAGCCATCAGGATATAAAGGCTTCTTCCCTGCTAGCGAACTGTCGGTACATAAAGGATTCCTCCCTGCAAGCAAGCATTAGAACATAAAGGCTTCCTTCCTGCTAGCGAGCAATCGGAACATAAAGGCTTCCTCGCTGCTAGCGAGCCATCAGAAAATAAAGGCTTCTTCCCTGCTAGTGAGCCATCGGTACATAAATGCTTCTTGCCTTCTAGGAAGCAATCAGGACATAAAGGCTACTTCATTGCCAGTGAGCCATTATAACTTCACTACCAGTCCATGCTGGCGAAGGAGTCATCAGTACATAAAGGCTTCCTCCCTGCTAGCGAGCCATCGGGGTATAAACGCTTACTCCCTGCCAGTGAGCCATCGTAACATAAAGGCTTCCTCCCTGCCAGTGAGCCATCGGATTATAAAGGCTCCCTCCCTGCTCTTGAGCCATCAAAACATTAAGGCTTCTTCCCTGCTCTTGAGCCATCGGTTCAAAAATGCTTCTTTCCTTCTAGCAAGCCATTGGGACATAAAGGCTTCTTCACTGCTAGCGAGGCATCGTAACTTCACTACCAGTCCATGCAAGTGAGTGAGCCATCGGAACATAAAGGCTTCCTCCCTGCCTGTGAGCCGTTGGTACATAAAGACATCTTCACTGCTAGCAAGCCAACGGTACATAAAGGCTTCCTCCCTGCTAGCAAGCCATCAGAACATAAAGGCTTCCTCGTTGCTAGCGAGCCATTGGTACATAAAGGCTTCCTCCCTGCTAGCGAGCCATCATAACTTAAAGGCTTTCTCCCTGCTAGCAAGCCATTGAAACATAAGGCTTCTTCCCTGCTAACGAGCCATCGAAACATAAAAGCTTTCTCCCTGCTACTGAATCATCAGAACACAAAATACCAGTCCATGGTCAAGTCAAAATAAATCGATAGGGCTTTGCTGTGCTAATCTCTTGTAATGCAGCCCCAGTCCGGGAGTAAGAGCTTAGGGTGATCTGTATTGTTTCAACAATGTCATCTCCTGGTGGGGGAGGGGACTTTCACATGCAGTGGGGGCATGTATCATATCAAGACTGTGTGTCCAGACAGGACAGAGCAGCGCTCTCTTCTGTACATCTGCAAACAATGCATTTGAATGTTGTTAAATGTATACAGATTTTATTCTAGGTTTTAAATTGGGATTCCTGTAGAATTTGTTTTGTATATTTTGAGCATGTAAAATGTAAATGTATATTTTTAAATATTAGTTTATTTTGATTGCAATATTTTTTCTTGTTTTTATTATTTTGTATTTTTTGTAATGTATTTAGTGTTTAAAAAATATTTTTGAATTTGTTTAAACATTTTTGGAATGTTTAACGTTTTAAGAAGTTGTCATTATATAGTTTAGAAATGATTAATAATTAAACATGGATACTGTTTCTTAAACAAATTAATAATGTTCTATTTGTTTTTAGTTCCAAATTATTCATATGAGTATATAAATAAATTAAATGTAACTTATATAGAAGGATTAAATACATTTCCTTTTTTAACTGTTGACACTTAATTTGATTTATGTGAATTTTGAGAAATTTCTATTTTATTTGAAAGATTTTAAATGAATACATATGTTATTTTTTACTGTTGCATACATTGTTAAAATGTTGTACATTTTTGAAAATGTATTTGACTTTTATTTGAAATTTAAATAATGTTTTAATAATGTTATTTATAAATATACTCATTATTATTTTATATATATATAGTGCTTATAGTTAGGCCCACATTTCACTTGTACCAAACCAGAGGAATTCAGCAGCTATATTTACCTGAGCTAACTGTAACTTATGCGCCCGCAATGCACTGATTTTTACCTCACATATTACATCACTCATTACATGGTCAGTGACATCACTGATGACATCTCAAATGACATCACTGATGACATGACTGATTAAATCATCCAGTGATTTTGAGTGTTTTCTAAACATTTTTGTGTGTTAAACATAAATAGTAAGGTGCCACAAAAGTTAAATTAGTATACTTTGTGTACTACTAATGAGTGATTCCTTTTTTAACATAGTTTATGTGAGTCGCTGTGTGACTGTGTGTATCTGTGTGTCAGTGGGTGTCTGAGTGACTCTGCAGGTGTGTGAGTGGCTGTATGGGTGTATAAGTGGGTGTCTGAGTAACTGTGATGGTGACTTTGTGGCTGTGTTAGTAGCTTTATTGGTGAGTGAGTGAATATGTCAGTGGCTGTATGGGTGAGTGAGTGAGTGTGTCAGTGACTGCATGGGTGAGTGAATGAGTGCCTGAATCGCTGTATGAGTGAGTGATTGGGTATATAAGTGGCTGTATGGGTGAGTGAGTGGCTGAGTGAGTGTTTGGTTAAGTGAGTTGGTGTGTGAGTGGCTGTGTAGAAAGTGAGTATCTGTGGGATTGGCTAAATGTGTGTGTGAGTGGCTGTGTGTGATTTTATGGATGTGTGGATGGGTATGTAAGTGGTTGTGAGAGTGAGTGTGTGAGTCGTTGTATGGGTGAGTAAGTGGCTCTGTTGAGAGTCTGTATGGGTGAGTGAGTGGGTGTGTGAGTGGCTGTATAAGTGAATACCTGGGTGTGTCAGTAGCTATGTGGGTGTGTGGCTGTGTGAGTGGCTGTACTGGTGAGTGACTGGTTGTATGATCATGCTCTATGAGTGAGTGAGAGTGTGTGAGTGGCTCTTTGGATGAGTGATTGGTTGTGTGAGTACTGGTATGGGAGTGTCAATGGGTATGTGAGGGGTTGTGTATCAGTGGGTGTATGAGAGGTTCTATGGAGGAGTGAGTGGGTGTCTGGGTGGTTCTGTGGATGATGTCATCAGCGATGTAATTTGCGATGTCATCAGTGGTGGCACTGACCAAGTCATGAGTGATTTAATATGTGAGGCCATAAGCAGTGCATTGCAGAGGCGTAAGTTATAGTTAGCTCATGTAACATTAACTGTTGAATTTCTCTGGTTTTGTATGAGTGAAATGTGAGCCTAACTATAATGTTGCTGTAACCTTTGTTTTTTCCAGTCAATTTCTAAGGTTTATTTAATTTTATTTCCTAACTATAACATTCCTGTAACCTTTGTTTTTTCGGTGAATTTCTAAGGTTTTTTGAGTTTTATTTCCTAACTATAACGTCCCTGTAACCTTTGGTTTTTTTAGTGAATTTCTAAGGTTTTTTTTAAATTCTATTTCCTAACTATAACATCTCTGTAACCTTTGGGTTTTTTTAAAGTGAATATCTAAGGTTTTTAAATTTTATTTCCTAACTGTATCCTGTAACCTTTTAGAGTGAGTGCAGGAATGTCTCAGTGGGTGTGTGAGTGAGTACTTGAGTGAGTTTCTTAATGTGTGTGAGTGGGTGTGTGAGTGTCTGAGTGGGCCTGGGAGTGGCTGCATAGGTGTCTCACTGGGTGTGTGAGTGGGTGCATGAGTGGGTCTGTGAGTGGGCATGTGAGTGTCTGAGTGGGTTCATGAGTGTCTGAGTGGGTCTTTGAGTGGGTGTAGGAGTGTCTGAGTGGGTTTGTGAGTGCCTCCATGTATGTGTGAGCCAGTCTGTGAGGGAGTTTGTGAGTGGGTGCATAAGTGTCTCACTGGGTGTGTGAGTGTCTGAGGGGATCTGTGAGTGGCTGAATGAGTGTCTGAGTGGATCTGTGAGTGGGCGCATGAGTCTGAGTGGGTCTGTGAGTGGGTATGTGAGTCACTGAGTGGGTCTGTGAGTCAGGGCATGAGTCCATAATGAGTCTATGAGTAGATCTGTGAGAGAGAATATGAGTGAGTGTCTCACTGGGTGTGTGAGTATCTTAGTGGGTCTGTGAGTGGGTACATGAGTCTCTGAGTGGGTCTGTGAGTGGGTGTGTGAGTGTCTGAGTGGGTCTGTGAGTGGATGTGAGAGTGTTTGAGTGTGTTTGCAAGTGTCTCCATAAGTGTGCCAGTCAGTCTGTGAGTGGCTGCATGAGTGTCTGAGTGGATCTGTGAGTGGGCGCATGAGTCTGAGTGGGTGTGTGAGGCTCTGAGTGGGTCTGTGAGTCAGGGCGTGAGTCTCTGAGTAGATCTGTGAGAGGATGAGAGAGAGTATGAGTGATTCTGTAAGTGGTGCATGGGTGTCTGACTGGGTCTGTGAGTGGGTGTGAGAGTGACTGAGGTGTTGTGAGAGTGGGTGTATGAGTGCCTGAGTGGGTACTGCTCATTCTCTGCTCATTTTATGCCTTTTTCTGCTCACGTCTCACCTTTATTTTGCCCCTTTCTGCTTGGTGCTGACCTTTATTTTGTCTCTTCTACTCGTTTGTGACCTCTATTTTGCCTCTTTCTGCTTGTTTCTCATCTCTGTTTTGCCTCTTTCTGCTCATTGCTGGCCTTTATTTTGCCTTTTCCTGCTAGTTTCTAAACTCTATTTTGCCTATTTCTGCTTGTTTTTGACTCTGATTTTACCTCTCTCTGCTCATTTCTGACCTTTATTCTGCCTCTTTCTGCTCATTTCTCACCTTTATTCTTTCTATTTGCTACTCGTTTCTGACCTTTATTTTACGTCTTTCTCCTTTTCCCCCGGGACTGCGGGGAAGAGCTTCAAAGTTCAATGCCTGCAGGTGCTCAGGAAGGGACTGACAAGGCCCACCCACCAGACCTAAGGAAGTACCAATCACTGATGGAAATGTAACATACTCCTGGTACAATGAGCACAGGAAGGGACCGGCAGTGCCTGCCCCCAGAAATAGGCAAGCGCCAATCACTGATGGGCATGTAACATATTCCTGGTACAATGCTTGCAGGCACACAGAAAGTGACAGGCAAGGCCCACCCCCAGAGCTAGGCGAGCACCAATCACTGATGGTCATGTAATACTCCTGGTAAAATGCCCACAGGAACACAGGAAGGGACTGGCAAGGCCCGCCCTCCAGACATAGGCGAGCACCAGTCGCTGATGGGCAAATAACATACTCCCAGTACAATGCGGCAGGCGCACAGGAAGGGACTAACAAGGCCCGCCCTCCCGACCTAAGGAAGTACCAATCACTGATGGAAATGTAACATACTCCTGGTACAATGCCTACAGGCGCACAGGAAGGGACCGGCAGTGCCTGCCCCCAGAAAAAGGCATGCGCCAATCACTGATGGGCTTGTAACATAATCCTGGTACAATGCTTGCAGGCACACAGGAATGGACATGCAAGGCCCGCCCTCCAGAGCTAGGCGAGCACCAATCACTGATGGGCAAATAACATACTCCCAGTACAATGCCCGCAGGCGCACAGGAAGGGATCAGAAAGGCCCGCCTTCCAGACCTAGGCAAGCACCAATCAGTGAAGGGCATGTAACATACTCCTGGTACAATGCTTGCAGGCACACAGGAAGTGACAGGCAAGGCCTGCCCTCCAGAGCTAGGCGACCAATCGCTGATGGGCAAATAACATACTCCTGGTACAATGCCATACAAATCCCAGAATCGTAAGGGCAAATCTCCTCGTAGTGGTAGAGTCACCCCACACAGGAGAGGAGAGGTGAGACCCCCAAAGAAAAAGAAGAGTCTGGGCGCGCCCTGCCTCAAGAAGGTGCCAAGAGAAAGCAAAGAGTCATGTGCAAACCCAGAAGCAGACACGGAGGAAAATGAAATGCACGACCCAGGAGCAGAGGCTGAGCCCTGGTGAAATATTGCAATCTTCTGAAGACCCCACGGCGATACCCAAGGACACATACAGGGTCAGAGGTCACAGGCAGGAGATGGAACAAGGGAGACTCAGGGAGATCTGAGAATGAAGCCGAAGCGAACAAAGCGGCCTGAGCCTCCCAGAAGTGATCTAGTTCTTCACACCCTGCCTAGATATGAGGGAAAACGAGGTGCTATTATGTGGAATCGGCAGCCTGGTCGCAGTCCTGGCTTTACTGAGGAGCGAGCGAGCACAAGATCCGCAGAAGAGGCAGCAGAGAAGCTGTCAGCGGCCTCGGGTTGGCGAGACGGGCAATCGGGCATGGGCCGAAGGGCCTGTGGCTGAGGACGGTAGGTGGGCCCTTCTTTCGGTGGGATAAGTAGCCCCACCCGCCTGGGCAGTCTCCACTGCAAGCACACACTAGTATTACACTAACCGCGAGGGGATGCGCAGCCGGGTGACTGTCAGAGGCAAAGTGACCATCACTGCTCCTGGTCTTCGGAGCATCAGTGTCCCTGCCTCCTGCCTCCTGGCTACTGCCAGGGGTCACAGAGGCCTCGAGGAGCTGCGAATGGGAAGCCATTAGCACTTGATATGAAGAGGACTGGGCAGGGGAGCGCACTGGCCAATCCTAGTGGTGGGGGTTGGTGAGGCCAACTTGGAGCCCCTCAGTTTATTTATTTCCCCTCACCTCCATGGAACATACCAAGATAAATAACCCTCTTCTGTTCCCCTTTGCCTGCCTGATATCAGTTACTGCAGTCAACGGAGGGAAGTTGTGCCCTTGGCGACTTTGAAACTGATGAACCAGTTCAAGTGCCGGCGTCAGCTCAACATCCTGTGATCCTGGGCAATTCGCTTATACTGCCTGAGCCGAAAAAACATGAATGCGGCCTTTTTTTTAATTATCTGGTGCTCATGTTAAGCGCCCCAATGCCTCTCGGTCAAGTTTGTGCTATTTAAAAGTGCATGTATGTGAGGAAAGTGACACTGCTTTTTAGGTCTCGCCTACGCAGCGCGCATGCGCTGCTTAGGAGAGACCTTTAGTTATCGGCACAGCTTTGGGGGCAAAAACGTGCACGCGTTGCATTGCTTGCAATGGCAACGCGTGCACGTCTGGCGATTCCCTTGCGGGAGCGCGCGGCGCCATATGGTGGCGCCATATGGTCACAATCATCGCGCCTTGCTGCACGCTCCCGCAAGGGAATCGCGCAAGCCCCCTCCCCCTGCTGCCGCGCGAGGCGCGCGCTTGTTTACAATCCCTCTGATTTCAGTTATACAACATTGATGGCATCACCCCTACCCTGACAACTATTTATTTCCAGCACCACTGCAGTGTTTAATTATGGCACAGTAATCATGTCATGTAAATGTACCAATTATAGAGTCCTGTCCACATTCGGGTTGATTCCAGCTAATACCAGACCTCTGTCAACTGGAACAGTTTAAGTAGACTAGCAAAAGGCCACTAGCATCACACCCTCCTGGCCAGCTCTGGGCCAATTGATGGAGCCTGGCGTTATGAGATTTGTTCATCTTCTCTTTAGACTGCAAACCAGCGATGCACGAAAATGCTTGAATTAATCGGAACTGCTGGCGATTATTGCTCTGGGCGCATTCCACACTCATCATTTAGATCGTCCGTCATATGTTGCCGGATTGCCTCTGTTAATTGTTTGTCCACGGGAGTATTTTTCAATGTTGATAAATCACTTATTTTACACTCCTAAAAACTGTGTGTGTTATGGGAACCTTCCTACCATATTTTGCGGGTGCAAATTGCATGCAATTCTGATTTACACACATATGAACCGCCAAAATTGATACGCAGAACGCCCGTAATTCTTGATTGCCGCATACATAATGTAGAATTGGGCGGAAATTGCTCTTCATATGAATACGTCAGTAATTAGCAGGTGCGCAATATACAACTGCAGTCTGCGTGTGCCTTTCAATCAGGGCCATATGGGATCCGACATCCACAGATTGAAAGGAATCAAAATTTTCCTTTTGCGACCGCAAAGCTATTTTGTCGAAGAAGCTTCTGATGCAGACTGTTGCAGGTCATAATGGACGTTTTCTGCTAAGACCATGACCTGTCACACACAAGTGTAGCATTCGCAAATCACACGTTATTGATGGAAACGGTTGCCTACTTTAAGGCGTGGATAGTTTTATGTTAAATTTTTTTAAAACAAAAGGTCACACTGAACTATAGTTTCTTTCCCATTCTCCGCTTACCGGGGCAATCCCGAAATTCTTAACAGCTCTAATTTGTTCACCCTGGCATACCACAGATAACTCGCGGATTAATCAGACTGGCTCCTGTACTTCTAGAGATATCAGATATTTTTTAAAGGAATTAATATCTATTGGCTCGCCGAGGTAATAATTGCTTGGCAGTCATAGCTAAAGAGAGGCAGCTGTGCACAGTGAAAACAGCACTACCTTTTTGGCACATTGTCGGGGGCCATTACGGAGAGTCACTGCTAGGCGGCATGCAATTTAGGAATTTGAGGTGAGAAACACAACACGAAGTTTGTGTTCGGGCCCCACTGTGAACATTTTACAGGTCAGCAGAGGAGATGGGTTTTCATAAAGTCTGAAACTCAAACTGATGACCTGTAAGAAAGGTGAAATCTGTTCCCTGTCCTGGCAAGATACTTTTCACCCTGAGGACAAAGTAGATATTGTAATAGAGGCTCAGAAATGCATGCATTACCAGACTCAACAGCCAGCACGGATCAGAGGTAGGGGTCGGGGCAGGAGGAAGGAGGATGCTGGGGAAGCGGCTATAAAAGAAAAACAAGCATTGGCATAGCCAATAGGTCTCGCCTTTGGGACCTTATAAGTGTTTAGCCACGCAACAGTTGTTGTTGCACCAAGGATATTGTGCTGCATAACTAAATACTTATAAGGTCCCAAAAGCGAGACCTATTGGCTATGCCAATGCTTGTTTTATTTTTGTATTTGCACGTTAGCATCAATATCTTTGTACGAATTTACATGTGATGCTAGCAGCAAATAAAACAAAAAGAAACAGATGAACCTTTCAACAGTCTCTTAGCATTAAAGAGCTTTTCTCAAATATTGTAAAACAATGCGGTGGATATCTTAAAAAACTAGAGTGAGTGTAAAAGGCAGCCTAGATCTGTGGTATGTCCTGTGTCACTAGAGTGAGTGTAAAAGGCAGACTAGATCTGTGGTATGTCCTGTGTCACTAGAGTGAGTGTAAAAGGCAGCCTAGATCTGTGGTATGTCCTGTGTCACTAGAGTGAGTGTAAAAGGCAGACTAGATCTGTGGTATGTCCTGTGTCACTAGAGTGAGTGTAAAAGGCAGCCTAGATCTGTGGTATGTCCTGTGTCCCAGCGGAATGTAATCAAAACATCCACAGGATAAAAAAGCAATTAAGAGTGAGTTCTTAGTATTTTTCATAATTTTAAGCTTCTAACATATATTCTTTTCCAGTGGAATGTTCATTTACAATTTAAGTCCCTTTCAGACGTATGTTTCTTTAACGAATCTTTGCGTATATAATTGAATTACTTTTTTGTGAAAATCGGAAGATTTTCTCTGAATAAAAGTATATATTTAATTCATTTTTTTTTTTAAATGAAATAAATGGTGTGGACAGCTATACAATGAACCAAAGTCAGAAGTGAGGTGCAAAGATTAACCGATAAGAAGATACCTCTGAAAAGGTCCTTAGGAATGAGAGACGTAGACTCACATTAGCAATATATACTTGTGCCCCCCCCTTCATACCAAATGTTCATATCCCACATTTTACCAGATGTACTTTAACATATATCTATTGGGGCCCAAGACGGCCAAGTGCTGGAGCACATGATGGTGGCTGCGTGCTCTGGCCAGACTCCTTCTCCAGGCCCGGAGCCGCTTTAGGTTCAAGAGCGGACGGGGAAGGCTCTCCCTGAGGTCTGCTAGAGGATTCCACCTCGTGAACGTGAGCAGTACAGCGCCTGTGGACCTGGAAACATCAGGATTGCAGCACCGGCACTCCTGGGCACTAGCAGAGGGGATGCTGCCCAAAGTGGGCACAGCAGAGGACCTCCATGGCGACCCTGCTGAGTTAAAAGTGACCCACACCAAGAATTAGGAGCGGCAGGGCACCAGAATCGCACACCAGCACCTCCCAGTGGACGAAGAGCGCTGTAGACCGAAAGACAGGAGAAGTGAGAGATGGCCTAAGAGTTAGGGGTGTCCCAGGGGAGAGTGAATGAATGGCACTGCGTGACAGCTGGTCCTGGAGGCCTCGTCAAAACTGGCGAGACCGGCACTTAGAGTCTCTAGGCACTGCACTTAGAGTCTCTAGGCACTGCACTTAGAGAGACCTTTTGCACTGCACTTAGAGAGACCTGTTGCACTGCACTTAGAGTCTCTAAGCACTGCACTTGGAGAGACCTGTAGTACTGCACTTAGAGTCTCTAGGCACTGCACTTAGAGAGACCTGTAGTACTGCACTTAGAGTCTCTAGGCACTGCACTTAGAGTCTCTAGGCACTGCACTTAGATGGACCTGTTGCACTGCACTTAGAGTCTCTAAGCACTGCACTTGGAGAGACCTGTTGCACTGCACTTAGAGTCTCTAAGCACTGCACTTGGAGAGACCTGTAGCACTGCACTTAGAGTCTCTAAGCACTGCACTTGGAGAGACCTGTTGCACTGCACTTAGAGTCTCTAAGCACTGCACTTGGAGAGACCTGTTGCACTGCACTTAGAGTCTCTAAGCACTGCACTTGGAGAGACCTGTAGCACTGCACTTAGAGTCTCTAAGCACTGCACTTGGAGAGACCTGTAGCACTGCACTTAGAGTCTCTAGGCACTGCACTTAGAGAGACCTGTAGCACTGCACTTGGAGTCTCTAGGCACTGCACTTAGAGAGACCTGTAGTACTGCACTTAGAGTCTCTAGGCACTGCACTTAGAGAGACCTGTAGCACTGCACTTAGAGTCTCTAGGCACTGCACTTAGAGAGACCTGTAGCACTGCACTTAGAGTCTCTAGGCACTGCACTTAGAGAGACCTGTAGCACTGCACTTGGAGTCTCTAGGCACTGCACTTAGAGTCTCTAGGCACTTAGAGTCTCTAGGCACTGCACTTAGAGTCTCTGGGCACTTAGAGTCTCTAGGCACTGCACTTAGAGTCTCTAGGCACTGCACTTAGAGTCTCTAGGCACTGCACTTAGAGAGACCTGTAGCACTGCACTTGGAGTCTCTAGGCACTGCACTTAGAGTCTCTAGGCACTGCACTTGCCATGCCTCCAAAAGAAACAAAAATAAAAGCAAGAAAGATCCATGGACTTTTGATCTCCCACAATACCCTCCGAGTAGGGGGGCAGTGACAGGGAGATGATGGACACAGCTATTCAGGATGATGGTTGGAAGTATCCAAGGGAATCGAATCCTGTCAGCCCTAAGAGACCTGCAGTGAGCCACATCAGATATCAAAAAGGCAATTGCTTTAGACAGGAAAATGGCCTTATTCACCAGCAGCAAGGCTAAACAGAGGGGTGAGTACAGGATAACAAGATAAGATTGGCTGGTTGGAGACCTCAGTGACACACTGCAAGATGATAACAAGAAGCTCAGGGAATTCAAGGACGGTGCCGCTCCAGGGCCGGTTCATATGGAGTCCAAAGTGGATGCCTGGAAGACAGATCTGTGCAGCCTTCATCCACCTTCTGGGAGTTCTGAGACATCCGGTGAGGAAACCCTCACGACTAGAATCGAGGACTTTGAACTCCAAGGACATCCCTTTGGAGGATGGCTCTAGAGGTGAAGATAGGAAGGCATGTGGAAACTCCACAAAGAAACTAAGGAGGTACTAGGGACTCCAGTGGAGCTGTCACAGCAGAACTTTGAGCCCCACAAGAAAGAACATATTTTCAGATGGGCAACCACCCAGTCGCAAGCAGGGTCGGATTGGGAAGGCGGGCAGTCAGTCCGGCACTGGCCGCAGGGCTGGTGCCTCAGGGTGGCACGTGGGCCGGGGTTTCATGGGCATGGTCTGCGTCATTCCTGCCCTGTCAGGCCATCGCGAAAAGGGGCCACTTTTTGGGGGACTGCCTGGGCCAAATTGCAATCTCAATCCAACCTTGGCTGTCAGCTCGTGACCCCAGCAGAGACCAGAAGACTCGTGTGAAACCACCGTGCATATCACTAGCAATGCCTCGTGCCGAGAAACCACTAGTGAAGTGAACTGGACTGCAAGAGGCAGAGAAACAGGAGAAAAGAGAGACAGAGAGGGGGTGGAGCCAGAGAGAAACAGAGAGAGTGAGAGGTACAGAGTAGGGATGAAGAGACAGAGACCGAGAGTGCGCATACAAGAGATGGCGAGAGAGACACACACACAAAAGGAATCAAGAGAGAGAGAGCTAGGGAGAGAGAGCTAGAGAGAGAGAGCGAGAGAGAGAGAGAGAGAGAGCTAGAGAGAGAGAGAGAGAGAGGTACAGAGTAGGGATGAAGAGACAGAGACCGAGAGTGCGCATACAAGAGATGGCAAGAGAGACACACACACAAAAGGGATCAAGAGAGAGAGAGCTAGGGAGAGAGCTAGAGAGAGCTAGAGAGAGAGAGCTAGAGAGAGAGAAAGCTAGAGAGAGAGAGAGCTAGAGAGAGAGAGAGAGAGAGCTAGGGAGAGAGAGCTAGAGAGAGCTAGAGAGAGAGAGAGAGAGAGAGCTAGAGAGAGAGAGAGAGAGAGCTAGAGAGAGAGAGCTAGAGAGAGCTAGAGAGAGCTAGAGAGAGAGAGAGCTAGAGAGAGAGAGAGAGAGAGCTAGAGAGAGAGAGAGAGAGAGAGAGCTAGGGAGAGAGAGCTAGAGAGAGCTAGAGAGAGAGAGAGAGATAGAGAGAGAGAGAGAGAGAGAGAGAGAGAGCTAGAGAGAGAGAGAGAGAGAGAGCTAGGGAGAGAGAGCTAGAGAGAGAGAGAGCGCTAGAGAGAGAGAGCTAGAGAGAGATAGAGAGAGAGAGAGCTAGAGAGAGAGAGAGAGAGAGAGCTAGAGAGAGAGAGAGAGAGAGCTAGGGAGAGAGAGCTAGAGAGAGCTAGAGAGAGAGAGAGAGAGCTAGAGAGAGAGAGAGAGAGAGAGAGAGCTAGGGAGAGAGAGATAGAGAGAGAGAGAGAGAGAGAGCTAGAGAGAGAGAGAGAGAGAGAGAGCTAGGGAGAGAGAGCTAGAGAGAGAGAGAGAGAGAGAGAGCTAGAGAGAGAGAGAGAGAGAGAGAGAGAGAGAGCTGGGGAGAGAGAGCTAGAGAGAGAGAGAGAGAGAGCTAGAGAGAGAGAGAGAGAGCTAGAGAGAGAGAGAGAGAGAGAGCTAGAGAGAGAGAGAGAGAGAGCTAGAGAGAGAGAGAGAGCTAGAGAGAGAGAGAGAGAGAGCTAGAGAGAGAGAGAGAGAGAGCTAGGGAGAGAGAGCTAGAGAGCTAGAGAGAGAGAGAGAGAGAGAGAGCGAGAGAGAGAGAGAGAGAGAGCTAGAGAGAGAGAGAGAGAGAGAGCTAGGGAGAGAGAGCTAGAGAGAGAGAGAGCGCTAGAGAGAGAGAGAGAGAGAGCTAGAGAGAGAGAGAGCTAGAGAGAGAGAGAGAGAGAAAGAGAGAGAGAGAGAGGTACAGAGTAGGGATGAAGAGACAGAGACCGAGAGTGCGCATACAAGAGATGGCGAGAGAGACACACACACAAAAGGGATCAAGAGAGAGAGAGCTAGGGAGAGAGAGCTAGAGAGGGCTAGAGAGAGAGAGAGAGAGAGAGAGCTAGAGAGAGAGAGAGAGAGAGAGAGAGCTAGGGAGAGAGAGCTAGGGAGAGAGAGCTAGAGAGAGCTAGAGAGAGCTAGAGAGAGAGAAAGCTAGAGAGAGAGAGAGAGAGCTAGAGAGAGAGAGAGAGAGAGCTAGGGAGAGAGAGCTAGAGAGAGCTAGAGAGAGAGAGAGAGAGAGAGCTAGAGAGAGAGAGAGCTAGAGAGAGAGAGAGAGCTAGAGAGAGAGAGCTAGAGAGAGCTAGAGAGAGAGAGAGCTAGAGAGAGAGAGAGAGAGAGCTAGAGAGAGAGAGAGAGAGAGCTAGGGAGAGAGAGCTAGAGAGAGCTAGAGAGAGAGAGAGAGAGCTAGAGAGAGAGAGAGAGAGAGAGAGAGAGCTAGGGAGAGAGAGCTAGAGAGAGAGAGAGAGAGAGAGCTAGAGAGAGAGAGAGAGAGAGAGAGCTAGGGAGAGAGAGCTAGAGAGAGAGAGAGAGAGAGAGAGAGCTAGAGAGAGAGAGAGAGAGAGAGAGAGAGCTGGGGAGAGAGAGCTAGAGAGAGAGAGAGAGCTAGAGAGAGAGAGAGAGAGCTAGGGAGAGAGTGGTAGAGAGAGAGAGAGAGCGAGAGAGAGAGAGAGAGAGCTAGGGAGAGAGAGCTAGAGAGAGAGAGAGCGAGAGAGAGAGAGGTACAGAATAGGGACGAAGAGGCAGAAACAGAATGAGTGTGTTTACAAGAGATGGCGAGAGCGAGACAGAAAGAGAGACAGCAGAAAATAGAGACAGAGGGGATGGAGCGAGAGAGAAAGAGAGAGAGAGAGGGAGAGAGTAAGAGATACAGATGGGATGGAGAGAACGAGAGAGGGTGAGCTCGCTAGTAGGGATGAAGAGACAGAAACGGAGAGAGTGCGTACACAAGAGATGGTGAGAGAGAGAAACAGCATAAATAAGAGACAGCGAAAGAGCATGAAGAAAGCAGAAAAATATACGGAGCAAGAGACGAAAGACAGAGCAGAGAGAACGAAGAGGGGACAGAGAGAGTATGAAGAGGGGGAAAGAGGGGGACAGAGAGAGGACGAAGAGGGGGATAGAGAGAGGACAAAGAGGGGGACAGAGAGAGGACGAAGAAGGGGACAGAGGGGGACAGAGAGAGGACGAAGAGGGGAATAGAGAGAGGACGAAGAGGGGAATAGAGAGAGGACAAAGAGGGGGAACAAAGAGGGGGACAGAGAGAGGACGAGGAGGGGGACAGAGGAGGACAGAGAGTGGACGAAGAGGGAGATAGAGTGAGGACAAAGAGGGGGACAGAGAGAGGACGAAGAGGGGGATAGAGAGAGGACAAAGAGGGGGACAGAGAGAGTGGACGAAGAGGGGGACAGAGAGAGGACAAGGAGGGGGACAAAGGGGGACAGAGAGAGGACGATGAGGGGGACAGAGAGAGGACGAGGAGGGGGACAGAGGGGGACAGAGAGAAGACGAATAGGGGGACAGAGATAGGACAAAGAGGGGGACAGAGAGAGGATGAGGAGGGGGACAGAGAGAGGACGATAGGAGGACAGAGGGGGACAGAGAGAGGGTGAAGAGGGGGATAGAGAGAGGATGCAGAGGGGGACAGAGGGAGGACGAAGAGGGGGAAAAGGGGGGACAGAGAGGACAAAGAGGGGGACAGAGAGAGGACGAAGAGGGGGACAGAGGGAGGACGAAGAGACGGTGCTTGACATTGGTGAAGAAAAGAGGGAGGAAGGTGCGAGTGGTAACAGCGGGAAGCGATAGGCCAGAGATATGTCGCCCCCCCCACGTCTCGGGCCCTGTTTGGCCCCCACCCAGCCTGAGCCCGTGCACCCCGACAACCCATCGGGCCTCCGCTTGGTCTCAGCCCCTGTAGCGCCTACCTAAGTCTAAGGCACCTCTAAGGCTCCACCCAGCCTTATCCCCTCTCTGTGGTGCCACCCAGTGTGAAAGCTTAGGAAGTCTCCATCTATCCTCAGCACTAAAAGGCCACTGCGTAGTCTCACCCCTATAGGGCCTCCACCCATTCTCAACTTATATAGGGCCTCCACCCAGTCTCAGTCCCTATAGGGTCTCGATCCAGTAGGAACTTATATAGGGCCTCTACCCAATCTCAGCCCCTACAGGGTCTCCACCCAGTCTCAGCCCCTTTAGGGTCTCCACCCAGTCTCAGCCCCTACAGGGTCTCCACCCAGTCTCTGCCCCTATAGGGCCTCCACCCAGTCTCAGCCAATCTAGGGTCTTTGCCCAGCCTACTCAGTGCCTGGCCAGTGCTTAATTAGTAAAATTATAAGTGCCAGGGCTGTCGTCAGGAGGCCTCTGCAGCTTGCACCACCCATTGCCTCGGCCAGCGCTGCAGCTGACCGTACAAACACACCTACGAACATCACACTACTTCAAGTGTGGCACTTCAAACTATTTCAGTCCCCGAAAGCTATGAGAAGGATTTGACGGCTGGTGTTAGTCATTTTAATGCATATTGA
The DNA here is from genome assembly GCA_963921515.1 of Calotriton arnoldi. Taxonomy (NCBI): domain Eukaryota; kingdom Metazoa; phylum Chordata; class Amphibia; order Caudata; family Salamandridae; genus Calotriton; species Calotriton arnoldi. Next base: position 1,193,128 of record CAWUFW010003157.1, read on the forward strand.
ATTAATAAACAACTGTTGTTGTGCTCATCTCTAAAAAAATACAAACAGCGCCACCATGTGGCAGACTGTCCTAAGACCTGGTGTTGGCAATTAAGTGTTGGTGCTGAGCACGGGAAACCGCCTTCTCAAATTAAGCATGGGTGACAACCAGCAGTCTATATGGGCTCCCCCTGACCTCAGTCTCTATAGGGCCTTCAGGCAGCTGCCAGGCTTCTCCAGATCCGAAAGGAACCTTACATGGGCCCCCCAGCCTCTATAGGGCCTTCAGGCAGCTATAAGGCTTCTCCAGACCCTAAAGGAACTCTACATGCCCCCCCCCCCATCCTCAGTCTCTATAGGGCCTTCAGGCAGCTACCAGGCTTCTCCAGACCCTAAAGGAATCCTACATGCCTCCCCCCCAGCCTTAGTCTATATAGGGCCTTCAGGCCGCTATCAGGCTTCTCCAGACCCTAAAGGAACCCTACATGGGCCCCCAGCCTCGATAGGGCCTTCAGACAGCTACCAGGCTTCTCCAGACCTCAAAGGAACCGTACATAGACCCCCCAGCCTCAGTCTCTATAGGGCCTTCAGGCAGCTACCAGGCTTCTCCGGACCCTAAAGGAATCCTACATGCCCCCCCCCCCATCCTCAGTCTCTATAGGGCCTTAAGGCAGCTATCAGGCTTCTCCGGACCCTAAAGGAACTCTACATGAGCCCCCCATCCTCCGTCTCTATAGGGCCTTCAGGCAGCTACCAGGCTTCTCCAGACCCTACAGGAATCATACATGGTCCCCCAGCCTCACTCTCTATAAGGGCTTCAGACAGCTTTAGGCCTCTCCAGAGCCTAAAGGACCCATACATGGGCACGCCAGCCTCTATAGGGCTTTCGGGCAGCTATCAGGCTTCTCCAGACCCTAAAGGAACCCTACATGGACCCCCAGCCTCAGTCTCTATAGGACCTTCAGGCAGCTACCAGGCTTCTCCAGACCCTAAAGGAATCATACATGGACCCCCAGCCTCAGTCTCTACAGGGTTTTCAGGCAGCTATCAGACTTCTCCAGACCCTAAAGGAACCCTACATGGGCCCCCAGCCTTAGTCTCTATAGGACCTTCAGACAGCTACCAGGCTTCTCCAGACCCTAAAGGAACCCACATGGACCCACCAGCCTCAGTCTCTATAAGGCCATCAGGCCGCTATCAGGCTTCTTCAGACCCTAAATGAACTCTACATGGTCCCCCCATCCTCAGTCTCTATAGGGCCTTCAGGCATCTATCAGGCTTCTCCAGACCCTAAAGGAACTCTACATGGTCCTGCAGTCTCACTCTCTATAGGGCCTTCAGAAAGCTATTAGGCCTCTCCAGATCCTAAAGGAACCCTACATGGGCCCCCCAGCCTCTATAGGGCCTTCTGGCAGCTATAAGGCTTCTCCAGACCCTAAAGGAACTCTACATGGTCCCCCCAGCCTCATTCTCTATAGGGCCTTCAGGCATCTATCAGACTTCTCCAGACCCTAAAGGAACTCTACATGGTCTTGCAGCCTCACTCTCTATAGGGCCTTCCGACAGCCATTAGGCCTCTCCAGATCCTAAAGGAACCCTACATGGGCCCCCAGCCTCTATAGGGCCTTCTGGCACTATAAGGCTTCTCCAGACCCTAAAGGAAGTCTACATGGTCTCGCAGCCTCACTCTCTACAGGACCTTCAGACAGCTACCGGCTTCTCCAGACCCTAAAGGAACCCTACATGAACCCACCATCCTCAGTCTCTATAGGGCCTTCAGGCCGCTATCAGGCTTCTCCAGACCCTAAAGAAAATCTACATGGTCCCCCCAGCCTCAGTCTCTATAGGGCCTTCAATCTCTACCAGATGTTTGAAGGCCCTATAGAGACTGAGGCTGGGGGGACCATGTAGATTTTCTTTAGGGTTTGGAGAAGCCTGATAGCGGCCTGAAGGCCCTATAGAGACTGAGGATGGTGGGTTCATGTAGGGTTCCTTTAGGGTCTGGAGAAGCCGGTAGTTGTCTGAAGGTCCTATAGAGAGTGAGGCTGTGAGACCATGTAGAGTCTCAGCCCATGGGCAGCTCTCAGGACTGATCCAGGCCCTATAGGAACTCACATTACGCATCCCCTATATGGCCTCAACGGTGCCACTATAAGGGAGCCCTCGCCCCAGAAGGGTCTGACACCCACCCTCTCTCGACCACTGATCCCCCATAGGATCTGCCTATGAGAGAAGGGCAGGAGTCCAGTACTGTCCTCATTGCTGCCCTTTGAGCGTGGACCCCCAGATAAGGTTGTTTGTTGGGGGGGATCTGCCTGCGGACCCCCCTTGAGGAGGCGAAGACAGCAGCTTCTCCAGGTGCAGTGCACCCTATTACTTATTGTCCATCATTGCTGTAATGCTATGAGCCAGAGCTCCTCAACCAGGAGGGGGTGCTGTTCATCGCACCCCACACCACAGAATTCATGGTGCAGCTGCATGACATTCACTAACACACACCAGATCCACAATCATTAACATCACCTCCGCCAAAACACACTGTGTGTCCTCAGACACACACCACTGAGTCACCAACAACTGCACGTTCACCAAACACACACCACCTGTTTACCATCACAACCACAAAAAATGCCACGTATTCGACAACATACATCTCCTAATACACACCTCAGGTTTACCAGCACACCACACACAACCACAAAACATGCCGCGTGTTTGACAACATACATCACCAAATACACACTCCAGGTTTACCAGCACACCCCACCACAACCACAAAACATGCTGCGTGTTGGACAACATACATCACCAAACTCACAAGCCAGGTTTACCAGCACACCCCACCACAAAACATGCCGCATGTTTGACAACATACATCACCAAACACACCCCAAGTCTTTCAGCACACCCCACCACAACCAGAAAACATGCTGTGTGTTCAACAACATACATCATCAAACACATCCCCTAGGTTTACAGGTTTACCTAAACAGCCCACCACAAAACATGCCGCGTGTTCAACAATCTACATCACCAAACAGACAACCCAGGTTTACCAGCACACCCCACCACAACCACAAAACATGCCGCGCATTCAACAACATACATCATCAAACGCACACCCCAGTTTTACCAGCGCACTCCACCACAACCACAAGACATGCTGTGTGTTCAACAGCATACATCACCAAACACACCCCCTAGGTTTACAGGTTTACCTATACACCCCACCACAACCACAAAACATGCCGCATGTTCTGCAACAAACATCATCAACCACACATCTCAGGTTTACCAGCACACCCCATGTCAACTACAAAACATGCCACGTGCTCAACAACATACATCACCAAATACACACTGCAGGTTTACCAGCACATCCCACCACAACTATAAAACATGCTGCATGTTCAAAAACATACATCGCCAACCACACACCCTAGGTTTATCAGCACTCCCCACCTCAACCACACAACATGCTGCGTGTTCGACAACAAAAATCACCAACCACACACCTCAGGTTTACCAGCACACCCCACTTCAACCACAAAACATGCAGCGTGTTCGATAACATACATCACCAACCACACACCTCAGGTTTACCAGCACACTCCACCTCAACCACACAACATGCTGCGTGTTCAGCACCAAACATCACCAACCACACACCTCAGGTTTACCAGCACACTCCACCTCAACCACACAACATGCTGCCAAACATCACCAACCACATACCTCAGGTTTACCAGCACACCCCACCACAACCACAAAACATGCTGCACATTCAACAACATACATCATCAAACCCACACCCCAGTTTTACCAGTGCACCCCACCACAACCACAAGACATGCTGTGTGTTCAACAGCATACATCACCAAACACACCCCCTAGGTTTACAGGTTTACCTACACACCCCACCACAACCACAAAACATGCCGCATGTTCTGCAACAAACATCATCAACCACACACCTCAGGTTTACCAGCACACCCCACGTCAATTACAAAACATGCCACGTGCTCGACAACATACATCACCAAATACACACTGCATGTTTACCAGCACATCCCACCACAACTATAAAACATGCTGCATGTTCAAAAACATACATCGCCAACCACACACCCTAGGTTTATCAGCACTCCCCACCTCAACCACACAACATGCTGCGTGTTCGACAGCAAAAATCACCAACCACACACCTCAGGTTTACCAGCACACCCCACTTCAACCACAAAACATGCAGCGTGGTCGACAACATACATCACCAAATACACACTGCAGGTTTACCAGCACATCCCACCACGAAACATGCTGCGTGTTCGACAACAGACATCACCAACCACACACCTCAGGTTTACCAGCACCCTCCACCTCAACCACACAACATGCTGTGTGTTCAGCACCAAACATCACCAACCACACATCTCAGGTTTACCAGCACACTCCACCTCAACCACACAACATGCTGCGTGTTCAGCACCAAACATCACCAACCACACACCTCAGGTTTTACCAGCACACTCCACCTCAACCACACAACATGCTGTGTGTTCACCACCAAATATCACCAACCACACACCTCAGGTTTACCAGCACACCCTACAGTTTCTTCAACACCTACTTCACTTTCTACAAATAAATATCCCACTTTTTTACTTAAACACCTTACACACCATGTATTCACAAACTCACGTACACATACTGCATGTGCAACACACCCCAGAAAGCTGCCAGTACTCACTGTGTATTCACAAACCCACGTAAACACACTGCATGTGCAACACACCCCAGAAAGCTGCCAGTACTCCCTGGGCCTGATTCACAGAACTAACTTACGTCAAAAACGTAAACGTAAACGTAAAGTTAGTACTTTTTAGGTATTCACACAATACACTTACTCATTTTGGTATTCACAGAATGAACTTACTCATTTCGGTATTCACAGAAGTTAGTAGTCCTAACTTTAGGACTCCTAAATGCCTTCTGTGAATACCGAAAGTCTTAAGTTAGGATTTTTCTCAGTTTAGGAGTAAAAACTGAGAAAAATCCTAACATTAAGACTTTCGGTATTCACAGAAGGCATTTAGGAGTCCTAAAGTTAGGACTACTAACTTCTGTGAATACCGAAATGAGTAAGTTCATTCTGTGAATACCAAAATGAGTAAGTGTATTCTGTGAATACCTAAAAAGTACTAACTTTACGTTTACGTTTACGTTTTTGACGTAAGTTAGTTCTGTGAATCAGGCCCCCTGTGTATTCACAAACCCACGTAAACACACTGCATGTGCAACACACCCCAGAAAGCTGCCAGTACTCACTGTGTATTCACTAAAAGACACAGCATGTTCAAAACACCTCAGCGAGAGATTAACACCTTCTAGAACTTCCCTAAAACATACTGTAAGTTCATCCCCACACCCAATAGACACACACTAGTGGAAAAAAAAGATACATTTTAAGAACACCTGGTAATCTTAATCGTTCTGTCCCCCCTCCAAAAATTGAAAAGGACTCATGCTGAAGAAAGACCAAGGCACTTACCGGTGAGATGATGGTGAACCCTTCCATCGAGTGAGCCTGTAACATTCGCAACGACGTAGAGTAGCAAGAGCAGCCAACTTCAGGGTGTGGCACGGAGACCCTGCTGCTAAAACTCCATGGAGGGAGGGTGACTGGAGCTTAAAAGCACCACACAGACAAAGGCACCTAAGATAAACCCCACAGCGAGTCCAGGAACCTCCACAGGACCTCAACAACACCTTACAGGCGCTCAGAGACACCACCTATGGAGTAGAAACATCGAAGTGACCTCAACGACACCTTACAGGAGCTCAGAGACACCACCTATGGCATAGAAATCTCGATGGGACCTCAACGACACCTTATGGGACCTCAGAGACACCATCTATGGCGTACAAACCTCAAAGGGACCTCAACAGCACCATTCAGGACTTTGAAGACATCCTTCTGGACCTCAACAGCACCCTACTGTAGTTCAGACAAGCCCCTCCCGACCCAGAAGACACCTCTACAGGCCCTCAAAGCTCCACAAGATTTTAACAACAACCTTTGGACCCCCAAGACAGCTCACGGGGCTTGAGAGACCCTCAGAGGAGCGCAGAGACACCCCCAGACCTCAAAGAACACCACTCAGGACCTCATGACCACAAAGGCCAAAGAGGACACCACAGAGGTTGAGAAACCTTAGCAGCACCCCCAAAGCGTGAAGTCCCAGCCCAGTGGGCCCCCTCTGAGCTGGTGCCGTGGGGGAGGGGAGCTCAGTTCTCCTTCTCTGTTTCGCCTCAGTGATTCAGAGGAAGACGCTGCTTCCCCACCAAGTTCCTTCTTTTCTGCCGTGGCCCAAGTGACGTCACCACGCCTCCCAGGGCGCATCAATCATGCCTGGGACGGGCAGGAAGCCTGTCAATGCCTGCCCGACTTGTGGGCAGCATAGGGTGCAAAGGGAGGGGGGCTAAGACCACGGAGGGGCGTCAGCAGGACCGGGGGGAGGACAGTGGGAGGGAGACATCTACAGTGCCGAGGGGAGGACCGTGTGAGGGAGGCATCAACAGGGGCAGGGGCAATAACAGGGTGCATCAGTGTCCAGGTGGGGTCATAAGGGTCAAGTAATGGGGTAGGTGGCAATAACAGGGTGCATCTGTGACCAGGTGGGGTCAGAGGGGTGAAGTAATGGGGAGACGGGGTAATAACAGAGTGCATCAGTGTCCAGGTGGGGTCACAGGGGTCAAGTAATGGGGAGAGGGGGAACAATCATAGGGTGCATCTGTGTCCAGGTGGGGTCAGAGGGGTCAAGTAATAGGGTAGGGGTCAATAACAGGGTGCATCTGTGTCCAGATGGGGTCAGCGAGGTCAAGTAATGGGGAGAG